>CM070594.1:73334458-74585114 GCA_036346395.1 Hsuehochloa calcarea | reverse complement strand
AACGACGGTACCATCAGAGACATTTTGTGAAGTCGAGGCACGGAAAGAAAACCCATACCAAACACCCATAATGGACTTCTAGAGTGCCCTCCTCATTTCGCGCAGCATCCGAATCGCTCCGAGCCGGTGAAACTTTCAGAACGACGGTACCATCAGTGACATTTTGTGAAGTCGAGGCACGGAAAGAAAACCCATACCAAACACCCATAATGGACTTCTAGAGTGCCCTCCTCATTTCGGCAGCATCCGAATCGCTCCGAGCCGGTGTGAAACTTTCAGAACGACGGTACCATCAGAGACATTTTGTGAAGTCGAGGCACGGAAAGAAAACCCATACCAAACACCCATAATGGACTTCTAGAGTGCCCTCCTCATTTCGCAGCATCCGAATCGCTCCGAGCCGGTGTGAAACTTTCAGAACGACGGTACCATCAGAGACATTTTGTGAAGTCGAGGCACGGAAAGAAAACCCATACCAAACACCCATAATGGACTTCTAGAGTGCCCTCCTCATTTCAAGCAGATCCGAATCGCTCCGAGCCGGTGAAACTTTCAGAACGACGGTACCATCAGAGACATTTTGTGAAGTCGAGGCACGGAAAGAAAACCCATACCAAACACCCATAATGGACTTCTAGAGTGCCCCGCCTCATTTCGCGGCAGCATCCGAATCGCTCCGAGCCGTGTGAAACTTTCAGAACGACGGTACCATCAGAGACATTTTGTGAAGTCGAGGCACGGAAAGAAAACCCATACCAAACACCCATAATGGACTTCTAGAGTGCCCTCCTCATTTCGCAGCATCCGAATCGCTCCGAGCCGGTGAAACTTTCAGAACGACGGTACCATCAGAAAACCCATACCAAACACCCATAATGACATTTTGTGAAGTCGAGGCACGGAAAGAAAACCCATACCAAACACCCATAATGGACTTCTAGAGTGCCCTCCTCATTTCAAGGCAGCATCCGAATCGCTCCGAGCCGGTGTGAAACTTTCAGGAACGACGGTACCATCAGAGACATTTTGTGAAGTCGAGGCACGGAAAGAAAACCCATACCAAACACCCATAATGGACTTCTAGAGTGCCCTCCTCATTTCAAGCAGCATCCGAATCGCTCCGAGCCGGTGAAACTTTCAGAACGACGGTACCATCAGTGACATTTTGTGAAGTCGAGGCACGGAAAGAAAACCCATACCAAACACCCATAATGGACTTCTAGAGTGCCCTCCTCATTTCGCGCAGCATCCGAATCGTTCCGAGCCGGTGTGAAACTTTCAGGAACGACGGTACCATCAGAGACATTTTGTGAAGTCGAGGCACGGAAAGAAAACCCATACCAAACACCCATAATGGACTTCTAGAGTGCCCCCCTCATTTCGCGCAGCATCCGAATCGCTCCGAGCCGGTGAAACTTTCAGAACGACGGTACCATCGTGACATTTTGTGAAGTCGAGGCACGGAAAGAAAACCCATACCAAACACCCATAATGGACTTCTAGAGTGCCCCCCTCATTTCGCAGCAGCATCCGAATCGCTCCGAGCCGGTGTGAAACTTTCAGAACGACGGTACCATCACTTCTAGACATTTTGTGAAGTCGAGGCACGGAAAGAAAACCCATACCAAACACCCATAATGGACTTCTAGAGTGCCCTCCTCATTTCGCAGCAGCATCCGAATCGCTCCGAGCCGGTGTGAAACTTTCAGAACGACGGTACCATCAGAGACATTTTGTGAAGTCGAGGCACGAAAGAAAACCCATACCAAACACCCATAATGGACTTCTAGAGTGCCCTCCTCATTTCGCAGCATCCGAATCGCTCCGAGCCGGTGAAACTTTCAGAACGACGGTACCATCAGAGACATTTTGTGAAGTCGAGGCACGGAAAGAAAACCCATACCAAACACCCATAATGGACTTCTAGAGTGCCCTCCTCATTTCGCAGCATCCGAATCGCTCCGAGCCGTGTGAAACTTTCAGAACGACGGTACCATCAGAGACATTTTGTGAAGTCGAGGCACGGAAAGAAAACCCATACCAAACACCCATAATGGACTTCTAGAGTGCCCTCCTCATTTCGCAGCATCCGAATCGCTCCGAGCCGGTGTGAAACTTTCAGAACGACGGTACCATCAGCCCATTTTGTGAAGTCGAGGCACGGAAAGAAAACCCATACCAAACACCCATAATGGACTTCTAGAGTGCCCCCTCATTTCGCGCAGCATCCGAATCGCTCCGAGCCGGTGTGAAACTTTCAGAACGACGGTACCATCAAGACATTTTGTGAAGTCGAGGCACGGAAAGAAAACCCATACCAAACACCCATAATGGACTTCTAGAGTGCCCTCCTCATTTCAAGCCGCAGCATCCGAATCGCTCCGAGCCGGTGTGAAACTTTCAGAACGACGGTACCATCAGAGACATTTTGTGAAGTCGAGGCACGGAAAGAAAACCCATACCAAACACCCATAATGGACTTCTAGAGTGCCCTCCTCATTTCGCAGCAGCATCCGAATCGCTCCGAGCCGGTGTGAAACTTTCAGAACGACGGTACCATCAGAGACATTTTGTGAAGTCGAGGCACGGAAAGAAAACCCATACCAAACACCCATAATGGACTTCTAGAGTGCCCCGCCTCATTTCGCAGCAGCATCCGAATCGCTCCGAGCCGGTGTGAAACTTTCAGAACGACGGTACCATCGAGACATTTTGTGAAGTCGAGGCACGGAAAGAAAACCCATACCAAACACCCATAATGGACTTCTAGAGTGCCCTCCTCATTTCGCAGCAGCATCCGAATCGCTCCGAGCCGGTGTGAAACTTTCAGAACGACGGTACCATCGAGACATTTTTTGTGAAGTCGAGGCACGGAAAGAAAACCCATACCAAACACCCATAATGGACTTCTAGAGTGCCCCGCCTCATTTCGCAGCATCCGAATCGCTCCGAGCCGGTGAAACTTTCAGAACGACGGTACCATCAAGACATTTTGTGAAGTCGAGGCACGGAAAGAAAACCCATACCAAACACCCATAATGGACTTCTAGAGTGCCCTCCTCATTTCGCAGCATCCGAATCGCTCCGAGCCGGTGTGAAACTTTCAGAACGACGGTACCATCAGACATTTTGTGAAGTCGAGGCACGGAAAGAAAACCCATACCAAACACCCATAATGGACTTCTAGAGTGCCCTCCTCATTTCGCAGCATCCGAATCGCTCCGAGCCGGTGTGAAACTTTCAGAACGACGGTACCATCAGAGACATTTTGTGAAGTCGAGGCACGGAAAGAAAACCCATACCAAACACCCATAATGGACTTCTAGAGTGCCCTCCTCATTTCGCGCAGCATCCGAATCGCTCCGAGCCGGTGTGAAACTTTCAGAACGACGGTACCATCAGAGACATTTTGTGAAGTCGAGGCACGGAAAGAAAACCCATACCAAACACCCATAATGGACTTCTAGAGTGCCCTCCTCATTTCAAGCAGCATCCGAATCGCTCCGAGCCGGTGAAACTTTCAGAACGACGGTACCATCAGTGACATTTTGTGAAGTCGAGGCACGGAAAGAAAACCCATACCAAACACCCATAATGGACTTCTAGAGTGCCCTCCTCATTTCTGCAGCATCCGAATCGCTCCGAGCCGGTGTGAAACTTTCAGAACGACGGTACCATCAGAGACATTTTGTGAAGTCGAGGCACGAAAGAAAACCCATACCAAACACCCATAATGGACTTCTAGAGTGCCCTTTCCTCATTTCGAGCCGGTGAAACTTTCAGAACGACGGTACCATCATACCCATTTTGTGAAGTCGAGGCATCCGAATCGCTCCGAATCGCCCGAGCCGTGAAACTTTCAGAACGACGGTACCATCAGAGACATTTTGTGAAGTCGAGGCACGGAAAGAAAACCCATACCAAACACCCATAATGGACTTCTAGAGTGCCCTCCTCATTTCGCGCAGCATCCGAATCGCTCCGAGCCGGTGAAACTTTCAGAACGACGGTACCATCAGAGACATTTTGTGAAGTCGAGGCACGAAAGAAAACCCATACCAAACACCCATAATGGACTTCTAGAGTGCCCTCCTCATTTCGCAGCATCCGAATCGCTCCGAGCCGGTGTGAAACTTTCAGAACGACGGTACCATCACCCATTTTTTTGTGAAGTCGAGGCACGGAAAGAAAACCCATACCAAACACCCATAATGGACTTCTAGAGTGCCCTCCTCATTTCAAGCATCCCGAATCGCTCCGAGCCGGTGAAACTTTCAGAACGACGGTACCATCAGTGACATTTTGTGAAGTCGAGGCACGGAAAGAAAACCCATACCAAACACCCATAATGGACTTCTAGAGTGCCCTCCTCATTTCGCAGCATCCGAATCGCTCCGAGCCGGTGAAACTTTCAGA
Organism: Hsuehochloa calcarea; assembly: GCA_036346395.1. Classification (NCBI taxonomy): domain Eukaryota; kingdom Viridiplantae; phylum Streptophyta; class Magnoliopsida; order Poales; family Poaceae; genus Hsuehochloa; species Hsuehochloa calcarea. The sequence goes on along the minus strand of CM070594.1, from coordinate 74,580,698 downwards.
ACGACGGTACCATCAGTGACATTTTGTGAAGTCGAGGCACGGAAAGAAAACCCATACCAAACACCCATAATGGACTTCTAGAGTGCCCTCCTCATTTCAAGCAGCATCCGAATCGCTCCGAGCCGGTGTGAAACTTTCAGGAACGACGGTACCATCAGAGACATTTTGTGAAGTCGAGGCACGGAAAGAAAACCCATACCAAACACCCATAATGGACTTCTAGAGTGCCCTCCTCATTTCGGCAGCATCCGAATCGCTCCGAGCCGGTGTGAAACTTTCAGAACGACGGTACCATCAGAGACATTTTGTGAAGTCGAGGCACGGAAAGAAAACCCATACCAAACACCCATAATGGACTTCTAGAGTGCCCTCCTCATTTCGCAGCAGCATCCGAATCGTTCCGAGCCGGTGTGAAACTTTCAGGAACGACGGGTACCATCAGAGACATTTTGTGAAGTCGAGGCACGGAAAGAAAACCCATACCAAACACCCATAATGGACTTCTAGAGTGCCCTGCCTCATTTCGCAGCATCCGAATCGCTCCGAGCCGGTGTGAAACTTTCAGAACGACGGTACCATCAGACATTTTGTGAAGTCGAGGCACGGAAAGAAAACCCATACCAAACACCCATAATGGACTTCTAGAGTGCCCCGCCTCATTTCGCAGCATCCGAATCGCTCCGAGCCGGTGAAACTTTCAGAACGACGGTACCATCAGACATTTTGTGAAGTCGAGGCACGGAAAGAAAACCCATACCAAACACCCATAATGGACTTCTAGAGTGCCCTCCTCATTTCGCAGCAGCATCCGAATCGCTCCGAGCCGGTGAAACTTTCAGAACGACGGTACCATCAGAGATTTTTTGTGAAGTCGAGGCACGGAAAGAAAACCCATACCAAACACCCATAATGGACTTCTAGAGTGCCCTCCTCATTTCGCTGCAGCATCCGAATCGCTCCGAGCCGGTGTGAAACTTTCAGAACGACGGTACCATCAGACATTTTGTGAAGTCGAGGCACGGAAAGAAAACCCATACCAAACACCCATAATGGACTTCTAGAGTGCCCTCCTCATTTCGGCAGCATCCGAATCGCTCCGAGCCGTGTGAAACTTTCAGAACGACGGTACCATCAGAGACATTTTGTGAAGTCGAGGCACGAAAGAAAACCCATACCAAACACCCATAATGGACTTCTAGAGTGCCCTCCTCATTTCGGCAGCATCCGAATCGCTCCGAGCCGGTGAAACTTTCAGAACGACGGTACCATCAGAGACATTTTGTGAAGTCGAGGCACGAAAGAAAACCCATACCAAACACCCATAATGGACTTCTAGAGTGCCCTCCTCATTTCGCAGCATCCGAATCGCTCCGAGCCGGTGAAACTTTCAGAACGACGGTACCATCGAGACATTTTGTGAAGTCGAGGCACGGAAAGAAAACCCATACCAAACACCCATAATGGACTTCTAGAGTGCCCTCCTCATTTCGGCAGCATCCGAATCGCTCCGAGCCGGTGTGAAACTTTCAGAACGACGGTACCATCAGAGACATTTTGTGAAGTCGAGGCACGGAAAGAAAACCCATACCAAACACCCATAATGGACTTCTAGAGTGCCCCTCATTTCGCAGCATCCGAATCGCTCCGAGCCGGTGTGAAACTTTCAGAACGACGGTACCATCAGAGACATTTTGTGAAGTCGAGGCACGGAAAGAAAACCCATACCAAACACCCATAATGGACTTCTAGAGTGCCCTCCTCATTTCGCAGCATCCGAATCGTTCCGAGCCGGTGTGAAACTTTCAGGAACGACGGGTACCATCAGTGACATTTTGTGAAGTCGAGGCACGGAAAGAAAACCCATACCAAACACCCATAATGGACTTCTAGAGTGCCCTCCTCATTTCAAGCAGCATCCGAATCGCTCCGAGCCGTGTGAAACTTTCAGAACGACGGTACCATCGAGACATTTTGTGAAGTCGAGGCACGGAAAGAAAACCCATACCAAACACCCATAATGGACTTCTAGAGTGCCCTCCTCATTTCGGCAGCATCCGAATCGCTCCGAGCCGTGTGAAACTTTCAGAACGACGGTACCATCAGTGACATTTTGTGAAGTCGAGGCACGGAAAGAAAACCCATACCAAACACCCATAATGGACTTCTAGAGTGCCCCCTCCTCATTTCGCAGCATCCGAATCGTTCCGAGCCGGTGTGAAACTTTCAGGAACGACGGGTACCATCAGTGACATTTTGTGAAGTCGAGGCACGGAAAGAAAACCCATACCAAACACCCATAATGGACTTCTAGAGTGCCCTCCTCATTTCTAGCAGCATCCGAATCGCTCCGAGCCGGTGAAACTTTCAGAACGACGGTACCATCAGAGACATTTTGTGAAGTCGAGGCACGGAAAGAAAACCCATACCAAACACCCATAATGGACTTCTAGAGTGCCCTCCTCATTTCGCAGCATCCGAATCGCTCCGAGCCGTGTGAAACTTTCAGAACGACGGTACCATCAGAGACATTTTGTGAAGTCGAGGCACGGAAAGAAAACCCATACCAAACACCCATAATGGACTTCTAGAGTGCCCTCCTCATTTCGCAGCATCCGAATCGCTCCGAGCCGTGTGAAACTTTCAGAACGACGGTACCATCAGAGACATTTTGTGAAGTCGAGGCACGGAAAGAAAACCCATACCAAACACCCATAATGGACTTCTAGAGTGCCCTCCTCATTTCAAGGCAGCATCCGAATCGCTCCGAGCCGTGTGAAACTTTCAGAACGACGGTACCATCAGTGACATTTTGTGAAGTCGAGGCACGGAAAGAAAACCCATACCAAACACCCATAATGGACTTCTAGAGTGCCCTCCTCATTTCGCAGCAGCATCCGAATCGCTCCGAGCCGGTGTGAAACTTTCAGGAACGACGGGTACCATCAGAGACATTTTGTGAAGTCGAGGCACGGAAAGAAAACCCATACCAAACACCCATAATGGACTTCTAGAGTGCCCTCCTCATTTCAAGGCAGCATCCGAATCGCTCCGAGCCGGTGAAACTTTCAGAACGACGGTACCATCAGAGACATTTTGTGAAGTCGAGGCACGGAAAGAAAACCCATACCAAACACCCATAATGGACTTCTAGAGTGCCCTCCTCATTTCGCAAGCAGCATCCGAATCGCTCCGAGCCGGTGTGAAACTTTCAGAACGACGGTACCATCAGACATTTTGTGAAGTCGAGGCACGGAAAGAAAACCCATACCAAACACCCATAATGGACTTCTAGAGTGCCCTCCCTCATTTCAAGGCAGCATCCGAATCGCTCCGAGCCGTGTGAAACTTTCAGAACGACGGTACCATCAGAGACATTTTGTGAAGTCGAGGCACGGAAAGAAAACCCATACCAAACACCCATAATGGACTTCTAGAGTGCCCCTCCTCATTTCGCAGCATCCGAATCGCTCCGAGCCGGTGTGAAACTTTCAGAACGACGGTACCATCAGAGACATTTTGTGAAGTCGAGGCACGAAAGAAAACCCATACCAAACACCCATAATGGACTTCTAGAGTGCCCTCCTCATTTCGCAGCATCCGAATCGCTCCGAGCCGGTGTGAAACTTTCAGAACGACGGTACCATCGAGACATTTTGTGAAGTCGAGGCACGAAAGAAAACCCATACCAAACACCCATAATGGACTTCTAGAGTGCCCTCCTCATTTCGCAGCATCCGAATCGCTCCGAGCCGGTGAAACTTTCAGAACGACGGTACCATCGAGACATTTTGTGAAGTCGAGGCACGGAAAGAAAACCCATACCAAACACCCATAATGGACTTCTAGAGTGCCCTCCTCATTTCGGCAGCATCCGAATCGCTCCGAGCCGGTGTGAAACTTTCAGAACGACGGTACCATCGTGACATTTTGTGAAGTCGAGGCACGGAAAGAAAACCCATACCAAACACCCATAATGGACTTCTAGAGTGCCCTCCTCATTTCGCAGCAGCATCCGAATCGCTCCGAGCCGTGTGAAACTTTCAGAACGACGGTACCATCGAGACATTTTGTGAAGTCGAGGCACGGAAAGAAAACCCATACCAAACACCCATAATGGACTTCTAGAGTGCCCGCCTCATTTCGACGGTACCAGCATCCGAATCGCTCCGAGCCGGTGAAACTTTCAGAACGACGGTACCATCAGAGACATTTTGTGAAGTCGAGGCACGGAAAGAAAACCCATACCAAACACCCATAATGGACTTCTAGAGTGCCCTCCTCATTTCGCAGCATCCGAATCGCTCCGAGCCGTGTGAAACTTTCAGAACGACGGTACCATCAGTGACATTTTGTGAAGTCGAGGCACGGAAAGAAAACCCATACCAAACACCCATAATGGACTTCTAGAGTGCCCTCCTCATTTCAAGCAGCATCCGAATCGCTCCGAGCCGGTGTGAAACTTGCAGAACGACGGTACCATCGAGACATTTTGTGAAGTCGAGGCACGGAAAGAAAACCCATACCAAACACCCATAATGGACTTCTAGAGTGCCCTCCTCATTTCGGCAGCATCCGAATCGCTCCGAGCCGGTGTGAAACTTTCAGGAACGACGGGTACCATCAGAGACATTTTGTGAAGTCGAGGCACGGAAAGAAAACCCATACCAAACACCCATAATGGACTTCTAGAGTGCCCTCCTCATTTCGCGCAGCATCCGAATCGCTCCGAGCCGTGTGAAACTTTCAGAACGACGGTACCATCAGAGACATTTTGTGAAGTCGAGGCACGGAAAGAAAACCCATACCAAACACCCATAATGGACTTCTAGAGTGCCCTCCTCATTTCGCGCAGCATCCGAATCGTTCCGAGCCGGTGTGAAACTTTCAGGAACGACGGGTACCATCAGAGACATTTTGTGAAGTCGAGGCACGGAAAGAAAACCCATACCAAACACCCATAATGGACTTCTAGAGTGCCCTCCTCATTTCAAGGCATCATCCGAATCGCTCCGAGCCGGTGTGAAACTTTCAGGAACGACGGGTACCATCAGTGACATTTTGTGAAGTCGAGGCACGGAAAGAAAACCCATACCAAACACCCATAATGGACTTCTAGAGTGCCCTCCTCATTTCAAGCAGCATCCGAATCGCTCCGAGCCGGTGTGAAACTTTCAGAACGACGGTACCATCAGCCCATTTTGTGAAGTCGAGGCACGGAAAGAAAACCCATACCAAACACCCATAATGGACTTCTAGAGTGCCCTCCTCATTTCGCAGCATCCGAATCGTTCCGAGCCGGTGTGAAACTTTCAGGAACGACGGGTACCATCAGAGACATTTTGTGAAGTCGAGGCACGGAAAGAAAACCCATACCAAACACCCATAATGGACTTCTAGAGTGCCCTCCTCATTTCAAGCAGCATCCGAATCGCTCCGAGCCGGTGTGAAACTTTCAGAACGACGGTACCATCGAGACATTTTGTGAAGTCGAGGCACGGAAAGAAAACCCATACCAAACACCCATAATGGACTTCTAGAGTGCCCTCCTCATTTCGGCAGCATCCGAATCGTTCCGAGCCGGTGTGAAACTTTCAGGAACGACGGGTACCATCAGTGACATTTTGTGAAGTCGAGGCACGGAAAGAAAACCCATACCAAACACCCATAATGGACTTCTAGAGTGCCCTGCCTCATTTCGCAGCATCCGAATCGCTCCGAGCCGGTGAAACTTTCAGAACGACGGTACCATCGAGACATTTTGTGAAGTCGAGGCACGGAAAGAAAACCCATACCAAACACCCATAATGGACTTCTAGAGTGCCCTCCTCATTTCGGCAGCATCCGAATCGTTCCGAGCCGGTGTGAAACTTTCAGGAACGACGGGTACCATCAGAGACATTTTGTGAAGTCGAGGCACGGAAAGAAAACCCATACCAAACACCCATAATGGACTTCTAGAGTGCCCTGCCTCATTTCGGCAGCATCCGAATCGCTCCGAGCCGGTGTGAAACTTTCAGAACGACGGTACCATCAGAGACATTTTGTGAAGTCGAGGCACGGAAAGAAAACCCATACCAAACACCCATAATGGACTTCTAGAGTGCCCTCCTCATTTCAAGCAGCATCCGAATCGCTCCGAGCCGGTGAAACTTTCAGAACGACGGTACCATCAGTGACATTTTGTGAAGTCGAGGCACGGAAAGAAAACCCATACCAAACACCCATAATGGACTTCTAGAGTGCCCTCCTCATTTCGCAGCAGCATCCGAATCGCTCCGAGCCGGTGAAACTTTCAGAACGACGGTACCATCAGTGACATTTTGTGAAGTCGAGGCACGGAAAGAAAACCCATACCAAACACCCATAATGGACTTCTAGAGTGCCCTGCCTCATTTCGGCAGCATCCGAATCGCTCCGAGCCGGTGAAACTTTCAGAACGACGGTACCATCAGTGACATTTTGTGAAGTCGAGGCACGGAAAGAAAACCCATACCAAACACCCATAATGGACTTCTAGAGTGCCCTCCTCATTTCAAGCAGCATCCGAATCGCTCCGAGCCGGTGTGAAACTTTCAGAACGACGGTACCATCAGAGACATTTTGTGAAGTCGAGGCACGGAAAGAAAACCCATACCAAACACCCATAATGGACTTCTAGAGTGCCCTCCTCATTTCGCAGCATCCGAATCGCTCCGAGCCGTGAAACTTTCAGAACGACGGTACCATCAGAGACATTTTGTGAAGTCGAGGCACGGAAAGAAAACCCATACCAAACACCCATAATGGACTTCTAGAGTGCCCTCCTCATTTCGCGCAGCATCCGAATCGCTCCGAGCCGGTGTGAAACTTTCAGAACGACGGTACCATCGAGACATTTTGTGAAGTCGAGGCACGGAAAGAAAACCCATACCAAACACCCATAATGGACTTCTAGAGTGCCCTCCTCATTTCGCAGCATCCGAATCGTTCCGAGCCGGTGTGAAACTTTCAGGAACGACGGGTACCATCAGAGACATTTTGTGAAGTCGAGGCACGGAAAGAAAACCCATACCAAACACCCATAATGGACTTCTAGAGTGCCCTGCCTCATTTCGCAGCATCCGAATCGCTCCGAGCCGGTGAAACTTTCAGAACGACGGTACCATCGTGACATTTTGTGAAGTCGAGGCACGGAAAGAAAACCCATACCAAACACCCATAATGGACTTCTAGAGTGCCCTCCTCATTTCAAGCAGCATCCGAATCGTTCCGAGCCGGTGTGAAACTTTCAGGAACGACGGTACCATCAGAGACATTTTGTGAAGTCGAGGCACGGAAAGAAAACCCATACCAAACACCCATAATGGACTTCTAGAGTGCCCTGCCTCATTTCGCAGCATCCGAATCGCTCCGAGCCGGTGTGAAACTTTCAGAACGACGGTACCATCAGAGACATTTTGTGAAGTCGAGGCACGGAAAGAAAACCCATACCAAACACCCATAATGGACTTCTAGAGTGCCCTCCTCATTTCGCGCAGCATCCGAATCGTTCCGAGCCGGTGTGAAACTTTCAGGAACGACGGGTACCATCAGTGACATTTTGTGAAGTCGAGGCACGGAAAGAAAACCCATACCAAACACCCATAATGGACTTCTAGAGTGCCCTCCTCATTTCGCGCAGCATCCGAATCGCTCCGAGCCGGTGTGAAACTTTCAGAACGACGGTACCATCAGACTCATTTTGTGAAGTCGAGGCACGGAAAGAAAACCCATACCAAACACCCATAATGGACTTCTAGAGTGCCCTCCTCATTTCAAGGCATCCGAATCGTTCCGAGCCGGTGTGAAACTTTCAGGAACGACGGTACCATCAGAGACATTTTGTGAAGTCGAGGCACGGAAAGAAAACCCATACCAAACACCCATAATGGACTTCTAGAGTGCCCTCCTCATTTCAAGCAGCATCCGAATCGCTCCGAGCCGGTGTGAAACTTTCAGGAACGACGGTACCATCAGAGACATTTTGTGAAGTCGAGGCACGGAAAGAAAACCCATACCAAACACCCATAATGGACTTCTAGAGTGCCCTCCTCATTTCAAGGCAGCATCCGAATCGCTCCGAGCCGGTGTGAAACTTTCAGAACGACGGTACCATCAGAGACATTTTGTGAAGTCGAGGCACGGAAGAAAACCCATACCAAACACCCATAATGGACTTCTAGAGTGCCCCGCCTCATTTCAAGCAGCATCCGAATCGCTCCGAGCCGGTGTGAAACTTTCAGGAACGACGGGTACCATCAGAGACATTTTGTGAAGTCGAGGCACGGAAAGAAAACCCATACCAAACACCCATAATGGACTTCTAGAGTGCCCTCCTCATTTCTGGCAGCATCCGAATCGCTCCGAGCCGTGTGAAACTTTCAGAACGACGGTACCATCAGAGACATTTTGTGAAGTCGAGGCACGAAAGAAAACCCATACCAAACACCCATAATGGACTTCTAGAGTGCCCTCCTCATTTCAAGCAGCATCCGAATCGCTCCGAGCCGGTGTGAAACTTTCAGAACGACGGGTACCATCAGGCACATTTTGTGAAGTCGAGGCACGGAAAGAAAACCCATACCAAACACCCATAATGGACTTCTAGAGTGCCTCCCTCATTTCGCAGCAGCATCCGAATCGCTCCGAGCCGGTGAAACTTTCAGAACGACGGTACCATCAGAGACATTTTGTGAAGTCGAGGCACGGAAAGAAAACCCATACCAAACACCCATAATGGACTTCTAGAGTGCCCTCCTCATTTCAAACAGCATCCGAATCGCTCCGAGCCGGTGTGAAACTTTCAGAACGACGGGTACCATCAGTGACATTTTGTGAAGTCGAGGCACGGAAAGAAAACCCATACCAAACACCCATAATGGACTTCTAGAGTGCCCTCCTCATTTCAAGCAGCATCCGAATCGCTCCGAGCCGGTGTGAAACTTTCAGAACGACGGTACCATCAGAGACATTTTGTGAAGTCGAGGCACGGAAAGAAAACCCATACCAAACACCCATAATGGACTTCTAGAGTGCCCTCCTCATTTCAAGCAGCATCCGAATCGCTCCGAGCCGGTGAAACTTTCAGAACGACGGTACCATCAGAGACATTTTGTGAAGTCGAGGCACGGAAAGAAAACCCATACCAAACACCCATAATGGACTTCTAGAGTGCCCTGCCTCATTTCGGCTGCAGCATCCGAATCGCTCCGAGCCGTGTGAAACTTGCAGAACGACGGTACCATCAGAGACATTTTGTGAAGTCGAGGCACGGAAAGAAAACCCATACCAAACACCCATAATGGACTTCTAGAGTGCCCCCCTCATTTCGCAGCATCCGAATCGCTCCGAGCCGTGTGAAACTTTCAGAACGACGGTACCATCAGAAAGACATTTTGTGAAGTCGAGGCACGGAAAGAAAACCCATACCAAACACCCATAATGGACTTCTAGAGTGCCCTCCTCATTTCGCGCAGCATCCGAATCGCTCCGAGCCGGTGTGAAACTTTCAGGAACGACGGTACCATCAGAGACATTTTGTGAAGTCGAGGCACGGAAAGAAAACCCATACCAAACACCCATAATGGACTTCTAGAGTGCCCTCCTCATTTCAAGGCAGCATCCGAATCGCTCCGAGCCGGTGTGAAACTTTCAGAACGACGGTACCATCAGACATTTTGTGAAGTCGAGGCACGGAAAGAAAACCCATACCAAACACCCATAATGGACTTCTAGAGTGCCCTCCTCATTTCAAGCAGCATCCGAATCGCTCCGAGCCGTGTGAAACTTTCAGAACGACGGTACCATCAGTGACATTTTGTGAAGTCGAGGCACGAAAGAAAACCCATACCAAACACCCATAATGGACTTCTAGAGTGCCCTCCTCATTTCGCAGCAGCATCCGAATCGTTCCGAGCCGGTGTGAAACTTTCAGGAACGACGGGTACCATCAGAGACATTTTGTGAAGTCGAGGCACGGAAAGAAAACCCATACCAAACACCCATAATGGACTTCTAGAGTGCCCTGCCTCATTTCGCAGCATCCGAATCGCTCCGAGCCGGTGAAACTTTCAGAACGACGGTACCATCAGTGACATTTTGTGAAGTCGAGGCACGGAAAGAAAACCCATACCAAACACCCATAATGGACTTCTAGAGTGCCCTCCTCATTTCGCGCAGCATCCGAATCGCTCCGAGCCGGTGAAACTTTCAGAACGACGGTACCATCGTGACATTTTGTGAAGTCGAGGCACGGAAAGAAAACCCATACCAAACACCCATAATGGACTTCTAGAGTGCCCCCTCATTTCATTTTGCGCAGCATCCGAATCGTTCCGAGCCGGTGTGAAACTTTCAGGAACGACGGTACCATCAGAGACATTTTGTGAAGTCGAGGCACGGAAAGAAAACCCATACCAAACACCCATAATGGACTTCTAGAGTGCCCTCCTCATTTCAAGCATCCGAATCGCTCCGAGCCGTGTGAAACTTGCAGAACGACGGTACCATCAGAGACATTTTGTGAAGTCGAGGCACGGAAAGAAAACCCATACCAAACACCCATAATGGACTTCTAGAGTGCCCTCCTCATTTCGGCATGCATCCGAATCGTTCCGAGCCGGTGTGAAACTTTCAGGAACGACGGTACCATCAGAGACATTTTGTGAAGTCGAGGCACGGAAAGAAAACCCATACCAAACACCCATAATGGACTTCTAGAGTGCCCTCCTCATTTCGCAGCAGCATCCGAATCGCTCCGAGCCGGTGAAACTTTCAGAACGACGGTACCATCAGAGACATTTTGTGAAGTCGAGGCACGGAAAGAAAACCCATACCAAACACCCATAATGGACTTCTAGAGTGCCCTCCTCATTTCGCGCAGCATCCGAATCGCTCCGAGCCGGTGTGAAACTTTCAGAACGACGGTACCATCAGACATTTTGTGAAGTCGAGGCACGGAAAGAAAACCCATACCAAACACCCATAATGGACTTCTAGAGTGCCCTCCTCATTTCAAGCAGCATCCGAATCGCTCCGAGCCGTGTGAAACTTTCAGAACGACGGTACCATCAGAGACATTTTGTGAAGTCGAGGCACGGAAAGAAAACCCATACCAAACACCCATAATGGACTTCTAGAGTGCCCTCCTCATTTCGCAAGCAGCATCCGAATCGCTCCGAGCCGGTGAAACTTTCAGAACGACGGTACCATCAGAGACATTTTGTGAAGTCGAGGCACGGAAAGAAAACCCATACCAAACACCCATAATGGACTTCTAGAGTGCCCTCCTCATTTCGCAGCATCCGAATCGCTCCGAGCCGGTGAAACTTTCAGAACGACGGTACCATCAGAGACATTTTGTGAAGTCGAGGCACGGAAAGAAAACCCATACCAAACACCCATAATGGACTTCTAGAGTGCCCTCCTCATTTCAAGCAGCATCCGAATCGCTCCGAGCCGGTGAAACTTTCAGAACGACGGTACCATCAGAGACATTTTGTGAAGTCGAGGCACGGAAAGAAAACCCATACCAAACACCCATAATGGACTTCTAGAGTGCCCTCCTCATTTCAAGCAGCATCCGAATCGCTCCGAGCCGGTGTGAAACTTTCAGGAACGACGGTACCATCAGACATTTTGTGAAGTCGAGGCACGGAAAGAAAACCCATACCAAACACCCATAATGGACTTCTAGAGTGCCCTCCTCATTTCGCAGCATCCGAATCGCTCCGAGCCGGTGAAACTTTCAGAACGACGGTACCATCAGAGACATTTTGTGAAGTCGAGGCACGGAAGAAAACCCATACCAAACACCCATAATGGACTTCTAGAGTGTCCTCCCTCATTTCGGCATGCATCCGAATCGTTCCGAGCCGGTGTGAAACTTGCAGGAACGACAGGGTACCATCAGAGACATTTTGTGAAGTCGAGGCACGGAAAGAAAACCCATACCAAACACCCATAATGGACTTCTAGAGTGCCCTCCTCATTTCTCGGCAGCATCCGAATCGCTCCGAGCCGGTGAAACTTTCAGAACGACGGTACCATCAGACACATTTTGTGAAGTCGAGGCACGGAAAGAAAACCCATACCAAACACCCATAATGGACTTCTAGAGTGCCCTGCCTCATTTCGCTTTCAGCAGCATCCGAATCGCTCCGAGCCGGTGAAACTTTCAGAACGACGGTACCATCAGAACGACATTTTGTGAAGTCGAGGCACGAAAGAAAACCCATACCAAACACCCATAATGGACTTCTAGAGTGCCCTCCTCATTTCGCAGCATCCGAATCGCTCCGAGCCGGTGAAACTTTCAGAACGACGGTACCATCAGAGACATTTTGTGAAGTCGAGGCACGGAAAGAAAACCCATACCAAACACCCATAATGGACTTCTAGAGTGCCCTCCTCATTTCAAGGCAGCATCCGAATCGCTCCGAGCCGTGTGAAACTTTCAGAACGACGGTACCATCAGAGACATTTTGTGAAGTCGAGGCACGGAAAGAAAACCCATACCAAACACCCATAATGGACTTCTAGAGTGCCCTCCTCATTTCTGCAGCAGCATCCGAATCGCTCCGAGCCGGTGTGAAACTTTCAGAACGACGGTACCATCAGACATTTTGTGAAGTCGAGGCACGGAAAGAAAACCCATACCAAACACCCATAATGGACTTCTAGAGTGCCCTCCTCATTTCGCGCAGCATCCGAATCGCTCCGAGCCGGTGTGAAACTTTCAGAACGACGGTACCATCGAGACATTTTGTGAAGTCGAGGCACGGAAAGAAAACCCATACCAAACACCCATAATGGACTTCTAGAGTGCCCTCCTCATTTCGCAGCATCCGAATCGCTCCGAGCCGGTGTGAAACTTTCAGAACGACGGTACCATCAGAGACATTTTGTGAAGTCGAGGCACGGAAAGAAAACCCATACCAAACACCCATAATGGACTTCTAGAGTGCCCTCCTCATTTCAAGCAGCATCCGAATCGCTCCGAGCCGTGAAACTTTCAGAACGACGGTACCATCAGTGACATTTTGTGAAGTCGAGGCACGGAAAGAAAACCCATACCAAACACCCATAATGGACTTCTAGAGTGCCCTCCTCATTTCAAGGCAGCATCCGAATCGCTCCGAGCCGGTGTGAAACTTTCAGAACGACGGTACCATCACAGACATTTTGTGAAGTCGAGGCACGGAAAGAAAACCCATACCAAACACCCATAATGGACTTCTAGAGTGCCCTCCTCATTTCGCAGCATCCGAATCGCTCCGAGCCGTGTGAAACTTTCAGAACGACGGTACCATCAGAACGAGACATTTTGTGAAGTCGAGGCACGGAAAGAAAACCCATACCAAACACCCATAATGGACTTCTAGAGTGCCCTCCTCATTTCAAGCAGCATCCGAATCGCTCCGAGCCGGTGTGAAACTTTCAGGAACGACGGGTACCATCAGTGACATTTTGTGAAGTCGAGGCACGGAAAGAAAACCCATACCAAACACCCATAATGGACTTCTAGAGTGCCCTCCTCATTTCGCGCAGCATCCGAATCGTTCCGAGCCGGTGTGAAACTTTCAGGAACGACGGGTACCATCAGAGACATTTTGTGAAGTCGAGGCACGGAAAGAAAACCCATACCAAACACCCATAATGGACTTCTAGAGTGCCCTGCCTCATTTCGCAGCATCCGAATCGCTCCGAGCCGTGTGAAACTTTCAGAACGACGGTACCATCAGAGACATTTTGTGAAGTCGAGGCACGGAAAGAAAACCCATACCAAACACCCATAATGGACTTCTAGAGTGCCCTCCTCATTTCAAGCAGCATCCGAATCGCTCCGAGCCGTGTGAAACTTTCAGAACGACGGTACCATCAGAGACATTTTGTGAAGTCGAGGCACGAAAGAAAACCCATACCAAACACCCATAATGGACTTCTAGAGTGCCCTCCCTCATTTCGCATCATCCGAATCGTTCCGAGCCGGTGTGAAACTTTCAGGAACGACGGGTACCATCAGCTCCATTTTGTGAAGTCGAGGCACGGAAAGAAAACCCATACCAAACACCCATAATGGACTTCTAGAGTGCCCTCCTCATTTCGCAGCAGCATCCGAATCGTTCCGAGCCGGTGTGAAACTTTCAGGAACGACGGGTACCATCAGCCATTTTGTGAAGTCGAGGCACGGAAAGAAAACCCATACCAAACACCCATAATGGACTTCTAGAGTGCCCCCTCATTTCAAGCAGCATCCGAATCGTTCCGAGCCGGTGTGAAACTTTCAGGAACGACGGGTACCATCAGAGACATTTTGTGAAGTCGAGGCACGGAAAGAAAACCCATACCAAACACCCATAATGGACTTCTAGAGTGCCCTCCCTCATTTCAATGCATCTGAATCGTTCCGAGCCGGTGTGAAACTTTCAGGAACGACGGGTACCATCAGTGACATTTTGTGAAGTCGAGGCACGGAAAGAAAACCCATACCAAACACCCATAATGGACTTCTAGAGTGCCCTCCTCATTTCGCAGCATCCGAATCGTTCCGAGCCGGTGTGAAACTTTCAGGAACGACGGTACCATCAGAGACATTTTGTGAAGTCGAGGCACGGAAAGAAAACCCATACCAAACACCCATAATGGACTTCTAGAGTGCCCTGCCTCATTTCAAGCAGCATCCGAATCGCTCCGAGCCGGTGTGAAACTTTCAGGAACGACGGTACCATCAGAGACATTTTGTGAAGTCGAGGCACGGAAAGAAAACCCATACCAAACACCCATAATGGACTTCTAGAGTGCCCGCCTCATTTCGCAGCATCCGAATCGCTCCGAGCCGGTGAAACTTGCAGAACGACGGTACCATCGAGACATTTTGTGAAGTCGAGGCACGGAAAGAAAACCCATACCAAACACCCATAATGGACTTCTAGAGTGCCCTCCTCATTTCGCAGCAGCATCCGAATCGCTCCGAGCCGGTGTGAAACTTTCAGAACGACGGTACCATCAGACATTTTGTGAAGTCGAGGCACGGAAAGAAAACCCATACCAAACACCCATAATGGACTTCTAGAGTGCCCTCCTCATTTCGCGCAGCATCCGAATCGCTCCGAGCCGTGTGAAACTTTCAGAACGACGGTACCATCAGTGACATTTTGTGAAGTCGAGGCACGGAAAGAAAACCCATACCAAACACCCATAATGGACTTCTAGAGTGCCCTCCTCATTTCGCAGCATCCGAATCCGAATCGCTCCGAGCCGGTGAAACTTTCAGAACGACGGTACCATCAGACATTTTGTGAAGTCGAGGCACGGAAAGAAAACCCATACCAAACACCCATAATGGACTTCTAGAGTGCCCTCCTCATTTCGCAGCATCCGAATCGCTCCGAGCCGGTGAAACTTTCAGAACGACGGTACCATCAGACATTTTGTGAAGTCGAGGCACGGAAAGAAAACCCATACCAAACACCCATAATGGACTTCTAGAGTGCCCTCCTCATTTCGGCAGCATCCGAATCGCTCCGAGCCGTGTGAAACTTTCAGAACGACGGTACCATCAGAGACATTTTGTGAAGTCGAGGCACGGAAAGAAAACCCATACCAAACACCCATAATGGACTTCTAGAGTGCCCTCCTCATTTCAAGGCATCCGAATCGCTCCGAGCCGGTGAAACTTTCAGAACGACGGTACCATCACCCATCATTTTGTGAAGTCGAGGCACGGAAAGAAAACCCATACCAAACACCCATAATGGACTTCTAGAGTGCCCTCCTCATTTCGCAGCATCCGAATCGCTCCGAGCCGTGTGAAACTTGCAGAACGACGGGTACCATCAGAGACATTTTGTGAAGTCGAGGCACGGAAAGAAAACCCATACCAAACACCCATAATGGACTTCTAGAGTGCCCTGCCATCATTTCGGCGAGCATCTGGAATCGTTCCGAGCCGGTGTGAAACTTGCAGGAACGACGGTACCATCAGAGACATTTTGTGAAGTCGAGGCACGGAAAGAAAACCCATACCAAACACCCATAATGGACTTCTAGAGTGCCCTGCCTCATTTCGGCAGCATCCGAATCGCTCCGAGCCGGTGAAACTTTCAGAACGACGGTACCATCAGTGACATTTTGTGAAGTCGAGGCACGGAAAGAAAACCCATACCAAACACCCATAATGGACTTCTAGAGTGCCCTTCCTCATTTCGCAGCATCCGAATCGCTCCGAGCCGGTGTGAAACTTTCAGGAACGACGGGTACCATCAGTGACATTTTGTGAAGTCGAGGCACGGAAAGAAAACCCATACCAAACACCCATAATGGACTTCTAGAGTGCCCTCCTCATTTCGTCGAGCAGCATCCGAATCGCTCCGAGCCGTGTGAAACTTTCAGAACGACGGTACCATCAGAGACATTTTGTGAAGTCGAGGCACGAAAGAAAACCCATACCAAACACCCATAATGGACTTCTAGAGTGCCCTCCTCATTTCAAGCAGCATCCGAATCGCTCCGAGCCGGTGAAACTTTCAGAACGACGGTACCATCAGAGACATTTTGTGAAGTCGAGGCACGGAAAGAAAACCCATACCAAACACCCATAATGGACTTCTAGAGTGCCCTCCTCATTTCGCAGCATCCGAATCGCTCCGAGCCGTGTGAAACTTTCAGAACGACGGTACCATCAGACCCATTTTGTGAAGTCGAGGCACGGAAAGAAAACCCATACCAAACACCCATAATGGACTTCTAGAGTGCCCTCCTCATTTCGCAGCAGCATCCGAATCGCTCCGAGCCGGTGAAACTTTCAGAACGACGGTACCATCAGACATTTTGTGAAGTCGAGGCACGGAAAGAAAACCCATACCAAACACCCATAATGGACTTCTAGAGTGCCCTCCTCATTTCAAGGCATCCGAATCGCTCCGAGCCGGTGTGAAACTTTCAGGAACGACGGGTACCATCAGTGACATTTTGTGAAGTCGAGGCACGGAAAGAAAACCCATACCAAACACCCATAATGGACTTCTAGAGTGCCCTCCTCATTTCAAGCAGCATCCGAATCGCTCCGAGCCGGTGTGAAACTTTCAGAACGACGGTACCATCAGACATTTTGTGAAGTCGAGGCACGGAAAGAAAACCCATACCAAACACCCATAATGGACTTCTAGAGTGCCCTCCTCATTTCGCATCCGCATCCGAATCGCTCCGAGCCGTGTGAAACTTTCAGAACGACGGTACCATCGAGACATTTTGTGAAGTCGAGGCACGGAAAGAAAACCCATACCAAACACCCATAATGGACTTCTAGAGTGCCCTCCTCATTTCGGCAGCATCCGAATCGCTCCGAGCCGGTGAAACTTTCAGAACGACGGTACCATCGTGACATTTTGTGAAGTCGAGGCACGGAAAGAAAACCCATACCAAACACCCATAATGGACTTCTAGAGTGCCCCGCCTCATTTCGCAGCATCCGAATCGCTCCGAGCCGGTGTGAAACTTGCAGGAACGACGGGTACCATCAGAGACATTTTGTGAAGTCGAGGCACGGAAAGAAAACCCATACCAAACACCCATAATGGACTTCTAGAGTGCCCTGCCTCATTTCGGCAGCATCCGAATCGCTCCGAGCCGGTGTGAAACTTTCAGAACGACGGTACCATCAGAGATTTTTGTGAAGTCGAGGCACGGAAAGAAAACCCATACCAAACACCCATAATGGACTTCTAGAGTGCCCTCCTCATTTCGCGCAGCATCCGAATCGCTCCGAGCCGTGTGAAACTTGCAGAACGACGGTACCATCAGAGACATTTTGTGAAGTCGAGGCACGGAAAGAAAACCCATACCAAACACCCATAATGGACTTCTAGAGTGCCCTCCTCATTTCGCGCAGCATCCGAATCGCTCCGAGCCGGTGTGAAACTTTCAGAACGACGGTACCATCAGAGATTTTTGTGAAGTCGAGGCACGGAAAGAAAACCCATACCAAACACCCATAATGGACTTCTAGAGTGCCCTCCTCATTTCAAGGCAGCATCCGAATCGCTCCGAGCCGTGTGAAACTTTCAGAACGACGGTACCATCAGACATTTTGTGAAGTCGAGGCACGAAAGAAAACCCATACCAAACACCCATAATGGACTTCTAGAGTGCCCTCCTCATTTCAAGGCAGCATCCGAATCGCTCCGAGCCGTGTGAAACTTTCAGAACGACGGTAACGACGGTACCATCCGAGCTCCATTTTGTGAAGTCGAGGCACGGAAAGAAAACCCATACCAAACACCCATAATGGACTTCTAGAGTGCCCTCCTCATTTCAAGCAGCATCCGAATCGCTCCGAGCCGGTGTGAAACTTTCAGAACGACGGTACCATCAGAGACATTTTGTGAAGTCGAGGCACAGGAAGAAAACCCATACCAAACACCCATAATGGACTTCTAGAGTGCCCTCCTCATTTCGGCAGCATCCGAATCGCTCCGAGCCGGTGAAACTTTCAGAACGACGGTACCATCAGAGACATTTTGTGAAGTCGAGGCACGGAAAGAAAACCCATACCAAACACCCATAATGGACTTCTAGAGTGCCCTCCTCATTTCGCAGCATCCGAATCGCTCCGAGCCGGTGAAACTTTCAGAACGACGGTACCATCAGAGACATTTTGTGAAGTCGAGGCACGGAAAGAAAACCCATACCAAACACCCATAATGGACTTCTAGAGTGCCCCTCTCATTTCAATCGCAGCATCCGAATCGCTCCGAGCCGTGTGAAACTTTCAGAACGACGGTACCATCAGGAACATTTTGTGAAGTCGAGGCACGGAAAGAAAACCCATACCAAACACCCATAATGGACTTCTAGAGTGCCCTCCTCATTTCGCAGCATCCGAATCGCTCCGAGCCGGTGTGAAACTTGCAGAACGACGGTACCATCGAGACATTTTGTGAAGTCGAGGCACGGAAAGAAAACCCATACCAAACACCCATAATGGACTTCTAGAGTGCCCATTTCTCATTTCGCAGGCATCCGAATCGCTCCGAGCCGGTGAAAACTTTCAGAACGACGGTACCATCAGAACGACATTTTTGTGAAGTCGAGGCACGGAAAGAAAACCCATACCAAACACCCATAATGGACTTCTAGAGTGCCCTCCTCATTTCAAGGCAGATCCGAATCGCTCCGAGCCGGTGTGAAACTTTCAGAACGACGGTACCATCAGAGACATTTTGTGAAGTCGAGGCACGGAAAGAAAACCCATACCAAACACCCATAATGGACTTCTAGAGTGCCCTCCTCATTTCATTGCAGCATCCGAATCGCTCCGAGCCGGTGTGAAACTTTCAGAACGACGGTACCATCAGCTGCATTTTGTGAAGTCGAGGCACGGAAAGAAAACCCATACCAAACACCCACAATGGACTTCTAGAGTGCCCTCCTCATTTCGCAGCATCCGAATCGCTCCGAGCCGGTGAAACTTTCAGAACGACGGTACCATCAGAGACATTTTGTGAAGTCGAGGCACGGAAAGAAAACCCATACCAAACACCCATAATGGACTTCTAGAGTGCCCTCCTCATTTCGGCAGCATCCGAATCGCTCCGAGCCGTGTGAAACTTTCAGAACGACGGTACCATCAGTGACATTTTGTGAAGTCGAGGCACGGAAAGAAAACCCATACCAAACACCCATAATGGACTTCTAGAGTGCCCTCCTCATTTCGCAGCAGCATCCGAATCGCTCCGAGCCGGTGTGAAACTTTCAGAACGACGGTACCATCAGAGACATTTTGTGAAGTCGAGGCACGGAAAGAAAACCCATACCAAACACCCATAATGGACTTCTAGAGTGCCCTCCTCATTTCAAGGCAGCATCCGAATCGCTCCGAGCCGGTGTGAAACTTTCAGAACGACGGTACCATCAGAGATTTTGTGAAGTCGAGGCACGGAAAGAAAACCCATACCCTTCTTTCTACCCAAACACAAAGCAAGAGGTGTCGTTCCATGATGACAAAACTACTAGTGAGGCACCACAAGATGGTCTTTGTATGCTGACCAAGACGGTTCGAGTTGACAACACTTCCATTCTCACAACGGGGCAGCGAACCAACGTTTTCAAATCTGAGTGCAAAATCAATGGCAAAGTTTGCAAAGTTTACAAGCTTATCGTTGATGGTGGAAGCTACAATAATATCATTAGCAACGATTTGGTGCAAGCTTTGGGGTTGACAACCTAGCGACATCCAGAACCGTATTATGCACAATGGTTGCATAATGTCGGTAAACTGAAAATTACTCATCGTGTCAAAGTTTGTTTTTCAGTAGGAGACTATCACGACAAAGTGGAGTGTGACGTCGTGCCTATACATGCATGTCACTTGTTGTTGGGCCGTCCGTGGCAGTATGATCGCAATGCTACCCACCACGGGAGGTCCAACAAGTACTCTTTGGTGCATCAGGGAAGATCATATACCCTGTGTCCTATGCCAGAGAATTCTATTCATGCTGAGGAGATCATAGCTAAAAAGACGATCGTGAAGACTACCCCGACAGAGATTCCTGAGGTTACACAAAAGACGAGGACGTCTTTTCTTGAAGAAAGGGAGGATGATACGCCATATCTACAACCAAAGCATTGCAAAAGGTAAAACAAAATGTTGTGAAGGCCGATAGGGTGGATGGGGATATTGCCAACGAGAGGGAACGTTCTCTCTGGATAAAACCTAGCGCGTCGCGTGCAGCATCAAGAAAGATATGTGGTAGTATGGCAAAGAAGGGTTGCATTGGCGTCGAAGAAGCATCAAGTGCATGGAACAAGTTCGTGCAAGAAGCTAAGAGAAGGAAAGCCCACAACACAAGGGAAACCAAGAGGAGATTTGGCCATGCATGGAGAGGATGCCAGAACATGGCATGTGGGTTGGTTCAGATTTGGATCCAATTCGCATGTACCAATTGGTGATTAATATTTTATTTCAAAACTAGAATAGTTTAAATTCTAATTAAAAAAGAAAAGTATTTTTTGGTTCGATTATCATTCACGTGAACGAATCGCCTCTGATCTTCGCTCACATGAATAGTATCCGTACGGAATTACCGTAGCAAACCGGTTCTCGTTCATCCGACTTTTTGTGCTTGCGTGGGAGGCTATATAAACCCCCCATGGCCGCACCATATGCAGGACAAGTTATGATTTAGATAATAAAAATCAGAAAAGCCGTTTTGGCGCATATCGTGTGTTCTTTAGTCGTGATATGAGTTGGAGAGATTGAGGGAGAAAGATTGAGAGCAAGATCAAGATATCTATCTCTTGTTTCGAGTACTATTCATCTAACGCTACTACTTGCAATTCAATCTATTAGATTGGTTTGTTAGTATATTGATTTTCTTACAATTCAATTCACCGAATTGGTTTGTGAGATTGCTACTGATCTTCGAGTGTACCGTGAAAGATTGGGCCAACAATCAGGATTCATCTAATCAACTAGGTGGATCCGTATCACTAGTAGTAATTAATCTAATAGAAACATTATGGCTGGAAAAGATGGAATCTCGATGACATATCGATTCAGCTGTTGAAGAGCAAAGGTGTTGATAACGCATCAAATAATAGAATTCGTCAGTACAATATCCCAACCAATCACACAATAGAGAGACAAAATATAGAGGAGAATCCAATATCTTTATGGGAAAATTTTTCTACTGCCATTGGATAGGTCTGCCACTGGTTTTCTGCCCTCGCAAATTGCTCCATGCTAGTTTTGCCACAAAAACTTTTCTTGCATTCTTCTTTTGCCACCACCGTCAGTCAAAGCCGCGTTAACTGGACGGTTCCGGTTGACTGCTCCGGTGGAAGACAAGAATGTTGAAAGAAATACGAAAATACCCTTGATTGCAGTGGGTCCAAAGTCTTCGAGATGAGCGCACTCAGACACTGGGATTCGTCTTCCCGATTCAACTTTGCCTGATATCTCCCTATCTTTACGCTATACATCCCTTTCTGAAACCTAATCCCTAAATCCCGCACACATCCACCGATTTAGGCCCCCAATCGGAGCTAATCGGACTCCATCGTGCTTGAAACCATGGATTGAGGAGGTGATGGACATAGCTGAGAGGCGGGCTACATGAGGTCGGCGGTCTCGCCCCAACAGTATGTGCATGTTGTTGGTTCATTTGGTTTTTTTGTGGATCTTTGTTGAATATTCGCTGGTTTTCGTGTTTGGTTTTTGTTAGTAAGGATGTTACACCGACGTATAGGCTGGAGGTGACGTATGTTACGCGTTGCATAACTTATGCAGAAGATAGAACTCATGATGTGCCGACGTGGACATTCCTTTGGGAAGTAGAGAATAAGCATAGCTTAGGCGCTTTTCGTTCTGATTTGAATAGAAAATATCCTTGGGGTGCTGATGAACATGTTGGTGTCACATATTACAACAGCCGTACGATCTCTTTGCATGATGTGAATAGTGATGACGATTTGGTTGCCATGTTTGCGGAGTATGATAGTGTGGGGCAAGTGCATGTGCTAGTGCATGTCCATAAAAAAGTTGATGCACATGCAACAAGCTCAGAACCAATCCCATGTCCAGAACCAATTCTTCGCGTGCCACCAACAACTGAGAATCTATCCCAACCTGTCAGTGAACCTCCACCTTCTTTGGACACACAATGCAGCCAACCATCAAGCAGTAAGCATGACAGCCAACCGTCTAGCAGTAATGAAGGCTTAGAGGGTATTAAACCTAGAAACAAATATGACACAGAGAAGGAGTTTGAACAAGAGGATCATGTGGGTGTGGGTGTGGGTGTGGATGAGGAGGACATGTTGTAACACCCCAGCCCAACATTGAGCATAGAATGCCACTAAACTACTATAACCATCTAATTTACATCAACTTACTATAAAATTTCAGCAAGCATAACAACATTAAAACCCATCCACGGGTCGCATTAACACAAGCATAACACTATGACAATCATAGATAAATTAGACCTAGGAGCATAGCAAAATAATAAACCAAGATTAACATAAACCAAGCATCTATGGTTATTCAATACCATCATGTCCTAAATATAAATATTCATGTTATTCTAAAAGTTTCTCATGTCCAATGAATCAAATAATTGGGTGAAGTGCATGATTCCAAGTGCGATAGCCCTTCCCGAGTAAAACGTCATCACTGGTCACCTAAAAACAACAATAGAGCAAGAATGAGTCCAAGACTCAGCAAATACATAATAAAACCATAAACAATAGTTTATTAACCAAAATCAAAGTTATCATCATCATCCATTTAGTTAATGCCATTGTCATTCTCAAACAAACAAGTCATATTCCATATAGGTAAAGTTGCACAATTTAACAATTTACTTAGATATGCGAATGCACCAACATGCTCATGCTCATATGCATCTCATCAGCTGATACCGGTATAGCGGAGTGTTCACCCGTCGATGACACACTCTATCCTTCACTCCCGTGAAGTCCCCACCAAAGTAGGATTTTATCTAGAGCTCTCCGGACTAGTCATGTATCTTTTTCACCGACCTCACTGGAATAGTTACATGACTTTCTCACCGACTGCTCATGCAACCCTGTCATGATGAATGTAAATGATGCGACATCTTTATTTATTCATCAACATAGTCCATCTCATTAACTCAATATCTCCTCCTCATTATCTCAATATCATAATCTCATTCACTCAAGGTCATCAATATCATGTATAAGAATAATCTGAACGAAAGCATAATAAATAGAATGACAAGTAACAACAATGATCATGGTGAACAACCCGTTGTTCACCACTCTACCATGTACTTGCCTTCCGCGCTGTGACGAGTTAGGAGGCAACGACGGAATTTCTCTACTCCCTGCCCCACCGCCTACACAAATATTTATTCGAAATAAGAATAACAAGACATGACGTGCCTACAAGCGTTTTACCATAACCCTCTATCTAATCAACATAACCAAAAACTCAAAATGACGAATTAACTAATCACCAATATCGCCCTTCCGATCAGCGATCGAGAAAAATCGTAATTAAATATCTGTAACTCCGAATGACTTCAAACTAGTGCTCAAATACTCTTAACGTAACAGGCTACGAAACTCTAGTTGGTGGGGTTCTTTGATTCGGCCAAACCAGTGGTCTAAACAACCGTTGAAAACAACTGACAGACATCTGTCCAGAATACAACACAGCAGTAAAGAACATGGCATAACTTTCACTCTATAGATACAATTGAGATGATCTTTATCAATTTAGAAATATTATTAAACAAGCTACAATAACCTAGTTGGGAAAGACTCCTGATGCGGCCTTCTATTAACCCTAATGTACAGGTGAAGTTCTCTGTCCTTTCAATCTAACAGTCAGAATACAGCGATGGTAAAAATTGCATAACTTTTGATTGCCAACTCTAAAAATCGTGTTCTTTATCAACTTGGAAATATTACTGAATTCTCTACAATATTCATTTTGGGTGGCCTTTCTGATTCGGCATCTAAACAATTCATAATGGCCAGTAAGAAAACTGCTAAATCCCGTCAGCTCTCTTGACCAGTCGGACAAAAATGGACATATCTCCTAAACCGTAACTCCAAATCAGATGATCTCGGTGCCAAAAGAAAGCTAAGATCAAGGGCTACAACTTGCTGAAAGGTGGACAGATCAAAAAATGTACGGAACTTACCCAAATCTGACGAACAAATCTGGCGTAGGGGGGAAGGAGAAGGTGGAGCAGGGGGGAAGGAGAGTGGCGGCTCCAAGTGGGGGAAAAGGGAAAGGGGGAAGGGGTTTTAGGGTTTAGGGGGGGGGAGATACCCCCCTTTGGCTGGTCCCCTCATGGGCCACCCTAGGCTGAGGCCCAGAGCCCAGGTTGCTGAAAAAACACAGAAAACCCCCTGAAGAAAAAACGATTCAGATTTTCCCATTAGCCTCTTCTTCTGAAACTTCTTCTAGTACGCTGATTTACTTTTGGGGTATTACATTCTACCCCCCTTAAACAGGATTCGACCCCGAATCTACTCACCGATCTTCCCGAAAGAAACTGCAACTGGAATGAAATAACGATATCCCAAGCTTGGAATTGCTCAGTTACTCACTTAACACTCGAGCACACCAAACGATGCGTACTTCGCATAAGGACCCGAGACGGTCAACGCGATATGCCAACTTCCAAAATTTTGAAATTTTCGGAAACCAAGAGAATCCAACTGGAACTAGAGAGTTCTCATCGCATCCACGCAATGCTAACTCTCCACCAAAAAGGTTTAATCCCAAAATTTGACATTTCAACACGAAAACAAATCCATTTTCTAAATAGGCAGTTTACGAATGAACACCACGACAGACAAAGAAGAAACCACTCGAATGCCCAAATCAAATACTTCTTTTGGTTTGTCTGAATTAAAATGAATCAGACATGTCAACACAATGCCAACTCAGATTGCGGAAAACAACAGTCAACAACACATAACTCAAACAAAATCAGAAAACGCTTCACTAACCGAGGAAACATCTTTTTCCTCAGTTTCTCTTTTAGGAGTAAAACTTCTCTCGAACCTTGGAATTCGAATTCATCGCATACCACATGAGCTTAAACCTTTTAATTGAACATCCTCAAATTATGCTCAAACTGAAATACATCATTAACACCATTGTGAAGAGGCTCCATTGAATCCTCCAATTACTCTAGGCATCTCATTCTACTAATCAACATTAATTTGATTGAAAGCACCCAAAGCGCCACAAAATAGATCCCACACAATCACATTACCTCTAATTTTCAAGAACAACTCAGAATCCTCAGTACACACGCTCATGTACTACATCAGAAAGGTTCTATCAATGATTATTCCACTGCTCAGGAAACTCTATTATTCCACTTTCTTTACACACACTCATTGTGTGACCAAAGATCTAGCATAAAAATGTAAAGCCCAGATTCAACCTCTAAGACTCTTACAATGAACTTCTGGTATACTTGATAGGAAATTCTTTGATCGGATAACTAAAATTCCTGGAATCCAAACAATATCCTCAATCATTAATATCAACATTCCTCACTAATCAAGTAACTACCTAATGTGATTAGCTTCACCAAACTTGAACACACTAAACCACACTATTCCACTTCACCCACACGACCGCAACATACACATTCGCAAGACTCTAACTAATTGACCAAGTTCCAAACTTTTGATTATTTCAATATTCCACCGACATGAACAAGGGTTCTTGAATTACAATTCACTATTAGTTTTACTAGTTGTAATAACATAATCAGTTTTACCTCAACGACCATCATTCCTTTTGGATCCAATTCTCTACAAGATTTATATCACAAAATCAATTCTTCCTCCAATGCTCTTAAAATAACTTACAACATCAGGTCTCACATCAACATATACTTGACCACTACTAACCTGATGCCATCAGATACCCCATAAGGTTTTGTAAAACAAATTGATGAAGTGGCAAATAAAATGTTTTTTTCAAAGACTAAAAAAATGTTTTCTTTTCATAAGAAACATAAGACCAGAGAAATAGACAAATAACAAGGATCTTGGAAAAGCAAAAGCGGAGACCACAATTGAGGGCACAAGTCCCACAAAAAGAGAATATGAAATCTCAAATAAAACAAAGCACCACTTTTGAAAATCAAGAAACTCCTATGGGCAAAAATAGAAAGTTTAGGCACACTTCAAGTAAATCATGAGTTACAAAACTTGACTTCGATCTCGAATACTTCTACTTCACTCTTTCTTTAACAAAGAAAGTAATTCTTTTTATTATAACGTCACGCTGCCCACTCAAACAAGAAAAGTTGTAAGACCAAATCACATTAATCACTTAAGAACCAATAAAGCTTTCCAACAAGCCACTTGCTCAATCCAATCCCAGCTACTACATAAACCATGAACAAAAAAGATCACGGATGCAAAACTTGAAAATTTTCATTTGAGCGATACCACGAGTGACGATCAAATTACCTTCTTTCTATAAGAATCGACAACACACTACCAATCTATTGTCGATAATCTTACTAACATCCGAATAATACACTTTAACGAAAATTCATCATAGTCTACCCTTCCATTGAACAGCTCTCTAAAAACTCACCAAATTGTTTCATACTACTTTATCATCTCGTCCTCAAATCGAGAGTCCACCAAAAGCTTACAAACTACTACAACAACAACTTTATTTTAGCAAAGATCTACTACACAAATCAAAATGTTATACCAAAACCCTTTCATTGTGGACATGCTATCGTCTGACAATTCCACTATCATGAAAGCATAGGTCACCAATTAAATCCCACAGCTCAACTCTTATAGATGCTCAACACCAAACGTCAACACACAATTGTTGCACTCCAACCATCATTGCTATCAACGGCTTCATCAAGAAATCTAGATGCTACCTACTTTCCTTTTCAAATCACATGAACAATCACAAATACATGTTCAACTGTCCATCGTCATATTCATATTTGATGCAAAATCCCGACAAAACTTCCAAAATCATAGCCTTCCATCGATCAAAAGTCTCAACAACTCGCAACCAAATTCGTCCAATTATTCTAGTTAAAATAACTATCTAGAAACTCCTTCCATAATATAAAATCATCTAGTATCTACAGATAAGATAACTCCAAGATTAATATCCACTATGGTAATAATCTAGCATCTCCCCAACTTTTCCTTCCCACACAAGAAGATTAATCCACCGAGACCAACTAATCCAACAAGTTTAGCAAAACTAAATAATTTTAATGATCATACCACCATCAATGTTCTACAATTCTTAATAACTCCTTTTAATCCAATTAGGTATAGCCATACTATTAATCATAGTTCATCAAGAACTACCACATGACACCATCAAGTTAATCAACTTTCCTTCCAAGGTTCTTGGTTAAGATTGATTATACACCACATAGACCCAACTTGATAACCCATACCATATCCATTAATTTATTTAATTACAACCTTTAACTTAACCACAACAAGACATCGCTAAAGGGTTTTAATATTTTCTTTTATAACAGAGAAGCATTCAACTTCAATACTCAAAATACCCAAAAGAAATACATTGGGTCAAAGCTTCCACATGTTAAAGGACTTGAAAAAGAAAACTTTCGTTATCCAAAATACCAAGCTAACAAATGAGTCATTTTTTCCCAACAAGAAAGGCAGATCTCTCGTGAAAAGATCAACCTTGCAAATTAACGACGTTCACAAGAAACAACAACAGATCAACAGTCAGGAGAACAAATAATAACTTAATAGAACCAACAAAGACCAATGAAAATACATACTAACCCAAGAAAATTCATCAACCGCAACTATAACAGGAATAATCAAATTCAAACTCAAGGAAGAAAACAACTTTTCTAAAGAAACATATCCTCAACACCTGTAACTAAGTTACCCGATGTAAACACTTCACCACTATCATACAACAAATGGTGATATAACTTGGCCATGCCTATGGCTACAACCACAATCTCTACCTCTCGACTATCATGATCCATAGCAATTACATAATCAAATAACAAGTAGTCAGAACCAATTCATAACATAAATCATCAATACAACATAACGGAAGCGTAAATGCGATGCTCATCCCATTCCCATCCTACTGTGCACCAGTGTGTCAAAATTTTAAGTTAATTAACTATTATCAAATTTTGGTTTATTTTACAAGTACTAAAACAAGTTTTAGCAATTTTAGGTTAACTAAGTTATTAATCTATTCACCACGGACCTGAAGTCCGCTCTGATACCAACTGTAACACCCCAGCCCAACATTAAGCTTAGAATGCCACTAAACTACTATAACCATCTAATTTACATCAACTTACTATAAAATTTCAGCAAGCATAACAACATTAAAACCCATCCACGGGTCGCATTAACACAAGCATAACACTATGACAATCATAGATAAATTAGACCTAGGAGCATAGCAAAATAATAAACCAAGATTAACATAAACCAAGCATATATGGTTATTCAATACCATCATGTCCTAAATATAAATATTCATGTTATTCTAAAAGTTTCTCATGTCCAATGAATCAAATAATTGGGTGAAGTGCATGATTCTAAGTGCGATAGCCCTTCCCGAGTAAAACGTCATCACTGGTCACCTAAAAACAACAATAGAGCAAGAATGAGTCTAAGACTCAGCAAATACATAATAAAACCATAAACAATAGTTTATTAACCAAAATCAAAGTTATCATCATCATCCATTTAGTTAATGCCATTGTCATTCTCAAACAAACAAGCCATATTCCATATAGGTAAAGTTGCACAATTTAACAATTTACTTAGATATGCGAATGCACCAACATGCTCATGCTCATATGCATCTCATCACCGATACTGGGATAGCGGAGTGTTCACCGTCGATGACACACTCTATCCTTCACTCCCGTGAAGTCCCCACCAAAGTAGGATTTTATCTAGAGCTCTCCTGACTAGTCATGTATCTTTCTCACCGACCTCACCTAATAGTTACATGACTTTCTCACCGACTGCTCATGCAACCCCTGTCATGATGAATGTAAATGATGCGATATCTTTATTTATTCATCAACATAGTCCATCTCATTAACTCAATATCTCCTCCTCATTATCTCAATATCATAATCTCATTCACTCAAGGTCATCAATATCATGTATAAGAATAATCTAAACGAAAGCATAATAAATAGCATGACAAGTAACAACAATGATCATGGTGAACAACCCATTGTTCACCACTCTACCATGTACTTGCCTTCCGCGCTGTGACGAGTTAGGAGGCAACGACGGAATTTCTCCACTCCCTGCCCCACCGACTACACAAATATTTATTCGAAATAAGAATAACAAGACATGACGTGGCTACAAGCGTTTTACCATAACCCTCTATCTAATCAACATAACTAAAAACTCAAAATGACGAATTAACTAATCAGCCAATATCGGCCCTTCTGATCAGCTGTACGAGAAAAATCGTAATTAAATATCTGTAACTCCGAATGACTTGAAACTAGTTCTCAAATACTCTTAACGTAACAGGCTACGAAACTCTAGTTGGTGGGGTTCTTTGATTCGGCCAAACCAGTGGTCTAAACAACCGTTGAAAACAACTGACAGACATCTGTCCAGAATACAGCACAGCAGTAAAGAACATGTCATAACTTTCACTCTATAGATCCAATTGAGATGATCTTTATCAATTTGGAAATATTATTAAACAGGCTACAATAACCTAGTTGGGAAAGACTCCTGATTCGGTCTTCTATTAACCCTAATGTACATGTGAAATTCTCTGTCCTTTCAATCGGCAATGTAACATAGCGACAGTAAAATTGTATAACTTTTGATTGCCAACTCTAAAAATCGTGTCCTTTATCAACTTGGAAATATTACTGAATTCTCTACAATATTCATTTTGGGTGGTCTTTCTGATTCGGCCTCTAAACAATTCATATTTGCCAGACAAGAAAACTGCTAAATCTCGTCAGCACTCTTGACCAGTCGGACAAAAACGGACATATCTCCTAAAACGTAACTCCAAATCAGATGATCTCAGTGCCAAAAGAAAGCTAAGATCAAGGGCTACAACTTTCTAAAAGGTGGACAAATCAGAAAATGTACGGAACTTACATAAATCTGACGCACGGGGAAGGAGAAGGTGGCGCAGGGGGAAGGAGAGTGGCGGCTCCAAGTGGGGAAAAGGGAAAGGGGAAGGGGTTTTAGGGTTTAGGGGGGAGATACCCCCCCTTTGGCCGCCCCTCATGGGCCACCACAGGTGAGGCCCGAGCCCAAAGTTGCTGAAAAACACAAAAACCCCTCAAGAAAAAAGCGATTGATTTTCCCATTAGCTCCTTCTTCTCAAACTTCTTCTAGTACTGCGATTTACTTTTGGGGTATTACAACTTGCTTATGGGGATGTCATTCCAACCATGCTGACAAGGGTCAAGGCCAAAGGTTCACTAGCCTTGATTGTATACCCCCTTATGTACAAGAGACTAGCATGCCTACCAAGGATTAGAAGGATTAGACCAAACCCATGAAGGTGGAACTAGAGCAAAACAATATGTGTAGATTCAGAGTGTGGCTATGGACACATTGAGAAGACACGTCCTATAAAGTTTCCACAATCTAGACCCAAGGCCAGGTAATAAAAGTCTATCCTCTAGCTCAATATTAACTGACAACGCTGAACTACAATACTCCACCTTCTTTGCTTGATTATAGGGGCAGGAAGAGGTCAAGGGATCAATCCCTATCCACATGTGCACACACCACCCAACCAGACATCTCATCTGCAGCTAGTGTTCCAAGCATTGCGAGGTAACTTGGTACATCCTTTCAATAACATTCTAGTGTTCAAAAGTAATAAAATTTTGCATTGGTACATTGTCTTTTCAATGATAGCTCAAAAAGCAATGCTACAACCCAAATGGCACCGGGATCTTCCAAAACAATGACAACTTCTACAAGAAACAAAAGGTTCTACTCTTATCAATAACTTCATTGAATTTTGGATTATATTTGCAAGTGCATCATGCTTTGTCAACATTATCTTTGCCAGGTCAAGGTCCACTATAGGCTCTAACCAGCTAGAGATACCAGTAGCACCACATGCTAGGGCTACTGCAGCCACACCTGAAAGTCTAGCCTTCGGGACAAGGAGCCAAAAAAGGATTTCCTGAAGCCTTTTGTTCCCTTCTGCATATATGATGTATTACATTTTGTATCTTTAACTGTGGGATCCCTTGAACTGTTGTTGGGATTGTGATGTGTTCGTACGTTTTATGTATTCTGACTAGCTATGTACTCAAACTTGCTATGTATTCAGACTTGCTATGTATTCGAACTTGCTATGTATTTGGACTTGCTATGTATTCAGACCTTCTATGTTACTGGACCTATTATGTAATGCATGCATAGATAATGTTACTGGTTTCTTCTCATTCATGAAGGACTGCGATGTGTAGATAAAGAGTTTACATTATAATATCATTACAGCTGAACTTCTACTTGGCAAGAACAATATATAGTAGAAGAAACACAAAACTAACTATCTTAACTAATTTTTGAAGCATTTTGTCAACTTTTTTCATTCTTTCATCTAGTTTTTTAAGTCTATTCTCTTCATTTTTCATTAGTTGATCAGGGGTTGAGCCATTGGACGAAATGCAACAACACCACGGGAGTCTTCTTGCAAGGTAGCATTGTAATAACTCGAACCACTAGGACAACTTCATCAGCCTACTGCCAAAACCAATATGTTGTGTTCTGGAAAAGAATTGGAGCTTCAAGTGAAAATAAAACAACATGCTATTTCGAAGGGAATTCATTTGGGATGATTTCCACAAGATTCTGTAAGATTTGAACACTTCATGAACACTCGGGATGGATTCGTTGGCGTATGCGAGGTGAACACATTCGCTGGATCCCAACAAAAAGGGCAAACTAGGTGCTACTGTAGTGATTCTAATTGTCTGCTCACTCGAAAGTTAGATGAGACCGAAGACATCCCATTTAAGACAAGAATAAAGAGTGAGATGAATGGTAGCCAAAGCATCCATATATAGCCAGTGGGAGCAGAAAATGGGGCTAAAGCTAGAAATTTTCCCTCCAGAAGTTGTTACCTCAACCACCGTCCATCGGTGGCAAAAACAAAACCAATGATCAAGGACAAATACATCAATTGAGCACGACCGTTTGGATCCCATCCAGTCAACGCGGCTTTGACTGACGCTGGTGGTGCCGGGCAGTAAAGTGAATGTTTATTATTTTCTTCATGTTTCTGTTAAGAAATTCTGGATTAAGTGTTAATCGACGTAATACCAAAATTATTTCTGATGGGTTTTAGTCTATAAATAGTATCTCTCTTTACACAAAGAGATTGATCAATAAATAAAAATGCTCCATATATTGTGTTTCCATCTGTTCTCCCTCCAATGTCTATTGTATGTTGTTTGGTGATTGGCTGATTGCCTCCCTGCGACGACTACGTTATTCAACGCGATATCAGCATGAATCGCTCTACGTAGTCGAATCGGTATGTCATCGGGATTCCATATTTCAATCTTTAATTTTGCTACACATCAATCTCGTAGATTAATTTTGCTCAAACTCGATTAGATACGTTAATCGCTAATTAGGGTTCTAGATTTGTTTAATCGATATCTATGATTAATTACAATGAATCATCGCAATTAGATCGAATATGCATTTGTCTATGTTTGTTACTGTTCATGAAGCAAAAAGAAGAAAAACAAGAATAATTTCGCTCAACCCGAAGCCGATCGACGACCTGACATCGACGCCCACAACACAACGTCCGAAGCCGACCGGACGGTTGGTGCCGATGCCCGGTAGTGGCCGCGCCGCCATGCACTGGCTTGTGGTCGGTTGCCACTGCCCACTTGAAGCCGCTTGAACCGCGCCCGCCACCAGCCCGCGTCGCTCCCACCATGGCCTTGCCACCCACACACGCCCTCCACACTTGGTGCTCCATGCCCACCCGTTGCGCCACTCATCGCGCCGTTGGCTGCCGGCTGCACGCTTGCGTCGCCCGTCTAATCGCTGGCAACCAGCCGCAAGCCCGCCGCCGCTAGCCGCCGCTGCGCGTACTTCTGCGCAGCATTTGTGCGAGCTACCAACGCCACGGAAATATGGGCAGGGGAACCCTAACGCCGCACCCCTTTGCAAACATGTCTTATGGCCTTATGTACCAGCCGGGCCCACTGAAAAAAATAGTGACAAAAAATCAGGAAAAGAAAAAGAAAACAAAAAGAGGAAAACTCCCAAAAAAATTGCAAATGTGCTCTCCAAGTTCTAAAAATTACGAGGAATTTTTCGCAAATAAGGAAATTTTATGGAAAATCCCCTGGAGGTTGGAAATTTACAGCAAATTTCGGTTATATATATACTTTTGCATAATAACCCTTTGGGAATCCAATTTTTGTGACAAATCAATATCTTTTACGATAACTTTATAACCCAGACCCTCGGCTTATGGTTATTTGCTTTAATATTATTTATTTTTATGCAATAACCTTGAATTAAACTAATCGTAGAAACTGAATTTCTAAGTTATGTGAGCTTCAATAAATTGTGAAACCTTAGACCTAGTAGACCTCGGAAGCATCATATTTTTAGGGCATTCTTGGGAAGCCCATTCCCGGCTGGGAGAGGAAAATCCTGGTCGAACCCGGCCCAATCCCCGTGGAATAAAACCACACCTCCTGAGGTTTGGATATTTTCCCCTAACCCGAACGCGACGTTGCCTCCGTCTTCTCGATCCAACTCTTGCACAATGTCTCCACCTCCATAGCCTCTCAACGTCCATCGAGCCAGCAAACAGTGCCGCTAGCGAAGCTTCCT
The DNA here is from genome assembly GCA_036346395.1 of Hsuehochloa calcarea. Classification (NCBI taxonomy): domain Eukaryota; kingdom Viridiplantae; phylum Streptophyta; class Magnoliopsida; order Poales; family Poaceae; genus Hsuehochloa; species Hsuehochloa calcarea. Next base: position 74,546,276 of record CM070594.1, on the reverse strand, counting down.
CCGTCATGTCGCGGACCCGTGGAGCCTGTGCCTGGCTCCTCAGCCTACTAACTCAACACTGCCACGTCCGTGGAGGTTGTGCACATGGTGCCACCGCCTCAGCTGAGCCCTTGCACGGGCTCCTCTACCTCTGCCACGCGGATCCCACACACGGCTCCTACGCCTCACGGCTCGCCACCGCTGCCTCCGTTGAGCCTGCTTACGCTTCGCCGCCTCGTAGATCCCGCGCACGACGCCTCCGCCTCTGTCAATCCTACGCACGGCACCGCCACCTCCGATAGGCTCGTGAACTCATTGACACCTGGGCCCAAACTACGGCATGCTGGCATGCCGCCAACCCGGGCTGCCGAAGCCTTCCTGTCTATTTCTTTTTTCTGAAATTTTCCATGTTTTTGTTTTTTTTTGGAATTTATGTAGTGGGGGATTTCACCTACCTCTCCCAAATGACGATGGGGATTAGTCCCGCAAGGGTTACATTCCATGGGGTTCCTATGTGGCAAAGAGAACCCCACCTAGGATTTCTGTCCGTGGAAATATTTTCTCTAGCACCCAAACAAAGGCTTATGGTTTATTTTTCCCTAATATTGTGTGTTTGGGAAATTAATTAATGGGTTTAGTAATTCTTAAAATTGCTCACAGACCTTAAAAATTATCAAAAAAAATCCTAAAAATCATAGGAAAATTCTGGGAAATGCATAAAATTATATAATGAATAGATAAAAATTAATATTTACTATTTTAAACTCATTTCATGCATTTAAAATGCTTTACCAGTTGTAATCATAGAAAATTGCATAAATTTTGTAGGACATGTTTGACATCACTAATTAGGATATTCGTTTGTCCTGGATGACTACAACGATAAGATCATATTATGCTCTATGGAGACTTGTGGCATTCTCCTAGTTATCACTTAACTTTGTAAAGATGTCGTTTTCTTGCACGAGTTGCGTTAGTAGTATAAATTCAGCTTGTGTCGAGCTTGGCTCTACTCCTGCTGAGCATCTCTTATCTTTTGCTTTAGGATGGAACCTTATGCATTAGATCATTTTTTCCCAAATGCCATATAAAAATTAACGGCCTAAGTTGTTCTATTAAAGTCTTATCTCCTACTGAATAGTTGATTAAATCTGCTTAATAGAACATATTGTAAGTAGAATACCTTATATAGAGTGAATTGATCTTGCATGGAATAAATTTGTAAACCGTATGCCTGAAAATTCAAAATACGTTGCCATGCCTTGCTAACAAAATGTTGTGCATGTGCTCTTGATATCTAATAAGTGAGCTTGTAGTGCGCGGATGCCCAGATGACAAAAAGGAAACTATTTTTCTCAGTGGTACCGGAACAAGCCTAGTCAAATGTTGATCTCTGATGGACTACTCTGGTTAGAAAACATCATATTCTTCAAATAAGTACAGAATGACTTAAGCCCTAAGAGTTGGAGTCTATATAATACTATCCTCCACCACACTGATTTCTTAATTGAAAAAATTTGTAAGTAGAATATTATAGAGTATATACCGATTTCATGCTAACAAAAATTGTATTCCCATTGAAGTATGATTGCAAATATTTGCTAAAACTCTGAGTTGATTTTGAGCAAATGCCTGATGCACACGTCATTACTCGAGATTTTATAGTTGACGTGAACCTAAGAGGCATAGAAAAAATATTAAAAACAAGAGTCATGGTAGGCACAATGACGTATCCTAAGCCAAAGCCAGAAGAATAAATTAATCTAGTTTATTTTGGGAGATAATTAAAGTAATTTGCATGATTATTATTATTATCCAATCGATATGGAAATGGCATTTACGCCATTGCCGATATACATACTGTTGGTAGCCACAATAATTGCTACCCACGAAGGGCAATTGATCTATGCCTTCAGCAATATATTAACCGCCAGCATACGGGAAGCCATACTATTTGGGTGATTCAGATAGATTTGAAGTCCAGCATAAATTCCAGTATTTTTGTGCAGATTAACTATGGTCAAATATTTATGTTATAGTATTATATTTATGTTCCTGAATAGCATCGTGTAGTTTTGTGCTGTTAGAATACACTGCTTATGACCATAAGAAATTATATTGTGTACTTATAAACTTGAAGTTTAATGATCCAAATTATTTGACATAAGGAATGAGTAATTGAATCAAAACTCTCGGACCCCCGTATGGGACCTTCGTTGCAGATTAATGACCATCCCGAAGTTAGAATATCATACAAAATATTAGGATCATTGTAATACTCTGAAAAAAAAATAATATTAATATTATTAATAATCGCGTCTTAAGGGTCGGAGAGTAATTGATTAAATAGTAACAATAAATAATTAATTAAAAACGTCTTAAAGGCTTGTGCGTAATTAAATAAAAAGAATTTGTGAAAAATAGGATAATTCAGAATTTTTAAGAGCTGTATAAATAGTGGTGGATTGTTTTCTAGAAAACCCTAGCATTTTTCCCACCCTAGCCGCCGGTTCTTTTTTTGCCGTCGGTACATGTGGAAACTCGCACTGTGGCGCATTTTTTCTTCCACCGCCGCCGCAGCCGATCTTTTCTTCTGGCCGTGCGCTGCGTGGCGCTGTATTTTCCTGCTGTGCTATTCTTTGCCGTCGCTGCTCTGCGGATGCTCTGTTGTTTACCTTTCTTTGCCGACGCCTTGATCTTTGCATTGCATTCGTTACTGCGCTACTGAAGCGATCGTGGATTCTTCTTTGCCAAGCCTCCATGCGGTTTCGATCTGCTGCTGCCGTCTGTCTTGGCTGCTTCTTTGTTCCTGACTGCTATTTGTCTTGATCGTTCTTCTTTGCCATTGGAGAGCCCACCGAGCCGAGCCAACGCCGAGTACTGCTCCTATTGCATATCCTTCGGCTAGATTATCAAGGTACTTGAGGCATGTGGTTTAGTATTGTTTTGTGTTTCGTTATGGTGCATGCATGGAGATTAGTTGTCGCTGCTACCTTACAATACGTATTGCATCATTTGCATGTAAGCCTGTAAGTTGATTTAGTAGAAGAGAGAAGGAACCGAAACAAAGAAAGAAGCCAGAGAAGAAATATTTTGAGAGGCCGAAATAATTAAGTCTCTAGATTAATTAGAGAGGGTTGTAGAATTTTCTAGTCGAAGTGCCGATTAATGAATTTGGTTAACCTGCTGTTCGGTTGTACGCTTTATTCGGATACCTTAATGGCGAATTGTAAAAATATCATCTACTAGTTAATTGTAGATAATTTCGATATCTTTCTATAGCATATTTTATTATGTCGATCGGACAAGTAGATTTCGAGATATGATTTTCGGAAGCCTACTGTTTTTAGGATTATCGTCTTCCGGCGCTGTTTTGGTAGACTGTAGATTAAAAATAGCAAATAGCATAATTAGAGTTTTTGATATACATGAAAGTTGTAGATAATTGTCCAATGGTTCTTTAGAATCTGAGAACGCGCATTTTGGTTGAGTAAAACAAAAGTTATGAATTTATTAAGTCTGCTGTTCCGAAGCGGACATACCGGCTTTCGGAGCTAAATACGGAGGGTTAGATGATTTAATTAGAAGTCTTCGTAATCTAAGAAAATGTGGATAATTTTATGAAGAATCCAGAATGGGGTGGTTTGTGGTGATCGGACTTTCGAGTCAAAAGTTACGCTCTTTTTAGTAACCGGACAGCTATGGGTAACTATTCGGTACCGGCGTAATGTGGTATATTTGGGGACGTGTAGGAGCGATGTATATTGATTGTTATTATTATAATGATGTAGCTTGTATTGAGATGTGTGTATTTAATATAGGAGAGGCGTCGTGCTTGTTGCCGTCTTCTAATCAGATCGTGCGTCGCAACTAGTAAAGGCAAGTGCATGGTAGACAGCGATCAATGATCGATCACTGTTTTCTTTATCTTCTATTACCATTATTGTTGTGCTTTTATTTTATTTAATTGCAAGCAATGAATTGGTATGATTATATCGTTGTTGATTAACATGATGAAAAGTTGGATATGATGTTTATGATGGAGTTTGCATGTTGGCATTCATAAGCATCTTTGCATAAGAGAAGGTGATCATGATTGATCACAACTCCACGGGAGTGGAGGAGGTCCCGATCCTTTTGGAGGAACGGGCTTGAGAGTGAATGTTGTCGCGAGCATTCACTCATGCTATCTGTATATCTGAAAGAAGTGCATGTGGACATGTAGAATAGATTTGCATTGATACATGAGATTAATTGATGAGAATATTAATGGAAGTACTGTGATGATAATGGAGTTATTGAATCTTGATGATTTATTATTGTTCGTTGTTTATGGATGTATTTGCTTTGAGTCGTGGACTCACCCTTGCTCTATTGTTGTCTTTAGGTGATCTTGAGGAGGCCGTGGCGAGAGCGAGTAGAGCACATGGACATCACATGATCATTCGCCATGATAATCTTTTCATTGAATATTGGTTTACACTTGGACATGTTAGCTATTGAATAATGTTTAGGATATCATTTGGACTAGACTATTTGCTTTATTAATTTGGATTCATTGGTTGATCTTTGCTTTGGATTATTTGCACGGTTATTATTTCCCATTGCTTATTTATTGTCGCTTGATCCATAATTATACATGTTCGTTTATGATCCATTGATATGATTATCATTGATTTCTTCTTTGTATTTATAAAGTGTGTCAATATGTATTAATTGGAAGGTAGTTTAGTGGCATTCGGGCTCGGTGTTGAAATTTGGGGTTATTCTGATTAGTATCGAGAGCGGGCTTTAGGTCCGTGGTGAATAGATTAACAACTTAGGCAAACTAAAATTGTTAAAATTTGTTTTAGTTTAGTAAATCAACTAAAATTTGCTAATGGTTAACTAACCTAAAATTTGACACACTAGTGCACGATGAGGTTAGAGAGAGGTGCGAATATAGTTTTACGCTTAGTTATGTTGTTTATTGATGGATGAGTTTATTTTGAGCTTTGAACTCATTGTGTATTGTTGATTGTGGTTGATAGCTATGCCGAGGGGTAGAGGGCGTGGTCGTGGTGGCCTGATGCGTCGAGAGTCGTGGCCGTGAGGCGAGGTTCCGTGGAGCCACCTCCTGTGTGATTAGTCGATGGGCGAGGGGTTCTTTGTTGACCCGCCTCGGTTGGGGTCGAGATGAGGCGCCGCTTTCTTTGAGAGAGTTGGTGGGAGAGATCCGTGCTCTTCGTCAACAGCGCCGCGCACTATTCTTTGCGGCATCTGTTGTTGCTCTGTCGCACATCCACCGGTTCTGGGCGCAGATGTCGCCAGAGTGGATGGGGTTGAGGTTTGATTCGTTTGTGGTCGGGCACACCGGTCCGAGCGTGGACTGGTTGCGCTACATGGAGAGCGGTTTGGAGCTTTAGAGATGTCTTCACTTGGAGGGTCCGTTTGTAGCCTTTCACCAAAGACAGCGGATATTTGGTGGGAGGCGTGTTGTCTTGAGGACCGCCACTCAAGGGCCGATCACTTGGGAGGACTTTGTTGATCAGTTCAAGGAAGTTCTACCCTACTCGTTTGTTGAGAAGATGGAGGTTGCCTTGACGACCTTTGCTCGGGGAAGAGGTCTATTCTTGAGTATGAGGTGAGTTCAACAACTTGGTTCGCTTTGTTCCTTGATGTGAGCGATGATCTTCGAAGGCCAAGAGGTTCCGTCGGGTCTCAATCACGAGTACCGACATGTGTTGGGAGCTACTCCACTCCGTGACTCTGACTCATTGTGGAGCAAGCTAGGGGCATGGAGTTGGAGATCTGACTCACAAAGGCGACAAGCCTACGGTGGGTAGTAGTTTACGTGGTGACGGAAGAGGAGCTCTAGTGAGGGAAGTGGAGTGCATTGACACCTTTCAAGAAATTCAAGGAGGACCGCGATCTTTCGAGTCTAAGCACTCGAGGCCGTTCTCTTCTTGGCGCCTCGTCCTTTTGCAGTACTCCACTCTTCGTCTGTCCCTGAGGCGGGGCATGCTTTGCTTTAAGTGCGGTGATGGACACTGCATGCTGAAGTGCACTTGACGGGAGATTGCCGTCGGTGTGGCCGACCGGGTCACAAGGAGCGGGTGTGTCGCGAGAACCCGCTAAGCGTGATCAAGTGGGAGCACGTGCCATATTCTTCTTGATGGGTCTGCTCGAGGATCTTTCCAGATGATGATCGCTCCTCCAGCGATGCCATTTCCTTGACTTAGGCGCCTCGGTAGGGTACTCTCGGCGGCCGCCACCTTCCAGCACCGCTTGGTGCCGCACCGGCCTTACCGCACCGCCACGCAGATTGTTGGGGCTCTCGCCGCCCGGATCGTCTTCTTCGCCATGGCGCCACAGAGTGTCGCCATACCTCTGCAGAGTCCGCGGTCGACCGACGTGGTGACAGTACTTTGCTTGTGGATTCGTTTGATGCTTTAGTCCTTTTGATTCGGGGCTACCTTTTCGTTTGTCTCGTCGGCGTTTGCTAGGAGAGCGAACTTGAGTATCTGATGGATTTCTCGATCGGTGTTGGTTAGTTCTCACAGGGTATTATTGCTAGCTCTCTTGTTTGTCTGGGTGTTCTATTGTCATTGATGGAGAGAAGTTCACGGCGAATTTGATAGTTATACAAATGGAGCCGTTCGATGTTATCTTGGGTATGGATTGGTTGCACTCTTATCGAGCCGTGATATCCTGTTTACGTAGAACGTCTGCATGCGAACCTCGTGCAGGAGACTTTGACTTTTCAGTGCGCCTCGCGCTCTCTTTCGATGTTGGTTTGGGATGTTCCGGTCGTGTGCGATGGCAAGGGCTTCTTTTAGCTCTTCTTTGAGAAGCCGAGTGTGGCCCGCAGATTGAGGAGATTCGGTGGTTAGTGATTATCCGGATGTGTTCCCGGTGAGCTTAGGGTTTGCCACTGCGCGAGGCGTGGAGTTTCGCATTGATCTTGTTCGGGTACTCGTCCCATCTCGATGTCTCCATATCGACTAGCACGTCCGTTTGGGGCGAGTTGAAGAAGCAATTGGATGATTTGTTGGCTAAAGGTTTGATCGGCGTAGTGTATCGCCGTGGGAGCTCTGCTACATTCACGAGAGAAGAAGGATGGGAGTTGGCGTATGTGTATTGATTACCGTGCGCTTAATGCGCCACAATCAAGAACAAATATCCATTGCCCGCATTGAGGACTTGTTTGATCGCTTGAATGGAGCTCAAGTGTTCTCCAAGATTGATCTCGATCGGGGTATAATCAAATCCGTGTGCGTGAGCAGGATGTAGAGAAGACCTTTCTCCACGGTATGGGCATTACGAGTATAAAGTTATGTCTTTTGGATTGACTAATGCACTGCCATTTTATGGAGACCATGAACAACATGTTGCACGTATCTAGATGACTTCGTGGTGGTGTTCATTGATGACATTCTTATCTATTCAAGACCAATGAGGATCATGGCGTCATTTGAGGTGGTTTTAGATACCTTGAGAGAGCACAAGTTCTATGCTAAGTTGAAGAAGTGTGAGTTACGGATTTGAAGTGGGTTTTACGGGTCATGTGATTAACCCTCGGGGCATTCTTTGTTGATCCTAGTAAGGTATCCACGGTGGTGGATTGGAAGAGGCCGACTAGCGTGAAGGAGGTGAGGAGTTTTACGGGTTTGGTTGGTTATTATCGGCGTTTTGTGCGAGATTTCTCTATCATTGCCAAGCCGATGTCTCGGCTACTCGAAAGGTGTGAGATTCCAGTGGGCCGATGAGTGTGGCGCGATTTACGCATTTTGAAGGACAGGTTGGTGACCTCGCCTATTCTCACTCTTCCGAGCCGGAAGCGGTTCACGCCTTTTGAGATCGTCTCGAGTGGGTCTTGGCCGTGTTCTCATGCAAGGCGGTAAGGTGATCGCTTATGCGTCGAGGCGATTAAAGAAGCACGAGCGAATTATCCCACTCATGATTTGGAGTTGGTTGCGGTTGTCTTTGCTCTCAAGATTTGGAGGCATTACCTATCTGGCGAGCCTTGTGATATTTTCACGGATCACAAGACTCTCAAGTATATCTTCACTCGAAGGATCTGAATTTGAGGCAAAGGAGGTGGTTGGAGTTGATCAAGGACTACGATCTTACTATTCAAGATCATCGAGCAAGGCCAATGTTATTGCCGATGCTCTTAGTCGCAAGGCGACTCGCTACTCTAGATTGCCTCATTGCTGATTTTGATCGCATGGGAATATATTATTGTTATGCGGGCACAACACATGTTGAGACACGATTGATTACGAGTCACTATTCTAGGCCGTGTCTGGAAGCTGTGAGTGACCGGTTATTACGGGAGGTTAGGAAGCGTCGGATGAAGGCAAAGTGGGTGATTTCAGTATGGATGATTACGGTACTTTGAGGTTTAAAGGGCGTCTTTGCGTGCGCAAAGGCGGAGGTCAAAGATGATATTTTGAGGGAGGCACATCGTACCGCATAATCGTTCATCTGGTGAGACTAAGATGTATCGGGATCAAGCGAAATTTTTGGTGGAAAAGAATGAAGGTGGACATTGCTAATTATGTGGCTTCTTGTGGTGTTTGTCGACAAGTGAAAGCCGAGCACAAGCGTCCCGCGGGTTGTTGCGACCTTTGGAGGTTCCCAGTGGCCTTGGGATGATATCTCTATGGACTTTGTGGTGGCGTTGCCTCGTTCGCCGCGAGGAAGGATCAGATTTGGGTAGTGGTGGATCGATTCACAGAATCGCACACTTTATTCCTATTCGCACGACAAATTCGTGAGTGACCTAGCTCCTATTTATGTCGTGAAATAGTAAGGCGCATGGTGTGCCAAAGACCATCATTTACGATAGGGCCAAGTTTGTCTCCAAGTTACGGGAGAGTCTGCGAGTGCATTGGGCACACAGCCCGCCTAAGTCTGTTTCACCCATTGACGGATGGGCGATCAGAGCGGACTATTCGGACTTTGGAGGATATGTTGCGATCTTGTGTTTTGTCTTGGAAGGGTAGTTGGGAGGACCGATTGCCACTTGCGAGTTTGCTTATAATAATAGTTACCATTCGAAATTAGAGTTGCGCCATTTGAGGTTCTCTATGGCGGAAGTGCGAATCGCCGCTTTGTTGGGATGCGATTGGAGAGAAGGCGGTGTTGGGTCGGATGGATTGAAGACCATTGAGCGTGTGGCCATGGTGAGGCGTAATTTGTTGGCGACTCGAGTAGACGAGAAAAGTTATCTTGATTTGAGGAGTGACTTGGAGTTTGCGGTGGGTGACGGTGCTCTTGAGTGTCTCCCACTAAAGGCATTGTTCGATTCGGTACCAAAGGAAAGCTTAGCCCGAGTACGTTGGACCGTTCGATTATTGCAAGAATTGGGAAGTTAGCTTCCGCTGGACCTTCCCGAGTCCATGCGTGGAGTTCATAATGTGTTTCACGTCTCGATCTTTGAAAAGTTTTGAGAGACCCGAGCATAAGATTTCATTAGAGACGCCGACTATTGAGCAAGACCTCACGGTTGAGTCGCGTCCGTGCGCGATACGGAGAGGTCGGAGCGAGTCTTGAGGCACAAGACGTTGGTATCGTCAAGGTCTTTGTGGGCCTTGTCGATCTGAGAGAGGCGACTTGGGAGTTGGAGTCTCATGCGCGGCGATATCGGAGTTGTTCACGTCGCGTACGTGTTATTTTGTTTAATTTCAGCTGTGCAGTTTTTCTTTGAGTAGCACGGCGAGTAGAATTCGGGGTCGAATTCCGTTAAGGGGGGTAGAATGTAATACTCTGAAAAAAAATAATATTAATATTATTAATAATCGCGTCTTAAGGGTCGGAGAGTAATTGATTAAATAGTAACAATAAATAATTAATTAAAAACGTCTTAAAGGCTTGTGCGTAATTAAATAAAAAGAATTTGTGAAAAATAGGATAATTCAGAATTTTTAAGAGCTGTATAAATAGTGGTGGATTGTTTTCTAGAAAACCCTAGCATTTTTCCCACCCTAGCCACGGTTCTTTCTTTTTTTTAGTCGGTATGTGCGTTCTTGCACTGTCTTGTTGCATTTTCTTCCACCGCCGCACCGATCTTTTCTTCGGCGTGTGCAGGCTGCGTGGCAGCTTCTTTATTTTCCTGCTGCCCATTCTTTGCGTCGCTGCTCTGCGCAGTGCTCTGTTGTTTACGCTTTCTTTGCCGCCTTGATCTTTGCCGGTACGCATTATGCGTTACTGCGCTACCGAGCGATCGTGGATTCTTCTTTGCCAAGCCCCGCGGTTCGATCTGCTGCTGCCATGCGCCACTTGCCTTGGTTCTTTGTTCCTACCTTTATTTGTGCCGTATCGTTCTTCTTTGCCATTGGAGAGCCCACCGAGCCGAGCCAACGCCGAGTACTGCTCCTATTGCATATCCTTCGGCTAGATTACCAAGGTACTTGAGGCATGTGGTTTAGTGTTGTTTTGTGTTTCGTTATGGTGCATGCATGGAGATTAGTTGTCGCTGCTACCTTACAATACGTATTGCATCATTTGCATGTAAGCCTGTAAGTTGATTTAGTAGAAGAGAGAAGGAACCGAAACAAAGAAAGAAGCCGGAGAAGAAATATTTTGAGAGGCGAAATAATTAAGTCTCTAGATTAATTAGAGAGGTTGTAGAATTTTCTAGTCGAAGTGCGATTAATGAATTTGGTTAACCTGCTGTTCGGTTGTACGCTTTATTCGGATACCTTAATGGCGAATTGTGAAAATATCATCTACTAGTTAATTGTAGATAATTTCGATATCTTTCTATAGCATATTTTATTATGTCGATCGGACAAGTAGATTTCGAGATATGATTTTCGGAAGCCTACTGTTTTTAGGATTATCGTCTTCCGGCGCTGTTTTGGTAGACTGTAGATTAAAAATAGCAAATAGCATAATTAGAGTTTTTGATCTACATGAAAGTTGTAGATAATTGTCCAATGGTTCTTTATAATCTGAGAACGCGCATTTTGGTTGAGTAAAACAAAAGTTATGAATTTATTAAGTCTGCTGTTCCGAAGCGGACATACCGGCTTTCGGAGCTAAATACGGAGGGTTAGATGATTTAATTAGAAGTCTTCGTAATCTAAGAAAATGTGGATAATTTTATGAAGAATCCAGAATGGGGTGGTTTGTGGTGATCGGACTTTCGAGTCAAAAGTTACGCTCTTTTTAGTAACCTGACAGCTATGGGTAACTATTCGGTACCGGCGTAACGTGGTATATTTGGGGACGTGTAGGAGCGATGTATATTGATTGTTATTATTATAATGCTGTAGCTTGTATTGAGATGTGTGTATTTAATATAGGAGAGGCGTCGTGCTTGTTGCCGTCTTCTAATCAGATCGTGCGTCGCAACTAGTAAAGGCAAGTGCATGGTAGACAGCGATCAATGATCGATCACTGTTTTCTTTATCTTCTATTACCATTATTGTTGTGCTTTTATTTTATTTAATTGCAAGCAATGAATTGGTATGATTATATCGTTGTTGATTAACATGATGAAAAGTTGGATATGATGTTTATGATGGAGTTTGCATGTTGGCATTCATAAGCATCTTTGCATAAGAGAAGGTGATCATGATTGATCACAACTCCACGGGAGTGGAGGAGGTCCCCGATCCTTTTGGAGGAACGGGCTTGAGAGTGAATGTTGTCGCGAGCATTCACTCATGCTATACCGGTATACGCGAAAGAAGTGCATGTGGACATGTAGAATAGATTTGCATTGATACATGAGATTAATTGATGAGAATATTAATGGAAGTACCTGTGATGATAATGGAGTTATTGAATGCTGATGATTTATTATTGTTCGTTGTTTATGGATGTATTTGCTGAGTCGTGGACTCACCCTTGCTCTATTGTTGTCTTTAGGTGATCTTCGAGGAGGCCGTAACTGAGAGCGAGTAGAGCACATGGACATCACATGATCATTCGCCATGATAATCTTTTCATTGAATATTGGTTTACACTTGGACATGTTAGCTATTGAATAATGTTTAGGATATCATTTGGACTAGACTATTTGCTTTATTAATTTGGATTCATTGGTTGATGCTGCTTTGGATTATTTGCCTGGTTATTATTTCCCATTGCTTATTTATTGTCGCTTGATCCATAATTATACATGTTCGTTTATGATCCATTGATATGATTATCATTGATTTCTTGCTGTATTTATAAAGTGTGTCAATATGTATTAATTGGAAGGTAGTTTAGTGGCATTCCAGGCTCAGTGTTGGGCTGGGGTGTTACAATCATGCAGTTTTCTTTCTACTTTATTGATAAAAGTCTAGCTCACTGCATATAATCATCAAACCCTTATTGAAATAGGTGCATGTTGGAGGGATACAATATTTCCCACTTGTTATCACTAGTGTAGCATACACCTTTGGGCCACCACCAGTTGTTGGAGATCATGTTGGATCTGAAATTCAATTAATCATGTGTAGGATCAAGGATAACCAATTAGAACGGGGTGAATAGGCGGTTTTTAAAACTCTGGGTTAAAAATAGATTTTTAGCAAGTAAAGCTAGGAATTTCAATTTCACAATTCAAGGCCAAAATTATCTAAGTCTTTCTAAGTGCACAACAGACTCTAGATTAAGCTAAACAACCTAATCAAGATACAATATAGCTATATAAATAAATGCACTAAGAGAAGAGTAAAAGACAAAAATCACAATATGGAAACAACCGGTGTTTTCCTGTGGTCTTGTTGACTTGCCGGTCTCCACTACTCCACGTTGAGGAAGCTTGAACAAATCAAGCCGGCTCCACACGAGCACACCCCTCGATCACTAAAGGTAGCTCTTCTCCACTCTGAAAAGGTGAGCTACAACCTTGACAAACACCTAGGTCTTCTCATAAGCTTCTTCAGAAGATCACCGAATCACTTTCTTCAAGTCGTCTAGGAGGCGACAACCTCTAAGAGTAACAAACCAACAACGATTCGCTTGAAGATGCTCAAGTGCCACAAATATCAAACTCAATTCAATGCACTTGGAGAAACCTCTACAACCTTTGCAAGATGGAATTTGTGCTTTCAAAGAATAGAAGAATAAGAAAAGGGCTCAAGAGTATTCAACGAGGTTCATAAAGACTCCCATGACGCAGTGGATGAGGTATTTATAGCCTCCACCCACTTTCCTAACTGTTGGCACCCGAGACTGTGCAAAAACAGCAAGTCAGGTCAGTCTGTAGGCATAGGGCCGGTCAGACCAGACTACAATATAACGGTAATCTCTGTTGTAATTAATGCTACAAAAACTATTCATTATGATAGGTCCGGTTAGTCCGCCTACTCAAGGTCCGGTCAGCTCGGGTTCAAAGATATCCAAACCAGACGATACATACTCTTTGGAAAAGGTGGCCGCCCTATACTGACCGAGTCGGTCGACCGAGGGAAACACTTGTGGTCAGTCTGACACAAAGAAATAAGTTGCAAGACCCAAAAACACCATTCTCTGGAAAAAAAAAATTGACCGCGTCAATGACCCAGAGGTCTAGTCAGTCCGGCCCTCCAACAACGGTCAGTCCAGGTAGCGAAATAGAGAAAAAAAAGTGAAGCCAAAAGAGAGTCTATGGAAAAAGATGTCCGCCCAACTTAGACCGGGGGTCCGATCATCCGGACTTATGCTTGCGGTTAGTCCGGCCAGCAGAATTGCAAGTCAGGAGATGTCTGGAAAAAGTTGATCGCAAAGGTGAACTGGGAGTCCGGTTAGTCGGACCTCCACCCATGGTCGATCCGATAGCGATAAAGAACATATGAATTGTGGCCGAAGGATCACAAAGAAATCAAAGATTCAACCAAGTGAGTTTGAAAATTGTGACATAATTTGCTATCAAGCTACTAGCTACTGATCCCTATTCATAGTATGATTATCTATACTAGAAATCCGGTCTTTTATCCTTCATACTCCTAGATCGAGAAAACCATGAAAAGATCCTATTCGACTAGATACCTTTACCTTGAGGTAGATGATGTTGATATCTGACGTGGATATAATAATCCTAATTTTATTATTTATCTATAATTCTTATTATAGATAGCAATATCTTTATGTTTTCCACGAGTATACCCTTGAAATGTTTATAAGGGAGAAACTTATCTATGTGGTCGCAAGCCTTTCTACGACCATCTTATAGTTGTAAGTCTTTATATGACCATCATCAAGTTGTAAGTCCTACTACGATAGCCTTGTAGTTGTAGAACGTCCTACAGCTAGCTTGGTTACGACAACCTTCTGATTGATGAAGCCTGTAGACTTGCGAGCCTAGTCGATCAGGGAGTCTTATACGATGTGTTAAACACTCAGAGCAGCTAGTATATGCGGTTATTCTCTAGAATAACTGCACGTCCCTTTCTCTATCTCTGACGGCAACTGCCTAGCGAGGTAGGGGTGTTGTCTCTATGACAGTAACTTCCATTAACCGTTTTATCATCCGAAACGGTGTTGCGCCTCTTAGCTTGGAGAAACTGCCACCCCTTTATGCACTATATAAAGGTTAAAGGTAGTAGATGTCAGGGACATGGATCAGAGGATAAGGCAATCAGAAGCACAAGATATTAGGCTTTAGCTTTCCTCTTGGTTGTAATCAACACACTCAATATAGTCACACAAGAGTAGGGTTATTATTCTCCCCAGAGATGGCCGGAACTTGTATAAAAACCACTTGTCATTCTTCGCATGGTTTTATTTTCCAAAAGTTCCCCCGATACAAACAATCATACGTAAGATCGGTATTAGATCACCGATAGCTGGCGCCGACCATGGGGACCTCTCCGATAATTACTCATCGACAAATTCTATTCTTTCAGATGCTTCCATGGTAGGATAGTGGAACGAGGAGAATTGGTTTGACCTGGCCGACTATGCAGAACTCGACATGGATGCCTGCTACGACTACAAGCAGAGTATTATTTCATCCGATGACAATGCCACCTCTAGGAATCTTTTACCAGATCCAGGAGAACATACCACAGATGGATTGGAGGAGGAATCCTTTTCCTCCACCACGTTGAGTCCAAATGAGGGATCTGATTCCTTAGAGGACAAGGGTCCATCCGACCATAATTATGGCCGCACCAAGGCAGACACGGAACATTGCGAGGGTTCTCCCACCAAATGTTCGAGTCCGTCTAATGCCATCCGACCTGGCACGGCAAGTCCTGGAAGCCATCATTCCGGGACTCCATCAACATCGTGGTATCTGCGGAACTCATGCTTCCTATAGAACGCTAGTCGTTAAAGTTTTTCGACAAGATTTCTACTGGCCAACAACCCTCCACGATGCTAAAGAATTAGATCTAAAGTGTGTACAATGCCAGTTTCATAGCAGGCAAAAGCACCAACCATCTCAGACATTACAAATTGTACCTTTGTCTTGGCCTTTTGCAACAAGGGGCCTCGATATCGTAGGGTCGTTCCCAAAAGCACCAGGGGCTTCGAGGTTCTTTTTGTGGCAATTGATACATTTACAAAATGGATTGAAGCCGATCCTGTAACTGGGATAACAACGGAAGTCGCTAAGAGGTTCATGATAAGAAGCGTGATTACCCGATTTGTTGTCGCAAGTCGAATCATTACATACAAGAATTTTGCAAAGAATTGGGTACCAAGCTGTGTTATGCTTCTGCCGCTCACCCACAAAGTAATGGGGCAGTCGAAAGAGTAAATGGCCAAATTATGCAGGGGATCAAAACTCAAGTATTCGGCCATATTGTAAAGCGCTCGGAGGCTTGGGTCGAAGAATTACCCTCAGTACTATCGGCGATTCGCGACTACTAGTCGAGCAACGCAGTGAAACACCCATTTTCCTAGTTTTGAAGTGAAGCCATGCTTCCTCGAAACTAAAGATTCGGTCGGTGAGGGTCAAAAAATTCAGCGACTCTACCCAAGAACAACTTCGAGCGGAAGACATCAACCTACTCGAAGAGAAGAGGAATCAGGCTTTAATCCATTCAGTGGTCTACCAACAAGGCCTATGCAAATAATATGATCGTAAGGTCCAACTTCGCAGCCTTGTTGTAGGTGGCTTGGTGTTGAAGAAAATTCAATTCCAGTCTAATCGGAATAAACTTTTCCCCAAGTGGGAATGTCCTTACACCGTGATCGAAGTTACGCAACCATGTTCGGTACGACTAGTAATGGAAGATGGTCGTATCCTTTCTAATTACTAGAACATCGACCAATTACGCAAATTTTATCTGTAACTACTTCCTTTCTTAATAAAGTTTCAGTTTACTTCAATCTTTATTGTTTAGAATTTGAGCAGCGCTTTGATGATTTTTTTGATCATTTTTTAAACACTCAGTTTTCTTTACACTGGTCAAAAGAAATGTAATAGTACCTAGTCAAAATCTTTCCTCTCTGTATGTGGTCTTGCCCATTTAAAATAGATTGTGGATGCTCCAAAGGAGGTGGTTTAGGTAAAAAATCGTTCGCGAATTACGTAATGCGAATATGCGATTGGCTATGGCCTATAGGCCAGCTATAGCGCTCATGATCGCTAGGCCCCCGAAGAACTCTGGAAGTCAGAATTGAGTGTCGAGAAACCCTTGATGAAGGGGTTGATGGTCATAATACTGAAATTATCACGAGTAGGTTTAGTCTATAAATAAGGCCTCCCTTGTACATGGAAAGATACATCAATTAATAAAGAGTTTCCTCAAATATTGTCCCTATCTATTATCCCTCATTGGTGATTGACTTAATTTTATCTTGCGATGACTACGTTATTCAACATGTTAGCAACACGAATTGCTCTATACTGTCGAATCGGTATATATCGTCAGGATTCCCTCCTTTCTGAACACGAGGCAAGGCCATGACGTTTTCGAGTCACCACCATGGCTATCGTCCTCCCGCATGCATGCTTCCCACTCACGCCGCGCCGTTGCGGCCTTGCATCGTGTCGTGGCTTGTTTTCTTGCTGACAGGCGTGGTCCCAAGGTTGTCTGACGCGCGAGGACTTCGCCGGGTTTGAGTCACAACACGTTAGGGAGGAACACGACGGGAAGGAAGTCGTCGTGTCATCGCGTTGCTGGACCATGCCGACACACCAGATGCGTGCCTCACAGTCGCACACGACGTGTGCCTCGCGGCTGGTCTGAATGCCGCGCGCCACTACGCTGGCCCGAACGCCATGCGTCGTGCGCCAACGAAGTCTACGCCTGCCACCACCACGCCACGTGCGCCCGAGGCGCAACACCGTGCCGCTGCATCGGCCCAGCCCAAAGTTGTGAGCCACGCGTCGTGCTCTCGTTGAGCTGCCACCATCGTGCTCAGCGTCGTGCGTCGCGCCACAGGCGCCTACTGATGAGGACATCCTTTCTATAGATACAACTATGCCAACTCCACAACAAACTCAACAAACTGAAACTATGATACAAGGACCAATGACTCGAGCGCGAGCACGTCAACTTAACCATCAGGTGAATGCGTCCCTAAGTTTGCATACAAATATTTCAAAGAATGGCATACTACTTAATGTTTGTGATGATTTAATTGTCCTTAGGAACCATGGGGAAGAATCACGCGAGCTCAAGTGTAGAAGTGGAACCGTCAAGCGCAATCCAAGTCCTATTTGTGAGTTCAATTCAGATTCGGCCTTCGTAACAGCGTCTACTTCAAACGGCCATAACTTTTAATCCAGAAGGCTTCTTGGGGGCCGTGAGTACTCATTGGAAAGCTCTTGAAGTCTACTTTCAGATGGATCTGGTCTCACCTCCAAACTCCATCCGAGCAGATCAGAAACTGCAAAACAAGTTACGTCACTTTTCCAGTCTGAGTCAAAGTGGGCCGAGGGCCTTGTAACTTGGGCTATTTGGGCTGGTACTGTTCATGTGAACAGTACCACAGCCGCATGAACAGTAAACTGAATAGTACCACCTCCCTTTTCATTAGATAAGTGTGGCTTCCCCCTTCCCTATTTAAGGAGGTCACACCCCTCTAGTTTTCCTCGGGTTTTCTTAAAGATTATTACGCTTTTTGTTTCACGCATGTTCGGTTGAGAAACCCCAACTTGTGAACTTAAACTTTATTTGCAATACAATTTCAGATTGCATCTTGAACTCTCTTGCTTGTGTTCTCGATTAAACGCAGGAGATAGCCTTCTTGGCGAGGTCAACCGTGTTCGCACGGTTGATAATATGAGCGATGGTGTAGTGATTGCGAGGGTTCGATCTGTTTTGGTCGAGCCTTTGGATCATCAACGTCGAGATCTCCACAATCGATTTATCGGTACCTTCTAAGATCGGGCCATCGTCACATTAGTTGGTATCGAGAGCAGCGGTTGCCGTAAGGTAATTCTTGTATTTCGGTTAGTAGATTGGCTTTTATTTCCTATAGTCAGAAAAAAATTGCCCCACAAAAGAGTTATTTCCATTGTCCAAACCCGTTGTGCTTTTCAATCTGTTAGTTTTGGTCGCTAAATTGAATTTGTGTCCGTCATAGCATTGTCTAGTTCTTTGGTCGTATCTTTATTCCACTAAAAATCCAAACAAAAAAATTCCCCACCCCAAACTCTAATTCCATTTAATTTGAAAGTTGACCCAATTATCTGCTTTGAATCTGTGATCGTGATTGTGATTTTTGTGAAAATTTACGTGTCGGGTTTGAAGTGTCCCCAAAAGAAAATCAGTAGAAAAATCCGTCGAAAAAAAAAGAACCGATGAAAAGAGGCATCGACAAAAGTCACGACCAAAATACCGACATCTTTATCCGATGGATGAGAAATCTTGATTTTGAGTTTTAGGTCAAACCTTGTGTTCTTCAATTCCAGTTGCATTGGATTGAATTATCTTGTATTTACCACTCCTACACATTTCATACACTTGTTTTTAGCCTTCTTCCATTCTTGGTTGATCGGCAACATAGGCTAAAAGCTAGATCTGAACTATAATTCAATTCTATGCAAATTACAAATTAAGCGATTGATCTTCATTGCTACATATTGTGCCTTCCAAGCTCCACATACTCTTGATCGTAGCAGGTTCCCTCTTGCAATCGTACCCACGCTCGACACGTTGTCACGAACCGACCACCGGTTGTACCACTGCTTTGCATTGGTAAGAACACTTGTAAGAGTGTGGTAAGGCAACTTGAGAGTTTGTGATTCCACCTTCCACCACCTAGTAGTAGGTAGGGATAATACCTTTGTATTGTCTTTTGTTTTCTACTAACCATGGCGGTGAGGCGTCGATGCGCAAGAGTGTGTTGTAAAGGAGAGCTCATGGCGCTCTTGGATGCACAACGTGCTACCATTAATGAGGACATCGATAGGAAGCTTCAAGCCGGCGAGACATTGCGGCGCTCAATCAATGAGAGCATTGCGGCCTCCTTTGCGCCTTGAAAGAATGGTGAATCGGCCACCAAACATTGGGCCTTGAGTATGACCACGATGCAGGCCAAGATCGTGAGAGGAGATGATAATGAGAGACAAAACCACGGCCTTGATCGCATTTGCTTGCCCAAGATGCACGCAACGACACCGTCTACATCAAAACCGTCACGGTATGGGAGGTAATAATTTTCAGTACCACAATGCTCGTATTAATGATGACCCATTTGCTAAAGTAAAATTTACTATACCATCTTTTGCGGGTGTATATGATGCTGAAACTTATCTAGATTGGGAGATGACTGTTGAACAAAAATTTAATGCCCATCTAGTTCCTGAAGTGCATAGAGTCAGACAAGCTACTAGTGAATTTAAAGATTTTGCTATCATTTGGTGAACTCAAGTAGTTAATTCTGGTTTAGCACCTGATACATGGGATAGATTGAAGGTAGCTATGCGTACTAGATTTGTTCCTCCTGCTTTTAAACGTGAGATGCGTAAGAAATTACAGCGCTTAGATCAAGGTAATAGATCTGTCGAAGAATATTATCATGAACTACAAATAGTCATGTTGCGTTGTAATGTTGTAGAGGATGAGGAGGATAAGATGGCTCGCTTTTATGGGGGGTTAAGACGTGAAATTCAGGACATAATTGATTACAAAGTATAATGATATCAATAGATTGTTCGGCTTGCTTGTTTGGCGAAAAGGAATTGCAGGGTAGGCAACAAAGGACAAGGAGTAACTTTGGAAGTATTTCTACATCGAGATCAACGCCTGGACAAGCCAAGACTGACCCCACCTCCTGTTTTTTCAGCTGCTGCCCCTCTGTGAGTAGGGCGCGTTCAGCGACACCACCACCACCATCACGTGCACAGAGGCGAGCAAATGTACTAGTGTGCAAGCACCAAGACCTGAGCTCTTCATCCGTTGCTTCCACGGGCGTCTGACGGGCATTGTGTGCCACCGTTGTAAAGGGATGGGCCACGTCATGAGAGATTGCCCAAGTCGTGGGCGTACATTGCGACGAGAAGATGGTGGTTATGTAAGTACTAGTGATGTTGAGGATGAATATGCTCTTACGGCTAACCTTGTAGGTATTGGTGATGATCATGAGGCGGATAGCGATGGTGAGGAGATTTTAGGTCTTCTTTGCTGGCGAACTATAGAACCATAATTGTCTGTGAGTTTTGAGCACTCAAAGAGAGCAAGAGGAGAAGCTACAATGCCATAATTTGTTTGGATGTTCCTCATCGTCAAGGATTGCCGTGTTAGTGTTATAATTGATGGCGGAAGCTGCAATAACTTGGTGGATTTAGGATTGGTCAAGAAGCTTGGCTTGACTACACGTGCGCATCCTCACCCATACCACATTCAGTGGTTCAACAATAGCGGTAAGGTGAAGGTAACACAATCTGCGAGAGTGCATTTTTCCATTGGTTCCTATTATGATGTTGCTGATTTCGACGTTGTACCTATGCAAGCCTGCTCACTTTTATTAGGTCGTCCATGGGAATTTGATACTGATGCAACTCATCATGGTAGAAGTAATAAGTACTCACTTATGCACAAAGGAAAGAAAATAACCTTGCTACCTATGACACCTACTGAAATTGTGCATTGTGATAAAGAACTAGCTGAAAATGAGAAGAAACAACTTGAACATGAATCTGAAAATCAGCAAGTAGTGAAGAATGTTTTCCCACCTAAGAAAGAGAGGTTGGCATCTAGTTTTAGGACTAAGGAAATTAAATTAAAGGGTTGTGTCATGCTTGCAACCAAATCTGATCTTGCTGAAATTTGTCATAATGATATGCCATGCTATGCTTTGATATGCAAAGATACTTTATTTTCACTTGATGAAACATCTAGCTCTTTGCCGTCTGCTGTCACTAACCTTTGCGGGAATATAAGGATGTGTTCCCACCGAGATACCCCATTTGCCGCCTATTCGAGGGATTGAACACCAAATTGATTTAATTCCAGGAGCGACTTTGCCAAACCGTGCGGCGTATAGGACCAATCCGGAAGAGACTAAGGAAATTCAGTAACAAGTCCAAGATCTTTTGGACCGAGGGTACGTACGGGAAAGTCTTAGTCCTTGTGTTGTTCCTGTTCTTTTGGTTCCTAAGAAAGACGGTAGTTGGCGTATGTGTGTTGATTGTAGAGCCATTAATAATATCACAATCTGATATCGTCATCCTATTCCTAGGTTAGACGACATCTTTGGATGAATTGAGTGGTTCTATTCTTTTCACAAAGATAGACTTGCGTAGTGGGTACCACAGTTAGAATGAAATTGGGAGATGAATGGAAAACGGCATTTAAAACTAAGTTCGGGCTATACGAGTGGTTAGTGATGCCTTTTGGTTTAACTAATGCACCACACACTTTCATGCGTTTGATGAACGAAGTTTTGCGTGCTTTCATTGGAAAATTTGTGGTCGTTTATTTTGATGACATCCTAATCTATAGCAAGTCACATGAAGAACTTTTGGATCATTTACGTCTTTGTTTTAATGTTTTGAGAGATGCACGTTTGTTTGGTAATCTTGAGAAGTGCACCTTTTGCACGGATCGAGTCTCTTTTCTTGGCTATGTGGTTACTCCACAGGGCATTGAAGTTGATCAAGCCAAGATCATCGCTATCCAGAGTTGGCCGCCTCCTAAAGCGGTCACACAAGTGCGGAGTTTTCGGGCTCATTGGTTTCTATCGACGTTTTGTTAGGGATTTCAGCACCCTCATTTGCCATTGAATGAGCTTACAAAGAAGGGTGTTCCTTTTACTTGGGCCTCCAAACAACAACAAGCTTTCGACGCTCTCAAAGATAAGCTAACACATGCCCCTTTACTTCAACTTCCTGATTTCAGCAAGACTTTTGAATTAGAATGTGATGCTAGTGGCATTGGTCTTGGGGGTGTGTTAATACAAGAAGGGAAGCCTGTTGCTTACTTTAGTGAAAAATTAAGTGGTCCTAGTTTGAACTATTCTACCTATGATAAAGAATTATATGCTCTAGTTCGAACTTTGGAAACATGGCAACATTATTTATGGCCCAAAGAGTTTGTGATACATTCTGATCATGAATCTTTGAAGTATATTCGAAGTTAAACCAACTTGAATCGCAGACATGCTAAGTGGATTGAGTTTATTGAATCTTTTCCCTATGTCATTAAATTTAAAAAGGGCAAAGAAAATGTGATAGCTCATGCTTTGTCTAGGAGATATACCATACTTTCACAATTAGACTTCCAAATCTTTGGGTTAGAGACCATAAAGGAGCAATATGTGCATGATGCTGATTTTAAAGATGTGTTGCTTAATTGTTAAGAGGGAAAGAGTTGGAATAAATTTGTGGTGCATGATGGGTTCATATCTGAGTGCTAGCAAGCTATGCATTCCACCTAGCTCTGTTAGTCTTTTGTTATTCTGAGGCGCATGGAGGAGGATTGATGGGTCATTTTGGCGTGAAGAAGACCGAGGACATTCTGACCCACCACTTTTATTGGCCAAAGATGAGGCATGACGTCGAACGCTTCATTGCCCGCTGCACCACATGCCAAAAAGCTAAGTCACGACTTAATCCTCATGGTTTATACATACATCTTCCTGTTCCAAGCATACCTTGGGAAGATATCTCTATGGATTTTGTTTTAGGGCTTCCTAGAACAAAGAAGGGGAGGGATAGTATTTTTGTTGTAGTGGATAGATTCTCTAAGATGGCTCATTTTATACCATGTCATAGAAGTGATGATGCTACAAATATTGCTGATTTGTTCTTTAAAAATTGTTAAGCTTGCATGGTATTAGAATCGATAGTTTCAGATCGTGATGCTAAATTTCTTAGTCATTTTTGGAGAACCTTATGGGGTAAGTTCAGAACTAAGCTGTTATTTTCCACTACTTGTCATCCTCAAACCGATGGACAAACTGAGGTAGTCAATAGAACATTGTCTACTATGCTTAGAGCTGTGCTTAAAAAGAACTTAAAAATATGGGAGGAATGTTTGCCTCATGTGGAATTTGCTTATAATCGTTCGCTGCATTCTACCACAAAGAAATGCCTGTCGGTGTATTAGAACCGATCTTACGTAAAGATTATTTGATTCAGGGGGTCTCCTAGAGATGAAATCACGCAGAGTAGTTGACACGGGATGTTTAGACAGGTTCAGGCCTTCTCCGGAGAGAATAATAACCCTAATCCTGTGTGGTGTGGTATTCTTAATGATCGAGTAAGAAGCTAAGACTATTACAGAGAATAGAACTCTCCCATCTCTACTCGCCCTTGATGTCCTTATATAATCGTGAAGGAGTAGCCGTTTTGCCCTGCGGAAAAGGCGCCTTAATTGAGCCAGTAATGGGCGTGTGATGGTAGTAATTACCGGCGCATTGGCTTCTCCACGCCGTCTGGCAATTATCATTCAAAGATAATGGGGTATTTAAGCACTATTACTACGCAGGATAGTAGTGCGTGCAGACCGTTCAGTTCTTTAATCAATTGGACCCACTTGCGGTAGGTTTGATTATAAGGTGGTGCGTGGTCTACAGGTCGTAGGAGAACTTACGACCAGGTAGTAATCGTAAAAGGTCTTACGACTATGTAGTGATCGTAGAAAGACTTACGACCATGAAATGGTCGTAGAAAAACTTACGACTAGGAAGTAGTCGTAGTAAGACTTACGACTAAGCAGTAGTCGTAGTAAGATTTACGACTATGGGGGGTGATTGTAGAAAATCTTACAATCACTTGGTGGGCCTCTCCCTTATAAAAATAAGGGGTACTTCTGGAGACTATGTGACATCATATTTACCCATAATAAGAATTATAGATAATAGATAAAATGAGGATTATTAGATCCTCGTCATCTAGCCCCCCAGCTTCAAGTGAAAGTAACTTACTTGAGGAAGGATTCGCAAATGGACTTGCGACTATGAAAAATGTCGTAGAACCATAGTCGAAGGAAAAACTCTTCGACATTTGAGTATTACTTTGACGATGGTTTTGCTTGGTCGAAAGGTTGCTTACACAGTATCGAGAAAATCATAAAAACCTCTACAATTGTGTAGTGGTCGTAGTAAAGCGATCGGAGAAAAAACCCTTAGATGAAGGGCGATGCTACATCGGCACAACACAATCGAGGCGATCTTTGCTTTTGGAATGGTCGAGGCGATCTCGGCCATCCAGAGAATCGAGAAACGAGCTCGGTTCTGTCCAAACTCTGACGAGCACGTGGTAAATGGCGAGCCGATTGTTGAACCTCGACCGGGCGTGGTCGTGGAGAAGAAGAGGTCCTCCGTTGGGAGGATTGCCCCAAAATTCTGGTTAAGACCGAGTGCGGTATGTGAAATTTACTAAAGTGTAAAACGACATTTACCTTTTTCTTTTCACAACTTTGATTTGCTTTTCTTTATTTGGTCGACTTCTTGGTCCCCGGAATGCTTCGGTGAGAAGTCCATTGCCATCCTTCAACTCTGAGGAGGTGGCAATGGAGGTGGTCAACATCACCCTTAGCCCAAGTGGCCGATGAAGTCGAGACTCCCGAGTGACTCCACATCTGCTGAAGTCGTAGCTCGACCCTTGAAGTAGCGGTATTCTTGTTGAGGTGACCGCTCATTTTGCTGAGTCGTAGAAACAACAAGGGCATTGTGGAAGCCTCGATCAAGCGGTGACCAGCTTGTGCACCGCTCTGGGAAGAAATTGTAGGGCGTTCTTTCCCTACCCAAAGAGAAGTTCTGAGAACGAGAAGGAGAAAATTTCAACCGTGGTGACTTCTTTGGGCTGCCTCCGTCGTGGGTCCTCGCTACAGATCTCGTGACCGAGTCCCCATCCCAAAGATATTCCCAATACGGAGAATACTTTTGATAACGGCGCCTCGAGAAGGTGTGGTGGGACAAAGTCGCGAGGATAGATAAGGCTGCAGAACCGGACCTTGTATATTCGATGTTTGCTAGGGCGACTATGAATGTAAGTATCTTCAAAATACTTATATATGTGACTTTCCTTCTCTTCTCACTTTGTTTTCTTTTTGCGAGAAAGCTCTAGAGCAAATTCTTTGTTGTCGGTGAGTACCATCGACAACTTTTAGAAACTAAGACAGGAGAAAGAACTACTGCACGCGAGAGCGCGAGAGATGGTAAGTCACTTATCATTCATAATTGTTTTCGACTTAAATACTCGTATAATATTTTACGAGAATAGTCATGGAAGAAACTCATGACAAAGTACTAGTCGTAAAAAGCTTACGACTACTTACAACCAGGTAGTGGTCGTAGAAAGACTTACAACCATATCGTAGTCGTAGAAAAACTTACGACTAGGTCAGTGGTTGTAGAAGTACTTACAACCATTCGGCTGATGTTTATCTTCGTTCTGTTCTTTGTAGGTTAAGCGGTGATCCCGAAGACCTTAGTGACTCACTCGACTATGAAAAAAAGAGTCGAGGAGGCTAAGGAGCAAGTATTAGTCCTCTCGGATAGACTTGAGAGTCTCTGCATCTAAAAGATTGCGGGAAAAATAAGCGATAAGTTCTCAACTTAAGGCGCTTTTGATCTTTAACCTTTACAGACTCTCCTTTCTTCTCGGATAAAGAAAAGAGATCGGAAGCTCGAGACAAGTTCAAGAAAAAGCTTTGGTCATTCAGGAGTTTTCCGTATTACCACGAATAAGGATCAAGAACTCGAGGGTCTTAGAACTCAATTAACAGGTAAGTAATTCTTTACCTGTTATCCTTTTTGAGTATTTTCCCTTTTCTAATGCCAATTTCTTGTTCAGAAATTGCTGTCCAATTGAGAAGCCTCGAGGCTGAAATCCAAGAAAAACCTTGATCTACAATGAGTCCATCCGCATCGCTAAGATGAATCTGAGAGGACATCGAGCATGGGAGAAAAGCACCTGAAACCATTGCTTCCCATCGAGAAGAGGTTAAGCTGGATTCTCAATTAGTAGGTAAGAAATGCTTTTACCTATAATTATCTTTGTGTTATCTTCCTCCAGAAGTTTATTTTCGTTTGACCGATTTTATTCTTTTCAGAACAAGTGGTCGAAAACAAGAAACTTCGCGAGGCTTCGACTTGTACCCAACAGGAGATGGAGTCGATGAAGACTAGTCTTCAAGGCAACATCACTCTCCTGAACAATGTGCTTAGTGAGCTACATTACGAGGAAAAACTCCTCGAGAAGATACCATATTTGCTCACACAAGTACCATTGGGGAACAAGTCGGAAAATTACAGAAATGGTGACCACTCTGAAGACTAATCAAAATTTGAATCAATAAGGGAGGCGGTCGAGCGGAGTAAGTTACGCTTTGGCGAAACTTAAAGCTCAAGATCCCCGCCTTAATGTGCAACCAATTGAAGCCGAGTTCGATTGCTCGAATCGAGGCAAATCGTCGATTGAGAAATGCAATCGGTTGGCAAAAAGGTGGCGGAGGAAATCGACTAGGCTCTCCCCTTCGAGTAATCTTGTAACTACCTTGTAAAATGAGACAATATCATTGATGAATGATATATGATCCATCTTATTTCACGAAAATTATCTTGTCGAGTAGTTAGTAACTCAAAAGATAATAAGCGAATGAAAGACTAAGAATTGAAGTCAAATTAATAACTTTATCCTAGCCCCGACTATTTGCTTAGATTGTTTAGACAATCTAAGTAAATAGTGTTTGAAATAGGGTTTAGGAAAACAAAGAGAGGTTTGTTTAACTTATAGTTTTTGTTATGGTTGTCAAGCACTTGGTGAAAGAGTAGAAACGACTCGACACTAGGAAGTTCCTTCTAGTGGGCAAGACCACGTCTTGAGAGAGAAAAGGCTTGACTAGGTGATGTTACCATCTCCGACTAGTTTAATCAAACCAAGAGCGACAACTTGAGTTAAGCAAGCGTCTAGAGGACTTTAATAATTCGTTAGCCCTTTTACGATGGACTCGATAAGTCTTTTCGATAGCAAAAGTAGGAGGCGAGCGGCGCTAGGAAGTTCCTTCTAGTGGGCGGGGACCACATGCGAGAGAGGAAAAACTTGACTAGGTGTGTCTCTTCCTTGACCGATCAAAACGAAGCGAGTACATCAAAGGTGGTCGAATAAATATATCAAGTGTACTCTACTTAGAATATTTTTGGAAATCACCAAAAATAAACTAAGATTGAGAGAGTTGGCTCGAGAACATTTGAATGGATAAAACCGAGTTCTTTGTATTGGTGAAAAATGAGTAGCAGTCGATGCTAGGAAATTCCTTCTAGTGGGCGAACCACATGCGAGATAGGAGAAGTTTCGACTAGATGATGTTACTTGTTTTCGACCGGTGTAAAGAAAAGCGGGTGTTTTTGTATCATAGTCGAAAGATTAAAAAGCACTACTCAAAAAATAAGGCAAGAGAAGTAGAAAGAACACGGACTTTTATTGCTTGAGAAATTGGTCACACATAGAATTTGCGTGGCGGTCGATGTTCCAAGAGTTTGAGAGAACTGTCCATCTTCCATCGCTAGTCGTCTGACCACCAGTAGGGTTACCGACCCTTGTGTAAGGACCTTCCCATTTGGGGAAAGTTTATTCGATTAGACTTGGATTGGCGAGCCTCAATACCAAGTCACCTCTGATGAAAGTGCGAGGTTGGACCTTCGATCATAGTATCTGCTTGAGGGCTTGTTGGTAGGCCCGAGCGGATTAAGGCTAGGTTTCTCCTTTCTTGAGTAGGTTAATGTCATCACTCGAAGTTGTTCTGATACGAGTTGTTGAAAGTTTCAACTCGTGTCGGCCGTAATTTTAGCTCCGGAGGAAGCATGGCCGACTCGAACACTAGAAAAATGGTGTTTCTCTGTTGCTCATTGGTGGTCGTCTGAACCGCCCATAACACGGAGGGTAATTCTTGTACCCAAGCCCCGGCGCTTAACAAGGTGATCGAAGACTGGGTTTTAATTCCTCGCATTATTTGGCGTTTGCACGTTCGACCGCCCGTTGCTTTGGAGATGTGCAGCGAAGCATAGCATAATTTGGTACCCAACTCGTCATAAAATTCACGAAATTTTGCACTTGCGAGTGTTTACCATTATGCGTAATTATCCGACTCGGAACTCCAAATCGGCTAATTCGCATCTCATCATGAACCTTTTCTTTGCTTAGATGTTATCGATTCTGAGTTCACTTCAATCCATTTTGTGAGCGTGTCAATAGCCACAAAAGGAATTGAAACCTCCTGGAGCTTTGGGAAGCGGTCCTAGGATATCGAGACCCAGTGCAAAAGGCCAAGAAAGAGGTATTATGCTGTAATGCTTGAAATGGTTGGTGTATTTGTCTACCATGGAATTGTACTGGACACACTTTTTAACCACCTCCTTAGCATCATACGGTCATAGGCGATAAAAACCTTGTCGAAGGCTTTACCAACCAAGGTTACAGTAGGAAGCATGTGTCCCACAGATGCCACTGTGTATATCGTGAAGGAGTTTTATTCCTTCGTTTTGCGGAATGCATCGCATGAGTATCCCTTAGGTTCCTCGTTTGTAGAGGACTCCTTCGACCAAAGTATACATTTTGGCTTTTCGGGATAAGCGATGCGCCTCAAGATCATCTTGGTCTGGAACCCTTGCGAAGATACTCGTAGATGGGAGTCATCCGGATATCCTCGTAGTCTAATGAGGCCATCTCAATAGGAGGTGTCTACGGTTCTTCGACCGAGAGGCGGCTTTGGAGTTGCTCCAAGAAAACCCTTTTGTGCAGTAGATCGGGAAGAAGCCATCCGAGCAAGTTGGTGCATGAGAAATTATCCTTCGAGGATGAATTGTACCTCGAAACCTAAAAATGCTTTTCTAGCTTGCGAACTTCCGATAAGTATTGAGACATTGTCGAGCTAGAGCAGTACTCTTTCGACTTGATTCACGACTAGTTGAGAGTCTCCTCTCACGAGTAGTCGGCCAATTGAGAGTGCTTTTCGCGCTCGTATGCCGACTAGCAAACCTTCGTACTCTGCCACATTATTAGTGGCACGAAAGTTTAATTGTATGGCATACTTTAAGGTTTCTCCGGTAGGAGATACGGGACCACCCGACCCAGAGCCACTTAAAGTAAGTGATCCGTCAAAGTACATCATCCAGATGTCGTGGGAATCGTCTTGGGGATCTGAGCAGTTCGAGATTTGTCCATTCGGCGACAAAGTGCGCCAAGATCTGGATTTTATGGCCGTTCGGGACACGAAATGGAGGTCGAACTCCCAAGTTCGTGACCATTTTGCCATGCGTCCATTGTTTCCTTATTATGGAGGATTGCTCCCAAAGGAAACTCGGGCAACGACTATTTTGTGCGCTGAAAATAATGCATGATTTCCTCGAAGACATGAGGAGGGCATATAGAAGTTTTTGGACACGAGGTGCGCTCCTTAGGCCCGTGTAAAACTTCGCTAACGTAATAAACCGGTCGTTATGCGTTTTCACGTTCTCGACTAATCTTGCGCTTCTTTGCTGTGGCGTGGCGGCTAGGTAAATTAAGGCGTCTCTTACGGCTTTGGAGAAACGAGCAGGGCACTCGAAGATACCTCTTGACATCCTCAAAGCGGCGTTTGCCTCGTTCGACCACTCAAAACCTTCATGTCTCTGAGAAGTTTAAAGAAAGGTAGTCCTTTTCTCCTAGTCGATGCGATGAAGCGACTTAAAGCCGCCATGCACCCAGTGAGTTTGGACTTCCTTTTTGTGTTTGGAGGGCGCATCGGAGGATGGCCTTTATTTTTCAGATTTGCTTGATTCCTCGTTCGGATACTAGGAATCCAAAGCAATTTTCTGAAGAAATTCCAAACACACACTTCTCGGATTGAGTTTTAAGCGGTGCTTTACGAGGTTGTCGAATGTTTCTTGTAGGTCGATGATATGATTAAGTCTCTTAATGCTTTTCGACTAGATCATCAACATAGGCTTCCAAATTCGGCCTAATTGAGATGAAAAAGTCGATTGCATTAGGCGTTGAAAAGAAGCACCGGCATTCTTTAGACCAAATGGCATTTGACATAGCAAAAGGTACCAAATGGAGTAATGAATGCGGTCTTTTCTTCATCGTTTAAACACATATTGATCGGTGGTATCGAATATGCATCTAAAAACTTAATATCTCACAACTGCGGTAGAATCAACGGTGATCGTCACGAGGTAAAGGAAATCATCTTTTGGACAAGCTTTATTAAGATCGGTAAAGTCCACGCACATCGCCATTTGCCGTTTGACTTTTTGACCATTCTGAGGTTAGCCAACCACTGGGGTGGTTGACTTCTCTTATAAAGCACGCTTTAAGTAGCTTATCCAACTCGATTTAATAGCATCTTGTCGATCGGGGCAAATCTCGTAATTTTTGTTTCTGGTACTTTATCGGTAGTAAAGCTAGCCTCGTGCTCGATCACCTCCACAGGGACTCGGGCATGTCGGATGTTTGCCACGCAAAGACATCTGCGTTAGCTCGGAGGAAGGTAATGAGGCGTCTTCCTATTTGGGGTCGAAAGTCTCCCGTCTGCGAGCAGTCTTGAGGGCTCTTCTGCGTCGGAGGAATCTCTTTGACTTGGTCGTTCGGCTTTGGTGCGACTTTAGGCCGACTTGCTAGTCGGGTGACTTTCATCTCGAGTTGGTATTTGACCAACCATCTCGAGGATCGGCGATCGCAGACTATCGCCATCTTTTGTCACATTGAATGGTGATCACTCCTTTGGGACTGGCATCTTAAGACATTGATACGTAATGAGTAGCCATTAAGAATTTTGCCAAAGTTGGTCGTCCAGAGTATGGCGTTATATCTTGTGTCGAAATCGACCACATCAAAGAGACTTTCTCGTCTGAAATTACTTGGTGAGCCAAATGTTAAAGGAAGAGAAACTTGGCCAATAGGTTTGGTGAAGACCGATGCGATTCCATGAAAGGAGTATCGTCTGGCCTTACCTTTGTCAGGGTACTTGCATCTCGTCCGGGGCATTAGTAAATAATATGTTCAAAGCGCCACCATCAACCAACACTCGATTGACCCGACGGTTGTTGATGGTGGGTTCGACTCCTAATCGGATATCGACTGATCGACTCGTAGTGATTGGCGATCATCCTTCTCAAAGAGATGGTAACTTCCGACCACTTGGTAATTTATTGTGAGAGGAGTATGTATGGAATTTACCTCTCGTCCGTGACTTTAAGTTGTCGTTTGGAGTCGTATCTGATGATCCTCCGTAGATGTGCTCAGCGGTATGTTGCGGATCTTGGAGCAGCATCTCCTCATCATCCGACGACTTTTGGCCACTCGTATGTCCTACACCTTTCGAGTAGTAGGAGTGGTGCTTCTGTTGTAGTAGTCCTCGAGCCTTCTTTGGAAAACTTCGGCGATTCTTGAGGTCATGTCCTTCCTTTTTATGAAAAGGACACCACCTTGGTTTGTCGTTCCTACGATCGAGCGCTTACCTTTGCCTTGATCGAGTGCGACTTGGTGGTTTAGGGCTCTCCATCTTTCACGGCGAGAACCTCCTTGGAACCACCGGTTTGTGGTTTTGACTTTTATTTTCTTCTTGGACTTTTTGCTTTTTATCCTTACCAACTTCACGGCTCTCGAGGAGTATATGTTTCTCGATCGATAGTGTTGTTCCACTCATTGCCTCGAAGCGATTGCATATCGATCGGCCATCTCGAAGAGTTCGGCTTGATGTTGGGAGGATTCAAAGCAATGTCCTCCGTTATCCTTCTACTACGGACTCCTTGCTTAAAAGCCACGATCACGGAGGAATCGAAATTTCGGAATTGAGTTCTGAACCCGACTAAAGCGTTTGATGAATTGACGCAAAGTCTCGTTGTTGTTCTGTTTTATCCGGTGCAAGTCGTCTTCTTTTCGAGGCGGTTGTATGTGCCTTGGAAATTCGCTGTAGATGATCGCGAGGTGTTGCCAAGAGTAGATCGACTCAGTGGTTGGTTTAATAACCACGATCGGCGGATCCTTCGAAACACGATCGGAAGGTAATTCGCCATTACATGCTCTCCTCCTCCTGCTTTGCTCGGACGGTGTTGTATAGATCTGAAGAAATTCGATGGGATTTTGAGATCCATCAAATTTCTCCATGTTCACTTGGCGAAAATGAGGTGGCGGTGAGCGCTTTCGAAGGTCGGCGAAAATGCGGCATCCGGTAATCACTTCTTGGCGCCTTCTTTGTAGGAAAGAAGGGTTAATGTCACGAGGTGATCGTATCTGACGATACCGTGCAGTGACACATTACGTAGTAGGTCTCAGTTCTCGAGGAGAATACTCCTCGTACTCCACTCGTTAGAATTTCTTTGTCGAAGTGGTGAATGATCACCTCTCAGGGGCTTCTTGATCTTGGTGATCGAAATGTATTTCTCGAATAGGGATCGATTCGACTTATGGCGTGTCGATTCCTCGTGAAAATATTCGATTGGTAGTAGGCGAGGAAGTCGTATTCTGCGACTACAGAATGTTGTCGATGAGGTACCTCGGTCTTGTCATCACGGTTCGAAGTCTTTGCGTAATCTCTTGACAAAGAGATCGTACCACAGCGTTCGAGCAAGCTCTTGGTTTGGGATTCTCGAGCAAGTCGTTGATGTCACGGAGTTCTTGTACCTCCTCAGCCCGATGTTGAATCGCGCCGAGCGGGTTCTTACGGACTACAATTTTCTTTCTTCCGCGACATCAAAATCCTCCTCATCGAGTCTTTGAGGCCTTCTTAGTGGAGTCGCGAGAATGTCGAGGATTTCCCTCGCGTTCATCAGTGTTGGTTCTCTCACCAGCGGTGGTGCCCTTGCCATTACCACGAGGGCGGTGTGTGATCTTGAGGAGTGTTCTTATCTCGGCCTCCATGAGGTGACCACGATTGGGGAAGGACGAAGACCTCCCGTTGATGATTCTCACTTGCGCTCGAGGCCTCCCCGCTTGAGGAGTGCTCGAGAGACACCATCTGGCGACTTGGAGTAATCCCCTCCAGGTAGGGGAACTCCGGGTTATAACTGTCTCCGTTCGCAAATGAGATCTGCGGGAGACGGTCGAATTCTGAGAAAAGCATGCTTGATCCCACCCTCTCTGGAGTTACCATGAGAGAGAGGATCACTAGATGCTGGTGGAGTCCTGGAATGGTGGCTCCCAGAACTTGACTTACCAAGTCGGACCGCCTTAAGGGGACTTGAACACTTGGAGAAAAACTCTCGTCGTGTTGTGAGTCCTCCAGGGAGGCGGTCTGGTCGGATTGACCCTTGTCCTTTGAGGGAATTGGCTCCTCTGTTGGACGTATTGTTGTGGGGGATAAGGATCCCTCCTCAACTCCATTAATGGGATGGTTTCCTGGAGAATAATCTCCGGAGGCAACATCACCATCAGCGGATGCATCACTCGGCTCGTAGTCGAAACCGGCATCCATGTCGACGTCTGCGTAATCTGCCAAGTCAAACCAGTTCTCCTCGTTCCATTCTCCTGCCATGATTGCATGAGATTGGAAAAAGAGAGTATGTTGACAAGAGATTACCGGAGGCTCCCCACGGACGGCGCCAACTGTCGGTGTATTAGAACCGATCTTACGTAAAGATTATTTGATTGAGGGGTCTCCTAGAGATGAAATCACATGAGTAGTTGACACGGGATGTTTAGACAGGTTCAGGCCTTCTCCGGAGAGAATAATAACCCTAATCCTGTGTGGTGTGGTATTCTTAATGATCGAGTAAGAAGCTAAGACTATTACAGAGAATAGAACTCTCCCATCTCTACTCGCCCTTGATGTCCTTATATAATCGTGAAGGAGTAGCCGTTTTGCCCTGCGGAAGAGGCGCCTTAATTGAGCCAGTAATGGGCGTGTGATGGCAGTAATTACCGGCGCATTGGCTTCTCCACGCCGTCTGGCAATTATCATTCAAAGATAATGGGGTATTTAAGCACTATTACTACGCGGGATAGTAGTGCGTGCAGACCGTTCGGATTCTTTAATCAATTGGACCCACTTGCCGGTAGGTTTGATTATAAGGTGGTCGTGGTCTACCTGGTCGTAGGAGAACTTACGACCAGGTAGTAATCGTAAAAGGTCTTACGACTATGTAGTGATCGTAGAAAGACTTACGACCATGAAATGGTCGTAGAAAAACTTACGACTAGGAAGTAGTCGTAGTAAGACTTACGACTAAGCAGTAGTCGTAGTAAGATTTACGACTATGGGGGGTGATTGTAGAAAATCTTACAATCATTTGGTGGGCCTCTCCCTTATAAAAATAAGGGGTACTTATAGAGACTATGTGACATCATATTTACCCATAATAAGAATTATAGATAATAGATAAAATGAGGATTATTAGATCCTCGTCAATGCCCTTTTGAGATTGTTTATGGTTTCATACCTCGTGCGCCTATCGACTTGTTGCCTCTTCCAGCTTCTGAGAAGGTAAATTTCGATGCGCAACAACGTGCTGATTTGATACGTAAGGTGCATGAGACAACTAAAGAGAACATTGAGATTATGAATGCTAAATATAAAGTTGCAGGTAGTCAAAGACGCAAGCATGTTATTTTTGAACCTGGTGATCTTGTGTGGTTACACTTGCGTAAAGAACGATTCCCTGAATTGAGAAAGTCTAAACTCATGCCTCGTGCAGATGATCCTTTTAGAGTGCTTGAACGTATTAATGATAATGCATATAAGTTAGACTTGCCTGCAGAGTTTGGGGTTAGCCCCACCTTTAACATTGTAGATTTGCGACCTTGCTTGGGCGTGGAAGATGAGTTTAGTCGGGGCGACTCCAATTCAAGAAGGGAGGATGATGAGAACATCCTTTCTATAGATACAACTATGCCAACTCCACAACAAACTCAACAAACTGAAACTATGATACAAGCGCGCCACTCTGGCGGCGAGCGCCATCGCGTCGTGCACCAACGGCAAGTGTCTTTGCCACCACCACGCCACGTGCGCTGAGGCGCAACACCGTGCCGCTGCATCGGCCCAGCCCAAAGTTGTGAGCCACGCGTCGTGCTCTCGTTGAGCTGCCACCATCGTGCTCAGCGCCGTGCGTCGCGCCACACTCGCCTACCGTGCCCCGGCTTGCCCTGCCCCATGCCTTGCCACTACCCGTCGCCACCACAAAGGGAGATAGGGTTAGTGCTCCCCTTTTGCCCGTGCCCGGTGAGCGGCATCATTAATGGGCCGACTCGACCCACCAGCCGTTTTTGGGAGAGAAAAAAAAGAGGAAAGGAAATCCCAAAAACATGTAAAAAGGCCCTCAGTAATTCTGAAAATTACAAATGATGTTTGTGGATAAGAAAATTTGGCAGAAAATTAAAACAGATTTCGGGTTTTCATATATTCTTACAGAATAACCCTTCAGGAACTCGATTTTTGTGACAGATCAGTACAATCCATGGTTATTTTGTTGAAACTAGACCATCAGCTTATGGTTATTTGCTTTAATATTTTTTTTTATTATGAAATAGCCTTAAATAATCCTAGAAACATAGTTTTTAGGCATATGAGCTTTCATAAAATTGTGATTTTTTTTGTGCTAGCACACCCTGGAAGCTTCATACAAATGTGTTTTATTTTTTCTCCTAGCTTTATTTGTTGAAATTCATTTTCTGTCATATTGGTAATTCTAAAAATTATCCATAAACCTCAATCATTAGAAAAAAAACATGATAATTGCTAAGAAATTTATGGAAAATTCATAAAATATCTACTGAATAGATACAAACCAATATTTACTGATTTCGTAATGTTCGTGCTTTAGATTCTATTTTACCTGTAGTAAAACTGAACATTGCATGAACTAATGTAGGAGATATCAGACATTGCCGAGAAAGACTTCACTGAGCTTGCCAAGAATGGCAACAATTACCTTACCGAGTCAATGGATGCTATGATTAGCCTGAAGTCTTGATCTCTTGGAGCCACAATCACTGAGCGAGAAGCTGACTCCCCTACCATTCCCGTGACCGCCAAGTATGCGGCCCTGCAATTCTTGAGGCACCATCTCCATGCATATCTGAAGTCTGAATACTTAATGGAGGAGTATCCACTGGCACTGTGGAACTCCACGAAAGAATCTTGCAACCAAACAAAGATCATCCCTAGTCCTGAAGCATAATGAGAATGGACACACCTATGGTTTCAGGATTTTAAGACCGTGGCAGCATATAACTCTGCCATGCACAAACGTATATCTAAGTTGAGGTTCTGTAACAGACCGTTACAGAATCTGATATGATAGAAAAGACTTTGTGCACTTTCCACCCCAACATGAGGGTACTGCAGCAACAATACCGTGATGTGAAGTACTTGATGTACTATGAGATGATGTACTCTCTGCTGGAAGCAGAGAAACATGAAGAACTCATGATGGAAAACTATCAGATACGTCCCCCTGGGACAATGGCTGTGCCCCAAGCACACACTAATACTCAGTAGGCTAGCAAGAGCCAGGACCATGGAAAAGGTCCAAAACAAAATGAGAGTAAATGGAAGAAGGTCGGAATGCAGAGAGGCAGGTGGTAAGCTCCATGATAGCGTAGAAGGCAAAGGGAAGTCCCAGAAACAAGACTCAAGCAGCAAGACTGCTCATTCTCCACAGACTTGTTTCAGATGTGGTTGCACTAGACATTTGTTGTGCACTTGCCGCACCCCGCAACACATGGTGAATCTTTAGATGCAACGCACTAGTAGAGTCAAGAAGACTCAGGAGAACAAAGTTGAGGCACACTTTGCCTCTCAGCCCGTTATGACTGGATCGTCTCTTAGCCAGGATGTCGAGAAGAACGATTACATGATTCTTGATGACGTGGCCTAGGGAGAGGGAACCTCCATGGATCACGATAATCTTCTTGGGTTGTTGGTCCTGGACCTCTATAAGGACAACCAAGACCTATATGGAGACTTGTAGTAGTCTCCTAGCAACACTTTCAGTCGCTCGCTGGTATCACATTTCCTCAAATAAATTCTGCTTATTAGTTTAGTTTTAGTTCTTGATGAACATTGGTTTATTTATACTCATGTTGAGCGTTTAACTTTCATTATTTGCTTAGGCTAAGCTCTTGGCTTTGTTATTTTTCCATATTATTCAAATTCATCACCTTTATTGGTCTATGTTTGTTCTACGTTTCGAACTATGTATCTTGTTGAATAATTGTTTGATAATAAATCATGTTTTAAATATAGAACAACTAGGTACGATCCAATGGTGGAAGAGGAAATCTGTCTTGTAGACAGTTGCACCACTAATTCAATTTTTAGGGAAACTAAATATTTATAGACCTTAACTAAGAAAACTAGGAATATCATGATAATCACCGGAAGCGATGCTCTCATAGTCAGCACTGGAAGGGCCATCATAGTTCTCCCTATGGGTACTCGTATACCAGTAGAGGATGCTCTTATGTATCTCGAATCTAAACGCACCCTCCTAAGTTTTAAAGACATTTGACTGAATGGATTTCATGTAGAAACCGATAATGAGAATGGTACGGAATACCTACTCATGACTAGGTCTAACGGATTGTACTACACATATATAAAACTTGAAGTTTATGTTGCGATGAAAATAATTTTTAAACACCTAGAAATATTTAAGATCTGGCATGATCGTCTGGGTCATCCTGGTTTGGGTATGATGTGAAAAGTCATTAATAATTCTGCTGGTCATAACATAAAAACCACAGACTTTCCTGGACCTGAAGATTTCATGTGCCCCGCTTGTGCCAAAGGAAAATTAATTACTAGACTCTCTTATCTGAAACTAAGAGATGGATCACCTAGCTTCTTGGTGAGAATTCAAGGTGATATTTGTAGACCTATCCAACCTTTGTCGGGCCCCTTTAGATATTTTATGGTGCTGTTAAATGCCTCAACTAGATGGTCACATGTTTGCCTACTGTCTACAAGGAACAATGCTTTTGCAAAGTTAATTGCCTAAATAATTAGATTAAAACAAAATTTTCTGGATGAACGGATGAACTCTATTCGAATGGACAATGCTGGAAAGTTTACCTCAAAAGTATTCAATGATTATTGTATGGCTTTAGGCTTTAAAGTAGAGCACTTAGTATCACATGTTCACACCCAAAATGGCCTCGCAGAGTCATTAGTTAAAATAATAAAACTTATTGCAAGGCCAATCTTACAGAATTTTAGGCTACCCACTAGTTGTTGGGGCCACGTAGTGCTTCACGCTGCTGCATTAATGCAACTTAGACCAACTGCATATCATCTAATTTTTCCCTTGCAAAGAGTGCATGGAAAAGAACCAAGTATTTTCCATCTGTAAAAATTCAGCTATGTTCTATACATGTCGATTTCACCACCACATCGTACAATCATGGGCTCTCACTAAAAGTTGGGGATCTATGTATGTTTTGAATCTCAATCAATTATTAAATACCTAGAGCTTATGACAGGGGACTGCACACGACTCGGTATGCTGATTGTATTTTTTATGAGGATAATTTTTCAACACTTGGGGGTGTAACACCCTGACTATAAGGAAGTCAAGATGTCACCTACAATCACTACTCTTTAGAATAATAACATCAAAACGCATGACAAGGTGAAGGAGTTAATAAGGAAATACGAAAACAAGGATTTATCATCAAGTTTAATCAACGGAATGGAAATAAACAATTCAGAGGGATACAGTAGTTATGACCAAAATGGCTTATTACAATTCAACACAAGACATAAATAACGACAATAAAAGTTGTCAAAATATTTGGATTATGGTAGTGAGTGCATCGTGTTGAACTACCCTCCACGAGATCATTCTTCCTTGTCATTTACCTAAATAAAACAACAAAGCAAGAATGAGCCAAAGACTCAGCAAGTACTTGTATGTAACAATCAAACATACCATGAACAATTTATCACAATCATAACTTGAACATTGATTGGAAACAACTTTATGAATGGATGAAGTGAAATGATGCATTGAAGGAATTGGACATATCGCGAATATCTGGTATAGCGAGTGAAACACCCGTCGGTGTTCACTTAAAGTAACCGTATGAAGAACGTTTCATACGGCCGTCCAACGTGGCCCACATTGGAATGGTGGACTCACGTAACGTGGCCCATATTGGAATGGTGGACTCACGTACCCATTCTGGAATTGATGGGATTTTTAAGTGCCCATACTGGAATTGATGGGTCTTACAAAGGTAATTTATGCATGTCATGATGTGATCCCATGGCAAGATCGAATAGTACTCATAAATAAAAAGATACACATGGCATTCATCTACAAATACGGACAAATATAATCATTCATTCACACATCACATAATGCACCAATCATAGTATACAAGTTACTTGCTGCCGTGACATGCAGCGGTTTGGGAGGTAATGGCGAGGTACCCTCCACTCACCGCTTCACCGCCTACAATATAAAATGATCGATATGAGGACAACCGAGTACGACAGTACTACACGTGCCCTCCCACAATCTCTAACCAAACCAACCAAACAAAAGGTTCAATTTGGTCCTCAACACAAAAAGTCCAGATTACCTAACTTCTGGCAGTCGTACGAGAAAATTCACCATTAATTGCCTGTAACTCTAAAAGACATGAAACTAGTTCTCACTGATTCTTAACTGATCAGGCTACAAAACATTAGTTGACGGAATCCCCTGATTCGGCCAAAACAGAGGGCTAATTATCAGTTAAACACAACCCATCTACGTCTGTCTAGAATACAGATCAGTAATAAAGAAAATGGCGTAACTTTTAGCCTACGGATCCAATGAGAATGATCCTTATCAACTTAGAAAGATAAATTTGATAACTACAATAACTTAGTTGGGTGAAGGTTCTAATTCGGCCCCTAATTTGAACAAAACCGAGGGACAAACCTACTGACCCCAGTTTTCAGGCAGACTGAACAGATCGCAATCAAAAATTCATATCTCCCAAACTACAGAGAGGATTTTCCTGATCTTGGTGCCAAAAGAAATCTAACGTTCCCAGGAATAAAACTCTAGAAGGGCAAAACCCCAGATTCGGCCTCTACAGTAGTCTAAACAATAGATGAAAACGCTAACATTTATCTGCCCAGAATTCAGAACAGTGGTAAATAAAATATCATAACGTTCATTATACAGATCCAATGGAGATGATCTTTATCAGCTTTGAAAGATAATTTAAAAGGCTACAATAAATTATTTGGGTGGAGGTTCTGGAAATGCCTCTAACTAAATCAAAACCAAGGATCAAGCCGACAGGTCCTTCTCGTCAGACAGACAGAACAGCGCGCACTAAAAAAATCATATCTCCTAAACCGTAAGGCGGAATCACGTAATCTCGGTGGCTATGGAAAGCTAAGAACAATACCTACAACTTTATAAGAGATGGACAAGACAGAAAACGAACGCATCTTACCCAAAATCGACGTACAAGGCGGCGCACAGCAATGGGGAAAGGTGGCGGCGGCTCCAAAGGGTGGGGGAGGGGGAGAGAAATGTGGAGTTTAGGGTTTGGGGGTGGGAACCCCCTTATGGCCAGCCACCACATGGGCCCCTCCTGGGCCGTGGCCCAGGCCCAGGTTGCCGTGAAATCACATAAAACCCCCCGGTGAAAAGATGATTCTGGTTTTTCGATTAGCTCCCTCTTCCGAAACTTCTTCTAATAAGCCGAATCACCTTCGGGGTATTACATTCTACCCCCCTTAACGGAATTCGACCTCGAATTCTAACCGGTAAATAATACCAGAACGAATTTCCAAGGAGTTGAAATCAACGAATTTAACTCTGCACTCAAACAAGCGGAGTGCGATCTTGCTCGCGCATGCGAGACTCTATCTCCCAAGTGGCCTCTCTCTCGGAATAGAGAAACCACAAAGTAAAGATGTGAAGCAACGTCTGACCTAACAATCAACTTGAACTTTCTAGGTACACTCATCAGAAGAGGATCGAAGGTAAGACCTTACTCGATGGTCAACGTCTTAAACTAAAACTCGAACCTTGAATGGTTCAGCTGCTCACTCAGCACCAGAACACACCCGACGTTGTGTACTTCGGCGTATACAGAGACGGTCAAAGCGAAATACCAACTTTCTAATTTCGCAACTTTCAAAACGAAGAGAATCCAATTGAAAATAGAGAGTCCCATCGCGTCCACTCAATGCTAACTCTCCACCAAAAGATTAAATTCCAAATTTGACAATTCATCTCAAAACAAATCCATTTTCTAAATAGGCAGTTTACAAATGAACACCACTACAACCAAAGGAGAAATTACTAGAACGCCCAAACCAAACACTGGCAGTTTGTCTGAATTGGAAAGAATCTACATGCCAACACAGCCTCAACTCAAATTGCAAAAAACACCGGTCAACAATACCAAACTCAAACGAGAATCAAGAAAACACCTAATTATCCGATGAACATTTCTTTCCACAGCTCTCTTCTAGGGATAAAATTTCTCTCGAACCTTGGAATTTGACTTCATCGCATACCACACGAGCTTAAACCTCTTAGTTAAATATCCTCAAATCATGCTCAAACTGAATTAAATCATTCACACCATTGTGAAGAGACTCTATGAAATCTACCGGATACTCTAGGTAATACAAAATTGATTTGATTGAAGGCATCCATAACACCACAGTAGTAGGCACCACGCAATCACATTACCTTCAATTTCCAATAACAACAATTCAAGATCCTTAGCACGCACGGACATGTATTACATCGTAAGAGTTCTATCAATGACCATTCATTGCTCGAAACTCTATTATCCCACTTCCTCTACGCACAATCATCGCGTGACCAATGGTCTAGCATAAAAATGCACAACCCAGATCCAACTTCCAAAACCTCTACAACGGATTGCTCTTATAACCGATTGTGAAATCATCGAATTAAATCTCCAACATTACCACCATACTAACATACTCACTCATTGACATCATCAGAAATCACCCACACCATCTCGCAATGCTATCCAATTGCGTTACTCTAAAAATTCAATGAAGGTTTCCATACCTCCAATAATCACCAACCTTTCAATCCTGAATTGAAGTTCTAGAATTTCACTATACCAGGTGTTAATCAGCCGTAACACTTTTCAGACTTACTTCGAAGTCAAACATCTCAGGTGAATCAATTTCCCTCCAAGGGATACAGATCAAAACTATTTCACATTCTACTACTCCTCCGATAACTTGGTAGCAAAATATCGTCGCTACGATTACTCATCCACCACCAAACAATTGCCAAACTTTCACCTTGCAAACACTTCGCAACACGAAACTGTGATCCTTTCTCAAAAGGAAGAGGCGAACAAAAACAAGATCATTCATACATGGAAGCATTGCTCACCACGGCGGCCAAGAAACCAAAAGAAATATTCTGCTAAAGGTGATCTTAGAAAACGAAAACTAAGTTCGTAGTTGAGGGAACACATTCCTCAGAAGATAATAGCAAATAACAACCGATAAGAAAACGGCATTACGATTGAAACTCAAATCTTTGGAGTGAAAAGGCGTAAAATTTAGGCATATTTTAAAAACCTCAAGTTACAAAACTTGACTCGGACTATGACTACTTCTGCTGTACCCTTTCCTTTAACACAACAATTAGTCCTTGAACGAATAACACCTTGCCACATGAACAAGGTAAGTTCTTTAGTCCAATCCACGGAACTACTTAAGAACCAATAACATTTTTCAACCCGCCAAATTTGTTCGAATAGTTCATCTACTCATGAAACATGAGATCCAAATGCCTTGACCACAAAATTGAAGCATTTCCCTTTACAAGACTTCGAGGAAAACAAGCGGATTCTCAACGAATCGACGATAATTTACTTTGATTGTAACCTCTCTTAGCGAACCCAAACCAAGGAGCCTTTAGGGCTAAATCACACGAAACTCTTAAGAAGCAATAGGATAATCCTATACCTCAAGTTACCCAAAATATTTTCGTTTCAGATGATTCATGAACTCCCAAAGGTCACGAAAACTAAACTCAAG
Source organism: Hsuehochloa calcarea (assembly GCA_036346395.1). NCBI lineage: Eukaryota > Viridiplantae > Streptophyta > Magnoliopsida > Poales > Poaceae > Hsuehochloa > Hsuehochloa calcarea. The sequence goes on along the minus strand of CM070594.1, from coordinate 74,503,017 downwards.
TATTCTCATGTTAAGCGATATCACCAAGGGCGATCAAATTTCCACATGTATCAACATCAAACTCACTACAACATTTAGAAAGTATTTCGAAAGACCCACGTGGAAAGAATGGGTTGATTCTTTCTCAAAAGAAGAGGCAAATAGAAACGATCTTCACCAACTAGAGAATTGCTTACCACTCGCAAAGAACACGTAACCAAGAGGAAAACCAATTACGCAATGAACTCATTGAACATAGGTGGAGTCCACAATTGAAAACATGAGCCTCACAAGAAGAGAATGTCGGATCTTTACAGATAAGAACAACGATCATTCAAGATCAAAACGATCGCATCACTGAAGAACCATTATAACTCTGCACAAATCGTTTTACGTGGCAAACTTCGTTTATCATAATAAACTGGGACCTCCAATAGGTCATGAACACAAAACTCGAAATTGAATCATTTTGGAAACATCAAGAAGGTGGTCAAACTTCTTTCTCTACAAAAGAATCAACCTTACTCTTACATTACTGATCGTGTCAATAAACCTTCTAAAGGAAACATGATAAATCGGGTCATAAAAATTTTCAGCATCACATGGAATTATAATAACAACTTATTCTAGAAAAGAATTCTGGTACGAAAACCACAAAGTTGAACAAACGTCACACCCAGCACTTCAAAACTCTAGAGAAAGGGGGTTTCGACACTTTTCTTTTCCAAAGGGAGGTTCTAAACTCCAACACTCCAAATATTCCAAAGAAATGAACATAGTCGAAATTTCTTCAATGAACTTTGTGAAAGGAAATTTTCATTCTCCGAACTGTCAAACGGATAACCGAGCTGCCCTTATCAACAAGAGAGAGGACTAACATAAGGAGATCGATCTTGTCAAAATAACGTTCACAAACAAAGAATGAGAGCTCAAAGACCTGGAAAGGTAAGAAACTATTTTGAAAAACAAATAGGGTCTAATAGAAACCCGTAGCCCACAATCTTTGTTTGGGTACAACCCCCGACTTAAGCATAACCAAGCACTCCAAAAGGGTTTTAACGCTTTTCTTCAGAAAAGAGATGCATCAAATTTCAACAAGCAGAGGGTTCCAAAAGGAATACATTGAGCCAAAGCTTTCGTGTTAACGAACTTGTAACAAGAATTCTCATTAGGCAAACCATCAAACGAGTAAATGAGTCGCTCTTTTCCAATGAGAAAGAAAGAACAACCATGAAAATATCAATGTTGCCAATTTACAAAGATCATTCGTAGTAAAAGCAATTCGACAATCGAAAAACAATAATGTTTTTTGGAGTACCATTAAAGGCCTTTTTAAACTCGTCTACCAAAATCATGAACCCAAGAGAAATTCATCAATCGCCACCGGACAAGAATTTGTCAAATTCGAAAATCAAGGAAGAGAACGACTTACTAAAGCAGCTCAAGAGAAATATGCAAGATCAATACACACTTGATAAAGAACTTGCAAAAGAAGTTTTCCAATACCGAGATTCCAAACGAGCGAATGAGTTAAATTTCCCAATAGGGTAAAACAAGTCTTTGTGAAAAGAGGAATCTTGCATTTGAACTATGCTCACGTGGAGCAGAAATATCACAATAGTCGAAAGGGCAATATTTGTTTCAAAGAACGAATCAGAGAACTGCTGGAGCTTGCCTTCTTCATTAAAACCCCAATTTCAAAAGAATTCACGAATCGCCAGAACCACAACCAGAAACCGGATATCGGTTCGAGAAAGGCAACAAGTTCATCAATGAGCTCATGCTCAATCTGAGCTTATGGAGCAGAGGTAAGAAGTTCTCTAATATCATACTACAAGCAATGGTGTAGCCCGGCAAAACCAGGACATCAACCACGAACTCAATCGATCAACGCCCTAGCTAAACGCATAACTAATGCAATCAATTATGAATATATATATATATATATATATATATCGGATCATCTCATGACGATCATAGAATAATTTCATAGATAGAGGTTATCACATCATATCATGGATTAACACATCATAGCACAACACAATTTAACAACGACTCAATACTCGAGTCACCACAATTGAAATCACGAAGCAACGGTTTACCCAACCCTCCTAATGTGCACAAAGTGTCAATTTAATATGTTTGAATGAACCACGGACCTAAAGCCCGCTCGATACCAAGCTGTAACACCTCGACTATAAGGAAGTCAAGATGTCACCTACAATCACTACTCTTTAGAATAATAACATCAAAACGCATGACAAGGTGAAGGAGTTAATAAGGAAATACGGAAACAAGGATTTATCATCAAGTTTAATCAACAGAATGGAAATAAACAATTCAGAGGGATACGGTAGTTATGACCAAAATGGCTTATTACAATTCAACACAAGACATAAATAACGACAATAAAAGTTCTCAAAATATTTGGATTATGGTAGTGAGTGCATCGTGTTGAACTGCCCTCCACGAGATCATTCTTCCTTGTCATTTACCTAAATAAAACAACAAAGCAAGAATGAGCCAAAGACTCAGCAAGTACTTGTATTTAACAATCAAACATACCATGAATAATTTATCACAATCATAACTTGAACATTGATTGGAAACAACTTTATGAATGGATGAAGTGAAATGATGCATTGAAGGAATTGGACATATCGCGAAGATATACGGTATAGCGAGTGAAACACCCGTCGGTGTTCACTTAAAGTAACCGTATGAAGAACGTTTCATACGGCCGTCCAACGTGGCCCACATTGGAATGGTGGACTCACGTAACGTGGCCCACATTGGAATGGTGGACTCACGTACCCATTCTGGAATTGATGGAATTTTCAAGTGCCCATACTGGAATTGATGGGTCTTACAAAGGTAATTTATGCATGTCATGATGTGATCCCATGGCAAGATTGAATAGTACTCATAAATGAAAAGATACACATGGCATTCATCTACAAATACGGACAAATATAATCATTCATTCACACATCACATAATGCATCAATCATAGTATACAAGTTACTTGCCTGCCGCGCTGCGACGGTTTGGGAGGTAATTGAGATACCCCTCCACTCACCGCTTCACCGCCTACAATATAAAATGATCGATATGAGGACAACCGAGTACGACAGTGCTACACGTGCCCTCCCACAATCTCTAACCAAACCAACCAAACAAAAGGTTCAATTTGGTCCTCTACACAAAAAGTCCAGATTACCTAACTTCTGGCAGTCGTACGAGAAAATTCACCATTAATTTCTTGTAACTCTAAAAGACATGAAACTAGTGCTCACTGATTCTTAACTGATCAGGCTACAAAACATTAGTTGACGGAATCCCCTGATTCGGCCAAAACAGATGGCTAATTATCAGTTAAACACAACCCATCTACGTCTGTCCAGAATACAGATCAGTAATAAAGAAAATGGCGTAACTTTTAGCCTACTGATCCAATGAGAATGATCCTTATCAACATGGAAAGAAAAATTCGAGAACTACAATAACTTAGTTGGGTGAAGGTTCTAATTCGGCCCCTAATTTGAACAAAACCGAGGGACAAACCTACTGACCCAAGTTTTCAGGCAGACTGAACAGATCGTAATTAAAACTTCATATCTCCCAAACTACAGATCGGATTTTCCTGATCTTGGTGCCAAAAGAAAGCTAACGTTCCCAGGAATAAAACTCTAGAAGGGAAAAACCCCAGATTCGGCCTCTACAGTAGTCTAAACAATAGATGAAAACGCTAACATTTATCTGCCCAGAATTCAGAACAGTGGTAAAGAAAATATCATAACTTTCATTATACAGATCCAATGGAGATGATCTTTATCAGCTTTGAAAGATAATTTAAAGGGCTACAATAACTTATTTGGGTGGAGGTTCTGGAAATGCATCTAACTAAATCAAAATCTAGGATCAAGCCGACAGATCCTTCTCGTCAGACAGACAGAACAGCGCGCACTAAAAAACTCATATCTCCTAAACCGTAAGGCGGAATCACGTGATCTCGGTGGCTATGGAAAGCTAAGAACAATACCTACAACTTTCTAAGAGATGGACAAGACAGAAAACGAACTCATCTTACCCAAAATCGACGTACAAGGCGGCGTACAGCAATGGGGAAAGGTGGCGGCGGCTCCAAAGGGGGGGAGGGGGGAGAAATGTGGAGTTTAGGGTTTGGGGGTGGGAACCCCATTATGGCCAGCCACCACATGGGCCCCTCCTGGGCCGTGGCCCAGGCCCAGGTTGCCGTGAAATCACAGAAAACCCCCCGGTGAAAAGATGATTCTGGTTTTTCGATTAGCTCCATCTTCCGAAACTTCTTCTAATAAGCCGAATCACCTTCGGTGTATTACAGGGGGAGGAAAGTACCACTCTAAAGAATGTCGAGAAATAGATTGGAATGTCACTGGCATTCAGTCCTTAGACCCACGCACTAAAGACCCAGAACTAGAAGTTCAGAGAATAATATATTTGCAACAAATAGCTGATAATATGCCAAATGTCTTTACTAATATTAAGAGGGTGACAAAATCATAAATACTTGTAGTAAATACACCGAAGAGAGTGGAAGTACCCTAGATGGATACTAAATCTACTCATACCCCTCACACAAAGAAGAGAGGGAGACCTTCAGGTGCATAGGATTTAATTCCGAACACCCAGAAGAGAGTTGAAGGAACTCAACCCGATGATGAGAAAATCCCTAAAGTGAACCATCCCAAGGATGGTAATCCTAGCAAAACTTTGTGCGCATAATCTTACGTTGGGAAATCAGAACACCCGTACTTCATCACTGTGGAAAATCACGAGGAGTTGGAAGAAATAAATGAAGAAATTTCTATAAATTATATGGACTTAGGAGAGTCGTATAAAAGAAATACTACAGTTGTCGACATATATTTTGCCTCTAAAATAGCTAAAACTCTTGAACTAGATCCAAAACCTAAGTCCATGGCAGAGTGCGAAAAGCACTCAGATTGGGTCAAATGGAAAGAAGTAATTGAGACAGAATTGCGCTCGCTTAATAAAAGGAAAGTAATATGTCCAGTTGCCCGAACATCTCATAAAGTGTTTTCTGTATGATCCAAATGAGATTTCATTCATAAGAGAAATGAGAACAATCAGGTGGTAAGATACAAAGCGAGGCTTATAACACAAGGGTTCACGCAAAGACACAACATCGATTATAATGAAACCTACTCCCTTGTGATGAGTGGCACCACGTTCCAATACTTAATATCAATGGCAGCTTGCATGATTTTAACAATGCAATTGATGGATGTAGTGACCGCATATTTATATGGGTCATTGGATATAGATAACTATATGAGAGTCCCTGAAGGAGCCAAAATTTTGGATCCTAATAAAACTAATCGCAACATGTATTGTGTTAAACTGCAGAGGCCACTTTACGGATTGAAATAGTTGGCAAGAATGTGGCACAACTGACTAAGTGACTTTCTCCTGAAAAAATGTTACTCAAGTAATAATTATTGTCCCTGCGTGTTCATAAAGAACTCCCAGATTGGATTTTGTATCATCTCAGTTTATGTCGATTATCTGAATATCATCGGAACCACGGAGGACATAAAGGAAGCAAGTTCCTACCTTGTGATGGAGTTTGAGATGAAATACTTGGGTGAAACCAAGTATTGTTTAGGCCTGCAACTAGAGCACTTCACTGAAGGAATCATAGTACACCAGTCTACATATACCAAGAAGGTATTGAAGAAATTCAATATGGATAAACCTCATTCTTTATAGACCCTATAGTAGTAAGATCCCTAGATGTGGATAAAGATCTATTCAGACCGATGATGGAAAATGAAGAAGTTTTAGGATCAGAAGTTCCATATTTAGGTGCCATAAGAGCACTGATGTACCTTGCGAACTGCACCAGGCCTGATATTGCATTTGCAGCCAACTTATTGGCTAGACACAATGCAGTTCCAACCAAAAAGCATTGGGCTGACGTTAAGACTCTTCTTAGATACTTTCAAGGTATACAAGATCTTGGTTTATTTTACCAGAAGAACAAAAACTTGACCATGGTGGGATACACGCATGCTAGCATCTATCTGATCCCCACAATGCTAAATCTCATATTGGGTTTGTATTTCTATGTGGTGGTGCAGTCATCTTTTGGCGGTCATTTAAGCATACATTGGTAGCTACTTCTACCAAGCACTCAGAAATTATTGCACTATATGAAGCCTCGTGTGAATGTGTTTGGCTCAGACGTGTGAGTAGCCATATCCAGAAGTCATGTGGCATTAACACCGTCAATACCCCCATAATTATCTATGAAAATAATGTTGCTTGTGTTGCACAAATGCAAATGAGTTATGTTAGAAGTAATATCATGATGCAAATTGCTCCCAAATTATTCTATCTTCACGAATTCCAGAAGAACGATGAGGTCAAAATCCTGCAAATTAGGTCTCGTGAAAATCTGACTGATCTATTCACTAAGTCTTTGCCCACGTCCAGTTTCCAACGATGTGTTCGTGGTATTAGAATGAAGCGGCTTGGAGAGTTGTGGGGATCAAGGGGAGAAACCCTTGAATCATAACCTACTTAAGGTCCTGAAGTTTTATCTTAATCCTGAAGATTAACCCAGAAGGTAGAGAAGTTGTACTCCTTTTCCCTTAGTGAGTTTTTCCTGAAAATTTCTCACATAAAGGTTTTTAACGATGCAACAATGCAATACAACTTGTGGATGCAATGTACTCTTTTCTCTAATCCCTTTTTTCCTATTGGATTTTTAGGAGTTTTTAATGAGGCATGTGCATGACACAATATTCGTCTAAAGGGGAGTGCTGAGAAACCATTGATCAAGTGGTTGATGGGCATAATACCGAAACTATTCCTAACGGATTTAGTTTATAAATAGAACCTCCCTTGTACTCCCAAAGATACAAAAATTAATAAAGAGGTTTCCGAAATAGTGTGTCTCTATCTATTATCTCTAATTGGTGATTGACTTGATTTTAGACGCCTACATTATTTAATACTCGGGACACGGAACAGGTAGCAATGCTATTCTACCATTTATGTATCTAACAATAGCACTGACTGTTAATAAGTTTTTTTCTTTCAAAAAGGGTCTTTACCTGCAATTTTGATTAGCAAAAGCACCTAGAAACCTTTGAGTTTTGTAGGAGTCTTCTCAAGACCACCATTGATTTTGACTTGTATACTCTTTCTAATAGGCGAAGAGATCGCCGGCTGCGGCCACGTAGGTTTCTTTGTGAAAACTCTCTGTACTTTTTAAAATCATGTCTAGGTCCTCCGTGTCAAGTTTTTTTTGCGAAAAGCCCCCTATTGTTTCCAAAATCACATAGAGGCCCTCCACGTCAGTTTCACATTGTTTCTGAAATCACGTCGAGGTCCTCCACGTTAGTTTTTTTACGTAAAAAACCTATGTGGTTTCCAAAATAACATCGAGGTCCCGCCACGTTTTTTTTGCAAAACCCCCCTGTAATTTCCGAAATCGTGTCGAGGTCCCTGGATCCACTCACCAGCATAGCTCTTATCATCCTAGTACATACAACTATACAAGTGGTCTTAAAAATCGCAAGCACCCATCTGGAAATTATTTTCTCCCTGTTCCATCCGAAAATCTAGCGTAATGGGCAGCATTTTGGGCCTTTCAGCCTAGCCTACAAATTGTTATTACGACTTATACGAGCGTAACCAGGGCCCATCACGAACTATCAACTATCAACTAAAAAGGCTTAAACTTCACAGGGCTTCAGGGCCATAGAGAGGCATAGCCGCTTTTATCATAACATCCATAGGCATAGTCCGTAGAGGCCCATCATTTCTGGGAGCCAGCATGTTCGCTGTGCATGGCTAGCAAAACTGACAGGCCATAATAAGTCGTAACTTGGGGCTGTTTCGTTTGTTGCCCGGGAATAACTTATCAAAATTTGGTTATGCTCTCAAGATTTGGTCATCGGTTGGTTTGTATCCAAAATTTGGTTTGTGTCCAAAATTGGTAACCCGGAGAGATTGGCGTCAAATTCCTGGGCGTTTTCGGCCAATTCCTTCATCCGAAAATTGGTAGGACAGCTTGTGCATGCTCTACGTTGCAACGAGTGATTTGCTGCGTTAAATACAAATTTTGTTCGAATACGAAACTTCAATCGACTATATCTCTTGAATTTGGTATCTGATTTGTTGTCTGTTTGATCCGTTATATTCATTGTGATTTAATCAACAAAACAAAACCCATTTATCTATATTGTGGTACGAAAAATGTCATGTATGGCCCACGTGCCATACTTACAATTTTATCAAACTTTGGCATGGTTGCAATCCAAGTATATCAATTTATACTCAAATTTTGGCATTGCCTGTAAATTTGTATGTCTACGATCCAAACACCATTTTTTAACCAGGTTTTTGGTATTCCATAGGTTTTGGTATTGCCAAAAATTTAATCTCACTACCTACAGTCGTAAACCAAACATACCAATTTTGGTCTGGCAACCTGAGGTTATAAACCAAACACCAATAGCAATGGAGTTTTTTTTGGTAGACCCGATAACAATGGAATTTGAGCTGCGTATCTCTTAATTCGTGCCGATTTTAAATTATTTCTTGTAGACCATTTTTGTAAACGGTTTAGCTATTTGAAAGTTTTATGGTTTTCTTGTTAAATTTAAATTGGTTTTCATGGACTTTGGATTAGCTTTTTAAAATGTGAGCGTCTAATTTGGATCCAATTGTAAAAAAAAAAAAGTGACCTACACGTTATAAATAGTCACACCTTTTGCAAACAACCTGACTAGACAAAATTTTCCTCCTGATGAAAAAGGGCAGACCAAACTCTGTAGAAATTATCTAATTTAGCTAACGTCCTTGATACGTTTTTTTAGTTAGCTGAGAATTAGTCCTCTGCCGTGGAATTACGTAGAAGGAAAGTTGCCATCAGGGTACAGTTTTTCCGTAAATCTATTCAAAAGAATCGTTTACAATGCTCAGCTCAGGGTTTAGACATTCCCCATTCCGCGTCAAGCTTTCACGCACTTGTTGCTTTGATCGGACTGCAATGCCAAAGCAACTAAATCCAACGCAAAAGAAGCCATAAAAGTCATAAGCTTAGTGCCGCGAATCAGCCAGAATTCTTGCTGCCTCTGTCCCGAGCCTCTTGACCACGCAACATGGTAGTCTTGGTTACTCCTTTTGTTTTATGGTAGCGTGGACATTAAGTTAATTCCGGATTTTATTACGGGACAAAGATATATGAAATTAATAATGCATAAATCGATACTAATAGCAGATTACTCATTTCACTTCTAAATAAACACAATAAAAGATTTACAATAGAATAGTCTGGTCGTACGACCAACTTACAGTCGGACGTGATGAACAAAAAAACAGTGTAGACTTGAAGCTGTGGTTGAAGCAGTGTAGAATGTAGATGATGCAGTACAGTGAGCGGTTGCGTAGATGTGCTGCCCAAAAACTTTATTGCCGCCCCGTGCAGGTGAACTCTACGATAAAGGTTCGGAGATGCCCGCTCACCCTTCTTGCCGGTGCACACCGAGAAGAAGGGATGAAATAGTTCGAACAGCACAACTCTCCAGCACCAGAGAGCGGAGACCAAGAAAAAGAAAAATAGAGGTGTTTTCGATCAGTATTTGATTTGAACGTTTTCAGATCTTTTTAAGGCCGAGATAATTACTCTTTAGTAATAGCAAATTAAACCACTAGTAACGGCTAATTCAAAACCAATTAATTGTATTTAAGCAGTGTTTATCAGATCCTGAGTACATACTGGTCTGCAGCTTTGACTACTGGTCTAGAGTTTCGACTAGTGTATTCCGACCATCGTGGTCTATAGATATGACCACTAATTTTCGACCGCTGTGTTTCGACCGCACTGGTCTATGCATTCGACCACAGTGTTACGACCACACTGGTCTATGGCTTTAACACTTTGTTTTGACCATACTGGTCTATGCCTTCGACCACACTAGTCTATACCTTCGACTACACTGGTCTTTGGGTTCGACCACATTAGTCTATGCAATATGGGACTAACCATTCATGCTTTGAAATATCAAGAATGAGTGGATATTTACACATATGAGTCTAATCCTAACAATCCCCTACAAATTCCAAAGCAAGCGACAAAAGGATGATAAATATTATTATCTTTGAAGAGTTGTTAATATACCAGTTTTTCAGTGTAAGTCCTATACGGGTTAAACTTGCGCCTAAAATAAAAAGATTCATCTTCTAACAACTGATGAATGGATTATGTCTTGAATTCACAGCTTTTTGTGGTTAGATTTCACTTGAAATCTCAACTAATACTAGGCTGTCAAAGAACCATGCCTAAACGGAGCATTATTTGGTTATGCTCTCTTATCTGCTCATGAGCTTTCTAGAGAACACCATGTTCTCATGAACTACGACCTCACAGTTAAGCTCAAGTAGGTGTGTTTATTTTAGGTATCATGTAGGTTAATACATTTTTCCCTCGTTGGACACTAGAAAAAAATTAAGGCTTTAAACCATCCTTCTATACAGTTGAGAGTACTTTGTCTACTAGGACACGGGTACATATTTTATAAAAATGTACTCTCTTATTCAAACATCAACTTATTTTTTCCATTGCCTAAGTTACGGGATCTCCAATCAAAAAGGTATGGTTATTGTCTAGTTGTAACTCCAATGGGCCTCATTCCTATGTCCGTAGACGCTATAGAAATCGTCTCCCGTGCTAGCCCCTTTGTGAAGGGTGCGCGATTTTCTCGGTCGTATATAATTCACGATGTCGCTCGAGTTCCTAAGTTTGCTATCAGATTTAAGCTTACGCTTCACGTGTATGTAGGACTTCATGTTATCCTTAGTACTTGTAACCTTAATCAACACTATTTTGTTATCACATTACATTTGGATCATCAGTATTGGTTTCTCAACCAGTGCCAAGTCCAACAGAAGCTCTCTAAGCCATTTAGCCTCAACAGTGGCTGTGCCTAGTGCTATAAATTCTGCTTCCATACTTGACCTCGTCAATATGGTCTGTTTACACGACCTCTATGAGACTGCAACCCCTCTTAGGCTAAAGACATAACCACTTGTAGCTTTGATCTCATCTGCATTTGAGATCCAATTTGAATCATTGTATCCTTCTAATACAGATGGATACCCAGTATAGTGAATTCCACATGAGGTTGTGCCTCTCAAGTAGTGCAACACTCTCTCAAGTGTTTCTTAGTGATAATATCCTAGGTTAGAAATAAACCGACTTAATTTGCTCACAGTAAATGATATGTCTGGTCTTGTGGAACCAGATAGATACATTAGACACCATATAATTTGTGAATATCTCAATTGATCTATACCTAATCCCTGATTCTTTCAAAGCTTAACACTAGCATCATAAAAAGTTAGGAAAATCTTGCAGTTCTTAAAGCCGAATCGACTCAATATTTTCTCAGCATAGTGGGATTGGATCAATGTGATTCCATCCTCATATTTGATCAATTTTATATTCAGAATAACATCTGCCTCCATTGATCCCATCATCATATTTGATCAATTTAATATTCAGAATAACATCTGCCTCTCCTAGGTCTTTCATATCAAAGCATCTAGCTAAGAAAGATTTGACATCGTAAATAACGGCAGTGTTTGTCCCAAATATAAGTATGTTATCGACATACAAACACAAAATCACTCATTGACCCCACCATAATGATAATACATATATTTATTTGCCCCATTCACAGCAAAATCAACAGATGTTAAAGTTGTATTAAACTTCTCGTTCTATTGTTTAGGTGCTTTGTTTAGGCCATACAAGGATTTTATTAATTTGCAAACCTTATTTTCTTGTCTAGAAAACACAAAACCATTTGGTTGCTCCATATAGATTTCTTCCCCCAACTCTCTATTAAGGAAAGTTGTCTTTACATCCATTTGATGGATATGTAGACTATGGGAAGCAGCTAGTGCAATGAGCACTCGGATGGTGGTTAATCTGGCAACAGGAGAATAAGTATCAAAATAACCCTCACCTTCTTTCTGGGTATAACCCTTGGGCACAAGTCTTGCCTTGAACTTATCAATAGTACTGTCATGCCTCATTTTCTTTTTAAAAATCCACTTGCATCCAACAGGTTTGCACTCGATATGACGATTAGTGACCTCCCAAGTCCCATTAGCCATGATGGAATCCATCTCACTATGGAATGCCTCTTTCCAATACTCAGCATCTGGTAATGCATAAGCCTGTGAAAGAATATTTGGCACATCATCCATGATGTATACAATAAAGTTTTCGCCAAAAGTTTTCTCAATCTTTTGTCGCTTGCTCCTGCGAGGAGCTTCTTCGACTAAATTGTTATCTTCATCAGAAATATCACAAACTGGTGATACATCACTAATTGGTTCAGAGATGATGGTAGGTTCAAAATTACTATTTTTCGTAGTTTGATTATCCTCAGTTCGAAAAGTACTACCTGCAGTTCTCATAGGATAAATATCTTCAAAAAATAAAGTATCTCTGGACTCCATTATTGTGTTAATAATAATCTTAGGAGTTTCTGGTTTTACTACTAAAAATCTATAGGATGTGATGTTATTAGCATATCCCAGTAATACATAATCGACTGTTTTAGATTTAAACTTTCTCTTTTCCTGCAATGGTATATTGACTTTTACCAAACACCCCAAAGTTCGAAGAAAATTAACATTGGGTTTTCTCCTCTTCCATCCCGCATACGGAGTAATATCACACCTTTTAGTGATTACTCTGTTTAGGATGAAAGTTACTGTCAATATAGTTTCCTCCCACCGTATCTTAGGCACAGCGGCACTCTTCAACATGGCATTCACTAAGTCTGTTAGTGTCCGATTTTTCCTCTCAGCCACCCCGTTTGATTGGGGTGAGTATGGTGGTGTAACTTCATAGACTATTCCATGTTTAGAACAAAATTTGGAGAATTCATGAGAGATATACTCTGCTCCACGATCAGACCTTAGTCTCTTAATTTTCTTTTCTAGTTGGTTCTCAACCTCATCCTTATAAATTTTAAAGTAATTTAAAACTTCATCGTTTGTTTTCAGTAGATACACATAGCAATATCGTGATGCATCATCAATAAGTGTTAAAAATATCTTTTACCTCCTTTTGTCAATGATCCATTCATCTCGCACAGATCGGAATGGACAAGATCTAATGGTGCCAAGTTCTTTTCCTTCTGTAACCCCTTCAAGGGTTTTCAAGATTTTTTTGCTGGCACACAAGTATGACACTTCGATCCTATGACAATTTCACATTTTGGAATTAAATCTAATTTGGACATTCGAGCAATACTATCAAAACCAATATGATAAAAATGAGAATACCATATATTGGCCTCACATTTATTCAAACCAGTCGCAACATTCATATTATAACAATACTCTAAAGTGCTTATGCGGAACAAGCCTCCGCTCTCATAGCTTTTACAAACAAAGTTACCAAACTTAGACATTACAATTTTATTTGACTCAAATACTAACTTATAACCATCCCTACATAGGAGAGAACAACTAAGTAAACCTCAAATCCACCGTGCCAACACGAAGAACAGAAGTATGCAACCTGTTTCCCATTAGGACGGAGCAAGCCCTAGTTGCCTGATAAGAAGAAAATAAGAAAATATCAGAACATACGTGAATATTAGCTCATATATCAACCCACCAATCAGTGGATTGACACGTTGAAAAAACAACATGTGAATCACCATACCCTCTTATTGCGGCCTCGCATATGATCACGTTGATAGCCTTTCTCTTTGGCTGTTCAACTTCCTTGCTTTTGTGGAAATGATAGTCTTTTTGCCATATACCATTTTTCCCACACACAAAGCAGACGATGTTTTTTATATCCTTCTTCTCAGTTTTCTTCTTAAAGCTAGTTGTATTGTTTAGTTTAAATTCTTTGTTATTCTTGCCATATCTTTTCTCTATAATGTTTGCATTGATCTGACTGTTCTGACTGGTCGTACTGGGTGCATCTTTTGCTCTTGCCTTTTCTTCCACATCAAGAGCAGTAATGAGATTCTCAATAGATATCTCTTCCCTATTGTGCTTTAAGCCAGTGGCAAAATCCCGTCATGAAAAAGGAAGTTTGGCAACAATGCTTGTAGCCACAAACTTAGGGGCAAAACACAACCCAAATGTGAATTCTCTCTGACCAGTAGCTGAAGCTCATAAGCATGTGCAACTACCGACTTAGCGTCGTCTATGCTGTAGTCGAAGAATTGCTCGCACTTGTAGAGCCAACGACCAGCTTCAACTTCGGCATATTTGTACCCTAGTGCATCCCACAACTCTGTGGCGGATTTGGAGTCCATGTACACATCATAGAGCTGGTTGGCTAGTATAGTTTGTATGCATCCAAGGGCTGTATTATTATCTGTGTCAAACTGCATGGTCTATGCAATTGTAAATGGATACTGTGGTCGAATCACCCTCCACAGTCCCAAAGACATGAGCCAAAACCCGACCATTGTCTGCCATCTACGAAAGTTCTGATCGGAAAACCTCTAAGGCTTCATAGCATTAGAAAAAGTACCAGCCATTTCTAAATCACAAAAATATCCACAATAAAGTTTCTGGAATGATAAAAATGTGGACATTAAGTTAATCCCATATTTTATTATGAGACAAAGATCACAAAAAACTAATGATGCATAAATCAATACTAACAGCAGGTCACTCATTTCACTTCTAAATATACACAATACAAGATTTATGATAGAATAGTCTGGTCGTACGACCAACTTACAGTCGGACGTGATGAAGAACATGCAGCAGCTTAGACTTGGAGCGATGGTCAAGGTGGCGAGAATGTAGATGATCTTTGTCAATGAGCGATCGCACGCCGCCCAGAAACCTTATTGCCGCCTCGTGCAGGTGAACTTTGTGACAAAGGTTCAGAGATACCCGCTCACTCTCTTTGCCGGTGCACGCCGAGAAGAAGGGATGGAATGATTCAAACAACACAACACTTCAACACTAGAGAGCGGAGAGCAAGAAGAAGAAAAATGGAGGTGTTTTCGATCAGTCTTTGATCTGAACGTCTTTAGATCTGTTTAAAACCGAGACAATTACTCTCTAGTAACTGCAAATTAAACCACTAGTAACTGCTAATTCAAAATTAATTAATGGTATTTAAGCAGTGTTTATCAAATCCTGATTACATACTGGTCTACAGCTTCAGCCATTGGTCTACAGCTCCGACCAGTGTATTCCGACCACCCTGGTCTATGGATCTAACCACTAATTTTCGACCACTTGTTTCGACAACAGTGTTTCGACCATTTGTTTCAACCACAATGTTTCGATCGCATTGGTCTATGGCTTCGACCACATTGTTTCGACCATACTAGTCTTATAGCTTCGACCATATTAGTCTATGCCTTTGACCACACTGGTCTATGCCTTCGACCACATTAGTCTATGCAATATGTGACTAACCATGCATGCTTTGGAATTTAGAAATGAATGAGCCTTTACACATATGAGTCCAATTCTAACATTTTTTTTTTGCGATTACAAAGAAGGCATACACACACCACACACGCACACTATACATTGGGGCGAATCCACCATTCTACCGAGCTCTGTCATATGCCAGAGCTACCACCGGCCAGGAACCACCCACCTCCCCCCGAGCGCCAGCCGCTATCCCGTCAACCATCATTTGAGAAGATGAGACGCGGGCATGCTTGCGCAGGCCGCGCAGAGCTGGGCTGATGTGGGGCAGCTGGGAAGGTACGTCAATGCCCAATTTGGTAAGGCTCATGAGGCTTGACGATGTAAGGTGTGCGTGCGTGAGTTGCGGCCAAATCAAGCAACCTCCCCAATTGCGTGTCCGTGCTCCGTGCTTTCTAACCCTAGCGGGTGGCACGACGAGCAGCCAAGTGGGCGCGGGGAGAAGCCCGCAAGCGTGGCGGCATGCTTCTCCCCGAAGGCAAGGTGGTGAGGAGGCGGTAGCCCTACTCACGCGGCGGCGACAAAGTAGGGCGCGCACGAGCCGTGAGGAGGCGCTGGTGCCTTGGCCATTAGCAGTTGTGCGATAGATTCGAGCGAGAGAAAGATGACAACAGTGCAGCGCGTTCGAGCAAGCGGATGGGCGACGGAGGTGGTGAGACACTGAGTAAGGCAAGGGAGCGTGCGACGAGTCGGTGAAATGCAAGTGCGTGGTGACACAATGTCCCACACAGCCGGCGACCGGCTAGTGGGCAGCGGCACATCGAGATGGAGGGGAATACTAATGGTAAGTGATTAAATGTTTCTCTCAAATCTCCATGACCACATCAAATTGATTATTTGGACATGGATGATTCTATCATAGAAAATTCTTGAGCGGGATTATACCACCCTTGAATTGTGTTGCGGTTTTTAGTTAATGGAAATGTTCTATATTGTACTTATGGATTAAGTTCTTGCATGGTTTTGCCCTTGCCTTGATTGATTATTTTATAATTTTATGAGCACAATTTGATAAGAACCTTGAAAATATGTACATAGAGTAATATGAGTGTTTAATGCGTTTAGGATGTTTACGTATTCCAAAATAATTCATTTTATTAGTTCATTGAACACTTATTGTCTAAAAAAGGAGTTTAGTTGAACAAAAAAGCAATTAAAACATGAGAACTTAACATATTATTAGTTCGTTGAGCGACGCAATGCGTCGAGCCATCGAGCGAGCACCGAGCAACCAAACCCTAGCGGTGCGCGGCGAGACGGTTTTCAACAAGGAAGCGGCACCGCTACGTCTAATATTTAATCATAGGTTCGTCACTTACCATACACACACGCGCAAGTGCACCCCTTAGTATAAGCCTAGAAAGACGGAGATCGAGAATAAATTCATAACTCATAACAATTCTACTTAAAAACGTACTCACGTACATAAAAATAGATAATAGAATTTGAAACTGATAGAATAGCATGGATGGAGTTATACGCTCCGCCAACAGACGGTTCCATGTCCTTTTTAGAGGAGTGGTCATTTCCGTTCCATTCCGGCACTTGGATTCAGAACGCGCCCGTGATGTGCAGCTACGTGTGCCGATGTCCCTTTCGGTCTGAACGTGGACTCGTCTTTGACCTGCAATGCCACGGAAGCATCCACTGCCACGCAGAGTCACAGGGGCACGCTCACCAGTCACCCGTCGTCATTTCTCTCCTCCCCACTCGTTTTCTGGCTGCCCGTGGGAAGCTCTAAACAAACCTTTTCTGAAAACGTGCCGAGAAAATATGGATGCTCTGTCTGATCAACGCATCACCGATCGCGACACCGTTTCCTAAGGAATCAATCGCTACCAAGTTCTTGCGTTCTTATTGCTTGTGCAGAGAGGGAAAAAAAAGAAGAAAAAAGGTTCTCGCGTTCTTGCTCGGTGTTAGGCGGGGTGCGGCTACACGCGCAAATGCTGTCATGCATGTACGTTCAGATGTTCTCATCGAGCTACTATTTTATTCTCGAGTGCGAAGACCGGATTGACGGACTTGTCACAGGACCTTTCTAGCGGCTGTCTTACTTCAGTTACTTGTGGATCGTGGCCTCGCCGAAGTTGTTTTGTTTTTTCTCGGCCAAACGCCGAAGTTGTTTTGTTTTTCTCGGCCAAACCCATGTGTCGATGCACTGAAAATGTCTAGGTAACCACATTCGGTTGTTAATTTTGTTCCTCGACTCGATTCTCTGTAACTTGAGGATTGACCTCGTAAAATGTCATTTGGGACCGAAGATGTACCAGCAAGACGTTGAATTCGGACCGTACATTCTACTTCCTCCGGTGAAAAAAAAGAGTTATTTTTGATATCGATACAGTTTCTAAAATATAATATTTTGATCGTTCATTTCTATTAGAATATATTTGCAAAACCTACTAAATTATAGTATCACGAAAGTATTTTTTCAAGACAAATCTATACATATCACTTTTATATATCCATTTTAAATATTTCAAAAAATATTGATAGCTAAAGTTTATAATATTTAACTGTACCTTAGCCAAAACGACTTCCTATCAATATTAGCTTACATTTTTAGAATGCAAACTGAACACCAAACCTAGCTACACTTGTGAAGACCACACCACGCTACACTGGAATTACAATACGAAAATTCAGCCAGGGAGTAATTGGTGAGTTTTTTTTTCTCTCATCTAGTCTCTTTTTAAAATAAAATAGCAAAATTAGCATCTGCACAAACGAAATGATAAAAATATCACCCTACCGTGTAAAACTACCGCAGAAGGCGATGACCGCGTTAAATCACCGCAGATTTTGACGCCGCAGATCCTGGAGCACTCCCAGTGTCTTTCTAATTGTAATGTTATTTTTACCGTGGAATCCACGGAAAGACGGTAGATTTGCTATTTAATTGTGAAACCAGGCTAAAAACCCCAAACTAGTAATTGGGTGCCTTCGTCAGCCGAATTTTGGACTCTTTTGGCCGTATGCCGCACGAAAATTCCCCGTTTAGCCCCTTTATCTGCGAATTTTCTGGAATAGCCCCTTTTGCCCACTTGCCGTCGGACACAGAAGAGTAATTCACTCTTCAGAGTAATAGCAGCAGTGGCCACCCACCTTTTTTTAAATTGAAAAATCTAATTAATAATATTTGTTCGAGAACTTTTTAAATGTAATAAATGAGGTCAAAAAATTATGAAATTTTTTATGGAGCCTCCTGGCATAGTGTGCTTGGTTGTGTAATTTTTTTTGAATTTTTACAAAAAAAAATTCTCTGCATAATTCTTTGAAGTCAAATATTTGTATGAATTTTCTAATATAGAAACTGAGGTCCGGACATTATGAAATTTTTTGTCGGACTCCTACAGAGGACTTGATTGTGTAAATTTTATGTTATTTTATATGCTCCGAGATTATCTCGACAAATTCAGGGTCTAGGTGTGGAAATTAGGACGAGACGTTTCGGAAATTAGGGTTTCTTGATTTCATGTGACTTGAAATGTGTGAAGTTTAGTATCACATGAGTACTCTTAGTCGCTATGATTCTTGATCATATTTTCGAAGATGCCAAGAACTTAACTAAAGGGGCTGAGAACGTTGTGATTACGAAGATACCCTAAAACATAGAAGAATCAATGTAGATGTGAATGATTATTTCTGGAATTCCAGCAGAAGAGGCATACTTGCAATATAGTATTATTTTGATGGCTCAGCGGAGGCACAAAATCAGAACTGTATTGCACTCCGCGGACAGAAGCACCTTACATGTGGTCACATAGCATGTTGGTTCGGCTAATTGGTTTAGTTACATATGGTACTAGTACGGTACATTACGACGAAAGCCTCTGGGCCATGTCAGTACGCATGCCTTTAGGAGATAGTAAAAAACATGGCTAGTAGGAGGGGGAGTACTACAAAATGGCCCAAGCTACTGTGTAGACCGGGGCCATTTGCCCTTCCTCCCGAGCTCGGCGTTGTACTCCTCGTCGGCCGCCCTGGCCTCGGCCGCCATTTCTCGCTTTTTTTCACGCTCCCGCTCGCGTGCCTCGCGCTCCCTGCGCTTGCACGCCTCGAGATGGGCATGCGTCTCCTGGCGGATATGCTCGTTGCGCTCTTCAGTCCGACGATCCTCCTCCCGGATCTCGCGTCCCCTTTCGGCATTCCACTCCTCGAAGTCGAGCTGCCATTGGTCGTGTGGGTGGATCTCTAGGTCGATCCACTGGCGGAAGCCACACAGAGGCTCCGGGGACTACGGGTAGATGGGAGAGATTGTAAGTGCCTATTCTGAAAAGAGAGTTGGTACGTGAACTTACTGTAAGTACTCCTTACCACCGCCGATAGGTTCGTATCCCAACGGCGGTCGGGATAGTTAGAGGAGTAGTTGGGACAACCCGATGGCGCATCCGAGGCTGAGTCGGTGCTTGGATTTGAAGAACTTGCATGTGTCCCTGCACCAACAGAGGGGCGGCGTCTCCCCCTCTGGTGGGTGTTGCGACGAATGCTCGGTTGGGACGTTCTGGCAGGGGTTGCTGCTACGGGGAGCTTCATTGCGAAGAGCTTCCATTCGGCATCTTTGCTCTTGCGGTCCCGAGCCGCAACATCCCTAGCTTGTTCAAATTTGCCGTAGAAGCCCGAGCTAACTCGCGAATCTCATCCCATTGCTTCTGCCTCTTGTCCATCTTAGCGTGGTGAAGCAAGCTCTGGTGTAGCAGCGTGGTTGGGTTTGGTTGTATAGTACATGTCTTCCACCTTGTTTTATAGGCCACATGGTTGGCTTGGTGTGGTTAAATTGACGTGAGTGGCCGGCGTGGCAGAGTGTTGTCACGTCCTGCTTTGCAGAGTGCGGTCATTTCGATGCGAAAAGGCGGCTAGGCGGTGTTGTCGCGTCTGCTGCGAGTGCGGTCATTCGGATGAAAAGTCGGCGGCGAGTGTTATCGCGTCTGCTGCAGAGTGCGGTCATTTCGATCAAAAGTCGGGCGAGGCAGAGTGTTGTCGCGTCTGCTGCGAGTCGCGGTCATTCGATGCGAAAAGCTGACGAGGCAGAGTGTTGTCGCGTCCTGCTTGGCAGAGTGTTTGATTAATGCGCACACAAAGTATTCATACCGGAATTAGACATATGCATACATCATCACAAAGAAGTACAACAACGTCTCAAAGACATGCATCACGTAGTGCAGGGATGCATAGATAAAGAGTAGATATTACAATCTACTTGACAAGAACAAGAAATAATAGAAGCAAAACAGCAAAACCATCTATATTAACTAATTTCTGAAGAGATTTCTCAACCCTTTCCATCTTTTCATCCAGTCTTTTAAGAACATTATCTGTATTTTCCATCGGTTCATCCAATGGTCGAGACACTTGACGAAATGCAGCCACACGACGGGTGTCCTCTTGCAAGGCTGCAATTTGCATTGCAATGTCTCGAACCTCCAGCCTTTGCTTCATCATTACGGCCCAGAACCAACATGTTGTGTTCTGTAGAAAGAATTACAACTGCAAGTGAAAAAATATGCTGTCTAGAAAGAAAATCATTGGGGATGATCAGGCAGAAGTTACCGTAAGATTTGAACACTTCATGAACACTCGGGATGGATTGGTTGCCGTTTGGGAGGTGAATACATTCACCGGATCCGTGCAACGAAGGCAAATCAAGTGCTGTCGTAGTGTATCTATTTGCCTACTCAGTCGGAAGTTTGACGAGGCCGTAGACATCCCTGTGTATAGGCAAACGATGGCAAACCAAGACTGCAAGAAAGGAGAAGAGGAAGTGAAGAGTGAGTGGAATCGTAGCCAAAACATCAATATATATAGCCTACGGGTAAATTGCAATTGGGATGAATAAAATTCACGTCCGCGACGCAGCGGGACCGAGGATGTATCGCGGGGCAGCATTGCGTTATGTCTGTGCGGTTCAGTAAATTAAAGTCGGGAGGTACAATTGTCGTTTGTACTGAATATTTCGGAGAACATTTTGTGTACAAAAATGACAGTAACGTAATGCACATGGATATTACATAATTGCACAATGACATTACATAACACGTTTTTCACGGCCATGACATTAGCTAGGGTGCATCGTCGTGTCGCCTGCCCGGACGGCGTAGTTGATCCTCAGGGAAGGTGAATCTGTCAGGGAGTGGCGCCGCCTCGCGAGCCGTAGTAGGGTCTTTGCACGGGAGGCAAAGCTACGGTGATGTCAGCGTGGGGGTCCGGCTCAGGCCTCAGCATCTTGTCTAGCCACTGGTGCTCCTCCTGCAGGGAATTGTACTGGGTGAGTTAGTCCTTGGTTTTTTGCGCGAAGAAAATAGTTGTAACTACGTTCACGCGTACCTGAGTAGGTTGTTGTCTTGAGGAGGATCCTCTGGCGATCCCGAGTAGTCTTTGCGCACGTGTACCCTCCATACGTATCGGCGAACCACGGGTCGCGCTCCAGTAATTGGGACTGAACGCCGTGCGTCAACGAGCCCAACCACTCGTCCCCGCGTTGCGGCGAGTCCGGGTCAGTGTCTGCAGTGGGAAACCGTTGCCCCGGTGAGAAAGTCGTGTGCTGCGCCTCCCTCCGTGATGATGATGGTTGCATCAGACTGCTGTCCCCTCGTACTTGCTGCTAGAAGAAAGGGTAATGTCAGATACGTCTGAAAATGAGTGCATAGAAAGGTATTGACGACAAGAATCGACTGAGAGATGACATACCTGTGGCCCGAGGCGGGTCGGGACCGACCGACCGTAGCTCGGACGACTCCCAGAGTGAGATGGGCGTGCGGAGGGTGGTGCCGAGGGAGGTGCCGAGGGCGGAGGGGGTGGAGGGTGCCCTCTGCGTCCGCGATGCTATGCGTGCACGTCGCTGTGACGACCACAAGTCATGGCTCTAATCGCAGCCCTCGCGTCGTCGGTCATGGCGCGCACCGTGGCTAGGAGACGATCAAAGATGTTGCTGTTCCCACGCCGTAGAATTTCAGCACCTTCGCGCTGTATACGATCCATGCGGTAGTACTGCAAGAAAACGCGAGTAAGTGCGAAGCGTGTTGCCTGCCGGAAATTGCATGAAGAATGGTTTACCGCCTCGTCGTGCCGTGCCGCCCGGTGAGGGTCCGGGCCAGCTAGTACGATGTCCTCCTGCATGCCGACCACTGAACGCTGCGGCGCTAGCCCAATAAGTGCGTACTTGGTGCGTGGAATGTACCACCGTCTGAAGCGTCGTCGGATGGAGTAGACGCGTGCCTCGTGCACCACGTCCGTCGCCACCCTCTCGCTCCACAGCTCCGTCCACGGCTGCTGTGTCTGCCTCCAGTCGTCGCTCTTGCGCCCTTTCCTCGTTTGCCTGCAAGTGAATCTTAATGTCAAAAAATGTAAAGCGGACATCTGGCTAAAATGACATCCAAAAATAACATCTGGTGGGCCTTGGCACGAGAGGTCGTCCGCCGGCGGTGGCACTTTGATGCAGCCGAATCGTCTCATGACCAGCTGTGGATTATGCGGCTCGACCATGTGCGAGAGACCGGTGGCGTGTCATCATCGAGTGGATCGTCCTCGCATGCGCGTTGATAATCCATAGGGGCGTGTGCGCAAGGCCGCCCCGCCATGGCGCCGATGATCTCGGTCTCATGCGAGTCTCGAAGAGGTTATGGAACTCTGCGACGCCGCCTCGGTCTCTCCTCGCCCACCCTAGGGTACCACGTGTCCAACGTGTTCCCATTGTAGGCCCGTCATGGGGTGGTCGCCGAGAGCATTGGCGTAATCTTTGGGCGATCAGCGGGTAAGGGTGCACGGTCTTTGCGGAAATAAGGACGGCCAGCTGGAAAGTGATCCCATGACCACAAGCGCATGCGGTGTAGCAAACCGCGGGGTCGCTCCCGCCCGTCTTGTCTTGAGTGGCATCGCACAACCCTCGGTAAGTGGCGTGAGCATCTGCGGAAGCCCAAGCTATCGGGGCGGCGAACCCGTTGCCGCTACCGGTATGTCGTCCATGTCGTTCTGGATGCATCGTGACTGGCATCTTCCACGGCCGGGGTGTTTCAGTGCGTCGTTGGGCACCCACTTCACCTGCCCCCGCCAGAGGTCTCTGTAGTGCGTGTCCACCGTCATTTAATGGAACTTCGGCACCCCAAGTGGCAAAGAGGTGGTGGATATCGTAGTACTCGGAGATGTAACGCTCCGAAGATTGCCGCCACGCCGCGCACGCCGCGTACACATGGGAGCATGGTTTGTGCAGAAGCTGCGGTTTGTTGTAGGTGCACGACTCTTCTTCAACAATCGTGCAGACCTGCTTACGATCCCCTCTAGTGTGGCCCATAACGTACTTCTCCCTTAGCCGGATCTCGAACTTCTGCCTAACGCCATCCATGGTGCGAGTCGCATGCGATCGCTCCTTGCTGATCTTTTTCTCCATGTAGGCATGCATTACCTCCGAGAATTGCTTACCATCCTCCAGATGCTTCTTGGCCATCATGGCTCTGTTAACGAAGTATCCGATGGTACGGTTCCAGCTCTCCTCCACGATCGCCGTGATCGGCAGGGAGCGCACACCCTTGAGGACACCGTTGTACACCTCCGACATGTTGGTCGTCATGATCCCGTACCTCGCACCATCGGTGTCATGCAGCAGGGACCATTTCTCCAGGTCAGGTGCGTGCGAGTTAACCCACTGTGTGAACTCTCCAACTCTTGCGGACCCTCCAGCCGATGCCCCTGCCTCGGCATTCGCCGAGTCCCTTACATGCTTCGCGGTCTCCTCATCGAGCTGTCTCCACACCGCTTCGAACTTTCTCCTTTGGTTCTGCATGCAGAGCTTCTTGAACATTTTCATGAGGTCCTTGCTCCGAAACCTTGTGTGGAAGTTGGCCGCGAGATGCCTCATGCACCAACGGCTCCTTACATCGTTCCACTAGAACGGCTGCTGCGTCCCACTTTGGATCGTGCTCAACGCGGACATCAAGCCAGCATTGCGGTCCGAGATGACACACACACCTGGTTGATCTTGTACTACCGCCTGCTTCACATTGCACAGGAACCACAACCAGCTATCCGTGTTCTCACTCTCAACAATTGCGAAGGCCACAGGGACTAACTGGTCGTTCGCGATCGGTACAACGCGCGTGAGGATGGTACCCTTGTACTTCCCACATAGGAAGGTGCCATCCATCGTCAGCACGGACGACAATGCTTGAAAGCTTCGATCGCCTGACGGAAGGCCCAGAAGACCCTATCAAAAACAAGGCAATTGTGCCCTTCCGTCGGATTCACCCGCTCAACCTTGTTTATGTATGTCCCGGGATTACATTCTACGATTTGATGCAGCAACCTTGGTACTAGGTTGTAGGCCTCTTCGAATGTGCCGAACATTCGCTCCACGACCTTGCGTTTCGCCCGCCATGCCGTCTTGTAGCAGACCGAACCCCACAATATTGGCAACCTCTACCAACAGGAGGTTTGGCGAAATGGACACATATGCAGTGACGAGGTAGCTTATCAGGCTGGCAACATAAGAGGAGGTCATGTTGCGGTGCCTGTGAAGCGGCTGAGCTAACTCTCATGTGTGATCCTTCAGCATCGTTATCTGAAAACCCATGCCGTGACCATGAGCCGATGCGCACGGACCTTGCCGGTAGAGATTCATCAACACACTGACGATGTAGGTGTCGGGTTGGACCTCTGCACCGATACATCCGGCCGATGTTAACGGCGTGTTTAGCAATAGCCTCTTCGCGCGCGCTCTTGTCGAAGAAGCGCCCTAGGAGCAGGGTGTCATCATTGAACCCCCACTCAGCCCCCTCCCGATGTGGTAGAACCAGCGACGTCGTTGCAACGTCGTCCCATCGTGAGGGGACGTAAGCAATGTCAGTGGTCGAAAACCCACCAACTGCATCTCCTCTAGTACCAGATTCTCCGTCTTCATCGCCTTCCGAACTAGTTGTTTCCACGTCCTCCATGCTTTCCACCTCGTCCACTTGGTCGGCCAGGTACTTGTGACAATCAATACGGGTTGCCCACTATCTCTCCGCACCTTCGTTGGGCTCGAAATTGACAGCACGCCTCCTCAGGTCTCCATCACCCACGTCTTTGCCAGCGTCTCCTCCAACACCGGAGACCAACGCAGCTCCTCCCTACCAGCAGCTTCACCAAAACCACCCACGCCGGATGTCCCCGTCCTCTCCACGAACTGAACGTAGACCATCGGTCGCGCATATATCGCAGCAACGGGGTTGCAAACAACCCCATGTAATTGGCCCATGAAGCGTCACATGTGACCTTCAAAAGTTGCCAAGCGGTCTACTTTGCACCACCCGCAATCGAGGATACACGCCTCGATGCACGCTTCTTCCTTCGATGGCGCGATCGAGCGAACGCACGCGCACCGCCTTAGCTCAGAGGCCCATGTCCTTCGAGACGGCGCCGGATCACGGTCGCGATCGCAACTTGACAGTCCGCATCGTATGGTCCATCACGTACTAGACCGTCCCGTGGAACACGAGCAGATCTTGTATCTCCGCCATGAAGTACCTAACACAAGAGCAACTTCGACATACGTACTCATCAACACAAAATTACATGGTTGCGAGTTGATCGAATTTGTGTTTAAATATTACGTGAAAAAATTGCACAATACTACTGGATTCAAAAATTATGTGGTTTACATGAGCAATTGGAATAAAATTTTGAGATCAACGTAAATTTATTCATTCCAAATGGAGTTCATATGATTTTTCTATCCATGAAAAGTTGACGTAAATTTCATTTCTACTATAAAAAAATTCAAAATTTTTGGGGTACTACAAAGTGTCAAACCAATTCTAAGTTAAAGCAAAAAAATCACTTCAGATTTTTCCAAAGCATTTTTAAGTTTCCATACCCGAGTTAGACCTAGCCTATGGCAATGATATGCGGGTCTACTACATAGAATTCTTTGCCATTTAAGTTTTAAAATAAAAACTTACTAACAGGTCGGCCACGTTTGTCATTGATGCCGTCTACTGCGTAGTGCATGGACCGAAGGTCAATATGCCCGGTTAAGAGTACATAGATAGCGCGCTCCGTGGGTCCGGACCGTCGGCGACTCTATTTCAATTGTACTTCTACTTCGCCGAATGACCTCTGAATATTTTAATATTTTATGATGAGATCCGTGACAGTACGACATTTTTTTACCGACATAAAATTGACAACACTAACAATAATAAGTCTGCTAAGTCAACTAATTACGGCCTAATCGTAATGCTAACTACTGAGTATTCTAATTACTTGCTAATCACACCGTTTTTCAATTTTGCGTCAGAACACTAAGTCAAGATACACCCACTGCGGAATTATAACTACTCAGTTGCTATCATTTATCTTATTACATCATAATCACGTTGCTAAAACTTACTACAACTATAGCTGCATGCGAATGCCACATACCTTTTGTACCGCCTCGCTTCTCCCTCCTCTTCTGGGAACTGTTTGATTCTCTCGCTCGCTACCGCTAAGCTTCTCTCGCTCGCTCGCTAGCGCTAACCTTCTTTTGCTCACGTCGGAGGCGGCAGACGGCGAATCGCGCCTTCCCTACTTATACGGCGGCGAGCAAGCGGCTTGCTGCTCGCGCGAGCGCGTCTTGGGGCTCGCAACGCGTGGGCTGCACAGCGGCCACGCGCGCGGCGCGTGGCGATGGTTGCATTGCAACTGCCGTCGGGTCCACGGCCCGAGGCCGCCCGCGCCTTCGGCCTCGGCGCGTGGCTAGGCCCCACCGCTGCTGCCCCGACGGCACCAGGTGGTAACCACAACGGCCGCCCGCCCAGTCCCGGCGGCCGTAGCCGCGCCGCCACGTCTCGCATGCGGCATCTTCTGCCGTCGGGGCGGCACAGTCTTGCCCACGCGACAACCGGGCGGCCCGTGCACTCTTTGCCGTCCCGTCGATCGGCCGGTCGCTGCCGACGGCAGCAGGTGGGCAAAGGAGGCTATTCCAGAAAATTCACAGATAAAGAGGCTAAACGGAGAATTTTCGTACGGTATACGACAAAAAAAAAGTCCAAAATTCTCGTCAGCCGTCAGTTTCTGTGCAGATTTTGCCGCGCTCACATACAGGCAAGTCACGTCAACGACCCGGCGCGGTGGGCCCACACGGAGTTGGGGTTGAGTGGGAGACCGGGCCGCACGACCAATCGAGTCGGGCGCCATCAACTCATCAAGCCATGAAATCCACATCAAGTATGAGTGTGTAGGTACCAGCAGCTTCCCAGTTCTCATCAGTCATCTTCTCTCTGCCTCCGCGCAATGGCTTTAGTACAAAAGTCGGGTCAAATCGGGGAACTATAGACCTTCAAGTGTGGATCCGGGGAAATTTTTGCCGCTTGAGATGTGACACTTGTTATGTATTAGTATTCAATCATGCATTCATCCTTTGCTGTTCCAACAGCCTGGAATCATTGTCAACTGTTCATAGTTTAATTTTTTCAGATGGTTTAATTTTTTTTAACCTTTGCTGTTCCAACAGCCTGGAATCAGTTGTCAACTGTTCATAGTTTAATTTTTTCAGATGGTTTAATTTTTTTAAACACTAGTCTTGTTTATAGCAAATTATTATATAATATAATGGATGTTTTAATGACACGCCGGTTACTGAATGTAACCGTCTAACTGCTGCAATCACTTAAGAATGAGATGCATCACATGCTAGGCCACCTCTTGGTGCTAAACTGTGTGATAATGGTGCTGTAAGCCGTCTGAGTAACGTGAGAATAGACAATATACGTATTGATTCATAGACATTATCCGCTAGCTTTTCTATAGAATCCAGAACTGCCAACTTTTAAAAATGAATAGACATGACGCTTTCTTACGTTGATCAGACGGCTCAAAACAGATCGGGTTAGCATGTTAGCGCTAAGAAGTAAGTCAACACCGTATCACTAAACACCGCACTAAGAACTAACTCTCTTCGCGTAATAGTACACTAGTACGTGGTAAGTTTTTCCCCCAAAAAACCGATACTGTCATGAAGCGTGACATAGCACCGCCCGTGAATCTATGTATGTACAACCTTCCTCCTTGGTACGTGTATGAAGCGGAAATACATTTTGATGACACTACTTATCCAAGGGCGAAGCAACACAGGAATGATATTGATGTGTACCTAGCACCATTCTTTGGAAGATCTTGTGACCTTTGTGGAGCGAAGGGTGCAGTATGGGATGCGTACAAATGAGAGAACTTCACTTTACGCGCCATGTTGTTCAAAGACCATCAATGATTTTCACGCCCTTGGTAACCTATCGGGCTTCGAGTACAAAAGGAGCCAAAGCACATCTTGCTTAGATGCTACGGAGAGTGTATGGGTTGAACAACTCGCAGAAAAGCGTATATGCGTCACCGTAGGTTCCTTCCGAGGAGTCATCCATACCGCAAGATGAAGAAACAATTCGGCGGAAATAAGGAAGGCGGTTCGACTTCAAGGGCTTTTAGTGGGAAAGAGGTCTATGATATGGTTAAGGATATCGATGTTGTGCTTGGGAAGGGGCGTAAATTAAGAACCCGTGAGAAGAACATCCGGAAGAAGCGATCAATTTTTGGGACTTGCCTTATTGGGAGTACTTAGAAGTTCGCCATCATCGGCGTTATGCGTGAGAAGAATGTATGTGATAGCTTGATTGGTCTCTTCTTTGAACATTAGTGGCAAAACAAAGGATGGTGTTAGCACGACGTGACTTGGTCGATATGAACATAAGGACCGAGTTAGCACCGAAAGAGACCGACACAGACGAGCGTACCTTCCCCGACTTGCTACACTCTTGTCCAAGGCGAGAGAAATGAAGCGTGCGAGCTTGCGGTGTGAAAGTCCGTCTGGTTACTCCGCTAACATTAAGAAACTTGTTTCTATGCAAGATTTGAAATTAATTGGTATGAAGTCGCATGATTGTGGGTGTGTGATGACACAAATGCTTCTGTTGCAATTAGGAGTATCTTGCGAACAAGGTCAAGTGGCAATCTTGAGGTCGTTATTTCTTCAACTCAATTGCTCGAAAGGTCATCGATCCCCAAGGACTAGATGCTCTGCGGTAGAGGTAGTGACGACTCTGTGTCATCTTGAGATGTATTTCCTCCGTCATTTTTCGATATCATGGTCCATCTCATTGTTCACCTTGTGAAAGAGATAAAGATATGCGGACCTGTGTTTCTACGTCATATGTACCCGTTCGAGAGGTACATGAGAATTCTCAAGTCCTACGTCACGGAATCGATCTCGGGAGGCGGCATCATCGAAGGTTATGCAACGGAAGAGGTCATTGAGTTCTGCGTCGACTACATGGCTCGGTGGATCCGATTGGTGTGCCTCTATCTCGTCATGAGGAAGGCCGGATGGTATCGGGACCATCGGAAGAAATCAATCACTCCCGATCGGATCGTGCGCTCAAGCCCATTTCACGGTCTTGCAACACATGACCCAAGTGTCCCCGTACATCGGCGAGCACAAAGACATGGTACGCAATGCGAATCCAGACCGGTCGGAGGTTTGGATCACGAGAGCACAACCGCCGTCGGTTCAACGAATGGTTAAAGGCGCGAATCACTCGGAGGTCATCAAGTGATGATCTCGCTATGGTTGGCAAGAGGGCCCTGATTTACAATTGTCACATGGCAAGGATCGACATAAATGGGCACATTTTATCTGGCTCGGGATAGGAAGAGCACAAGGCGATTGCGAGCCGTGTCGCATAGATGCATTCGATCGATGGGTAATTTGAGGAGCTCGTACTATGGGCAAATAGAGGAGATATGGGAGATCGACTACGTGCTTTCCAAGATCCCCTATTTGGTGCCGTTGGGTCCATCTCCCACAGTGAAGGTCGACAAGTGCAGGCGTCACTACCGTGGACCTCGAGCGTGTCGGATACAAAGACGAACCATTCGTCAAGGCTAACCAAGTTGTTCAAGTCTTCTATGTAACCGACACGCAAATAAGAAGGTCACGTAGTTCTTCATGGAAAAAGGAGGATTGTCGGAGTTGAGAATGTAGTGGGCGAGGAAGAATACAATCAATTTGACGAGTTGCCACCTTTCTGAGGCGGCATCGAGCTCGAGGAAGAACCCAGTGAGGAAGCTAGCTATATCGCGTCGATCATCATGAAGGGCTATATTTTAATTAAGAATTTACTCCATTGTAATTAACTAATTTATTCCATTGTCATGTGTTAATGTGTTATGGACTTATGATCTTTAAATTGATGACAATTGTCAAGTAATTAATTCCACTTATGCAGAACTTCGATACCACTTATGAGAAAACACTTGACACCAAGAATAATTGATTCCATCTTGTTTAGCGCAAAAAGCATACCATCTTTATTTAGGATGGTATGCATGTCCCACAACAACGAGGTGATTTTAACTTCCAACTCGGTAGAGATAGTGAAGCAACCATGACTCAACTATGGGAACCCCACATGTTGGTATGGTTCTTACACGAGTCATGTTGTCTATATCATGCAAAACAACAACATTTGACTCATAAATAGGACACATGAGTCAAAACATTCGAGTACAACATATAAACAATTTACTCAAATAGTAACATATGAGTATGCGAATTTGCGATAATTTTCTCGCTAATTTTCTAAGCATAGAAACAATTTCCAGCATGAAAAACAAATTCTAGTGATTAAATAAATCCTTTAATACTAAATAACAAAACCGAGAACTCTTCTAGGGTTTAATTTGCGGGATTTCCATGTGTTAGAACAAAAATGTTAATTCTAAGGTCTAATCTAAAAGATTTTTGGCCCCAAGGACACGAATGATATAAATTGAGGACCCTTTGTAATTTCACAAAACACGAGGGCTTATTTGCAAAATTCTAGTAGGCCTCAACGAGTGGAGATGATGATGAAGCGGTTCTTGAGGAACCGTGCGTGATGTCAAAGATGCCGGGCGGTTTCTCAAGCCGTCTGTGATGTTCACGCATCCAGGCGGTTCTTGAGGAACCATGCTGATGTTTCCTCGAGAACCGTCTGCGTGATGCGTGTTGATTATATAAGGTTCGAGGCGATAGGGTTTTGATCTAACCCTATCGGTGTGCGTCTCTGCGCCGCCTCCTCTCCCGAACACCTCCCGACCCGGCGCCTCCTCCTCCCGATTCTCGCGCCTCCCGAGCCCGCCAGCCTCCTCGAGCGCCTCCCGACCGGCGCCCCTCCTCCCCGACCCAGGCGCCTCCCGAGCCCGCCACCTGGCCACCGCCACCTTTCGGGTAAGTTCTCCTCCTCCCTGCACTACTAAATTGATTACAAGAGTCGGATTGCAACAAAAAGAAAAAACAATGCATAAAGGCCAAAAGCGGCTCATGCCTACATTTAGGATCTCAAATTTAGCCATGACACTTCGAGTGAAATTTACCTCAAGTATAGGAGCAGCATTGGATACTCGTGCAAGTTTAGTATCGTTAGCGTGTCTGAACAAGATTTTCTATAATCCCTTTGACTTGACATATCTTGAGATTTAGCAGAAGCAAGTGAAACATTGAAGCACATTGGTCCAAAAAAGGCAACAAGCACATTCTTTGCTTCATGGCATTTAATTGGATAACTAGAATCAAGCGAGGCATCAATGATAGTGCTCCAATTTCTTGTTCCCTTTAAAAACATGGGAACATTTGCACTAAATTGAACCAAGTGAACTAACAGGTTTGTTATCATCTGGATTTGCTTTTGTTCTTCTTACGCTAGATGGTAAGTTCTAATATCATTTTTGTTCTAATAGCATTTTTTGAAAACCTGTAACTTCGAAGAAGATGAAGTGTTTCATCAACCAAGTAACTCTGTGTTGTGTGTATGATGAAAAACTCTGTAAGGTTTGAAAAGTAAGGAAGCAAATTCTTTGAAAAAATGAAAGAAGCGTAAAATGGTTGAGCCAACAAACAAAAAGCTACCGTGCAAATAACACCAATCGCTTCAATTGTAAAAATTGCATATTGTCCACCAAGAATGTAGTATAGCGGTTTTTGCTAGCTCGCAGAATACAACTATCCGACAAGCGCACCGTTGTGAGGAGTTCCTTAAGAAAGCCCAATATCAAGCATAGTTTACGCACAATGAGAATATATAGAAGGCGAAACTCGACATAGAAAAAGAAAATTGAACTCTATTAGTACCCCAGAATGCCCATAAAAACGGAAATTTTAAGCATATAAAGTTTAAAAAGAAAAAATTTTAAGCATATCGGTGCCGACTAACTGGGGTTAGCCTAGGTGACTTGAAAAACCAAGATGCCGGTTAACCTAGGTTGGTGTGGGTAGTCTCGATACTTAGGTGCCGAATAATGCAGGGTAAACACGGGAGCCGTGATGATTCTTATGGTACCTGCGGCGGCAATTTATTTTATTTTACTCGAGATGGCAAGCGTTGATTATATTTGTTTATATTTTTTGTGCAATTTCCCATATATTATATACTATGTAATAATTGCGTCGTAACTTATATAGATAGCAAGTAAGCGAGATGGCGAAAACACCGCACTAAGAACTAACTCTCTTCGCGTAATAGTACACTAGTACGTGGTAAGTTTTTCCCCCCAAAAACCGATACTGTCTGAAACTGAGGATTCTGACAGAAATCTAACGCGCGCACACACATCTAGCTATTAATTTAGTGATCCTAATTTTAAAGGTTTAAATTTGATGGTTGAATTAGAGATATAATACTATTCCATATTTGCACTAATTAGACCTAGCCATTTATCAGGTGGACCCGAGTTATAGCGGCTCATATTAAAAGAAAAAGTCTATGTCAATCACAATCCAAACTAAGAGAAATTTGAAATAATAAATAGATAAAATTAGCAATTTGATTTCCATACATCTTCCAAAGTAACATACATAAATAACAAAAATTCAGAATAATAATTACATGAAAATTAGCAAACCAAAAGGAAGAGTTTGTGACTAGTACAATTCAAATGAACTAAAATCCAGAATAAAAATAGCAATTTTATTTTCATACAAATTTCAAATTAAATCCATAAAAAACTAAATTTCAGAATAATAATTAAAATATAATATAAAAGGATTTTTACACGCATTACAACTTGAAACCAAAAAGTTTTTGGAATCCTCGACAAGTACGATCCAATAACATGCAAATTCAGAATAAAATTAAAGGATGATTATAGATTTGATTTGTAAACAAATTTTAAACCTAAATCCTAAAAATATTTTTTAAAAAATAAACATATACTGATTAGGCACTTCGAGGAAGCTCCTTTATTAACAAAAAGATATAGCCATCTATCTCGCGGAACTAAGTTATGACGGCTCAAATCTATTATATACTAAAAGTCGATGATGATAGTTTACAGCTGATAAGAAATAAAATAAACAACCTAGAAATTCTCACAAAAAATTTCCCTTAGTTTGGTGGACCTTAATTATGATTGTTAGCACATAACCATTGGATGCTACAAGGAAATAAACACATCCAAGAAATTCTCAAAAATGAAATCTAACCATTAATTCGGTGCACTACTACAGAAAAGCTCATCACAGACGGTTTTCGAACCGTCTGAAATTTTATGTCTGTGATAACAGGCGGTTATCACAGACAGTTGAAAAACCATATGTGATAAGTCTTTAGACCTAATTATTTTTTATCGTATTTTCAGCTAGCCTCGGGAATTGCTAGCCATGCCCTCTGAAAACTAGCTAGCAGAAACATATAACAAATAATTGTTGACAACTCAAAGTGATCATTTAACTCAAAATCAATTACAAAAGAATGTTTCAAGTATTGTCGCTAGAGTTACAAATTGAATTACAACCAGTCAAAGTGAATTTACAATATTGAATCAATTGTTTCGAGGTCGTTCATCGGTGTCGACGGCGTGAAACTCTCCGGTGGTGTTAACTATGTCTGCCTTGATGAAGCCACAGAGCTCCCCTCGAATGTGCGTGACCTGGTCCATCTCGAGTGCATTTAACTCTATGTTCAAGCCCTGTCGCTAGTAGGAGTAAAGTAGTAAGCATATATATTTAAATTTATAATTAGGAGATAATTATTACGAGATTGACAAACCTGGGGATCGTGCGTCCTAGAAGCAATCAATAGCTGCATATGATGGCATACGTAGAATGCGCATAGGTGATCTCGTTTTTGCTGACGGCACTGCAAAAATAGAATTACATATATATATGTACAGTCAGTTCGAGACACAATATTACAGAGTATGATATATGATTATTGTGTTGTAGCGCGTACCGAAAATCGCATTCTGTGATTCAGTGTGGCGCTCGTTCCCTTGTATAAACCTCCTTCGACAACATAGCCGATGAACGCCCTACATGGTTCAAAAAAGTTATCCTCGTCCATTTCAAACTAAGGAGACTACAATAGAGTTATGTGTGGAGGAAATGAACATACATGTCGAGTATTCCTTTAAGAAGGGTGAAGTCGTGATTTTTGTTGAGTAGAGAATCAAGGTACAATACCATGTTCCTCTTTGGCACAAGAATCAGAAGAATCCAGTGGAACCTACTCATGTATGTTGCTATAGTCATAAACCTATGTTGAAACGAAATTTGTATAGCAAATATTGAAGCACTTACTTCTAGTTGTAGGGCACCATTATGTAGTCCTTGTCGTCCAGAGCAAGCAATCCCATTTTTATGTAATTCTCGACGTAGGATGAATGTTGGTTGATTGTTTGCTCAGAGACCACGTGTGGGTCGAGGAAACCCACCGGTTCTTTGATTCGACGGGCACATTTCATAATGTATCTGTACATAAGCCATGAGTTATGATATTTATTGGTATCACGTGAGTGTAGAAATTGATTGTACACACTTACAGTGTCCAGCATCGTAGAAGTGAGGTGTCGAGGGTAGTTAGATTGTATAGGTCAAATAAGTCTTCGAAGCCCACGACGAAGTGGCCATGCTCGTGGAGAAAATGCTCCCTCCCGTATCTGACGGTGATTCCAGTATGGGCCCCCTCCTTTCGGGTCTTGCGCAAGTACCAATCATGTAAAGCTTGACAAGCTACTCCTGAGCTCTTTATTTCTGCACCGGAGACCAACGGACTTCCGAGGGAGTATTTCACGGGTTTGGGAGGTGCCTTAATGTTCTTCGATTTCGATTTCTCCTTAACGAGGCGGCTGAGGGCGTCTTCTCGTGAGACACCTCAGGGACCGATATGGTGACACACTTTTCTTGTCCCTTCGCCGTCTTCTCGACGGGAAGCGATGTGGTGGCCTTCTGAAGCTTTGGTTGAGGCAGACTCATCGAGAGTCCTATTGGAGAGGTAGGGTCTGTCGATGTCAGCGTCCTTTGAAGGGTCGGTCGATGTCCTTCTTGGGCCACTGGATAAAAGTGTGTGTGGCATCCCCTAGTGTTCTGATTTCTTCGTTTGGGGGAATCTCCAGCGGGATGGCTATGAAATTGTCATGTACCATGTCCACCTACATCCTGGCGTAACCCTGCACCAGCTGGCACCGTGCTGCACTGCCCCTTCCTGGTATGGATACACCATACCCCGCCCAGCTTCAATAGGAATCGACCCAACCATCCTCACTTGGAGCTTGCGGGACGTCGGCTCCTACAAAATGATACACAATTAGCTAAGGCGTTGTATTTGTTTATCTTTGAAGCATTCCAGAGATGTACATTACCTCGATGTCGTCGATCGGTAATTACACGTCGTCATGTCCAGAATTATGTGTGGATGCGATGCTACTCCGATGTCGAGGAGGACTTGCTCCCAAATTAACGAGGCGGCTTGTACCTGCATGAGTTGATTTACTTGGTTCTACAAGTTTGTTATTTGTTCTTGAAATTTTCCAATAATCACATGTTCCAACCAAGCGTGGTGTTGGTCCTTGGATCTCTTCCTACTCCTATATGTGTCGGAGTTGTATGGGAATCCATCCCTCCAAGGTACGTAAACCCCAACGCCTCGCGTGTGACCCGAGTGCTCCTTGTTTCCCAAGGCCGTAGATAGTACATCCTTCTCCCTGTCTACTTCGAAGGAACCTTGGGAAGATGCGGAAGTCAATGCTTCCTGCAAGAGGACATCATGTTATTGTAGACACCATGAAGTTATGGAGTTATTAACAATTAAGTGGTTCAACAAATTTACCAGGCGTTGAGACACTGCCTCGCCTGCCGAGTTTGTGAAAGAGATGTTGCCCGAACACGTGGCTGATGCCCTCGCTCTTAACCAGGCTCGAGTGCGCTCGTCTGAGATCTCAGCAAACGGTCTGGCAGCGGTCTCGTCCTCTGCCGCCCACTGTGTGGCTTTACCTGCGTACCCAGCGGTGCTAAGTCTGTGGTGGTGAGTGTTTTGTGCCTGGATAGCTCTGTGCACCGCACTTTGCTCCTGAAATTCGGCCGTCGTCTTTATCTGCACGAAGGCGTCCCATGTATCCCGCGATAAGAAATGATACGTCGTGAAGGGCGTCCGACCCGTGTTCATGTCTTTGCGTGACAAGCGTGCTCTTGAAGGTCCTCCACGCGTGGCACATCGCGGCGGCGCGTGCCATCGCACACGCGCTCGGTCTCGCCGAGGAAAGTGAACGAGGTAGAAAGTTCAGTCTATAACTGGTCTCTCTGTACATCCGTCAGAGACTTCCAGATTGGGGTGGTGATGGGGACCCGTCCCCTTGCAAGTACCCCGCAGACGGTCCGGAATCTCGCAGCTGCTTTCTTGGGACTCAGCGGGATCCCGACGTCACTGACCTCCGTGATCATCATGCGGCCCGAGGGCAATTTGCAGATTCCTCTACTATCTCGCCTGCGTACCACCTTGATCGGAGATCCGGACGCATTTGGCGACGTCACTGACGGCGGTGAAGACGGTGCCTCTGCCATCTCACTTACTTGCTATCTATATAAGTTATGTACGCAATGATTACATAATCAAATAGAAGTTACCCATTGAACCTAAATATATGATATGTAGTAAATAAAATATATGAAATTACAAAAAAAATGCAAAGGAGAAGGAAATATTGCAAACAAACAAACACACATACAGGGATGTAACGACACGACGTTGTTAAGTATTGTAAAATTAGTAGTTTTAGCAAATATTTATATATAATTCCAACAGCAATAAAGATAATTAAAGCATATTTCCAACATCATATAAATAACAAAAATGATATATATAAACATGTAATTTATTCATGTCAAATAAATAATATAATATGCTCAAAAGGTAGGACTCGAAAACATACAAAATTAGCATAATGCTTAACCCTTTGGCCTCGCGCCGACTTAGCTCTGAGAAGCAGTTTGTGGCCAGCCATTTCAACTACACCAACAAAAAATGGCAATGCGACATGAGGTGACTAGATCACTCAAGAACTAGAAAGTTATGCACAGTTCTCCTTAGGCTCTGCCCTATAGGTTATATACACACATCTCATGAAGATGGTCATCTCCATATAAAATACGGGGAACAAAACATCAGTAGCACAATTTGAATTTACCAAGATATGAATGAACCAGTTATAGACATTTCTTCCCCATTCCCACGATACATCATTACAGCTTAAGCAATCTTCAGTTCGATATTTAGCAACAGTTCATCACTAGAATATAATTTCCCTTCACAATTAAAGAGGGCATTGGTCTGCTGTAACTACTGCTAGAGACTTGGTTATCGTAACCTGAGGCAGCATCCTAAATAAGTAAAACTCCCATTCGATGCACAAACACCACCATTATGTAAAGAATGCACAAACACCACCACTCAGAGCGAGCTGACCACAAGCTCTGCTACTAGGATCTTCTAGACTAAAACTGTTCCAAGAAATGCAAACTACATGACTAGGCAACGACAACCACATGACCTAGATGGATTTGTCCAGTGCTAAATCTAACACAAACAAGCCACATCAACAAAGAGGGTCGCCACTGTTTCGTAAACTAGAAGAGCGAGATCATGGTCAGAGCAAGGAGAGAAGAACCGTAGGGTGGCGCCGGATCGGGGGAGGCGGCGTTGGGTGGCGCCGGATCGAGGGTGGCGGCGTTGGGTGGCGCCGAAATGGGGGAGGCGGCGTTGGGCGATTCGGGGAAGAACTAGAACTAGGGCAAGTACACAACAATTCGAGTGGACCACTTATAGAGACTAACATCACAGATGGTTATTTAATAGAACCGTCTGTGATTATTTATCACAGACGGTTCTATTAAAGAACCATCTGTGATTACTCACATCACAGACGGTTCTTTAATGGAACCGTCTGTGATGTGAGTAATCACAGACGATTCCATTAAAGAATCGTCTGTGATGTGCACAAATTACCACCAACTAATTGCCGGTCAGACCGCCAAGGGTGGCCGGTCCGACCGCCCGAGGCAAATTGACCCACACCAAAAATGTGCTTCTCTGGAATAAACGACGGAACTACCGCAGAGAGCATCATTTCAAAGGGAAATCGGTCGGACCGCCCAACACATGGCAGTCTGACCGATTTAGCACCGGTCAAACCGCCAGGCCACAGAAGCAATGCACTTTTAACTTTACAATGACAATTCCACGTTGACATCACATTACAATGGAAGAATAAGTCTATAACACGTGACACGTTTCCATGTTAACATCAAATTACAATGGAATACATGCTTAATTGAAATATATTCCTTCATGATGATCGACGCACATATAGCTAGCTTCCTCACTATGTTCTTCCTCCAGTCTGATGCCGTCTCCGAAAGGAGGTAACTCGTCAAATTGATTGTACTCTTCCTCATCCACGACATTCTCAACTCCGACAATCCTTCTTTTCCCATGAAGAACTACGTGGCGGTTCTTATTTGCTGGGTCCGTTACATAAAAAACTTGAACAACTTGCTTAGCGAGTACGAATGGTTCGTCCTTGCATCCGACACGTTTGAGGTCCACAATAGTGACGCCATACTTGTCGACCTTCACGCCCTGCGGAAGTTTAACCCAATGACATCGAAACAGGGGGATCTTGAAAAGTACATAGTCGAGCTCCCAAATCTCCTCTATGAATCCATAGTACGAGCTCAACCCGCGTGCCCCTGCGGTATTGAACCCCTCATGAAATGCATCTATGCGGACACCGCTGTTCTAGACTGTGCTCTTCCTATCCTGAGCTGCCGTATAAAACGTGTACTCATTTATGTCGTATCCCTGCCATGTCACAATTGTAAATTTTGGCCCTTTGGCCAACCATAGCAGCTTTTCATCACTTGATGACCTCCAAGTGAATCGCATCTTTAACCATTCGTTGAACCGACGGTTGTGCTCTCTCGTTATCCAAACCTCCGACCGGTCTGGATTCTGTTGGCGTACCATGTCTTTGTGCTCGTCGATGTACGGGGACACTGGGGTCATGTGTTGCAAGACTGTGAAATGGTCCTGCGCATATGTATCTAGATCGGGAGTGATTGCTTTCCTTCCGATGGTTCCGATACCCTCCAGTATCCCCTCGTGACAAAATAGAGGCACACCTATCGGTTCCACCTGAGCCATGTAGTCGACGCAGAACTCAATGACCTCTTCGGTTGCATAACCTTTGATGATACTGCCCTCCGGCCGAGATCGATTCCGTACATAGGACTTTAGTATTCCCATGTATCTCTCGAAATGGTACAAATGGCGTAGTAACACAGGGCAGCATATCTTTATCTCTTTCACAAGGTGAACAATGAGATGGACCATGATATCAAAAAATGACGGAGGGAAATACATCTCAAGATGACATAGAGTCGTCACCACCTCAGCCTGCAGAGCGTCGAGTCCTTCGGGATCGATGACCTTCTGAGCAATTGAGTTAAAGAAATAACACAGCCTAAAGATTGTCACTCGGACCTTGTTTGGCAAGATACTCCTAATTGCAATAGGAAGCATCTGTGTCATCAGCACATGACAATCATGAGACTTCATACCAATTAATTTTAAATCTTTCATGGAAACAAGTTTCTTAATATTGGCGGAGTAACCGGACGGAACTTTCACACCATGCAAGCTTTGACACAGTTCCCTTCTGCATCAAGTCCTCCATTAAGCCATCGAATTTACAAAACTCTCTCTCACCATAGTTCCCTTCTGCATTGTGTAGCATCTGATCCAGATTATCATCATGCGATCTATCCTCATCAAAAGCATATTCCATACCCTGCATATCGTTGACTTCCTCGGTGATGTCGTCATTACTGACTTCTGGTATAATCTGCTCTTCACCGTGACTGCTCCAACATGTATATCCTTTTTTGAAACCCCTTCGTATTAAGTGAGCTTCGATCTGCATCGGGTTGTTAAACATTTTCATATTACAGCAATCAATGCATGGACAGTACATAAATTTGATCTCCTTCTTCAACATATCCTGCTCGGCGGCTCTTCTAAAAGCAAACACGCCATTAATATACTCTTCACTCACACGGTTCTCAATGTACATCCAGTTTTGGTCCATCTACACGTATATGCACGTAACAAATTAATTAGTGTTAAATTATATTAATAAACCGTACCCTTCATAATGACCAAACACATTAGTGATTAGTCTAGAGTAAATATAAAGGGTTACAGATTGTTACACATTAGTGATTAGTCTAGAGTAAAAATAAAGGGTTACAGATTGTTACCCTTCTCTCCAAGGTGGCGCAATGTGGGAGAAGGCAGCAGAGGTGCCGCAATGGGGGAGGAGGCAGTAGGGGTGACAACTCAAAACGGAATGGGTAGCAATGTGCATGGAAGGAGGCGGCGGCGGGTGGCGGCAGCGGGGGAGGCGGCAAAGGCGCAGCAGGGTGGCGCAACGGGGGGAGGAGGCAGCAGCAGCAGGGTGGCCAATGGGGAGGAGGCAGCAGCAGCAGCAGCAGGGTGGCGGCGCCTCAAATGGAATAGGCAGGGGGCCTATCGGGAGCATCAATTTATAGTGGTAGTATATCACAGAAGGTTCTTGTAAAGAACCGTCTGTGATACGTCCATATCACAGACGGTTAACAAAGAACCGTCGGTGATAATTTTAACACAGACGTCTTCTATTACCTTTTTTGCAGTAATGGTGGACCTAACTTATGATTAAAAATCAAGACCATTAGATATTATTAGGCAAGCTATTTAAATTCAAAAGAGAAGAGATAATGGATATATTTTAAGATTAAAAGACAAGAAGGAAATCAGAGTAAAAAAATAGAGCTTGGCCAAAATAGAGTACTACAGGTGAAAACAAAAAGGAACATTGACCCACGTACCTCTCACTCGACCGTTTTCCAAACGCAAATAAGGAAGAGTTTTTGTAACAAAATAAAATTAAAAATGAAGAAAAGATTTTTAAAAGATGGTACAAGACGGACGCACACGATAGTCACACCTAACTCACACCGCACGCACGCGCGCGCACACACACGCTTATGTGTCTCCTACACATGAAAGGAAATTTGGAAGCTCTAAGACGTCACTAAAAGATGGGTACATGCTCACACACGCGTGTGCACTTAAATTATTTATATGAGATGGGCTAGGTCGATCCAGGGATTGAACCCAGACGGGTGGGATGTTCCCTCGCGTGCTCACATACGCATGTATACCCAAATTATTTAGACGAGACACACTAGGTCAATCCAGGGATTGAACCCAGCAGGTGAGATGTTCCCCGCGTCTCCATCACTTAGCTATGGTTCAATCATCAGGAAGAAAATAATGTATATGAAAAAATGTTACCTTTTTTTTACTTCATTTCCAACTATATGGATAATACGAAACACATGTAGAGAACAGGGGTGAATCCACTAGGTAGGCTTCACCCTCCACCGGCAACCCCAAGTCCAACCTTCGGCTGAGGCTCCCCCAGCTGCCATTGCTGCGCCAAACAAGAAGAAGCGGCACACTAGCAGCAGAGCAACCGAGAGGGATGGGGAGTGGGAACAAAAGCATATGGGCCTTGCCCTTGGCGAAGTAGCGAAGCCCAGGCCCATGCGCACCTCACGTTTCCTGTTGTCCCATTCCAAAATTCCCCATTCCATTCAGATTCAATTCCCTAATCAATTGAAGGGCATGCACACCTGACCCGAGGGCAGAGCTGGGGCGGGGAGCCACCGTGGTCTGCACGTCGCGTCGCCGCTGGTAGCCGGAGGAGGCCAAGGTTGAGGGAGGGCCAAGGCAGGGAACCGACAGCCGGGTGGGAGGGGGAGAAGGAGCCTAGAGGAGGCGTGAGCTACGTGACCGCATGAGGGAGGGGGAGCCACCGTCCGCGTGCGTGACTGCGTGAGGGAGGGGGATCCCAGAGACAGAGGAGGCAAGCTGGCAGGGGTGGGCCGACGTAGTCACGTCGAGGAGGCTGACTGGTCGAGGCCGGCCACCGTGAGCCACCGGGGAAGTGAGGGCGTGAGGTCTATGAGGAGTGAGGATAGTGGCGTGAGGAGGAGGCGAGGCGATTTGGGCGAGGCAGTGGGCTGCTGATTGAAGTGCCGAAGTGCGTGGGCAGTGGGTTCTATTGACTGCTGTGCCGAACCAAGTGATTGTTCAACTGTGCTGGTATATACTTCAATACTTGTTACTCAATGTCTCAATTACTAATTTGTTATATACTTATCACTCAATGTCTCAATTACCAATTTGTTAGTAAGTTTGATAATTGATATAGTGTGCTATATACTCAGTTAGCAATTAATTTGTAGGTTTGCAACAACGGAGAAACGAACTTTGCGTAATTATTTCACAAGCAATTCAAGTAGTACTCCTCCAACCGATGAGAGCGCACTCAACCAAAGAAGCCTTGACTAGAATGAATTTACCTCGTGAAAGTTGTGATTCAAACTAGCATCTTAGTGGTATAGTTCTTTTATTTTTAATATTCATGATCATTTAAGTATAATTTTCTATTGTATCACTAATTTTTTTTAAATTTTGATGTGCAGGTTGTTAACCACTGTAACCATATTTATATGTTTTGGGGATGCACTTTCCATTAGCGAGGTACCTTTATTATATTTCTCTTTTTTTTACTTTGTTTTTATTCATGTATAAATTTAATTGTACACAAATACAAGACTATGTTTGTTACAAATTAGTTTAGTAGAGGCCTTCAGCCCACACTCCTTTTTCATCCTGGATTCGCCACTGGTGGAGAATACATCTAGGTTTTTCGTGGAACAGTCATGCATTATAAAATGGATCTGAATCCACCTGAGCTCCACCATGCGAAGGAACGAGCTAGTCCTCGTGGACACGTGAACAGGCCAGGCCAATTAACATATAGTTGGTCTGAACCAACTCGTAGAAAAGTCTTGCAAGAACAAAAAATGAATGGACCGAAACAGCCAAGACTGATAGGGAAAATGCACATTGTACCAATTCTGCATATTCAACGTATCCCATTTCTAGAAATGAGGAGACATGTTCGAGTTGAAACTTCCGAGCTGGGTGATACTCATTATTTTGATCAATATGGAGATATTAATGTAAGCGTCAGTGTGTAATGAAGCGGGGACGACAATGCGGACGGCTTGGAAGTAAACTCGATCCCATCCAATTAATCTCATCGCCCCATACCATCAGGTTGTGTAGTTATTAATGTAAGCTGCACTCTTATGACTAAACGATGTACTAACAAACTGTGGGCTGTGGCCCAGTTAAACTAAGGGATTGAGCCATTGAGCCTAACAGCGGGCTCGTAATCTAAAGCCTAACAGCAGGCTTTAGATTTCGTATACACGTAGCAAAACCTCTGAATTCATGCCGTTTCTCTTATAAATATGAAGGTCAACCTTGTTCATCACTCTAGTTTCAAATCCAAAATCACATCCTAGCACGGGTCTTTTAATTTGGAACATAAAAGGTTCTTAGAAAATTTTGTAGGAAACAGATCGATTAATTGTCGAGATTCGAGAACTCGTGTTGAAATCCTTAGGCCGCCTTTGAAACTTGTAGGAATTTCACGTGAATCAAATCAACTTCCGCAGAAATTTTAAAAAAATTCTAGCATTTCAAAAAGAAGCTTAATTTTCTTCGTATGGAGCACTGGCTAAGCTAATTATCGAATCAATGGTTAAGCAACTCTCTCCGTAACCTGGGAGCAAACCAATCAAGCCAAGCCGATTCTCGCATAAAATACACACGAGGTGACGCACCCCACCGCGGCCGGAATAAACTAAACCGGCACGCCCTAATCAAACGCCGCAACTTTCCGTCGTTGGTAAGCGCCTACCGTTCGGGCTGAGCATTCCCACGAGGCGACCTTGTCCTCCTCGCGCTGCTCTGCTCTGCTTACTTATCACACCACCGCATCGCCATCGCCCTACCTCCCAATCTAGTTAGTACTTCAATTCTCGCGCGCCTACGGAAGAGCTGGGAGTACCAGTACCATATAAGAGAGTTTGCGACCATACCAACCCAACCAAACCTGTACCCGCAACCGCGTCGACGAGCTGGTGCTACCAGCGACGGGCATCGGCCATTAACGAGAGAAGCTAGCTCGCGAATCACTCCATGCCTAGCTTGCCCTCTCTTAT
Source organism: Hsuehochloa calcarea (assembly GCA_036346395.1). NCBI lineage: Eukaryota > Viridiplantae > Streptophyta > Magnoliopsida > Poales > Poaceae > Hsuehochloa > Hsuehochloa calcarea. The sequence continues at coordinate 74,458,091 of CM070594.1, read as the reverse complement.
AAATCTCTTGAGATCGAAAAGAGAAGCTACGGTCGCAAGAAACGGAGCTGCGAAGCGTGAGGACGTGAAGGGATTGGATAGGTCTAGGGTGGAGAGGTTGTAGTCAGGATATCGATCGATGGTTGTGCACAAGGCGTGGCTGCCCGTCGATCTCCGGCTGCCGGCCGGCCCGCAGGCGGCGCTGGGGATACTTGCGTTCGAGGCGGCGGCCGCCATGTCGAAGCTGCTGTCGCTGCACAGGTCGCTGTCGGAGCAGGAGGTCGCCCGGCTGCGCTCCGACGCTATGCGGTCGCCGGGCGTGGCGTACCTTAACTCCACCGATCAGGCGTTCCTCCTCAGGCTGGCGTGCGCCGAGCTCGTCGTGTCGCTCGACGCAGCGGCCGCCGCCGTCGCGCGGCTTGGCCTGCGGTGCGGCCTCGACTTCGGCGCGGTGTACGCGAGCCTCAAGGCCAGCGCGCCCGACGCGCGGCTGGACCCGCTCGTGGCCAAGGGGCTCAAGGTGAAGGCCAAGAAGATGGAGCGGCTCGTCGCGGCCACGGCCAAGCTGTGCTCCGAGATGGAGGCGCTCGACGAGCTGGAGGCCGCAGAGGGGAAGCTGAACTTCCGCGGGTGGAGCCGCCTCAGCGGGCCTATCCCGGCGCAACCGGCGGCCCAGCAGCCTGCCGGTGAGTCGCCCGGCGCCGACTCTCTCCGTCAGGAGCTCAAGACGCAGCGGCTCAAGGTGCGGCGGCTCAAGGACGAGTCCCTCTGGAGCCTGAGCTACGAGAAGGCCGTCAGCCTCATGGCGCGCGCCTCCTGCGCCGTGTTCGGCCGCATCTGCACCATATTCGGGCCATACGTGCCCGGCCTCCCATCGCCGCTGCCATCGACCGCCACGGACAGCGTCCAGACCCGACTGTCCAAGCTGCTGAACCTGCGATCGGCAAAGGCGAAGGCGTCGTCCGGGCCAATCACGCGCCGGGACGGTCCGTCCCGAGTCCACCCGCCGATGATAAGCAGCTCGTGCCCGATCATTGGCCTGAGGCCGTCCGGCCAGAAGCCCAGCACCGACTGGCGCAAGCTCCTCGACGCGCCGCCCAGCACCATCGGCGGCGCGGGCCTGGATCAGCAGTACGCGAGCGTGATCGTCTCCGCGGAGCAGCTGCTGCAGATGGAGGTCGAGGGGCGGCAGGAGGAGGCGAACGCGGAGCGCGCTGAGATGTACGAGATGCTGCCGGCGAAGCTCCGCGCGGCGGTGCGGTCGAAGCTGCGCAACTGGTGGCGCGACCCGGGCCCTCTCGACGCCGGTCTGGCGCAGGGGTGGAAGGACGCGGTGGACCGCATCATGGCGTGGCTGGGGCCGATGGCGCGCGACACGGTGCAGTGGCAGGCGGAGCGCAACATGGACCGGACGCGGCGGTTCGACGGCGGGCTGCGCGTGTACGCGCTGCAGACGCTACGGTGGGCGGACAAGGACAAGGCCGAGGCGGCCATCGTCGAGGTGCTCGTCGCGCTCAGCTGCGTCTGCTGGTACGAGGAGCGGCGGCGCGGTTCCGTCCGCCTCTGATCGTCTCATCGAACCGTTCAACGATTCGATTCAAACATGGGAAACGTACTCTTGTCCAAAGCTTTTACCTAGCCTTTTGTTTCTTCTTCCTTGGCTTCGTTTGTCAAAGCTTTGATTTCAAGAGTTGATTTTTTTGGGTTATTAGATCAGGTTAGAACGGGTGCATTGTTCAACAGGTTAGGAGCGACCGTAGTGGCGGTAATGTGTTGAAAGATGGAGGGAGAAATTAATGGTTGATTGGTTGATTTGCGTGTGGCGACTGTCAGTAGTATGAGGATGACATGTCGGGTCCCGTGTCGGCCTCACATTGGTGACAGCGTCAGGTGTATAAGATGTCACACGAAAAGATTGTACTATATAATACTAAACGATTGATTCATTGAAATTTGTTTTTTTTTGTTATTGACACACGATATCTGTAGGAACGATCGGTTCTAAATTTTGTTTCGCAAAATGAGCAGTCGTACTGGAACTCCTCCCACCGTCATGTCACTTGTTCCCGCACGACAGCCGTGCAGGAACGCCTATATCACCTTATTCCCACGGTCGTCGTGCGGGAACGTCCTTATTGCCACTATGTATCAACCGTTTAGGGTTTAAGTAATGATTATGGTTTAACCTGAACGAATAAAATTATGTCAAATTTACACAATTAAATACACTATGTCAGGAGGCTCAACGTAAAATTTTATAAATTGTTGAACTCATTTACTATATTTTTAAATCCTACAAACATGGTAGAAACCGAATCGGATTAAACCCTAATCATTGTTTAAACTCAAAACGGGGGACACGTGGCGGCAAGAGGGTGTTCCCTCACGGTCGCCGCGAGGGAACGAGGTGACGTGGGCGTTCCCGCATGGCGGCCGTGCGGGAACAGGCGACGTGGCGGCGAGAGGGGGTTCCCACATGGCAACCGTGTGGGAACGGTGCTATTTTTGAAAAAAAAGTTTAGAGCTGGTCATTCCTGCAAATACTGTGTGCAAAAGTGCCAATACGGCAAAAAAATTCTTAAAATTTGTTTGTTCAAGCAGGAAAACTTGTGTCGTCCTCTGTTTTCACTATATGTGACAACAGCTACAATACACTTTTACTTTTCACGGTGGTAGGCAAAGCCGAGTTTTAGCCCTAAGTGATACTGTTTCGGTCGATATTTGCAAATGTGGCTTTCCTCGAGCGGTATTGTCAAATATGGCAACCCGAACATGCCCCGCCACTACTACAAAGCATGCTATACTCGACACCCCATCACAGACGGTTCCTTGATAAAATTATCACAGACGGTTCTTTACAAGAACCATCTGTGATATACAAGCACTATAAATAGATGCTCCCGATAGGCCCCTTTTCCATTCCATTTGAGGCGCCGCCACCCTGCTGCTGCTGCCTCTTTCCATGCACATTGATGCCCATTCCGCTTTGAGCTGTTACCCCTACCTCCTCCTCCCCCATTGCGGCACCTCTGCTGCCTCCTCCCACATTGCGCCACCTTGGAGAGAAGGGTAACGATCTGTAACCTTTTATTTTTACTCTAGACTAATCACTAATTTGTAACGAGTGTAACCCTTTATATTTGCTATAGACTAATCACTAATGTGTTTGGTCATTATGAAGGGTACTTGCGGTTTATTAATATAATTTAACACTAATTAATTTGTTACGTGCGTATACGTGTAGATGGACCGAAACTGAATGTACATTGAGAACCGTGTGAGTGAAGAGTATATTAATGGCGTGTTTGCTTTTAGAAGAGCTGCCGAGCAGGATATGTTGAAGAAGGGGATAAAATTTATGTATTGTCCATGCATTGATTGCGGTAATATGAAAATGTTTAACAACTCGCGCAGATCAGCTCACTTAATCTGAAGGGTTTCAAAAGGATATACATATTGGAGCGATCCGCGGTGAAGAGCAGATTATACCGAAAGTCGATGTGACGACATCACCGAGGAAGTCAACGATATGCGTGGTATGGAATGTGCTTTTGATGAGGATAGGTCGCATGATGATAATCTGGATCGGATGCTACACGATGCGAAGGAACTACGGTGAGAGAGTTTTGTAAATTCGAGGCTTAATGGAGGACTCGGAAACCTTTGTTCCTGGCCGCAAGCGGAATACACAAGGTTGTCAACCGTGCTTGAACTGCTGAAATTGAAGGCAAACAATGGTTGGTCCAACAAGAGTTTTACTGGCGTTGTTAGGTCTCTTAGTGACATCCTTCCGGAGGAAACGTGTTGCCCAAAGACGACCTACCAAGCTAAGAAGGTTATTTGTCCATTGGGAATGGAAGTAGAAATAATACATGCATGTCCGAACGATTGTATCCTCTACCGTAAAGAGTATGCAGATATGCATGTATGTCCCGTGTGCAAAGCATCCCGATACAAGCGTAAGAATACTGCTAAGGCGAAGCAAGGACCTCCTGCTAAGATGTTGTGGTATCTGCCTGTGATCCCACTTTTGAAGCGTTTATTTACGAATCGAAAGGAGGCAAGATTGATGCGTTGGCACTCGGAGGAGCGTTAAAAGATGGGAAGCTCAGACATCCCTCCGATTCGCGCGGTGGAGAAACTTCGATCGGAGCTTCGAAGAGTTCGGTGCGGAACAGAGGAACATAAGGTTAGGGTTGAGTACGGACGGAATGAATCCTTTCGGTAACATGAGCAGCCGACATAGCACCTGGCCCGTGAATCTATGTATGTAAAACCTTCCTCCTTGGCTGTGTATGAAGCGAAAATACATTTTGATGTCACTACTTATCCAAGGGCCGAAGCAACCTGGAACGATATTGATGTGTACCTAGCACCATTGCTGGAAGATCTTGTGACACTTTGGAACAAAGGGGTACAAGTATGGGATGCGTATGTTATTCTACACCATCAATGATTTTCCTGCCCTTGGTAACCTGTCGGGGTTCAGTACAAAAGGAGGCAAAGCCTGTTCGCACTGCTTAGATGGTACCGAGAGTGTATGGCTGAACAACTCGCGCAAAACTGTGTATATGCGTCACCGTAGGTTCCTTCCTAGGATTCACCCATACCGCAAGATGAAGAAACAATTCGACGGAAATAAGGAGGACGGTTCAGCTCCAAGGGCTTTTAGAGGGAAAGAGGTCTATGATATAGTTAAGGATATCGATGTTGTGCTTGGAAAGGGACGTAAATTAAGGACCCCTCAGACAAACATCTGGAAGAAGCGGTCAATTTTTTGGGACTTGCCTTATTGGGAGCACTTAGAAGTTTGCCACTGCATCGACGTCATCCACGTGGAGAAGAATGTATGTGATAGCTTGATTGTTTTCTTACTGAACAATAGTGGTAAAATAAAAGACGGTGTTAACGCACGGCGTGACTCGGTTGATATGAACATAAGAACCGAGTTAGCACCGAAAGAGATCGATAAAGGACGAACGTACCTTCCCCCAGCTTGCTACACTTTGTCCAAGGCCGAGAGAAATGAACTGTGTCAAAGCTTGCATAGTGTGAAAGTTCCGTCCGGTTACTCCGCCAATATTAAGAAACTTGTTTCCATGAAAGATTTAAAATTAATTGGTATGAAGTCTCATGATTGTCATGTCCTGATGACACAGATGCTTCCTGTTGCAATTAGGAGTATCTTGCCAAACAAGGTCCGAGTGGCAATCTTTAGGCTGGGTTATTTCGTTCACTCAATTGCTTAGAAGGTCATCGATCCCAAAGGACTCGACGCTCTGCAGGCCGAGGTGGTGACAACTCTATGTCATCTTGAGATGTATTTCCCTCTGTCATTTTTTGATATCATGGTCCATCTCATTGTTCACCTTGTGAAAGAGATAAAGATATGCGCCCGTTGTTCCTCGTCATATGTACCCTTTCGAGAGATACATGGGAATTCGAAGTCCTACGTCGTAGATCGATCTCGTGGGAGGGCGATATCATCGAAGGTTATGCAACCGAAGAGGTCATTGAGTTCTGCGTCGACTACATGGCTCAGGTGGAACCGATAGGTGTGCCTCTATCTCGTCACGAGGGGAAACTGGAGGATATCAGGACCATCGGGAAAAAAGCAATCACTCCCGATCTAGATACATACGCGCAGGCCCATTTCACGGTCTTGCAACACATGACCCAAGTGTCCCCGTACATCGACGAGCACAAAGACATGGTACGCAAACAGAATCCAGACCGGTCGGAGGTTTGGATAACGAGAGAGCACAACCGTCGGTTCAACGAATGGTTAAAGATGTGATTCGATCATCATGAAGGACTATATTTAAATTAAGCATGTATTCCATTGTAATTTGATGTTAACATGTGTTATGGACTTGTCATCTCTAATGTTGATGTTAATGCGGACTTGTTAGAGTTATCAACTTGTTGAGAACATCATCTTTGAAACCTTGTTGGAAATGCACACAAATGGGCAAATGTGTTTTGTCATTTGAGCAAAGTTAAAAGTGCATTGCTTCAGTGTCCTGGCGGTCTGACCGGTGCTAAATCGGTCAAACTGCCATATGTCGGGCGGTCGGACCGGCCACCCTTGGCGGTCTGACCGATTTGGCGGCGGTCAGATCGGCAATTAGTTGTGTTTCAAATGTATGAAAATGAGGATAAATTAAAACTTTTGGATGCATCCTTGTTGTTATTTGAATTCTCTAGAATTTATCTCCTTGAAATGTGGACTTCAAATTCAATTAAGGTTATTGACTTGAAGTGTTGCAATTCAAGGTATTATAGTAAAACCTTGTGATCATACTCAGAAAATATTTTTCCTAAATTCTTGATCATCTGGGTAACCTCCCTGAGAAATTTCATAATTTTTAGAAATTATTTGCTATTTCTTAAGGGCTGGTCAAACCCCTTGTCCAGCAGCTTGTGAATTTTCTAGCGGGCAATACACTGCATGAGAAATTCTGGAAAATTCACACACGGTTTATATTGAAGTCAGGATCACTCAGTAAAAATTTTAGAATTTTTGGAGCTGTGGAGTTACTTCTGGAAATTCTCAAATCATCTCAACCTTTCAATTCAAAATCTGGAATCACTGTTCCTCGGGCTCGAACCCGAGTCAGACTCCGACCCGAGTCTCGCGGTTCAGCTCAACCGCCTAACCGCGTCGTGTGTGAGCCGTCCGATGGAGATCCTCCGGTCCAGATCTCGTACCCGTTCGGACCACTCGGGCCTTCCTGCTCCTGGATCCGAGCCGTCCGATTTGGAGATCACGGCCTGGATTGAGTGGCCGATCAGACCGGCCGATCGCCCCTTTCACTTGAACTATCCGATTTGGATATCAACGGCCTGGATTGAGTGGCCGATCGGATCGGCCGATCGCCCCGTTCACTTGAACTGTCCGATTTGGATATCAACGGCCTGGATTGATTACTCACATCACAGACGGCTCCATTAAAGAACCGTCTGTGATGTTTAGGGTTATCACAGACGGTTCTTTAATAGAACCGCCTGCGTGATAAATCAACATTCCTCGGGCTCAAACCCAGTCGGACTCGACCGAGTCTCGCGGTTGACTCAACCGCCTAACCGCGTCGTGTGTGAGCCGTCCGATGGAGATCCTCCGGTCCAGATCTCGTACCCGTTTGGACCACTCGGGCCTTCCCGCTCCTGGATCCAAGCCGTCTGATTTGGAGATCACGGCCTGGATTGAGTGGCCGATCGGACCGACCGATCGCCCCTTTCACTTGAACTGTCCGATTTGGATATCAACGGCCTGGATTGAGTGGCCAATCGGACCAGCCAATCGCTCCGTTCACTTGAACTGTCCGATTTGGATATCAACGGCCTGGATTGATTACTGACATCACAAACGGCTCTATTAAAGAACCATCTGTGATAACCCTTCTGTGATGTTTAGGGTTATCACAGACTGTTCTTTAATAGAACTGTCTGTGATAAATCATTGCAGACGGTTCTATTAAAGAACCGTCTGTGATGTTAGTCTATATAAGTGGTTCGGCACTTGCCCTAGTTCTTAACACTTGCCCTAGTTCTTCCCATAATTGCCCAACACCGCCTTCCCCGATCCGGCGCCACCCAACGCCGCCTCCCCCGTTCCAGCGCCACCCAACGCCGCCTCCCCCGTTCCGGCGCCACCCTACGGTTCTTCTCTCCTTGCTTTGCTACATGTAGTGTACAGGCATGTAGTAAGGAAATGGGTCTGAAATCCTTAATCTGTATCGGCATCTCAGTTTTTGGTATCAAAGTGACATAAGAGTTATTTATCCCTGACATATTTAGTTTATTGGCATGCAAGTCCGCAAAAATGTGTACGAGATCTGGCTTGATAATGTTCAAGAATTTCTTGTAAAACTCATTGGTGAATCCGTCTGGTCCTAGACTTTTGTTGTTCGGGGAGTGTAAAATTGTCTTTGCTATCTCTTCCCAAGTGAAGCAATCAGATCGAGCATGCAGATTTTCATCTTGTTGGTAAAGATATGCAAGGTTAATTGTTGGAGACCAAGGACCTTCTATACCGAGGAGATCTCTAAAATAATCTGTCGTAATTTTCAATTTGGAGGCATTGTCGTAATGCTCCATTCCATTCTCCACAAGGACCTCTATGTTGTTCCTTCTGTGGTTGATAGATGAAGTCACATGGAAGAATTGTGTGTTCTCATCCCCCAACTTGCACTATTTAACTTTCGTCCGACACTTCCACTTTAGGGTCCAAAACTAGATTAATTCTTGAAGATGTTTTCTGACATTTTTCTGAAAATAAATTCTAGTGTTGTGAGTGGTCTCCATTCCTCCATACTATCAAAGTACTCTAAAGTGATCTTAGTATTGTCAAGTTGAGTTGGCAGGCTGTGATTTTTGCCAGTAGTCGTCTCAGCTTGAGATTAGCTATGGAGACACTAGCCAAGTTTCTAGTCCCTCGTGTCCAGCTTTGAATTACTAAAATTTCAATGTCTGGCATATGAAGCTAGTAATTTTCCATGCTCTAACCATGCTCTGATTTGTGATACTTTAGCTCTGTTAGTCATTTACTTCTCTGTTGACTGAAATGCTATAGTTTTGATTCTGAAATCAAACAATCAACCCACACATGGTCTCTGAGCAAACAATCAACCAAGACGCATTCTACGTCGAGAATTACATAAAAATAGGATTGCTTGCTCTGGACGACAAGGACTACATAATGGTGCCCTACAACCAGAAGTAAGTGCTTCAATATTTGATATACAAATTACGTTTCAACATAGGTTTATGACTATAGCGACATATATGAGTAGGTTCCACTGGATTCTTCTGATTCTTGTGCCAAAGAGGAACATGGTATTGTACCTTGATTCTCTACTCAACAAAAATCACGACTTCACCCTTCTTAAAGGAATACTCGACAGGTATATTCATTTCCTCCGCACATAACTTTATTGTAGTCTTCCTTTGTTTGAAATGGACAAGGATAACTTTTTTGAATCATGTAGGGCGTTCATCGGCTATGTTGCCAAGGGAGGTTTATACAAGGGAACGAGCGCCACACGGACTCACAGGATACGATTTTCGGTACGTGCTACAACACAATAATCATATATCATACTCCGTAATATTGCGTCTCGAACTGACTGTACGTATATATGTAATTCTATTTTTGTAGTGCCGCCAGCAAAAACGAGATCACCTATGCGCATTATACGTATGCCATCATATGCAGCTATTGATTGCTTCTAGGACGCACGATCCGCAGGTTTGTCAATCTCGTAATAATTATTTACTAATTATAAATTTAAATATATATGCTTACTACTTTATTCCTGCTAGCGACAGGGCTTGAACATAGAGTTAAATGCACTCGAGATGGACCAGTCACGACGCGTTCGAGGAGCTCGCGTCTTCATCAAGGCAGAGATAGTTAACACCACCGGAGAGTTTCACACCGATGAACGACCTCGAATCAATTGATTCAATATTGTAATTCACTTTGACTGGTTGTAATTCAATTTGTAACTCTAGCGACAATATATACTTGAAACATTCTTTTGTAATTGATTTTGAGTTAAATGATCACTTTGAGTTGTCAACAATTATCTGTGATATATTTCTGTTTGCTAGTTTTTTCAGAGGGCATGGCTAGCAATTCATGAGGCTAGCTGAAAATACGATAAAAATTAATTAGGTCTAAAGACTTATCACAGACGGTTCGTGGTTGGAATCGTCTGTGATAAGACTTATCACGGACGGTTTTTCAACCGTCTCTGATAACCGCATGTTATCACAGACATAAAATTTCAGACGGTTCAAAAATCGTCTGTGATGACTGTTACGAACCGTCTGTGATGAGCTTTTCTGTAGTAGTGCACGTCGCCACGTGTGTAATTTAGATCGCCCCTACCCTGGAATCAATATCGTCCACACGCCACCACCCGGATAGGCAGTGTGCCGAGACGTGTGTTGTCCGCCCGTCTACCGCCCGGACAAGCCGTGTCCGCATGCCCTCTGCCCGGACAAGATGTGTCCGTACGCCCCCTCTGGGACAAGCCTTGTCCGCACGCCCATCGCCCGGACAAGCCATGTTCGCACGCCCATCTCCCGGACAAGCTGTATCCGCACGCCGCCTGGCTTATCCGGGTGGTGGGCATGCGACGACACACATGTCGGCACACCACCTGTTTGTGCGGTGGGCATGTGGACGAGATTGATCTCGGGCTAGGGGCGATAAGAATTGCACACGTGGCGGCATGAGACACGTTTGATCTGTCATATTTAGCAATACTGCATGAAAGACACTACTTCCATCAAAAGCACGTGCAATAGTGCTATTTAGGCTAAAAACTCCGCAAAGTCTCATGCTTTCAGCAGCTATCATTGTTGAACAGTTTGAACTTTGAAGTGTCTATCTACGAATGAAGAAGCGTGATAGCCAATAATGGACGACCAATGGATGTTTAATTCTCGTTTCGAACATGGAAATTTCATGGCAGTTTTTATAGTATTATGTAAAATTCTTACTTCTCCAACGGATATGAAATTGGCTACTACAAGCATAGCAGGCACTCCATTTGATATGAAACTTTGCATGGATTGAGCAAACCGTGAGATTCAGAATCCATCTGCTAAAGTCACTGATTTCATTTACAGTCATGTGTTCGCAGTGGCATGGCACCGAACACACTGAGTTCACACGCCGCCTATCTTAATCGCCGCAATTCAGTAGTTAAGAAGCCATAAACAAAATGGGTAGTTCCACGATTACGAAAGCACTTCTGAAGATATCTTAAAGAACCTACACTAAAAACAAACGAACCTACTCAGAGGCAATTCACATGGCTCGATTCTAATATATAATTTCCCCTAGTTTAATGCACAAGCCACACCTCAGAAAAGTTGCTAGTCAAAGCAGCAACAGCCTACCAGTTTATGAGGCCAGGCAAGGACATGATAATATCCTAATGGCTACTGCTAATCCTGTGGGTGTGAAAATATCAGAATATACATATTTTTAAAGCCTGTAGCATTGTGCATCTGTGCAGCAAGCCATCATCAATTCAGTTTGGTCAATACGCCCTATCTCTTTCCTGCCATCGAATAGATTTTTTTAAAAATAATACTATTTTTTAAAAATAATTACAAAAATAAATAGTCGAAAAATAAAATTACAAAAGTGCATGTCAACATTTGAAATGAAGACATAGTCATCTCGCCAATCCAATTGGCGATAGGGATTTATCGCCAATTGAAATAGTGGGATAGGTTCCTGCCGCCAATTCAATTGGTGATATGACCCTATCGCCATTTAAACTAGCGACAGGAGGGTTCTGCCATATTTTTTATTTATATCTAGAGAAATTTTTAAATTTTTGTTTTTAAAAAATAGTAATACGTTGAAGTGTCTGCGTAGTTCGGAATGCAAAATAGGAGAAGACAATATAACGAGAAGTAGAGAATGCGAGTTCGGCAACACAATGACACAAATAGCACCTTTCGGAGTGAAATGGAAAAAAAAATTGGGTTTAGGGTTGCCATGCGTGATGTTGTCCCGATTGTATTGTTCGTGGAACCGATTCCTTTAGGAAAAGATTACGTTATATTTAACAGTCCAAATATTTAAAAAAAGAGATGTAAGTTCGAAAGAGTTCATAATTTAATTGTGAAATACATGACACGCAGGGTTTGGTTACATATATTAGAAATGCCAACATGCACGAATAAACAAACCGAAATACACCCACGATATATGTGCGCCTTTTTGAAATCTGGAAAAGGTTGATTGGAACGAAATCGATCAGTCGTGGCGGCCCATCGATCCCTTCCCCTTGTCTCTGGTCTACCCGCGGCGGTGGCCAGTCTCGAAGTCAGCCATGTTCTGCAAGACGGGCTAGACGATTGAATGATGTTAGCATAGCACAACGTAGGGCCAAATTAATAATCATAATGCAAACTGAGTATAACTTACCACTTCGATCCGGACAGCACCTGGGCGACGGGGAGCGCTAGGATAGCCGCTGGTCTCATTAGCAGGAGCCTTCACCTTGTGCACCACGCGCTCGGGCTCCTTCGGTACCTTTTCAGTAGGGTCGGGGTCGGGTACGTAAGGTTTCCAGCGTTTGAGGGTTTGGTTTGCATCGCATAGTTCAGCATGTACATCTGCTGGATGAACGCCCTATCATACATATCCGGGTCGTCGATCTATTAGAAGAAGTTGCCTTGCATCTCCGGCTGCCATTATGCGCGGGTGTAGCTAGGGATTTGTGTAATGGAACCTAAGATGTTGTCGGTGATCTAATACTGATCTTACGTATGATTGTTTGTTTCGAGAGAACTCTTGGAAAATAAAACCATGCAGAGAATGCCAAGGGGATTTTATATGGGTTTATGCCTTCTCCTGGGAGAATAATAACCCTACTCCTATGTGGCTATATTGAGTGTGTTGATTATAATCAAGAGGAAAGCTAAAGCCTAATATCTTGTGCTTTCTGATTGCCTTATCGTCCGATCGATGTCCCTGTCGTCTAGTGCCTTTAACTTTTATATTGTGCATAAAGGGGTGACAGTTTCTCCAAGACAAGAGGCGCCTCACTCTTTCGGATGATAAAAATGGTTAATGGAAGTTACTATCATAGAGACACACTCCCACGTCGCTAGGCAGTTGCCGTTAGAGATAGAGAAAGGGATGCACAGTTATTCCATAGAATAACCGCATATGCTAACTGCTCTGAGTGTTTAACACATCGCATAAGACTCCCTGACCGACTAGGCTCGCAAGTCTGCAAGCTTCATCAATCAGAAGGTTGTCACAACCAAGCTAGTCGTAGAAGGTTCTACGACTACAAGACAGTCGTAGGAGGACATACGACTTCATCATGGTCGTAGAAAGACTTATGACCATAGGGTGGTCGTAAGAAAAGCTTACGACCACATAGCTATGTTTCTCCCTTATGAACATTTATGGGGTATACTCGTGGACAACATAAAGATATTGCTATCTATAATAAGAATTACAGATAAATAACACTCTCACAGATCTGTTCGTTGGAGTAGTTACCGAAGAGGTGGTAAATGTTGAGCTCCCATGATTTTTAACTCAAGCATGCGGCTATAAAAACTTGTTGCAAGCGTGATTTTAGGGTTCTTACTTTTCCCCATTCGTTTCAACTGTTCCTCGAGCCCTCGTTCTTTTCCGCTACCAACCAAATCTCGCTCATCCTTGAAACCATTCCGAACCCAAATCCTCCTTACTTAGAGAAAATGGCCGGAATCACTTCTAAGTGGGCGAAATCAGAGATGGATGGGGCGAAGATGAAAACTCTGGTCGCCGCCGGGAAGATCCCGAAGAAGGAGTATGTGAAGTGGATTGAAGCTGCTAGACAACACTGGCCGTCAGGGGAGATAGGCCAGATTGCAGTCTTCCAAGCATACTGTGAGTGTGGCCTCTGATTGCCTGCTCACCCTTTCCTCACACTCTACTCGAGTACTTTTGGGGTGGAATTGGTGAACCTTGTTCCCAGTTCCATCACAATGATGAGCGTTTTCGTGTACTTGTGTGAGGCTTACCTAGGGATTTACCATACCTCGAGCTCTTCCTGGGATTCGACTCCCAAGGAACTCACCTGGATCACCCCTATATTCAAGCCATCAAAAACTTGAAGGAAGAGGGACTTACCAGATGGCACGTGGTGAAAGATTTCATCACGCGCCGCATCAGCCCCTTGAACAAGGGGTTAAGGATTCGATCAGAATTTTGAGGAAGGGAAGTAATTTTTCCACTCGGTTCTTATTGATTAATTTCGAGCTTGATTGTTGAAAATTTGATTTACCCATGTAGACCTCTCACGAATAGAGATTGACATCCGAGTCAAAGAGATTGACATCCAAGTCAAACTCGTTTGCAAAAAGGCTCCACCACCTAGTGTAGTGGCTCCTCGAATTCCGGCGGTCGTGCCTGCAAAAGAAAAAAGAACTCCTAAACTTAATCGAAGATTGATTCCATCTTTAGGGTCTCGTAGTCATAAAAATGACCACAAAATAATGTTTCTTTTTCTGCCCTTTGCTAAAAGTAGGCATGGCAGACCATCAAGACGACGAAGAGGTCGAATTGATGGTCGTCGGAAAAGAGGTAGAGGAAAACAAAGCTCCTCCAGTCAAAAAATATCACCTTGTGAAGACTGTTGTCAAGCAGGGTGACGACTCAAGATCTGCTCCTCCAATCAACCCTGCTAGCACATTATTTGCAGATGTAGTTGATGTAGAGAAGAGAGGTGTATTCCAAGCAATCGAAGCCCTTAAGAACAAAGCCCCCAATATCAAGGTACCGTTCTACTACGACGACAAGCCTTTCTCAGTCTCTGCTTCTCACGGCTTTATTAAGTGACAAGAAAAGGAGAACTGGAAGATGTCAATGTGTGGGACTCTGGTCACAAAACAGACAAACAAAATTATAAAAACGAAATGGAGATTGCTATCTATTCACTAAATGATTCAAAACGGTGATGTATATTGCAAAAGGTATGCTCTAATTTCAGGGAGAATGATTGTGAATAAACATGGATTAGGGTCTAGATGGAGATTTGGATTACAAAGGAACATAGGCTGGGTTCTTATAGTCTATAAAACATTGGCAGTTTGTTGCAGTGGTGTCTTTTCATGACAATGGTCGCGTCTCTTTAAGTCAATAGTCGCGTCTCTTCATAACAAACGTTGTATTTTTCCAGATGTAACAGCCAATACCCGTTCTCCACGTGGGTTATCATTAACCACATGTGAGTAACTATCCTCGAGGACCTCCTCTATGAGGGAGAGGTCCTGGAATGATCAAAGAGGACCTCTAGGGGAGGTTCAATAGGACGTCCACGAGAGATTCGATGATGGTCCAAAGACTCTCGGTCCCATCTTCTGATCATTTGATTGATCTTGGGTCCAGTAAGCTAACTTGGGCCTAGTAGATGATCTATCTTAATTATAATAAAAATAAAAGATATACCTGGAACATCGACCAGTCAGCAATCCTCGTCAGCTAGCCCCTCAACTTCAAGTGCAAATAACTTACTTGAAGAGGTTTTGACCAGAACCAGGCTTGGTCAAGAAGATAGTTTTACTTGAGTTGCAAATAGCTATTTTTCTTAAGAAGAAGGAGCGTCAGTCGTGTACATTTATGAAAACAATTCCCGAAGGGACGATTATGATTTGGTCTTCAAAGATTTATTAGGAATATACTATAATAAAATAGTACCCATTGGGCTTTCATCTTTGTTCATTTAATTTTGCCGCAAATTATAGGCCTACAAATAACCATCAGAAGGGAAAGAATAAGAAACATTCCTTTAGAGACTTCCATCTTTCTTACTTTGGTTTTTGAGGAGAACACTCCAACTACTCCAAAAGGAATGAGCTGAGTCAAAAATTTCTTCAATAAACATTGTGAAAGACAATTCTCATTCTCCAAAATACCAAACGGATAACCAGGTCACATTTACCAGCAAGAAAGATAGGACTATCATAAAAGAGAATGATCTTGTCAATAATAACGTTTACAAATAGTAAAGAGAACTCAGCAGTCAGAAAGACAAGAAATTATTTTGAAAAATAAATAGGGACCAATATAAACCCGTAGCCCATAATTTTTGTTTGAGTACAACCTCCGACTTAATCACAACACAGCACCACCAAAGGGTTTTAACACTTTTCTTCAGAAAAGAGATGCATTAAACTTCAACAAGCGGAATGATCCAAAAGAAATACATGGAGCCAATGCTTTCTTGTGTCAACGAACTTGCAACAGAAAACTCTCGTTATTCAAACTATCAAACGAGTAAATGAGTCACTCTTTTACAATAAGAAAGAAGCAACAACCATGGAAATAACAATATTACCAATTGACGAAGATCACCAGTGGTAAAAGCAACTCAACAATACAAAACAATAATAGTTTTAGAGAACCATTAAAGACCCATTGAATCTCATCAACTACCATGAATTATGAACCCAAGAGAAATTTACCGACACCACCGGACAAGATTTTGTCAAATTCAGAAATCAAGGTAAAGAACAACTTTCTAAAGCACCCTAAAAGAAATATGAAAAGTCGATGCACCCTTAATAAAGAACTTACAAAAGTAATCTTCCAATCCCCGAAATTTCAAGAGAACAAATGAGTTAAATTTTCCAACAGGGTAAACAGAACTTCCGTGAAAAGATAAATCTTGCAACTTAATTATGCTCACGTGGAGCAGAAATATCACAATAATCGAAAGAACAATAATTGTTTCAAAGAATGATCAGAGACCTACTAGAGCTTGTCCACTTCATTATAACCCCCCATTCAAAAGAAATTCATGACTGCAAGGAACTACAACCAGAAACCAGATACAACCTCGAGAAAGACAACAAATTCATCAGCGAGCTCATGCTCAACACAGAACTTATGGAACAGGGGTAAGAACTTTTCTTTTTTTTTATACCACGAATAGTGGTGTAGCCTGGCAAAACCTAGGACAACAACCACGAACTCAATTGCTCAACGTCCGCTACTAATACACATAGCCCAATGTAATCAATTACGCATATATATAGGATTATCTCATGACAATCATAGAATAAATTAATATATATAAGGTATCACATCATAACATATATTAACAACGAGAATGATAGTACAGAGGCAATTCGATACAATACAACATAATAAACCACATCACTAGAAATGCGGATGCAATGGATTTCCCAAACCCCACCTACTGTGCACAGTGTATCATTTTTAATACTTTTTCATTAACCACGGACCTAAATCCTGACTCTGATACCAACTGTAACACCCTGGCTATTCGAAAGCCAAGATGTTACCTAAAGGACTAACATACAACCAAATTACGAAAGAATTTAAACTTAAACTCGCCTAAGTACATAAAGGGACCAACTTTAATAATAGCATGGCAGGAATAAAGACTGAATTCATCAAACAGAATCAAGAAATAATTGAAGTGATCCACTAGCATCATTTAACAAGAAAACATAATGTGGAGAGAAATATCATGCAATAGAAAACTTATTTATTACAGTTCCTCAATTAACAACTAAAAGACATACTCGACACTAATAATGAAAGTAAAATGTAGTGAACTGTGTGATACGTGCAGGTCTATTCCCTCCCATTAGAGTCATCATCAACATCACCTAAATAAATAAAGAAAACAAGAATGAGTCGAAACTCAGCAAGTACAGTAAACAATTGAACATTCAAGATGTATGAATGGAACGAATGGGTGCATTGAAAGGAAAGGACTCACACATGCTCATACCGGTATAGTGAGTGACACACCCATCGGTGCTCACTTAAGTCCGTACTTAACAAAGTCCGGGGATCCAATCACCGTATGAAGAACGTTTCATACGGGTGTCCGAAATTGCCCACATTGGAATGGTGGGTATTACGTGCCGATACTGGAATTGATGGGTCTTAACAATTCCACTCCCGTGGACGGAACACGAACAATGCAAGAATGGAATGAATATATGCAATGGGTGTCATCTCTTTCAATCACATGGATTATCAATTAAGAACGAATATATGTCATGAAGTATGAATCATGGATCATTGAAATAGCATCGCATCAACAACTTTCAACTGTATAACATAAAGTATGAATATGGATCATAGAAGAAGCATCGCATTAACAACATTCAACAGAAATCAACATGTCTTAACACATTGTACTTGCCTTCCGCGCTGTGACGTGCTAGGAGGCAACGAAGGTGCTCCTCCACTCATCGCTTCACCACCTACACAAATACGTATTCGCAATAAGGATAACAAGGTATGGCATAGCTATGGTGTCCTACCATAATCCCCTAACTTTCCAACACAATCAACGGTTTCAAACTGACATTTAACCTATTCAGCCACCTGACAACCCTACTGGACAGCAGTACGAGAAAAATCATAATTAAATATCTATAACTTGGAGTGACTTGAAACCAGTGCTCAATAAATCTTAATGAACCAGGCTACGAAACTCTAGTTGACGGGGTTTATCGATTCAACCAAGACAATTGGCTAACCAGTAGTTGAAAATGTCCAACAGACATCTGTCCAGACCACATAACAGCGGTAAAGAAAAAGACATAACTTTCATTATAAAGATACAATGGAGGTGATCTTTATCAATCTGGAAATATTATTAAAAAATATACAATAACCTAGTTGGGTGGAGGTCCTGAATATTATATTAACAAGGTCAAAACTAAGGATCAAACGGACAGTTCCTTCTTGTCAGACAGACAGAACAACGCGCAAAGAATAATTCATATCTCTCAAACCGTAAGGCAGAATCTCGTGATCTCGGTGGCTATGGAAAGATAAAAATCAAGACTACAAAACTCTAGGAGACTAAAATACCAGATGCTGCTTCTAAAACGCCTAAACTGGGTGCACAACTTACTGTACAGATTGGATCTAATAACAGAAGCAAAACTATCCCAGCAATCGAATCGATTTCTCATCTTTCAAGAATCAAACAGCGAGGGGAAGCCATTGTTACCCTTATAGAACCTCAAGAAGGATATGGATTGACCTCTCGAAGAACCTCCCTCTCCTCCCTTCAATGGCCGACCAAGGTGAGGAAGACGAACGGCCGGCGTGACGGTAGGAGAGATCGGCTTCGGGGGAGACCTTGGGGCAGCGCCGGGGATCGCCAGAGGCTAGCACCAAGGGGGAGGGGAGGCGCCAAAGGATAGGGGAGGTGCTGGAATGGGGAGGAGGGGTGGCGGCTCAAGGGAGGGAGTGGGGAGGGAGAGGGGAGAAGGGGAGGGGGCCGGTTAGAGTTGAGAGGGGTGTGGGGGTGCATGGGCCTTGGGCCAAGTGCGCCTCCCCCCTCCTTGCTCCACTTTTGGCCAGCCAAGGGCCTTCCTGGGTTGCAATAGCCTGGGCCAGAGGCCCATAGTCCAAAAGTTCCCCGAAAATTTCAAATTTTAAAACAACTCTATCTCCCGAACAGAATCCTCCCTAAACGAAAATTAGAATATTACAATTTCCAGTAGGAAAATAATTCAGAATAATCCCAGAAATTCCTTTTTGAGTCTTTCTTTACATTTAGAACTTCCAAAAGCTATATCTTCTTCATCCGAACTCCGATCGAGCCTATTCAAATTTCCAAATTCATCTAAATTCTAGCTTTATTTTTAGAGATTTTTACTTAATTTTTGGAGTTTGTTTTCCTATCTATTTTTGTTTATTTACTTCCTTTACGAGTAGATATTGATTCCTCGGGGAATTTCGAGGCAGAGGAAGTCCAGCAAGACTAAGACCAAGACCAGTACCAGGACTTTTTTCATGGCAAGTTGTACCTTTGATTCAAAGTACTGCATTCTACTTTAAGTATTTATTAAATTGCTTTTGAGTTTTGTTATTAATCCTATATGTTTATATCCACATTGCCTATTGTATCATCATAATCTTTTTTCACCCTAGCTTGGTTAATTATTAGTTGGTATTACCATAACACCAACGTGGGTTGGTTAGATACGAGTAGCTTGCTTAGCCATGGAACGAGTCAATCATTATTATCTGAGTTACAAATATAAACTTGACTAAGTGATTATGGAATATATAAAAAACTGTATGTTGTGTGTTGTTACTTGTTGATGGCATGTGTTGCACTTAACCAACTGGGTAGAAAAAGATTTACACTGAGCCAAGTGGTGAAAACTCTGTGACATGGTGGAGCTCAGTGTGTGGGTATTTAAAAGAATTTTCATTTAGCTCGAAATTGGAAGTCTTGTTTTGTTCAATTAAGGACTTAACTTTGTGCGCCATTGAACTGAGCCACCACTGTACAACCACATGCCTGATGGGACAGGCCTTACTTAGTAGGTTGTGGAGTTTTGACATTGACTGCTCAGGTAGTAGGATAGAAATGGGTGGAGGTATGTGCCGTTGTGGTAGGGTCGAATCTATGGGCAGTTCGCCGTCCCTAGGTCCAACGGTGTGCGTCGTGCCAAAGCGCTGTTGTAGGGTTGGTACGACGGTAAACACATCCGGAGAGTCAATTGTCAAGATAAAACATGTGAAAGGTTATGTTATGATCAGTGTAGGACACACTGGTTACCATCGACAACTTATGCTGTTAAGATAGCAAAACGCTGAACTCCGCGAGTAGGTATAGAGATGGTAAGTCACTGTTACATGTAGCCTTACGTCTTTTGACTACTTGTCAGTTTTTACATCTATTCCATCCCTTGTAGGTTTAAAAGCGATGAAAAGTCTTTGACTGATACAATTGACTATCAAAAGGTCGAGATGCAGAAGTTAGAGGACGAAAAGCTTGACCTGATGAAGAAACTTTAGAAGGCGAATTCTGCAGCTTTTGAGTTGCAGGATGTAATAAACAACAAGTGATGAATTTAAAACTGCTCATATACATGACTTTCTTTTCTTCCTCTAACTCTTTTCCCTTGGTAGAAAAAGAGGTCAAAATGGGTAAGCTCCACACCGAGGTCAAACAAAAGGTCATGGTGGTCAGCGAGCTATCCTGTCTTGGCAAAGAAAAAGACAAGAAGATCAGGTCGTGGGAGGAACATCGCACCAAGGACGCTGCCTCTCATGAGAATGAAATCAAGAAGCTTGACTCTCAATTAGTAGTTAAGAAATGCTTTATCTACGACCAGTTTTAACTAGTCTTTAATAGGTATCTTTTTTGACTGGTCTTACTCTGTCTGCAGAGCAAGTAGTCGAAATATAGCAACTCCAAGAAATTTTGACTCGTAACCAGGAAGAGATGAAGTCAACAAAGAATAACCTTCAGGACAACATCTCTCTCCTTAACAATGTAATTGGAGGACTTGGTGCTAAGGAGGTCAATCCTCTTGAAGACACAATGATTGCTCATACGAGTGTCATTGGAGAACAAGTCAGAAATTTGAAGGAGTTGATAACCACTCTAAAGACTAACCAAGTTGACTCAATAAGAGAAGCAGTCGAAAGTGCAGTGAGCTACGCCTTGGCGAAGCTTAAGGCACATGACCAAAATCTTAGCCGTCAGCCAATCGAGGACGACTTCGACTGCCCTAAGGCAGAAGCAGTCCGACTGATTGCAGAAGTGAAGCCAGTCAACCAGAAGGTCGCGGAGGAGATGCAAATTGGATCTCCCTCCTCATAGTTGTTTATAATAGGGAACTTGTAAAGACAAGTCTTTTTCTTATAAATATATAAAAGCTTCTCTTTTCTGCAAATTATCTTGTCGAGTAGTTAGTAACTCATAATATAATGAATAAAGAAAAAGAAATTGAATGCAAGACTAAGAATTGAAGTCATATTAATAACTTTATACTAGCCCCCGACTATTTGCTTAGTTTATTTATATAAACTAAGTAAATATTGATTAGAGTGCCTTAAAAATTCGTTCGACCTCTCTTAGTAGACTCAATAGTTGTATACCGATTGCAAGAGTTAGAAATAGTATGACGCTAGGAAGTTCCTTTCAGTGGGCAGGACCACATGCACAGAGAAAAGACTTGGACTAGGTGTTGTGTCTTTCTCCAATCGGTTTGAACTAATTGAGTGTACCAAAAGTAGTCGAACAAATTATATAGCATACCCCTCTTAGAGAATTCTTCAAAGTGAATAAAAAATTAGACTAAGTTTAAAAAAACCTTGCTTGAAATTATTTCATCCAAAATTTGTTGAACCCAATTTCTTTGTATTGGCAGCAAAAATTAGGAACGAGTCGACACTAGGAAGTTCCTTCTAGTGGGTAAGACCACGTGCAGAGAGGAAAAACTTCAACTAGGTGATGTTACCTTTCTTTCGACCAGTGTAAAGAAAATCGAGTGTTTAAAAAATGATCAAAAAAAATTATGAAAGCATTGCTCACATTCTAAATAGTAAAGATTGAAGTAAACTAGAACTTTATTGCGAAAGGAAGAAGTTACACATAAAATTTGTGTAATTGGTTGATGTTCCAGGAATTAGAAAGGACACGACCATCTTCCATTGCTAGTCGTACCGAACCTGGTCACGTAACTTCGACCGCGGTGTAAGGACCTTCCCACTTGGGGGAAATTTTATTCTGATTAGTCTGGGATTGAATTCTCTTCAATACCAAGTCACCTACAGCAAGGCTGCGAGGTTGGACCGTACGATCATAGTATTTGCGCAGGGCTTGATAGTAGACCACTGAACGGATTAAAGTCTGATTCCTCTTCTCTTCGAGTAGGTTGATACCATCCACTCGATGTTGTTCCTGGGTAGAGTAGCTGAATTTTTTATCCCTCGTCGACCGAATCTTTAGTTCTGGAAGAAGCATGGCTTCAACCCCGAAAACTAGGAAAAACGGTGTTTCACCTGTTGTTCGACTAGCAGTCGTGCGAACTGCCCAAAGTACTGAGGGTAATTCTTGGACCCAAGCCCTCGAGTTCTTTACAAGCTGGTCGAAGACACAAGTTTTGATCCCCTGCATAATTTGGTCATTCGCTCTTTCGACCGTCTCATTACTTTATGAGTGAGCGCAGAAGCATAACACAGCTTGGTACCCAATTCTTTATAAAATTCTTGGAATTTTACACTAAAAAATTGCTTACCATTGTTTGTAATTATTCGACTTGGGACACCAAATCGGGTAATCACGTTTCTCATCATGAACCTCTTAGTGGCTTCCGTTGTTATCTTAGTCACAGGTTCAGCTTCAATCCATTTTGTGAGCGTATCAATTGCCACAAAAAGAAACTCGGAGCCCCCTAGTGCTTTTGGGAACGACCATAGGATATCGATACCCCAGGTTGCAATAGGCTAAGACAAAGGTATAGTTTTTAATGTCTGAGATGGTTGGTGTGTTTGTCTGCTTTGAAACTGATATTGTACACACTTTAGAACCAATTCTTTAGCATCATGGGGGGCTGTTAGCCAATAGAAACCTTATGGAAAAGCTTTATCGACCAGCGTTCTATAGGAAGTATGAGTTCCACAGATACCCCTATGTATGTCATGAAGGATATTTAATCCCTCTTGCTGCGATATACATCACATGAGAACCCCTTGAGTACCTCTTTTATAGAGGACTCATTTGACCAAAGTATACATTTTGGCCTTTGGGGTAAACGATTTGCCTCAAGATCATTATTGGGCACTATACCCTTCTGAAGATACTCCGAGATGAGATTCATCCAGGTATCCTCGTATTCTAGAGAGGTTGTCTCAATAGGAGGTGTTTCTGGTGTTTCGACCAAAGACGGCTCCTGGAGCTGTTCCTAGAAGACTTCTTTTGGTATGGTGATCGGGAAGAAGCCATTCGAGCTAACTGGTCCGCAAGGAAATTATCCTTTTGAGGAATATATTGTACCTCAAAATCGAAAAAATGATTTTCAAGCTTTGTGACTTCTGATAAGTACCGAGACATGGTCGGATTAGAGCACTGGTACTCTTTTCCTACCTGATTCACGACTAGTTGTGAGTCTCCTCTCATGAGTAATCATCGAATCGTGAGCGCTTTCGCTGCTCGTATGCCAGTCAATAAACCTTCTTATTCTGCTATATTGTTAGTGGCAGGAAAGTTTAATTGAATAACATACTTTAAAGTCTCTCTTGTAGGAGATTCCAGGTCCACCCCAGCTCCGAGCCACTAAGCGTAAGTGACCCGCCTAAGCACATCGTCTACTGGTTGTGGGAATTATACTGGGATCCTGAACGGGTTCATAATTTGTCCATTCGGCGACAAAGTCTGCCAAACTCTGGGATTTAATGGCCTTTCGAGACACGAAATGGAGCTCGAACTCCCCAAGCGACTATTTTACCATGCGTCTCGCTGCTTCCATGTTCTGGAGGACCTCTCCCAAGGGAAACTCAAACGGCACAATTATCTTGCGCGTCTGAAAATAATACCTCAGTTTCCTCGAAGACTTGCGGAGGGCATATAAAAGTTTTTGAACCTGAGGGTATCACTGCTTTGGCCCGTGTAAAACTTCGCTTACGTAGTAAACTAGTCGTTGGATGTTTCCACGTTCTGCAACTAGTTCTGCACTCACTGCCTGTGGCGTGGCAGTTAGATAAATTAAGAGCGTCTCTTTTGGTTTCGAAGAAACTATAACAGGAGTACTCGTAAGATACCTGTTGACATCCTCGAAGGCGTTGTTTGCCTCCTTTGACCACTCAAAACCTTCATGTTTCCTTAGAAGTTTGGAGAAAGGGAGTTCTTTTTCTCCCAGTCATGCGATGAAACAACTTAAAGCCGCCATGCACCATGTGAGTTTTTGAAGCTCTTTCTTTGTGGTTGGAGAGCGCATTTTTTCAATGACCTTTATCTTTTTTTTGGATTTGCTTCAACACCTCGTGTAGAGACAAGGAATCCAAGCAATGTTACTAAAGAGACTTCAAACACACACTTCTTAGGATTGAATTTCAAATGGTGTTTTCTGAGGTTGTCGAATGTTTCTTCCAGGTCTGAAATATGATTAAGTCGCTTTATGCTTTTTACGACTACATCGTCAACACGTGCCTCCAAATTTCGGCCTAGTTGAGGTGAAAAAGTTATTTGCATCAAGCGTTGAAAAGAAGCGACAACATTTTTTAGACCAAATGACATTTTGACATAACAAAATATCCCAAATAGTATAATAAATGCAGTCTTTTGTTCATCTTCTAGACACATACTAATCTGATGGTAAATAGAGTATGTATCAAGAAAACTTAACACTTCACAATCAGCGGTAGAGTCAACCAATTGATCGATACAAGGTAGAGAAAAATTATCTTTTGGATAAGCTTTATTAAGATCAGTAAAGTCTACACACATATGCCACTTACCATTATACATTCTAACTATTACAGGGTTAGCTAACCACACAAATCGATCCGGCTCCGAACGACACGCCCAACCCCGCAATCGCAGCACCACGCCTCTCCTCGGGTTATCAACCGTGCGCTGCCCGTGGAACACAAGCAAGAACAAGGAAGAACACAACCAAATTGCGACTTTGGGGTTTCACAAACCGATTTTGTTCATAAAAAAACCCGCAGCACCGACAGATTCTGGACGTCCACTTGTTTCGACGAGTAGCTTGTCCAATTCTAACCTAATGGCATCTCATCGATTAGGTGAAAATCTCTATAATTTTTTGTTTTACGGGTTAGTTGTCGGTCCTGAGCTAGTCGGCTTGAGTTGGACTCGATCACCCTTGCTGGACTCGGTGACTCGAGCATGTAGAAGTACTTCTTGATCCTCTCACATAGTAAATCGGTAGTAATCGATTCTCAAATGAGGAAGGTGACTAGGGAGCTACTGATTGGTCCTAATTTAGGAGTGTTGTGTATATCCGAAGAAGTGATGTCCTCATCACTAACCACTCTGGGTGGTCGACTTCTTTTATAAAACCTGCTTCAAGTAGCTTGTCCAATTCTAACCTAATGGATTTAGGGAACTTCTATAATTTTTGACTTCATCGTTCAGAGCTTTGCTCGATCACCTCCTGGTGACTTGTAGGCTACAATAGCGTGCTAGATCTAGGCTACTTCCTATTTAGGGTCGGAAGTAACCCCAATGCGAACGGTTTTGAAGGCTTCCTTGCTTCATCGAGTAGATAGGCTACAATTGCTAGACCAACCATCTCGAGGGATCACCAACCATCTCGAGGGATCAACGGTCGCATATAAGTGCCATCTTTTTATCACAGCGGACTGTGATCACTCATTTGGGACCTGGCATCTTAAGATATTGAAAACCATAATGAGCAGCCATTAGGAATCTTGCTAGAGTTGGTCGTCCGAGTATGGCGTCATATGCTGTATCGAAATCGACCCCATCAAAAGAAATTTTTTTGTTCAAAAATTGCTTGGAGAACCAAACGTTACAGGAAGAGAGACTTTCCCAATTGGTTTGGCCGAATACCTTGATACAATCCCATGGAATGAGTATCGTACGGGTTTTATTCTTGTCCAGGGCACTTGTAAATAGAATATTTAATGAACTTCCTCCATCAACTAGCACTCGATTTACTCGACAATTATTGATGGTGGGCTCGACTACGATCGGGAACCAACCTGATCGAGTAGAAGGATTGGGCAATCATCCTTCTCGAAAGAGATGGTGATTTTCGACTACTTTGATAATTTATTGACAGGAAGATAGTCAATGGAGTTTACCTCACGTTTGACAGTCTTAAGCTGTCGCTTTGACTTGTATGCCAAAGATCCTCCATAGATGTGGTCGATGGTATGCTTCAGATCTTGAAACGGCATCCCATCATCGTCACCCGACTGCTTTCGACTACTTGTTTGCCTGTCGGACCCGGATTTTGTAAATCCAAATCCTCTGTGAAATCTCTGTGCTATTCCCTGGATCAGTAGATAGCACTCCACAGGTACATTGCTGAATCAAACCATACATGGCATAACATCATTTCATTCATTAATTTACACATCAGAGTTTACATAGACCGCTTCGGGTCAGTTTTTACAATAAGGGCCGAACATGCCAAACAAATACATTACAAAAGGTAGCGGAAGCGACAACGGAAGCAAAGGGGTGAGGGCACATCTTACCGCAGGCAAGTGACTGGGGAACCCGTGTACACCCGATATTATCCGAAAATCCCCGGACAATATAGGAGGTACACAAGAACCGACGGAGTCAGCTAGACTGGGGTGAGACTAGAACAACTAAGGACTAAACTACGCTTCAACGATTCCTGGGTCTTCAGACTTCTGGATCCTCGTAGTAGTCGTAGTCTTCAGGTCTCCCTACTTCTGAGGAGTTGGGAAAGAGCGAGGATGAGCACAACTACCGTGCTCGCGAGCCCACACAACAGATGCAATAATATACATGCAAGGTGTAACAAGGTTGGCTCGGGTTCTTTTATTTGCGTAAAGCAGTATTTGTAAATACAGATATTAGAAAATTTCTATCACTTAGCATTTTAACCAAATTGCATTTCTAAATAGATTAATTGTGCAGTAAGTAATAACAGCAGAGGTTCCTCCATCTAAACTCGTCTCATGCTTCATTTGATTGGAGCTACCTCCATACATTAACAACACTGGATACGACGATCCAGGAAAAGTCAAATCTCAGGCCCCGACCTGGTTTTCATATCACCCACAAAGGTTTTTGAAATAGAACTATCTCAAGTTAAGTTCCCATGTCCGCCTTTGACCGTAGGCGCGGCTGTTTGAACAGTTTTGACTCTGCAGAGGTTGTACACTTTACCCACAAGAGACAATCATACTCGTTACCCCACATGATTCCGTAGTCATGTAGTTGAGTGATCGTCACAGTAACCTTTCAGTCTACCTCGCCCTTTCCATCATCTCACCCATATGGGGTTGCGCCCATAAGTTGTGGGGGATGTTCACCACTACGACGAACGTAGCTAGCGACTTCACCCTCGGTGTCCCTTCCCGGCTCATGCCTGCACTACCTTTCTCCTCCACCAGTGAGATGACTTTTAGGGTCCGATAAATTTACTTAGCCAAGTTGCATTTTGCAGACTTGTGGTTGTACTTATTTTACACAGGAGGTCATGACAAGATTAAGTCCTTAATCCATCCGGGCGGTTCGTACCACATACCAATCTTTCTCGTGCGCGACGGCACCCACCATTCTCTCCATCCGCCCAGATGTGGTATTAGCAAGTTTTAGGGTTTTGGGGAAGTATAAAACAAATTATCCAACTACCCAATCATTCTCCTCAATGACTGCCCAAAACATTTGTCATGATTAAAGGATGATGATTTGGGGTAGAAATACCCCGGTACTTAAACAAGTCTAGCATGGCGTTTAAGTACGACCTATAACTAGTAGGTTACCATATATTTACTAGGGTGACAAGGATTTTGGGAGTTCAAGTATCAAGGAAAACGGTATAATAATTATTTAATCAACAAGTAGGCATTTAACTACCTTAGGGTGTTTGACATATTTTTGCATAGAAATTAGAGCATGCCATTTGATATTTTAAAGGAACATAATTTGCATAAAATGTAGGATCAATATGATCAAAGTGTTGACTCGCCTGGGATAAGGGTAGAAGGGTCTAGGTATTCTTGAGCTTGTCCGAAGTGGAGGTCTCCCGCGTCTTCGAACCCTACTCGGACGGACGTACCGGAAAAAGACATAACAACAAAAGAGAGCAAATAAATATAAATCACCAAGCAAATAAACTCCAAATTAAACAAGACCAGTGCCATTAGCAAGATCTTGATTTTAGAAAATTTTAGGAAAAAGATTCATAATTTTTGGGGCTATAATGAGAGAGTTATGGATTTTTGAAGCTTTAAACATGATTTACAATAGAAAAGAAAACAGAGAAAGCCGGTTTAATCTGGAGGCGACACGTGTCGGGCGCATTACAGCGGGCGCTGGTCCACGCAAGATCGTGGCGTGGGTCAAGGCCAAGACGCTGCCGAGTCCACGGGTGCACCGCCAAAGATGATGACTCGCCCACACGCCACCTCGAGTTTGAAAATTCGGTTAAACCGAGTGCTTAACCGCGAGATGGGCCCACACGCCGGGACTATGCAAAGGCTTAGCTCTAATTAAACAGGGTTTAACCCTTAAGTAGCACAAGAATCGCCGGCAATTTTCGTCCGCAAGAACGGACCGAGGAGAAGAGGCTGGCGCTGCTGGCTCGCCACGGCGGAGGATGGCGGCGGCGCCGGGTTACCTAAATGGGTTCCCCTGAGGCGGTCCCGATGACGGCGGCGGCGGCGCGAGTTGGGCGAGCGGCGCGCGACCATGGGAGGCGGCGGCGGAGCTCGGCGAGGTGGAGAAGGCGATCGGTGCCGCGACTCGACGAGACCGGGAAGCACGGGTCGGCGAGGTCCTCTCACCACCCGCCAACAATGGCGGCGGAAGTCGGTCGGGTGGGGAGATCGGCGGAGAGGAGGCGGCCGAGCGAGAAGAAGAAGCCGATCCGAGCTACGGTGGTCCGGAGGCTTCGGTTGGAGAGAGAACTCTGGGTGGCGGTGGCGCACGGTGACGGGTGGCGGCGGGATTTGGCCGAGGAGGAGATCGGCGGTGGAGTGGTTCGCCGAAAAGGGGAGCTCGGCACGGCAATGGCGCTTACTCGGCGAAGGGGCGGCGTAGGGAGGTGGAGGGGCTCCTCTAGGTCTTTTATAGGCGGTGGAAGGGGGGGCGAAGGGGGAAGGTGGGGCGGCGCGGAGTCCCGAGGAGCTCGGTATGGCCTCCTGCGTGCACGCCGAAGCAGGTGGAGCAGCGGCATGGGCGCGGGATGGTGGTGACAGGGAATGGCGGTGCCGCGGAGCCGGTGGCGCGGGGCCGGTCACAGTGGAGGTGACGGAGCCGTTGTCTGCACCGCACGGGAGAGAGAGGAACGCAGGGGGGGCGCGCTTGAAGAGAGAGGGAGAAGAGATCGGGCCGGCGCACGGAGTGGAAGCAAGAAGCAGTCGGGCGGCATACTAGCCAGGGAAGAGGGGAGGGCGACTGGGCCAGGAGAAACAGAGATGAGCGGGCCGGCTGACCAGGAAGGCAATGGGCTGAGCCTGGGGGAGGAAGAGAAGGAATTTCGAAACTTGCAAAAGCTCCAAAAATAGAAAAGATGGTAAATGATTTGAAATTGAAATTTTGAAAACACAGAAAGATTTGAAACACAAATCCGAGCTTAATAAGAAGTTTGAAATCCTTCGAAAATATTACAAATTGAAATTACGACTTGAAAATAGGGGTTAAATAGTAAACACTATTCATTAACTGAAAACGGGGTGTTACATTGCCCTACTTCTTCGTGTGTAGGAAGAGGCCCTTTGCCGGTGTAGTAGTCCTCGCGTTTCCGTTGGAAAACTCAGCAATTGCGAAGGTTGTGTCCTTCCTTTTTATGGAAAATACACCACCTAGGCTTATCATTCTTTCGTTCGGGGTGTTTGACCTTATCGTAGTCGTAGCAAGCATCCTTGTCAAGTTCTGCATAGTCGGCCAGGTCAAGCCAATTCTTCTCATTTCACTCTCCTACTATGGAAGCATCAGAAAAAATAGAATTTACCGACGATGAATTACCGGAGAGGACCCCACAGACGGCGCCAGCTGTCGGTGATCTAATACTGATCTTATGTATGATTATTTGTTTCAGGGAAACTCTTGGAAAATAAAACCACACAGAGAATGACAAGGGGATTTTATACAGGTCAGGTCTTCTCCGAGGAGAATAATAACCATACTCCTGTGTGGCTATATTGAGTCTGTTGATTACAACAAAGAGGAAAGCTAAAGCCTAATGTCTTGTGCTTCTGATTGCCTTATCCTCCGATCGATGTCACTGTCGTCTACTGCCTTTAACCTTTATATAATGCATAAAGGGGTGGCAGTTCCTCCAGGCCAAGAGGCGCCTCACTGTTTCGGATGATAAAACAGTTAATGGAAGATATTATCATAGAGAAAGGGACATGATGTTATTCTAGAGAATAACCGCATATACTAACTACTCCGAGTGTTTAACACATCGTATAAGACTCCCTGATCGACTAGGCTCTCAAGTCTGCAGGCTTCATCAATCAGAAGGTTGTCTCAACCAAGCTAGTCGGAGGAGGTTCTACAACTACAAGGCAGTTGTAGGACGTACGACTTCATCATAGTTGTAGAAAGACTTACAACCATGGGGTGATCGTAGAAAGGCTTACAACCATATAGCTAAGTTTCTCCCTTATGAACATTTAAGGGGTATATTCGTGGACAATAAAAAGATATTGCTATCTATAATAAGAATTATAGATAAATAATAAAATAAGGATTGTTATATCCCTATCAGATGTGAAAAATCTATGTGTGTGCAAGATATGCTTACAAGGTGGTGTCCGTACGTGTAGTACGCCCGGACGGTCGTTGCTCGTTGTGTTGACTAGATGATCTTTGCCGGTTCTTCCCACACACATTGCGGGTGTGCGAACTCTGGTGGTAACATCACATTGTTCATAGAATTATCTGGATAGGGTTTAGTCCTCTCGACATACAACTTGTGCTTCCGCATGATCTTCGTGTAGAAGTTCGTCGACGACTCCGACATCCCCTTCCTCATAGTTGGGTGAATCGAGGTTCGGTGAAGTGTTGGTTGTGGTGATGTAGTGTTATCTTGTAGCTCTCTTCTCCTCTACTTCTCTTATCCGTCCTTTTATAATGGGATTTTTTGCCATGAAAAGGTGGCGTGGCCAAGTGTGGTCTTTTCGGTATGAAAAGATGGTGTCGCAGTGTGTTATCATCTCTTTCTGCGAAAGTGGCAGTGTGTGGTGTGATAGGGTTCGGTCTTTTCGGCTTAAAAAGGTGGCGTGGCGGAGTGTGGTCTTGTTCTTCTGAAAAGTTAGCGTTGTGGTGCATTGTCATATTGATCTTCAAAAGTGGCAGCTTGTGGCGTGACAGCGTGCGGTCTTTTCGGTTTGAATAGGTGGCATGGCAGAGTGTGGTCTTGTCAGTTATAAAATTTAGCGTCGTACTGTGTTGTCATATCGATCTGCAAAAGTATCGGTGTGTGGTGTGACAAGGCGTGCCTTTTTGGTTTGAAAAGGTGGTGCGGTGGTGTAAAGGCTACAAACAGGGTGGTGTGGGGTGTCGCTATGCCGACTCCCTCACATGGCCACAGTGTGCACATAAATAAATATATCGATAAACGGACTAGCATAATATAAGTAGTACAAAAATTAATATTTACATGGCATGACTGATATTTGCAAGAACAAATATCTACTCGTGGCCCCTCTTGGGGCGTACCCCGCGTGTCGCCCTGGCCTCGTCCGGGGTGGCTGTGGGCACTAGTGCGAGTACGTCAAAGGCTCAGGCGGCCGAAGTACCCGACCAACACGAGTAGCCTGAGCGGGTGGCGCGATGGCGTCCTTCGTCGGTTGGCTCGATCCAGGCGCATTGTGTAGCTATGAAGCCCCAACGGAGATCTGGCTGCCACACTGGTCGAACTCGAAGTCCCCATAGCATGAATCCTCGATGTGTTCGTGCGACACATCCGGCTCGTCCCAAAGCGGTGTACGACCTGTGAAACATTACATTGTGCATATAAACATGGCAAAAATCAGGAAATAGTATGTTATGCTTGTAAGCAAGATAGTCATACCTCATCGCACAAGGCCAGAGGATGGCTCCGCGTACACCTGCCCCGTGTATGGGTGGCTCAAGACCTGTCAGAGAAAATTATTGTTAGTAACTAATGGAGCTCGAAATAAAGATCGGATGTGAGTGTTTCATGCTGACCTGTGAACTATGTCGGGGTACTCCTGGGGCGTGACGCACCGTGGCTCACCCCCCGTCCATGCACAAGTGGGTCCACCGTGTCCCTTGGCGTACGGCAAGACGCGATCTGGATCCCTCGTCTCATCTTCTCGAGGAATTGCTCCATGGCCGCTCTGATGTCCTGCGCCGTCATGCTGAAGCACTCCCCGAGCGTTAACAGATGCACGAAGGCCGCAACTCGTGCACCTCCTGGTGCAAATCGACCTATAAAAATAATTAACAAGTTAGAAACCAAAATCTTACGAAGCAAATAAGAACTATGGACCACTCAATACGTACCACACGATGGAATGCGGAGTCCGGTTGTGTGGGGTACATGTCAGACATTGCAGCCTCGTGTCGTGGTGGGTCGTCCATGACCTTGACGCAGCGAACCGTTGTTTGACTGGAGTACACACGATGTACTAAGCGTGTATCCCGGGATCATGGGGAGTGTCCTCCTGGATGACATCAGCAAAGGCGTTGATCCTGCCCTGAACCCAAGGGAACATCCCCTCCGCCCAAAAAGTCATAGCAGGTACTCCCTTCCTAGTGTACCTGTGGATGGCAAAAAGATTACTTCGTAAGTACATAATGCAAATGATACGACAGAAATAAAACGTGAACTTACCTATGGACATTTGGCGCCACTCGCTGCCCCTAGGGGACTAGGACCTCCTGTCGCAGTCCAAACTGGTGCATGACCTACTGCACCTGGTACTCCTCCACGAAGACGTCGTGCACAAAGCACATCCGCGTGTACCAGTACTTGTGGTCTCGCGTGCACAAACTCGACAAGGCTCGGGGTGCGCACGCATACAACCTTTCGGGAGTGTACAGTATCTAGATGACATAGTCATCTGTCAGCTGATCGAATATCGCAACGTAGTCCGGGCAGGATGCGTGCATAGTGATCGGCATGTAGGTGACCTGTGGAATAGAACAACGAAAACTTAGCACACGAAATTGAATTACATTATGAAAAAGAATAAATATTCAGGAAACTTACCCGTCGGCGGCACCACACCGTACCCATGGTTAGCTGGGCCACATCATCCTCCTCGGCGTACATGTTGACTGCGTACGCTGCCAGGTCCAACTATGGTCGTCCGATATGGAAACACTCAAAGGACCACAGCTGAAGGCAGCATGCATCCTCCAAGGATGGAGTTGTCATGAACCCGGTGGGACGTGTCGCACAGGGCGCGGTACGTCGTGCATAGCACCGCTGGCCCCCATGCTTAGGGATGGATCTCTTCCACCTGCCATTCTGCCAGTTGGTGTCTGTACCGGATCATGTTCTTATCGACGCTGTCGTCATAGGACCCTAGGAACATCACCTGCCCGAACAACCACAACAAGTATGCATCGAAGTGCCTCCTCACCGTGTGGTCAGGTGCGTCCTCCGCCATACGCTCGGGTTGTAAGAAGACATATACACGTCAGCAAGGTTCACAAATCAATTGATGCGGGAGGACAAGAGTTATGAAGACTTACGTAAAACTGGCAAATCCACTTCAGCATCGGCCCGTGGGTGCTTCTGAACTCCATGTAGCCGCTGTTCGGCGGCAGCACCCCCTGGAACCTCGTCAGAAATTTTGTGCGCCATGTGGCCGGGATGTCGTCATCTCCCTGCATAGAACCTGGTCAGCAAGGTCACGTCCTGAAGTGTCGGCGCCATCTCCTTGCACGGAAGGTGAAACGTGTGCGTTAACGGCCTCCACCGATCAACCAGCGTCGTCAGGAGGCACCGATCGTATAGAAAGCGCATGGGCATCCGACTACCGACCGCGTGGTCCTGGTTGTCCTCCCACGTCGCCTGAACTATCCCGCTAGTGGAAGGCCTACCTCCCTCAAACTGCATCGAAAAATATTAAGAACAAACGTTAGTACACCCAAATTAGTCAAGCTACAAATGAGTGCATGAAGGTCGTAACTACACGTACCACGGAACCCAACATGGGTCCACCCTCCACGCCCTCATGGGCGTTGGCATCCGTAGCGCACCAAGCTCAATCGCCTCCTTGCCCTCCTGCGGGAGGATGGTACTAGGGCGGCTATGATGAGGCACATCAATGATCGGGTCAAGCAACTGGTACGACCACTGTGTAGCGTATCTTGTGTCCGCCATACAAGAAATTTAGTGCATAGATTGTAAAAACTATGAAATATATACATAAAGTAATAAGAAGCAGCATTAATAAAATAATTACCTTGCACAAATAGAAACCAAATTTAAGTTGGGATTATTTTGATTAAACTATATAAACCCTACTAACCTACTATGCAATTTTTACTTATATTTTATAGGAATGTTGCTATTTTCCTAGTTTAAAAAGTATTTTTGATACTAACATAATAATTACTATGCACTAATGGCAATCATAATTATGTTAGGATTATTTGGACTCAGCTTTACAAACCCTACTAAGCTCTCTGTAATTTTAACAGGTTTTTAATTGGTATCTTGCTACTTTCCTTGTTTAAAAAGTGTCTCCAGTATTTTTAAAATATTTAGCATGTACAAATAAAAAAAAATTCATACTATTTTAATCCAGATCTACATAACTATGTAGCAACTCTGATTTTTTTTTTTTTACAATTTTAAGATGTGTCATGCTATTTTTCTAGTTTAAAAAGTATTTTTGGCACTAACAAAATAATTACCGCGCACGGACAAAAATCAAAATTATGCTACAAACCATACTAAGCTACTATACAATTTTTACAGTTTTTTAATAGGTGTCTTGCTACTTTTCTTATTTAAAAAGTGTCTCCAGTATTTTTTAAATATTTACCATGTGCAAATAGAAACAAAAATAAAGATCACAATATTTTAATTCAACTCTACGTAACTTATGTAGCAACTCAGGATTTTTTTTTTACAATTGAAGATGTGTCATGTTATTTTCCTAGTTTAAAAAGAATTTTTGGCATTAACAGAATAATTGTTGTGCATAAATGGAAAACAAAATTAAGCTGAGATTATTTTTTATTAAGCTCCACCTACTCTACTTATCTACTTTGTAATTTTTACAGATTTTTAATAGGCACCTTGCTATTCTCCGAGACGTCTTCCTATTTTTGCAGATTTATTCTAAAACGTTCGAGTACTGCAACATAAGTAATATCTGCATGATGAACTAAACTATACACGGCTCAAATGATATACTACATAAAACAGCTAAAATTATCTAATCTATTGAATTCTATGTCGATATTTTTATTTGCTAACCGACAAGGTTTTGAAATAATGTACGAAGTTGCAAAAAAATATTTACCTGCCAAATGACCTACCAAATCTGATGCTTTGTCTCTCTCTCCTCCGCTACAAACTCGCATGGCTTTGCTACGTCTCTTCTCCCCCTCTCTCTTCTCCCTCTCCTCTTTTTCGGGAATTAAAATAGCATTTACACTGATTTTTAGGGATTTAAATAGTTAGATCCTATCGCGGATTCTTGTCGTAATTTCAACTGGTGACAGTAACATTGTTTACTGCCAATCGGAAGTTGAAATGGCGATATGAATGTGGACTTGCGACATGTAGTAAACAGGATATCTGTCGCCAATTGGAATTTTGTAAAAAAAATTAACTATTTAATTTTGTAATTATCTTTTTAAATAATATTATTTTAAAAAAATCCTTTAGAATACAGCACTCGTCAAAACGCACTTCGCTCACCGCGTTTCGTGGCCATCAAAGCTTCTTTTTCAGGCTAACATGCAGTTGACGAGCTGAATACCGAATTTAAATAGGAGCAGTAGGCTCAGCAGCAAATGCGCAGATGCAGATATGCGGATACAACTCACTTATAC
Organism: Hsuehochloa calcarea; assembly: GCA_036346395.1. Taxonomy (NCBI): domain Eukaryota; kingdom Viridiplantae; phylum Streptophyta; class Magnoliopsida; order Poales; family Poaceae; genus Hsuehochloa; species Hsuehochloa calcarea. The sequence continues at coordinate 74,422,095 of CM070594.1, read as the reverse complement.
CAATCATTCCACTTGCATAATTAGTTTACTGCTGACCTTTTTTCTCTGGGTGCTCCTGTAAAGCATTTCTTTGGTATCTATGTGTATAATGTATTGCAGAGAAGAGAGCAGAGTCGGCACCGAATTCCGGTGGAGTTATTAAATTCAGAAGGAATATGAATCACATAGATAACAATACATGAAGATGGAGATCATATACTTAGTATCTTACATTTGAGGTACATATCACTTGCATTGTTTTGACTGATTGCTACTTACGTTGCTTTTGAAGTTGGGTTGGTCAGTGAATTCAATGGTAAGATTTTGGCTAGCTGCTCCATGCACTGCAGAGAAGAAGAAGCTAAAACTAGGCCCAAAATTTATCCCAGAATCCGTAAGGAAACAAAAGACTTATGATGAAATGGAGAAAGGATACAACAGAAAGGAATCAGCTGGGAAACGAAAGACTTATGATGAAATGGAGAAAGGATACAACAGAAAGAACAAAGTTGGGATTGGGATCAAGGGACTTCCTCCATTGATGAATCAATTTTTTTTAAAGAAACGAACACACCAAGACAACTCCACAAGCATCTGAATCAGATGAGATGACATATCTCAATTCATAATTTAAGTAGTTAAATATTGAAACTCCAGAAAATTGGCCTACAAATTTGATGTACAACTCTATGGCCTTCATGTGTAGTCACTGCTGTCACAGAGCTATGATACGGTCACAATCCTAACGAGCTGGTTCCGATGCCTGTTAGCTGAAGCTAAGGTTTGTGATGGTAGCAGATCAGCGACCAGAGGCTAGCCGCCCAATCCCCCGGTGGTTCCGACCTGAAGTGAAGATCTGCGAGAGGGAGGGAACCTGAGCACGCTGCCACTCTCCTTGGCCGCGTCTCTGCGGGCAGCATAGCATAGCCTTCCGCGAAGCCTCGAAAGCTGATTCTATCGGTGCTCAGTTGCCCATGCGTGACCATGACGGTCGACGCGGCGAAGGAACCGACGAGATGAGGGTTGTTTTTAGAGCCAACATGTAGGGATCTGACGGCGTTTCCACAGGGCACCAAAGTTATCTATATAGCATGGACACACACAGATACAGACATACAGAGCTCCACAATTGCAGCTTTCCAACCGTCAAGATTTATGCTCGAAATAAGAACTGCCAACAATCTTCCGAAATTGAACTTGAAAGGCAAGCGGTCCGTTTTTCAACTAGTTACACCATCCAGGTTACCAGAGTAAAGCTTGTGTTATGTTACGAGGTGAAGTTGGCAACAAATTAACAAGATAGAATAGCATCTTATACATGATGTAGAAAATGGTGTTACATGTTCTGAATAGTGCAGTCCAACAAGCAGCATGAATTTCACATTAACACTTGAAGAGGAATTTACAATTCCTTCAGAGAACAATTTAAACATCAGGATTCAGGAACTCACGCAAAACTTTGCATCTTCCGGAAGGTAGTCCAAGTGATTCTCGGATATGTGCAGCATTGTCGTATTTATTTGCTGTGTTTTCACTACGTCGTAGGCAAGTCTCTTTCATGAAAAAGCATCCATGAAAGGCGCCTCAAGTGATCCTAGGAGGGTTCGAAGAACAGAAAGGATTTATTTTCATGAGATAGTTTTTCATGAAAAGTTACATCCTTGTCCTTAAATCTTAGACACTGAGCTCCTTAATTCACTGTTGGTGCATTTCCTTCCTGTATCCTGGAGCTAAGCAATTGCAATAAGATCAAGGCAAAAAATTCAGTTACTGAACGTACGGAGAACAAACATAAAATGAAAAGGTAGCTCCATGAATGTGGCAGATATTACAAGATTCAAAGTAGCCAGAACACCGAAACCACGGAATTGACAAAGTAGGGGCTTTTAGGCATATTAGTTCTATGGAAGTACACATTGATAAAGATTGACTTCTCAATTCATTAGATGAATATTGTACAATATATATACTATATTAACCCTAGAGCTCATAAGCCTTATAGGCCTTATACACATGGGTCATATATATAACACCTCTCTTCAAACTCAACATGAGTAAGGAGGATCTGAAACATTGAGTTTGGAGAGATGGAAACGATGTTGCTCTCGGGTTTGAGCCTTGGTGAACAAATCAGCGACTTGAATCTCAGAAGGCACATACTGAAGAACAATAGCCTTCTGTTGACAGTGAGAATGTGTAAAAGATGCATCTACAACAATGTGCTTAGTGAGCTCATGCTTCACTGGATCAGTAGCAATATGTATAGCACTGGTGTTGTCACACAGAAGAGATGCAGGAGTACTGCATGACACACCAAGATCAGCTAAGAGCCAACGAAGCCAGACAATCTCTGAAGTAGTAGTAGCCAACGCCAAGCTCACCAAGACTAGATCGTGAAATGCAATTGCTTTTTGAACTTCCAGGTAATAAACGAAAACCCAAGAAATATGCAATAGCCAGAAACAGATCGTCGATCAACAGGATCACTCGCCTAAGTCGAGTCAGAGTAAACATGAAGCTGAAGCTTATTCGACCGAGAATAAATAGATAACGATCAACAGTTCCTCGCAGATAGCGCAACACACGTAATAGATAAGCATAGTGAACAAACGTGGGAGCAGAGACAAACTGGCTGAGCACATGAACAGAATGAGCAATATCAGGACGTGTCACTGCAAGATAGACAATACTTTCAACAATGTGACGATAACGACTTCCAACAATGTGACGATAACGAGAAGGGTTTTCAAGCAAAGTGCCATCAGTAAGACGAAGCTGAAGATGAAGCTCCATAGGAGTAGCAGTTGTTCGACTGTCAGTGAGACCAGAACGAGCAAGCAAATCCTGAATATAGCGCTGCTGAGATAAAAAAAATAGCCATCATCTGTGCGCGTAAACTCAATCCCCAGAAAATAACGTAGAGGACCCAAATCTGACATCAAAAACTGCTCATTGAGCCGTTGCTTAACAAAAGCAATGTACTCCGTGTCATCTCCAGTAATCAGCATGTCATTAACATAGAGTAAAAGCATAATACGATCACGTGGAGATGTATGAATAAACAATGCAGGATCATGATTACTCGGAAAGAAACCAGCAGCTAATACAACTGAACTGAACCTCTCAAACCAAGCACGAGGAGCCTGTTTGAGGCCATAAAGAGCACGACGAAGGCGGCAAACATGACCAGCAGGAGCCACAATACCCTAAGGTGGGACCATATAAATCTCCTCCTGCAACTCACTATGAAGAAAGGCATTCTTCACATCCATCTGAGAGATAGTCCAAGAGCGAACAACAGCCACATCAACAAGAGTGTGAACCGTTACCATATGAGCAACAGGGGTAAATGTCTCATCATAATCACGACCATGTGCCTGCTGAAAACCACGAGCAACTAGTCGAGCTTTGTACCTCTCAACAGAACCATCAGATTTCGTCTTAACTTTAAAACTCACTTGCAAGTAATAGGAACATCATGAGCAGGGAAAGGAACAAGATCTCACGTACGAGTACGATCCAAAGCAGCCAACTCCTCAACCATAGCTATCTGTCACGCAGGATGAACAACAACTCTTGATAAGTGTGAGGTTCAAGCACAACAGCACTAGAAAGAAAACCATATCTGTCAGGAGCACCAATAGTAGTACGATCACGAAGCTCATACCGAGATGACGGTGCTGATGGAGGATCATCAGAAGGAGTATCATCAGTACTAGCCATGCCATCAGATGAGGAAATAGTAGAAGGCTGAGTATCAAGAGGAACCCTAGATCGACGAGTATAGTGAAGAGGAAACAGTGATCTGATTAAGGATGAAGAAGAAGACTCCACAGAAAAAGGTGTATCAGGCGAAACAATGGGTGGAAGATAAAGAAAAGAGAGAGACTTAGCAGGAGAGGAGGACCAAGTGGCAGGAGAGTAAAAGTATGGACGATGCCCCAACTGAGTGACAAAAGCAAAATCCCCAACAGATGCAGGAGTAGTGGCAGCAACCACACCATGACGACGGTGGTGAGATGCAGGTCGCAACTCTAGATGGAGTCAATAGCACCTCTGAACAGGATGTCCAGGCTTCTTACAGTGAGAGCATAAAGTCTGGTTGGATGTAGCATCAGGAAGTGAACTAGGCTGATAGACCTCCTGATGAGGTGCCGCAAGAACAGACTGAGGTAACGTCGATCCGAAAGACAAAGAGCGAAGTCGAGTCTCCTCAGCAATCAACGTAGCAAAGGCCTCCTCCATGGATGGAAGAACAGCACGTCCCAGTAGTTGAGCTCGAATAGACTCATACTCTGGATGAAGGCGCATAACAAAGGTGAACATCAAATTCTGTGGATCATGACCCGCTTACCTACATACGGCCAAGACATCCAAAGACAGAAGGAGGAACCATGGAGATGAGCTGTCGTGAAATACGAGTAAAAGAACTGTAGTACTCCTCAATGGACATCTCCTGCTGATGTAGATCATGAAGAGTTTGTAGAAGAGAAAATCGACACGCTGCACTAGTTTGCTCATAGCGCTGCTGAAGATACTCCCCCATCTTGTGAGAACTTGGAAGATTAATGAAATCCATCCTGATTGAAATTCCAGCACTATGACATAAAATACGCATAACACGATCATCAAGATCGTACATGCAAGCGCCTCCTTCGTGATCGGGCCTTCTCGGTCGGAGGCTCCGCCATAATATATGAAATAAGACCAATAGACTGAAGAAGCATGCGAACCGATGACTACCACTCACGATAATTCTGGCTATCTAGTTTGATATCTGAGGCCAGAAGAGTACCTCCCATACCAAGAGAAGCAGAAACACCAAAAGTCATTTTACTAGGATTATATTGATATCAAATCGAGCGACCGGACCGGACCGAGCACCACTCATCGATACTTAAATCTCTCGAGAGCGACCGATCCACTGACATCTCTTCCTCCCTTCGCCTCCCCTCTTCTCCCACCAGGCGAGGCAGCACGTCCACCGACGTCTCTTCCTCCCTTCGCCTCCACTCTTCTCCCACCAGGCGAGGCGGCGCGTGAGGAGGCGCTCGCTTCGCTCGCCTCCCCTCTGGTCTTCACCAGGCGGCGATGGCTTGGAGACCAGGTGGTGGCTCGGCGTCCGACCCGAGCTTCCTCCCCTCGCCACTCTTCTGACCCGAGCTTCCACGTCGGGTCTCCTCTTCCACCCTTCGCCTCCCCTCTCAACTTCCGACCCGAGTGAGAGACTCAGCAGAGGTTCGGTGGAAGGCGGCGGCGAGTGACAGAGAAGACCAAGCAGCGGCTTAGCGATGGAGCAGCAGGAGAGGACCAGGCGGCGGCTCGGTGATGGAGCAGACGGCGCTCGGCGAGGGAGTAGCGGCATTTTGGTGGAAGACCAGGCAGCGGCGTGGAAACCAGGCGGCAGGTCGGCGATGGAGCAATAGGAGGCGAGCACCGCCGAGCGACGCCGGCCTGGGAGCTCATGAGCGAAAATCGCGGAAGATCGAGGATGCAGGACGGTGGGGCGTGGCGATAAGAAGACAAGGCGCCTCGGTGGAAGGCGGCGAAGAAGGGGATAAGCTCTGATACCATGATAAAGATTGACTTCTCAATTCATTAGATGAAATTGTACAATATATATACTACATTAACCCTAGAGCTCATGAGCCTTATACACATGGGCCATATGTATAACACATATCATGTAAAGAGCAAACAATTCCTCAACCAAGGATTTGATAGCTCCACAAAGCATCAATTCCTCAATGAAATGACCAATTCATTTCAAGATCGGTGCCAAGCACTCCTACCAACCATACATCCAACTCTTCTGCTTCAGCGAAGCAAAATCTAGATAACTGAAATAACTAATTTGCTCTGTAAGGCAAGGTGGTGTGGACATAATGTTACTTTCAATATCAGCCCACTGCGTTACTGAAAATAGGTACCACTAAATTTTGCCATCTAACTGATACACTTTTGATATCAACAAAGAATCGTGTATGCCAAACATAAAAGGTAGCTTTTCAATAACCCAAGAAATTAAAAGTTGAGTAACTTTTTAATATAATCTAGTAAATAAATTGCCAAGAGAAATGCACTACCAGAAGTGTTAAGTAGCCACCTTTCCATATACATCATGAACAGAAAAAATGGATGACTGATGCTAGACAGCTAAACAACTAATACTCAAGAAGAATACACTATCAACTATCAATCAGCACTAAGCAAACGAGAACTGAAGGCAATTCTGTATTGGAACAACCATCCATGGTTGACAAATTTTGAGAGGAGCACCATGCAGTTAGTGTGGTTTACATCTCGTTTCAGATGTATGTACCTGTACTTGAAATGCCTCCCAAGGTGTCATTTGACGGTACATGTAATGAAAATACCATTTTTCACATGACAGAGTGATATCAAAATCTCGAATCTCTTCCGGTGGTTTTCACTTTTTCTATGGAAAGAAAAATCAATACTATTTCCAATGGGAAAAATTGCAAACCATAGAACTTACTGCTTAGTCTCGTTCGAGCTTCTCGCAGGAGACAAATGCGCAGCAACCGCTCCGGTTCACGGTGTCGGGAGGCGGATGGGCGCCGAGGCGGGAAAAGTACGGCGGAGCAGGAGGCCGCGTGGCGGCGGCGGTGGCGGTGGCGGTGCGCATGCGCTTGAGGTAGAGGCGGTACTTCTGGAGGTGACTGGCGACGTTTTCGCGCGTGAGGCCCTCGACGTTCATGAGCCGCACGATGGCCTTAGGCACGGCACCCTTCTCGCCGAGGTGCGCCACCGCCTCGACGAACCGGTGGTGGAGCTCCGGCGTCCACACCATCCTCGCCTTCTTCCTGCCTCGCCCTCCCCCACCTCCGCTGGCAGCATCCTCGGTCTCCCCCTCCCCCTCCTCATCATCCTCGTCGAAACGGGAGGAGAGGTGGGAGGTGGGGGAGTCGTACGCGAGGCGGGCGTCGACGGAGGAGGGGAGGACGCCCGCGAGGTCGATCCGGAAGGCGGCGGCGAGCACCGGCGGGATGAGCGGGTGCGAGACCGGCGTCAGCTCGCCGGCCGCGGGGAGGCCGACCTCCCACTCGCGCACGCGGCCGCACGCGGCCGCGCCGGCTTTGGCGTCCACCATGTGGCGTGGCGACGAGGACGAGGGGGCGGGGGCCGTGGCATCGTGGGGCCGGTCGCCGCGAGGGGATAACATAACATACTCTCCGATGGGGCCAGGCTTCTGCGGCCGGGTGGGCCCAGAGACTTGCTTATAAAATGGTTTGGATTTCTGTCGCCGTGAGTGATGCTTGCTGATCCGTGGGCGCGCGCACGCGCGGGGAGGGTGGTTGCTGGGTTGCTCCGCTCGTGGAACGAGTCGGTCGGAGCGTGCTGTTTGGATTAAGGAACTACGTGGATCGAATTGCAAAGTTCTGATTTTAAAATTGAGGGTGTTGGACTGATTTTCAAGAAAAAATTAGAAGACTATGTGAATGATTTTGCAACATAAGATCAAAGTTAACCAAGTTGAGTGAACAACAGGTAGGGCCACATGGCCTTCTTCCCCAAATCAAAACAAACAGAGAGAAAGAGGGGAAAGCAACATGGGGTGGTGCGTCAACCGAATCAAACTTGTCTTCCTCTCCGGGCCTGAGCTCTGCGCTCCGCCGTCAAAAGCCACCCTATCGACCTCCCCAACCCCAACTGGTGAGTGACCGTCCTATCTCTATGCCAAAATGTGTTCCAAAGCAGTGTGAACTTAGCAGTGTTCCCTTAGGAGCTAGGCGCTAGTCGGACGGCAGACCAACGCCTCGCGCATAATCGTCGTCGCCTAGACAGACCTAGGCGAGGTAAATCGGCTTGGCGGCCTAGGAGGGAGGGCCACGCCTAGCATCTAGGTGGCCTAGGTGGGCGCCTAGGGAAACACTGGAACCTAGGCATGGAGCCTTGTAGCCCACCATAGTTGTGCTGCCCCATGAGCTCCGTCGTGTTGTCGTTAGTCGCCATGGGTGGAATCGCACAAGGCACCTCACTGCACACTAACACGATCCTGAGGGTCACCATGCTAGCCGTGTTCCATTTTTGGGGTCACTAGTTGCCGCCTCTGTCTTCTCTTGCCAGCGCCAAGCTCCCAACTGTGCTCCCACGGCCGTCGCCCCCTCTGTAGCTACCCTCTCTGTTTCGATTTGGAGGATAAACCCCTGTAGGCCTCACCTGTCATTCGCCCACACTCCCTCTGACTTGTCATCCTACTTGGCAAAATCACTCACCCGTGATGCTATGTAAGCAAAATCACTGTGCAAGACCAGGCTAGAGGTTATACAGACGGGATTGCAGAGTTTAAGGTGTTAGATACCCGTTTTTAAAGTTGGGGGTGTCGGACGAACATTCGAGCAAAATTCAGGGGTTATGTGGACTTTTTTCCTTTAGACTTTACATGAGAAGTGATAAGAGAGATTGGTTTTTGGAGACTTTTACCTGGCGATTCCATGCCAGAGACAAGGAGAAAAGCGTGCACCGTGTGACATTTTTTTGCCTCGAAATGACACAGATGGACGGGTGCACAGGGTTTGGGCACGGACTGCCCACTCGACCGACATCTCAAACTGGTCGGTGCTCACCCGTGGGATCTGATGTCGAGTGACGGTTTTCCTAGGAGTGGGTAGCTGTTGGCACTACTTTTATATGTATTTCATACTCTCTTACAATAACATTTCCATTATTTGCATCATTAATGTTACATATTGCACTACTAATCATCCATATTCAAGATATATGTGCAAAAGTGTTGTATTGCAGGAAAATATGATTTTCAAGCACTTTTTATGCCAAATCCACTCATTTGGAGAAGTCCGCTCTTGAACCAGTAAATTGACGGGTTCTGAAGATCCTTTTCATGAGCTTTAAATAATCAAGATAATTTAAAATTCCAATTTCAAGGCTCTCAAGATGATGCTCTGTCGAGACGATCGAAACACATACATCATTTGCCCAATTCGGAGTTCGAGAGGAAAAGTTATGATGGAAACACCGAGCCTTCAACAGGTCGACGACATGACGGCGTGGAGGATTGCTACGTACACATCAATTTGTGAGAGAAATCATTGGTAGGACCCATAATTGAGTAAAGAAACTTATTCTCTAGCTTCCAAATGATTCCACATAATTCTTAAAGAAAGAAAAGCAAAAGATATAAGAAAATGAGGAGATTCATATTTGCCTCGCCAAGAAATAAGACATAATCTATCATCATCTTGCAATTCGATTTTTGCGATCGAAACGGCTTCAACCGGAAAACCCATAACTACAAATCTCTTCGAGTAGTCCAATTTAGAGTCCTCATTGACCTAACTTTTGAGTTATGACGTGGGAGATATGGCCCCACAAATTTGACAATGAAGACGGTGTTTTTAGAAACCCTCCACAAATGTAAAGTTGATGTCCTCTGCATTAGCTAAACTAAGAAAAAAAGAATCACACAGTTCTGATTTCGAGAGAGAAATTTATGGCAACTGGTAGGTTCGCTACATAGAAGGAAAGTGAAAAACGACTCGAATTCAATGTATACTCCTAATCAAACTCAATGCTGATTGTTTTCAACTCTTCCATGCCTTGGTCTTTAAATAGGACCCCAGAGGTGCCCTCCAAAGTATATGATCTTCGAGTTCTTCTTTCACCGCTCTGGCGAGGCCAGAGCAATGTTCTTCCATGAAATTAGGTCTACATTAGATATTAGGGATTAGAGAGGGCTCTAATTGGAATCTCCAATCAAGTTTCTAATTAGCCTCTCTAATTTGAGGGGGCTCTAATTAGGCTCTAATTAGGGATGGTTCTAATTGGAGCTAGGATCCGAAATGTCTACACCGGAAGGCTGTCGGAGTCTGAACCTTCTGTAATCTTCTCGGTTGTAAGCATTCCTCTGTTCTTCATTTGGTTTTATGCTTTGCTATGATGTTTAGTCATGTTTTGCATCTATGATCATCACATGTGTGTGTCTTCTTGGTATTATGCTTATTTCTTAGTCGGTAATTAGAAGCTTATAGTTATCGATTGTTTAGCCCTAGGTTTAGACGTGGAGTTTAGATCTAGTAAGCAGAACTATATCAAGTTGTGCAAGTCTTGCCAGTGTTTATTAGCTCGATGGACCCGTGACAGAGGTGAATAGTGAAGGGGTAGTGTTGATTTGTTTGGTGAGAGCCACCTTTGTGATTGATCAAGTATCATATGCTTCCATCAATTTAGCATCACTACCTTAGATCCTAGTGCTTTTGACTTAAACCTAATATGATCTTTCTAGCTTTTAGGCTAATTGCTCTGTGCCTGGCTATTATATTGGCGAAGTTAGTCCATTCTCTATAGACACAATAACCTCGGAATACTGCGGGTGGAAGGCTACAATTGACCCGTGCGCTTGCGGGTATTTATTTGTACGCGTATCTAGCATCAACAATAGTAAACAACTACAACTTGCGACCAAGAGGGCGTGTGAACGGATGGGCTTTGCTTGGGGAAGTCATGTATGTAACTGCGGTGAGGCAATGGGGAGGAAGCTTTTAGGGTATGTATAATAGCGTGAAACAAGTCATCTATAATCCTTGCCACGTAAGATTTTTATGATGTTGATAAGAGAAAACAAGGAGAGAGAGAAGTCGGGCACGCAACAAACAATCTATAAAGCCCTTACAAACAACTTTTTTTGTTGTTGTATCAATACCATCTATAGAAATTATGTAGTCAACTTAGAGACAACCCATTATATAAGTTGTGTTAAGTTCTGTCTATAGATGACATGAAAAATTAAAGAAACAACAATCGTTGGTATTATGGTACTGTTGGACCGAAACGACGACTAGGGGGTGAATAGGAGCACTACTTCCTTTTCACCTTAATCAGATTCAACTCAATTCTTACTTCAATAGCTATGAAACCTATGAAAACAAAATTACAAGCACAACAGAAGTCTTGTATTGAATCCAATCGAAACCCCAAAACACAATAACCAAAAAACACGAAAAGTCAAAGCAAAGTGAGTTGGGCAGTCAGACCACTTAGGATGGCGGTCTGTCCGATGGCCAACCGGCCAGACCTCTCACAGAGGGCAGTCTGACCTCTAGCACAATGAATAGTAAAATCAGCACGAATTCAAAATCACAAATCGACTCAACTTTTGATCGGGTGATCCAAATCCTCTCAAATTTCAGACATATCTCATCAAGATGGTCATGAACCTATTTCAATCTACGATCGGGAATGTCAATGCCAAAGTTACATGAATTTCACAGATGAGGGAATGAGGACACAAGAACCTAGAAAAATCAAACTTTGCTCGTAAAACTTGCTCGTGGGTAAAAGATGATCATGGATGCATTCCCACATGTCACAACAAGAAACCAAAGGATCATCAAAATCCCAAAAGTCACAAAAAATAAGAATAAGAAAAGACTCATCTTGAAGCAATTTTTTGTATTGATTTGAGATAGATCTTGGTTTACAACCACTCCACTATGGAGGAAAAAAGATAAGCGCTAGAGCAATGGGAGTTAGTGATGGCGTCACAATGCCAAATGCCCTGTTTATGATAATTTGTGGATTGGGAGTTAGTGACGATTTTGACATTTTTCGTCACTACAAGTAGGGTCCCAGCCCCGGGATGCTCTTTATGACGCAGCTGCCGAACAACGTCATAGAATAGGGTTATATAATGACGATTTACCTAGTTGTCATAGCAATTTTGTTATAGTTCAGCAGATTTCTTGTAGTGGCACTAGGCGAGCGGCGGGGACACGGTGGTGGTCATCACGACCTCTTCTTCCTTTGCGGCTGGAACAACATTCTTGGGTCCGAGGTAGAAGGGGTCGACCCTAAAGATCCAATGGGTCCTAAGGTTCTTTGCCTGCTTCTTCCTTGGTTCGGCCCGTGAAACTCAAAAGGGTATTATGAGGCAGACGGGGTAGGAAAGGGTCGGCCAGGTTCGAACCACTCTCACCCCTAATGATATCCACAATCTCCTCTTGGTGAACACATTGACAATTTTCAAAAAAAAATGCAAGTTGGAGGTTTATTTTCGACAATACTCAACGTTTTCGTGTAAAGGCATAACTTGGTACAAAATCAAGAGAAAGCAACGGAAATGACCAAGTCGACTTCAAATAAGTAGAAGGAAGATAGGTGAGGCAATAGAGTGCATGAAAACTTAAATTTCCAAAGTGGAGTAAAAGATCTCACTCAAGGTCCATATGAAAGAACAATTGTTCAGTTTGGCCTTTGATCATTGTAAGGTTTCAAGAATTGCAAATCAAGTTCAGAAATGTGAATAGAAGCACAAGAATGCAAATGAGATGCACCTCCCCCTCACTATGATCACTCATTTTTTTCAAAATTATCATTTTCTCCCTTTTTCCTTTTTTCTCAAAAATAGATCCATATTTTTAATATTTTTGTTATATCTTCTCCCCTTTTGATAATAGAGTCATCAAGGAATCACCTTTTTCTCTCATCCAAAGATGACAAATGCAGAAATGAGAAATAAGTATAAGAAGGAGCTTGAATCAAATGCAATGGAGTGGCTTCATTTTTTAGATTTTTCAATTTTTGAGTACCAAGAAGCTTTGTAGATTACCCAAAAGAACAAACTAGCATTTCTACTGTTGATCATGTTAGTTTCAAGATTAAGAACCTGAAAGCCTATCGAATGTGCAGGATAACCCTGAAAAAAATATATTAAAAATCCTAGACTCAAATTTATCTAGATTTCATGTCTTGAGAATGAAACACTTGGCTCCAAAAACTCAAAAATGAGAAACTGAGGGCTTTATCCCAAACTGAAGCTCATATGGTGTCTTGCCCAAAGACTATCTCAAGAAGACACGGTTGACAATGTAACAAGTTGTAGCAATAGCTTTCACCCAGAACCTCCTAGCAGTGATATACTCATCTAACATCGTCATGGCCATCTCAACCAAGGTTTTGTTCTTCATTTCCACCATCCCATTTCGTTGAGGAACGTGTGGAGAGGAGAACTGATACTCAATACCACACTTAGCACAGAAAGAGGCAAGTGAGGTATTATTAAACTTAGCGCTTTTGTCACTGCGGATCGCTCTCAAGGCATTGTGAAGTTCAGAAGCCAAACAAAGAACACGATCATAAAAATGATCAAAAACTCCATCCTTCAAAACAAGAAAGAACACTCAAGAATATGTCCAGAAATCATCGACTATGACAAGGATGTACCATTTACCACCGACTGACCGAACCCTAGCAGGACCAATAGTGTTCATGTGAAGCAACTGTCCCGGACCGTCAGTCATGACCATAGTTAATGACGGGTGTGAAGTGGCAACTTGCTTACCATGCCTGCAGGGCGCACATACAACATCCTTGATGACTTTGAGTTTGGACAAACCTCTCATGAGACCAAGGTTGCGAACTCGCGTCAGATGATAAAAATTAATGTGCCCCAAGCGATGGTGCCAAAGTTAGTACTCAGAAGAATATGCAATCAAACACTTGAGAGGCTCGGCAAGAGATTCAGAAAAGTTAGCTTCAAAGATCCAACCAACTCTATAAATCCCAAAAACAAGCTCACCAACTAAATCAAACACACGATAAGTATTTTTTTAATCTAGTCTCATAGCCATCATCAAAAAGATGTGAGACAGAGAACAAGTTGTACCTTAGGTTGTCCACAAGGGCGACATCCTTCAGGATGAACATGTCGTTCACCCTGATCGATCTCGTTCCTTCGATCTGCCCTTGAGTATCATCTCCAAAGGTGGTGAAGTCATCACCTGCCTCCTGTGTGAAAGAGAAGAACCATCTTGAGTCTCCGGTCATGTGGCGTAAATACCCAGAGTCGACGAGCCACGTGTTCCTCCCCCTTCTTCGGCGATCCTGAAAATTAAGACACAGAAGATCGATATGTCTCAATACTTGGGTTAATTAAACAAGACTTGGGAACCCAGTACTAAGACACGTGTCTACGAGAAGTATGTAAAGCAGAATTGCTAGCTTTGATCGTACTTAGAGTCCTATCATGAGCAACAGTGACAAGAACATGAGCTACATCCTGTCTAGAATATGATGATGATTAACATGTGAAGTAAATCCTAGTCCAGGTCTCTTCTTCTCTACACGACTTTTCTCATAAAGGGTCTAGGTTGATGAGATGAAAGTATAGCAAAATTTTCTTGGCATTTTTCAACCTACGCTAACAGAACTTAAGCAAATGTTCATCCTTCTTGCAATAGGTGCAATAGTACTTGGTACCACTGGGAGATGCACCTTTTGATCTAGAAGATGGTTGGGTAAAACCTGCATATTTGGAAAGAATTTTTGCAGGTTGGGTTTTGAACTTAACCAAGCTATGTTCCAAGACTTGAATGACATTTGTCTTGGACTTGTCTTGGGCAATGTTGTATCCTAACCCTTACTTTCCATAAGGAGTTTCGGACTTATCAAGAATTATGTTCAATTGTTTCTTACCCTTAGAAAAAAAATTCTAATGTGCCCTCGATATAAGTATTTTCTTTTTCAAGTTTAGGATATGATTCACAAGTCTTAGCCTTAATAGCTCTAGCATGCTTCTTCTTATAAATAGCAACTTGAAGCTTGAGTTCTTCACAATTAATACATGATGCATACTCAATTTTTTCCCTTAAGTTATCATACTTGACTCTAAATGCTTCTAGTAAGTCATTCATCTCTCGCTCACGTTCTAAACAGAAGAATAAGTACTGGAGTTAATTTTATCAGAAATTACTAACTTACTAGACTCTACGCATTTTTCACAGAGTAGACTTAAGCTCAATCAACTCAGTCCTAACATTTTCATGTTGGTGCAATACAATATCATGAGTATTTTGCAATTTAGCATGTTCAACAAGTTAAGCATGGCAAGAGACACATTCATCTACCTCAAGGTCCTTAGCATTTGCAAGTTCAAGAGTAAGACTGTCTACATGATCAACTCTAACGCCTTATCCTGACTAAGAATTTGCTCATACATGCCATCACATCGCATAGAATGGACTTCATAGGAAACATGTATCTCATTGGTTCGTCGTCGTCGTGGACGGAGTTGGCCGTGAAGCACATGCCGATGAAGTCCTTGACCATGCCTTTTCCCTTGTCCTTCTCTCGAGGGATTTCCTACTCCTTGTCCTCCTCGCTACCGGAGTCCACGTCACTCAAGGAGTGATCTCCAAGAGCGGTAAAGACCGGATGAGAGGCCTTCATCGAACTTCGTATTGCTCCTTTGAAGCTTCCTCCAGGCGGACTTCTCCTCCTCGTGGTTGCCCTTCCCCTTAAGCCTGGGGTAGATTGCCCGAATGTGGTAAAGCTCACCACATTCATAGCAAGTCACCGGACCTCCTCTCTTCTTATTCCTCACATTGTTGTAGTTCTGTGTGAACTTTTTGGTTAGAAGGGCTAACTCATGCTCATGGATGTACTCAAGTTTCTCTTCATTGATTGCAGAAAGTCATGCAAGAGAGAAACTCGAAGACTCAGGGAAGCCATCAAGAGACTTCTTGAGAGGGTCGGCTACCAACGACATGTTCTCCTTCTTGGGATGATCAACCATCTTGATCTCATGAGTCTTGAGCTCGTGATATAGCAGTTCTAAGGAGAGATCAAACTGGTTGACGTTCTCCTCAATGGCGGTAGCATTCATCTCCCACTCCATAGTGTTGATTGCGCTAAGAGGTGAGTTGCATTCTCAGATTGAGAATACTCGATGTTGACTGCTCTAAACTGATTGAGCAACTTGTTGAAGCGAGTGAATACGTCATTGATACTCTCTCCAGGATGTATCTCAAACTTGTTGTATTCTCGCTTGAAGACCGTTGGACGTACTTGCTTGATTTGAGACGAACCCTATGGTAGGTCTCTATGGTGTGCCAAATCTCGTACGCGGTCTCAAGGTGACAGGTCCTGTCATACTCCTGTCTACCAAGCCCGGCATATAGGAGGTCATTTGCCTTGTAGTACTTAGCCAAAATGGCCACAGAAGCCAATGTAGCAACCTCGGGTAAGATGAGCGGAGCTTGATCAACCTCCTATATGGCTTGACCTTCGCTATGAAGGTAGACACGCATGTGATTCTTCCAATACGCATAGTTGAGCCCACAAAGACATGCGGTTTGGTGGAGTGCTTCTCCATCGCTAAGTACAGTGACCAATTAAGATCGTGAGTGAACTAACTGGGCTCTAATACTACTTGTTGGACCGAAACGACAACTAGGAAAATCAAACTTTGATAGTAAAACTTGCTCGTGTGTAAAAGGCGATCAAGATGATCCTAGACGCATTCCCACATATCACAGCAAGCAAGATCATAGCAACCAAATAATCATAAAAATCCCAAAAGTCACCAAAGAGAAAGTAAGAACAAGAAAAGACTCATCTTGAAGCAATTTTGCTTGGATTGCTTTGTGATAGATATTGGTTTACAACCACTCCACCATAGAGGACAAAAGCTTAGAGTACACAATCAATCCATCTCTCACAAACTCTAGCCACAACTATACCAAAATCTCAAAATCATAAATTAAGGTTTTTCTCTTGGAAAGACTTGAGAACTCCACATCTGGACATTCCCTTTTATAGTGGAGGCCATGTTTAGAGAGAAGACCCTAACAGGCACCCGTTAAGCCTACACACAAACAGGTCTACACGCACGCATGCTTCTCAAAGCGGATGACGAACTGGGCTTTCCGAATCTGTTTCTTTGTGATCTTTATCTTTATTTGACATAAACCGCCTCTCCTTTCGCCGTCTTGCGTTGCGGTTTAGCCAAAGGTCACCAAGGCGGTATTTTGGTGAAGTTACCAAAATACATCTTCTCGATTCTTCTCCAAAGACCGAGTGCAATCTTCATGAAGCAATCCCATGCTTCGCCACGTGTAGGTTGATCAACGATTCTCTTCATGTCGGCAAATCTCTCTCATCTGACTCCCACCGAAACCACCGTGACACTTGCACCCACCCTCGCGCCGCTTGATACAACCTGTCGCACCGAACTTCCCATTCGGTCATCCTTGTGCATTTTGCGCCATGCTTTCATCGACTGATTTCACCTGACATCCTCGATCGTTCTGGACCCCAGCTCTCCAAGCCTAGTCCCGATCATTCTCGTCGTTGACCGTTGTTGACCTCCAAGCTGCCTGCACAACATTAGACCAAGAAATCGATTCTGGACACCAGTTCTTTCCAACTTGACCCACGTTAATCAAAACATGCATCATACAACATATATGCACTAAAAACTATGAATTTGACCTAACCCACAAACATCGTTGCCTTGCCAGCCAGCAGACATGACAAAACCGGTCAGACCGCCACCCATGGTTGTTTTGATCGCCCCTGGCCAATCTGACCGTCCATTAGGCCGGTCTGACCGCCAGCACAAAGACTTGGCCAGATTTTCTCTCTGAAAATCCGAACCTTCTATGGAAATTCAAAATGAATATAACTTTTAACTCGAAGCTCCAAAAATTATGAGAACAAGTGCAGAAGAATCCTCTTTTGTCTACATTCTCTATTTTTTTGCCCTGCTAGAAACTCGAAAGTTACCTTTTTGGCCGATCAAACCGCCGCTCACAGCCAGTCTAACCGCCAGCTAGATCGATCTGACCAGCACCTTGGCCAGTCTGACCGCCAACGGCCTGATAGAATCTGAAATTTGACGAAAATAAATGTTTTAACAAACTCTCACTATCATTGTCAATTTTATCATTGAACATATTCATGTGATATCCGCGTGTACAAGCCCTTAGCAATGGTTTAGTTGTACTTGTTAATTAGTAAAAAAAATCGTGCAGCAGACGAGACATCAATGGAAAGTTGCATTTATTCTCACTCTTACATCAGCAGAGAAAGGATGATCCAGACACCAGTCATCACAAAAAAGCGCCACTCTTGACAGCAGCAGACAAGGGATGATCCAGACAACGGTCTTATCCACGTATGGGTGTATCCTGCAACCCCCTCATGGGTCTCGTGGTGGCCTAGATTGCGAGGCAAAATCAGGGATGCCACCAACTCGTGGGAAGTCTAAACATAACCGAACAGAGCAATCTAATACTTCAATAAATTAAATAAGGAGGGCGAGAATAATGCCGAGTTCAACACTCAATGATAACACTGCACAACGGCCAGAAAATTGCACCATGCTGATCCAACAAGATGCAGGCATAAAGGTTGAAAAAAAGGCAACTGACTTCAAAAGCTCCATTATCAAATTACATGAGTATTGCCAACATCCATTAGTGATAAACACCGGACATCAATAAAATCTTATCTTAAACAGCTGGCAGCCCTCTCAGGATCGCAGATTTGTACAGTCTCATCGCAAAATATAGTCTTTCCTCCTCTTTTTACACCTAAACAACTTATACAGGACGCCTATCTTCTCTGCAGCGCCATCAGGTAAATAAATTGTCCGAGCCTCACCCTGACATGACTATATGCTCAAACTACAAAATGTACAAACTTCTTAGTACAAACATGTTTATTTTTGAACTTAGCTTGTAGCAGCCCAAAGTAGAAGGCAGTAGATCTGGCTAGCCGTGGTTAGCTGTACATGGTCATTTCTATGCCATTATGAAGGATATTGTGACTGAAGTCCAATCCTCCTCTCTGGATTTAAATCATAAAGTAAACCGTGTTAAAAAGGGTACGGCAGTATAAATATAAATCAGTGGAAACACCAAATATTATTTATTTCAATGATGAATCTGCAAAAGTTGGCCATTGAAGCATACCGCCAGCAGCAACAAGTTTTTCTACTCGAGCAACAATGTGCTTCCCATATGTATATTTCTTCAGTGCATTTAAATGAACCTTTATTCGTGAAAGGATCAACTCTCGCTGCTGATCATCACAAGTCTCCAGTACTTTCTGTACAACATAGTTACCAAACTGATCCTTCATCATGGCCTGCAAGCGGCAACAAAGAGAGATCAGAAAGTTGAATAGCTATTTACCAGAACACGAATTTGTCATTTTAGGAAATAAGCCATCTGATTAGAAAACAGACAAATACATTATCTAAACTCAGAAATCAGGAAAAATACATAGATTTTGGGAATAATTGTGTGTTGTCCCACAGGACCACCACATCCTTTATTTCTAGTGCAAGGTTAAAATCGAACCCTAACATGACTTGGATCTTTATTAAACTCTAATACTAACTCTCCCAACACTCCCCATTAAGATAGGCATGAAAAATAATCATGGTCATCTTGTTACATATTACAATACCATTACTAAAATATAACATTTAACTACCATAAACCCCAAAGCCCATACCATCACAAAGACCACAAGTCGCTCCCAATACCAACAACCAATACCATCAGCGACACCACTAAACCCGTCTCTACCATCTACCCCCGACCTCAACCTCCTCTACCCACACGCCCTAGACACCCCACCACCCCCACCACCTCTACCTCTACCATAGCCCATTACGCCTAACTCCAATCCCAATCCTCTTTCAAATTCTCTTCTCCTTTCGCCACTTCTCCGACTATACGATATTCTCCTGTCATGGCTGTGTTAGCCTTGTGGCCACCTCTTCCTCTACCTCCACCTTGCCCTCCTTCAGCAGATCTATTATTCCCACCACCACCTCCACTAGGGCGAGATGTCCCACAATTGCAACACTTGGTCCTCCTTGCAAAGTTCAAGTTGCCGCATCTCGCGTCACGGCAAATCCAATCACCCTCGCGACCTCCAGTTCGTGAGAGGGGGCACGCCCAACTCAGGTGTCATGTTTGCTTACAGTTGTAACACTCCCTGTCATCAGCTATGGCGTACGTTAACCTTATAGGGTTGCTGCCCACCATCACTCTCATAGTTGGCAATACCACCTGATGACATATTGCAGCCCTCCTACTCTTAAACTCAAGGTTCAAACCTTTTAAGAAGTGACCCACCTACGTTGCAGCCAAAGTTTATTAAGGCATCGCTTAAAGCAACGCCTAAGTGGTAAGGCGCAACTCAGGGTTGAGGCGTCGCCCCGCCTTGCCGTTGCGTGTCGCCCATCTCCAGCAATCCCCATCGCCTGTCTCCAACCCATCTATTCGTTATCGGATTCGTGGTAACCACCTAGGAACACAGATCTGGATAAAGGGGAGAAGGAGAGCTAACCTAAGCCGCCATCTTGCTTCCCATCGTTACTATCGCCGCCACCGTGGTTGCTGCTTGCTGAAGACATCGTCGTCACTCCTCTTCATCACTGTGTCGCCGTGGTCACTACTCTACGCTCGTCGCCACCACCACGACCACGAGATCTGGGCCTCAGCTCCTAGTTGTCGGTGAAGCAATGGAAGAGGAGCAAGGAGGTGGCGGCGTTGTGGGAGAGGAGCAGCAAGGAGGATGCAGCGGGTGAGAGGAATTGGGAATTGGGAAAAACATATCAATATCACCGCTTCCTCCCTCCCTTCTTCACAACAACACAACAACACATTAGCAATCAACAACGCAGCAGCAGGCTTTCCTCTCTTCCTCTCCCCTTCTCCGGAGCGATAACAAACACGGCGCGACGGCAACCCAAATCCGCCCGCAACGGCGATACTGGTGACAACTTAGGGTTTAGTCTTGTACCCCTTGTACTCTATATATAACCCTTTGGGTTGTACAATACAACTAACAATTCACATTTACACTCCCCCTCTCCATCAAACATGATATGAGAGTATAGATCCATAGTCTAGCCACTCACAATCATCTTCTGCTACTACTGGCCCCAGGAGGAGCAATCTCCACTCCTAGGGGCTGCCACCTTTGTCTTCATCTCCACTCTTGGTAGAAGAAGCAGCAGCAACCCTCTTGCCTCCCTCCGCACAAGCCGTCGTAGGCTGGTCTCCGAAGAAGGGGGAAACGGCAGATCTAGGTCTGTCGCCGCGTTCCAAGCTCAGTCCAGGTTGGATCCGGGTCTCCCCATTGCCGCCGCCACCGGATCGGTTGGATCTGCCGCCCGTCGTCTTCTTGGAAAACTGCTGTCGTCCAGATCCGAACTGGATTGGGCCATCGCCGTCCCCGCTCGGATTCCGCACCACCTCGGCTCCCTTGCGACGGCCGTCCCGACGTCCTCTGCTCTGCGTCGCGAGCCAACAACCGCGCCATCCCAATGCTCGCGCGGCCGCCACCGCCGCCTCGCTTCGATTCGCTATCGCCGCCTCCTCGCCGAATCTGCCGCCAGATTCGACCGAGCGCCGCCGCCTTCTTCTCGCGTTCGCTTCTAGCGCTCCATCCAGCGTCGTCTCCCTCCTCTGTTTCGGCCACTCCCCTTCTCGTTCCGCATCGCCTGACGACCGCGTGGCCCCGAGCCTCCTCTACTCCGTGTATCAGAGGGATATGCTCGCGGGGAGGTTGTGGCGGTTGTGTGAGGGTGGAAGCGGGGGTGGGGATTGGATTGGAGTGGATTAGGGTTTCCTTCTTTGGGTGTGAGAGAACATGGGTCTGGTGCTATGTTGTTGTTATGGGCCAAGGTGGTTATGCTGCTGCTAGTATCTGCTGCTCCTTTGAGTCATTTTTCCTTTTGTGTCCATCCAAGTCCGTAAAACTATCTTTGAGTTCATCTAAACCATGCGAGTCCATAAATTCATTGTCAGTAAGTCGATTGCTTCGTGGCCCACTCCTTCCCTTTTGCATGGCAGTAACTGCCGCTCTTCTCTCTGAGCTGTTGCGGCCGTAGAAGTCGTTATGATGCTGCTTCTTCTCTCTGAGCTACCGCCCTGAGCTTCTAAGGCCGCTACGCTTCTTCCTCACTGCGCCTCCGCTGCAATTCTTGTGCACTACGCTGCTGCCATCTCGGGCTTCGATCTGCGCTGTCATGTTTCCATCTATTTCTCTTTGGTTTGATTTGACATCTCTATTGATGTCGTTTTCATTATCTTCATCGTGTTGCCACGGTCGACTTTGCTCCCGCTTACCTCTATTTTCTCAGCTCCTACGCCATGTGCTTTATAGTCTATCGCACAACCTCGGATGGGATGAGATTTTTGATACTCGACATACTTTCCAAGAGCTACACGCTACGAAGACATTATCAAGACTCGAGCTTTGGATTTTCCCTATTTTAGTGTCAACCCTTTCAAATGCAATGTTGTTGCATATGCCTTGCATTTGAGGGAGGGGGGTAAGGGTATTTGTGGTATTTCCCTATTGTTCTAGGGTTTAGTCTTGTGTGTCCGTTGTACTCTATATATAGCCCTTTGGGCTGTACAATGGTGTCAGATCGGATTTGGATCGGTGGGTGGCGGCAGCTCTAAGGTGAGTTGCAGCTTAAGGTTGGGATTGAGGATGACGACGGATTAGGGTTGACTCTGATACCATGTAGATTTTGGGAATAATTGTGTGTTGTCCCACAAGACCCCTACACCCTTTATTTATAGTGACAAAGTTACAACCAGACCCTAACACGACTCTTAACTCGCATACAACATAGACTCTTATGAAACTCTAATACTAACTCTCCAACAAAATAAGACTAGACAAAAAGCACATGGTAGTCACATCTGCCGCAAGTTTAGCTTGTAAAGGAATCTCTTTCTAACTTGCCCATGCTGTTTGCTAACAAAAGGATCATAAGGGAAAACCTGGAGAGGCTCATTTTCATCAGTAGTTCCAAGCATTTCATTTATGAGAACTTCCCGCTCTGTTGGTCCTCCAAATGTTAAACACTTCTCAACAACGTTTGAGGCAAATTTCTGTTGGCTCATCTGAATGATCTGTCCAGCTAGTTTTTCAATAATGATAGATCGCTCGTGAGGCTTCCCATGCTCCAAAACATGCTGCACAAGAAAAAAATCAGACATCATCGATAAATGATTGTCTTTTAGCTCCAAAACATGCTACGCATGAAAATCAGCCTCTCAAACGAAATCAATTTCTAAGTAAACAATAAATATAGGACCGGCCTAGTGTACCATAAAGGAGATGCCCATTATAAAACTCAGGTAAGCTCATAGGCAGAAGGTGCGTTCTGCGTATAACAGGGATTACTTATGTACCATATCTAGAGTAGATTGCTTAAAAGGTAATTTCAGTGTACATCAGTTGATTGCCAGTGAAGAGACACCATAATTCATGAACTTCTGACGCCGTACTTAAGAAACACATCTTAATCCCAGTCCCCACAATTATCTACTTGGTAGAATTTTTCATATTAACTTAAGTTCTTACCTGACTCCAACACATATACAAGTTATACGCTTTCTTATTTTTTAAAAAAAACTACACCAATACAACACCAACAAAACCTATGGTAAAATTTATTCTTCCCAAATTAATGAGACATCTTCCTACTTCAGTCCAACATGGTGGATTAATGCCATATCTACCCCCCAACACACACACTAACATGACATCTTGAATGATAGAAATGGTACATAACATAACTATCCACTTAATCCTCATTCATGTAAATACAGAGACATGATAAGGCACAATCAGTTGTGGCTCATGTTAGATCCGACATGCACAACTCGATCAAGACTCAAGAGCAAGCTTCACAAGAATTAGTGGTAACCTGCTGCTAATCATCACTCGCCAGGTAACCAGTCAAAATGGTCACCGCAGGCAAAGGGCTAAACTGTCCAATTTTACTCGAGTGAAGAACTATTTGTTCTGGATGAGTTTGGATAGCTTACATCACGTCTAATTGATTTTTGAAGTCATTTTGGACAAGACTAGATGGAATTCGCTTTAACTGCATAACTCAACTGCACTTCGTCATAAATTAGTAAAATTACAGAAAAAAGCTTCAATATCATTATCTTTGTTTTCTAGACAACTAATGGTTGAATTTAAGCCACATTTTGGCACCAAGTGATTTTACATATGATCTAAAGCTGGTTCGCGTCTAAATTAACAGTGGTAACCAAGGATTCAAAAACCGGTCCCGGCTCAATTTCCGGCCGGCGGCCGGTACCGGTAACGGCCGGTTACCGGTTTTTCCCGGTCGAATTTCGTTAAATTTTGCTTAAAAATCAATCAAAATTCGAAATTCGAAATTTTAATTTGCAAACTTCGGAAAAAACCGGCCGGGATTTCAAATCCCGGCCCCCACCGGTAAGGCCGGTTACCGCCGGTAACCGGCCGGGATTTCCATCCCTGGTGGTAACTAGTTATAACTTAAAAGCAATACAGGCCACGAGTAGAAACTTGTACAACACCGGTTTTGCAAGCCCTGCTCAAGAACTCACTTTTTTATTTCCTTGAACAATAATAGGTCCTCACTATAGAAGCAAAACAACACATACATAATTGTGGTCAATTTACCACAGAAACAATGCATATCTATTTTCATGCAACGTCAATGCAGCTAAAATAAAGATGCTGAAGAAATGAACATCAGAATGCCATAGCAAGACCAACGTTACAGTTAAAAAATTTGGAAGAAGTACCAAACCTGGACAACATAATTTCCATATTGGTCTTGTGCCAACATGCATACAGACTGCAATATTTCATCCATGACTATTTGCTGTGTTTTTGGATCAGTGCAATGCTCCAGCGCTCTCTAAGTGAATAAAATAAATTCGTGAGTTTAATGAAGATAAAAGTTGGGACAGAAGATTTGCATCATTCAGAATTGAAAGGTGAACCTGTATGACCCTGCAGCCATAGGGGTGAGTGGACAATGGAACAACTTGACCATAGAATGTTGAGATAATAAACTGTATCGAATCTTCTGGTACACATTCAATACATTTCTGGATAACATGGTTTCCATTTTGATCACGCACACATCTCATGATATGACCATCAAGCTCAGTAACCATCTTTGTCTTCTGGTCTAGATCAACCACCTCAATTACCTTCAGTGATGTGCATATACACATGCTAGTATCAGATAACAACAATCCTGAGTTTGTTTTTAATAAAACAATTAGGAATCATGAAGTACCTTTTGGATAACTCGACACCCATACATCTGAAGACTCAGAGCTAATACATGTCCAAATAGTTGATCAGCCAACTCCCTGCGTTGTGTTGCGCTCCCATGCTCAAAAAACTGGATAAAAAAAACAAGTTCAGTCATGACATCCTTATGAAAACACATTTTAAAAGATGTTACGATTATCAGAGGGAGAATTGAGCATTCCCATTCTCACAGTGAGAAGCACCAGTGTGTCAGAAAAGAATACCTTCTGCACCACATAGTTTCCAAATACATCAGTCATCAATGAGAGTGCATGAGGCATGATCTCCTCAAAAACCATGTTCTTTTCCTCAACTGTTGCAGTTTCAAGTTTTTGCTGTATAAAACGGCTTCCATATTGGTCAGCACTGCATAATCAATGCAAATGTCACCTCAAGAAATTGCAATGCATCAATAGCTAAAAAAAGATTAGTAAGCAAAGAATCATCATTTATCTGTGAAGCATCGGTACACAAACTAGATGCTAGATGAAATGTAAGCGTGCATGACGAGTTCAGTGCATTACAGTTGAACAAAATACCTCAGAAAAACAAGAGGTACAGTTGCGGCATTCACCTTTCCTTAACATGTTAACATGTGGGGAGAATAAAATGACAGAATGCTTTGACAGATATTATTTATGGGTTTGTTACGATTCAAGCTCACATCAGTATTGCAAAAGTGTGAAATGACCAAGTATACCTGAACTCAACCACATGCCCAGAAATCTCAGCAAGCTCAAAACTTCTAGTCTTATTGCTTTTGAATTCATCCAAAAGTGAAGATGGAAAGTTCTCATTCATATAGCCACTGGGATCAGAGTTCCAGCTACCCAAGCTTCTCAAGTTAGAAGGAAACCTCAGATTCCGCTCACTGAGCCTAAGTGGGCTGCCAGGACCAGATGGAGAAGCAACAGGACTGCCCAAAGGGCTTCCAGGGTATGCCATGCCCATGCCAAAAGCCAAATTGCCATAATAACCATGATTTGGGGCTGTTGATTTACCAAGAAGTGGCATTCCAAATTGTTTCTGCTGCTGAAGCAAAGCTTCAACATAAGCTTTCTGAATTGCAGTTAAATCGGCATATGAATTACCCATGAAACCTCTTTCCAAGGAAGGATCACTGCTGCTGGCTGCTCCCTGTGCTGTATAGTGAGCTGTCTTCAAGTACTGGGCATAATACGGATCAGAAAGAGGCGATTGAAGACCTGTGGCAGTTTGATTACTGGTTCTGCGAAGGTTATACACATCAGATAGACTTAAGGTAGGTGGCGATAAAATATTGTTACCAAGGTTTCTCGAATCTGCCCCAAGTGAAGCTATAGCAGATGCAGCAGCAGCACTTTCAAACAAAGGAGGCATACTACCTGAGCCCATACAGTTCATCATCATAGAGTTCAAACCCGGATTGAGTGGGTATCCACCAAGCCCATAGTTCAAAAAGGCCGGATTTATACCGTCAAGATTCTGATGTTGGGCAGGAGAGCCACCTGGGCTTGCATTAGAAGATGATGGGGACTTCTGATATGAACGAGCAGACAGAGTAGAAGACCTTTGCATTTCTCCCTGTCCATCTAACCGTGTGTTAGTAGAATCTCTTAAGTCTGCTAGACCAGCAACATTCTTATTAATATCAGCAAATGCAGAACTTGGTGGTTGTGACATTGATGGTATACCCAAATATTCAGCCTCAGCATCCAACATCACAGAATGCTGCTTATTGTTGACCTGAGTAGTTTGTGGGTCAAGAGAAAAATTAAGGTGATCACTTATCTCTCTCTGAAACTTTGTTTGACTAATGTTGTTATTATCATTCAAAGTACCACTTCTTGATAAGTTCATGCTTGATAGTGCAGCTAAAATATCACCAGGCTCATGTGCTTTCGAGGATACGGTGTTGAAGGATGATGATGAGCAATTCAGTTTCTTCTCGTTAGAACTAATCCTAACACCAACAGGTGGAAGGCCAGGGCTAGGAACCCTGGGGACATAATGGGGATCTGGTGTAGCATTCCTTGAAACAGATGAACCCAGAACAGATGCAAAAGTTTGAGAAGCAGATGCATTAATACTGGGAAGACCACTGACATTCTGCATATTTCCAACGGGGCAATGTGCATCCAAAGTATCATTATGCATAGAGTACTGGTTCTCAGCAGAATTCAGTGGTTCCTGGTTGTCAAGAAAAGAATTGCGACTGGCTGCACGAGAGTGATGCTCTGAAGCAGGTGTCCTGCGCCCAAGGTTGTCCTGAAATAACCCAAAGTAAACTAAATAAATTGTCAAGGCGATAAAACTGTAGAACAGCACAGGTAATTGATAAGTTAAGCTATTAAAAAGATGGAAATTGCTGCTCATGTTACAAGGATAAATTAATAAAAGTACACATGGTGAGCATGCACGCTGTTTAAGTACCAAGCAAGAAACAAGAGCTCACTTACAAAGAAAATAGAAAATGGATGGCAGATGTCTCGGAGCAAATATTGTAAGGGAACACACACTGACACACACACACACACACACATGTGAAGTAACAGAAAAGAAAATAAAAGATTGTGTCGAACTGATTCTCGGAACCGAAACGGAGAAATAATAAAGAGGTCTTTTCAAATCCTGAACTTCCAACCCTGTTTGAACATTCATTCAGTGCAGCCATTAAACTAACTGCCTATCTAACTCAGTCTTGCAACTGTTAAACCTATTCGATGCATGCTTTATTCCAAGGAAAAACCAAATTTTCTCTAAGGCAATTGAAGAAAAATAAAGTGAAGAATATTAGAACCTGTGACAGATCAAAGCCAATTGATGTCTCCTTAAACACACAATTTGCTAAAAGTCCCAAAGAAGCATAATACCAACCTAAAACAAGCCATTTATCCTTGCACTACACTAGTGATACATAAAATAAACATGCCAATATTAGGTAGAAAACCTTCTTGATAGTTGATTCGCGGAGAAAATACCCTCCTTTACAAGTGAGAACATCCAAAAGATATGCTTTATCAGGTGCAGAATTTCAGAGACAATGTGTTAAGACATACTACGTCAACACATAACCAAATCTCACATGATTGCACAAACCACAAAAGCACACCAATGTTGTCAAAAGACTTTCAGGATTGCCATTATAGGATTTGTAACACCTGGCTTAAAGTTCATCTAGCACATGTCGTCACAGGTGCCCAAGCTTGAGCTGGAAAGAAATTCAAAACTTCTTGTGAAAGAACCGCACCCCAATTTATCACTGCTTTTATCCAGACCATCCAACTTCTAAATGGATAGGGTGCTGGGAACGGCATGGACTTGCCTTTTCAACCAAAGGGAGCGGATCCAGATCCCAGAAGTAATATACAATATCAAGCAACATATCGCAAAAATTTATCAATGATAATCTAAACTGTATGGTCAAATGTTGATTAAATGGCAGATTACTAGATAAGCCAGTGAAATCGGGATGCATATGAACACTACCACCATACAATAAATATAATTAGCTCAGAGTAGCTACATCCTGCAAAAAAATAACCCATCTGGTAGCAACTAAAAAGCCCCAATTAAGAGAGAGAGAAAAAATAGCAATTTGCGACGGCAATGGAGACTAACCTGAAGGATATCAGCAAAGCTGCGCTGCCGCCCGAGTGATAAACCAATGAGCCCATCCCCTCCTCCATCCACCCACTCTGCAGCACCAGCCACACCCTTCCTTGCATCATCCTCCAGATCAAAACCAGGATTCTGCGGGAACAGCGACCTCCCCACAGCCGTCCCTTGTCCAGCCTCCTCCTGCAACACCTTCCTCCGGTCCCCGATCCCCCCGACCACCCCCGCCTTCAGCCGCTGTGTTGACCGCCAGTCCTCCTTTGATAGCACCGGCGGTGGCAGCCTTGGGTTCAGATTGCCATGCGAGTAGTAGTAGGAGAGGTAGGCTGGGTCGGCCCGGAGCTCATCCTCTGAGAGGAGTCCACCATGCCCGTTCAACGCCTCAGCATCGGGAATCACGGCAACAGTCACGACCGCCTCCCCACCGCCGCGGAGCAGCCCGCCGATTGCATTCAGCGAACCCTCTATGGTCGGCGGCGCGGACCCGCTCCGGAATATGCTGAGCTCCCGCTCCCTCTCACCAGCGTCCTCCCCTCGCAGACGCGCGCCGCCGCCGCCGCCGCCGCCGCCGCCACCGGCACCAAGCAGCGCGTCAAGCTCGTCCTCCAACTCGTCCTCCCCTCCCCCGCCGCCCATCTCCCCACGCATCGCCACAGCGCTCGCGCTGATCATTCCACCAACCCTAGAGCACAAACCACCAAAATGAACACACCAAAACCCCAAATGGAAATATCGTACAAAAGCCACACCCCCAGTTACCCTTGCGGCGAAAAGACGCAGCACTCTCTGCACGACCCAAGCCCACACCAAGCAGCACGAACAGCCGCGGTTCAGTCACAAAACCTGCCGCTCTCGCGACCCCCGGGCCAAAGTACCACCGAATCGCGCGTCGCGAGTCCGATCGGGACAGTGACCGCCATTTCAGCTCGGATTTTTTGGGGGCTTCTGAGAGATCGGGCAAGGAAGGCGCGATTTCGGATGGTACAGGCTCAGATTGGGCTTCGATCGGCCGGCGATTCCGCCATTTCGGGGCACCAAAAGCTTCGAGCCGCCTGGAGAAGGGGATGGGGCGGGGAGAGTGCAGACGGTAAGCAGCCAGTGAGGAAGGCAGCCCGAGGAAGGAGACGGCTGAGTGATAAGCACGAGCTCCCGGGGCACCCCAGCCGTCAGATCTCGACAACGACGGTGGAGATCTCCCCCGCCGCAAGAACCCCTAGGGTTTTATAACTTTCATTATTGCGGGCGTTGGCGCAGGAGTTACTCCTCTCTGACCCGCGGGCCCGGAGCCTGTACTGGATTTACTCATATTTAGTGAAGGGATTAAGGGGTAAGTACGATAGTTTTTCTTTTCGCTGGGCGCAGGTGTTAATTTTTCGATGGCAGGCTAGTAGGTGTGTAGTCCTTAGTCTTCTATTTAATTGGGATAAGGCTCAAAGTGCGGGGCCCGCGTGTTAAAAGAGCGCTCCAGGTGGGGCCAGGCACGTGCGCGTGCGCGCCATGTGGCAGCCCCTAGATTCGCTCGTGCGAGCCGCACGGAAGGGGCGGATTGGGGCTGTCCGGGCTCAGGTATCATCAGATCAGATGGGGGACTCGGACGGAGTAAACTCTGAAAACAAAATCGCGACGGGCTTCATTCTTGGGCCTTAATTCTGGATAAGCCCTCGAAAAGACCTTTTATGATATTTTTTTCCTACAAAAGGAAGGTAAATGGTACATGGCCAATCAATCCATCCATTGTACATACATGTGCTGTTTTACCTTCAGTGATAGCATCTGGAATAGATTAGATTAGATTCCTCATAGATCTTGGTAGGTTTTCCCATGGTGATATTATCAGCTGATCATGTCACGGATATGCGTATAAAATAACAGGAGCAGTAGTTGCTTGAATACGTAGCCCGAAAGGATTAACTTTTATAGTCTATGATTACGCATTAGCTTCTTCCTCCACAACAACCAAAAAAAAATGATTGCGTTAGCATGGTGTCTTATGTGGTTCCTAGGTGGTGGCGGCTTCTATTGTGCTAATTAGCTAAGCATGCATTACGCAATGGAGTTGATCACGTTTTGTGGTTAAACTAGCTACTACTTTGCCGCCGTCGGTAAAGCCACCGTTCTTACTTTCTGACGTCGGCAAGCTTGTAGTTTTTGCGCCCTTTTTCGTTGTGAACTCTGTCAAAAATCGAACATGCTGTGATGCCGCTTCTCTTCCGGAAATATCAGTGTTCGCTCTTTCTAGCGCTATAGCCTTTTGAGTGCAGTTCCTAGACCGTAGCCCGTCGTAGGCAGTGAAGCTTTCAACGCACACGTAATCGCCGATATGATTCTCCATGTAAGACTAAGCAAGCGTAGACTAAGCTATGACCGTCCACAGCCAATGGGAATCAGAATACAGGGGGGGTTTGGTACTGTAATGGATGATTAGCTATTCTGTTTGGATAGACTGAGGAAATGACAATCAAACGTTTCTGTGCTTCTAATAAATCAAAACTGACAAATTCATCCTTCAAAAATTTGACAAATTCAAACAAGAACACAAAAGTTAGCAGCGACGGGAGAGAAGGGAAATGTGAGAATACAGCGTGGGAGACAGAGAAGCGCACACCAGCGCCACCGTATATCCACCACGGTTTGACGCATTTATTTTTTAAAACTCTCTGTACACTTTCTAAATTTTCCAAGTGGTCGAAATGGACAAACTTCTTGTGGCCTTTTAATGCTCTGCCTGTATGCTAACCACTTATTCCCACCACCCATGAATTTCTGTAGGCTAGCAGACCTAGCAAAGTGGAGGTTATTCTCCATACACGTAATGAATATCTGCATTTAGCGAAGAGGTGCAACGCTGTTTTTGGGAATTGCCGGTATAGCGCGCATTGGCCACTGTTTGGCCAACCTTGACGTTGCAACCAGTCTGATGCCGTTATTCATTTTATAGATTTTTTCAGTGTTGATTGTGCTATTGTAAGGAAGATGCACACGCACGCACACCACACGCACAACGTGAATGTGTCCCCTTAACACACGCCTAAAAAAAATTCCTAGTGGGTGGAGTCATATAAGATACAACCACGATTTCACCACCCACCAAGTGTTGGTTTCCCAAAAAAATTCAGTGCTTGATGCCACTAAAAATAGCATCAGGTTAGCAGGAAAGCAAGACATAAATCAAACTGATGCAGACTTACAGGAAATTTCCATTTTCATGTTGAGAACAAAAAGATTGTCTTCAATGTGGCTAATACTCAGTAGAGGCCTTATACATGGAAGTTTAAGGCTGAAAAGTCAAACCTCTTTAGTTGCGGATGAATAAAATTTGGATCAATCAGCACCTTATAGTTGGTTTAAAGCCTATGCAATTTTCTTATCTGTAGAGTACGGAAATAATCAATGTAGATTACCAATGACCTCCTGTAAAATAGCTTGCAAGTAGGAGGTGACGCTATTCAGGTAATTGAATCCACAATTAGGACTGTACATACTTTTCAGGTGATGTTTATAGATATATGGATCATGCATTTGCAATTTCATCTAAGAATGTCTTCAGATAATTCTACAATTGAGCTTAATTAGTTTTGATGAACCTATTAACGCAGGATGTATAATCTTGGACGAGCCGAAGCAATCATTTGAAATAGTCTTGATATATAGATTCCTCGCAGGCAAGTATGAGCGGATCCAAATCGAATTAGGGGTGGCTCAGGATATCAGGTCCATTTCGATTTCCCCCTTTATATCCTGTATATGAGTGGCCCAGAAGCTCAAACTCGGTGATCACATCCACGTGGTGATATACATGGTGCACCCGCTGTTGTGTTTTGTTTTGGATCCGCCACTGCAGGTAAGTGTTGCACCTGAGGAGAGATCTCTGAACATGGATGCCTTTAAGAACTTTTGTCTACAGGACCTTTTGCTTTCACAGTCCATAAGTTCCATAAACACAATGCACTGTCAGTTCTTTTAGATGTAACACTGAGAATCCATTAAACTGAGGGAGCAGCAAAATCATTGGCCACCAAGTTCAGTAAAAAAAATCAAGGGGTCCGTTATAGTAAATTGGATCCTCATCTTGACCGAGACAACGGCCATGCGCTGTTAAGGCATGCACAACTTGATTACACTGACGAGAGCTATAGACCACACAATAACTAATGAAGTTCAGGCGCAACAAACTTTTAAGTTCACAAAATAAGGCGCCATTGATGGAGAGGTCAAAAAGTATGAGCTTCGATGGCGTTCTTGAGAACGCTCAACAATGGCATGGCCCATTCCTAGGTCGATGCCTCCTTCCACTCCCTTCATACATGCTTCAGCATCTGTATGAACGGCATCTTGAAGGTTTGTGTGGGATCGTTAATAGTAATCAGAGAGGGGGTGAATAATTGTGAAAGATTTTTCACACCCGTCACGATGTCTGTGGAGATTCACTCAACATGAACCTAACGCATTTTTTGGGGTCGGCAGCAGAACGCGCAAAAAAAAAACCCAATCAAACCCGATTGTCACACTGGCTCCAATCCCAACATTCAATGGACCTGATATCCTTCCTAACAAGGGTTTTCCAAATTATCTCAGCTTTCCAATTTTTGACACTCCAAAATTGTCACGTGTTGTAGCCTTTAAACGACATCTCCATAGCTCCAACACGCATCATCTATCTTTGATCTCCACGCACCCTACTCCTGGTACAGCTCGATTATCTCCTCCAGCATCCTCAACCCTCTAGACCATGACTTAGCACTAAGCCATCTCCTGGTCCTCGCCGTAGATCACGATCACCTCTGAGTTACCTTGCACATACAAAGATCAAAGTAATATATTTTTCCCGGTGCAAGTCCTTCCTAACTTAACAGACATACGTCCACACACACGCCACACGCCTCAAATAACGTCAGTAAGTAACATTGTCAATTATTCATCAACAAAATTATTCTAAACCTAGCCACATGGTCTAACAATCTCCCTCTTGATGAATACATTGACAACACCTCAAAATTTTAGCCACCAACTACCTCGTATCACGCATGGCACAACAGCTGTCTGGTCTATACTCACGGGAATCCCGCCTAACGTGTTTGTTTTGGGGCCGGCAGCAGCGACGCGCAAAAAAACCCAATCAAACCCGATTGTCGCACCGGCTCCAATCATGTTCATGGGATTCGATACCCTTTCTAACAATTTTTTTAAAATTATCTTAACTTTTTAATTTTGGACACCCCCAAATTATCACGTATTGCAGTCTTTAAATCGTACCTCGTAGCTCTAACACGCGTCATTCATCTTTGATCTCCACGCACCCCAACTCGAGCTCGACCGTCTCCTACAGCATCCTCGACTCTCTGTACCATGACTTCGCACCAAACTATCTCTCGGCCCTCACTGTAGACCACAATCACCTCCGAGTTACCCTGCACATGCAAAGATCAAAGCAATATTTTTTCACAGCACAAGTTCTTCCCAACTTGATCGATATAAGTCCACACACACACCACACACATCAAATAACGTCAGTAAGCAACATTGTTAATTATTCATCAATAAATTTATTCTAAACCTAGTTACATAGTCTAACAATTTGAACAGTAGCTTGCTCCAGCAAAGATCACCTTCCCAATATCACCTTTATACGGGTCAACTAGGTAAACCGGTCGACACGTGTGTACACTCGATCTTTCAGGGTACTTAAATGAGCAGCAAGTAATATATCTCTAAATTGCATAAAAATCAACCAAAACTAGTGTATATATAAGGTGCATGCACTAGTACTTGTTAACAACTCAATGGCATAATTAAGTCAGTATGTCACCTCACGTGAACATCACTGTAGGAATTAATACGGGCAGGGTCCAGTTTTTATTTCTAATTAATTCCTGGAGAATCTCAAGGTTCACGTGCACGTGCTAAAAGTGCTTAGTCCCGCATGGAGAGTTGAAGGGGAGTTACACCACTTTATAAGGTGGAACGTGGTAGCCCCCTTGTGGAATTGAAGAAAGCCAACACACTCGCTCGCTCGCCTCGCCGTGCGGTGCGGTGCGTGTAGGCACATCGGGTGCGCGCGCGTTTTTCTTTATCTATTCGAAAATCGAAACGCACCGACTCGAAGTAATGGCAGTAACGGTTCAATTACCAGTGAGTTATGGTTACGGTTTGCACTGGTTGATGGCAACCGTTTCCTCTGGTCTCTGCCTCTTTGTGTTTTGGTTTTGGCTATTACAGAACAGTGAACTGTTCAGTTTTGTGTTCTTCTACAATTCACTCCTACGAGAGATTAAGAAAGAATCATTGAGTCTGTTGCTGTTGTGTCTGGCGATTTCCATCCCACAAGGCGCGTGCAAGGTCGAACCGGGAGAGTAGACCTCCGGAACCCCGTCCTTGAAGGCTTGCACGAGCAAGGACGAATAAGGTTTTTGGAGAGCGTTCGCGCGAGTGCTCACTGCTTTGTCATCATCCGATCGTTGCTTCGTCATCATCCGATCCTCTGCTTCGTCTTCATCATCTGCACGACATCCACTACGTCATGGCGAACGACGATCTCACCAATACTTCTGCTGCTGCTGTTCCATCTACTGGTTCCGGGTATATCAATCTCTCACTTGTTGTTTGTTTAGTTTTATTATCTGTTATTATCTTGAACACTGAGATAGGAATACTACTTTCTGTTCTTTTGGAAATTAGTATGACTATGGTGTTCATGATTATTTACTTTATGAAAAAGGCTAGAGTATTGTCCATGATTCATCTAGTATATTTCTAGACTAAAGTAATTCGAAAAATGCTTATATGTTCAATAATCCAAAAACCTTATTCTAGGCATTTTTCGTCAACTGGTTTTGCTGTTGCGCTCAAACCCTCTGAATTCGATGGTGCGAATTACAAGAGGTGGCGCACCAAGATGGTACTTTGGCTAACTGCCATGAACGTTTTTCATGTGGCAAACGATAAACCTGAAGGAACACTTACTCCTGAACAGAAGCGAGCGTTCGAGGCTGCTGATAACCTTTTTAAAGGTGTCGTGGTTAGCGTTCTTGGTGAGAAGTTAATCGATGCATACATGGTGACTAAAACTGGGAATGAGATGTGGGATGCACTCGAGGCGAAGTTTGGGGTTTCGGATGCAGGCAGTGAACTGTATCTCATGGAGCAATATCATGACTATATAATGGTTGATGGCCGTTTTGTAGTTGAATAGGCTCATGAGATACAATCCATGGCCACAGAACTTGAGCACATCAAGTGTGTGTTACCGGACAAGTTTATCGCGGAGGCATTATTGCCAAGCTTCCTCCTTCTTGGAGGAATTTTGCCACTTCTCTGAACCATAAGAGACAAGAGTTTTCTATTGAAAATCTCATTGGGTCTCTTGATGTTGAAGAGAAGGCGAGAGCAAAAGATACACACACTAGAGGTAATGAGGGGCATTCTAGTGCCAATGTGGTGCAGAAGAAGAATGACCAAGCTCAAAAGTTCAAAGGCAAAAACAAGACTGCACAAATAACTAGCTTCAAGAAGAAGAAGAAAAACACAAAGGATGGCATTTGCTTTGTGTGTGGCGAATCTAGTCATTGGTCCAAGGATTGCAGCCAAAGCAAAGGTGGAAAGAATCAGCAAGGGCAGAATTCCAAGTCTGCTAATGTTGTTGTTGGTACCACTGAGACGGGAACTTCAAGGTATGGTAATTTACCTAATGTTCTTTCTGTATGTCATTCTACCGATTGGTGGATAGACACTGGTGCTAATATACATGTGTGTGCTGATGTTTCATTGTTCTCTTCTTACCAGGTCACTCAGATTCAGTCGTTCTAATGGGGAACGGGTCACATGCTACTGTTCATGGTGTTGATACGGTCGATCTGAAGTTTACTTCGAGAAAGATTGTGCAACTGCATCATGTGCATCATGTGACATCTATCAATAAGAATCTCATCAGCGGATCTCTTCTGCGTAGAGGTGGCTTTAGACTGGCATTTGAGTCCAATAAATTTGTAGTATCCAAGTGCGGATAATTTTTTGGTAAAGGCTATGTGTGCGGATGTTTGTTCCGCCTATCTCTTTCAGATTTATGTAATAATGTTGTGAACCACGTTTGCAGTGGTAATGAGACTACTATTTGGCATTCACGACTTTGTCACATAAATTTTGGTTGCATGACGCGGTTAACCAGTTTAGAGTTAATCCTGAAATTCACCATTGCCAAAGGTTATAAGTGTCAAGTTTGTGTGCAATCAAAGCAGCCTCGTAAGCCTCATAAGGCCGCGGAGGTAAGAAACTTGGCACCATTAGAACTCATACATTCAAATCTATGTGAGATGAATGGTGTGTTAACAAAAGGTGGTAATAGATATTTCATGACTTTGATTGATGACTCCGCTAGGTTCTGCAATGTGTATCTTTTGAAAACTAAAGATGAAGCTCTTCACTACTTTAAAATCTATAAGGCAGAAGCTGAGAACCAACTTGAAAGGAAAATCAAAAGGGTTAGGTCTGATCGTGGCGGCGAGTACTTTTCTAATGAGTTCAATTTATTCTGTGAGGAATATGGTATAATCCATGAGAGGACGCCTCCCTATTCACCCTAGTCAAACGGGGTTGCTGAAAGAAATAACTGCACTCTAACTGATTTGGTTAACGCCATGTTAGACACAGCGGGTCTTTGCAAAGCATGGTGGGGGAAGGCTATATTGACTTCTTGTCATGTCCTAAACAGGGTTCCCACAAAGAATAAAGAGATAACTCTATATGAACAATGGGAGAAGAAAAAACTATCACTTTCATACTTGCACACTTGGGGTTGTTTGGCGAAAGTCAATGTGCCAATTCCCAAAAAGCGTAAGCTTGGACCAAAAACCGTGGATTGCGTCTTTCTAGGCTATGCTTACTATAGCGTTGGATATAGATTTCTAGTGGTGAAATCTGGAGTACCTGACGTGCATATCAGTACAATTATGGAGTCCAGAGATGCTACATTCTTTGAGGATATTTTTTCGACGAAAGATATGCCTAGTTCATCGAGTCAGGAGCCTGATACAACTCCTGAACCTACCATTCCAATGGAATATTTTGAGCAAATTCACGAGCAAATTCCTGAGGAGGAAGACAATGAAACTCTGAGGAAGAGTAAAAGACAAAGAACTACAAAGTTTTTTGGTCCTGATTTCATTGTGTACCCTATGGAAGATACTCCAAGTACCATTTTTGAAGCATATGCTTCTCCAGATGCGGAATACTGGAAGGAAGCAGTACGTAGTGAAATGGATTCCATTATTTCTAATGGAACTTGGGAGATCACTGAGCGTCCTTATGGTTGTAAACCTGTAGGATGTAAGTGGGTGTTCAAAAAGAAGCTTAGGCCTGATGCTACTATCGAGAAGTACAAGGCATGGTTTGTGGCCAAGGGTTATACACAAAAGGAAGGCGAAGATTTCTTTGATACTTATTAATCTGTGGCTAGATTAACCACTATTCGAGTACTACTATCTTTGGCTGCCTCACACGGTCTTCTCGTTCATCAGATGGACGTTAAGAAGGATTTCCTAAATGGAGAGTTGGACGAGGAAATTTACATGGAACAGCCAGATGGATTTATAGTATATGGTCAAGAAGGAAAGGTGTGTAAGTTGTTGAAATCTTTGTATGGTCTTAAACAATCACCTAAGCAATGGCATGAAAAGTTTGATAGAATCTTAACATCTGCAGGCTTTATTGTGAATGAAGCTGACAGATGTGTGTATTATCGTCATGGTGGGGGCAAGGGAGTCATTCTTTGTCTGTATGTTAATGACATACTGATCTTTGGGACCAGCCTTAATGTGATTAAGGAGGTCAAGGATTTCTTGTCTCAGAATTTTGAGATGAAAGATCTGGGAGTAGCTGATGTTATCTTGAACATCAAGCTGTTGAGAGGTGATGATAGTGGGATTACATTATTGCAAACCCATTATGTGGAGAAGGTTCTGAGTCGTTTTGGGTATAACGACTGTAAATCCTCTGCAACACCTTATGATCCTAGCGTATTGCTTATGAAGAATCGGAGAATAGCCAGAGACCAATTGAGATATTCTCAGATAATTGGTTCACTCATGTATTTAGCTAGCGGTACTAGGCCTGATACCTCGTTTGCTGTGAGCAAACTAAGCTGTTTTGTTTCCAATCCGGGAGATGATCATTGGCATACTCTTGAGAGGATAATGCGCTATTTAAAGGGTACTATGAGCTATGACATTCACTATACCGGGTATCCCAGGGTACTGGAGGGTTATAGCGATTCAAACTGGATATCTGATGCTGATGAGATTAAGGCCACAAGTGGATATGTCTTCACACTTGGAGGTGGCGCTGTTTCATGGAAGTCTTGCAAGCAGACTATCTTAACGAGGTCAACAATGGAAGCAGAACTCACAGCATTAGATACTGCCACTGTTGAAGCCGAATGGCTTCGTGAGCTCTTGATGGATTTGCCAGTGGTTGAAAAACCGGTACCGGCTATTCTGATGAACTGTGACAATCAAACTGTGATTGTCAAGGTGAACAGTTCTAAAGATAATATGAAATCATCAAGACATGTGAAGAGGATACTAAAGTCTGTTAGAAAAATGAGAAACTCTGGAGTAATAGCTTTGTATTATATCCAAACAGCTAAGAATCTGGCAGATCCCTTCACAAAGGTTTATCATGGAATGTGATAGACAATGCATCGAGGGAGATGGGTTTAAGACCCACATGAGTTATACCATAGTGGCAACCCATCCTATGTGATCGGAGATCCCGTGAAGTAGGATTGGCAAAACAAACTATTGGTTAACTGGGAGGAGAGTACTTTTACAGACCCACTCCATTGGAGATGCAATTCTCTCATAAATCTGTGTGACAGGTTGTTTTTTTATCTTAATGTGTTATGTGGTTTGTTTAGGCAAAGATGTTGTCCTACAGAGCAGTCTTGAAAGAACACACCTATATGAACCCGACTGCTAGTCACAGTCTATGTGATAGGGTAATCTCTAGGAAGCTCATGAATAGGCCAGGAGTATGACTTATATACTCCTACCCACGGGGATGTCTGACAGCCTAGTATCAGTTAAGGACTCAAGTGAAATTTATTCACACAAAACTGCCAATTTAAGGCTTAGTCCATTGTGCAGTTGTGGATAAGTGTAGCTTCTGTTCTAGATGAATGTTCAACCTTTTTCGGTCTCCATCGAAACAGTGGTATATTAAAATAATACTGTGGAAAAGGGCATTTGACATGTTTCTTTGAGATCTGGTGGGGGATTGTAGGAATTAATACGGGCTGGGCCCAGATTTTATTTCTAATTAATTCCTGGAGAATCTCAAAGGCCCATGTGCACGTGCTAAAAGTGCTTTGTCCCACATGGAGAGTTGAGAGGGAGTTACACCACTTTATAAGGTGGAACGTGGTAGCCCCTTGTGGAATTAGAGAAAGCCAACACACGCGCGCGCTCGCTCGCTCGCCTCGTCGAGTGCGTGTGCGTGTGCGCGCAGGCACATCGGGTGCGCGCGTTTTTCTTTATCTATTCGAAAATCGAAACGCACCGCCTCGAAGTAATGGCAGTAACGGTTCAGTTACCAGTGAGTTATGGCTACGATTTGCACTGGTTGATGGCAACCGTTTCCTCTTGTCTCTGTCTCTTCGTTTTTTGGTTTTGGCTATTATAGAACAGTGAACTATTCAGTTTTGTGTTCTTCTCCAATTCACTCCCACGAGAGACTAAGAAAGAATCCTCGAGTCTGTTGCTGTTGTGTCTGGTGATCTCCATCCCGCAAGGCGCGTGCAAGGTCGAATTGGGAGAACAGGCCTCCGGAACCCCGTCCTTGAAGGCTTACAAGAGTAAGGACGAATAAGGTTTTTGGGGAGCGTTCGCGCGACTGCTCCCTTGCTTCGTCATCATCCGATCGCTGCTTCATCATCATCTGATCCTCTGCTTCGTCTTCATCATCGGCACGACATTCACTACGCCATGGCGAACGACGACCTCACCAACACTTCTGTTGCTGCGGTTCCATCTACTGGTTCTGGGTATATCAATCTCTCACTTGTTGTTTGTTTAGTTTTATTATCTGTTATTATCTTGAACACTGAGATAGGAATACTACTTTCTGTTTTTCTGGAAATTAGTAGGACTATGGTGTTCATGATTATTTGCTTTATGAAAATGTTAGAGTATTGTCCATGATTCAACTAATATACTTTTGGATTAAAGTAATTCAAAAAATATTTATATGTTCAACCATCACGAAAACTGATGGATCAAATTCTTTAAACAAAGGAACAACAGCTGACAAGTAATAACAGATTGAATTCCTTTCTCACGGCAAGAACAGTAGCAGAATTCAATATT
Organism: Hsuehochloa calcarea; assembly: GCA_036346395.1. NCBI lineage: Eukaryota > Viridiplantae > Streptophyta > Magnoliopsida > Poales > Poaceae > Hsuehochloa > Hsuehochloa calcarea. The sequence continues at coordinate 74,381,260 of CM070594.1, read as the reverse complement.
TAACTCGGCTTGTCGACTATGGCAGAGACACACCGAATTAGAATAAACAGTGGAAGATAACTTACCATCAGTGAGATCTAAACATCAAGCACTGGCCTCCTGGATGGATCAATCCCGCAGCCGCAATTCTTCAAACCCGTATGCTTGATGTACACGAATTAGGAGTGTATAATCTCTGGGATTCGTTCTGCACAAGTCCAAGAACAGATCTTGATGTCACGCAGCACAAAGAGAAACCATAGGCGGCTCCTCAAGAACTCAAAGCACATAATCAACTCGCCTCCATGGCCTCCACGATATCACGTGGAAAAATAATAATAATAAACTCATGTCCCTTTACATGGGTATGCATAGCCCTCCTGTTCACGTATACACAGTAGCCCTTGCACAGCACTAGATGGCAAAACCTCCATGCGTTGCACCGTCTCCTCCATGCACAACAACTACCTTTCTTTCTTTCCTTTCACTGCTCATGCCATCCACATCTCGCTCCCTCTCGGTCAGAGCTCTTGCAATTATTGTTTGATGCGTCGTTACGTACGACACACATGTACTCGCAACCATCTTCGCGTCTACGCCTCCATGGCCTTCCACACCATCCTCTCGACCTCTCTAACCTTTCTCTCTCGGCACTCACTGTTATGAATAGTATTAATATTTATTATAAAATTAATAGATCAATATATATACAAATACAAGTATAATATATATATAAGTACCTCTTATACAACATAGAATATACATATATATTTAACACATCTAATACTCTCTCAAACTTACAGTGAATCAACAACATTATGTTTGGAGAGATAGAAGCTGTGCTGAGCTCTGGTCTGCGTCTTTGTAAAGAAGTCTGTCAACTAAAGTTCTGAAGGCACATACTGAAAAGCAATAATCTGGTCCTGCACCTGTGTCCGCATATAGGAAGCATCAACATCAATATGCTTTGTAAGCTCACGCTTCACCGGATTTGTAGCAATACTAATAGCCCATCTACTGTCAGACGAAAGAGGAGTGGATGCTGAAACAGAAAAATCAAAATCCTCAAATAACTACCGTAGCCAAGTAACCTTCGCAGTCAACAAAGTCATAGCTCGCAACTCAACCTCAGCACTCGAACGAGAAACTGTTGTCTGCTTCTTAGTCTCCCAAGCAATGAGAGACCACTAAGAAAAACATAATAAGCAGAGAGAGAATCACTAGCTCAGGTGGCATCAGAATATGCCTAGAGCTGTAAAGAGCTGGAGCGAGGGAAAAACAGACGACGAGTGATGGTTCCATGAAGATATAGTAGAACATGAAGACGATGACTATAGTGGAGCTGAGTGAGAGCAAAACAAACTGACTCAAGATATGCATAGGGTACGAAATATCAGGACGAGTGACGCCTAAATAAACAAGACTTCCAACAAGGTGACGACAGCGAATAGGATCACTAAGTGGCTCACCATCAGTGGTCCGAAGATGAACATTAAGCTCCATAAGAGTCTCAGCGGTGTGCTTATCCGTAAGAAAAGCACGATCGAGAAGATCTTGGATATACTTTTCTTGGGACAGATAGAAACCTTCAGACGTAGAAATAACCTCAATCCCAATAAAGTAGCCAAGAGGACCCAAATAAGACATGAGAAACGCTCATTAAGACACTCCTTGACAAAAGTAATTTATTGAGAATCATCTACAATAATGATCATACCATCAACATATAAAAGGAGAAGCGTCTGACCACGAGGCAATGTGTGAATAAAAAGAGTAGGATCATGAGTACTAGCAGAGAAACTAGCTGCAGTGACAACATAAGATAAACGATCAAATCAAGCACGAGGAACTTGCATGAGGCCGTAAAGAGATCGGTGAAGGCGACAACCCATACCCTCAAGAACAAAATACCCCGGTGGTGGCTGCATATAAACCTCCTCACACAGCTCACCATTGAGAAAGGCGTTCTTGACATCAGCTGAAAGATGGACCATACCCGAACAGACGCCGCAAAGAAAAAGAGTGCGTATAGTGGTCATGTGAGCCACACGAGCGAATGTCTCATCATAATCATGACCATTCTCTTGCTAAAAACTACGTACCACGAGACGAGCCTTGTAGCGCTCAAAAGAACCATCAGAGCGGGTCTTAACCTTGTAGACACACTTGCACATGATAGGATTAACACACATGGGAAGAGGGACAAGATCCCATGTGCCAGTACGCTCAATGGTAGTAATCTTCTCTGCCATCGCATGATGTCACTCCTGATGAACAACAACATCAAGATAAAAGTCGGCTCGATAAGCACCGCTAAACAAAAAGCGCGCAGGAGACTGAATAGACTGACGATCACAAAGAGCATATCGAAGAGGAGAGGTCGAAGAAGATGACCTATCAGGAGAATCCTTATCTCACGGACGACGAGTGTAGTAGAGAGGATAAGAAGGACCATGGTCAGGAGGAGCCTTTGAAGAGGGTGGCAGTGGCGAAGGAGATGGTGGAGGAGGCACCAGAGAGGCTAAAGGCTGTGATGGAGGTGTGGTGATTATAGGAGTGGTAGAAAAATCATGAAAGAAAGATACTCGACAAGAGATGCTGGAGTAGTGGAAGGAGAAGGATGAGGGTAGAAAGAACGAGACTAATCAAAAGTGACGTCCCGAGAAACCCACATCTGTCGGCCAATAGGATCCCAACAACGATATCTCTTATGCTAGGTGCTATAGCCCAGAAAAACACACTCCACAAACTGAGCGGTTAGCTTGGTGGCTCACGAGGGGCAAAAAGAACATAGCACACACACCCAAAGAGACGAAGACTATAATAGTTAGGAGTCTTGCCACAGAGACACCCAACTGGGATCCCACCTGAAGATCAGAAGAAGACTGAATGTTAATCAGGAAAGTGGCACTAGAAAAGTCTCAGTCCAGAAGTGTGGTGGGACAACAGAACTAAGCATAAGAGCATGGGCTGTCTCAAGAAGATGACGATGCTTCCGTTCAGCCACACCATTCTGGGCATAAGCGTCAGGGTAAGAAAACTGAGAGAGAGTGCCCTACTCAGCAAGAAAACAACGAATGACTCTTGACAAGTATTCCCCAGCAGAGTCAACACGAAAGACATGAATAGGAGAATTAAACTGAGTACGGATCATGGTGTCAAAAGTCTTGTATATGGATAAAATCTCGCTATGAGATGACATAAATTATATCCATGTGTGGCGAGAAAAGTCATCAATAAAAATTATATAATATCGATGACCTCCTTTCGAAACAAAAGGAGCTAGACCTCATACATCAAAATGAACAAGATCAAAAGGATGTTGTGACACTTACTCACTGGAAGGATAGAGAAGTTAAAACTGTTTACCAAGCTTAAAACCCTGACGATTTAGACAAGCATCACCAGACACCGACCCCAAAAGACACAACGAAGTAAAGAAGATAGATGCGACCCACAAAGATGTCCCAAACGATGATACCACTGAGCAAAAGACGCAGTGGAGGATGCAGCAGAAGCGGCGGCGACGGTGGAGGTGAAAAGACTGGCAGGGGTAGTGGAAGGAAGATGAAGCCAGTCAATCTCTCAGAGACACTGTGAGTCACAACGACGAGGGTCAGTACCAACCAGAGTCCACGTGCATCGATCCTGAACACAACAATAATCAAAATCAAGAATAACACGACAACCATGATCAATGAGCTGACCGACAAATATGAAATGCATAGTTAGTTTGGGAACATGAGAAACATTAGGAATATGAAAAGAGAAATTAAAAAGAGTGCCTCGTCCTGCGACAGATAGAGAGGTATCATCTACTGTCTGAACAGTGATAGGATCAGCTAAAGGACAAATAGAGCTGAGACTGGTGGAATCAGATGTCATATGAAAGGAAGCACCACAATTAAGAATCCAAGGTGATATACCCGAGGAAGAAGTAGAAGGTGGTCTCTCACTAGAAGACTGTGCAGCAGAACCAATAGAACCGGACGGTGTAAGAGTAGTCATGTGACGCAGCATTGTGAGAAACTCCTGAAAATCAGAAGCACCAGAGCTCCTCTGAGAGGAGGAACCACCAATTCCTTATGGAGGACGGACCACCACGACGTAAATCCTTCTTCTTCCTATAGCAGGTCTGGCTGTACATGTCCATCCATGTTGCAGTAAGTGTAGTGTAGTCCCCTACCAACAATAGATGTCACTGTATGAAGGCACTATTGGTTAAGGAGTAGTTGGAGACGTGGTGGCTATGGAAGCTGTTAGAATCGAAGAAAATGATGGTGACGATAGCAGACCTGCAGAACGAAGAGGAATCTCCTCAACACGAATAGATGCAAGGGACTCCAACAGAGTCACACGAGGGTAGTGTGCTAGCAATTGAGCACGAGTCTGCTCATACTTAGCCCGGAGACGGGTCAAGAAATAGTAGATACGATGGAGCTTCAGGTGAGACTGCTGACGCTGACAGCACTGACACGTGTGACAAACATCTGGTCTCAAAGAGTAAATCTGACGCCATATCATAGACAATTGAGCATAGAACTCGTCCACAGTGGCATCTCCCTGCTGCAGTGATTGCTCTTGACGCACAACATAAAGATACAAGGAATCACCAGACGGCTCATAGCGGTTGCGCAGATTTGTCCACATCAACTGTGCTGAAGCGAAACCAACCACATCCCTAGTGAATTGCACCTCCATGCTAGCAACCAGAATAGCAGAGGCACACATCCTCATCAATCCATGTCTTGTAGGCATGCGGTAGCGAACCGTGTCTGGCTAATGAATGCTTTGAACTTAGCACAGGACGCTTGAACGAATTGGTAATGGCCCTGAAAGGTTTCGTTTTTTTAAGCAAGTCATTCTAAATGAGGGATTTTTTACCATTATTTGTTTTCTAAGTGGATTATTTTATAACATGAGGAAACCGAAAATCGTTCGTAGGGAATTTTCATGGTTTCCTGGCCTCTATTCTAAAATTACTCCCAAAATTCAAAGATAATTACTCCCGCATACAAAACCAGCTTAAAAAGTTACTACATACTTCGCTGATTCGATTTAGTGTACACACTGCACTTAGATCTTTTCACACTCACTTGCAGTTTATGATTGTGATGGAACATTGAATAATGGTTGTAAACTCTAGAAGAGTAAAGCATTAAATTCTTTTGATGAGTCTTGTAAGACTTATTCCCGTATTTATAATAGCAAGTTATGTTCTGATATCTGAAGTGTTTTATTTATATGTTGCTTGTTTTCTGATGTATATTAATAAAGTACATTATATTAGAACGCGTGTGGCGCTCTACGGAGGAAGTGTGCTTAGCAGGTAGCGGTACAATGAATACCTCCTTGAGAGAGATGAAAATTTTCAGTCAATCAATAAGAATGCTTGTAGTCTTACGACAATCGTGGCAGCCATACTTGTATAATCGACTAAAAAATACCATAATTATACTTCCAATGGGTACAAGTTTGGTCATTAAAGAAGCCTTATTGTGACCAGAATCGACTAGAACTCTCAAGGATATTCGCGCCAACTGTTTCCACGTAGAGACTGAAGAAGAGCATGGTAAGGAATACCTGCTCATTACAAAGCGTGAAGAAAGTAGAAAAATAGTATTAGAATGACTTTCTTCATTTGAAATCGGGCTATACTACACTAATATTAAGGCATCTGTAGTCTATACTGCCCTGAAAACCGTATTTAGAAGCTCTGAACTTTTCTTTCTCTAGCATGATAGATTATACCGTCTAGGTCTTAGGATGATGAGATATATAATTAACAATTAACAGGGACATAATATCTATGTAAAAGAAATTCCTGAATCAGGAAGATTTTGTGTGCCACGCATGTGCCATCGAGAGATTAATTACTAGACCTTCTGCTCTGAAAGCAAAGGATGAATCCCTACAATCCTGAACCGTATCCAGGGAGACATTCGCGGTCCTATACAGCCTCTATCAGGGCTATTTAGGTATTTTATGGTGTTCATCGATGCTTCCTTGAAATGGTCACACATACGTTTATTGTCTACGAGAAACCTCACTTCTGCAAAGCTAATCTCATAAATAATTAACATTAAGAACAATTTCTCTGATCATCATATGAAGTCCACCAGAATGGACAACACTGGAGAATTTACTTCGAATGCACTTGATGATTATTGCATGAAAATAGGAATTAAAGTTGAGCATTTCATACCGCGTGTCCACACACAGAATAGATTAGCAGAATTTTAAAGAATTGTTATTTACCAACTACATATTGGGGACACGCAGTCCTGCACGCAGCAACTCTCATCAATCTTAGATCATCGGCATATAACATCATTCACCTATGCAACTAGCGCGAGGATCAGCATCGAAAATTTCTCATCTACGAAGGTTTGGTTGCAAGGTTTATATACCTATACCACCACCGCAGCGAACTGCAATGGGCCCTCTCCGAAAGTCTAGGATATACGTTGGTTATGAGACAAGATCCATAATCAGGTATTTGGACCCCATGATCGGAGATTTGCATGCAGCCCGCCTCGCTAATAGTATATTTGATGAGTATTGTTTCCCGTCATTATGGGAGGAAATCAACCCCTTGATGAAAAATATCGGGATATAGAGAAGTCCGGAAGACAATTAAAGTCCAGAAGATAGTTGAAATCCATGTATATGACCCGCGCACTAGTTGAAATCCATGCATACTAGATCAGACATTGCATTTGCCGTAAACCTATTAGCAAGGTATAGTAAAGAACCTACCAAAGGCATTGGCAGAAAATAATGGACATCTTCTGTTACCTCCAAGGAAGCAAAGAACTTGGTCTGTTCTACAGAGAGAACCAAGACATGTCTATGAATGGTTATGCAGATGTCGGGTTCCTGTCGGATCCGCATACAGCCAAGTCGCAAATAGGCTATGTATTCCTCTGTGGTGGAACTGCAATTTCATGAAAAACGTCTAAGCAAAGTCTTGTATCTACTTCGACGAACCACTCAGGAACCATAGCACTGTACGAGGCCTCACGAGAATGTGTTTGGTTTCAGCGGATGATTCACCACATCCAGCAGTCATGTGGATTGAATACTGCGTAAACCTCACTATTATCTATGAAGATAATGCAGCTTGTGTTGTACAAGTGCAAATAAGTTATGTGAAGAGTCCTCTCACTAAGCATATCAACCCTAAGTTCTTCTATGCTCACGAATTGCAAAAGATGAACGAAATTAAAGTACTGCATACTAAGTCATGTGAAAATATTGTAGATTATTCACTAAGTTAGTTCCAGCATCTAGCTTTGAAAAGTGCATATGTGGAATTTGAATGATAAGACTTAGAGAAGTGTAGAATTCAGGGGGGGACCTTCACGAACTCATTATTGAATCTTGATCACGAAGATCGAGTACTCAAAGAATAAATTCTAAAGATTAAATGAAATTGGGTGGATTGTACTCTTTTTCCCTTGACGAGTTTTCTTAAGTTTTTCGGCTAATGTTTTTAATGAGGCAATTCGTGTAACACAGCAGAACGCATGACATGTACTTTTTCTCCAAAAATTTTCCCACTGGGTTTTTATGTAGTTTTGACAAGATATAAACATGTCGGATGAGTGTCTAAGGGGGAGTGTTAAGAAACCGGGCCAGGACCAGAGAGTCCTGGTCCAGTTGGACTCCTCATCCACCCCAAAGCCTATAAATAGATGGGACTCCTGAGCGTTATAACACGATTTTGAGAAGCAATAAAGCGAAGTCTGAAGTTCACTCATATCTCTGTGTTCAATCTATTACTGTGTTCTTGATTCGTTATTACATTTTTAAATATTGTTTACGAAGTAATCGTTCGAATTAAACTCATCAGCAACGGTTACTCAACAGTTTCCAAGTGGAGCCAGCAGTATTGCGAACATTGTCTATCGACATCGGGTGTTGAGGACCGGCTATAAAGCTGGGAACCTCGAGTCTGCAATGAGCGGTGACTATGTCAAGAATTATGAATTCGTTGCCAATTTTGACGCGGACTTCCAACGAAGCACTGATTTTATCAAGAAAACAGTCCCACATTTTGAGGTAGCAACTCTCTGCTGCTTCAATCCTGGTGTACTAGATGTTGCGCATCAATTTGATACTAAGTCCTGGTGCAAATCTTTGGACTTTGGGTGATGCAGGGGAATCCTGAGCTTGGATTGGTTCAAGCACGATCGAGCTTTGTAAACAAGGATGAGAACCTCTTGACCCGCCTTCAAAATATCAACCTGTGCTTCCACTTTGAAGTTGAGCAGCAGGTCAATGGGGTCTTCTTGAATTTCTTTGGCTTCAATGGTACTGCTGGAGTTTGGAGGACCAAAGCTTCGGAAGATTCAGGGGGTTGGCTTGAGGAAACGACCATGGAGGATATGGATATCGCTGTTGGAAATTTATCTTCCTGAATGATGTGAAGGTGCATTTGCTAATCATAGCATTTCACATATAGAGTTCCAGTAATGTTATTTGAATCCATAAATACTGAGATACAGGTCTGTTTTTTCTTTCTTTTTTCCAGTTGTGAAATTAATGTGTTGTAATAATGATGTATTTTAATAATTATTTGTTGTATTCATTATTTACTATAATAATTGTGTGTAATAATTATTTATTGTAATAATAGTTTATCTTAATAATTATTTATTGTAATATTTATTCATTGTAATAATTATTTTTAATAATTATTTGTTGTAATAAATATTTATTGTAATAATTATCGTTAAATATGCTAATTACGGTTTATTGTGTCGTTTGCGGTTCATTGTCGTCAATAGTGGTATATTGCATTGTGTACGGTATATTGTGTTGTTTGCGATAATCATCGTTCATTGCAGTTATGTGTGTTAATAGTCGTTAATTATAGTTAATTATCGTCAATTGTAATAGTCATCGTGTATTGCGGTAATTCTCGTCAATTGCGCTAGTTATCGTCAATTGCATTAGTCATCGTTAATAATCGTCAATTGTCGTTAGTTGTTGTTAAATATTATAAATCGCGTTAAACGATATCAAACAGTTTATTACTGTTTTTAGAGGTATTTTAAATATTTTTTATCTTAGAAACTATAATTATCTAAAAAATCAGATAATCAAATGCCAAATCTCTTCTAACGTTCAACTCGGAGCTCAGTCGGAAAAAAAAAAAACTACTGTCCTGCCAAACCGACCATTTATGTTGCGCAGTTGCGTACTAACTTTAGTTACGTAGCTTCAATGCGTTGCCTCCTCTCCTGGAACGAAAGGCAGGCATCGCATTCACAGCAGCCTTTTGAGGTACACTGTACATGCCTGGTACGACGTGGGATCTTCTTCATCTTTCTCCTTGTTGGTTTAAAAATAGTCGAAAGTTCCGGCCGTGCGGGAAGGTCAGTATTGAGCCGAAAGTGTTGGGTTTAAAACAAGTGTAAGTGCAGCTAGATGCTCATAAACTCACTGTGTAATAGAACGCCTCGTTGCTTGTCGATCGACTTAGCTCTTTGTGCGGACTGCACGTCTGCATCTGCAAACACAAACAGGACATGTCAATTGCCATCGATGCAACAACGCAAACTGTACACGAGGAGCTGGATTCAAGCCTTCAAGATCAAAAGCATAAGATCAGATCCTGCGATCAACCGAGGATAAACTTCACATTTCTCCTGCCAAGCCAAACAACTCACGTGTCTAAGGCCCAATTTACGACTCGGAAGTATTTCATAGGAAAAGAAACATCTACTCACAATAGATACGAGGCTTCTGAGAAAGTTTCTATGGAGATCCTGCTTTCCGAAATCGAAGATAATACACAGCGGGGACACTACAACTGGCTTACATGCTTAACATTTAGGCCCAGTTTTGGAACACTAGTGTGTCGTAGAAAATTCATATGACATTCACTCCGCACACGAATTGGAAAAAAAATCCACAATTTAAATGGATCTAGAAAAATATACTGCTCCCTCCTGTCACAAAAGAAAGTCGCCCTACGAAGAAGTGTGCAATCAAATGGTACTAATTTTGACTAAAGATATCATCTAAAATACGTAGTTTGGATATACGAAATGATACGAGAAAATTTATCATGAAAGATACTCTCATAACATCCTGTTGACTTTGAAAGTCAAAAAATGACTTCGTTTTGTAACGGAAGATAATAACGTAAAGATTACTACAACAGTAAAATTAGTACTACTCCTAGTAGTAGAAGTACTAAAATATACTCCATCTGTACTTTTTTAAGTGACACTCTACTATCCGTGGTGTGAAACTTTCTAAAATTTGACCATTAATATGTTTAATATTTGTAAAATTAACTACTTGAAAATATTATTAAATTTGTCGTTAAAAATAGTTTTATAATATTATAATTTTATTAGTATATAATAAGATTAAGTTACAAAAGTTATAATAAAGTTACGTCCGTGGACCATTAAAAACCCGTCACTTAAAAAGAACGGAAAAGTGTATTTGATAGATCTGGATCCTCCAATGCAATGCGGAGGATCACGGTATAAAAGTGATTTATATGTACGTGAGTAGCAACCGTGGAATGTCTGTTGCAGATGTTTACTATACCAAAAAATATTATAGTTATTGATATGACCTATTATTTTGTGGAGATCACCTTAGAGCATGCACAATAACGTGACATCAGCTGTTTATAAGACTCGCCACATAGAAAATTAGATGACGTGGATGAGAGAATTAGAGCATAGGAATCGACTGTAACACGAAAAACAAACTATATTATACATGTAAAAGTTGTCTATAGATATATAAAAATACTGTAAGCAGTAGTTGTCTTCGCTGTTGACACCTCAGATCCATTTCCGTATCTAACTAGCCAGCTGGCGCTCCCTGGTTCCAAAGCTACAAAAACGACAGGCACAAAGAAACCGGCTGCTTCCTTTCGACAGTGATCTGTCTCCTCCAGTCCACTCCTCGCTCCCCCGTCTCCCCTGCGTCACCACCACTCCACTCGTCACTCCCTCCCTCTGCGCAGTGCGCACTAGCCTAGCCACCCTCCCTCCCATAAAATCCACCCCGAACCAAAACCCCACACCCAAATCCAACACAAGCGCCCATCTCCCCACTCACATGCGCGCATAGGCCCCCCATCTTTTACTCTGCTCGCAACTACCGCCATGCCTCCCCCGCTTCTCGTTTGCATCTTCTTCTTGCTCGCCGTGCCGTGGCCATCCGAGGCGGCGAGGTCAGGGGCGAAGGCGCTGCTGTTCACATTACGGGCGCGGCAGGTACTGGCGGGGCGCTGCGGCGGCCGCCGAACAAGCTGCGGTTCCACCACAACATCAGCCTCACCGTCTCGCTCGCCGTCGGCACGCCGCCGCAGAACGTCACCATGGTGCTCGACACCGGCAGCGAGCTCTCCTGGCTGCTCTGCGCGCCAGGAGGCGCAGCCAGGGGCGCCTCCTCCTTCAGCCCCAGGGCCTCGGCCACCTTCGCCGCCGTGCCCTGCGCCTCCGCGCAGTGCCGCGCCCGCGACCTGCCGTTGCCGCCGGCCTGCGACAGGGCTTCGCGCCAGTGCCGCGTGACGCTCTCCTACGCGGACGGGTCCGCCTCCGACGGCGCGCTCGCGACCGACGTCTTCGCCGTCGGCGACGCGCCGCCGCTCCGCGCGGCGTTTGGCTGCATGGCCACCGCGTTCGACTCATCCCCCGACGGCGTTGCGACCGCCGGGCTGCTGGGCATGAACAGGGGCGCCCTCTCCTTCGTGTCGCAGGCGAGCACCCGCCGCTTCTCGTACTGCATCTCCGACCGCGACGACGCCGGCGTGCTGCTCCTCGGCCATAGCGATCTCCCCTTCCTGCCGCTCAACTACACGCCCCTGTACCAGCCGGCCTTGCCGCTCCCCTACTTCGACCGCGTGGCGTACTCCGTCCAGCTCCTCGGCATCCGCGTCGGCGCCAAGCCCCTGCCCATCCCCGTGTCCGTGCTCGCGCCGGACCACACCGGGGCCGGGCAGACCATGGTGGACTCCGGCACGCAGTTCACCTTCCTCCTCGGCGACGCCTACTCCGCCTTGAAAGCCGAGTTCTTGAGACAGACCAAGCCCCTCCTCCCCGCGCTCAACGACCCCAACTTCGCGTTCCAAGAAGCGTTCGACACCTGCTTCCGCGTGCCCGAGGGGCGCTCGCCACCGGCGAGTCTCCCTGCTGTGACGCTGCTGTTCAACGGCGCGGAGATGGTGGTGTCCGGGGACAGGCTGCTGTACAAGGTCCCGGACGAGCGCCGCGGAGCCAACGTGTGGTGCCTGACGTTTGGTAACGCGGACATGGTGCCCATCACGGCGTACGTGATCGGGCACCACCACCAGATGAACGTGTGGGTGGAGTACGACCTGGAGCGCGGCCGCGTCGGGCTCGCGCCCGTCCGGTGCGACGCCGCCAGCGAGCGCCTCGGTCTGATGCTGTGACGCGCGCGGAAATTCGCCGGACCGTTTAACAAAGTAGAAAGTCCATAATGCCCCGGAACTTTGCTCGAAAATCCATGGAGCATCCTAACTTTAAAATCATGTATGTGATATCTTAATCTCATCAGTTTTGCCTAAGTGGCATCATGAGTGGATAGTTTTAACACGTACGTAGAATAACAAGTTAGCCAGAATAGGTGAATGATAGGTGGGACCACATAAATTTTTTCCCCAAATCGAAATAGAGAGGGAGAGCTACATCGGGTGGGGCGGGGTGGCACGTCGATAGAATCATCCTCGTCTTCCTCTCCGGACTCGAGCTCTGCCGCCACAAGCCACCCATCGATCGATTAGTCCAATCGGTGAGTGTTCGTCCTCTCTCCATGTCAAAATGTGTTCCAAAGCAATGTAAACCTAGGCGTGGAGCCTTGTAGCCCACCGCCACATGAGCTCCATCATGCTCGGTCGCTGTGGGTGGAATTGCACGGGTCACCTCACTGTCGCTGTGGGTGGGATCACACGAGGCACCTCACCGCACGCCAACGCCACCCTCAGGATCACCATGCTAGCCATGTTCCATTTTTGGGGTCACTGGTCGTTGCCTCTATCTCCTCTTGCCGGCATCGAACTCCTAGCCATGCTCCCATGGCCGCCACCCCTCTATTAGCTCCCCCTCTCTGTTTTGATTTGGGGAGAGGCTGTGGAGCTCACCTGTCATTCATCTATACATCCTCCAACTTGTCATCCTATTTTAAAAAAACACCGTCATAATAACATGTAAGCAAAATTACTGTGCAAAACCGGGCTAGGGGTTATATGGATAGAGTTGCAAAATTCAGGGTGTTAGATATCCGATTTTAAAATTGAGAGTGTTAGACAAACTTTCTTGCAAGTTCATAGGATTACATCGACTTTTCCTTTAACAAACAAGCACCAAAGCCTCTCCGCTTTGGAACTCTTAGCCTTGCAGTGTAAATTATGCGGCGTGTGTGACTGAGCGAGTAGGGTTTTGCATGTAAATATCGAAATGTACATTATGTATGGGGTAAGCTTCCTTTCGTTTTCACGTTCTTGGGTAGCTGGGTTAGTTCTGCTGTTCTGGTGCAGCATCGAATGACGTTAACAGTAACCGAACGAGTTGCAGCCAGCTAATACTGACACGAAACGTGAGCCTTGGATGTACTAATCTCCTCTGCAACCTTTGATTCACATGGCATCAGTGTCACAGCGTGTGTTTGCTGGAGACACGAAGCGTCGGTGCACGAAGGAATATGGATGAATATCATTCATTCTGTATCCTATTTGGTATTTTTCAGAGTTAGAATTGGACACATATAATATTGAATACCTATTTCTTTATCCTGTATTTGCTTTACGAGCCTTAGGTCTGTCTGGCGGAAATTGTTTACTTCTTTTGCACCTTATGCAGGACAATAATAGAAATACAATCAGAGCGAATACATAGAGACTAATCACTGAGATGTCAAAGTAAAAACAATCAGTATCTTCTGTCTATTCAGGTATAACAACTCACTTATCTATTTTCTTATTCTTAAGTGAAATTATAATAGATTTTTTTATACTACCTGATATACATATACATATGAACGAATATCATTTATTCTGTATTTTATTATTTATTTTTTTCAAAATCAATGTCATGTATTGATAATGTCGAATGGCTGTTTCTTCTTTCCTCCGCGAGCGTTGGGTCTGTCGGGAATTATCGCCTCCGACAATACTAGTCCCCTCCATGAGATACGTGACGATCAATGACAATGCGACCTCGCCGTCTGGCGCATGTACTTGAGATTCTCTAAAACGAAGCAGAATGTTCAGGAGAGCATCTGTTCTCCTATGTTACCCACACGTACGGGCCGATAAAGAAGGCAACCGACACAAGTTTGTTGCGATGATCTCTGCTATTTAAAAATTTAAGTTTGAAGGTTGTCCGTTTTCTTTATTATTTTCGGTGTTTATTGGATCAGTGAGCAGCAGTAAACTTTAAGTTTTGATTATTGAAATCTGTAATCCTATAAAGAAAGGAACGTATCCACACCTCTACATCACTGTAAGGTTTACTGTATGAAAAGTATTTTTGGAGTATACAAACAGTATTTGATAGCAACAACAAAATATTAATTTGTATTAATAAAATACTGTAACTATTAACCTTAATTTTTAATTTTTAATCGAACGTGAATACCACTTTGTAATATCATGCACTCTATTTTTCATCCCAACCGGAGCTGACGCAGAACTTCTGAGTACAACATCAAGAAGCATCGCCGAAGCAACAATTCGACCATTTGGAGGGTAATATAAAATAAAATAGAAAAATAGTTTTCAACTAATCTAAACATGGTCATAAAATACCTTATAGTTAGTGTGTTCAATCATTTAAGTTTGCAAGAAAAAGACAAATGTTTCTTCACAAATATAGATATAATGGTAAGGCATTTCAACTCTGTTTTTCTAGGAGGACACAGACAAATAACCATACCAAAATATTAAACAAATAAAGCTAGACTTTGCTAGGAATCTATCGTGATCATGAGCATGATAATGCCTTTGCTCTTGCACTAATAAAACCCTTTGTTCTTGTAAACATAAAGCAAAACTTTGTTCTTACGATCATTGACATTAGTAGAAAAGAGATGCCTTGAAGTAAAAATATTTATAATCATCAACAATTAACGATAATATAAAGCATGGTTACTGGAGGCGTGTGATCTTGTAATACTCCAAAAGTAAATTGGCTTATTAGAAGAAGTTTGGAAGAGGAGCTAATTGGAAAAATTAGAATTTGTCTTTTCATCGGGGGGTTTGCTATGTTTTTTTGGCAATCTGGGCTCTGGGCCTCAGCCGAGGGTGGCCCATGAGGGGGTCGGCCAAAGGGGGGTGTCCTCCCCCCTAAACCCTAGCCACCCCTCTCCTTTCCCCCTTCTCCCACTTGTAGTCGCCACCCTCTGCTTCTCCTCCTTCTTGCACCACCCCACCTCTCCCTTGCGCCACCATCTCCGCCAGCACCACCTCCCTCCCGTGAAGCTCCTTGCTGCAGATCCATTGGAGGGAAGGAGGCGGCGCTTGTTGGAGGGTCGGCCAAGAGGAGGAGCAGGAAGAAGGAAGAGAAGGAAGAAGGAAGGAAGGGAAGGAGGAGGAGGAGGAGCTCTGCGCATCGAGGTGCCATTTTCTAGCGGATCATCAAGGGTAACCGATCCCGATAGATCGGTAGTATTTTCAATTCGCGTTGGTCTTTATCGGGTAGATCAGTTGATTCAGTTTTGTTGTTCGTCGGTTTTGGGTAACCTGCATATGTTTTCCGATCTGACCACCTCTTATAAAGTTGTATCCCTCGTCCTTATATTTCTTTTGGCACCGAGATCACCTGATTTGGACTTACAGTTTAGGAGTTATGGTAGTTTTACCGCGACTGTCCATTAGAGCTGACGAGAATTGGAAGATTGTTGAGAGGCCATTATGAATTATTGAGAGGTCAAATCAGAAAGTTCACCCAAAATGAATGTTGTAGAGAATTCAGTAAGCTTTCCAATTATGCTTTAAGTTTCAATGGGCATTGATATCATGTCGTTTCGAGTTCCATATAATTAATTATGATTTTTCCGGTACTGCTGTCCGGTAGTATGGGCAGGAGACTGAATAGTGTAATGCTAGTCTTAACTCCGTTGATTGAGTTGAATAGCCGAAGGGTTATTGTAGGCCTCCTGTAGCTATGTCGTATCCTGTTATCCTTATTCCGAATATATGTTTGTGTAGGCGGTGAGTGGAGGTGTACGTTCGTTGCCTCCTAACACGTCACAGCGCGGAAGGCAAGTACCAAGTGTTATCATATTGTCTGTTGATGATTGGACGTGTTGAATTGTTAATATTGCTATTCCTGTTCATTTTCAATGTCGTATACATTCATTCTTGTGTGATAATCCATGTGGAAGAAGTTAGTGGAATTCATTTCAAATGATTCATTCCATTCATGCATTGCTTTTGTTTTAACCACGGGAGTGGAATTTCAAAGACCCATCAACTCCAGCATGGGCACGTAAGACCCACCATTCCAATGTGGGCAACTTCGGACACCCGTATGAAACATTTTTCATACGGTATTTGGGTCTCCGGACTTGGTTAAGTACGGGCTTTGGTGAACACCGACGGGTGTATCACTCGCTATACCGGTATAAGCAGTTGAGTAGTCCATTCCTTTCAATGCATCCATTCATTCCATTCATACATATCTGTGTTCAGAGATAAGTTCACAGTTCGTATGGACTCTGAATTGTTCATAATCTTATGTTCAATTGTTTACAGTACTTGCTGAGTTTCGACTCATCCTTGTTTTCTTTATTTATTTTAGGTGATCGTCGATGGTTAATCTGTTGGGAGGGAGTACCAGCACGTTTCACACAGTTCACTATAATTTACTTTCATTACTAATGTCGAGTATGATCTTCATTTGTTAACAGAGGAACTGTAATAAATAGATTTACTACCACATGATATTTTTCTCTCCATGATATGTTTCCTGGTTATATGATACTAGAGGTTCGTTTTGTATATTCTTTGATTATGTTCTGATGAATTCAGTCGTTATTCCTGCCATGCTTCTATCAAAGTTGGTCTCTATATGTACTTAGAGGAATTCAGTTTAAATTCTTCCGCAAATTCGGTTGTATGTTGGTTCTTTAGGTAGCATTTTGGCTTTCGAATAGCCAGGGTGTTACAGATGCGATCCATTTTTAGCATGATATCTTCCAATGAGCAGTCTTCTTTGCCACCTTGATAATGAGAAAAGAGGTGGAAAGCATGCACAGAAGTCATATGACCTAGGATATGTTGAGAATGGCTCACACCTGCAACATGAATGGCTTTAGCTTCATCATAAGCAAGGGAAATGGAAGTTTATTTTTTCAGAAGAAATACTAACCAGTCATGGTAAGGACCGATAACCACGATCGTAGATAACATGCAATGTGTTGCTAATTGTATGGGGTACTATATTCATAGTCCAGACATGATCATTGCTTAGTGCCACAGCAAAACCGCCATAATTAGCATTCATATCCATGACATTTCGGATGCTAATATTTTCAACACCAAGAAATGACCAATACATGCGAACCTGGTCTCACCAGAACCAAGGCGAGTCAATACTTTTATCATTTTGAGCCCACATTTTATGCAAACTATGTTTATTTAAAATATCAAAGTTGCATGCTTTAATTCTGTAATCAAATGTATGTTAAAGCTTAAGGTAGTTAAACACCCATTTGATGATTAATTAAGTATTATCCATCCTTTGATAAATTGAACCCCTCATTCCATGTCACCCTAGTAATTATATGGTAAATACTAGTATATGTTGTACTTAAGCGACATGCTAGTCTTGCTTAAATACCGGTATAATAAATGTTCCGCTCATCATCTTTAAATCATGAAAATGGTTTTGGGCAGTCATTGGATGTAAATGACTGGTGTGTTGTGTTAATTGGTTTCCCTCCTCAAAACCCTAATAACTTCTTTATTCTTTATGCAGGTGGATGGTATGATGAATGAGATGTTGATGGGTGCTAATGTAGCCCAGGGAACGTGGTTAACATTGGAATGAACCGCCCAGATAACCTTAAGGACTTAATCTTGTCATGACATCTTGTGTAAAACCAGTACAACCGCAAGTCTGCAAAGTGCAACTTGGCTTAGTAAAATTATTGAACCACAAAGTCATCCCACAACCGGTGTTTAGAAGTGTGCAAGCGGCGGGGCGTATCTTTGTCTTGAGAGGACAAGGGAGGGTGAAGTTGCCCATTGCGCTAGTCGTTGTGGCGGGGCCATCTGGGTTAGTCGTTGGGGTAAACATCTCGCGCAATTTATGCAATTGGCCATAGGGGTGAGATGACGAAAGGGGCAAGGTAGTTTGAAACGTTACTGTGACGATCGCTCAACTACATGACTAAGGAATCATGTGGAGTAGCGAGTATGATTATCTTTTGTGGTACAGTGTACAACCTCTGCGAGTCTAAAGCTGTTTAAGCAAATAGCGCCTACGGTCAAAGGCGGACATGAGAACTTAACTTTGAGTTAGTTCTATTTCAAAAACCTTTGTGGGTGGTATGAAAATGTGGTGGGCTCATTTAGCCCTTATTTTGGATTTTTCCGGTAGCCTTACCCGATCCGATAGTCGGTGGATGTAGCGTTATCAAAATTAAGCATGAGGTGGAGGTAACCTCTCATTTATTTAATAATTGCACTTACTCTCTTTAATAAAAATGCAATTTGTTCAAAATACTAAGTCATATGACTTTGTAATTATGATAATTGAAAATGTTGCTTTAGCAAATAAAAGAACCTGAGTCATCCTTGTTAAGCCTTGCATGTATACTATTGCTTTCTGTGTGTTGGCTCGCGAGCACGGTAGTAGTGCTCACTCTCGCTTTCCCCCCAAACCCTCAGAAGCAGGAAATATTGGAGATTACGACTACTACGAGGAACGAGATGTCAGAAGAACAAGGAGTTCTTGAAGCATAGTTTAGTACTTAGTTGTTCTAGTCTCGCTTGATCTAGTGACTCACTGGTACCTAGGTGCATCCTATATTATCTGAGTTTTGAGATAATATCGGATGTACACAGTTTCCCAGTCGCTTGCCTCTGGAGAGATGTGCCCTCACCCCTTTTTGCTTCCGTTGTCGCTTCCGCTAATTTTGTGATGTAATCATTTGGCCTGTTCGGCCTTTATTGTAAAACTTGACCGATCGGTCTATGTAAACTCGATGTGTTAAATTAATGAATGGTATGGTTTTACGTCATGTATGAAATGATTGATGATGTATCTCGTGAGTGCTATCTCTGATCCAGGAATAGCAGTGCTTTCACGGAGGATTCGAGATTAGAAAATCCGGGTCCGACAATTATATAAACAGAAATTTCACTCTTAAGCTCTAGGAATGCCAAATAACACTGGCCAACAAGAATGAGTAACAATTAGGTAAGAGAGGAAATGTTAATCCAGTATAGAATCTTTTTTTCCATGAAAAGACATAATATTTTAATCTTTGAACTTTAGGCGAAAACGCCTTTTAAGGACCACAACATTTTAAAGGAACCAAAATCACCCCTAAACCACGGGCCTTGGTCACTGACAAATAGGTGTAGACCCACATATCAATAATACCTGCATACTGCGGGCAATATGGATCATACTGCGGGTAAAATGAGACAGCAGCGACGGGGCGATAGATGTGCGGAGGAGGGAGTGTCTCTTATCTAGAGTAGTCATGTGGTACTAAACTTCCCACATTTCATCACATGAAATCATGAAACCCTAATTTCGGAAACCTTACGTCCTAATTTTCGAGACCTAAACCCTTAATTTGTCGAGATAATTTTAGAGCATATAAAATTCTGTAAAAATTACACAATCAAGTAAACTATGTAAGGAGCCCGGGGAAAACAATTTATAATGTTTTGACCTCATTTTATATATTTAAAAATTCATACAAACAGTATACTTAAATGAATTTTTGTGAAAAACTCAGAAAGGATAAAATTTTGAAAAAATTACACAAATAAGAAAACTGTTCAGGGAAGCTCCACAAAAAATTTTAAATTTTTTTGTGCTCATTTGCTTTATTTAAAAATTCCTCCAAAAAAAATTATTTAATAATTTTTTTTAAAAAACTGTTGCTGCGTGGGACATGAGCGAGGCCACCTCTGCGGTCCCCGACAGCAGCACCTTGCTACTGCCCGTCGGGGACGGCAGCGGGTGACTTCTTCTGCGATCACCGAGTCTGCGGAGTCACCAGGGGCTATATTTGGAATTTTCGTGGTAGGGGGGCTATATTTGGAATTTTGATAATCTACGGGGCTAGATTTGTCCAGATTTCCCGAAGCAACAACCGTCCTTTTTATAGCCTCGAGGCCGTGGTCTCAAAATTCTGGAGGAAACCGGCTTGGTGGGAAATGCCTGGCGTGGTGGACCAATAGTTTTTAGAATAGGTGTTCAGCCTTCGAAACTAGGTTATCTGTATACGCGGATGTTAATACTGTAGCACATAGTTTTTCTCGTGTATATATATATATATATATATATATATGAACATATCTAGTGCTAATAGGTAATTCAGTGATAAGGTGCTAATATCAATCTTAACCGTTGGAGGTGGAGCATGTATGATATTATTGAAGACACATTATTGAAGACGCATTGAATATGAGAGCATACAAAGTGATTAAATGGTTTATAGGTGGGAGCCCGCATTAATCTTGGTTGTTCAATTCAGATCCAACGGTCAAAATTGGTATTAGCACCTTAGCACTGAATTACTCATTAGCACTAGATACGTTCTCTCTCTCTCTCTCTATATATATATATATATATATATATATATATATATATATATAATTTCTTACGAGGAAATGAGCAAAATAAGGTGAGCATAATGCATGAATTAAACAACAAATTATAGATATCAATGGCAGTTGCTGATATTACCTTTTTTTTTGCTTTTTTCCTGGGCTTCGAAGCTAGGTTGCCTGTCTACACCGATACCGATAACGTGACACGCCATTTCCCCTAAAAAAAACTAATACGACGATACATACATGCACATACACACAATATAAATTAATAATTTCTTACAAAGAAATAGGCAACATAAGGTGAGCATAATGCATGAATTAAACAACAAATTGTAGATATCAATGATAGTTACGTATCTCGCTGATCTTATCCTTTTTGCTCTTTTCCCATCAACAAAAACCCCTATCTAAGAGGAAGTTATAGGCCTGTTTGGTATAGCTCTGCTCCAAGTTTTTGTAGCTCTAACTCCAGCTTCACTTTTGGATCCATTCTTATGAGAAGTTAGAGTAGTCTGAGGAGGTGTTTGGTTCGAAAATTAACTCCAGCTCCAGAAATGAGAAGGATCATCGTAGAAAGACTGCACTACCCTTATTTTATGACTTGTAATTTTTTTTGTATTGCTTAACTTATAAAAGTTTAATAAGTTGATTTCTATCATGCTGTGCTTTTAATTTTTATTTTTACCATGTTATACCCTTTTATGCCATCTTTTTCGTCCACATCCACACAGCATCAGTTTTGCACCAGACCATCCATCAGAGATGCCAAATCACTTCAGGTGATATTGCTCAAATATGCGGAGCATCCTTCAATTCACCTACAGAGGCCATCTCAAGAAAATATTTAGATCTCATCTTCCGTAAGACATGAACTAGATTGCAAAATAACAACACATTTTACGTAGTATACATGGATATGAATAGCAAACACTAGTTACATTTCAGAGAACCACGTAACGCCATCCTACTGCCGCGGCCGCGGCCGCCGCCGAGTGCCCCATCCCGCCGTCGCAGCGTGCCGTTGTTTGATTTGATAATATCAGTAGTACTACGACTTGTTGAAAGTCTAGCTATGTTACCAGACTTGCTTTTCATTCTGCATTCTGAGAGGTGAACTGTTGTTTAGCTTGTAAACACAAGCAAAGCTTGTTATCACCATTAGCCCTTCTTACTCTAATCAAACAAATCATCTTACTGCTACGTGTGTTTGTTGCACTCTTCCTTCATCACCCTTTTGAATTCATGATCTCCCAGTACATATCCGGTTCTCTTAACTCTTAAGGGACAGATGGTTTCTAACTAATTCACTAAATCAGTGTGAAGCTGTTGGAAGAGTTGTTGATATTATACAAATTCCAGCTTTTCTTTGCCGCCAGGTACAACTTGAGTGAATGGATTTATTTAATAGCAAACTGTAGTATTGTCAGCTATTCAAGCATGACTCCGCATTTTTATCTCGCATTGCATACCTAATACAAAGATATTACTATGATAACAGACTGATCTTCTAGTGGCAGATGCTAAGACTGGAAAAATTATCAATATCAAGAAAGGACAATCCATAATGTCCTATTTTGGTATTGCAATATAGGGAAGTTTCTCTTCCTTTAATTTGTACGCACCAGGTTAAATGTCCAGAGAGAGTGGAAGCTATTTGCTCTTATCTGGGAATTTTCATTTACTGAGATAAATCAAATTTCAGAATATTACACTGCATAGCAGCTTGGCTTAAATTCATTGAATTTTCACAGAACTTCAGCAATCAACATGAAGTCTACCAAAACATGAAAAGTAAACTATTAGTTTCCTTTCAGTCTGTCACCATTCTGATAATATTTCCATCTCTCTAGATAACTTTAGTTTAAGATGGAACATTTTGCAGCAACAATCAAATATTTTTTTTGGTACTAAGCGAGTCCAGTCTCCAACCATCGATAAAACTCTGGAGTAATATCCATAATCAGTAATAACTCAAATCTGACGTTGGCGTTGATGGCATTTTCATGGAGGTAAACTCGTCATCCTCCATCCAGACCACCATGTTTCCGCCCCCTCATTTGGCTCAAAATTAGGCACGGGACTTCCCTCCGAGGCAGCACATTCCGTGCTGCCATCTTCAGGCTCGGGCTGCGCTTGCCCGCTTGTAGAGGCCTCGGCATCATTAGGGTTTCCAGACGCCCTATGTACGAAATTGACGTACACCATAGGCTTCCCGTGAATGGCCGCCTCGGGCTGGGAGACAATCTCCATGTACTGCCTCCATGCTATGCTTCCTTCCACCTTTACGAGCTCCCACACATAATTGGTGCAGGTGATCGCCTCAATCATAACTTTCTTCGTCCTTGGCTCCGTGAGGAACTCCCTCCGGATGCAGCTTCGCAGCTCGTGAATATTCATCGCGTGGAGCCCTCCGCCGGACCACCTTGTACCGCATCTCGACAGTCCAACCCATCGTGTCCTAGCCTGCACAAGCCCATCGCCGTAAAATACAATCAAGTCTTGCATGTTCGAAAATACCTAAACCCACAACAACCACTAAATAATTACGACTAATTAATTAGCACTAAACTAATTCATTACTACCAACTAACTAATTACGACTAATTAACTATCTCTAAACTAACTAATTACTGTTGATTAATTACCACTACAAAATACCAAGATTTTATTTCCACTTACTTGATATGTCAGAACGATGAGTACTAAACTAATTACGACTAATTAATTAGCACTAAACTAATTTATTACTAGTGAACTAACTAGTTACGACTAATTAGCTATCTATAAACTAACTAATTACGGTTCATTAATTACCACTAAAAATATCAAGACTTTATTTCCACTTACTTCATATGTCAGAACGATGACTACTAAACTAATTACGACTAATTAATTAGCACTAAACTAATTCTTTACTACTCGACTAACTAATTACTACTAATTAATTACCCCTAAACTATCTAATTACGACTAGCTAACAAAGACTAACTAATTACGACTACGGCAATAACGCAAAAGCATAACACAAATTACCGCCTTCCGAGGAAGTAATAAATCACCCTTCTGAGGAAGTAATAAATCACCCTTCTGAGGAAGTAATAAATCACCTTCTGAGGAAGAGGACGAGAAGCGAAAACAATTACCTCCCAATAAAATTAATTATGTTACGCTCTCACGAGTTCTCACGACGAGCGCAAGAACGAATCAAACGCAATTGATATGACCAAGAGCGAGTGCGAGTCCCAGATTTATAGGCGAGTGGAGGGAGTCGCGCCTTGGCGCCGGAATTCCGTAAGCATTGACGCCGGAATTTCTGGATGGGGCGACAGATGTGCGGAGGAGGGAGAATGGACGGCCGGAATTCCTGGATGGGGCGACAGATGTGCGGAGGAGGGAGAATGGACGGTGGGAAATAGGCCACCCCAATATTTTTAATTCGCCCTCGCCTCACCACGCCAGGCGGGGCGGCGCGCGCCGCGCCGCCACGCAGCGGAGCGGCGCGACACGCCGGGCGCCGGGCGCAGTTCGCTCGCGCTTCACGCACGCCGGCGCGAGGGCGCAGCTGCCATACCGCCAAGCGCGCTTATGCTACGGCGCAGCGCTCGCTCTCGCGCGCAACGGTATAGCTAGCGGCCGGCGCCCGGCTGGCCGCGACGCTGCGCCGCCCGACCACCGGGCAAGACGCCGGGCGTGGCGCCAAAGGTGGGCTAATTTTGCAAATACCACGGCGTCGTTAAATCCGCAAATACGGAATCAATATCGACCGTATCGGCCAAAAATTCGGAGGAAACCGGCTTGGTGGGAAATGCCTGGCGTGGTGGACCAATAGTTTTGAGAATAGGTGTTCGGCCTTCGAAACTATGTTATCTGTCTACGCGTATGTTAATACTGTAGCACACAGTTTTTCTCGTATAATATATCTAGTGCTAATAGGTAATTCAGTGATAAGATGCTAATATCAATCTTAACCGTTGGAGGTGGAGCATGCATGGTATTATTGAAGACACATTAATAAAGGTGCATTGAAAGTGGGAGCATGCAAAGTGATTAAAATGGTTTAGAGGTGGGAGCCCGTATTAATCTTGGTTGTTCAATTCAGATCCAACGGTCAAAATTGGTATTATCACCTTAACACTGAATTACTCATTAGCACTATATATATATATTACGAGGAAATGAGCAAAATAAGGTGAGCATAATTCATGAATTAAACAACAAATTATAGATATCAATGGCAGTTGCTGATCTTACCTTTTTTTGCTTTTTTCCTGGGCTTCGAAGCTAGGTTGCCTGTCTACACCGATACTGATAACGTGACACGCCATTTCCCCTAAAAAAAGCTAATACGACGATACATACATACATACATACATACATACATACATACATGCACATACACACAATATAAATTAATAATTTCTTACAAGGAAATAGGCAACATAAGGTGAGCATAATGCATGAATTAAACAACAAATTGTAGATATCAATGATAGCTACGTGTCTTGCTGATCTTATCCTTTTTGCTCTTTTCCCATCAATAAGAACCCCTATCTAAGAGGAAGTTATGGGCCTGTTTGGTATAGCTCTGCTCCAAGTTTTTACAACTCCAACTCCAGCTGCACTCTTGGATCCACTCTTATGAGAAGTTGGAGTAGTCTGAGGAGGTGTTTGGTTCGTAAATTGACTCCAGCTCCAGAAATAAGAAGGATCATCGTAAAAAGACTGCACTACCCTTATTTTGTGACTTGTAATCTTTTTTTTATTGCTTAACTTATAAAAATTTAATAAGTTGATTTCTGTCATGCTGTGCTTTTAATTTTTATTTTTACCATGTTATACCCTTTTGTGCCATCTTTTTCGTCCACATCCACACAGCATCAGTTTTGCACCAGACCATCCATCAGAGATGCCAAATCACTTCAGGTGATATTACTCAAATATGCGGAGCATCCTTCAATTCCCCTACAGAGACCATCTCAAGAAAATATTTACATCTCATCTTCCGTAAGACATGAACTAGATTGCAAAATAACAACACATTTTACAAAATAACACATTTTACATAGTATACGTGGATATGAATAGCAAACACTAGTTACATTTCAGAGAACCACGTAACGCCATCCTACTGCCGCGGCCGCGGCCGCCGCCGAGTGCCCCATCCCGCCGTCGCAGCGTGCCCTCGTTTGATTTGATAATATCATTAGTACTACGACTTGTTGAAAGTCTTGCTATGTTACCAGACTTGCTTTTCATTCTGCATTCTGAGAGGTGAACTGTTGTTTAGCTTGTAAACACACGCAAAGCTTGTTATCACCATTAGCCCTTCTTACTCTAATCAAACAAATCATCTTACTGCTACGTGTGTTTGTTGCACTCTTCCTTCATCACCCTTTTGAATTCATGATCTCCCAGTACATATCCGGTTCTCTTAACTCTTAAGGGACAGATGGTTTCTAACTGAGAGACCATGTGAGTAGTGTCTCCATGCGAGTGATGAGTATTTGACGCTGTTGTCGAAAAGTTTGTGATTGGATTCATTGTTTATTCGCTATACTGGTGTGTTTCAGATCGAGCGGAACTTCCGTTTCTGGAATGCGGAAGTTCCGATAATCGGAACTTCCGCACTGGGAACGCGGAACTTCCGATTATCCTGACGATTGTGCTCTGTTGTGGTAATGTGCGGAACTTCTGAACTGGGATCGCGGAACTTCCGATTATCCTGACGAATATGCTCTGTGTTGATGATAATCGGAACTTCCACCCTGGGAATGCGGACGTTCCGATAATCGGAACTTCCGCCATGGTAAATGCGGAACTTCCGATTGTGCGCAGAACTGTGCAGAGAGGGCATAGTTTTGATTTTGTGTTGTGAATGGATTGGAGTTAAATGCAAATGATGATTCTATTATCTTGAGCAATGCTATGTGATATGTTTCTTGTCTGTGCTGATTGCAGGGCATCGAGGTGGAGTCGTGGCGAGACACGTGGAGACCGGACTAGACGCAGGCGGCGTTGAGGTCAGAACGGTAAAGATGTGTCGAAGACGGCGTGTACTCGAGGCGGTTGCGAGTCGTGGACAACAAGGAATGCGGGACCTTCCAGAAGGTGCACGAGGGGCGAAAGGGTAATTTCGCAAGGCGGTACAAGTGGAAGCGAGATCCGTTAGGGTTTAGCCGGCGTAACGGGTTGGAGACCCGTTAGCCAAGGGCTATAAATAGAGGTGAACCCCTGGTTGTTTTGGGTGACTTTTTGGAGAAAAAGAGATTAGGGTTAGCTTTAGCTAAAGAGCTTTTGGAGAGGTTGTTTTGCTTTTTGGCTTTGGTTGTTGAGATGGAGAGGATGAACTGAAATTTGTGTAATCATTCCTCTGTGTTTGCCTCTGTAATCTTTGATTCTTAGCAATGAAATCTCTGATGTTTTGTTTCCTTGTTTATGCCTCTTTTCTTCTCTCTGTTCTTGGCTTGAATATCTAGGGTTTTGGTGAAACTCTTGATTTCTCTTATGAGATGGCATGAAACTTGATATCTAGAATCTTACTGATATTGCTAACATATCCTCAAAGTTTCATGAGCTAAGAATCTAAGTATCTTGCGAATTGTAGTTTTTGCTCTCTTTTGCCAAATATTCAAGAAATTCGATTTTGCTTTGATTGATGGATATTTATCTGCGATTCCTTCTCAATGAGGTCAAGATGTTGTTTAGGATGATGTTCTGTAAGACTTGACCCGAGAAGAGCAGCAATCTTTGAGTATTTCGAATTTTTGAAAATTTTCAGTACGTACTGTTCTTCGGTCAGGAAAATCGGAACTTCCGCTATCTACAAGGCGGAACTACCGCAGTGCGAAAGTTCCGCTAGATACAATCGGAACTTCCGATATCTGATTGAACCGCCCAGTTTTTGCTTAACTTTTTGGATTTGATTCACTTCACATCTTTTGGTTTATTAGAGGTTTTTTGTATTGCTGTGTGGATACTTGAGAGGGAAGGATCTTAATTTTTTAAGACACCATTCACCCCCCCCTCTGTTGCCATTTCGGTCCTTCACTAACTAATTCACTAAATCAGTGTGAAGCTGTTGGAAGAGTTGTTGATATTATACAAATTCCAGCTTTCCTTTGCCGCCAGGTACAACTTGAGTGAATGGATTTATTTAATAGCAAACTGTAGTATTGTCAGCTATTCAAGCATGACTCCGCATTTTTATCTCGCATTGCATACCTAATACAAAGATATTACTATGATAACAGACTGATCTTCTAGTGGCAGATGCTAAGACTGGAAAAATTATCAATATCAAGAAAGGACAATCCATAATGTCCTATGTTGTTGGTAATGCAATATAGGGACGTTTCTCTTCCTTTAATTTGTATGCACGAGGTTAAATGTCCAGAGAGAGTGGAAGCTATTTGCTCTTATCTGGGAATTTTCATTTACTGAGATAAATCAAATTTCAGAATATTACACTGCATAGCAGCTTGGCTTAAATTCATTGAATTTTCACAGAACTTCAGCAATCAACATGAAGTCTACCAAAACATGAAAAGTAAACTATTAGTTTCCTTTCAGTCTGTCACCATTCTGATAATATTTCCATCTCTCTAGATAACTCTAGTTTAAGATGGAACATTTTGCAGCAAAAATCAAATATTTTTTTGGTACTAAGCGAGTCCAGTCTCCAACCATCGATAAAACTCTGGAGTAATATCCATAATCAGTAATCACTCAAATCTGACGTTGGCGTTGATGGCATTTTCATGGAGGTAAACTCGTCATCCTCCATCCACGCGGCGAGACGGCCCAGTGGGTTGGAGATGCCGGTCTTGAAGACCACCAGCGCGAGCACGTCGACGATGAGTGCGGTCGTCGTCGTCATCGTGGTGATCGCCGTGAGCAGGAGGGTGGCGAGGAGCAGCGCAAGAGGGGGGAGGCCGCGGCGGTGGAGGAGGGGAAGCAGGAGGGTGGAGGGATCACAGCGGCGCCTTGTCCATTTGCGCGGAGCAGTTTTTGGAGACGTGCGGTGCAGATTGGGGAAGCCGAGGAGGGGAGGCAGGCGGGCGGGGGAAGGGGAAGCGACGGGGGAAGAAGGAGTAGGCGATGACGGGAGTTGGGAGGGGGAACGAGAGAGAGGGGGATGCGAATGGGGGATAGGACGAGGAGGGATGGTGATGGGGTTTTGTTCGATGGTATTTGATGGGTAATTTCATCTTAGATCTATGTGTATTTTCGTAACCAGATGACTGCTCCATGCGGGGAGCAACCTTCTCGCAGCTCTGAGAAAATACACTACGGCCCGCTTTAGATTCTCAAACTCCAGATTTGATTTTTTGTTGGAGCTGTACCGTTTGGCATAACTCTACCTACTTCGACTATGAAGTTGGGAGTTGGAGCCATACCAAACAGGGCCTATATGTTCCTTCCATGGAGCAAAAACTAACATGTAAACATATGTAACAAGGGTCCAACTAATGCCCATTGCCCAAGGCAAAGATTGTATTTTTGAACAATATTCATTATAAAGAGCGAATAAAGCAGATGCTAGACTCCAAAGAACTGAAACCAACGCAAAGCTCGGAAAAGAAGTGGAGTGGATGGAGCACACCTAGAACTGGAGGGAGGACGACGACAATGAGCTGGAGTCATTGCTGCCTTCTCGTTGCCGCATCGCTCCCTTCAAGCCACCCTCTCTCTGCCTCCCTATTCATCACACCCTCGTTTGCTCGCCCACGTCGCCTCTCCTCACCCACGCATATGCGCTACTGCATGCTCGCCCTGCGACCCTCACCACCTCACGCATGCTTGCCATCGCCTTGCAGACCTCGCCCATCGACTGTTGCTCGCCTCCGTCCGTTCATCACTCGGAGGCTGGAGTCGCCCCCACAAAGACATCCACATGATGAGAGAGAACAAAAGTTAGGGTTTAGTGGGTTGAGGTGGGAAGGAGAATAGCCTAATGTGTTACATGGGCCACGTGAGGTGTAAAGAGTGTGGGTTAAATTTATTTGTGGGCACAAATATATAGTTTTGGACCTATTAATAGTGTATACACTTAATATACCTATTATATACTATATATTTTGCAAAAAAACATTGGTGTTCAGTGAATACCTATGATCCACTGTGGATCTGCCCCTGGTCTTTGCTGAATGCCCGAATCTGCAAGTTAGTCGGAGTCATTGCTGATTGTGTTTCAACTTAAATTATTTTCCATGTTCTTTTGGAAGTAAAATCACATTATTTTGACGGAGTTCGTAAATTTTTTTTTGAATGTCGATAATATCGTTTTCGTCTGGTTTCTTGTGAGTTGCACAGGAGCCCAGTTCAGAACCGTCTTGTCTTTGGTTGATTCCCCGTTATGTATTGTTGGAGATTGGAAGTACTGCTTCTTTCGGGCAGATTGCCACTAGGAATCGTCCGAAATCCGTCGGCAGAGATGGCATCAAAAAGGAAAAGTTCTTGAACCTTGATCTGGCCAACAGGTGCTTTTAAGCAAACTCACAAACAGGAACATACAATAGCTAATTGTTAGCTCCTAACCAACTTTGTGTGGAAGCTTACATAATTATTTTCTTTCGGTTTTACTGTCACTCAACCAGCACTTCTTTCCCGAAAATTAAGATGGTTTTGGATCTTGGGTCAAGCCTTGAGAGTAATGTTTCTCTGAGCGACGGTGCGATGGAACGATAAAAGCATCTGAATGAAGGCGAATCGGAAGATCGCACTTGATTTCTCATTAGGAGCCGGTAGGCATATAGAGGATACATGAGTTGGTTACATGCCAAAAATAAATCCCTAACAAATAGGAAAGCTAGCTCCTGAAGATAGAAACGAATTCTCCTGATGCCGTGATCTCCTCAGGCTGTTGGCGCGCGCGTCGCACGGGCGTCCAGGCCATGCACGTACCGTGCACGGTACTGTTCGGGTAACACTGAAAACATATGGTACTCGAACGGGTAGTAGTTAAGAAGAAGGGATAAGAGAGGCTGCGCGGAGATGAATTGAAGGCAACCAAAGGTCTCAAAATGATCAAGCTAGTGTGACCGAATTTGGAAAGAAAAGGTTAGACGAACTAACTGAGCATTTTAGACGAACTAACTGAGCATTTACTCGGTAATATATGTATATCACCCGGTCACAGCGGTGCTAAACATGCTAGAGGTTTCGTAAAAGCGCTCAAATTTCCCCTGCAAGGCTGCAGCTAGCCCTCGCGGCTACGCAAGCTCGGACGTCTCCCCACCCCCGCAACCACATGGACGCACCGCACCACGTTCCGGACGTCAACGTCCTACCAACCTCAACTCGTCGCCGCCACAATCACACCCGAAACGGCACGCTTTTTCTTTCCCCCGTCAAACACCAGCGAGCTAACTCCGAACTGCGAAGTAAAACGAGGAGCTCGCTGCGCGGTGCGGCGATCTCCACTCCCTCCCGCCGCTTCCCGCGGAACCAGCTCCCCAGCCAGCTCGTGCTCCTCGGATCCGATACGTCCATCACGTGAATAATGTTTTGAGAGAGAGAGAGAGAGAGTGAACACTGTGTAGCATCAGTGGAAACTGTGCAAAACACTGTAATAGTTGCTTCAATTTTCGATAGAGGTGAAAATCACTTCTAATACTATTTGGCTATAAATCCTCTGTTTTGACTACTTCAATTTAGAGGATCCCACTCCAGAGGGATGTGGTGAGCGAATCTTACTCTGTATCCTTGCACGTTGCAGTGATTAGTGTTTGGTTGATAAAAAAAATACATTTTCAACTGAAAAGGTGGGATGTTCTGCTGTCAAATATGCAGCGAGTGTGGATCTTCTCTAGATCTCCTGCAGAGCATTTGTCTTATGAATTAGATAATCCAGATTTAAGTATGAAATCTAGGTCTTGTGTGCAGAGTGTCATTGACGGATCAGAGGATTTGCATTTGCGTAACCAATGCATGCAATGGGTTTGACAACATTAGCATACTGGGATCTGTTAAGCTGTGAAAAGATCAAAATAACGGTCAATTCATAAGCTGGATACATACCATTAATTGTTTTCTGGATTTTTAGGAGTTGATATTATTATTGCCTGTTAGGTCTTGCGTAAGGGCTCGCATCCAATGAATAGCAGGTGTTGCATTTTTTACTGTGTGGATGTACCCATGTCAAGATAATAACATTGTATTTTACCATGTGTTTTGCTTTTGCCTGTTATGACAATTTCGGCCATAATTACATTGCTACTACTTAATCTAATTGAACCATCAAGGTGTATTCTGGTCCCGAAGTTTGTGCACTCGTCATTGCCCTTGAAGTGAATATATCTAAAAGCATCCTCAGTTGTTGGGGAATCGTATCTTGCTCGCATTAAACATTTTCTATTTTTGTGTTGCAGTAGATTCCAAGCATAAATCATGACTGGCAACGCACTATGTTTAGATTTCATGTCCATTTACTTCTCAAACTTGACTAGTGGTGGAAATTTTGTCAAAAATGTTAAAAAAGAAGAAGGGTAGCTAATCTTTGTCACTGAAATATATTAATGTGGCCCTATCTTCGTTGCAATATAGTAAAAGCCATGGGCATATGTGCCAATTTAAACTAGAATGCGCATTTGTCGGACCCGAATTTCACAAATCTAAATCCTCTGTGAAAATACTGTGCTATTCACTGGATCAGTAGCTAGCATTCATAGGCACATTGCTGAATCATTTCATACATGGCGTAAATTAAGACATTAAAAATATTACAAATTTTAGAGTAATATAAACTACGTCGGGTCGAGTTTTACAAAAGGGTCAAACATGCAAAATTGAATATAGTACATAAAAGCAACGAAAGCTATAGCGGAAGCAAAGGGGTAGAGCCCATCTCTTCACAGGCAAGCGACTGGGGTAGCCCGTGTACGACGAATATTAACCAATGGGGTCGGATAATATCGGTTGTACGCAAGCACCGAATGAGTCCACTAGACTAAAGTGAGATATAGACTACAGAACTAGACTACTCTTCATCGTTTCCTTGTCCGTCGACTTTCGGATCTTCATAGTATGCATAGTCCCCTTGTTCCACATTATCTGCAGGGTTTGGGGGAGAGCGAGAATGAGCACAACTTCCGTGCTTGTGAGCCAACACACAAAATACAATAATATACATACATGGCTTAATAAGGGTGGCTCAGATTCTTTTATTTGCTAAAGCAACTTTTTCAATTATCATAATAACAAATTCCTATGACTTAGCGTTTTAACCAAATTGTATTTTGTTAAAGAGAGTAATTGTAATAATAATTAAACAATAGAAGTTCCCTCAATCGGGAACTCTACAAATACTTCATTTGGTTGGAGCTACCTCCACTCCTCAACACCACTGAGCTTGATGGCTTAGAAAAAATCCAACCTCAGGGCTAGGTGAGCTCGATCTAATTTTTATACCACCCACCAAGGTTTTTGAAATAGAACAAACTTTAGTAAGTTCCCATGTCCGCCTTTGACTGTAGACACGACTGTTTAAACAGTTTAGACTCTACAGAGGTTGTACACTGTACCCACAAGAGATAATTAGACTTGTTGCCCCACATGATTTCTTAGTCATGCAGTTGAGCGACCATCACAGTAACCTTTTAAAATATTTCACCCTTCCGTTATCTCACCCATATGGGCCACGCCCATAAGTTGTGCAGGATGTTCACCTTAGCAACTAGCGTAGCTGGATTACCCACAACGTCTAGCGCGACTGACAACTTCACCTTACACCGGTGTCCCCTTCAAGCCGGATCGTGTCGAGTGCTTGTACGATCCCGCTATCCCTCCATCAAGAAAACATTTGGAGTTTAATAAATTTACTGAGCCAAGTTGTACTTTACAGACTTGTGGTTGTACTTGTTTTACACGGGAGGTCATGACAAGATTAAGTCCTTAATTCATCCGAACGGTTCATACCACCTACCAACCACTCTCGTGCATGACGACACCCACCACCATTCCATCCGCCCAGATGTGGTAATAACAAGTTGTTTAGGGTTTTGGGAAGAAAAAGCAATTATCTCAACACGTCAATCATTTACCCTCAATGACTGCCCAAAATCACTTTCATGATTAAAAGATGAGGATTAGTACATTTATTGTCCCGGTACTTAAGCAAGACTAGCATGTCGCTTAAGTACAACCTATATTAGTATTTACCACATAGCTATTAGGGTGACATGGAATAATAGATTCAATTATCGAAGGATGGCTTAATAAACAATTAATCATCAAATGTATATTTAACTACTTTAAGCTTTAACATACATTTGATTAAAGAATTAAAGCATGCAATTTTAGAAATTTAAATAAATATAATTAACATAAAATGTAGGTTCAAAATGATCAAAGTCTCAACTCGCCTTGGTTAAAGGCAAGAGAATATTGATAGTTTTGTGCTTGATCAAGTTGGAGATCTCCCACATCTTCGAACCCTAATCGGACGAATGTATTGGAAAAATGAACAACAATCAAAGAGAGCAAATAAATACTAATAACATAATAAATGAACTATAAATTAAACAAGACCAATGCCACTAGCAAGATCTTGAATTTAGACAAATTTAGAGACAAAAATCGTACTTTTTGGAGTTATAACGGAGCTTTTGAAGTTTGAATTGGAATTAATTTAGAAAAATAAAAGAGAAGAGAGAATGAACAGTAGCCGACTGACACGTGGGTCCACTGCACAGTGCTCGGTCCACGTGAACAATGCGTGGACTGGGTTCACCACGCACTGTGCGGGTCCACTGGTCTATAGAACAGTGCCAGTGGGGTCCACTTGTCAGTCACTGTGCGGGGGGTTAAAGGGGTGACGCGTTCGGGGCAGCGTCGCCTCACCTTCTCCGTCACAGAGAGAGAGAGAGAGAGAGAGAGAGAGAAGAGGGAGCGCGTAGGGTGACTTCGGAGTAGCGGCGAGCGGAGGCGTGGGGGAGGAAGGGAGCGGATGCGCGTGTGACGCCGGGAGGTGGGGGAAGCCGGAGGCGGAGCGAGGGCGGCGACGAGCGAGGCAGGGAAGAAGGGGGCGGCTGTGGCAGTGCCTCTCGGCAGCGGGGAAGAAGGGGGGAGGCGGGGATGAGGTCCTCGGCTCCTGGGGCACCTTGAGACGGGGGCGGCGGTGCGATCGAGGCGGAAGTGGGGGATCGGCTTCGACTTGGAGGAAGAAGAGGGATGCGAGGTAGGGGAGCGGGAGAAGCAAGGGTAGCGATGGGCTTCTTATAGTTGAGAGAGGAGCCGCGAGAGCCGGCGGGCGCGCGGAATGGGCGACAGCATGGCGTCGGCGCCGCGTCTGGAGGCGCATGTGCGATCTGGCGCTAGCGCGGCGGCGACGAACAGGCAACGTGCCCATCGGGCGCAGGCGCACGCGGCGGCGCCGGGTGGTGGGGAGGCGACGGGGGGAAGATGGGCCAGGGGAGCAAGTTGGGCAAGGAGGAGGAGCTGGCTAGGGGAAAGTAGGCCGGGGAGATGGGCCGGTGGAGAAGAATCCAGGAATTGCAAAAAGGTTTGAAGCACAAACCCGAGTTTTGCTATACGCTAAGAAATTTTGAAATACAAAGCTTAATTGCAAAGTGGTTTTGAAAATGAGGATGTTACAACATTTTTCTTATATCGGTATTCAAATTTATTTGTTATCACATATGTTGTATCTTCTTTACTTTATGTGCTTATTTCCGACTCCGATGTCATAATTGCAGGGTGGTGATTTGAGATATTGCCAGAAATGTTCCCATTTTAAACCTCCTCGTGCACACTATTGCCGTGTCTGCAAGAGATGCATCCTAAGAATGATGCTGACTAGTACTAATAGCGTGATCCCGTATATTCTTTTTTTGGTTCCAATTTGCATTTATCTTACCTTTTTTTGTGCAGGACCATCACTGTATTTGGATTAACAGTTGTGTTGGACATGAGAACTACATGATTTTCCTAGTCTTTGTTAACAGTTGTGTTGGACATGAGAACTACATGATTTTCCTAGTCTTTGTGCTATATGTTGTAATTGCCGGCTTTTATTCTATGGTACTTCAATATACTCCATTTACTTTAGCAACTATGGCTTGCAGGAGTTTGGAAATAAGAAGATTCATATTTATATTAGGTTCTGATAATTGGGGGTGCTGTGCATAGTTTACCTAAAGACGAACAGCCAAGCAGTGATTCTTGTAGAACATCAATAGTAAGTACCTTGAAAAGGTTGTTTTAGTTCCCAGCACATAAGACCCTGATTGAAACTATCATCAGAAACTTCATCTGAATAAGTAACACATAAATGTTTTCATGTATAGATTATATGTGGGGTCATTCTGTGTCCATTAGCTTTGGCATTGCTAGTCCTGTTGGGTTGGCATGTTTACCTCATCTTGCATAATAAAACTTCTAGATGTTTGAAAAATGTAATCTCTTATCTTGGAGGACACTATGTTCATAGATTTATAATGGTGGAATGGTGGTATGTTGGTGGTTTGTAGTACCATGAAGGACTCAGGGCAATGTGGTTGGTAGAAAGGCTGGAAATCTTTATCATCCTCCGTACGACCTTGGTCTCTATGAGAATCTTGTTTCAGTAAGAACTAATTTCGTCATTTCTCTTTTTTTACATCTGCACCAAAAAATTTAGTGTCCAAGTATGTTGCCATGCAATGATGCAAATCGTGGTTGTTAAAGCATCACCTAAGCGTCCTTAGGCGGCAAGTGGTCAGGGAGGCATCGCCACAACCCCGCCTAGCCAAGCCTGGCTATGGTGTCAGCCTCACGGCTGAGGCGTCCCCATGGCGTCATGCAATACTAGAGGGGCCAGCGGGGAAAGTATTGAAGAGCACCTGAGCCTAGACGTGTGAACCCAAGTGCCGCCACCATCTCCATCGCACCTCCATCCCACTCGTGCCGGTCATATGTAACATCCAAAAAATGCCTAAATATGAAAATATGAGATTTTTTTAAACTTTATGTATGTTATCTATTGTTGTTATGCTTTCCTGTATTTTTTAGAGTTATTTGAGTGTATTTTCTCTTTTGTCGGTACAAGTGATGTAAAATAGAAACCCAAAATAAGAAAACCCTAATTACAAAAACTCTAGAAACATAAATTGCAGAAGCAAAATATACATATAGTATTACCCTTTGGAATATTATATGAAATGTAAAACCTAAAATTTTAGACCTATTCAAAACCTAATTTTTTGAATGTACAAAAGCCCGATCAGAGTTCTTTAGAAAGTGTCAGATTATATCTACCACCATGTGAGAGGCTCTTAAAACAAACTTAAATGAGAGAATGATAATTAAAAATCCAAATTGGGTGTAATTGTACTGCTAATAAAAATGGGGAAATATTATGAAACACATTTTTATACTTTCCTCAAATCAAATAATAAAGTGCAAGAAAACATGAACTTAAAAGATGTTTAGAGATAGATAAGGAACAAATAAAATTCTACAAAAATTATAGTATGAACTAGACTTGGCAAGAGCCTCCCCAAAAAAAATTCATAATTTTTTGAGCTCGGTACCTATATTTAAAAATTCACTTAAACCATCAGCCATTATTTAGAAATTCTGGAAACCTATTTCCTATTTCCTTCCACTGACCAACCGGCCCCACATGCAGTCTTTCTCCTCCACGCACCCAGCCCTGACGCCATGCATGCTGCCACACCGCCCCTCTACCCATGTCGCCAGTCACCTTGTTGCCTCCGCCGCCCACCTACAAAAGGCAGCGCTGCAGCCCCCTCCTGGCCTTCTTCTTCCTCTCCCCGGCCTCTTCTTCCCATTCCTCTCTTCCACCAAAAGCAAACAAGAACCGCAGAGCAAGCTCAAGCCGGCCGCCCGCACCTCCACTCCACTGTTTCGGTCGCACCGACGAGCTTCATCCATGGCCAATCGCGTCAGCATGTGCCCTAGGTCATGAGGATTCTTTCCCCCCTATTTATTTCTCTATTCATCCACAGGAGGCCACCGCTGACTCCGTCTTCCCCGTCGCCGGACAAAACTACCACTTCCGTTGCCACTCCTCCCTCAGTGATCTCCACCCCAATTACTTCTGCACCGAGCACCCCCTCCCCTCCCTCATGCCATGTCGGCCACTCACCGCCCCTCTCTCTGTGCAGAGCATCGCCACCACGAAGGAGCTCCACCGCCGCATCGGGTCGCCGTCGCCAGCCCGTTCAGGTTCACCCCCGCGCTCCTCCGCGGCATGGGTGCGTTCACCTTGTCCAGCTAGAGCTCCTGCTCACTCCCGTTTCCATCCTCTCCCTCTCCGGCCCCACTGCACCATTTCTCCTCCACTGCCGGCCCCCTCTAGCCCGCCACTGGCCTCGACATCTCGGTTCCATTTTTGGTACTCACAGCCACCACTGTCCGCCCACTCGCCGGCGTTGTGCATGCCCGAGCCGTCCTCTGAGCTTCCCCTGTTTCTCTCTCTCTCTCTCTATGTTATTTCTCTCTATGGTTCTACCTTTCTCTCTGTAGCTCTATCTGTGTGTATGAATGGCATTTGGGCCCATCTAGTTAAATGGCTAATCTAGATTAGTTAGTAGGCTTATTAGTTGAGGGGGGTTTACTTAACAATTTACAGTATAATTTGTGGTCAAATAGGGTAATAATGGGTTCACTACAAGTCAGTGTGCACTAAAGTGTTATGAACTAAATTGCAAAGACAAACTTACTTAGGAATGACACTAAGAAGATTCGTTAGGGCATCACCAAAATGGTAATAACTTAATGAATTAAGTTAATTAGTATGTCATTGTATGAGGATATTGGTTGGTTAATTAAACCTAATTGTTAAGGTTACTGATTAACACAGATCAAGATGCACTTATATTTTGTTAAGTAATTAGTGATTAGTTTAGATAATTAAATGTCAGTTAGTAAACCACATGCTCTAATGGTGTTAACTAATAAACATGACCAGCGGTTAGGGGTTAGCTAAAAATGATTAAAGCCTAATGAGGAAATTAAGGGTTCACTACAAGTCACTGAGCGTATGACAATACCCTAGTGACTAATTTAAGTAATTGGCCTAAAAGACATTAGAAGATTAGTTAGTTTATAAATATTCAATTGATGGATTATATTTTTGGATAATAATAGTCAATGGACAAAACAGGTAATTGTATTGGATTCTCATATGAGAATAGTTCAATGTAGTGTTGCGGCGTCCTAGAATAATAAAATGAAGGGCGGGCTCCATACAAGTTTTGTTATAAGATTAATTAGGCTGTCATTACTATTTAGACTTAAAATACGACATTAATCGGTGTCCTCTTAGAACCTAGGGTAATACAATCCTGTTTAGGCACACACACATGATCCAACACTAGTAAACCCCAGACCATTATTGTAATAATAACATTAATAATTTAATCAACTAGTTAATCAGAATAGTAAAGTAATTGGGTAATAATCAACTATCAGTAATGTGTAGCCTTATGCCTAGGAATACCCAAATAAACGTAAGGTGGTAAACCATGATCTAACAACATCATGTCCAGGGTTAATCTCCACGTAGTAGTCATGTAGTAAAGCGTATGAACTCGCATGTGCTTACATAATATATTTAATTTAGGTAACTAGAGCTCATCTGCAAGTAATAAAGCTAGCTAAAGACTGCCGCAACAATAAACCCAAACCCATAGACACCACTAAGGGTGTTAGGCCGATATCTAGCCAATGCTTGGAAGTTACAACCGAGGCTCGTGGAATTTCCTTGATAAATATAGAGTAATAAAATAAGTCATTAAGTGAACCATGCTCCATGTGTTGGTGAGACTTATGTCTACCCAGAGCGAACCCCGCACCTACACATAGGTCTCACCTGACTTTCATGAAACTTCCTCGGTAAATAGGAAATAACAACTCCTTTGGATATACTTCGTCAACTTCCTTTGATTATACTTTCGTCTGTAGTATTTCTTTCATCAACTCCTTTAGGTATGATTAGTTTCATCTGGAATACTTTCGTCCTTCAAGATGTCGTTAGATATGTTTGCTTTCGTTCGAAGTGTTTCCTTTTATTTGAATGTATTTGGATTTGGCTTATTTTCGCGTGTGGATTTCAACGACTCCGGGGAAACTAATCTTTTTGAAGAGTTAGATCCTCAAGCATACGGGCAAGGTAAGTTACATCTTTTGATCATATTTGAGCCCAATATTTAAAATTATTTAAATTCTATTTTCAACTATTATTACATGCATATTTATATTCCAGTAATTTAAATTCCTGTTTTAAATTACTAATTAATTCATTTACCATTGTACAACCAATATTGAATTTGAAGTTGTCATTCCCATGTCACCTTAGAGGAAAATTTGGTTAGTACACTAGTATGACTAAAACATGTTGAAAAATTACACTTAGTCAAATTTTAGACCAAAAATCTTGATTCGGTGAATTTAGCCAAATTATTCAGTCATGATTTAAAATGAGACCATGCTATTGTGTTTCGCATAGAAATTTTAGCAATTGATTTAACTTAGAAAAAAAGTTGGTTTAGACTTGGGCGAAATGGATGTTAGGATGGTGCACATTGATGCATGGGATCGAGTTATTTCTATGATCGAGGACCAGGGATTATTTTGGAAAGTCGTCTAAGTCAGTTAAGAACCGGTCTTCGAGCTGCATCTTGCAAAACCCTATCGTACTACCATATGTCCTGTGTGGACATGATTAGGCTAAATAATTTATAATATTTCACCATGGATGTGCCATCTGTTTCTGTGGGTGTCTGAGTGACCTACTTTTATTTATTTACACCTGGCGCAAGAGGGGGCTTCTAGCGGTGAGTTCAAAGGAAGCGAAACCTTAGATGGCATAACTACCATTGGGATGTCGTATTGTAAAAGCCTTGTGATAATCACTTAGTCGCACACCTACGGAAGTGTGTCAGACGAACATTATAAGATGATTATATCTTATGGGTAAAGCTTTACAACCTCTGCAGAGTATTAAAAACTATTCAAATAGTTGTGTCCACAGTCATGGACGTGCTGTACAAAGTCATTCAAAGTTATAGTTTGTTTTTGATTTCAAAAGAATTCATTAAATGGTTTTGGATAGTTTATCCAATTGGGAAATCGACGATTTTCCATTTTGCAAAATCAACCCTATAAGCCATCCTTTGTTATACTCTCATGTATTATAATCTGTTAGTGGGTGTAACTTGTAGAGTACATTCCTTTGTACTCACATTGCTTAATAAAATGTTATTTAGAGGACAAGAACTTCACCACCGGCGTGGATCTCGACGATTAGGCCACTACCCCAGTCGATTGCTTGTGGCAGATTAGCTGG
The DNA here is from genome assembly GCA_036346395.1 of Hsuehochloa calcarea. Classification (NCBI taxonomy): domain Eukaryota; kingdom Viridiplantae; phylum Streptophyta; class Magnoliopsida; order Poales; family Poaceae; genus Hsuehochloa; species Hsuehochloa calcarea. The sequence goes on along the minus strand of CM070594.1, from coordinate 74,340,197 downwards.
GCTCCACTACTTCTTAATCTTCCGTTGCGTTCTTTATTTTGGCTTGTAAGTCTCTTGTAAATAACTCTGATATTTATTAATATAGTTGTGCGATTTATGGATGTTACTATTTTTTTATTGTGTGAACTAGTCACTGATCATGGGACTAGTTCAGAATGAATAGAGGATCTGGAGGTGTTTCTCCCAGGTCCTTGCACCATCTCTTGAAGCTGTTGTGCCACCGTCCCCATCGCAGCGTCGCACTCCGGATCCAGGTACTCCTTCCCCTCTTCTCCCTCACGTCCTCTCCCTCCTTCCCCGCCCGCCTCCCCTCCCAGCCGCCTCCGTCCCCAGTGCCCCCCTCCTCGGCGCCTCCTGGTCTCCCTGCCTCCCCCTCTTGGCCACCACCATCCCCAGCGCCTCCCCCTCTCGGCCTCCACCATCCCCGGTGCGTCCCCCTCCTATGTTCCTCCTGGCCTCCTGCCTCCACCTCCTAGGGAGGGGGAGGCCGGGAGGAACAAAGGAGGAGGGGGAGGCATTGGGGAGGTGGAGGTCGGGAAGGGATGGCGCCAGGGAGGTGAATAACAGAGAAGGGGCACCAGGGATCGAGCAGAACAGAGGGCTAATATTTATGCTCTCTATCTCTCTAATGGAGAGATCAACGCGGAGACGTATTTTCAAACAAAATGGCTATCCAAAACATAGATTCAAGGAGCGCTGGTAGGCATTTTTAATTTCAACATATTAATTTCAGTCCTAAATCCTAATATATGCATGTATTTTCCATTTTAGTTGATTGGAAGTGTGCATATGGTGGCCGAGCCATTGAACAATAAATATTTGCTAAGTGTATTGTTAGTCTTTGTGCTTCATCATGCGGTTGTGAGTGAAATTGGAGTACCTTTAAATTTGCAAGTCAAGTTGATGAAGAATTACTCCTCATTTTGTAGCTTCTTTGTGTTTATTCATTATCAATTTCAGCAAGTCATTTATTCATTTTGGTTGCTTTGATTGCCATTTGTAGATCCATACCAAGAAAAGGAACCGGTTAGAGCACAAGAAATTGAATGATTTGGTCTATGTTGCATACAATCGAAAGATGACAAGTAGGTTTCAACAGTGGCGTGAGGAAGGGGGCAAAAGTTATGGCAATTTGGTCATAGATGAGTTTGATTGGGACAATGAATGAGTTGACCCATTGGCCGAATCACCTCATGGTGGTCGCGGTTGTGAGTGTGACCTTACATGGGACCATGTTGACGAAACCGTTAGTGCATCACGCGAGCTTCGAGATCACAATATTCCTAGGAGAGCTAATGGCGAACCTATGACCTACACTAGGTGTGTAAGATCTACACCAAGGGTTGTTGATCTAGATAAGCAGCCACACTCAGATTTGGGCAATGAAGAAGAAGAGATTGTGCTTGGTGAGTGCTTGACGACGACGGTGTGGATGATTATGGCAAAGATCCAACCGATGCTATCGAAGATGGTGATGGAGAGAACATGGATGCTACTGCCAATTTAGATGAGTTCAAGATGGATGACTTTTGAGTGACGAGAGAGTTAGAATATGTTATTGTTGTGGACTTATGCTATGCCATTAGACTCTAAGCTTATGAACTTATTTTATTGTTGTGGACTTATGTTGGTTATGTCGTGCTTGTTATGTTACTCATTATTCATGTAATCATATATTTAATTCTCAGTTTTTCACTTCATTGTTGTCCCATTTCCATGTAGCTTGTTTCATATCAACAAGGTATATCACTCAATCCATATTTACTCAATGGGGGATTGGCGTATTTGCCATAGCAGTTGATGCGCAATTGCTATTTTGCCACTCCATGTCCCACTAACATGTGAGCCTAGGACCCATATGTCAGTGAGACATGGAGTGACAAATTAACAATTGCACATAAACTTAATGACAAATCATCAATAATCCCATACTCAATTAATTGAAATATGAATTATTGCAATGTATTGTAACAAACTACATGTTGGAACTTGCAAGGAGGATAGGTGCTACATAGGAGAAGAGCAATTGGAAAGAGGATGGGTGCTACATGGGCTCAAGAACCGGCAACATCACTAAAATTGTTTTTTTTTTAATTTACTGTCATACTAGGTTAGGATGTGTATATGGCATCGCTTCGCCGTGCGCCTTAAGCACTTTGGTGGTAAAAAGGTGGTGAGTCACCACGCCTCGCCTTATCGCTTTAATAACCTTGATGCACATGCTTTTTTCAATATATAGTGTTGGTATAACATCATCTTTTCCTCATTGAAGATGGTACACAGAAATAACTTTGGTGGTACCATCTCTATGCCCATCTCTGGGCCTTCTGCTTGTCCATTCAAAAGTTCTCTGAGCCTTCTGCTTGTCCATTCAAAAGGAGTAGATGGACAAAAAACTAAATAACACCATTGGTATGCATAAATTTTGGCAAGAGAAGTTCATGCCACTTCTTGGCTCTTGCTATCCATAGTGATGTTATATTTGACATGATTTTTTTTTAAAAAAACATATTAACCTTTTCTCTAGTGTGGTTTTCCATATTAAGCTTTAATTCAAAAATACATTGTTGATTTGTTAGTTCGTTGCTTAATATTAGAGCCAGGAAGCATCAGTTATTATTTGTTTCTTAACGTTTTGTGATTTTTCTGCTGGCTCTGTCCCAATATCAAGGAACATAGGCAATGGTATTCGTTTCCGCACATCATATGATATTCCACTATCTGCATGGCATCAGATGGCATTACATTCATATTAGATATATATGCTAATTTGCTAAAGAAACTTGGGTGCCCATCCAACTGCCAAATGTGTTATCCTCGACCATTTTGGTTTATGAGCTCAGAAGAGCATTTATCAATCCTTCAAAAAAGAAGAGCATCTGTCAATGACTATAAACTCTTCCATATATTAAGAGTGTGTTGTATAGGACCAAATGTATGAATGATGCTGCAAGTGTAAGATGCAGGATGAGGAGCTTTGCGAGTATTTCCTCCAGGCTCGAAGGGTCTACCTGGAGTTAGAAATGTTAACTTAGTTGGTTTTTCCCTTACTATTTTTGACATACTTGATGAGAAAAGTCACCATTGCCTCTCTATTAATCTGGAGTGGGCTATACTCATACACAAGTCTAAAGAGTCAAGAATGTTCTGTAGATTCTGTTGTAAAGTGATGCGCGCTACGCTGTGCCTGGGCAAACATAGTTAGAATAACATAGGGGCTGCATGTAGTAACAAAGAATCTACAGATTCAATGCTTCTCTACAGTTCCATATAGCATAAAATATGAGAAACATGGCATAGGAATACTTGAACATAGCAGGTCCATTCAATAATCTATATGTTAACAAAGTGATCATAAGAGATTCATACATGCAAAGGAGACCAACAACATATATATGTCAACCTGAATACAGTGCATACAGGTCCATGCATTAGCTGATACAAAACAGACATACAAACTGTTTTTTCATAGCTTAGGAAGAAGACAGGAAGCAGACCAATATATGCTTCCAAAGCTATATATTTGAAGGAAGGAGACAGAAATTAATCCTACTTGTGACATTTATTTTATCTTCTCATTTGGTAGGTGCATAATAAATCCTGAAATCAATACTTTTCTGAGAAAGGATAACATGCAGGTGTACTCATATAATTTTAATGTAAGACTAATCATTAAAAAAAATTCCATAGAAGAATGCTAGTTTCCAACCAGTATTGCAGTCGTAGTGCATTGTGACAAAAAGATGGAATTAATGGAGTTAATTTTTCCAATTATGAGAGCAAAGAAATAAGAACATAGCTAGCACTGCCAAAATTTGGACTCATCGTCTTTTTTAATAGAGTAAACAGTTAAGACAAAACCGATTTCCTAGAATCAGCATAATGGCATTCTAAAATGATAATATCTATTTTCAGTAATAACATCGCCTAAAATTCTGCAATTTTCTTTTCAGTAATCTGCCATTCTACCAATTATAACCCCCACTTTGTAAAGCAAATTAGCATGTATATGATAAGACATGTATATGATTCAATTTAGATCCATCTCACACAATAGAAATATGCAAGTAATAAGAACAACTAGTCCATATTGGTTTCTGGCAATACTATAAGCACTACCACAAGGTAGGGTTCATTGATTAAGATATCTCATTACAAAAAAGGAATGACTATCTGGAAAGAAATGTGATATGCAGTTATGTATTGTAGTTGTGAGTATCGTTGGACTGGCACCTTCAAGCAAGGTTAACCTGAATACACATGGCCTGCCTAATCTTGGGCTGGCACCTTCAAGCAAGGTTAACGTGAATACACATGGTCTGTTGGCCTAATGTTGGCATCATTATTTGATTTTGAGATTGGGCATTTTTCTTCAGAGGAATCCACAAGCAACCGACAACCTGAAATTGAAAGGAGTTTGCGGCACGTAAATGAAACAAAAGAATAGACTATCCATGAACATTCAAAGAAATGGAGGGTGTTAAGAGAGAAAAAAAATCCTAATCTACTTGACAACAAACCAGAGTTATGATATGATAATAGAACTACGCCGTCTTTCAGAAAGTATAACTACAACAAAACTTAGTTCCTATGCATAATTGAGGATTTACTATTTTCCCATAGTCAAGAATGTTCTGTTGTATAGTAAACTAGGTAGGGATTTACTGCAATTTCTTTTTCAGTAATCTGCCATTGTACCAATTTTAACCTCCACTTTGTAAAGCATATTAGCATGTATATGATTCAATTTAGATCCATCTCACACAATAGAAATCTGCAAGTAATAAGAACAACTAGTCCATATTGCTTTCTGGCAATACTATAAGCACTACCACAAGGCAGGCTTCATTGATTAAAATATCACATTACGAAAAGGAATGACTATCTGGAAAGAAATGTGATATGCAGTTATGCACTGTGGTTGTGAGTATCGTTGGACTGGCACCTTCAAGCAAGGTTAACCTGAATACACATGGCCTGCCTAATCTTGGGCTGGCACCTTTAAGCAAGGTTAACATGAGTACACATGGTCTGTTTGCCTAATGTTGGCATCATTATTTGATTTTGAGATTGGACATTTTTCTTCAGAGAAATCCACAAGCAGCCGCAACCTGAAATTGAAAGGAGTAAATGAAACAAAAGAATAGACTATCCATGAAAATTCAAAGAGATGGAGGGTGTTAAGAGAGAAAAAAATCCTAATCTACTTGACAACAAACCAGAGTTATGATATGATAATAGAACTACGCCGTCTTTCAGAAAGTATAACTACAACAAAACTTAGTTCCTATGCATAATTGAGGATTTACTATTTTCCGAGAGTCAAGAATGTTCTGTTGTATAGTAAACTAGGTAGGGATTTACTGCAATTTCTTTTTCAGTAATCTGCCATTGTACCAATTTTAACCTCCACTTTGTAAAGCATATTAGCATGTATATGATTCAATTTAGATCCATCTCACACAATAAAAATCTGCAAGTAATAAGAACAACTAGTCCATATTGCTTTCTGGCAATACTATAAGCACTACCACAAGGCAGGCTTCATTGATTAAAATATCACATTACGAAAAGGAATGACTATTTGGAAAGAAATGTGATATGCAGTTATGCACTGTGGTTGTGAGTATCGTTGGACTGGCACCTTTGTTGGCCCCAAACCTAGAAAATGAAACACTTGCTCGGCTGAACCTAATGTTAACAGAACGATTGGCAAAAGACAATCTTGCTAGACGAAAACACAAGTATATGCTCACGGAATCAATACACATGCTCTGGAAACCGATTGACTAGAACAAGAAGATCAACCGGTAGAAAGCAACACACGCATACAAGGAACAAGAAGGATCTTTGGTGCTGCTCCACATGCAGTGTTTTCTTTCTTTTCTATTGCATTGCTTCTCTTAATCTTACATTGCTTGCTTCAATTGTTTCAAAGACTCAAGACTAACCAGCCCCTTATAAAGCCTGTGCAACTCCATATCGAACTCAGACTCGGCCACTGGACCTTCTACAACTCGGACTACATGCAACATCCAAAAGGAATACTAAACAAACTAAAATAGGAACGGACTCAACAAAGAAAATACAAAGATTATCTAACAATCACTCCCTAATCTTTGTATACTTACTTATATTTTGTGTGCTACCAGTTGGACTCAACTTCAACATGGCTCCCACACACTCGGCCGAAGACGGTGGCACAACTCAACGTCTTGGTCTCTGCCAGTTGGACTCGTCTTCAACTTGGCTCACACTTACTTGTCCGGAGACGGTGGCACAACTTGAACACGTCTTGGACTCTTACTCATTGAGGCAGTCGGTCTCAACTACGACTTGCACCCCAACTCAGGACAGTCGGTCTCAACTACGACTTGCCCAACTTGTACTCGGTACATCAAGTTGGTCACAACTTCAACTTGAATAACACACAGACTCGACTCAGTATCATAGCAGTGTTGGTTCATCATCGCTGAGAGCTTCAGCAAGAAGCGCTTTCTCCTTCTTTGGATTGCGGCATTCTGAAGCAAAGTGTCCAAAATCTTGACAATTATAACATCTCACCTTTGTCTTGTCAAATTTCCAATTCTTGCGGCCTCGGCTACCACCACCATTAGAATCGCCGGAAAAACCCTCGCCTTTACCTTTTGATGATCGGGCCTCCCACTCGGCGCGCGTTAACAGCAGGTGCTCATCTTCGCCACTACCAGATCCTCGTATCCGTTCCTCGTGCGCCTTCAAGCGGCCGATCACCTCCTCAACCGTCATCACCTTGAGGTCGCTAAACTGCTCAATGGCGGAGACGATTTGCAAAAACTTTCCAGAAACTGCCCGAAGGAACTTTCTCACAATATAGCTTTCTTCCATCTTGTCCCCCAAAACTCGGATCTGATTGACAATCGTCGTCAACCTCGTGGCGAAGTCGTCGATCGACTCCGTCTCTTTCATGCGCATTCCCTCGAACTTGCTCTTGAGAGTCTGTACTCGCGTTTCCTTGACACGATCATCACCAAGATGCATCGCCTTCAACGTCTTCCACGCAGCTTTGGCCGTCTCTTTTTCGGCCAGTAGGAAGAGCGTTTCCTCAGAGATGCCTCCATAGATCGCCGCCAAAGCCATCTGATCCTTGCGCACATCGACGTTGTCGTCCTCGACCGCGTCCCACACTCCCTGAGCGCGCATGTACACCTTCATCTTGATAGCCCATACTGCATAATTGCTCTTGGTGAGCATCGGATATTGCAGCGAGACGGCAGAACTCTCCTTCGCCATCACACCCGACGTCGCCTCGTTACCGGTGACACAACTTCCCGGAGAGCGCGGCATGATCTTGGGCACACACGGGTCAAGAACTCAAGCTCTGATACCAATTGTTGGCCCCAAACCTAGAAAATGAAACACTTGCTCGGCTGAACCTAATGTTAACAGAACGATTGGCAAAAGACAATCTTGCTAGACGAAAACACAAGTATATGCTCACGGAATCAATACACATGCTCTGGAAACCGATTGACTAGAACAAGAAGATCAACCGGTAGAAAGCAACACACGCATACAAGGAACAAGAAGGATCTTTGGTGCTGCTCCACATGCAGTGTTTTCTTTCTTTTCTATTGCATTGCTTCTCTTAATCTTACATTGCTTGCTTCAATTGTTTCAAAGACTCAAGACTAACCAGCCCCTTATAAAGCCTGTGCAACTCCATATCGAACTCAGACTTGGCCACTGGACCTTCTACAACTCGGACTACATGCAACATCCAAAAGGAATACTAAACAAACTAAAATAGGAACGGACTCAACAAAGAAAATACAAAGATTATCTAACAACCTTCAAGCAAGGTTAACCTGAATACACATGGCCTGCCTAATCTTGGGCTGGCACCTTTAAGCAAGGTTAACATGAGTACACATGGTCTGTTTGCCTAATGTTGGCATCATTATTTGATTTTGAGATTGGACATTTTTCTTCAGAGAAATCCACAAGCAGCCGCAACCTGAAATTGAAAGGAGTAAATGAAACAAAAGAATAGACTGTCCATGAAAATTCAAAGAGATGGAGGGTGTTAAGAGAGAAAAAAAAAAATTCTAATCCACTTAACAACAAACCAGAGTTATGATATGATAATAGAACTACGCCATCTTCCAGAAAGTATTACTACAACAAAACTTAGTTCCTATGCATAATTGAGGATCACAGCCCGTCACTAGCTGCGGTGCGGACTGTGGAGGATGGGAGGGAGGCGGGTGAGTGTGGCGCGCGGGAGAGGTAACTCTAGGGTTATGGGGAGGAGATGGGGCAGATGGAGATGGGCCGTTCGGGGCAAAGCTGTGATCCAACGGCTCGAAACAGGGACTTTGATGCAATTTCAAAAACTGCACGGGGGGATGCAAAAGAGGGGACGTGGGGCTCAAGGGGCTGGCGATTTGTTCCACTATAAGAAAGAGAGTATATGCCTATAGTGCTGTTTCTTGGAGTTCATGTATTGCGTTGTCAGGTCATAGTGACAGATTATCCAATATTATTTGTATAGAGTTGTTCAGAAATAAATGTTGCATTTGTGAAACATTTTGGCTCTTCCTATCTGCACCTGTGTGTGCTGAGTATTATACGCGGTGCACATATTTGTGACTAGACTGTCTGATCCAATAGCTAAGACTGCTGTGGCCGCTGCGAAACATTGGTGGGTGAATTTGGAACTTTTTACATTTTATTTAAGCCTTGTTTGCCAATTGGCTGAAAGTTGCTGTGATCGCTGTACAAGGATGCAACACTATTCTTACCTTCTTGCCTGGATCGATGTACAAACTGTTATGATCGCTGTGCCTCTAGATTATTGCATGTTATTGATTTGTCAGGTCCATAATTCATCTGCCTAGAAACGTATAGGGGATAACCCTGCAGAGTACTCGTCTGGCACAGCATAGCAGTCAATGCAAGAGTTACTCGTATTCCAGCATTTTCTGGAACTGGCATTACTCCTGCATCGACCACTGTGGTGCACTACCAAAATAGAGTGAAGAAGTAACCGGCGCTGACTGTAAAGCAGTGCTGCAGTTGACCTGTAGACTGCAAAATCTCTGGGCCCATGGTGGTCCACACTTTGCTCACTCTAAAGATATACGCTCTTGCATAAATGAGCTGACACTACAATTCGACAAAGATGCAAAAAAAAAAAAAAAGCTGACACAAAGCAGCAGAGAAGATGTTTTGAAAGACTTATTTATGCACCTACGCCTATTCTTATTCTGTTCTTTTTTTACAGACAGGCACGGCCGTGAGGAATTTCAAGCGCAGTAGCCAGGTTCATTACTTGTTATTTGATGCTTCCTACTCATTACTCTATAGGCTATGGTTGTCAATTACAAAAAGCAGTATTCCACTTGGCCTTCTTCCCCTTGCCCTTCTTTGCTTCTAGCTTTGCTTTTACACGGGCAGCTGCTGCTGCTTTGGCTTCCACCCTTTTCCTCTTCTCCTCTTTGGCTGCAGCAGCTATCTCCCTTTGCTTCTTCAACTCCCTGTTCAAGTGTAAATATTGGATATGAACAGCATGTTCCACTTGCTGATCATAATATTCAGACAAATGCATCGCATGCAAATTTTACATATGTAATGAAGTTTCATAAAACGGCATTTGAACTTGATTGTGAAATAACGAGAAAATAGTTCAGATGTCTTACTCAAGCCTAGCTTTCTCTTCAGATACGCTCTCAACACTCGAACCTTTCCTCGGCCTGCAATGCATGCCATTAACTCCACCTCAAAAATGAGTATCGCATTGTAAAAATACAAAGCCACTTCTGTTACCTTCGGAGTTTGGACTAACAACTTGAGAAACCCAGATTTTACTAGCGAAAAGTTAATTATCAAACATACTCTGGTGGTATCTCTCGAGGTGAACCTGCAGCTCCGTACGCGTATTCTGGCTTGCATGTGATCTTCGCAACCTCTCCAACCTTCAGTAGTCCAATATAACAATACTATTATCAGAAAAATACTTCAATAGACGATCTCAAGGAACAAGTGATTAGAACATCCACTACCTTCATCGTTTTTACGGCTATATCCCATGCCTTAATGACAGTTCCTTCTCCAATTTCAAATGAGAAAACAGAACTGTCTTCGTGAGTAGTGTCAAAAACCTCACCATTCTCAGCAAGCGTGCCTTCATAATGAACTGTACACAAGATTGAAGCAGAAATTATTATGCTTGTATAATGCAGATTATCGTTACATTCTTGCGCCATATCTGAGTGTTAGCCGCTACAGGTCAGTAGCATTTCAGGGTTCCAGCAAGAGGGTGCCCAGAGTGAATATCCAAGGCTGATTTAGTAGTATACTAGTATTTTATCAACAGATAATAGTTCTTTAACATGACATGGCCAAGGCTGACTTAATAGCATTTCAGTGTTTTATCAAGAGAAAATAGGATCTTTCAAGAAAAATCAAGAAGGAACAGCGCTTTTGACAAGATAAATGAAGCAGGCAGAAAACACATTTTTTGTTTGGCTGCACAGGTATATTACGGTTTTACTATTTATAAGTTGCCTGTTTTTTTTACTAACTCAGTCGATTTCCTAACCTTTAGATTAGATTTGAGGTTTGTGTGTTTGATTTTGATTTTGCCCGTTGGTTCAAAATTGCGACTTATACTTTTATTTTTTGAGAAGGCATTGTGACTTATACTTAAGAAAGCATAAGTCACCTAATAAATAGACATCCCCAAATTATTAATGAAGAAGCTAAGATAATTGCAAATAACAACGTTTGGTCAGAACAAGATGTAGATAGCCGCAATACCATCAACAAGGGGAAGGCTATCTGAAGGTGCAATAGCATCAGCCTTTGTTTTCCTGGTCACTGTCTTAAGAACACCGCCATCATCGGTTAGATCTATGGTCTCAGCCATGACTAGATTTATGTAAAAAAAACAGAGACCTGAATAGTGACATAAAACCTTTTACTGTTCTTAATAGTACTCCAGTTGATTACTTAGAGAAGGTAGCTTCTTCATGTGGTATTAATTTAGGGTCTTAGTCCCAATCTGCTAGTGAGGTTATCTCAGCTATGTAGGCTCAAGAATTAATTAGAGCTGCCCTATCCAAAGCTGAAAAGGAGAAATTAGCCCAGGGGGTTACTGAGTCCCAAGGCAACAAAGGGGGAACCTCTGAGGAGGGTGAAACTCTAGAAATAATTGAGAATGAGTTGAGGGGTGCTGTAGGCTTTAAAGTGAATGAGAGGGGTAAGCATAAGTTGAAAAAAGGGGGTATGGTGGATACCAGTTCTATATCATGAAAGTACTTATTTGGAATATAAGAGGTCTGGGGAGAGCTGTAAGGAGAAGGCAGCTTAAGGATCTTGTTGGCTCACAAAGAGAAAGACTGAAAATGGAATTTCTTGTGCTCCTGATCCTCCTCCTCGTCTCCCTCCTCTGCCGTCTAGTGATTCCTCCTTTTATAGCATTCTTGGGCGACAATCTCTCCAGCACAAAGGGCGCATCAATGCTTCAGATGATAGCGCAGTTACAGGAGATTACTGTTGGAGAAGTAATGTTCCCACGTCGCCAGACAGTTATTACCAGGATAGAGAGATTAATCGTGTAGTTATTTCAGAGAATAATGGCTTATACTGACTATTTAGATGCCTTAATCAATCTGGCCTACTTGTCTGTAAACTCGATTGATTATAGGGTGGTCATAACCGACCTGGTCGTAGAAAGACTTACGACCATGAGGTGATCGTAGAAGAACTTACGATCATGTGCTAGTCGTCGAAGGACTTACGACTATGGAGTGGTCGTACCTAACCTGGTTGTAGAAGGACTTACGACCACGAGGTGATCATAGAAGAATTTACGATCATGAGGTAGTCGTAAAAGATCTTACAGGTCCATCTTCTCCCTTATGAACATTAAAGAGTATACTCAAGAACCATATAATGGTGTCATTATTAATAATAAGGATTACGGATAAATAATTAAATTAGGATTTCTAGATCTTCATCATCTAGCCCCACAGATTCAAGTGAAAGTACCTACTTGGGAAAAAGCGTTGTATGATCTTACAACCAAAAGATGGTCATAGAACGGTGGTCGAAGGAAAGACTCTTCGACTGATATTTCATTTTATCATAAACAGACTTGGTCAAGAAGTTTGCAGAAAACCTTACAACTACAAGGTGGTCGTAGAAAATCTTACGACTACAAAGTGGTCGTAGTTTGGTAATCGAAGTAAATCATTTCCGACTGGTGTTTCATTGGACCAAAAAAAGACTTGGCCAATAAGGTAATTTCGCTTGAGGTGTAAAGATAGACTCGGTTTTCTCGAACAGACAAATTTAAGAATCTGAATCGACTCTCGTAGACCTGTCTGTTGGAGCAGTTCCCGAAGAGGTGACAACTGTTAGGTTGTCACGTCTTTAACCCAAGTGCGCGGTTATAAAAACCTACCGTAGGTGCGATTGTAGGGTTCTTACTTTTCTACAATCACTCCAACTGTTCATCAAGCCTTCGTGTTCTCTGCAGCCAACCAAATCGTACACCTTCAAGCCTCCTCCCTTTGAGAAAGATGGCCGGAACCGCTTCCTAGTGGGCCGAATCGGAGATGGATGCGACCAAGATAAAGGCTTTGGTCGCCACCGAGAAGATCTCAAAGAAGGAGTTCATGAAGTGGATTGAGGCTTCTGGGCAACATTGGCCGTCGGGGGAGATTGGGCAGATTCCCATTTTCCAGGCGTACTGTGAGTGTGGCCTTCGATTGCCTGCTCACCCTTTCCTCACTCTCGTACTCGAACACTTTGGGGTGGAGTTGGTGAACCTTGTTCCCAATTCCATCACAATGTTAGGTGTGTTCGTTTACTTGTGTGAGGCCTACCTGGGGATTCCAGCCGACTTGGAGTTGTTCCAGTATTTTTACGGAATGACTCGGTTAGCGGGAGTCGCCGGTAGCTATAGTCTGAAGCTCTATGATGGGAAGTCGAAGGAGTACATTCAGATGTACACTCGGACGTCATGGTCGGGATAGAAGAAGAGGTGGTTCTACTGGGAGACGACCAGTGAAGAAAACCTTTCTTTTGTCGAGAACACCGCCTAGAAGATTTCTTCCTAGGATTCGACTCCCAAGGATCTTAGCAGGATCACCCCTACATTCAAGCCATCAAGGACTTGAAGGTAGAGGGGCTCACCGGTTAGTGCGTGGTGAAGGATTTCATCATAGGCCGCATTAGCCCTCTGAAAAACAAGCACATCCCATGTGGAAGTACTCAGGGTCGCAAGACTCGAGCAGAGATTACGAGCAGGGTAAGTAAATCTTCAATTTAGCTCTATTTCTATTGATTTCGAACTTGGTTATTGAAAGTTTATTCGTTCCTGCAGATCTCTCACAAGCGAAAATTGATGCTCGGGTCAAGCTCGTTTGTGAGAAATCCCCGCCACCGAACGTGGCGGCTCCTCAAATCCTAGCACTCTTGACCGCAGAGGATAGGAGAGAACGCCTAAAGGTAATCAAGGACTGATTTCTTCTTTAGGATCTCGTAGTCGTAGAAAAACTTACAACTAAGTACTGGTCGTAGAAGAACTTACGACCGGAGAATGGTCATGGAAAAACTCATGACTAGAGGGTTGTCGTAGAAAAACTTACGACTAGATACTGGTCGTAGAAGCACTTACGACCGCTTAAAAACACTTCTTTTTCTGACTTTTGCAGAAAGTAGGCATGGAAGACCGTCAAGACGACGTAGAGGTCGAATTGATGGTCGTTGGCGTGGTGATTGAGCAAGTTAAGGCTCCTCCGGCCAAAAAGTGTCAGCTCGTGAAAGTCGTCGACAAGGGAGGTGCGAGCTCGACCTCTGCTGCTCCGACTAGGCCCTTTGCATGGTTCACTGCAGAAATGGCTGCTGTAGAGAAGGCGAAGGTGGCCGAAGCGGCGCCGCACTGAAACGCAAAGCCCCGAAGATCAATATACCCTTTTACTTCGATAATAAGACTTTCTCTATTTCTGCCTCCCGTGGCTTTGTCAAGCAACAATTAAAGGAGAACTGGAAGAGTTTTATATCTTTTGTGAAGGAAACCGCGGCACCAGCAGTGTCTGCGGTCGAGGGTAGTGCTGCCCTTGACGTGGTCGAGACAGTTCTCGGCCAACCAGAGAGCCAGGAGGCTCAAGGAGTGATAGTGCTCGCTCAAGACCCACGACTAGACGTGATCGTGGTTGATAAGAAGTCGAATAAATCTTCTTTAGAGAAGTTTTTTTTCTCCAGATTCAAGATCTAATCTGGCACACGAAGGTATGTAAAAAGACAAAAGTGTAAGAACAACATTTACATTTTGTTTTTCACCATTTGACGTGTTTTCCTTTATGTGATCTTAGCGCGACTCCTCCAGCCTCAAGAACGTTCTTGTCGAGAAATCCACTGCTATTTCTCTGGTAGTTGGAGGAATGTAAGTGGCGGTGGTCGAAGGGTCGTCCACCGTCCGAATGGTGGAAGAGGTCGTTGCTTCTGAAGCAACTGCGACCATAGGAGTGGTCGTAGAGGCTGAGGCGAAGACGGCGCATGATGTAGCGGAGGCATCAGGCCAAGGCGATGGATCGTTGGGCCACCGCGCCGGGAAGGAAGTCGTCGTAGATTTTCCTCCCGGTCCCCAAGGATCTATCATTACTGAATCAGAAGAACAAGAATATGTTAACTTATTTTCTGAATTCTTCGGCCCGGCTTCCGTTGTGGGGTCTTTTGCTTTCACGTCTCGTACCCAAGTTCCACACCCCAAGGATATTCCTAATAGGGGGAATATTTCCGATGATGAGCGTTTCGAAAAGGTGTGGTGGAACCGGGTTCAAGAGCTTGATGAACTGAAGGACCCCGCACGCGTACTCTCCATGTTTGGTCGAACGAGTATCAACATAAGTGCTCGTTACTCAACATTTATATATGTGTCTTTTCTCGCCTCTCACTGTCCTTCTTTATGCAGAGAGATCTAGAGCAAATTGTCACTGTTGCAGAGTACAACAGACAACTTGTACAGCTGCGACAGGAGAAGACGAAACTCTATGAGTAGGCAGAGAGATAGTAAGTCACTATTACTCGTAGTAAGTTATATTTTCACCACTTTCATAGTGCTTATGGGGATTGTCGTAGGAGAACTTACGACTATGTGCTGGTCGTAGACGAACTTACGACCAGGGAAATATCGTAGAAAAACTTATGACTAGGTATTGCCCGTAGGAGAATTTATGACCAGAGGATTGTCGTAGAAAAACTTACGACTACATGTTGTTTGTAGAAGAAGTTACGACCAAGGAAATGTCGTAGAAAAACTTAAGACTCGGTACCGGTCGTAGAAAAACTTACAACCGCTTGTCCTATGATCATGTCTACTCTTTTCCTCTGCAGGTTTAAGAGCCGATTCGCTCGACTACGAGAAGATCGAGACGAAAAAGCTAAGTGAAGAGAAAGAGACTATCCTAAAGAAGCTTCAGGAGGTCAACTTTGCAACTCAAAAGTTGTAGGAACAAATAAACGAAAAAAGGAAGAGAAAGAGACCCTTCTGAAGACACGACAATTGCCCACTTGAGTACTATTGGAAAACAAGTCAGGACTTTGCGAGAGTTGGTGACCACTCTGAGGACAAACCAAGCTTATTTGATAAAGGAGGCGGCCGAAGGCGTAACAAATTTTATTATGGCAAAACTTAAAGCTCATGACCCCAACTTTAATCTGCAACCAGTCAAAGCTGACTTCGACTGCTCTAAAGCAGAAGCAGAGCAGTTGATGGGAGATATGCAGTCGATCAACAAGGAAGTCATGGAGGAGATACAGATTGGATCTCCTTCGTCAGAGTAGTTTGCAATAAGAACCTGCAAAGGCAGACTTGTTGATATATATGATCTTTTCTTCTTCATGAAAAATCATCTTGTCGAGTAGTTAGTAACTCATAAGATAATGAATGGAAAATGAGAATAAGGCTAAGAATTGAAGTCATATTAATAACTTTATCCTAGCCGAGACTATTTGCTTATCTTATTTAGATAAACTAAGTAAATAGTATTAAACAGGTATTCTGAAAAAAGAGAGGTTTGGCTAACTTATAGTCTGTGATCCTGATTATCATGCACTGGTCGTAAGAGTAGCAATGAGTCGACGCTAGGAAGTTCCTTCTAGTGGGCAGGACCACGTGCAGAAAGGAAAGGCTTCGACTAGGTGATGTTACCATCTCCGACTAGATTAATCAAATCAAGAGCGGCAACTTGAGTTAGACAAACATCTGGAGTTCCTTTTGAACACGTTCAACCTTTTTGAGTGCACTCAATAGGTTTGCCCCGGTAGCAAGAGTTAGAAACAGAATGACACTATGAAGTTTCTTCTAGTGGGCAGGACCACGTGCAGAGAGGAAAGACTTTGACTAGGTGTTGTGTCTTCTCCGACCAGTTAGAACAAACCGAATTTGCCAAGAGTAATGGAACAAATTATGAAAGTGTACTCTGCTTAGATATTTTTCAAAACCAATGAAGAAATAAACTAAGGTAGTAAGAGTTGGCTTGAAAATATTTCGACCATGTTTATTGAACCCGAGCTCTTTGTGTTGGCAGCAAAAGTGAGTAACGAGACGACACTAGGAAGTTTCTTCTAGTGGGCAGGACCACATGCAGAAAGGAAAGGCTTCGACTAAGTGATGTTCCTATCCATTCGACTAGTGTAAAGAAGTGCTGGGTACTAGTCGTAGAAAAACTTACGACCAGGGGATAGTCGAAAAAATTATCGAAGCGCTACTCAAAGTAAGACAATAAAAATAGAAAGAACCTGATACTTTATTGTCGAGGTGGTTGGTTACGCATAAAATTTGCATAACTGGTCGATGTTCCAAGAGTTCGAGAAAATACAGCAGTCTTCCATTGATAGTCATACCGAACCTGGTCGCATAACTTCGACCACCGTGTAAGGATCTTCCCACTTGGGGAAAAGCTTATTCCGATTAGACTGGGATTGAATTTTCTTCAATACCAAGTCACCTACAGTAAGGCTACGAGGTTGGACCTTACGATCGTAGTATTTGTGTAGGGCTTACTGGTAGACTGCTGAACTAATTAAGGCTTGATTTCTCTTCTCTTCGAGTAGGTTGATGTCATCTACTCGAAGTTGTTCTTGGGTAGAGTTGTTGAAAGTTTCGACTCGTGGTGACCTGATCTTTAGTTCTGGTGGAAGCATGTCTTCGGCACAGAAAACTAGAAAAAAAGGTGTTTCACCTGAGTTCCAACTAGTAGTCGTACGAATTTCCCATAAAACTGAGGGTAATTATTGTACCCAAGCCCCCGAGCGCTTGACAAGCTGGACGAAGACTCGAGTTTTGATTCCCTGTATTATTTGGTCATTCGCTCTTTCGACTGCCCCAATACTTTGAGGATGGGCAACAGGGGTATAACACACTTTGGTACACAACTCGTTGCAAAATTCCTGAAATTTTGCGTTGAAAAATTTCTTAGCATTATATGTAATTATTCAACTTGGGACCCCAAACCGAGTAATCACGCATCTCATCATGTATTGTTTTGCTGCTTTCGTTGTTATCCCAGTCACAGGTTCGTCTTCGATCCATTTTTTTTGAACGTATCAATCGCCACAAAAAGAAACTCGAAACCTCCTGGAGCCTTTGGGAACAGTCCTAGGATATCGAGACCCTAGGTCGCAAAAGGCCAAGATAGAGGAATTGTGTTGGGACCCCAGGTATGCAACCCCAAAACCCTCTGTGTATTCCGAACTAGCCCCAGATCAGTAGCTAGCTCACACAGTTGCAGCAATGATGTTATCGCATGCATACAATGAAGAAGCTAATGAAGCAAACAAATTAATATTAATTAGCAGCAAAAGGACATTATGGTCAAGTCATAAAATGGTTGCCACACAGGGCTTAACAGTAAAAGATAAACTGGCAGCGAAAACCAAAATATCTCGTGGAGGACATTCGACATGTCCACAGACAATCGAGTGGATGACGCATCGTAGTTTCCGTAGTCTTCAAAATATTCCTCCTCGTAGAACTCGGTGTTCCTTGGTTCTTCTGCGGGAACTGATCAACAAGTGGTTTATAGCTGTGAGTACATAAATTACTCAGCAAGTCGTAGAGAAATGTATGCATATAGTATTCATGCAATGTTTGAATAAGGATAGCTCTATGTTTAATTTGCAGAAAGCGGTATTGGCAATTAAATACAATAAGTAGATTGCAAAGCATTATTTAAAAAGATTAATACATAAGTAATCAAGTTCTTTGAAACAACTAGTGAACACCTCGTTCACTTCCCAACCAATCCATCCAAACTATTCCAACCAAACCATTCCATCCAAACTATTCCAACCAAACCATTCCATCACTTTTATGAAAATCTACCCCTCGTGTGGAATCATCGGGTATTGTCCATAGTTGGGGATACAACTATTCAAATAGTTTTACACTCTGTAGAGATTGTACAACTTTTCTCACAAGACATGACTTCTCTAGTTTGTTTAGCATCCGTCGATACCACCACTCGCTATCTTAGGTAAGCAGTCTAGAGCACGTGACAAGGCCTTTACAAAGCTCAGTTTTGACTCGGTTCTGCTCGCTAAGGATTTGCCTTCCCGGCCCCCTCTCGGGCCATAAACATCTAAAACAGAATCGAATAAAAATATTAATAATTAGTTAGCCAGGTCCACCCCATAATGGACTTGTGGTTGCACGATATGGCCCAAATAAATGACTTAGAAGGTTAAGTCCTTAAAGACTACTCAAACGAGGCAACCACATCCCAAAGTGCTTCCCGCAACCCCTTTACTGCACGATCACTCGTCCGAGTATAAATCATTTTTGGCTCAACTCGACCGAATGACAACCCTTACCATGGTACAACATCTTTTAACAACAGTGGCCGCACCACAATTCCATCTTTCATTAAGTCAAGTTTAAATATTTAAGTATGTGATCATGAATCCCAACGAATAGCTAAAGCATGGCTAAGCATAATACGCATTCATGCTGGTATTACCATAATGTCCAACTAATAATTAACCATCCTATGGTGTCCAAGGATTTATGTTATTCAAGGGAACATGTCGATATCAATTATCCAATGTGGCATAATGACAATTGAGTATTTAACTATTCCCGAAAGTATTTTTGTACCACTAGCCATGTATGTTGATATAAAGCAATATAATTTTATAAAATTGGTACAACATGATAAAAAAAAATCTACGACTAGCCTTCGTTGAAGAGTTGAGTTGCGTCGGTTGTCGGGTCGAAGAATTCTTCCGAAACGCTGGAATCTATACGTGCGAAAAGAACAAAATAAATATAATAATACCAAATAAAATCCAAAATTACCAAACTAAAACCAAATGAAAGGTACTCATTTTAGATGAATATAGAAATTTGAATAACTCAAATCGGAGTTCGGATGAAGAAGATATGTCATTTGGAAGTTTGAAAAAACATAAAATGAAGAAAATAAGAGTTTTTGGATTTTTGAAATTATTTTTCTTAAGGAAAATTGGTTTATTGCGTCATGCTGACATCAGCAGGGGATTTTAATTTTTGACCAAATTATTTTTCAAAAGGAAAATCGATGAGTCGCTGATAGGTGGGCCCCACATCCTGTATGGACTGGGTCCACGAGAGGATATCTGTCCACGGTGGACTGGGCACACAGAACAACGCGCTTGCGCACACTGGCGTATGGTGCCACGCAAGCGCTGACGTGGTTGCCACACGCGCGAAAGGGCTCACGTGGTGCTGAGGTGGCGCGCCACATCAGCAACGGCGCTCGGGGCCCGAGGGTCACCGATGAACGGCAGGGAGATGGTTGGCGGCGAGGGCAGCACTGGGTACAGGGTACCGCGACGAATCTAGGGCTCACCCTCTCGTCGACGGGGAACCACGGAAAGGCCGGCGGTGAGAGGTGGAAGCTACGGCGAGGAGCAAGCAAAGACAGTGGCGGCGCTCCGGCGAGCTTCCAGGGGCGGGGAGGCACGCATAGGGAAGGCGGAAAGCTTGTGATGCCGGAGGTGGAGACCAAGAGGCCGAAGGAGGCTCATTGGCGTTGTTAGACGAGGCGGCGAGGAGCTCGACCGGCGACTGGATTTCACGAAATATGGCCGGGCTAGAGCGAGGGAGAGAGGGGGTGGGGGAAAGAGAGAGGAGCTCACGGGCTTCCCGGTGCTCGCCTTTATAGGGCACGGGGAGGGCCAGAGGACGAGATGGACAGCAACGGTTTTTGCGGAGCTCGGGACCAGCGCGGCATGGGGGAGGGAGTGGGTGGTGGCATGGCATGGGAAAGGAGTGGGTGGCGGCAGCGGGTGCGGGGAGACAGGGCGATGGGATGACACGGGCGCGAGAGGACGGCGGCAGGTGAGGTCGGTGCAAAACGTAGCGCGGGCGTTGACGCCACGGTCGCTCAGCATGGGCGCTGCAACGGTCGGGAGGAAGATGAAGCACAGTGGCGGTGGCGGCTGACAGGAGGGCCCCACCTGTCAGTTAGACGCAGAGCGGGAGCGGTCGGCTGGGCTGAGCGAAGGAGGCCATTCGATTTCGATCGGACGGTCCAAGAGAGGAAGGTGCGGAGATGGCGCACAGTAATGGGCCGGCGGAGCTGGGCCGGGTGAGAAGAATAGGAACGGGCTGGGAGAATTCGGTGCATAAACAGTCACGAGCATTTCAAATGATTTTTTAATTTTAGAAAATACAACAAGTCAAAAGGTTTTTTAGAAAATAGCAAATAAAATAAAAAATTCTAGAAACATACACAAAAATTCCTTAAATTATTTGTAACTTAATAAAAATATTTTTAGCTTTATTTTTTCTTTTCATTTTAAAAATAAAATATTTTTATTTTTTATGAAAAAGGAAAAGCCATTTTTAAAATACAAGAAAATCCAAGAAAATACTTAAAATAATATTTTTGACTTTAAATACCAGAAAATACAATTAAACAGAGTTTGAATTAATTTAAGTTTGATTAGCTCATATTAAATTTCTTTTGATTTCTAAATTTCAAGTTAAGCTTTAGAAATTCAATAAAATCAAATGGTTATTTTTATTTTCAAATTTTTTCAAAACCCCGAAAATAGGATGTTACAAATTTTCTGCAATGCCTGAGCCGGTTTGTGTATCTGCATGCTATGAAACTGGCATTGTACACACTTCATAACCAACTTTTTAGCATCGTAGAGGGCTGTTGGCCAGTAAAAACCTTGTTAAAAGGTTTTTTTGACCATCGTTCTGTTGGAAGTATGAGTTCCACAGATGCCCCCGTGTATGTCGTGAAGGAGGTTTATCCTTCCCTCCATGATATGCATCGCATGAGTGCCCCTTGAGTGCCTTGTTTGTGATGGATTCCTTCGACCAAAATATACATTCTAGCCTTTCGGGAGAAGTGATCTAACTCGAGATCGTCATCGGGTATTGTACCCTTCTTAGGATACTCGTAGATGGGATTCATCCAGGTATCTTCGTATTCTAGAGAGGCTGTCTCAATAGGAGCTGCTTTTTGTGTTTCGACTAGAGACGACTTTTAGAGTTGTTCCAAAAAACTCCTTTTGGTACTTGTGATCGGGAAGAAGCCATACGAGCAAGCTGGTCTGCGAGAAAATTATCCTTTCGAGGGATAAATTATAACTCGAAACCAAATAAATACTTTTCTAGCTTTTGGACCTCTGATAAGTACCGAGACAAGGTCGGATTAGAGCACCGGTATTCTTTTTCGACCTGATTCACGACTAGTTGAGAGTCTCCTTTGACGAGTAGTCGTCGAATCGCGAGTACTTTCGTAGCTCGTGTGCCAGCCAGCAAACCTTTGTACTCTGTCATGTTGTTAGTGGCCTGAAAGTTTAATTGAATTGCATACTTTAAGGTCTCTCCGGTAGGAGATTCCAAGACAACCCCAGCCCCCGAGCCACTTAAAGTGACCTGTCAAAGTACATCGTCCACTGGTTGTGGGTATCGTACTGGGGATCCTGATCAGGTTCAGGATTTGTCCATTCGGCGATAAAGTCTACCAAGATCTGGGATTTAATGACCGTTCGGGACACGAACTCCCAAAGTTCTACTGACTATTTTGCCATGTGTCCCGCTACTTCCCTGTTCTGGAGGACCACTCCTAAGTGAAACTCAGATGTCATAATTATCTTATGTGCCTAGAAATAGTGCTGCAGCTTCCTTGAAGACATGAGGAGGGCTTAAAGACATTTTTGGAACTGAGGGTAACGTTCCTTAGGCCCGTGTAAAACTTCACTTACGTAGTAAATTGGTCGTTTGATATTTTGACGCTCTACGACCAGTACTGCGCTCACTACCTGTGGCGTGGCAGCTAGATAAATTAAGAGCATCTCTTCTAGCTTCGGAGAAACCAAAATAGGAGCACTCGTAAGATACCTCTTGACATCCTCAAAGGCAGCGTTTGCTTCTTCTGGCCATTCGAACCCTAGTGCTTCCTTAGAAGTTTGAAAAAAGGTAGTCCTTTTTTCTCCCAGTCGTGCGATGAAACGACTTAAAGCCGCCATGCTTCCTGTAAGTTTATGGACTTCTTTCTTTGTGGTCGGAGGGCGCATTTGCACGATGGTCTTTATCTTTTCGGGGTTTGCTTCGATTCCTCGTACAGAGACAAGAAATCTAAGAAATATTCCTGAAGAGACTCCAAATACACACTTCTCAGGATTGAGTTTCAGCCGGTGTTTTATGAGGTTGTCGAACGTTTCTTGCAAGTTGGAAACAGGATTAAACTGCTTGATGCTTTTTACGACTAGATTGTCAATATAGGCCTCCAAATTTCGACCTAGCTGAGGTGAAAAAGTCATTTGCATCAAGTGTTGAAAAGAAGCGCCAACATTTTTTAGACCAAATGGCATTTTGACATAGCAAAATATTCCAAATAGAGTAATAAATGCGATCTTTTCTTCATCTTCTAAACGCATATTAATCTGATGGTAGTTAGAATATGCATCTAGAAAACTTAGTATTTCGCAACCGGCCGTAGTATCAACCAACTGATCGATACGAGGTAGTGGAAAATCATCTTTTGGACAAGCTTTATTGAGACCAGTGAAGTCTACACACATTTACCACGTGGCGTTAGACTTCCTAACCATTATAGGGTTGACCAACCACTCTGGGTGGTCGACTTCTCATATAAAGTCTGCTTTAAGTAGCTTGTCCAATTCTGATTTGATAGCATCGCGTCGATCAAGGGCAAATATCCGTAATTTTTTTTTACGGGTACTTTGTCAGGCCGTACAACTAGCATGTGCTTGATCACTTCCCTGGGGACTCCGGGCAAGTTGGATGCTGGCCACGCGCAGACATCTGCGTTTGCTCGGAGGAAAGTGATGAGGGCGTCTTCCTATTTGGGGTCAGAAGTATCCCCAATGCGAACAGTTTTCGAGGGCTCCTCTGGATCTAGAGGAACCTCTTTGACCTGGTCATTAGCTTCGGTGTAGCTTTCGACTTCGACTGCTTGGTCGAAGGCTGGTCTTTGTTTTCTTCCCGAGTTGGTATTTGGCCAACCATCTCGAGGGATCGACGGTCGCACGTATGCGCCATCTACTTATCACAATGAATTGTGATTACTCCTTTGGGACCTGACATCTTAAGACATTGATACCATAATGAGTAGTCATTAAGAATTTTACCAAAGTTGGTCGTCCGAGTATGACGTTATATGTCGTATCGAAATCGACCACATCAAAGAGATCTTCTCTGTCGTGAAATTACTTGGTGAACCAAATATTAAAGGAAGAGAAACTTGGCCAATAGGTTTGGCCGAAGACTCCAGTACAATACCATGAAAAGAGTATCGTACCGGTCTTACCTTGGTCCTGAGTACTTGCATCTTGTCCAGGGTTCTCGTAAACAAGATGTTTAATGAGCTTCCACCATCAACAAACACTTGATCTACTTAACAGTTGTTGATGGTGGGCTCGACCACAATCGGAAAATGACCTGGTCGAGTGGAAGGGATCGGACAGTCACTCTTCTCGAATGAGATGGTGACTTCCGACCACTTTGGCAACTTATTGACAAGAGAAGGGTCAATAGATATGCTCGATGGTATGCTCGGGATCTTGGAATGGCATCTCCTCGTTGTCATCTGACTGCATACAACCACTCGCTTGTCCTACCTTTTGGAGGGTAGAAAGTGGTCCTTTGCCGTTGTAGTAGTTTTCGAGTTTTTGTTAGAAAACCTGGCAGTTGCGAATGTCATATCCTTCCTTTTTATGGAAAGGGCACCACCTAGGCTTGTCGTTCTTCTGCTCCGGGCGCTTACTTTTGCCTCGACCGGGAAATTGCTTGGAACTTCGTGGCTTCTTGTCGCTTACGGCCAAGACCTCCTTAGAACTGTTGGCTTGAGGTTTTTTGCCTTTCACCTTGCTCTTGGATTTCTTGGCCTTTTTTCCTTCTTACTACCTCCGCCAGCTTCTTGAGAATTCTTATCGTCTCGATCGATGGTTTTGTTCCACTCGACTGCTTCTGCAGTAGTCGCATATTGATCGACTATCTTAAAGAGTTAAGCGACGGTAGTCGGAGGATTTAAAATAATGTCATATGTAATTCTTTTGCCGTAGACTCCCTGCTTGAAGGTTCTGATAACAGATGAGTCAAAAACCTCACGAATTGATTTGCGAACCTGACTGAAGCACCTGATGAATAGACGCAAGGTCCCGTGGTCGTTTTGTCTCATCCCGTGCAGGTCGTCCTCCTCTCCAGGGCGATTGTAGGTACCCTGGAAGTTAGCCAGTAGAAAGTCACAAAGGTGTTGCCACGAGTAGATCGACTCGAGTGGTTAGTTTAGTAACCACGATAGAGCAGACCATTCGAGCATATTCGGAAGGCAATTCGCCATGACGCGCTTTCCTCCTCCTGTCGCTCGAACAACAGCCGTGTAGATTTGGAGGAACTCGATGGGATTCTGAGACCCATCGAATTTCTCCATATTCACTGGTCGAAACCACGGTGGCCAGCGAACTGCTCGGAGGTTAGGCGAGAATGCCCTACATTTCGTAATTACTTCATAATGCCTCCTTTGCAAAAAAGAAGGGTTGTCGTCATCAGGTGATCGTACACGACAATACCCAGCAGTGGCTGAACCCGACTTATGATAAGTCTTGATTCTACGAGGGTAATACTCTTCGTGTCTCATCTTCTGCTGCAGACCTCCATGTCGGAGTGGTGAACGATCACCTCTCCTGAGAGCTTGTTTATCTTTAGGCGTTCAAAGAACCATTCTCCGGTTAGGAGAACGACATACCCTGTTGTCGCGCCGATCTCCATGCGGTAAGTTGTTTGAACGACTAGAAGCCGATGGAGTTGTACCGCTACGACTTCTGGAATGATGACGGTGAGGGTGCTCAAGTCTGGTCATCATGCTTCGAAGCCTTCGTGCAATCTCTTTTGCGAAGTGGTCGTAGCCGGGCGCTCGGGCAAGCTCTCGAGTTGGGTTCTCGAGTAGATCATTGATCTGTTGGAGTTCTTAAGCTTCCTCTGGCTGATACTGAAAATGCTCAGTTAGATTTCTCTAAGTTGCTATTCTTCTCTGTTGAGTTGTCTCGGGATCGTCCACGTCTGATGCTTGAGTTTGACTCAATGAAGTGCGATTATATCGAGGATTTCTTGCACGCTCATTAGAGTGTTGACCCTGTTCATCACCAGAGGTGTTCTTACCATTGCCACGAGGGGTCGCAAGGTGTGATTGTCGGGAAGTGTCCTCAATCCTATCTCTAGGAGACTGATCATCACCTGAGGGAAGGACGAAGATCTCCTGTTGATGGCTTCCACCTGCGCTCGAGGCCTCCTTGCTTGAGGAGTAGTCCCATCTGGCGACTTGGAGCAAACCCCTCCAGGAAGGGAAATTCCGAGTTATAACCGTCTCCGTCCACAAATGAGCCCTACGATGGGATGGTCGAACTCACAGGAAAGCGTGTTCAATCCCATCCTCTGTGGGGCTAACCGGAGAGATAGTACCACTAGGTGCTGATGAAGCTCTGGAATGATGGCTTCCAGGACTTGCCGTGCCAGGTCGGACTGCCTTAGGCGGATTTGAACATTTGGAGGGGGAGGTCTCGCCATGTTCTGGGTCTGCCTTGGAGCAGTCCTGATTGTGGTCGGATTGACCCTTGCCCTTTGAGGAAGTTGGTTCCTCATTTGGACGTAACGTTGTGGGGGATAAGGATCCCTCCTCAACTCCATCAGTGGTATGGTCTCCTAGAGAATGATCTCCGGAGGCGACATCACCATCGGATGATACAATAATGAAATCGTAGTTGAAGCCGGTATCCATGTCGATATCCGCGTAATCAGCCAAGTCGAACCAGTTCTCCTCGTTTCACTCTCCTGCCATGGAAGCATTAGAGTTGGGAGAAAATGAAAGAAACCTGATAACCAGAAGATCCACACGGTCGGCGCCAGCTGTCTGTGTTTTAGGACCGAACTTACGTAATGATTGTTTGATTCGGAGGGTCTCTAAGACTCAAATCACGTAGAGAGAACGACACAGAAATTTTTATACAGGTTCAGGCCTTCTCCGGCGAGAATAACAACCCTACTCCTGTGTGGCTATATTGAGTATGCTAGTTACAGATCAAGAGAAAGACTGAAAATGCAATACCTTGTACTCATGATCCTCCTCCTCGTCTCCCTCCTCTGCCGTATGGTGATTCCTCCTTTTATAGCGTTCTTGGGCGACAATCTCTTCGGCCCAAAAGGCACATCAATGCTTCAGATGATGGCACCGTTACTGGAGATTACTGTTGGAGAAGTAACGTTCTCACGTCTCCAGATAGTTATCACCAGGACAGAGATTAATCGTGTAGTTATTCCAGAGAATAATGGCGTATACTGACTGTTTCGATGCCTTAATCAATCGGGCCTACTTGTCTATAAGCTCGATTGATTATAGGGTGGTCGTAACTGACCTAGTTGTAGAAGGAGTTACGACCATGAGGTGATCGTAGAAGAACTTAAGATCACATGCTAGTCGTAGAAGGACTTACGACTATGGGTGGTCGTAGCTGACCTGGTCGTAGAAGGACTTACGACCATGAAGTGATCGTAGAAGAACTTACGATAATAAGGTAGTCGTAGAAGATCTTACCACTCCAGCTTTTCTCTTATGAATATTAAGGGGTATACTCAAGAACCATATAATGGCGTTATTATCCATAATAAGGATTACAGATAAATAATTAAATGAGGATTTCTAGATCCTCGTCAATGTGATTTTCAACTTTCTGTCTTGTTTGCTGTCCTGGAGGGTCATCATCAAAGGGTGTGAAAGATGTGTTTTGGATGGCTTTCTGTCAAACTTTGAAGACTGGACTAAGATTAGTGGTTCAAATATAGCTGTCTGATCTTTAGGATGGTTAGCTTGTTTAGCGTCTGTAATGGATTTGTTGGTGGATTATGCTGTTATTTTGTTTCTGGCTTATAAGCTAGTATCATCAGCGAGTCTTTTTTTTTTTTTTGCATGTAAGAACCTTGTTATTTGCTTTCTATAAAAGCCGAGTCAGCCTCTTTTCAAAAAAAAAAAAAAGTGACATAAAACCACACGCATTTAGTCACAAGTAAATAAAACCGATTTCTTCCACTTTTCAGATGCAGTTGTTTGATTTGCTTCTTCTGTTCGTGTCACAAGTTCGTGTCTGATCTTATGCATTTAGTCACAAGTTCGTGTCAGCTCGGCACACATCGGTGTTGATAATGTATAGGTGTAAAGCTACTGGAGCAGTATATGTTATATGAATATGATGCTGCTTATCTGAAGATTCTGAACTTCAACTACATGTTCTGCTCCAATCTTCTCTATGAAGTGCTTTGTGTCTAAGAAACTGATGCAGCGCATCGACAAATGAAACCGACTGAAATGCGCCTGAAAGTTTTCTATATAGCAATTGTTCTGATGTTTTTCGTCGTTTATGAGTGATCAGTAATCCCCAGTGATTACTAGTACTAAAGAAAACAAATGGAAATAACAAGGGGAGCATATCCACACCAACTTATCATTTCCTTTTATTTTTCTAGTATTAATCGAGTGTTATTTCCGAAAACTTTTTATGACCTCACTAGTGCGCAGTGATAACATATCACTCTGCAAACTGTCTCCTTGTAAAGATCTTAGCATCGATTTTGTGATCAACCCAAAATGGTTGGCACGACTGCAGCCATCATAAGGGATCTGTTCACTTCTCTTGCTATTCTCCTTGACACGCACTTGTATCCAAATGCTAAAAGTTTGATAGGATATGAATGCAACCGTCCTAAAAGACGGGCTTTGGGGGACAGAAGCAGAAACCGTATGTTGCAGCCGGCCGAGCGCTGTGGCTTCGTGGCAGTGTGCGTGGTGGTGGTCCTATGTATCCTCTCCTAGCTTGCACCCGGTTTCCTGCAAAGGGACTAGGGTGCGAGTACTCAATAGGATCATAGGACCACTGCCCACTGATGCTGTTTCTGCAAACGTTCGTAGCATGGCAGCCAGCATGGGTCCCTAGCATCTTCAGCATAGATGTTGGGTATGTATTGCGAGTTGCGACTACTCCTACCGTCCTACGTACGAGGGAAAACGTGTTTCCAGAAAACAAACAAGGTCTTATTTGAAATGCGAGATTTTTTTAAAAAAAATCATGCAGGATTTGAAATGTTTCCTATGAAATTCTTGTGTTCTAAATAGGGTCTAGCTAAGAGGAAGAGGAAGAGGAAGAGGAAGAATAGAGAGAAGATAACTTGGAAAAATTGACCAGTAAATAATCTCTCTAGAAATTTTCTGCCTCTCTCCAGTCAATCGGTAAGCCATGAAACGGTCTCGTGTAGGATGGATGCTGTTCGATCGGTACTGGCAGTTGCCTGGATGATGAACAGTGGTCTGGGATTCCTGTGAAGTAGAGGCAGTAGTCTGGTCTAGGCGTCTAGCTACTTGGTAGCCAGGCGCAGTCGATGAGACCGAGGCTTCCAAGTACGCTGCTCGCCCATTTGGTCCAAGCGAGGGGAGAGGATTTCTTACTAGTGATGGCGTGCATCCCGCAGGGGCGCTCAGATACGGAGGTGTCGTTTTGGGAGTAAAATAATTCAGTGCGTCAGCACACTTGGGCCTCGGGAGTCCACAGCCTCATTCCGGGTCAGAATGCTAGTAACGGTTCACCCATCTACCCTTCTTTGGCTCCTACAATCTTCTTCAGTTGCTGCAAGTTTAATGCTACCACGCAATGGTAAAATTTTGCTACTAATATCACGCCTGCCAAGTATGCAACTCACTGATTAAAGTACGCCTTTTGCAAATGTAGTTGCACCTCTCTGGTTGAAGTGAACTTTTTGCAAATGCAGTTGCTAAATGGTGAGACGCATTTGCCGGTAAGCACTGGTAACGTTCTGGGCGCTTTTCAGGAGTAACCAAGAAATGGAAAGAAAGAGCATCATCGCAGAAAAGCAGCTAGCCGTCCAGATCTTAGATTCACAGGAGTATCTCTTCGCACTACGATGAATCACACACACATTACGATGAATCACACACACATCGAGGAGTCAAACAAGGGGGAAGAAGACACAGTGCCACCACCAAGAATCCAAGAACACCTCCCATTTTAATCAAGTTCCTCTATATTAGATTCTAACATTACATCAAAGCACAACAAAATGTGCAGCGGTGCAGCGACCATGCATGCGTACTGCATCGCTCTACTCTTAAGAAAAGGGGGAAAAGGAGAAGAAAAGAAAAGTCTTATCTTTACACAAGCTCCATCCTAAGGTAGAGAGAGAGAGAGAGAGAGAGAGAGAGAGAGAGGCTCCTCTCCGATCGGTCTTGCATCCGGTGTACCTCAGGCGTAGTCGCGCCAACACAAGAGCATCGTCACGCAGCGGCGCATGATGTAGAACCGCGCGCGCTGCTCCTTGACGAGCCGCGCGCACCGGCCGGAGAACGACGACCTGCTCTTGCCACTGCCGTCGGCGCGCAGGCCCATCGCCCCCTTGCCGCTCCTCTTCTTGGACAGCCTACACGACTTCTCCTCGACGTAGAGGTCCATGGACATACTGGCCTCCCACTTACCCTCTCTTCCTGTGAGTCGTAGAGCTGCAAATCTGTCCGAAGATGATTGAAGGGAGAAGCTAACCAAAGGAAAGAAGAATCGAGAGACGTGATCTGAGTAACTGAGTTGAGAAGCTCTTGGGGAAGAGCATCATATACCTGGTTATATAACGGACCTGGGTGTGTGCCTGTAGGGCCATGACGTCCCCAAAAGGACCCACTCATGATATGTTTCTATGTGCATGCAGGGTTTTTGCTGTTCAAACAAAGTTCACACCAATTTTTAATTTTATATCTGTTGCTTTCTGGCCTCTGCTACGAAATAAAACCTATCTATTGCTCAGCTTTTTATTTTGTTCTTGCCCTCGTGCAAGAACAAGGGCGTGTCAGGAGTGGGACCAAATTTTATTTCTTATAACATTTTCTATTGCAAATACTTGGACTTGGAGAGGGCAAACTGTTTGAGGAATGACGAACGTCAGTACGAATTAATATGTTAGCGTTAGAGATTTTTTTATTATCTAGCCTTCTTTTTAAAACAAAATAGCAAAACTAATTTTCGTACAAACGAAATGGTAAAAATAATATCTCTACCGTGTAAAACCATCACGGAATGCGACTTGCCGCGGTTATATTGTCCTGTCGCCGTAGGACCTGAAGTGTTATGCGAGTGCTATCCATCCGTGGTGCTATTTTTACTATTTCATCTTAGAAAGAACTAGATTTATTATTTTGTTGCCAAAACAGACCAAATGAGCCCGAAACTCTAGCGTTAGACTCGGTTCTAATATTGTAACATTTTCTTGGCAGTCTAAAAACTTTTACTCCATCCAATCAAGTTTTGATTTGTGGAACAGTAGCAGTGATGAACAGATAATTTGACTATCGATGCCACAAACACATAAAATAAGAGAAAGAAAATAACAGTGGTGGACGAACATTCAAAGACACACACGGAGACGCACGTGGCAGGGCATATTACAGACTAGCCGCCCCCCGTGCGTGAGGTCAAAAGCTCGAACTCCCCGAAAACTCTAGTTCGAAATGGTTAAAAGCTCGTCGTACCGCGGCGCGCACGGACCCGCCAGTTCCCAGCGTACACAACAACGTCGTCGTCGGCTCGTCGCTCCTACCCTATGCAGAGAGATCGATCGGGCCGCTCGCCCGCCAGAGGGAGAATCGGCGCGCGCGGTAGCATGCATGCATGCATGTATCTCTACGTCCGCCCGTGCATATGCGTGGTCCACCCTCCCTCCGTCTCGCAAACATTACGAGTGATCGATCGGTCAGAAAAATGATGGATATAACACGTCACGTTTCCAAGGCGCGCAATCAGTTTGCTGGAACTCGAACGCACGTACGTACAGACGAAAGAAAGATAAGCGGCCGGGGAGGTGGGCTAATTGAGTGGGGTTACCGTGTTGCAGTGGCAGCCGCTGAGGCAGAGTCCATCCAAGCGGGCGATCAAGGACATCTTAGCTTGGAGGGACACGGTTCGTACACGATTATAAAAAAATAGTACTATATCATATTAGGATCCACACTTTCTGAGCCGCGGAAGGAACGCACAGCGCTTTCCGTCCATGGATGGAACGGCTCCATGCATGCTAAATTACTAAAGCACAAACAACTGACAGGAAACTTGATCACTAAATGGGAAAAAAATCATACGTCATGTTTCCTCAATCACAAGCGTGGTATGTGGGTTCCACAGACTAAGAATGTGACTTCTAGCTTTCACGGGCTAGGAGCACAATACCAAAACGTGGTATGTGAGTCCCACAGATTAGGAGCGCGACTCTTGGCTTTCACGGGCTAGGAGTGCGGTACGTGGGCATTCCAATCTACCGTGTGTGTTATTTTTATAATTTTATGTTATATTATTACGAATAAAGAACGTGACAATTAAATAAATTGACTCGGGAGACGTGGTAGTGAGTGCATAGTTCGTGTTGCATCGCGTGGCGCACGTGCGGGGTCAGCAGCGTCAGCTTTATACTGTAGCGAGCGGGCAGGCCGAGCAGAGGCGGGCAGACTGGTGCGCGCGGTGGTGGA
The DNA here is from genome assembly GCA_036346395.1 of Hsuehochloa calcarea. Classification (NCBI taxonomy): domain Eukaryota; kingdom Viridiplantae; phylum Streptophyta; class Magnoliopsida; order Poales; family Poaceae; genus Hsuehochloa; species Hsuehochloa calcarea. The sequence continues at coordinate 74,308,116 of CM070594.1, read as the reverse complement.
CCGGGAGGGGGGCTCGCTCGCTCGCTCGGCTACAGGCGGCAGGCGGAGGCAGTCATCCTCGTCCTCGGGAAGGTGGCGATGGACGGGCGGTCGGCCACCCTGGCCACAGCGCAGCCCGCTGCCCTGATGGGCCCTCGCTCTCCCGCTCCCGCTCCCGCTCCCGCTCCACCATCCACGATATCCATCTATCTATGGCCCGGTCAAATACAAAAGCGTCGTACCCTCTAATGCCGCCCGCCCAGCGCCCTGCTGCACGCCATCTTGTGCTCAAATTGAGTAATAAAATCAGCTTATTTTCCTATGCCTGCCTGCCCTCGCTTGTCCCGGCCGGCCCAGCTGCAGTTCCGCGCTGCAGGAGTGCTAATCTCATCAACTTTTATTCCAAGAAGAAGACAGCTAGGCGCGTGACACGGCATTGTCTGCCATGTGAGTTTGAGCTAGTTAGCTAGCTCCCGGCCGGATGGTTTCTTTCGGCAGCATCGCCAAAGACCAATGATTAAAGCCAGATTGGGCCAAACGAATATGATGCCGGTTTGGCGATAAGCGGAGCGGTCAGAGATGCAACAGGGGCTCCCCGAGATTTTTTGTTCAAGGGAGAGAACGACGCTGATACTGGCGTACTGCCCTGCCGTGTAGGCAGCCGTACGGTGATCGAGGAGTGCTTTTGGGTTTTTACAGTAAATTTTATTTTACACCTTGTAATTTTATTATAGTTTTACTTTATATTATTCTTAGCAAATATTCTCAATTGCACCACCTATTCCTACTACGTGTTGCATTTTGTACCAATATAAAGATTTGACAGTCTTCTTTAGTGCCTATCGACAGTGAATAACAATGCGGAAGGTGGCGGTGAGGTATGGGGTGGAGAGGGGAGGGGAGGTAGATAGAGTTAGAAAATACATACAATTGTACAGTACTATAGTCTAAAATTATAATACCAAGTGATGTGCAATTTAATCACAACTTTACTGTAAATTTTAATTATATTTGTTTTTGTATTTGTGTTTGTGTTTGTGTTTGTGTTTGTTTTTGTTTTTTGTATTTGTAGGGTTCAACTAGATTTACTTTTGTCTATTTTAGATTTTTTTTTGTATTTGTAGGGTTCACCTATATTTATTTTTGTCTATTTTAGAAATAGACAATCTGACACATAGAATATTGATCCAACGGTGAGAAAAGATAGCTGATGGATAAAGAAATTTCAGTCATATGAAGCATAAACACTCCCTAGAAAATATATTAAAAGCAGAGAAAAATAGCTAGAGTATCGTCGGCAGCACCCATAGCAACGGTGACAACGTAAAAACGACTCGCTCTCTCTATTTTTTGGGTTGTTGCTACCTCGCCGGCCGTGTCTCGCTGCCGATAAGCTTCCTGTATGCCTTCTATGTTTCCCTCTTGCTGACAGGATGTCCCCCCGTGCAAAGTGAAATAAAAAGTAATAAAAGATAGTGCAAAATGCAACATATGGTAATAAGAGATGGTGTAAAGTGAAAATAATTTGTTAAAGATGGTTTAAAGTGAAATTATGATAAAATTAAAGATGATATAAAATAAAACTATAGTAAACGATGAAAGGTGAAATTTACTCGGATTATTAAGTAGAGAACGGTGGCCTCTGAGATGTGCGTTGGTCTGATCAAGCCGCAGCGGCATGTCTGGAGGCGAGTGCCTCTCTGATCAACCTCTGCCGTACGGACACACTGTGCATTATACTGTGCCATGGATCCCCTGACTCCTGTTATCTCCGTCTTTTCTTTGCCTCGTATGGACCAGAACTCCGATATGGTAAAAATATCAGGAAGCTAAGCTAGCCGCGCGTACGTGTACTCGAAAAGATCGGACGTTGGCACAGGGTTTTCTGGTACAGTGTGTAACATGTCTACACGTGGTCTGAGTCAGAGATGAGAGAGGGACGATCCTGGCACGTATATACATCTGTTCAAACATGCAACAGTAGTATCTTTAGTACGGTTGATGTTTGCATTATATATTCGGCACTCATCAGCAGTGGCACCGCGAATAAGGCGTTCTTGACTTTTCAAAGTCACACTTTGGTAAGTAAAATTTATTATTATTTTAAATATATAAATGCAATGTTATAAAAATATTTTTCACTACAAATTTATTCACACTATTATCGTATATTCAAACCACATATTTTAGATCAAAATTGATTCGATTTGACCCCCAAAAATCTTAAGAACTCAATGGGATCAATTCTCCTGTCATTCAATATTCTTGTGGGCTATGTTTCTATCTAGTACTTTCTCATGACATGAAAATCCAACCGGCCAGCCCACAATCAAAGATGTGACTTGTGAGGTTCCGTTCGTGCCTACGCCCTACCTCACCAACCGGTCCAAGTCTCCAAGACTCCAACCCACAGGCCACAACTCGTTAGCCTAAACGTCGAATCCTGAATACCTCCATACCTCACCTCTCCTCTAGTCCTCCCCAACCCTAATTTCTCCTCCCCAGTCCCTAATCCCCCAACCACCCCCAGACGAGGAGCCGAGGAGACCAGGGATTCGGAACTCAGAAGTAGCCAGCAAGCGCTAGGCGACCAATGGCGCGACGCAGGAGAGCGGCAACGCGGTGCCACGGCACGACGAGAGAGTCGGGATGGACAGATCGAGTGTCGACGATCAAATCGCCGATCTTATGAATATATAAATGAAAAGAGAAAATGATGCGTATCTTCTAGAAAGTAGTGAGATTGCTCTTTATTGCTTTGAACTGGCTATTACAAAGGGTGTATAGAACTTAGACTAAAGACTAATTCGGGAGTACAAGGCTCTTGAGGGTGTCTCCCAAATGATCTTCACTGTTTCCGGCCTCCCCATCTTCAGTCCGCATTCCTCCTTATATAGTTGATGAAGGGTTGGCAGTTGTCTCTGGAGGAGACGTCTGTTCGGGAAGCAACGCGTCTAGTTGAAGAGAGATGTCTATTGATAATGTATCAACTGTCGTGCGGTTATATATCCATGAGTCATGTAACCGTACTTCAGTATCGTAACGTCGCGTGGTATGGAATATATAGCACATGTTCCATTCGTCACACGGTAAAGCATATGTCTGGTCGTAGATCCAGACATCAGTTCAAAGCCTTATGAGCACTTGACTGGTCGGATACTTAGTTTGGAACCATGTCCGACCAGATTGGGTACTATGTAACCTCTGGAATTCTTACAACCAGTGAGGTCGTTAGCTTTAGGGTTTACGACCATGAAGACGTATGGTCTCTATATACTAAATAATAAAATAGAGGTTTTAATCCTCGTCAGCTAGCCCCCGAACTTTTAAATGAATTGCTCGTATAGACTCTTACTCCCGATGCAATCGTATCGGGCAGAGTCCTCATTAAATGTCGTGGTATTCGAGGCGGTCCGTATTCATTTTTAAAGTTCAGAAATTGACTTGGAAGTTGAAGGAACTCTTGGTCCGCTGGTCAAAAAAGGATTTTTGTCCGTTGGATTTTCCCTAGAAACGGTTATAGTGTTGTTGCTATAAAAAGCCCCTTAGCACTGGGTGTTAGGGTTTCTATGCCTTTTGATTTCCTTTTCATTTTCCAAGAAACCATCTCCGATGACCTTTGAATTCTTCACCCGAAAGAAATCACCATGTCGGATCTTATTACCAACAGGTCGATCTCCGATCTGAGCGAGAAGAAACTTGAGGGTCTGAAAAAGGTTGGGCTATTACCCGACAGAAATCTGATCGCGTGGAAATCAACTTTTGGGAAACATTCTCCAAGTGGTGAGGATGGAGAAATTCCCATTTTTCTCGCATATATCGAATGCGGCTTCAGACTTCCAGTTCACTCCTTTCTTTCTCAAGTTTTGGAGTATTATGGAGTTGAACTGATCAATCTGGCCCCCAACGCCATAGCCAACCTCAGCATCTTCGTTTACCTCGCAGTGTACACAGGAATTCCAAAGAACCTGGACCTCTTCGTACTACTACTACAGATTGGTGAATGCGAAGAAGACGACCGGTACACCCGGAGAGTGTACCTTGCGTCTCCATGACGGGAAGGCTGATGAGTACATTCCGATGTACTCCAAGTCTTCATGGTCGTCATGGAAGAAGAGTTGGTTTTATATGAAGATCACACTGGGCGATGGCCTTTATTACAGCGGTAAAAAGGCTATTGAGATCCCGCAATGGCGTTCCTCCTCGAAGAAGGAGGGAAAAATTGGGAGATGGGTTGAAGCCATCCATCTCCTGAGTGTCAGGGGTTTGACATCCTGGCATGTGATGAGGGACTTCTCCATACGGAGAATTAGTCCTTTGAAGGCCAGAGCTCACTCGATGCTCTGGTATATTGGTCGTGACGATACGACCAAGGATTCTAAGGAAGGTAAGTTCTAGTAAGAATCCTACTAGTATATCTTTCTGTTCAAATGATGTTATAATCGTAAGACCTCTCTTTTTGTTACAGCTTTGTCTTATGATAAAATCGGAAAAGCGGATCGATTGATCTCAGGCCGAGAGCCTAATGAGAAGGCCGATTTCCTTTGATCTTAGCAAAGACTATTCTTTGAGAGAGGGTCGAGAGACTTCGGGTAAGCATGATAATTATTTTCCATCTTTACAATCTTTTCCGATCGGTGTTTATCTAAAAATTCTCTTTGATATGTAGTCGGTTGGTCTAAGAATTGATGAGGCCACGGAGACCTGCGAGCCAATTGACGAATCGACCAACCTTACAATCACTTGTGATCGTGTAGGGGTAGGTAACCGAAGGAAATACTTTTTGCTTAGATGAAAAGATATGTTCATCACCCGACTAACTTTGTTTGTTGAATCAGGCGCTAGTCATTGAGTCCCATACAGTTGTTCAAGATTTACCAAGGGTAGTTGAAGCAACTGCTTTGGTGACCGATGAACCTACACCTTCCGATCAACGATCAGGGATTCTACTCTGGACCAGCTGGTTGAAAGTATTACATCTGATCGTTCATTGAAGGATGTAGAGAGGTACAACCAACCCTTCCAGTTCGAGACTGGAAAAATTGGTTGAAAAGAAAAGAAAGGCTAGCGCTACAGACTTTAAGCCAGCGCGTTTCAGAGTCAAGATAAAAAAGATAACCGGGTATGTTGTAAATGAAATTATCACAAAAATACATACCTTTTATATTCTTAGTTAACTTGAACTCCGAACTTTCTTTTCTTTGCGCAGACCTGTTGGAGTTCCAATGTTCCGACTGTGTTATTCCAAAGAGTCGGTGATCGAGGGCACCTCCGATCAGGGCTTTCCTCAGTCGAACAATCGTGAGGAGGAAGTGGTTAGGAAAGCCCCCGAGCCTACTTCAGTGTTGGAATATGATTCGAATCCTGTGGAGATTGTTACTCCGTCAGTGGAGGTAGGCATCTCAATCCTGTGGAGATTGTTACTCCACAAGAGATTCCAACTTCCAACTCAAAGGAACTCCTCCCGGACTAACAAGTTCCCTTTCTCTCCTCGATTTATCGAGGATAAGGAGCTTGATTATGCTTAGAGGAGAGTATCGTATCGTCTTGCAAAGGCGAATCCTGATAAGATTTTTGCCGATTATAATGATGTGGCAATTCAAGTAAGTGTCCTCAACCATCCTTATAGTTTTCTTGAAGTTCACAAGAAACTTTAGAGAGAAAAATGCTATTCATGCAGCATATGGTTGAAAATTTTGCTGCGATTGGAGGACTAACCAATCGGATTAAGAATCTAGAGTAACAACACTCCGAACTAGAAAATAAGAACTTTCTTCTTAATTTGTCTTTTGCCAAGACTTTCCTTTCTTCTTTTAACCATCCTCTCTAATCAAATTTGATAGATTTGGAGAAAATAAAAGAAGAAGCTTTGGCTAAAAAGCCAGAAGAATAAAGCTTGAAGAGGAAATTCAAGCAAAAAATCGGTCGATCGAAAACTTGATGACCAGATACGAAAAATACCAGGAAAAATCCAGAAAAAGCCCGAAGGTAACTTAATCGTAAACATGACTTAGTATCTCTTCTAATCCTTTTTAGCCTAATATTTGTTTTGCTTATGCAGAACAAAATCAAGCTTTAACCAAAGCAAAGAAAGCTTTAGAATTTGAGCAAAACAAGGGGTAGCAGTGATGTTTAACCTTGATGAACAAATTACTGCACTCAACAAAATGATCTTTGACATGGGATCAGGATCAACGTTGCCTTCCTTAAGTGATCCAATGAAAAGGTAAATTACCTTGGTCACCTTTTGGAGGACCTTAAGGGCTTGCTCAAGACTACAAGAGATAATTACGCCTAGTCCGTAAAGGAATCTATTGCTAGTGGAGTTAGTCTTGCTTTAGCAAAACTGAAGGTGTCCGACCCCTCTATCAATCTTCAAGCTATTGAAGATGATTTTAACTGCTTGCCTGAGGAGGCGATCAAGTTTCTCAAGGAAGTTAAAACTCTTGGAGACAAGGTTGCAGAGGAAATGGAGGTCGGATCTCCATCCAGCAGTGACTAATGGAGGGCAATCTCTAGTAGTAGAAAATCCTGCAAAAAAGAGAGAGTATGCAAAGAATGTGTAAAAACTTACCTTTCTCTTATAAATGAAAAATAATTTTTGTTTATCCGGTCGACTTATCATATATTACCTAGCCCCCGACTGTTTTATAGTAGAAGAACTTTACTATGAAAGCAGTAGGCCAAGAATATGAACTTAAGTCTCAACCATTGTTTGAAAGTATGTACTGATTGTTGAAAAAACTGATCGTGATAATACTAGTAAACCTTTTTGGGTCGGAACCAGTGTTAGGTTTAGACTAGTTGTAAATCTGTTTTTCGTAATCAAAGTACTTACTAAGGCAATATATGGTTAGAAGAAAAAAATATTTTTTCTTGATAAGAGGAAGTTACATGCAAAGACAGATATAATAAACGAGAAGTGGTTTTATTTCTATGCAGTGTTCAACGCTGGTCGGAATGAACTTGGTGAGAAATGAAGATGTATATTGTATTTCGCAATACGTGTTCGTGCTCTAGTCCGGCTGGTAGCGATGATCGTAAGAAAAGGGCCGTCGCTACGAAGCTCCTTCCAGTGGGCGGAACCACATGCGAAAAAGGAGAGACTTCGACTAGGAGATTTTCCGTGTCCCGACCAGTAGCCAAACAAGAGAACAGAATTTTAAAAATAAAACATATAATCTCCATTGTCCTAAGCATATGAACCGCAGTCGACCAGAGCTAAGTTTGTCATATAAATAACATCACTTTCTTTTCGAATTGATTCATTATTTATTAAACTGAAATGAAAATGAAATGAAAATTAAACAAAAAAAACTTACGCAATTGGTCAATATTCCAAGAATTAGACAAAACCCTACCGTTTGACATGGCTAATCGTACCGAGCCTGGTCGGGTGACTTCGACCACAGTGTTATGTAGGAATGATGTGCTCCACAGACTCCTCCATGAATTTCGGTTAGCAACTTAATGCCATCCGAGTGAGATATGCATCTCATCAACACTCCATGAGATCCTCGTTTGTACAAGGTACATTTGATTAGAGTGTATGATTTGGCCTTTCGTGCTATACGATCAGCCTCTACATTATCTTCTGGAATTAGGTCATGCTGAAGATAATTGTAGATCGATGTCATCCAATCTCTACCATGATCGTCACCGATCTGTGGAGCATCCATGTAATCAGAATCAATTGGATCGACCTGATGTGAACCATCGATGTTCTCAGAAAGCTCGACCACCGAGGGTGAATCGAGTTGCTCAAGAAAAACTCCCGGCGGGACGGTGGACCTTGTGGAGGCCATCCGTGCCAACTGATCTGCTAGAAAGTTTTCCTTCCTAAGAATATGTTGGATCTGAAAATCGAAGAAGTGCTTTTCGAGTTTTTGTACTTTCGCCAGATAAGACGATATCTTGGTACTTGAGCATTGATACTCTTTCCCTACTTGATTCGCTACTAGTTGAGAATCGCATTTCACTAGTAATTTGCGAATTCTGAGCGAATGAGCTGCTCGAAGCCCTGCCAGCAAACCTTCATATTCTGCTACATTGTTAGTAGCAGGAAAGTTAAACTGGATGGCGTACTTAATGTGTTCGCCAGTAGGGGATATCAAAATGACTCCAGCCCCCGATCCTTTAAGCATTAATGAACCGTCAAAGTACATTGTCCACTCGTCGTGGTGCTCGTACTCGAGTTCTTGCTTAGGTTCTGGGTTTGTCCATTCGGCAATGAATTCTGCTATTGCCTAAGACTTTATAGCTATTCGTGAGATAAAATGGAGGTCGAACGTCCCTAGTTCAACTGCCTATTTTGCTATTCGTCCTGATGATTCCCTATTTCCAAGGACTTGACCTAAGGGAAATCCTGTAGGTACAACCACTTTGTGGGTTTGAAAGTAATGTCTTAGTTTCCTTGAAGACATAAGGAGACCGTAGAGCAACTTTTGTACCTACGGATATCTTTCCTTTGGTCCATGAAAGACTTCGCTTACGTAATATACCGGTTGTTTAACGTTTTCACGCTCTACGACCAGTACACCGCTGACAGCCTGTGGCGTCGCAGCTATGTAAATCAACAGTGTTTCTTCCGATCTTGGAGAGACTAAGACCGGGGGTCTTCCAAGGTACTCTTTGAGTTTTTCAAAGGCTTTGTTGGCTTCTTTCGTCCATTTAAAACTCCCATGCTTCCGAAGAAGTTCAAAGAAATGTAATCCCTTCTCTCCTAACCTGGCTATGAAACGACTTAGCGCTGCCACACAACCGGTTAGCCTTTGTACTTCTTTCTTTGTTGTCGGGGGATGCATCTGATTGATGGCTGTTATATTAGCCGGATTTGCTTCGATACCTCTAGCCGAAACTAGGAAACCAAGAAGCTTTCCAGCAAAAACCCCAAACACACATTTCTCCGGATTCAAATTGAGGTTATGTTTTCTCAAATTGTTGAAAGTTTCTTATAGGTCAACGATATGATCGCCTACATTGATGCTTTTTACAACCAAGTCATCTACATAGGCTTCTAAATTCCGACCTACCTGCGGGCTGAATTTTTTTTTTGTATTAACCTTTGAAATTTGCACCAGCATTCTTGAGACCGAAATGCATATTAATATAACAGTAAGTGCCATATGGTGTGATGAAGGAAGTTTTCTCCTCATCATTTTTACTCATGTTTATCTGGTGGTACCCTGAATATGCATCTAAAAAGCTTAGTAACTCGCACCCGGAGGTGGAGTCTACAAGCTGGTCAATGCGAGGACAAGCTTTATTAAGATCTGTGAAGTCAATACACATTCGCCATTTTCCATTATTCTTTTTGACCATTATAGTATTGGCGAGCCACTGAGGATGATGGACTTCACGAATAAACCCAGCTTCAAGGAGCTTGTCAATCTCCGACTGGATTGCTTCCTTTCGGTCAGGTGCAAAATGCCTTAGCTTCTGCTTGACCGGCTTTTTGTCCGGTTGGAGAGCTAACCTGTGCTCGATCACTTCACTGGGGACTCCAGGCATGTCGGATGCTTGCCAAGCTAAAACATCCTGATTTGCTCGAAGGAAAGAGACGAGCGACTCTTCCTATTTTGGGTTGAGTACTTCTCCGATCAGTAACTTCGGAACTGACCTGTCGATGTCTCCCAACCTGGTGTCTCTTGGAGAAACGCCTTTGTCGAGGGGCACCTCTTTTGTCTGATCGAAGGGTTTGGATGTCAACTTTGGTTTGGAGTGCTTGACCTGCAGCGCAGAAGAGTCAGTATTTCTAGTCGGAAGCTCATCGACCAGTTCTAAAGATCTTCGGTCGCAAACATAAGCTATTTTTTGATCTCCTCGAACCATGATGACACCTTTTGGTCCTGGCATCTTCAGACTCTGATAACCGTAATGCGTGGCTATCAGAAACTTTGCTAGAGCCGGACAACCATGGATCCCGTTATATGCGGTCTCAAAATCGACCACGTCAAACGAAATCTTTTCCGTTCGGAAGTTATCAGGACTTCGGAACGTAACCGGTAAGGACACCTGTCCTCTCAGTTTGGCGGTAGAGCCAGGGACTATGCCATGGAAGGCATATTTTACTGGCTTTACCTTTGACTTAGGAACCTTCATTTCTTCTAAAGCTCCTGAGAATAGTATATTTAAAGAACTACCTCCATCTATCAAGACTCTATTGAGCTTACTATTATTAATGGTAGGCTCAACTATAATGGGGAACCTACCCGGTCGAGTCGATGAAACGGAGCAGTCTTCTTTGCCGAAGGAGATTACGGTGTCCAACCACCTCGAAGGCTTGATACTGATCGGAGATTCTGCTAGGTTGACATCCCGCCCCACGGCTTTCAGATGACGTCGCGAGTCGTACGATGAAGATCCTCCAAAGATCATGTTGACTGTGTGCTGAGGTTCTTGGTATTCCATCTCCTCGTCGCCATCTTTATCCTTTTTGGAGCTGGCCTCCCCCAACTCTTGTATTGAAGGAAGCGGGCCTTTACCTATATAGTAATCTTCCAATTTTTTTTGCCAGACACGGCAGGTACGCAGATTGTGTCCAGCCTGTTGGTGAAGCGGCACCACTTCTTACCCTTTTTATATCCATCGGTCGGAATATTTGCTTTACCTCGACCGGTATAGTCCCTCTTACCTTTGGCAGGTTTTTCCGGGACCGCTAAGACCTCCTTACCATCCGTCTTGCGATGCTTCTTCTTCTTGAGAACTTTCTTAATCTTCTTCACAGGCTCTTCTAAACCAGATTGAGGAGTTTTGTCTTTTTGATCTATAGATTCGCTCCATTCGACTGCCTCACTAGCAGCAGCATATTTATCCGCCATATCGAATAACCCGGCAGTTGTTCGTGGGGGATTCATAGCTATATCCTCTGTGAACCTCCTGCCTCAATCCTCGCTTTGAATGGTCAATCACGTAAGATTCTGCAATCTCGGTATGGAATTACGAACCCGGTGAACCTCTTGATGTACTTGTCGAGAGTTTCTTTTGGGTTCTGCCGGATCCGATGTAGATCATCTTCCTTCCCTGGGCGGTCGTAGGTACCCTGGAAATTCATGATTAAGAGATCGCAGAGCTGTTCCCAAGTGTAGATTGATCCGACAGGCTGGTTAAGTAACCGTGACCGGGCAGATCCTTCTAACACCGTTGGTAGGTAATTGGCCATCACGTTTATTACTACCACCGCCTCGACGGCGGTGGTATAGATCTGGAGAAATTCTAACGGGTTCTGAGACCCATTGAACTTGTCCATGTTGGCCGGTCAAAACTGGTTAGGCCAACGCACAGCCTGGAGCCCTGCAGAGAAAGCTCGGCAGCCTGTGACTGATTCATGGCGCTTTCTTTGGAAAGGAGCCAGATTGCGGTTGGTTGGGGACCAGTTCCTTAGATTAGAGAATTGAGGTTCCAGCGTCCCGACCTGATCGTGAGCGTTATGAGGCTCTCGATCACCTGCCTGGTTCAAACGATGTCGAAGATCGTTCGGACCCTCTTGACAAGAGGAAGGTGTACTTGTTCGGAACAATCTCCTTTCCTCATGAATCGTTGGTTGGAAACGTCGAGGAGGTTGCGGTATTGATAGATTCCCAACATAAGCATGTTGCCCTCTGCCGAGGGAAGAATGCTGGGACGAAGTCATTGTTTGACTTTGCAGTGTCCTCCGTTCTCGGTATTCTTCCGTACGTTGTACGGTTTATTGGAGAATCTCCGACACTTGTCCTACCAGTTGGACAAAACCTGGAGCTCCTGCTAAAGCAGGATCAGTATTATTTAAAATATCACGAATGCGCTGCAGATTCTGTACCGTTACGGATGGCCTCGGAGGATTCATCGAGGTTGTTGGCGTTCGCAGATCTGAACCTTCTCTTAACCTCGTGCCTGGTCGCACTTGACCTGTCATCCTTGGTGGGGCTGAACTAGGCGAATTAACTGATGGACGTCCATCAGCTCTGTTGCCTCTGGTAGCTGGTGCTTGATTTCCCGCGCCATTTCCATAAACACATGGTAGTGAGGTAGCGGTGCAGATCAGTCTGAGGCATTGCGATCGATATTTCGATCGCATTGACTTCGTGTTTCCAGCATCGATCCTCCGAAGAGTTTCCACTGTACTCAGTGGAGAGCTTCGTAGTACTTCTATCAGACACTTCCACGACGGAGACCGGTCGTAGATGAGAACCTCTTGAGGCCTCCGTGGCGTATTCAGCCTGATACGGCGAACTGCCGATCGTATGCTGAGTTTTATCATCCCCACTCGGCCCATGGCAGGTGAGGGTTTTATCGGCACCGTTACCAGATGTCGGTTGGCTCCTGGAATTCCCAGAAGCCGTGGGTGAATACCTATCAACCATGATGGTGTTGAGACTGTATTGACTCTCGGATTGCAGGGCTGAAAATTCATCACCTTTTTTGCCAGTCGGAAAGACCGGGTTTGAAGAGGTTTTTAGACACTCCGAACTGATCGGAATGTCCTGTCCCTCGGAAAGCTCCACTTGTTGCAGTGGTGCGTCCTCATCCATCTGCTCGACTTCGGCGTTGTCAGCGACTTGCGAACCAGCAGAGGAGGAAGGGGACGATGTCCAATCACCCTGCATGGCCTGGATGCAGGCGTCCATGTCAAGGTTGGAGTAGTCGTCCAGATCGAACCAATTCTTCTCGTCCCAAGTTCTTGCCATGACGTCATGAACAGAAGGATGGGCGAGTATTTGATGAGCAAAGAATTCCTTTAGAAGATTTGCGCCTTCTTCCCCACGGATGGCGCCAGCTGTCGACGATCAAATCGCCGATCTTATGAATATATAAATGAAAAGAGGAAAATGACGCGTATCTTCTAGAAAGTAGTGAGACTGCTCTTTATTGCTTTGAACTGGCTATTACAAATGGTGTATAGAACTTAGACTAAAGACTAATTCGGGAGTACAAGGCTCTTGAGGGTGTCTCCCAAATGATCTTCACTGTTCCGGCCTCCCCACCTTCAGTCCGCATTCCTCCTTATATAGTTGATGAAGTGTTGGCAGTTGTCTCTGGAGGAGACGCCTGTTCGGGAAGCAACGCGTCTGATTGAAGAGAGATGTCTGTTGATAGTGTATCAACTGTCGTGCGATTATATGTCCATGAGTCATGTAACCGTATTTCAGTATCGTAACGTCGCGTGGTATGGAATATATAGCACATGTTCCATTCGTCACACAGTCGAAGGCATATGTCCGGTCCATGTCCAGATCCGGACATCGTTAGCTCAAAAGCCTTATGAGCACTTGATCTGGTCTGAGACTTAGTTTGTAACCATGTCCCAAAACTATGATATATTCGAGCATAGCAAAATTAGAAGCTAAAAAGAGTGAAAAAGCTCTTGAATTTGAGCATGACAATGAGGAAGCTCTTGAGGCAAAGTCTTAATGAACAAGTCAATATTTTTAACAATCCTGGTCTTCATGATTCTTTATGACTATCATGGCACTTGTATCTTTAGAAGAGAATGTGAAGAGAATCAAGGTAAACAACATCATATTCTTCATCGTTTATATATTATCTGGTCAGTATATAATTCCGCTCTAATTATTTAGGCGGTAGGGCTAAGGCTGAAAGAACCTTATGCGGAGTCTCTGTCATCACTTGTTCCGACCGACTATGCCTAATGGATTAGCAAAGATAATGATCTCACGAAGGTAATAGAGCTTTTGACAAGGAGTATATATTTTAGATGGAAAGAATTCATCACCTAATTAAAATTAGCTTTTTTAATTAGGTGGGAGAAAAGAAGGACCTACGGGTCGAGGCAGTAGAGGTCGTAGACGCTAAAGTGGTCGTTCACGACCAGACGGTTGCTACTAAAGCAACTATCACAAAAGATAATGAAGACACCGTCTCCAACCAGCTAGTCGGGGACCTCGATCATCTGGTCAAGGCTGTCACTTCTGACCGGAGGTCGAAGGACGAGAGGAGTTTAACCAACCCTACTGGTTCAGATCCAGTAAAATCAGTGGGGAAGAAGAGGAAGGCAAGCGCCACGTAATATGCTCCCGGGTTTTTCAAGATCAAGACCAAAAAGACGGCTAAGTATGTATACATGAAAGAGACTTATGAAAGTACATACATGTTCATACCGCCGAATTCTCGATAATCAACCTAGAAGAGGGTGTCAGATCGTCAGTTAGAGACTAATCCTACTATTATCTATTCCCAATATGCTAACACGACGTTCGAGGTAAGCGTCTTCGACCACTCTCGTTGTCTCTTTTTAAAATTTATAAAAAAATAAAGAAGTCTGCTATCTTTGGTAGAACATGATTGAGAATATTGTTTTGGTCGAAGGACCGACCAAGCGAATTATTGACTTGGAAAAAGGAAATCATGAGTTAAAAAGTAAGTACTTCTTCTTGACTTTCTTCTTTTCTTTTTTTGTTACGTCTTTATTATTTCTGAACTATCCTCTTATCATGAATGACAGAATTGAGGTAAATAAGAAAGACATTATGGCTAAAGAAGCCAAAATAATAAAGCTTGAAGAAGAAAGCGAAGTAAGGACCGGTCAATTGAATATTTGACGACCAGGTAGAAAGAAATACTTGAACAAGTTCAATATTTTTAACCTAATATGATTTTTAGAAGCTAAAAAGACATGGGCATCAATGGATCAAGTATGTCAATACCAAGATTGACATAGATCCAAGTATGTCTACCTTGAAGATCAACTATATTGGCCAACTCCTTGAAGGTCTCAAAGGTTTTCTTGCATCTACTATGGAAAATCATGCACTGATAATGAAAGATGCCATTGCCAATGGAGTCAGTCTTACTTTGGTGAAGCTGAAGGCTTCCAACCCTTCGTTCATCTCCAAGCTGTTAAGAAGACTTCAGCTGTTTAGTGGATGAAGCAGCCAAGTTAATAGAGGATATTTTTGTAGGATCACGGGAAGGCTACGATAGCATAAAAAAATTGTACCATGCAACCAAAGAATCTCCGCTAGTAAATAGATCACGAGATTACCACTAGACACGCCGACTCATAGCGGAGTTGTAGCGAGTTGATGCAGTAGTGGTTGTACTTATTGCGCGTCTTCTCCTCCTGCCCCGATGATTGTTACGAGTTGCGGATCGTCCTAGTGTTGATGCTTCGCAACAACACCTACAAGGTATCCACACGTACGGGGCAGGGACATCATGAGCTGGAGTACTAGCGTCGACGGTGTGGTTGAGGAAAGCGTGGCTATTAGGATTCCGGGAATTCTTCAAAAGGATTACTACACCCCTTGCCACCGCCCCTCTATTTATAGGCATCCATAATGGGTCTCAAACTTGAGGCCCATTAGGAACTCGTGGCCTACAAGAATTCGAATCACCATCCAAATCAAATCCTCGCGCCTTTAAGTGTGTGACCCTATAGGTTCATGTGTAATCGGTTATGGCTTAGAAACTCTTTTTTGACCATAAGTCGTTAGCGATACCTAGCAGCACATAATGATTCCTGAACACACATAGAATATATCGAGCGAACCTTAATGCAATACGATCTAAGACCAAGTCCTTATCACTTACGATCAACTCGCACTTAGTCATGACCATTCCATGCTTAGTTACGACCAGTTTGTAACTCCTTACGACCAGTTGGTGATTACGTTCGACCAGTCTACGACCAGCTTCGACCAGTCTATGACAAATTTTGACCCGTCTACAATCAGCTTGTATCTCCATACGACCAGTTGCGAGACCATGTTCGAGCAGTCTATATCTCTATACAACCAGCTCGTATCTAATCGAACCAAACGACCTACTTGTGTATTCTCCCTTTGTCTCACGATATTTGGTTGAACTCCAGGTGAGATAATTTGTCATCCATGGATTGTTCTATACTTTCTCGATCAATTGTCGAATAACTTCATGTGGTCGATATTTCAACCACTAGTGGCATGGCCATGCACTTTCTTTATCCAACCACAACGAGGGGCCCAGATACATATCTCCTGTTATGTTAGGAGGGGCAAATCCCATATCCAACCAATCACATTCCTCCGCATGTTTCATAGCATACCCAAAAGCTACCTTTATAACTACCTAGGTACGAGTAGCATTTGGCAACTCCTAATAGTGCTATTACACATGTAGAAAACCATACTGATCTCATGTCTAAGGATTATATATCATCATTGCTTGAGACCAACTAATGACATATAGAATCATAACAATCTCAATAGTGTCTCAAGGTGGGTCTTATCCAACACTATGTTCTCTAACATGTGTTCATATTATTGGTTTGATATATCCATATCTATAACCCATGAAACATAGTCATCAACCAATACATATGTTAGTCTATTCATATGTGTCCTCATATATTTCCGACTAGGGAACATTTAAAAATAATCATCGTAGAAATACAAAGTTTCACAATCAAGTCACATACTTGGTAATAAATATTAACTATATTATTCCAGGAATAAGATAACATATTATCCAATATTATGAACATAACAAAATATAATTATATCTATGATTGCCTCTAGGGCATATTGTCAATAATTTTACCTCTCAGAAACAAGGTTGCCGAGGAAATGGAGGTTGGATCTCCGTCACGCAGCGACTAGTCTAACAATCCCGAGAAGTAGATGATTGTAATGTTTGAATTATGAATATAAAAACTTACCTTTTTATCATCAGTAAAGCCGTTGTTTTATCTTTTCACTTTGCTACTCATATATTTCTAGCCCCCGACTGCTTCTATTAGTAGAAGAACCTACTAAAGAAACAGTAGACCAAGAAAGAGAGTAGAAGTTAAGACCATAATACAAAGTATGTATTGATTATGTTGCAAAAAAAAAAATCTAAGTAACACTAGAAAATCAACTTGGTCGGAACCAGTGTGTAACTTCGACTAGCTATAGATCTATTTCCATAATCGAAAATATTGTATAGTACATTTTATGGTCAGAAGATGTTGTAAGAATAATGCATAAATGTATGAATAAATGATAAGTGATCTTATTTATACACATTATCCAAAACTAGTCGTAAAGGTTGCTAAGATTTAAAGATATAATAGACACTTCACAAAACGTGCTCATGCTCAAGTCCGACAGGCAGCGAGGATTGTAAGAAAAATATTGCTAGGAAACTCCTTTTGGTGGGTAGGACCACGTGCAGAGAGGAGAGATTTGGACTAAGAGGTTTTCCGCGTCCTGACCACTTGCCAAATAAGAGTAGAACAAAATGTTGAAATTGAGAAAGATAGTCTTCAAAATTTTAAGCATGTAAATAACCATAGCATATTGTCTATGTTACGCTCTCTTACTTGTTTCTTATAAGAAAAGAGTGTATGGTAGCGCATGAGAACCATAACTGAGATGGTCACGACTAGAACCCTTATGGCTTGTGATGATTATGTTGAGGCTAAAAAAGTAAAAGAGATCCTTTTGGGAGGATATAAGAAGGAAATAGATCTTCTCTAGCCAGTTAGACAACAATAGTATGCGACCAGATAATGGATGATAGTTATATAAACAGTACCACTCACCGGAAAAAAATGAATATATATTAAAATTAAAATATTATAAAAATTATACAAAGAACTTACACAATTGATCAATGTTCTAAGAATTTGACAAAACACGCCCGTCTGACATCGCTAGTCGTACTGAACCAGGTCGAGTGACTTCGACCACTGTGTAAGGATCTTCCCATTTGGGAGAATGTTTATTGCGATTGGCCTAACTCTGAATTTTTCTGAGAACCAGATCACCTATACCTAAGCTGTGAGATTGCACCTTATGACTATGGTACCTTCGCATGGCTTGTTGGTAGACCGTCGATCGTATGAGGGCTTGGTTTTGTCGCTCTTCAAGAAAATTGATGTCGTCGATTCTTCGTTGTTCTTGATCGTTTTTGTTAAAACAATCGGTTCGAGTGGAGCCAATTTTCAGTTCCAAAGAAAGCATGGCTTTAGCGCCGTAAACTAGAAAGAATGACATTTCACCGGTCGCACGACTGGTCGTGGTTCGAATGACCCATAATACAGAAGGAATTTCTTGAACCCAAGCCCTAACCGCTTTGTTAACTGGTCGAAAACTCGGAGTTTCACTCCTTGCATTATTATACCATTAGCTCGCTTAACTACTCCATTGCTCTGCGGATGAGCAACATAAGCAAAATGTATTTTGATACCTAGATCCTCACAGAATTCCTAGAAATTTTCGCTAGAAATATGGGTACCATTATCCATGATTATACAACTAGGTATGCCAAATCGTGTGATCATGTTTTTTTGTGAGGAATCTCTTAGCAGCCTCAGTTTTTGTGTAAACAATTGGCTTGGCTTATATTTATTTTGTAAATGTGTCAATCGTGATGAAAAGGAATTCAAACCCAGGTGCTCTTGGGAAAGGTCTCAGAATGTCGAGTCCCGGTCATAAAAGGCCAAGAAAGATGAATTGTCTGCAAAGCTTATACCGACTGATGTACTTGTCGACTACGAAATTGACGTTGTACACACTTCGTCACGAGCTCTTTTGTATCATGAAGGGTAGTTGGCCAATAGTATCCTTACTTGAAGGCTTTACCGACTAGTGTTCTATAGTAATGATGTGTTCTACAGACTCCCCCATGAATATCGGATAGCAACTTAATGCCATCCGTTTGAGATATGCATCTCATCAACACTCCATGAGATCCCCGTTTATAAAGGGTACTTTCGATCAAAGTGTATGATTTGGCTTTCGAGCTATACGATTAGCCTCTACATCATCTTCGAGAATAATATCACGCTGAAGATAATTGTAGATCGACATCATCCAATTTCTACCATGGTCGAGCTGTACGACCTTTGGAGTATCCATATTCTCAGGATCGATGTGTACAACCTCTAACGGAACACCTATGTCCTCGGAATGCTCGACCATCGAGGGTGAATCGAGTTGCTCGAGAAAAACTCAAAGTGGGACAGGTGACCTTGTGGAGGCCATTCGTGCCAACTAGTCTACCATAAAGTTTCCCTTTCTAGGAATATGTTGGATCTAAAAATCGAAGAAGTGCTTTTCAAGTTTCTGTATTTACGCTAAATAATATGACATCTTGGTACTTAAGTACAGATCATGCCATACTACCTGGTGAAGTGGATTGATGATCGCATGCTGAGCTTTATCATTCCCACTTGGCCTTTGACCAGTGGCAATGGTAACTTCATTGACACTCTCACCAATTGTCGGTTGTCCCCCGGAATACGTAGGAGCCTTTGGCGAACACCGGTCGCCCATGATAACATCGAGAGTATGTTGATTCTCTGATGCTGAGCTATTGTCGCCGTTCTTGCTGATCAGATTGGCTAGGCTTTTAGAGGCATTCGGATGTTCCGAACTGGTCGAAACGACCGATTCCTCCGGAAGCCCCATAGATGATGGTGGTGAATCCTCATCCATCTGGTCGATCTCGCTAGTCTCAGCGAGTGGTGAGCCAGCCCAGCAGGATGACGACGATATCCTATTTTCTTCCATTGCGCGCATGCATGCGTACATGTCGAAGTCAGAGTAGTCCGCCAAGTCGATCCGGTTTTCCTCATCCCAAATACCTACCATGTTGGCATGAGCGATGCTAGAGCGAAAGGAGTGAATGAAGAATGCTTTAACAAAGTGATCTTCAAGAACCCAACACCTTCTTCCCCACGGACAGCGCCAGTTATCAACGATTGAGTCGTCGATCTTACGAAATAAAATAGAGGAAAATGACAAAGAGTTCTTAGAAAAGAATATGATTGCTATTTATTGCTGTGAATTGGATCCTTACAGGGGTGCCTTCGACAAGGCGGTGGACTAATCCTAATTGCACTGAGTGTAGTGCTTTCTATGCTATTGAATCATAGTTGAAACATGAATCTAGTATTGATTGTGATGCTTCAATACAATACCTTTGTTCCTCCGTGCTCCGTTTTTTAAAAAAACCATTGAAGAGGTGATAATTACTCCTGGAGAAGACGTCTGTTAGAAGTGACACGTTCGGTCGGAGGGTCAATTACAGTTAATGAAACAATAACCAGTCTTCGGTTAGCGTCTGTGAGACACTCAACCATATAATACTTATTGTCAGTGTCTTAGAATCATGAACCGTCACGTAGTATGTAACAAATATGACATGTGTTCCATTCGTCACACGGTAATAATATACTTGGAGTTTGATCCAGATGCCAGTTCAAGGCTTCTACAAGCAGTCATTTGGCCTGGGACTGGGTATAGGATCTCATCCTACCAGGGAACCCATAAGTAACATCTGGAATCCTTACGACTACGGGGTCATTAGCCTTAGGGGTTATGACAATAAAGATATATGATCTTTTAACTATGTATTAAAGTAATACATACATATTTTAATGCTCGTCACCCGCTGCAACGCAATAATCCTATATCACACTTCGTAACTTGGCCTCTCGAATTGACTATACATATATATGTAATTCTATTTTTGAAGTGCCACCAGCAACTACAAGGCAACTTATGTGCATTCTATGTTTGCCATCATATGCAGAAAATCACAAGTGATAAGCCGAAGGATCCAAAGGTTCATCAATCTCGCAATAATTATTTCCTAATTATTAATTTAAATATATATACTTACTACTTTACTCCTAGCGACAGCGCATGATAATCAAATCTACTACTATCCAACCTCTCGGACGCTCGATGACGGCTCGATTCATCAAGTCGACATCATTAACTAGAGTTTCACTCCGCCTATTATAATGTTCCATTGTACCACTTTGAGTTGTAATTCAATTGTAGTCTAGCGACAATACATGAACATGCGGCTAAACCTCTTGATATATTATCGAAGAGTTTTATTGATCTTTTGCCTGATTCGATGGAGATCGTCTTCTAACCTGGGACGATCGTACGTCCACTAGAAGTTGGTGATCAACATATCACAGAGCTGCTTCCAAGTGTAGATAGATCCGACCGATAGGTTGAGTAACCATGACTGGGCAGACCCTTCAAGGACCGTGGGCAAGTAATTTGCCATCACATTGTCATTACCACTAGCAGCTTTGATGGTGGAAGTATAGATCTAAAGAAATTCTAATGGGTTCTGAGTCCCATTGAACTTCCCTATGTTGGCTGGTCGGAACCTGTCCGGCCAGCGTACAACTTGGAGCCCTGCTGAGAAGGCTCGACAACCTATTATGGAGTTGTGACGCCTTCTTTGAAAGGAGTCGGATTGTAATCGGTTGGGGATTGGTTCCTTAAATTAGCATATCTAGTATCTGGTATTCCAACCCATTCATGGACGTTAACATAACGCCTCTGACCACCTGCTTGGTTCAGATGGTGACGAAGGTCATCAGAACCAAGAGGTTGTTCCTCTTGACGACGAGGAGGAGTGGTTGCTGAGAAGAGTCGTCTTCCCTCATGATTCCCTGGTCAAAACCCACGAGGGGGTCTTGGTACCGTCCGGTCCACCGTCCGACCATGTTGTCCTATGCTGAAAGAGGAGCACTGGGACGAAGTTATTGTGTTACTTTGCGAGCACCTTTGTTTCTATTACATTTCTGTACGCTGCATGGTTTGCTATAGAATCTCTAACACATGTCCTGCAAGTTGAACGTAACCCGGAGTTTGTGCTAAAGCAGGATCTGGGTTACCCAGAATGTCACCAACTCGTTGTAGGTTTTGAAGTGTTACCGAAGGTCTTAGAGGATTCTGACTAGCATTTGGTGTTAGATGAGTCAAATGTCCTTCCGATCTCCCATCTTGCCTTGTCCGATTTATCACACGCTGTGAGGTAGGAACAGGTGAATTAACCAATCGACATCCATCAGTTTGATTGCCTCCGACAGGTGGTGTTTGAGCGCCCGTACCATCTCTATTAGTATGTGATGGAGGGTTAGGATGTGGAGGATCGCGCACGGGAACTTGATTGGTATCTCCGATTGCATTAACTTTGTGCCTCCAACCGCGATCTTCTGACGAGCTCTCGTTGTAGCTAAGAGAGCCTTCCAGAGCTTCAACAAGGAGCCTCCATGACGGAGAGCGGTCGGAGATTACCACCTCTGGCAGGATTTGTGGTGGATTCAACCTGATCCAGTGGATTGCTGATCGCATGCTGAGCTTTATCATTCCCACTTGGCCTTTGACGAGTGGCAATGGTAACTTCATTGACACTCTCACCAATTGTCGGTTGGCCCCCGGAATACGTAGGAGCCTTTGGTGAACACTGGTCGCCCATGATAACATCGAGAGTATGTTGATTCTCTGATGCTGAGCTACTGTCGCCGTTCTTGCTGATCAGATTGGCCAGGCTTTTAGAGGCATTCGGATGTTTCGAACTGGTCGAAACGACCGATTCCTCCGGAAGCGCCATAGATGATGGTGGTGAATCGTCATCCATCCGGTCGATCTCGCTAGTCTCAGCGAGTGGCGAGCCAGCCGAGCAGGATGACGACGATATCCTATTTTCTTCCATGGCGCGCATGCATGCGTACATGTCGAAGTCAGAGTAGTCTGCCAAGTCGATCCAGTTTTCCTCATCCCAAATACCTACCATGTTCGCATGAGCGATGCTAGAGCGAAAGGAGTGAATGAAGAATGCTTTAACAAAGTGATCTTCAAGAACCCAACGCCTTCTTCCCCACGGACAGCGCTAGCTATCAACGATTGAGTCGCCGATCTTACGAAATAAAATAGAGGAAAATGACAAAGAGTTCTTAGAAAAGAATAGGATTGCTCTTTATTGCTGTGAATTGCATCCTTTACAGGGGTGCCTTCGACAAGGCGGTGGACTAATCCTAATTGCACTGAGTGTAGTGCTTGCTATGCTATTGAATCATAGTTGAAATATGAATCTAGTGTTGATTGTGATGCTTCAATCCAATGCCTTTGTTCCTCCGTGCTCCTTTTTTTAAAAACCATTGAAGAGGTGATAATTACTCCTGGAGAAGACGTCTGTTAGAAGTGACACGTTCGGTCGAATGGTCAATTACAGTTAATGAAACAATAACCAGTCTTCGGTTAGCGTCTGTGAGACACTCAACCATATAATACTTGTTGTCAGTGTCTTAGAACCATGAACCGTCGCGTAGTATGTAACAAATATGACATGTGTTCCATTCGTCACACGGTAATAATATACTTGGAGTTTGATCCAGATGCCAGTTCAAGGCTTCTACAAGCAGTCATCTGGTCTGGGACTGGGTATAGGATCTCATCCTACCAGGGAACCCTTAAGTAACATCTGGAATCCTTACGACTACGGGGTCATTAGCCTTAGGGGTTATGACTATAAAGATATATGATCTTTTAACTATGCATTAAAGTAATACATACATATTTTAATGCTCGTCACCCGCTACAACGCAATAATCCTATATCACACTTCGTAACCTGGCCTCTCGAATTGACTATACCTATATATGTAATTCTATTTTTGAAGTACCACCAGCAACTACAAGGCAACTTATGTGCATTCTATGTTTGCCGTCATATGTAGAAAATCATGAGTGATAAGCCGAAGGATCCAGAGGTTCATCAATCTCGCAATAATTATTTCCTAATTATTAATTTAAATATATATACTTACTACTTTACTCCTAGCGACAGCGCATGATAATCAAATTAACTGCATTCGAGCTGAACCTCTCGGACGTTCGACGACGGCTCTGCACCTTCATCAAGTCGGACATCATTAACCTGAACAGAGAGTTTCACTCCGGCGACACCGATTAATAATGTTCCATTGTAATCCACTTTGAGTTGTAATTCAATTGTAACTCTAGTGACAATACATGAACATGCTTTTGTAATTGATTTTGAGTTTTAAATCACTTTGAGTTGTTCTATATCAAATCAATTGTTATTTATATGTTTGCTGCTTGCTTGTTTTTAGATGGCATGACTAGCATTTCTTGAGGCTAGCCGAAAAATAAAAAAATAGGTATGGAACGAACTACGGTAATAATATACTTGGAGGATTTATGTAGTTATGTGAGTTTATATTATGCTTTTGGTAAATTTAAAACCTATATGTTGAATTTATAGTGTTATAAATTATTGTATAAACTATAAAATTGTGAGTGTGCACGCTGGTTATCTAATTCCTAGCTCCCCACTGACAAAACACTTTACTTTTTCGTCACTGGTGCGAGTAGGTCATGGTATCTTAGAATATAGGAAAAGGTAACGGGCAACAAATCTTTGTCTGCCATATTGCCTTCCGTGTGTCAGTTAAGCCTGACCGAGAACGCGCATGTGCACGAAGGATCCCGTAGAACACAATTCAAGAGTCTGGGTAGTTTGTACTCCCACTTCATGGTCGTTTGACCCGCATTACTTAGGTAAAACCGTTCAATCGAATCGTAGCTTTATTCGATCACGCTTGTAAGTTCAAGTTAGTAGCAGCCTTATTGCTTAGCACTCAAGTGCATGTACAAATCATCATGCCGTGGATAGAAGCTATTGCCTCCGACAAAACACTTAGTTATCATATCCTATCAGACGTAAAGATATGATTTGTGTTCCCCACGCACGTACGCACCGTAAGTCCGTAACTGTACATTTTCACCCTTCAGTTGTTCCTATGCAAACAACCTGAGAATCTAGAACAACTGTTAAATGCAAATTGGACTTGCAAACAACATGGTATCACCTTCTCCAGGGTGTTCGACAGAAACAGGGCAAGACGGTGTATATCAAGAGCAGGCATACCGCCGTCTGTCAATTGCTCCTGACGTTCCATTGGAAGCATGTGACCCCTCCATTGGACATTTCAACTAGACTTTTGGCATATTTTGATAGGCTGCGTCCACCAAAGCATCCTAAGAATTGGCTAGCCATTCTTGTTTAGCGACCGGTAAACAGAGACTTGTACAGGTTTAAAGCTTAAATAGACCATGTTTATGTCTATCTACGATACAAGACAACGTGTTAGTTTATGGTCCCAATACAGTCTGTCGTCCTACGGTGGCAGACTAGCTAGAGTTGCTAAATTAATCGAGTCTTTCTGCTGCATAATGTAGGAGTATTTGGAGTTTTCGTCGTCCAAATTTGAGGCACATGCACTGTACTTTTCAGGCGAGTGTTTGAATCATTGGCGACACACATTCTCAATCATTTGCTCATGTGCCATAAACTTAGCTTCTTTCAAAATAAAAGTGCACCAAAAGTTTAAAAAAAAGCAAAATTATTATTGGGTACATTGTGGAATTGGACCGTTTACACACAACAACAAATGTCCAGGGGAAAAAAAAAGATTAACAACAGAAAGGAACTTCTTACATCTTATTATTTTTCAAAAGAGGAATTAAGCGCGCGGAGGCAAAATCCCAATAGCTTGCCACAAAATTGGCACACCAGATGAAATTAAACGGTCCGAACCAAGAGTTTCGCACGTCAAAACACAAGGAAATGCGCAGGCACGCTGCAAAACGTTCGCAAATACCTGCCCCGAGCAATCAGCATTTCGGAAGATCGGACGGCGGAGGCAACATCTTCTGATTCGGCAGCGGCCCGTCGTTGACCAGCCACGCCATGGACAGTCCCCAGCTCAAGTGCACGTCGAAGTGGCAGTGCATCAGCCACACACCTGCCGCATACATGCACCAAATTAGTCAACGGCAACGCTCTTCACCGCTGAGTCAACAAAAGTCTACGCAAGTCAAGCATGCCAAATGTGGCGTAAAGATTACCGGGGTTGTCGGCGAGGAACCGGACGGCGACCCAACCGGCGGTGGGCACGCTGATGGTGTTCCGCTCGACGGGGTCGACGAGGTTGTACTTGGCCGGGTCGTTCACGGGGTCGTAGTTGCCGAACCCTTGCCCGACCACGAAGAAGTTGAAGCCGTGCATGTGCAGCGGGTGGCTCTCGGCGCCCTGGATGCTCGTGCCCTGCATCACCAGCTCCACCGAGGTGTTGAACTTGAGCGGCACCACCTCGCGTCGTGGGTCACGAACGTGTTGTTCGGCGGAGTGCCGGTGTAGTTGAACGGGTGCGGTGGCGTCGTCGGGAAGTTGGCCATGAGCACGCCGGTGTACCGCCGCTGGTAGTGCGCCTCGAGGAGCGCGATCCTGGGCCGGAAGAAGGAGTTGTTGTTGATGGACGCGGCGAACTTGGTGCCGTTCGGGCCCTGGCACGTCTGGTTGGACGGGCACGGGTCCGTGCCGAGGCCAACGGTGAAGAGCACGTGCCGGTCGAACGTCTGCGGCACGCGCGCCGGGTACTGCGCGCTCGCGAGGCTGCGGAACTTGCTCGAGAAGTTGGCCACGGCGTTGGTGTCGTTGTACAACGGTAGGGCCGGAAGGGCGAGGTTTCGGTTGGAACCCGGCCGTGTCGGGGCGTACTCGAGGACGGCCGCGGCGGTGGTGTTGTCGAATGTGCCCTGGGTGTTGGTGTAGGGCGCGATGGCCATGGCGTAGGCCGGGGAGATAGGATTGGGGGACGTGGTGAGGAGCACGTTCATGGTCTGCCCCGGCGAGATGACGAGCGTCTTGACGGTGAAGGGCTTGACGTAGTTGGCGTCCGCCTCGAGGACAGTGAGCGTGTGGTTGGCGATGCCGAAGAAGAGCTCGTCGTTGAGCGCCGAGTTGACCAACCGGAGCATGTACGTTCTCCCAGGCCGCACCTTCAGCTTGTACGTGTCTGGCACGTGCATTAAATTGCAGACATTTTCAGCAAAGAATACAAATCCGTTATCTACTCATGTGCCTCCAGGCCCGCCTAATTAATCAGTAGAGAACATGCCTTTGGACGAGCAGTTATAAGTTGGACCGGGAAGCCCATTGAAGGTGTAGGCGTCGGAGACATTTGGGCCAGCGCCAGTCTGGAGAGACTGGTTGATCACCGCCTCCGTGTCCGCATTGAACCATTCACCTGCCATCATCCGCAGTTGCAATCATGCATCATACATCAGTCATCACACATTGCAAGATCAATATCCTACAGTGTCACTCGCCGGCATTACGTACCGAACATGATGGGTACCTCCTTGTACGGCCGCGGGAACGGGTAGCCCTCGCCGAGCTTGGGGAGGATGACGAGCGGGCCGTAGAGGTGCACGCGCAGCCAGGAGAAGTGCGCGTGCCACCACAGCGTGCCGCGCTGCCCGGTGATGGTGAAGTCATAGACGTAGCTCTGCCCGCCCTGGATTGGGCACTGCGTGATGTACGCCGGCCCGTCCGCCCACCCGTTCCGCAGCTGCCGGATCCCGTGCCTGCATGCACATGCGCATCACAAGCTCACAGCATCATCACACGCCGTGTTTGACACCGGCGCGCCGGCAGTTAGCCGCCGCGCTCATTGACGTGCGTGGCAATGGCATGTAAATTAATGTACGAGCACGGCGTGCACTGATCTTGTTCTTACCAGTGGAACGAGACATTGTAGTTCATGTGGTTGTGCACCTTGACCACGAGGCGGTCGCCTTCCCTCACGACCAGCTTCGGCCCCGGGAACTGCCCGTTCACCGTCGGGATGCTCTTGGTGACGCACAACCGTGTCACGTTCGTCATTTGCACCTGCAGAAGACATCAGTGGCACACGAATAATTAAGGACCATGCATGCATGCATGTAACATTCAAAAAAGGTACCAGAACACTAGCTAGCTCGTGCCTCGTGTGCGAGGTACACGTACATTGAACGTGTAGTGCCGGGTAGCGCCGGCGGTGAGGCCCGGCAAGGCGAGGAGCACGGCGAAGGCGAAGAGGGGGCATCCAGAGGAGGCGGCATGTCGTCGGAGACCACGGCGAGCACCCATTGGCTCTTTGCTGCCACAGCCGGGTGCAACTCTCCTTCTGTGGTTGCACTTGGAAGCAAGTGAAGTGGTGCACCTGGCGAGAAATGGGTACGGGGGTCTATATAGGACCATGATGGCCGGGTTGGTGCCCTGCATGGTGGGCGGTCACAGCGTGGTAGTGGTTAGCCGAGTTGGTGGAAGTCCAGAGAAAAAACTTGCCATTGGGCCACTCGTTGCTCCTTTTTTTAGCTCCTGGGCAGGGAGGCCTGTGGATTCATTTGTTGGAATGCAAGCCGGTTGGTTTTCACTTCACATCCCATTATCAGAGTTTCGTGATTGTATAATAGGAGTATGCTCACAAATCTTAACTAATAAAAGAAGTTTACCCTTAACTAATAAAAGAAGTTTACCTCGAGCAGCAGGACGACATCCTTTCTTCTATGCACACGGTTGGCCTCTCTACCCCTTCTAAATTCCTCATCGAGACGCATCAACATCTAGACCTAATCTGCCAGGGGTAAAGTCTCGTCCCGCCACCCCCTGTGACTCGTGAACGCATCTATGCCCCCTCTTCTTCCGGAACCACTCAAACCGTCGCCGCACCACTTCTTCTTCATATGCACACACCGAATTCATCGTTGGACCAATCCTTTACGTCTCGCGCCGCGACTTGCCACAAATGTCTGTCCAGCATTTGCTTTGTGCCTCAGAGATCCCGACCCCTCCGCATTTAGTCCACGGGTTGCAATGGCGGTGTACACGAACATGAGGGGATCCGACAGCGTAGGAGGCGGCGGTACGGGGAGATAGCGCTGGCGATAGGATGAGGTAGCGGGGAGGGGAGGCGGCGTCGGGGACGGGAGAAGGCACTGGGAGGGAGGGAGGAGAGGAGGAGGCAATATCTTGGAGGAGAGGCGGTGGCGCCAAGGAGGGGAGGGGAGGCAATGACGGAGCACGAGGAAGAGGCAGAGACGAAGGTGTCCTTCCCTCGCCGCACCACCGTCTCGAGTTTACCGCATCGCGTCCTCTTCATCCTAATCCTCCCCTACTGCGCCGCCGTCTCCTTCCCTGGCCTCTCACCTCCTCGCCGCGATATGCCTAAAGAGGGTTGCATAGGCCAATGGCCATGAGAACCGAGTCGTGACTTGGGTTAGGGTGAAAGAAGATGGCCATCGACGCATAGCTCTCTTCCTTGTCAGCTGGCAATGGTTGGAAATGGGTAGCACGTCGGGGAGGGAAGTTGGCATTAGCTTCAACTTCCAAAGATAAACAATATATGAACTCAAAATTTTAATTTTCGGATAGTAGTAGTAGCAAGTGATGCAATAGGCGGAGTTAATATTTCTGTTTATATGTGTGTGAAAGAAAATTGATATTTATTATGCGGTTTAGAATCCCATCTATTAATATGTATCACTCTTTTGAAATTCCGTTGCAACGCACGGACACTCTGCTAGTCACCAATAAATAAATGAGTTCTTCCGTGTGATCTCGTAGAAAAATTCAGAAAACATGTGCAAAGTTAAGATTTGGAGGTGTTATTCATAGTTTTATCTTCCCATATGAAGCATAATTCTATATGACTCTGGGAGGAGGGGTTAATTTTCACACAATAAATTATTAAGAAGGTGCAACATCAATTCCTAATTGCAACATGGAAGGCTAGCTTTAGGAGACCTTTTCCTGTCTGCTTGCAAAAAACTCTATTTGACACCTTTCTTATCTTACATCAACTTGCACTGTTTACACTGAGTTCGCCTTTAATGTGAGTCTTTGAAGCTAACCATGGCCCCCTCGGTCAATTCTATAAAACTTCACGCACTTTTTCCCTATTTTTTCTGTGGGGTTTGGGTTTGAGAGACTACTGTCAGGACAGAAACTACTGAACTAAACAGTGGCGTTACGTTGCTTACAGCTATGTGGTTGTTGAAGTGGAGCCGGCTGTTAGATCCTTTTCTTCTCTTATTTCTCTGCTTTTCTAAAGATGCTTCATTACATTCAATCATCTATTTAATTAAGTGAGCTGAAACCGATTGGTGAAGCGCTTGGCTTTTCCCAAATGGATTTACATTGACATGCTCGTGCCGTCTTAATGTGATCTAGTACTACGATCTTTCAGTTGGGGCCCAGTTAAAAGTATTAGTAACAAGTAGTGTTTGTCTTGGTAACCAAGGGAAGCCTGGGAGGATAGGAACGAATAAGCAGCCAAGCAATCACTACAGTTGAATGAACGCTGCATCTAATTTTGCATCTAATTTTGAGGTGTGACCAAATGACAGTCTTCGCTGAATTTTTTATTAGGTCAGCGCCCTAGCTTATTACTCACAGATATAGGCTATTGGCGACAAGATGATCATGGTAAAAGTTCTTGTTTTTGAGCACTTATGTGCCCTCTTTGCCCGTGGGATAGATGTTCAAAAACGAACCGACCCGAATTATCCATTTTCTTAAACTGGGGAAAATATCAAATCAAGTCATGCTTCCAGTCCCATTTTTTTCAAAAAAAAAAAAATTTGTCGCCATTTGGAATGACAAAATTCTCTTGTCGTCATTTCAATTGGCGGTAGTATCCCCGTCGTCAATTGAAATAGTACAAAGAGATTCATATCGCCAATTGAACTGGTGATATGGCAATTTCGCTAGTTCAATTGGCGATAAGACCCTGTCTAGATAATTCAGCCTAAAGATTTAGTATATTTCACTAAGTTTTTTTTGTAATATCTTGAAGTATCTGCGTAATTCGGAATCCAAAATTGGAGTAGATAACGAAATGTGAAGTAGAAAATACGAGATCGGCGGCGCAATAACACAAATAACCCCTTCGGAGCGAAATGAAAAAAATAGGTTTAGGGTTGCCATGCGTGTTGTTGTCCCGATTGTATTGTTTGTGGAATTGATTCCTTCGGAAAAAATTACGTAATATTTAATAGTCGAAATATCTGGCAAAAGAGATTTAAGTTCAAAAGACTTCATAATTTAATTGCAAAATACATGACGTGCTGGGTTTAGTTACGTACATTAGAAACGCCAACATACACGAATCAACAAACCGAAATACACCTACGATACATGTGCGCCTACTTGGAATCCGAAAAAATATTGATTGGAACGAAATCGATCAGTCCCGGCGGCCCATCGGTTCCTTCCCCTTATCTCTGGGCAGCCTGCGGCAGTGACTAGTCTCAAAGTTAGCCGTATTCTACGAGACGGACTGAACGATTGAATGATGTTAGGATAGCACAATGTAGGGCTAAATTAACAATCAGGATGCAAACTGAATATAACTTACCTCTTAGAACCATACCGCTCCTGGGCAACGGGAAACACTAGGACGATCGCCGGTTTCACTAGCGGGAGCCTTGCCCTTGTACGCCGCGCGCTCGGCACGGTCGTACTACGCTTCCTGTTCGATGGTCCTCCACCACCACCCTTGTTCTCCTAGCCTCCTCCGGTGCCTTTTCAGTAGGGCCGGGTACGTAAGGTTTTGAGCATTCGAAGGTCTCGGCTCGCATCGTATAGTTCAACATGTACTTCTACTCGATGAACACCCTATCGTACGTTTCCGAGCCATCAATCCATTGTAAGAAGTTGCATCGCAACTCCGGCTGCCATTATGTGCGGATGTAGTTATGTATTTATGGAATGTAACGTAAGACGTGAAAAATCTATGTGTGTGCAAGATTTGCTTACGAGGACACCCCGCATGTGTAGTACGCCCAGGTGGCCGTCACCGGGTGTGTGGACTGGATGATCTTAGTTGGTTCTTCGCCCACACATTACGGGCGTGGGAACTCCGGTGGTACCAACGCATCCTTTATAGAACAATCCGAGTAGGGTTTAGCCCTCTCGGCAAGCCACTTGATCTTCCACAGCATCTTCGCGTAAAAGTTTTTCGACGAGTCCGACATCTCTTTCCTCTCAGTTGTGCGAACCAAGTTTTGGTGAAGTGTTGGGTGTGATTGTGTAGTGTTCTCCTCCCGCTCTCTTCTCCTCCAATTCTTTTCTCCCACCTTTTATAATGGGCCTTTTCGGTCTGAAAAGGTGGCATGGCGGAGTGTGTTGTCATCTTAGTCTACAAAAAATGGTAGTGTGTGGTGTGCTGTGGTGCGTTCTTTTTTGTCTGAAAAAGTGGAGTGTCAAAGTGTGGCATTCTCGGTCTGATAAGGCAGCGTCGCATTGTGTTGTCAACTCGGTTTGCAAAACTTGCAGCGTGTGGCGTGACAGCATGCGGTCTTTTCAGGCTAAAAAGGGGGCATGGCGGAGTGTCGTCTTTTTGGTGTGAGAGGAAAGCATTGAACTGTGTTGTCATCTCGGTTTGCAAAAGTGGTGGGTGCAGTCTTTTCGGTCTAAAAAGGGGGTGTGGCGGAGTGTGGTCTTTTAGGCGCGGCAAGGTAGCATTGAAGTGTGTTGTCATCTTGGTCTATAAAAGTGGCAGTATGTGACGTAACCCGGTGCGGTCCTTAAGGTCCAAAAAGGTGGGGCGTCGCGATGCTCACTCCCTCACGTGGATACCCGCACACACAAGAATAAATAGTATCGAAACATGACAGTACCATAATGTTAGTTGTACAAAAATTTATATTTACATGATATAACTGATATTTACAAGGACAAATATATACTCGCGGGGCCTCTTGGGCCGTACCCCACATGTGGCTCCTAACCTCGTCCGGGACAGCTACATGCATTGGTACGAGTAGGTCAAAGGCTCAGACCGCTAAGGCACCCTACCAGCGCAAGTAGCTTGAGGGGGTGTCGTGAGAGGGTGTTGCATCGGCTGGCTCACTCCGGACATACCGTGCAGCTATGAAGACCCCACGGAGACTTGGCTGCTCTCGCCGTGCGAAGGCCCACCGCCATCCTGGTCGAAATCGAAGTCCCTGGAGTGTGACTTGTGCGACACTGGCTCCTCCTCCCAAAGGGATGTACGAGCTGTGAAACAGTAAGTTATGCATGTAAATATGGCAAAAATGATGAAATGGTACATTGTGCATGCAAACAAGATAGATATACCTTGTCACACGAAGGTAACAGATGGCTCTGCGTACTCGTGTCGCGCGTACGGGTGGAACTCAAGACCTATTAGAGAAAATTGCCATTAGTAACAAGTGGAGTTCGAGGTAAACAACCAGACGTTAGTGTTTCATGCTGACATGCGAACTGTGCCAGGGTATTCCCAGCACGGTGCCACGAGGACTCGCACGTCCCCCCGCCCACGCATAGGTGGGTCCACCACCTTCCTCGACCTACGACAGCACGCCACTCGATGCCTCGCCTCGTCTTCTCGACGAATGTTGGTGATATGCCTTAGAGGCAATCATAGAGATAATTGTATCACATCTATGTTTATGAGTTATACAATAAATGTTATTATGTGTCTTGAATGAATTATCAGTTATAAAGATTAACAAGTATGTGACTTGTTGGTAAAGCTCTTTAAGTTATATGATGTCATTCTAAATATATTCCTGATCAGATGTCACTGGTCTCAACACTAGTGACTTATCGACAAACACATGTATTGATTAGGGATATCGAATAAATAATGCAAACACATGTTACAAAACATTGTGTTGGATTGGCCCACCTTGAGGTACTATTGATATTATTTGGATTTTATGCGTCATCAGTTGGTCTCAAGTAATGATGATGTATAATACTTAGACTTGAGATCAGCATGGTTTCCTACATATGTAATAGTACACTTAAGGGTTACCAAACGCTACTCCGTAACTGGGTGGTTATAAAAGTAGCTTTTGGGTATGCTATGAAACATGCGGAGGAATGTGACTGGTCAAATATGGGAATTGCCACTCCTAACATAATAGGAGAGATATTTATCGGCCCCTTGATGTGGTCGGATAAAGAAAGTGCATCCCCATTCCACTAGTGGCCAAAGAGTTGACCACATAAAGTTATTCGTCACTTGATTGAGAAAGTATTAAACAGTACATGGATGGCAAAATATCTCACCTCGAGTTCAACTAAATATCGTGAGGCAAAGGAAGAATGTACACAAGCAGGTCGTTCAATTCAACCAGATACAGACTGGTCATATGGAGATACAAGTTGGCCATAGACTGGTAGAACATAATCACTAACTGGTCGTAAGGAGTTACGAACTGGTCGTGACTAAATATGAACTAGTCGTATAGAGATACGAGCTAGTCATAAGTGATAAGGACCTAGTTGTAGATCATATTGCATTAAGGTTCGTCCGATATATTTTATGTGTATTCAGGAATCGTTATGTCCTGCTAGGAACCGCTAACGAATCGTAGTCAAAAAAGAGTTTCCGAGTCACAATCGATTATGCATGAACCTACTGGGTCACACACTTAACTGGTTGGAGCAAACGAATTCGGATAGGATCCGTTATGGGCTATTTATAAGGAGATGCATGAGGCTGTTGGGGCAGACGACGTGAGTTACACCATCGAAACCCTAGCCACCATCTTCTCGAGGACCCTACCGTGCGAGTTGGTACTAGTACATCGGCGTACGGTGTTCTATCATTGAACGTGTGGGTACCATAGAGGTGCTGCTGCAACTGCTACTGTGCCGAACAAGGACGATCCACGATCTTCACAAGGAACATGATTGGTTACTACAAGAGAGGATCGGCATCGAGGACGCTGGACGATCAACTACAACCACTACATCGACGTGCTCGATACTGGATCAGGCTGCTCCAATTCTTCTTCCGCTGCACTGCGCGTCTAGTGGTAACGATCTATGATCTCTTGCTTGCATGGCTTCGTGGTTTACATGGTAGAATTTTTGAATTGCCAGCTAGTGTAGCCTACTTGTATCTCTTCAACGAACTGGTCCATGACCCCTCTGATCTCCTGCGCTGTCATGCTGAAGCACTCCCCAAGCATCATACGACACACGGAGGTTGCCAACTCGTGTATCTCCCAATGTAGATCGACCTGTACGCATAATTAACAAGTTAGGAACCAAAAACTTGTGAAGCAAATAATATGTACGAACCCATTTAATATGTACCACACGATGGAATGCGGGATCCAGCTGGGTGGGGTACGTGTCAGACATCGTGGCCTCGTGTCGTGGTGGGTCGTCCATGACCCTGATGCAGCGAACCCTCATCCGACTAGAGTACCACTCAACATACTCGTCGTACGTCCCGACGTCATAGGGAGAATCTTCCTCGATGACGTCCTTGAAGGCGCGGACCCACCCTTGAACCCAAGGGAAAATCCTGTCCATCCAGGAAGTCGTAATAGGGACTCCCTTCCTAGTGTACTTGTGGAAGGAAAAATAATTATTTCGTAGGTACGTAAGGCAAATGGTACGACATAATTAAAACATGAACTTACCCATGGACGTTCGGCACCACCCGCTGCCCCCAGAGATAAAATTGAAGCGAAAGGACAAGAGTTACAAAACTTACGTAGAACTGACAGATCCACTGCAGTGACGGCCCGTGGGTGCTACTGAACTCCCTGTTGCCGCTGTTGGGCGGTAGCACCTCCTAGAACCTAGCGAGTAACTCTGTGCGCCACGTGGCTGGGACATCGTGTGCCACCAGGGGGAAGCCTGCGCTATGCAACCCGGTCAGGAAGGTCACGTCCTAAAGCGTCGGCGTCATCTCACCGCACGGGAGGTGAAACATGTGTGTCTCTAGCCTCCACTGGTCAACTGTGTGCGTTACGAGGCATCAGCCGTATGGAAAGCGCCTCGATGCACGACCACCGCCCGCGCAGTCCTAGTCGTCCTCCCATGTCACCTCCACCATCCTCCCTATTGGAAGGAGGCCTGCTGCTCTCAACCTACATCGAAAAGATTAAGAACAAACGTGAGTCCACCCAAGTAGTCAGATTGCAATTGAGTACATGAAGGTCACAACTACGCGTACCTCGGAACCCAACGTGGGTACACCATCCATGCCCTTATGGGTGTGCGCAGCCGCAGCGCCCCAAACTCAAGCATCGTCTCGCCCTCCTATGGGAGGATGGTACTGAGGCGGCTATAGTGATGCGCGTTAATGACCGGGTCAATCAAACCATACGGCCACTGCGTAGTGTATCCTGGGTCTACCATACCTACAAATTCAGTGCACATTGTAAATACTACAAAATAAATACAAAAAGTAATAAGAAGTGATATATCTAATTGATTCAATTATTGCATGATTAGCGATACATAGGAAACTGATATGCACACAACTGTATTGACATATAAATTTTTAGAGGTATTTTGCTATGTACAGATGGAAAGTAAAATTAAGTTCACAATGTTTTAATTAACGTCTATATTCGCTATTTAGCTATTTTGGAATTTTCATAGAATTTTTATAGGTACCTTGCTATTTTCGTTGGTTGCACATTATTTAGCGTGCACGAATTGAAACCAAAATTAAGTTGGGAGACATACCCTATTTAGCTACTCTATAATTTTTACAGATTTTATTAGGTATCTTGCTACTTTCCTTATTTAAAAAGTATCTACATAATTTATGAAATATTTACCATGTACAAATGAAAACAAAAAATAAGTTCATAATATTTTAATCCATCTCTACATAAGGTACATACCTAATCTGGATTTCTTAAAGAATTTTTAGAGGTGTCTTGTTATTTTTCTAGTTTAAAAAGTATTTTTGGCATTAACATAATATTTATCATGCACAAATATAAACCAAAATTAAGTTGGGATTATTGTCATTAAGCTCTACATGCCCTATTTCACTACTCTGCAATTTTACATATTTTTAATAGGTATCTTCTTATTTTTAGAGGTGTCTTCCTATTTTCCTTGTTTAAAAAATATTTTCGGCATTAACAAAATATTTACAATGTAAAAATAAAAACCTACAAACTTTTCTTAGTATTTTTGTGAATTTATTCTAAATCGTTCGAGTACTCCAATATAAATAATATCTGTACGACAAATTAAACTATACACAACTAAAATAATGTACTACAGCAAACAGCAATACAACTAAAATTATCCAATCCATTAAATTCTATGCCGCTACTTTTATTCGCTAACCTACAAAGTTTCAAATTTATGTACAAACTTGTAAGAACATTAACCTGCAAAATGGGCGACCAGATCTGCTACCCCGTCTCTCTCTCCTTCGCTAGGGACAGGCAGGGCTTCGCTGCATCTCTTCTCACCTCACCTCTTCTCTTTTTTTCGGAATTAAAATGACTTTTTCACCGAATTTTGGGAGTTTATATAGCCATTGAATTGGCGACAGGAGCTACAAGAACTAGTGTTCCTATCACCATTTCAACTGTCGATTTGCGCACTCTTCAATACAAATCGCCGGTTGAAATAGCAACAGACAGTTGGAACGGCGATTGGCAGTAAATAGGTTCCTATCACCATTTGAAATGTTCATTCCAAATGACGACAAACACATATTTTTGTATAAAAAGTCAACTATTTTTTATAATTATATTTTAAATTAATATTATTTTGAATAAATTTCCTTCCTGCCCAAGAAAAGAAATACTCCTATGTGAAATTAAGGCTCCGCATGTGTAGAAAGTAAAATTAGTGTAGCTCCCAATCCTGATCTAATGACTAGGCTTATGCAAATGTAATGCAGTTTTGACATTTAATATTTGCACAAGCCATCCGAACAAATTTAGTCCCAAAATAACACAAGATGACTGCAGTAGGGCTGTAGTAGTATGTTGTTAGGCCAACGCTGTATTCGTTTCCCAATGATACATATATTACCATCAGTGCAGGTGATTAATGGTGAGAAAACCCTTTAATTCTTGCAAAGCATCTGAGCCCAGTACTAATAACAGATTTGAACAAGATTGAAGAACATGTAAACTTTGACTGTTTCTACAGCTGATGTACTAGTAGCGTGGAAGTGGGAATATTGTTGGAGTTTATGAGCTTGGTCCATATATAATTCAAAATAAATCTTAGAAAATCTCAAAGGTCCACTCATGCATATTGGAAGGTGAAAAGTTTAATATCATATTACTAGTCTAGGTGGAAGGAGAACAATATATTAGATAAAGTTGGTATTATATTGTTGAAGCAAGTAAAAGAAGAACACACAAGCGCTCGCCTCCGCTGTCGAGTGACATGCACGTAAATCGTCTGATGATTGTGGAGCTACTGCTTCTTTTTGCACCTCAAAACTATGCATACGAATTAGAAACTGAAAGTTTGAATTACACTGTTTCAATGTGGCTCTTGTGGCATGCATTAATTGCATTTAAAACAGAGTAATGACAGTAATAACGGCAGTTTATTTTGCTTGTTGTTGTTTCTATATGAAGGAAATAAGTCTCCTCTCAGAAGAAGACCATATAGGGATATGAACATCAAGGTGATCGAGGATATGAATGAGATTACCTTATTGCAATCCCATTACGTGAAAAAGGTTTTGAGCCGTTTTGGCTATATGGAAAGTAAGCCCTCTCCAACACCCTATGATCCTAGTCTAATACTTCAAAATAATCAAAGACTAGAAAAGGATCAATTGAGGTACTCTCAAATTATTGGTTCACTCATGTACTTGGTTAGTGCTACTCGTCCTGACATCTCTTTAGTTGTAAGAAATTTGAGCTGGTTTATCGCTAATCCGGGAGATGATCATTATTGCGCACTTGAGCGGGTTATGCGCTATTTGAAAGATACAATGAATTACAGAACTCACTATACTTGGTATCCTGGTGTACTTGAGGTATATAGTTATTCCAATTGGATTTCTGATGTTGATGAGATAAAGGCTATGAGTGGATATGTATTTACTCGAGGCGGTGCTGTCGTCTCATGAAGATCTTGCAAAGAGACCATGCTGATGAGGACAACCATGGAGGTGGAACTCGCAACATGAGACACAACCACTGTTGAGGTAGAATGGCTGCAAGAACTTCTATTGGATTTACCGGTAGTTGAAAATCCAATTCCAACTATCCTTATATACTGTGATAACAAAACAGTTATCATAGGTGAAAAATGCAAAGGATTTTATGAAATCCTCAAGACATGTGAAAAGGTGGTTCAAGTATGTTAGAAAATTGAGAAACTCCGGAGTAATAGCCATGGATTATATCCAAACAACTAAAAATATGGCAAATCCCTTTACAAAGGGACTATCGCGGAATGTTGGAATGTGATTGAAATTGCATCGAAGGATATGTGAATGATACCAACGCGAATTACACATAGTAGTACCAAAACCTATATGATCGGAGATCCCCTGAAATAGGCCTTAGAAAAACAAACTGTTTGGGTACTAGTAGAGTACATTGTTACTTATATCTCACTCCGTTGGAGATGTAGTACTCTAATTACTATAAGGTAGGATGATTTTGTTTTAATGTGTTCTGAGACTTAACAATAAAATGATGTCCTACAGGGTATTCGTGTAAGAACACACCTATATGAGCCCGACTGTTGGTCGTAGTCCATGAGATGTAGATGATCTCTAAGAAGCCATGAAGAGATATAGGAGTATGATACATATGCTACACCCGAGGAGTAGCCTATCGGCGTCCAAGTATCAATAAAGGCCTTAGGTGATATTTGTCCACACAAAACTGTCAATTCAAGGCTTAGTCCATCGTGTAGTTGTGGGCAAGTGTGGCTTGAGGTTCTAGGTGGATATTCAACCTTAACCGGTCTTCACCGAAAAACTGGTATATCAACAGTACTTTGAAATTTTGGGTGAATTCGTGGTGCTTTGGGGATCTGGTGGGGAATTGTTGGAGTTTATGGGCTTAGCCCATATATAATTCTAAATAAATCCTAGGAAAATCCAAAATGCTCACTCATGCATGATGAAAGGTTGGAAGTTTAGTACCATATTGTTAGTCTAGGTGGGAGGAGATCAATATATAAGGTGGTGTTGGTCTTACCTAGTTGAAGCAAGCAAAAGAAGAATTAACGCACGCGCGTGCTCGCTCAGCACGCCATCGCCCACGTGCGACGTGTGCGTGAATGGTTCTTTTTGCACCTCAAAACCATGCATACGAATTAGAAACTGAAAGTTTGAAATACATTGTTTCAATGGGGTTCTTTTGGCACTTATTGACTGCGTTTAAAACAAAGTAATGACAATAATGATATTCATTTCTTTTGCTTATTGCTGGTTCTTTATGAGGGAGAGAAGCCTCCTCTTAGAAGAAGAACATAGAGAGAGATCAAAACATTGTTGCCATGTTCCTCTGTGTTGCGCAACCCCGGCTTCTCCATCCCTTCTTAGGCGTGCACCGACATGGGGAGAGCAGTATCTCCGAAGCCGGTGTTCCTCGTGATCCTGCACGGGTTGGCGCGAATCAGGTTTTTAGGAAGTGTCCGTGCGACTACTCATGACTTCCTCCTTCTCCATCATCCTTTTGGTGTCATCCTCTTCGCATCAGACTCTGCGTGACCTTCGTCGGACCGATTCTCTGTAAGTCGCAGTGATATCATTTGATATGGTTAGGTCTTACTTCCTAGATATTTGTCATGTCATGATGTTGATGCCTACTTCTATTAGTAATATTCTTGTTTTAGACTTTACCTTGTTTGTGCATATATATATATATATATATATATATATATATATATATATATATATATATATATATATATATATATATAAAAAGCCTTTTTCCTACTCCTGGGAGTAGTTAATCCATATTCCGTATCTCACAACGTAGGGAGTATTTTGCGCAACCGAGAGTATGTATGTGTAGTATACGAGTATATAAGACCACCTAGGTGGTATTCACACCTTTTCAGGGGTGGTATGTATAATTTTTTAGACATACTCCTTTTTAGTGCGAATGTGAATGTATTTACAAAATATGCTAAAAACTATGGACTCTCTTATAAATTTTTCGTGTGGTTCGCATTGGATTATCTTATAATTAGTATATGAGTATACCCAAAGTGATAAAGGAGTATATCAAATTTTTTTAGGTGGTATATCAAAGGTGGGAGTAACTACACCCGGGAGTAGAAAGTATTAATCCTATATATAAAGCCTTTTTCCTACTCCTGGGAGTAGTTACTCCATATTCCGTATCTCACAACGTAGGGAGTATTTTGTGCAACCGAGAGTATGTATGTGTAGTATACGAGTATATAAGACCACCTAGGTGGTATTCACACCTTTTCAGTGCGAATGTGAATGTATTTACAAAATATGCTAAAAACTATGGACTCTCTTATAAATTTTTCGTGTGGTTCGCATTGGATTATCTTATAATTAGTATATGAGTATACCCAAAGTGATAAATGAGTATATCAAATTTTTTTAGGTGGTATATCAAAGGTGGGAGTAACTACACCCAGGAGTAGAAAGTATTAATCATATATATATATATATATATATATAATTTGGTGATCGTGCTATTGTTCGTAGTCCTAAATATAGCTAGTAGATATGCTCATGTTTATTTAATTATTATTTTAGGAATTATAATAATCACAAAAATGTGCATATACCTAACAAATATAATAGTATGCATTCAGTTAAATTCATGCACCAAA
Organism: Hsuehochloa calcarea; assembly: GCA_036346395.1. Classification (NCBI taxonomy): domain Eukaryota; kingdom Viridiplantae; phylum Streptophyta; class Magnoliopsida; order Poales; family Poaceae; genus Hsuehochloa; species Hsuehochloa calcarea. The sequence goes on along the minus strand of CM070594.1, from coordinate 74,266,969 downwards.
AACTTACAAGGGGCAGAGCAGAGCTGTGCAAAGTACTCCGAAAAATCCAAATTAGCTAACAAAATCGAAATATTTATAAAGCTGAGTAAGAGTACAATTCTCGTCATGACGAGAGTCTGGATCGGAATTAGGTAGCAACATCTATTTTTCTCACAAGGAAATAATAACAGGGCATATATTATTCACATGCCTTGAAAGCCATGTGTGGAGCATCATTTGTGTTGTTCTAAAAAAACTATCATTTGTGCTAGTGTGCAGACCTATTACAGGCGGATTTCTTCATTCTGCCAGCTAAGATTGTGAACATGTACACTTGATACTGTCAAGGAGGCAACACGCAAGGAGCGCAAGCTGGTCGTGTTTGATTGAAAAAACAAGCACATGCATGGCTAAAGTCTGAAAAAAGGGGAATGAGTCGCCTTCACTGGTTTTGTTTGTAGAATTAACGCAATCCGTAATCTGTGGGCGAACTAGGAATCATTCTGTACGCTCTTAATTAGGCAGGCCTAAGCCCTTTGTACGCCTGTTATGGAACTCCGCACTTCGCTGCACTTCTTTAATGGAAACCAGGAGTTTCCCCAGGTCGACAAGTGTATGCAACCCGCTGTGCTTTTATGGCACTGTGAGTACTAGATTAGCACGACTCATCATATTAGTTGCGATGGGAATACTTTTTCTGTGGTCTGTTGGATGTGATGTGATGCTACGACCGATTTGTGTCTGCCTTGAAGGTAAAGGATCAGACTATAGGGCGTCCACGATGTGCTAAAAAAAAGTTCCGAGGGAGGAGAGAGAGGCTTTGAGGTCGACTCCATACATTATAGCAAAAAGTGAAACCAGCCCTAGAATGAGACGGGTCTCAAAGCTTGAGGCCTAGTCTTAATAATTCAAAAATAGCATAAACATGTTGCCACACTGGTTGTTGCTGTTGCCCCTAACAATCGGACGCATCACCAACAACTGCATTGTGGGGAAGGTAAGGTACAGTGATGTCCAGGCGTCGAGCGCACTGACTCGGCTGCTGCTGGACATATAGCACCATACTGTTTCTCAAAAGGCGAGACTCTGATCCGGCCATACACTTATAGAGCCGAAAATGCAACAAAACAAGGAGTGATGTTGTGCATGGAGATGTGACAGTAAACATATCTCGGTTCACAAGTGCGTATGCGCCTCTAGATTGTTTATTCTTTCATTAGATTATCTACGCATTGCTGATGGATGTGACAGTAAACATATCCAAACAGGCACGCATGGCAAGACTGTGCCCCAGGGCATGGCCGTGGCCCGTGGGCATCATCCGGGGTCAGGCCACGGCGGGACAACGTTACGCAACGGGAGCGAACACCGTGGGCTGGACCCGCGGCCAAGGCTCCTGAAATGGTGCATCCAGCCTCTTAATGGTTGGATTTGGACACATGTCGATAATCGGTGTGTCTTTAGCATTACAGTGTTATTTTCATTAATCATAGCATTAACAGTGATATTTAGGTTACAAACTCAAAACTCTCTCTACCTCGAGTTAAGACCCATAGATTACGGGCGAAATTACACGCATTAATCAGATTGAATGCCAAGGTTGGCTGGTGCCTTGTTGCTGTCTCGATCCTCCTCCCTGTAGTCGACTGTACCATACTGTATGTACGATGTACACCCTCCGTCTTCCTCTCATTGCCACGCGGGCCACCTCGCCTCACGGGGCTACTGCCCGGCGTCCTCCGGACTAGGGAAGAAAACGGATCGGATAGTTTCCGACCGATCCGGATGAAAACGGATTCGGATTGTCTTGGATCGGATTTTTCTTGGATAATTTTCGGATCGGAAATGGATTTGGAATTTTTTTTTGTCGGAAACGGAAACAAATACGGTAGGCATGCTATCCGGCGGATACGGATACGTATACGGATTATCATGATAAGACCAAGCCAGGATATCTGGATTTCGGCCCAATAGAAGAGGATTTCAGCCCAAAAGAGAAAATAAGATTTTAATTGATTTTCGAATTTCAGAAAATACAACAAATCAAATAGCCTTTTAGAAAATAGCAAATAGAGTTAAAAAAATTCTAGAAAAAATCACAAAAATTCCTTGAATTATTTTGAACTTAATAAAATTAATTCCAAGTTAAAGTTGGTTTTTATTTTTGTACATAAGTTATTTTTAATTTCTAAAAAATATGAACAACCTTTTTAAAATCCAGAAAATTCAAGAAATTAATTTTTTTTTATTTTCACTTTAAATACAATAAAATCCCAGAAATCTTAATAAATTTTTTTGACATTGAAAACTAGGGAATTTAATAATTGACTTTATTTTATTATTATTTTTCTTTTTAACCAAAAAAACTCTTTTAAATCTCAGAAAATCCAATAAAATAATAACTTTGTTAATTTTATTTTTGGTAACATACTTTAGGATGTTACAGTCATTTGTGTATAGATTAATCATCTAGCCTAATCAATCTTAGTGTGAACTAAGTTTTATGTATGTGATGAACTAAGTGTGAATGTGTGATGATTTGTGACTTTTTGAGTTATGACTTATAAGCTAAATATGGTAAACTAAATGTTATATTTATGATGAACTAGTTAATGCAACTTGCTAGTGCCAATATTATGTGTGGTTACTGAAAATATGAATAATTCATGAATGTCTGCATCAAATAAACTAGTTATATGTTTTCGTTAATTTATGGTATACAATTTAAGGGGTTTTCATGTTCCGAAAAATATCCGCGACCGTATTTGTTTCAATCCGTATTCGCTATGTATTCGTATTCGATATTATTCGTATCCGTATTCGTATCCGGATCCGAAAAATTAAATATGGCGAATCACGATCAAACGTATTGTGTTGGCTCCTTGAATCTGGATCCTCCTCCCTGTAGTCGACTGTACCACACTGTACATACGATGTACACCCTCCGTCTTCCTCTCGCTGCCGCGCGGGCCACCTCGCCTCACGGGGCTACTGCCCGGCGTCCTGCGGACACCATACGTGCACACCATCCACCGACCGAACAGCCGAAGAGCTTACGTTATCCTGTCGACTCGTCGTTCATAGGAGCTGGAAGCTGTCCGCGTCACATGATCTTTTTCCTTCCTCTGTTTCAGGACCACGGAAGGTTCTGAAGCCCTGACATTAGTCACACACACACACGGCCATATACATTGCAATACTCCTAGCTAGGAGGCAAAGCAACATCATGCTGCAGGGCTCCCACAAGGCCACAACCACATTAACTGCGTCGAGATTCAAGAGCACACACAGCTTCCTCTCAGCTGTATTAATTCCTTGGCAAAACAATGGTACATGTATCAGCAGTGAACAACAAACAGTTTGCAACTACTGCTAGTACTAGCACTAAACAGAAGACTACAACATGGTGGTGATGAAGGAAGCATAGACATGAGACTTTTCAAGCCTTCAAGCTACACCTTGAATCTTGATCAGCGATCACCATCCTAGCTAGTCAGATGCCGCGCACACAAGTGAAGCAAAAAACTGCCGGCATACAGCGACGTTCCCCTGCATCAGGGATTCAGGGGAGCCACCCGGACAGCGTCACCGGCCGCATTCTTCAAGCCACAGCAGCCGACATTATAGGTCTTAATAAATATATCGAATACATCTCAATCAGATCAAGAACCAATAACGTCAGCAGAGCGACAGTTCGTGAAAAAAAAATGCCCAATAAACAAGCAGACTCCGCTGCTGCCGCCACCGCAACCGAACCCGCTTAATCACGCGCATGAGGACGCCTGGCGGCGTGGCGCGAGCGCGAAGAGTGCCTCGAGGTCCGGCGGCTGGAAGTACCCGTTCTTGGGCGGGCCGCGGCGCTTCCCGAAGTCCGGCACGGCCTTCCTCGGCGCCGCGGGGCAGGGCAACGTCGCAGGGATGCGGCATTCCTCCCGCTTCGGCGTCTCCCACCCGCCGCCGTGGTAGCCGCCTACCACCAGCGCCGCCGCCGCGTCTGTATTGCTCTCCATTGGGGAGTTTTTCCTTTTTGGGAGGAATTTGTTTCCTTATTTTGAAATGGGGAATTGGGAGGGAAGAGTCGCGGGTGGGGGAGATTATAAAGGACGCGTCCGCGACGGGAGGATTTGCCTTCCAAAGGACGGGACTGGACGGCTCCTTGCAGCGGAAGACGGGGCGAGAACGGTGACGTGGAGGATCCTATGCCCTCAGATCCGCGGAGGGAATTAAGCGGGGAAATGCGCGCGAAGGGGCGGGAAGCCGCAAGGCATTGTTTCGGTTTAAAACTCTTGCTATAAAGCACGGACATGTGGACATGTTTTGGTTTGACACATGAGTCCCTACTGGACCAGAGAATGAGGGCTATATCTTTACTAATATCTTTATCTCTACTAATAAAACATCGAATTTACTCCCACTCAAAGGGATTGGATGATCTTCCCACCCAAAATCGCGTACCCATTTCGATTCTTCCACTAAAATAAAACCCACCCAACTGCTAGCGATTTTTTCATGGTCGACCGTCCGTGCTAATATGTGGGTTCCTCTCCCACTTGAGTGAAAACCGTCCCCCACCTTTCTCGTTATTGACAACTGCTTGCATGCCCAACACATCCACCCCTCCTCAAGAAACAATTGTGCCAAATAGGGATGCCAATCGGGCGCGACGGGTACGAGTAGTGCTCGCCTATATCCATGCCCACAACCCTAAATTCCCCTACGGGCATACTCACGAAGGACGATGGGCGAAAAACCTCGTCTATGCCCATCGCCCGCGGGTATGCCTGTTTACTCGCGAATAATGCATCGCCGCCCGTGGGTACCCATCGCCCGCGGGCATGCTCGTTACCCACGAGCAATGCATACACCAAGTTCATCATAATTCACACATCAATTGTGCATTACACATTCAACAACTAATAAAGTTCATCATAATTCACATATCATGTTCGACAAGACGACTAATCAAGTTCAATAAATAAAATAAACATACAAACTGACATAGTTTCTTACACATGCGGGTAGGTTACAGGTAATCGGGCGAAGCGGGTACGGGTGGAGCTTACCCATACTCACGCCCGTTTACCCGATGGGCAAGGAATTGTGCTCGTTTTCATGCCCGTGGGTAAAGAAAACACACATACCCGCCTCCATTAGGATATTCACCCGCAGACACGTGGGTAATCAGGCACAATTGCCATCCCTAGTGCCAAACAACCCGATCATATTTTCCTCCTGAACTCTACTAATAAAAGGTCGAATTTACATAGGATTTGGAATGAGAAAATCCGGCTCCGACAACGTGTAATTTTGCTTTATTTTGTGTGGTCAAGGGTTTGGAAACGTTCATCACATAGTGGGATAAAGGTGTGGAAATATGCAAAGAGACGCTTGCAACGGAGGCTTCTACACAGATGTATGTCGAGAGCCTCACAGAGCGGACTGCTCCAATAATCTCTTTCACGATATCTTGTAATTTTGGGTTTTAAAAGTGACTTTAGATTCCAAGGGTGATACTTCCTAGATCCTAGAGAAAAGGTAATATACTTTTTAGCAACATGATTCACATTCAAATGGGATTTTAGAAAGATGGGATGCATCATACATAAGATAGTGCAAATGTTGTTATGTCGTGTCTAAATTGGATAGACACTAATGAACGGTTTGTTTTGATGGCAAGAATTGTTATCTGATCTGTGTCGTTGCTCATTTTTTCTTGGAGATATGTCTTTCACTGATACTGAATCATCCTTCAGAACAATATTGATGTCAAACTCGATTCAGTTCATTTTAGTCATTCGGTGGAGTTGATATTTCCTACTGTGGTGTAAGCATGACTGGTATTAGTTGTAAAGCTTGTTTACTGAATTACTTGTGTCTTCGACTTGGCTTTACAGGTACGATGCCATTATCGTGAATGGTGATCTCAACTGGCAGAATAAGCTCAACCAGTATGAAAATCCCATCTTTTATTTGTGCCATTGATTATTTATCAATTATTCTTGGACGGTAACCCTCTTTTTTGGGCCCCTGCAAGCTCATATAAATGATGGCATGATGAGTTTACGATGACTTTTGCAGGCAAAATATCCACAAGATTCACCTGCAGTTGTTGGCGATAAGAAGTATGATAGTACATGTGTATTGATGTTTTCTCGCCGAAATACTTTTGCTTGTCGTCAATGGAATGTATGTGAAAATTTCTTTGCTTTTTGGTCAACTCATGATGGTCCATTAGTACCCAGAAGAATTGCACTTGCAATGTTAATACAAAATATTGCATACCTTTCTGTACTCTGTGTTAAATAGTTGAAAACATGCTGATTGTACAACGTTCAAATGACTACTACAGTAATGCAGTAGATCATCTTTTCCTGTTTTACTTTGCTTTCATGTAAATGAATTCTATTAAACTTTCTCACCTTCTTTTGTAACATGCTTTCACAGTGCACAAAATCTGCAATATGTTGTTTACTTCCTTCTATCATACTTATATATTATTTCTGCAAAGTATTCACTTAGAAATAGTGCACTTGGTGGGGCCTTGTTGAAAAATCATGGGGGTGTTCTCAGAGCTATCCAAAATAGTTGCCTTTCTACTCAGATTTTGATAAGGTATATTCTCAGTGTATCATTATTATTGGTGCTCTGGACTTGGGGATTGTCTGCCGTGGAGACATGATTGTGCAGGAACGACGGGGCTGAGGAGCTGCTGGCGCTCTTTTTTGTGCTTGCTTATTTGGTATGCGATTTGTAATATCAAGCTAATTGCATTTACCTTCTTTTTTTGGAATCTTACCTTCAATTTTTTTTTATAGCTAGTATTTAGTTCAATAATTCCATCCATATCTTCCCTACATGTGGGTTGTTACTTCTGGTTAAATAATTTGACAAACCCCCCCCAATATGTTTTTTTTTAGCGTTGTGGGTTTTGATCTTCAGTGATAAATAACTTGTCGTGGCATCCGCTGAAAATGTAACTTGATGCAGGAGCCGGTATTGACCACTTTTTTTGTTATTTTACTAATTCATGGCACCAAGAATATATAGGTTCTCTGTTCATTAGGCTTGTGTGTTATTTTTTGGAATGCCTCGTGTGGTTGATTCTTTGTAAATTGAAGCACATGGGCTTTTGCGAGCTAGCAATCTCAGAATACTTGCTGTGTTAGGAAAGGATATGAGCTTCAGTTTGTTGGCACATTTATCAAGGTAATGGATAGAATATTTTTAAAAATAATTACAAAAATAAATAATCGTCCAAAAAAATACAAAACGGCTCCCATCACCGGTTGAACTGGCGACAGGGACCCTGTTTAGTCTTTGTCACTAGTCCAACTATCTGTCGTCAGTTCAACTGGCGACAGTAAGTGAACAATGTTCCAGTCGCTAGTTCAACCGGTGACAAGGACCTATGCTAGTTCAACTGACAACAGTAAGTAAACAGTGTTTCTATCGCCAGTTCAACTGGCGACAAGGACCTGTGCTAGTTGAACTAGCGACAGGAACACTCCATTATAAAAGAGCGTTAAAACCCTAAAATTCGGGTGAAACTAACTTTTATTCAGAAAAAGGAGGAGGGAAGGGAGAGGAGGAGAGAAGCTAGTGAAAGGCTGCCCATCCGGTCGCCACCTTTCAGGTAATTGTTTTAACCGAATAGATTACATACTTTTAGATGTAGGGTTACGTAGTGCATTAGGTTGTACATAATACTTTACGGTGGGTAGTCTAGTTTGAGATATGTGGTAAATCGTGAAATTCTTCTTTATAGTGCAGTGTATCAAATATGTCGGACGACAACAATTCTAAAATTTACTACGGTTGGGGGACTATTATTGAGGGTCCCAAGGGGGTTGATTTTCGTTATTTTCAATCGGCGACCGTGTCCCTAGCGAGAGCATAGGGGCGTAAATAGGGCGCTGTGATGCAGTGGTTGTTTTACTCGTTCCAAGTGGACCATGATGTGTATGATATGAGATTAAGTTGTCTTGCTTTTTGAGCAGTATAGCGCAAATATTGAGGGTTGGTGCAGCATAAGGGAATAAGATCATGGCAGTCATATGTACACATGGCAAAGGATGGAGGGTGGGATATGGTCCTTTTGGTCCAGGCATATGCCAAGCCCACTTCTGCATCGACGACTGAAGAAGAAGGGGATGGTGATGTCAAGAAGAAGTCAGAGACTCTAGCTATAGCGCGACGCACACAATGGCCGAAGCTCCTAGAGTTGGTGATACTGTTGATGAAGACCCTGCGAAAGTATCTCCTTCAGTTAGACAATCTAGTGGGCTTGCTGACGAGGGTGAGGAACTGGAAACCATAGTACAAAGGATGAATCTTAAAGACCGGGACTACATGGTATTGTCAGAAGATGAAGGATCCGACAACAAGGATGATGTGAACCAGCAGACAGCTCCAGCCGAGTGGAACACATACCAGTTTAACAACCTCGTTGTCGGACCCATGAGTAACACCTCTAAATCCTCTGTGTATTTATGTGGATATCATGGGGATATGCTCCAGATCTTAGGATGATGTGACAATTGGCAATGGCGTTAATGTTTTATCGTTTCACGTGTTTTTAGCAAAGTTGGCATGCTGTCAGGCCAGAATCGATCTGACCGGCCAGGGTGGCCGGTCTGACCGATCCATGGACGGTCGGACCGGCCTTGGTGGCAGTCGGACCGGCCAATTACAGAAAGTGAGAATTGAGCTGGGCCAAAAATAGAGGGTGTAGGCAAGATAGGGGATTCTATTACACTTGGTCCCATAATTTTTGGAGTCTCCAGTCAAAAGTTCTATTGGTTTGAAATTTCCAGTAGGTTTCGATTTTCAGAGGTTGAAAATCGGCTAAGTCATTGCTGGCGGTCTGACCGGCCCATAGGTGGCGGTCAGACCGGTCAGGGTGGGCGGTCAGACCGGCCCTGGGGGGGCGGTCTGACCGGTTTTCATTTTGTTCGTCGCCCGGTGTGGCGGCGATATTCGTGTGTTAGGTCAAAGTCATGAGTTTCAGGGCATATATGGTGCATAATGCATGTTTTGACTAATATGGATCAAGTTGTGAAGAACTTATTCTCAAATTCGATTTACTTGTCTATTGTTGTGTAGGTTGCTTGGTGGTCAACGACGGTCAACGGCGAGGATGATCGGGACTAGGCTTGGAGAGCTGAGGTCCAGAACGATCGATGATGCCGGGTGAGGTCAATGTACTCAAGCGTGGTGCAAGATGGACAAGGGTGACCTATTAGCTAATCCGAGGCGCAAGATGGCGCAAGGTGTAGCTAGTTAGGTCAAGAGGAGATAAAGACGACGCTTTAAAATGCGTGTGTAAGTGTCCCATTTGTTTTGGGCCTTAACGGGAGCCCAATAGAGTCAAATTTCTAGAAGGTCTAAGCCACCATTATAAATAGGGGAGGGAGGTGGCTGCACCTCTGCTTCGTCTCCTTTGTAATTTTTGTAAACCCTAATTTTCTTAGGGAGAGCTTTTGTGGAGGCTAGGGTTCTTGATGTTTGATGTGATTTTCGTGCTCTTGGATTGAGCATTGTCCTCCATTGATGGAGTGGCTATAAGCCCTGATCATATCAATCAATCAAAGGAAAGTTTGATCAATGTTTTATCTAATTGCGTTCTTTCTCTCTATTTGATGATTTTAGGTCTTTCTTTGATCCATGAGTTTTTGCTTGGTTTCTTCACGTGATCTAGCTAGCTGTGACGTGTGAAAATCTATCTAGGATCATCTTGAATATCAATCACCCACGAGCAAGAGCTTTGACCTAGTTTTCATTTTTGACCCGGTTTTGAACCCTTCTTTGATCAAACGAAAAAGGATCTTGATTCCTCCAAGAATTATCATAATCTTCGATTGGAATAGGTCCCTGATATCAAAGAGAAGGTGTGTTCCAAGTTTCATCAAGTTTGGATTAGTATATCAAAAGTTTCATCGGGTTTTCAATGCATTACGAGGCCGACGGTCGACAAACCGTGGCCACCGGCCGATCGGCCGAAATCGGTCCGACCGCCTGAGGCCAGTGGTCCGACCGGAAGCGCACTGATGTGATTTAATCTTTGTTGTTTTTGTCATTTTGTTTAGGGGTTTATATTGGATTCAATATTAGTCTTCTGCTGTACTGATATACTGATCTTCATAGCTTCGATAGCTATTAGAGTAAAATATTATTGAATCCATTATTTTTGAAAAAGTGAGCGTGCTCTTATTCACCCCCCTCTAGTCGTCTTTTCGGTCCAACAAGTGGTATCAGAGCTCGGTTAGTTCAATCTTGATCTTAACCGGTCACTGAACTTGGCGATGGATAGATACTCCACAAAGCAGCATATCTTCAATGGGCACGACTATGTCTATTGGAAGAATCGCATGCGAGTCTTCCTTGAGAGCGAAGGACACGCTATATGGGAGGTTGTTCGAGTCCCGCTCGTGGTGCCCGAATTTGCTATGTCGGCTTCAGAAGCCCTTTTGGCTAACAACAATAAGGCTAAAAATCTCTTGTATGGCGGGCTTGGGAGACAGGAGTATGATCGGATTTGCAATCTTGAGATGCTGCATGAGATTTTAAATACAATACTAAGTTCCAAGTCAGTTTAATCTATATATAAAATCAAATTTTATTTTTATTCATCAATTCTCAAGTGTAGCATAAACCTTAATACAGAAATGGTGAAGGACTAACACTCTTATACCAAGCTTTCTGCCCAAATTTTCCTATATGTAATAAACACCCATGAAATCATTGTTGTCAAAATATTTTTAAAACAAAATCATAATCTAATCCGCGAAAGGCTTTGCTCGGCATATCCATTATCGTGGACACGGCTATTCGAATAGATTGACACTCTGCAGAGGTTGTATAGCTTTACCCACAAGAGATAATCAACTTTCACTATCGGCCATGACACGCTTCCGAAGGCGTGCGACGAAGTGATTATCACAAGGCCTTTACAAATGTGTCATTCTAAAGTAGTCATGCCCGCTAAGGTTTCAATTTCTTTAGATCAGGACATACTCTGGAAGTCCCCTCTTGCGCCATGTGGAAATAAAAAGTAGATCATTCTGACACCCACAACCAAATGGCACGACCACGGTGGAATATTGAAAATTATTTTGCCAGGTCCTACCCACACAGGACTTGTGGTAGTATGATAGGGCTTTACAATCCACAACTCGTAGACCGGTTCTTAATTGATTGGATGACTTCTAAAATAATCCCTAGGCCTCAAACATTCGCTGAATTGAGCCCGTGCATAAACTTGCACCCACCAACTTTCCATTTCGCCCAAGTCTAAACCAGTTTTTTTTATTTTGTTTTTCAAATCATTTTCAAACTTCCATGGCACACCAATGCTATCGACACAATTTAAACCATATTTGATTTTTAGCTGAAAATTTCCAAATTGAATAATTTTGGGTCTAAGCATGGCTAAGCATAATTTTTCTCAAAATATTCTAGTTCATACTATTGCATAAACTATATTTTATCTAAGGCGAAAAGGTATGAATATTTGAATGTCAAGATTTGGACATACAAATGGAATTGGGAATAACTATAAATTTAGAATAGGAATTTAAATTAACTTGAATATAAATAAGCATGCAATAATAATTTAAAATAGAATTTAAATAATTTAAAATAATGCGCTCAAATATGTTACTTGCATTGCTCAATTAGTTGTTGTTCTAAAATAGCATTGAAATCTGGCTCTCTGAAGTTGTCGAAATCTATACGCGAAAATAAGCCAAATTCAAACAAAATTCAAATAAACTCCAAATAAAATAATTTTAGTTCTGGGAGGTAGATATTGAATTTATATGGATTTAGGAATAAGAATCGGCGGATTTGAAGTTCGTGTGAGCGAGAACGGTCATCTGGAAGTTTGAATGTCACAAGAAAAGATAGAATTCTGAAAACACTGATCACCTTCCGAGTATTGTTCGCCGCTTCGACTTCACGTGGTCGGAAGGAGGTTTCGACTACCAGGTCGGAAGGAGGTTTCGACTACCCAGTCGAAAGGAGGTTTCGAGTATCTTGTCGGAAGGTTTCGACTACATAATCGAAGGAGGGTTTTCACTACACCGGTCGAAGGACGGTTTCAACCACACTGGTCAAAGGAAGGTTTCGACCATTTTCGCCCAAGTCTAAACCAGTTTTTTTTTATTTTGTTTTTCAAATCATTTTCAAACTTCCATGCCACACCAATGCGATCGACACAATTTAAACCATATTTGATTTTTAGCTGAAAATTTCCAAATTGAATAATTTTGGGTCTAAGCATGGCTAAGCATAATTTTTCTCAAAATGTTCTAGTTCATACTATTGCATAAACTATATGTTATCTAAGGCGAAAAGGTATGAATATTTGAATGTCAAGATTTGGACATACAAATGGAATTGGGAATAACTATAAATTTAAAATAGGAATTTAAATTAACTTGAATATAAATAAACATGCAATAATAATTTAAAATAGAATTTAAATAATTTAAAATAATACGCTCAAATATGTAACTTGCCTTGCTCAATTAGTTGTTGTTCTAAAATAGCATTGTAATCTGGCTCTCTGAAGTTGTCAAAATCTATACGCGAAAATAAGCCAAATTCAAATAAACTCCAAATAAAATAATTTTGGTTCTAGGAGGTAGATATTGAATTTATATAGATTTAGGAATAAGAATCGGCGGATTTGAAGTTCGTGTGAGCGAGAACGGTCATCCAGAAGTTTGAATGTCACAAGAAAAGATAGAATTCTGAAAACACTGATCACCTTCCGAGTATTGTTCGCCGCTTCGACTTCACGTGGTTAGAAGGAGGTTTTGACTACCAGGTCGGAAGGAGGTTTCGACTACCCAGTCGAAAGGAGGTTTCGAGTATCTGGTCGGAAGGTTTCGACTACCTAATCGAAGGAGGGTTTTCACTACACCGGTCGAAGGACAGTTTCAACCACACTGGTCAAAGGAAGGTTTCGACCACTGAAACACCCCAGCCCAACATGAGCCTGGAATGCTACTAAAATAACAATATAACAAATACAAATCTAAGACACTACAATAAATTTCGGCAGAACCTCCTTTGTATAACTAAGTTTACCGGAGATTCCAACAGACGCATATAAAATTATCACTATTTCCACATCCAAAGTTCACCGAAGCATTCATAAATAATCTACTCAGCTAAAGCATAAGCAAGCATAATTAAAATTTACCACTCTCATTATTACAAATAAACCAATGCATTCAAGTATAGCCAAAGTTAATCCTTAAGCTGTTTGCTTGTTATTAAGGTACAGTCTAAATGATAATTATCTTTTAAAGAATGTGTGGTAGTGAGTGCAACCAAAACAACTCTACTCCCTCCCATGCATGTCGTCCGCAAACGAGGTACCTAAAAACACAACATCAGCAAGAGTGAGTCCAAGACTCAGCAAAATACAAATAGTAAGACAATAGCCAACGCAACTATAATTAACAACATCCATCCACAAAACCCAATAAGAAATATGTCTCATGCTTATGCGATGCAAACTGTTCAAATGCATTTTTCTTTCTCTCTTTTGCATATACCGGTATTGCGGAGTGTGCATCCGTCGATGCACACCCATGCCTGTGCCTTCTAGCACAGGGACCTTAGCCCATACTCCACAAGTATGGGGACCCAAAAGCCCATCATATTCATGACGGGGACCTCAATTAATGCTTGGTCACCACGTGACCATGCCTCCAATATGATATCATGATGCACATGGTCAATACTTTAAATCATCATGCATAAATGAAACTTACGCATACTTCTAGCATTTACGAGCATTGATATCCATAACATTCGAGCATCCATGATTAACACAATATACTCATAACATAGTAAACATGAACAAACGATCACACTCAATTTACCACTACTGTACTTGCCTGTTTCTTTCTCTTCCCCCCTACGACACATGAAGAAGCAAAATGGGTGCCTTTACTTCGGAACTCCGCCCCCCAAAACTGACGAGCAACCACGCTGCACAAATCTGATCTGCTACCTCTCCTTGGTTGGCCCTCCAAAAGTCGCCTCCTCGCCTTCCTTCCAATGGACCACCATAACGCAGGCCACGGGGAGGGAGAAGGGTCATGGGAGGTGGTGGCGCAGGGGGAGGCGCAAGGGGGATGGGTGGGGGCGGCCAAAGGCATGGGAGTGGCGGCTAGAGGGGAAGAATAGGGAGGGGAGAGGTGGGGGCTAGGGTTTTGGGTGGAACCCCTCCTCCCTGGCCGCCACCTAGTGGAGCTGCTCTGGTCGTGATCTGCGGCCGAGGTTGTCAAATAATACTGAAAACCCTTTTTTATTCAGGAATTCCTACTCCTTTAATTGCCTTTTTCTCGTCCCGGCTGATTCTCTAATTACCGATTTGTTTCCGGGGTATTACATCTTTCTCCCGAATATTCTTCTAATCGACTGAACAAATTTCAGGGTATTACAACCACATTGGGCGGCAGCGGCAGCGGTTGGCTACACCAGATAGAACACGAGGCGACGAACTCGTTGGTGCGAAAACGGCGACGGAGCGTCAACGTCGGCGACAAATTTGGTGGTGCTAGGGTTCGCGGCGGAGGAGCTTTAGGCTTCGATTCCGGTGGCTAGAGACGAGCAGAGGAGTTGTGGTTAAGGGGAATGAGATGATGGGAGAAATGTGAAGGCCATGCCCCCATTTATAGGGCAAGAGAGTAGCCAAAATGAGGGGAACGTGCACGAGCATTTTCAGCCGACACGACGGTGAAGAGAAATATGATTAAATGGTGAAAAAACAACCGATTGAGTGCGGAAGTGATTGGAAAGTGATCATGGCAATAATTGCGCACGATCTTGAGTCGGAATGGACGCATTATTGTGCTTAAATGACTGAGAATGGCGGCACTCTAGCTCCGCGAGAGGAAGACGAAGGTGACGACGGGGGTGACAGGTGGGGTCGGGGGGAGAGTGAGAGAGAGAGAGGTGGCTGACGGCGTAGGCATGCTTGGCAGAAAGAGAGAGAAAAGGGAAAGGGCTGGTGTGAGCGGCCTGGCGCGGAAGAAAACGTCGTGGGCTGAGATGGGATTCGCCCAACTACTATTTCTGGATTTTCAAATGGTTTAGCAATTTAATAATTCAGTTAATTCATTTAGAATATAGAAAATAGCAAATAAAGTCTAAAAATTATGAAAAAAATTCATAGAAATTCATGGAGTCATTTTGGACTTAAATAAAATATTTCTAACTCATAATTGATAATTAATTTTTTGCAAATAATTAATTTTGGCTTTAAAATAATTAGGGAAAATATTTTAAAATTTTGAAAAATTCTAGAAAATATTTAAATTTTCCTTTTCAACTTTAAATCCAATAAAAACACAGAAAAATCAATAAATTTTATTTTTTACTTTTAAAAGCTTGGAAAATCAAGAGAAACAATAAAACTCTTATAAATATCAGAAAATCCAATAAAATAGTAACTTTATTAATTTTATTTTTGGTAACAGAAATTTGTGATGTTACACTCGTCGTCAATGAAGGCTCCCGTGTGCCGTGGGAGTACGACCAGAGCGAGGTCAGGCACGGAGATATGTACAAATGCAAGGAGGCCGTGCAGGAGGCGGTCAAATTCTGAGCATTGTCGGTGCGACGTACATTCACAATCGTCAAGTCTAACCCAAGATGTTCAACATAAAATGCGATATAGAGGGATGCTCTTGGTGAGTGCACGCATTCCGGCCTAAGTGGAACACCTACTGGAAATATTCTATAGTTGTCCCACACACATGTGTTGTCGCGGAGTCAGTGCAGTCCCACACGAACCTGTCATTAGGCTTCATCGCCAACCTTTTGTATGGTGATATCGTTGATAATCTAGATTTTGAGTCACGATCCGTCATTCGAGCGGTTGAGGTAAGGTTCTAGTACACAGTCGGCTATGCCAAGGCTTAGAGGGCAAAATAGAAGGCATTGGGATCAAGGTTCGACACATTCGAGGATTCCTACCAAAATCTCCCTAGGCTACTCTGAGTCATACAAGATAGGAATCCCGGCACTCATGTCGATATTCAAGATTCCACACATCCGAAGTGGGCCAATAAGAGAGTACCGCAGCTAGCATTCTTTGCCTTTGGTCCATGCATCAATGCATTCTGGCACTACCGTCTAATTTTGTGCGTAGATGGTATATTCCTGACCAGAAAGTGCAAAGACCAGATACTGATTGAAATAGCGACGGACGGGAACAATCAAGTTCATCCTGTGGTATTTGCTTTCATGGAAAGCGATAACATGGACAACTGGTTGTTGTTCCCGAGGAATGTGAGAATTTCTGTTGTATAGGGTCGTCCCAACGTATGCATCATACATGATCAGCATATGGGCCTATTGAGTGTAATAACCCAGCTACAACAAGGAGAGAACAAACGACTTCTGTGGGTGGATATGTAGAGTTGTGGTGCATAAGGCATTTGGGTGCAAACTTCTACAAGCCACAACAGGACTTGATGAACTTGTTCAAGCAACTGTGCAACCACAACCACTAGTGAAAGTTTGAAGCACTCTGAAAGATTCTGGATGGGTGGACCCAGACGCACAGAAGGGAAGCAGCGCAAAGGGCTGGCCCAAGCGCTACAGGGCCCCCGAAGCTTTGTCCAAACTACCCACAGATGCTCCCAGTTTGACGAGGAAGACAGGGCGCAGGTGAAATACTTCCCGAAGTGAATTAAGCACAAGCCTAAGGAGAAGTGGTTGTAGCCACATGACAGGGGTGGTGCATGATATGGTGTCATAACAACTGATGCGATCATGGGTGTCCTGATATTTCGGTGAGAAGGATAACTCGATTTTAGTGGAGTCGAATCTCACGATTCAGTTATGAATAGCACACGACCAATATGCCCGGCAATCGCTGAACCAACTCCGAGATCGTTATCGACCTTGCTAGAAGCACGATCGACCTAACCACGAAGGTGTATTCCTGCATGCAATCGAAGAACACGCAAGAACAAGATAATAAACAATCTAAAATTGCAAATAATATTGAAATATTTGATAAAGTTGAGATTTTATAGCGGTGTTATGGTTGGTTTAATCGACACAAGCCAATACACAAAGTTGTAATGAAGTTAACTTTTAACTAAACAAAAAATCCAAGAAAACTAGAGGGGTACGACCACCTTAAATAGGGAGGAGAGATGCACATATCTAATAAAATAGCGGGTGGTACTATTCATGACACTGTTCATATATAAATAGTATCTCATGAACAGTATGGGCCACCTAGGGTGGCACCTCCCCTTGAGCCCAAGCATTACAAGGCCTAATCTGGTCTAAATATGTGACACAACACCTTCTTTTAGTGATTATGATGTCCACATAAGGAATTTGAAGGTGGGGCATCATCCGTTGGAAAGAGGACGAGATAAGCTTTCCATCAAGTACTCATAGAGCTCAAAAGAACTCCGTATGTGAAAGTTATGCATGTTTAAAGTTAATATTGTCTCCGGAGGCCGAATTGGATTCCAAAACGTGTCCAGGTCGAACTCTTACTTAGCTTGGACAAAAAGTGATGTGATGTTGCACAAATATACATTTTCATCATTAGATAGCATCATATAGTTCATATAATATAAATACACTCCTAAAAACGAGCTCACCTAATAATTTAATAGAAGCGTACAAGCTCTTGTAATTGAAATAGCAAGCATAGCAAATCTGATTGTATCCATAGTGGTCATGTCCTCATCATCCTCCATTTCTTGAAAACAAAGCCGTCGTCGACTTTTGATAAGCTGAAAATAGGGTAACAAAGAAGCCAAGGTGTATGCATGGTATATGTATATATCATCCGTTTTAACGGTTCTTCGTTGTTGCACAATTAATGTTATAAAACAACAGCGATCATAAAAACTCATTGTATGCTTAGCCCAAGAATAATCATATACTAGTTGGATGCCCGTGCGTTGCAACGGAACTCCAAACCTTATAGAGATAATATTTTCCTTTAATACACAAAGCAAATCAAGTAATGAAAAGATGATTTTACTACATACGGGCATCACTATAGTGCAACATGAGAGAACAAGAATTCTGTACGATAATTTTAGAAATGAAGGGTAGAAATAATATTTTTCCATAATTTACTTCAATACATAAATAACTGATATATCATCATGTAAATTAAGTACAAACCAACAGATAAAGTACACATCATGCATTAAACAGAAATAATAATGGGAATGTAAAAATGAAGTTCATGCAGCAGCATTGTGGAAGACACGTCGTCATGTAGCCTTCATGCAGCAGCCTAATGGAAGATCCACTAACCCTACTGCAAAAAGGAATGCTACCTCGGAAAGCATGTCTGTCAGTGCAGATAGCGGAGTGGTTTCGAATAAAGAATACCAACAAAATGGAAAGAACTTGCAGTTACTTGGGCAGACGCTTTCTGCTACATCCCTCGGTTAATTTCCTAAAAGCCACTGTAACAACAGGAAGATTACTCCAGTATCTTTTTTCTCATGGTAAAAATCAACAAAGAAGTTGGCGTAAAAAAGATCAATTAGAACTGCAAGAAATAATATGTGCAACAGATATAGTAGAACATGGAGGGACGGAGGCTTTATATCCGGAACTTTCTTAGCAAAGTGTCTTGTATAAAATGCCGCCAAGGCACTGCAACAAGATACACAGTGGAGATTAGAAAAATAAATGACATGAATTTCATACTATGTTGGAAGCAACAAAGGCACACATAGTCACAATTGCGAAAAAACAACTACATGGTACGATAATGTCACATTTGATAGGGCAAAGACAACAAGGACGTGGCACAATACAAATGCTGATTACCATACTTAAGCTCATATTATTATTTTTCAGTGCAATTTTTACCTTGTGTGTATGATTTTTATTTTTGTAATGCATTTAACTTGTGGTTACAACAGGATAGTTACTTAAATTTGCTATCCAGAAAGTGATTAAGACAATACAATCAGGCAACTAAGATGAAGTATCTTTTTAATCGTACAAAATAGTGTTTTATCTTCAAAATATACTGGGTTGCATTTTTAAAACAAACAAGAGCATATCTATCCTTCCCAAATATCAATATAGCAAAGCAAGCAGTGCTCTTATTTATGTTATAGTGGGAAATAACCTTGCTTTTTCTTGTCATGCTTTTTTATTAGTATTTTCTTTGCCACTTCTATTTACCACATTTAAAAATGAGGTTTCATTTCCTTAAAAAAAGATTTCACTGATGAGGAAGATCGTTCACTCTTCAGATTGTGCTAGATATCCAACACATTAGTTGATAGAAGTGACGACTGTACAATATCAATATCTGCACTTTGGATTAATTCTACTATCTATGAATGGCTAAATAAGTGAATAGCAGATTTTTCTTAAAGTGTGCTTTGGCAGCATTAGCAAGGTGATTATTCTAATCTTTGGTCAAGGTATTGCATCACTATGTAATGCACTTATTGGTGCATAAAGAACCAGGCTTACTACACACCCATTTTTTATATGTTAAGGTTTGTCATGCTCACACATGCTCTTGATAGTTGGGACTGGGGATGCATTGAAGGATTCCCAGTTGTTGTTCCTTTGTTGAAATCCTCTGATTATCCTTAGAATTAATGAACAGCATATACTAAGGATATGGCAGACACACATACACATGATTATGGATATTCCATAGATGATCTGAAATATACATTGATACTTGTACACTTACTATTGTAATATTGTGATTCCCTAAGCTGGAACTCTCTCTACTACAGTTCATGGATAAATACATGTTTATGTAATCATAGATTGTCCAGCTATCGTATTTGATTCTGTAATCATAGTTTTTTTGCAACACACGTGAACTCATGAACATCTTCAAGGCTATAACATCCTGGCTATTTGGAAGCCAAAATGCTACCTAAAGAACTAACATACAACCAAGTTGTGAAGAATTTTAACTGAAACTCTTCTAAGTACATAAAGGGACCAACTTTAATAGTAGCTTGGCAGGAATAAAGACTGAATTCATCAAACATAATCAAGAAATAATTGAAGTGAACCACTAGCATCATTTAACAAGAAAACATAACATGGAGAGAAATGTCATGCAGTAGTACACTTATTTATTACAGTTCCTCGGTTAACAACTGAAAGTCATACTCGACATTATTAATGAAAGTAAATTTAGTGAACTGTGTGAAACGTGCTGGTCTACTCTCTCCTAACAGAGTCATCATCAACGATCAACTAAATAAATAAAGAAAATAAGAATGAGTCGAAACTCAGCAAGTACAGTAAACAATTGAACATTCAAGGTTATGAACTATTCAATCTCAATACAAATTATGAACTTGTCTCTGAACACTTATGAGTATGAATGGAATGAATGGATGCATTGAAAGGAATGGACTGCACACATGCTCATACCGATATAGCGAGTGACACACCCGTCGGTGCTCACTTAAGCCTGTACTTAATAAAGTCCGGGGATCCAATCACCGTATGAAGAACGTTTCATTCAGGTGTCCGAAATTACCCACATTGGAATGGTGGGTCTTACGTGCCCATACTGGAAATTGATGGGTCTTAACAATTCCACTTCCGTGGACGGAACACAAACAATGCAAGAATGGAATGAACACATGCAATGAATATCACCAATCTTTATCCACATGGATTATCAATTTAAGAACTAAATATTTATCATGGAATATGAACATGAATCATAACAACACCTCATGTCAACAACACTCAATAGAACTCAATATGTCATAACACAGCGTGCTTGCCTTCTGCGATGTGATGTGCTAGGAGGCAACGAAGGTGCTCCTACACTCGTCGCCTCGCCGTCTACACAAATGTGTATAAAAATAAGAACACATAGTAAGACGATGCTACCGGTGGTCTACCATACCCCCTTGACTACTCAATACAACGAATAGACCCGAATCAAAACATACAATTCACCCATTTAAAACAATTATGGACAGCGACACAGAAAAATTCATAATTAAAGATCTGGAACTCGGAATGACATGAATCCAGTGCCCAATGAAACTTAACGAGCAGACCTACAAAACTCTAGTTGACCAGACTTCCTAATTCTGCCAAAACAATTGAGTAAACAGCAGTTGAAAATGTCTCACAGACATCTGTCCACACAATCGGAACAACAGTGAAAATATAACGTAACTTTTACTCTATGAGTCCAATTTCAGTGTTCTTTATCAATCTGAAAATATAATCCAATTATCTATAGAAAACTTTTGGGGTGATAAGTCTGAATCTGACCCTAAATAATTCAAATTGCACAAAACAACTAAACTGACAGTACTCGTTATGGTTCTCAGGACATAAATAAGAAATTTATCATAACTTTTAAACCACAGATTGGATTGTGGTGATCTTGGTGGCTATAGAAAGCTAACAACTGTGGCTACAATTCTCTAGGAGAGAAGAACCTCCATATCGGCCTCTAACAGGTCTAAACAGACCGCGCAACATACTGGAGACTCTCTGGAATTTCCTAAGACAACAATTCGATTTCGTCCCACTAAACAATTTTGGGTCCAAACAGCAGTAAAAAATGAATTGGATCCTTTGTTACCCTTGAAGACCCGCTGGACGACGAAGATCAACCTCCCGAAGAACTCCCCTTTCTTCTTTTTACTTCTTCTTTGGCCGGCCACCGCGAAAGCGGCATCCGGGGAATCGGTTGGAGGGGCGACTTCGGGGAGAACCTTGGGGGCAGCGCCGGGGATCACCGGGGGCCAGCACCAAGGGGAGGAGGCGGTACCAAGGGGCAGGGGAGGCGCCGGTATGGGGTGAGGGGAGTGGCGGCTCTAGGGGGAAGAAGTGGGGAGGGAAAGGGAGATGGGAGGGCCGGCTAAGGTTAGAGGTGGGAGTTGGGGCGCATGGGCCTTGGACCTAGGCGCCTCCCCTCCCACCTTGGCCCATCCTTGGCCGGCCATTGGCCGGCCAGGGTTTGCTCCACCCTGGGTGGAGGCCCACGGTCCAACAATTTTTGAAAAACTCGCATTTTCGAAAAAATTCTCTCTCCCGAACAAATTCAACTCAAAACAAAATTAGGAGTATTACATTCTACCCCCTTTAACAAAATTCGACCCCGAATTCTAATCATCGAAGTGAATACGAGAGTAGAGTACTACAGAGTTGAAATCAACGATATAACTTCGTACCAGAAGTAAACAGATCAGATACTGCTTGCGTAAGCGGGACTCTAGCTCCCAAGTAGCCTCTCTCTCGGACTAGAGAAACCACAACACAAAGACGTAATGCGACGTCCGACCTAACACTCTACTTGAACTTTCTAGGTACACTCATCAGAAGAGGATCGAATGTAAGACCTTACTCGATGGTCAACGCCTCTAACTAAATCTTCAAACTTTGAATGGCTCAGCTGCTCACTTAGCACCAGAACACACAAGACGTTGCGTACTTCGCGTATGTACCCGAGACGGTCAAAGCGATATGCCAACTTTCTAATATCTACGACTGTCGGAAACAAACGAATGTACCTGGGCCACCTTCCCCTTTGGTATGAAAGCACACAAGTTCAAAATCGAATTCTTCATCTAATAGGGGACTCCCCCCTTTAAACAAGAATGCTCAACAGAACTGGTTCTTAAACCACTGACTCACAAAGAGAATCCAACTGGAAATAGGGGCCCTCATCGCATCTACGCAATATTTACTCTCCACCAAAAAGGGTTAAATCCCAAATTTGACAATTCATCTTGGAAACAAATCTTTTTCTAAATAGACAGTTTACAAATGAACACCACAACAACCAAAAGAAAAATCACTCGAATGCCCAAACGAAATACTTCTTGCGGTTTGCCTGAATTGGAAAGAATCAACATGCCAACATAGCGCCAACTCAAATTGCAGAAAACACCAGTCAACAACACAAAACTCAAACGAGAATCAAGAAAACGCCTCATTATCCGATGAGACATCCTTTTCCTCAGTTTCTCTCTTTTAGGAGTAAAACTTCTCTCGAATCTTTGGATACGAACTAATCGCATACCACATGAGCTTAAACCTCTTAGTTAAACATCGTCAAATTATGTATAAACTGAAATACATCATCCACACCATTGTGGAGAGGCTCTATTGAATCCACCGAATACTCTAGGTAACTCATTCTACTAACAACATCGATTTGATAGAAAGCATCCAAAGCACCACCGAATAGGTCCCACGTAATCACATTACCTCCAATCTCCAAGAATAACTCAAAATCCTTAGCACGCACGTTCATGTACCACATTAGAAGGGTCCTATCAGTGATCATACCACTGCTCAGGAACTTCCATTATTCCACTTTCTTTACACACAAACATTGTGTGACCAAAGGTCTAGCATAAAAATACAAAGCTCAGATTTAACCTCCAAGACCTCTACAACAAATTTCTCTTATAATAGATAATGAATTCATCGGACTAAATCTCTAACATTCCCACAATCCTATCATACTCACTCCTTGACATCATCAGAAATCACACACACCGTCTCGCTCAATGCCCAGAACCACCCCTCGGTACCATCTAACAATACTATCCAATTGCGTTACTCTATAAAATTAATCAAGGTTTCCATGACTTCGATAATCCCCAACTTTTCAACAAGAACTAACGTTCAGAAGTTTCACTATACCATAGGTTATACTCAGTCGTAACCCTATTCAGATTTACTTCGAAACCAAACATTCCATGTGAATCAAAATTCCTTCAAGAGGTACAGATTAAAACAAATTCATCTTTTACTACTCCTCCAATAGCTTGGAAGCAAGACTCACCACCACGATTTCTTATCCCCACCAACAGTTGCCAAAATAACACTTTGTAAAAAAAATCTTGTAACACAAAACTATTGATCCTTTCTCAAAAGAAAGAGGCGAACAAGGATAAGTTTCTGTAACACCCTGGCTATTTGGAAGCCAAGATGTCACCAAATCAATCAAAATTCTAGTAATTGAATGGATGTACAACAATAACAATAATACCAAAACCATAATTGCTACGAAGCCAACATTAAAGTTAACAATTTCAAATGAAGAATAGGGCAACAAATATATCGGGAACATATAGTAACCATATCCAAGTTGGATTATTACAATTCAACAATTATCAAATGGTTGACAGGAATTAAAATATCAATGAATGCTGATTTAAGATGGGTAGTGTGCATCGTGCTGGTCTAATCCCACCCAAGACTTGTCTTCTTCTTCATTTACCTAAATTAAACAAAACAAGCAAGAATGAGCCAAAAGACTCAGCAAGTACTAAACATGTTAAATCAAGCATGTAGTGGACAAGCTAAGTTCAACCATCGTATGAACAATTCACGGAAAACATACATGAATGAATGGAATGTACGAATGCTTTGAAGGAATGGACTGCTCAACAGCTTATACCGGTATAACGAGTGATACACTCGTCGGTATTCACTTAAGCCCGTACTTAACAAAGTTCGGGGACCCAAATACCGTATGAAGAATGTTTCATACGGGTGTCCAAGATTGCCCACATGGAGTGGTAGGACTTACATGCCCATACTGGAGTTGATGGGTCTTTCAATTTCCACTCACGTGGTCAAAACGAAAAATGATGCGTGTATGGAATGGATCACATGCACTGAATATTTATCACATAAGAATGAATAAACTAAGTTGCATAGGAACATGGATAGCAAGTCTAGCAATACATCCACACGCAATCATCAACATTACATAAGAAAAGACAAAGTACTTGCCTTCCGTGCTGTGACGTGTTAGGAGGCAACAACGGTGCACCTCCACTCACCGCCTCACCGCCTACACAAATAATTATTCAAAATAAGGATAACATGGATTGTCATAGCTACAGGAGGCCTACATTAACCCTTCGGCTATTCAACGTAGTCAATGGGGTTAAAACTAGTATTACACTATTCAGACTCCTGCCCATCCTACTGGACAGCAGTATTAGAAAAATCATAATTAATTATATGGAACTCGAAACAACATGAAACCAGTGCCCATTGAAACTTAACGCGAAAAACTACGAAACTCTAGTTGACGGGGTTCTTTGATTAGGCTAAAACAGTTGGCTAAACCGCAGTTGAAAACAACTGACAGACATCTGTCCAGAATACAGAATAGCAATAAAGAAAATGATGTAACTTTCATTCTACTGATCCAATGGAGGTGATCTTTATCAATTTGGAAATATTATTCAAAGGGATACAATAACCTAGTTGGGTGGAAGTTCTGAATCTGAATCTAACTAGATAAAAACCGAGGAACAAACCGATAGTCCCCAGATCCAAGATAGACAAACAGTGCTCGGTTAAACAATTCATATCTCCTAAACCGTAAGGGGAAATCTCGTGATCTCGGTGCCAAAAGAAAGCTTACGACCTGAGGAACAAAACTTTAGGATACGAAAATCCGAGATTCGGCCTCTAAAGGGTCGAAACTGGTCGTGGAAGGTGCCGGATGTGTTCTGGAATTTCCAGAACAGAACCCGATTTAAACCTAATCAACAATTATGCAATCAAATCGAACCAAACTACGACATTGGATCATTCGTTACCCTTGAAGACCCGTAGGGAGATGTTGATCCACCTCCCGAAGATCTTCCCCCTTTCTCCTCCCTTCCTTCTCCAATGGCCGGCCACCACGGGGACGACGGATGACCGGAGACGCCGGCGGAAGGAGGCGACCTCGGGGATCACCGGGGGCAGCAACCAGGGGAGGAGGAGACGCCGGGGAGGGAAGGAGGCGCCGGATTTTGGGAGAGGGGAGGATGGAGGTGGCGGCCATAAGGGGGGAGAGGAGGGAGTGGGGGAGGCGGCTAGGGTTGGGGCGCCTCTCCCCCCCCTTGGGCCCTCCCCTCTTGAGCCGCTGGGCATGGATCATGCCCAGGTTGTCATATTTTTGCGAAAACCCCCTCTCCCACAAAAAAATCTAATTCTTTAAATTCTTTTTCGTCCTCGACTTCTTTTAAAATCTTCCGATTCGAATCCGGGGTATTACAGTCTTCCTCACACAAGAAAATGTTGCTCCTCACAGCGAAGCACGAAACCAAAAGTAATATTCTGATAATGGTGATCCTGGAAAACGAAAGTCGAGTTCACAGTTGAGGGCACACCTCCCTCAAAAGATAACAAGAAATAACAGCCGATAAGAAAAAAAACATTGCCATTGAAACTCGACATCTCTTGAGCGGAAAGAGCGAAAAATTTAGGACCGATTCAAATAACCACAAGTTACAAACTTGACTCAAATTTTCAAATACTCCTACTGCACTATTTCCTTTAACACTGAAACAAATCTTTTGACTAACAACACTTTGCCACAACGACAAGATAAGGTCTTTAGTCCAAACCAAAAGATCTAATTAAGAATCAATAAAATTCTTCAACACGTCATATTTGCTCAGAACAGTTCAACTACACAAGAAACATGAGATCTAAATAATCTCAGCCACCAAACTCGAAACATTTTTATTTACGGGTTTTCACGAAAAGCAAACAGATTATTCTACTCTTAAAGGAACCAACATAATTTTTCTTTGTTTGCAACCTCACGTTATCATCTAAGACCAAAGAGCCTTTAAGATTAAATTCACACGAACCTCTTAAGAAACAACAGGACAATCCAATACCTCAATTTATTTAAAATAATTTCAGTTACCAGATGGTTCATGAGCTCCAAAATATCACGAAAGCTAAATTTGAAATATTCTCATTTGAACAATATCACCAAAGGCGATCAAATTACTACAAGTGTTAACATCAATCTTACAACAAGAATTAGAAAACACTTCGAAAGACCCACGTGAAAAGAATGAGTTGATTCTTTCTCAAAAAAAGAGGTAAATGAAAACGATTTTCACCAACTAAAAAAATCATTTACCACTAGCAATGAATACAGGACCAAGGGAAAACCAATTAAGCAATATACTCATAGCGCATAAGTGGAGTCCGCATTTGAAAGTATAGTCCTCAGAAGAAGAGAATATCAGACATTAACAAATAAGTATAAACGAGCATTCAAATCAAAGCATTCGCATCACTCAAGAACCATTATAACTTTACAACATATCGCTTTACTCGACAAACTTCGTTTATCCCATAAAGCTTGAACTCTCAAAAGATCATGAACACAAAAGTTGAAATTTGATCATTTTAGAAATATCACGAAAGACGATCAAATTTCTTTCTCTATAAAAGAATCAACATTACCCTCACATAACACCACAGACCTTTCAAAGGGGTTTCGACACTTTTCTTTTTCAAAGGGAAGTTCGAAACTCCAACACTCCAACTACTCCAAAAGAAATGAGCATAGTCAAAACTTTATTCAATGAACTTTGCAAAAGATAATTCACATTCTCCAAAATACCAAATGGATAACGAGGTCACCTTTACCAACAAGAAAGATATGACTAACATAAAAGAGAACGATCTTGTCAATAATAACGTTTACAAGTAGCAA
Source organism: Hsuehochloa calcarea (assembly GCA_036346395.1). Lineage (NCBI taxonomy): Eukaryota > Viridiplantae > Streptophyta > Magnoliopsida > Poales > Poaceae > Hsuehochloa > Hsuehochloa calcarea. The sequence continues at coordinate 74,239,479 of CM070594.1, read as the reverse complement.
AGAGAGCTCAGCAGTCAGAAAGACAAGAATTGTTTAAAAAACAAATAGGGACCAATAGAAACCCGCAGCCCACCATTTTGTTTGAGTACAACCTCCGACTTAATCACAACAAAGCACGACAAAAGGGGTTTTAACACTTTTCTTCATAAAAGAGATGCGTTAAACATCAACACGCGGAATGATCCAAAAGAAATACACGGAACCAATGCTTTCTCGTGTTAACGAACTTGCAACAGAAAACTCTCATTATTCAAACTATCAAACGAGTAAATGAGTCGCTCTTTTCCATTGAAAAAGAAGGAACAACCATGAAAATATTGTTACTGCCAATTGACGAAGATCACCAATAGTAAAAGCAACCTAATAGTCGAAAAACAATAATTGTTTCACAGAACCATTAAAGACCCATTGAAACTCATCAACTACCATGAACTATGAACCCCAAGAGAAATTCATCAACCACCACCGGACAAGAATTTACCAAATTCAGAAATCAAGGAAGAGAACAACCTTCTAAAGCAACTCACGCTCAACACTTGAAACTATGGTACTCGGGATAAATACTCCCCTAACCACACGCCACGAACGATGGTGTAACATGGTGAATCCGAGAGTAACAACCACGACCTCAACTTCTTAACATCTGTTATCAACACGCATAACTAATGTAATCAATTATGAATATATAGGATCATCTCATGACAATCATAGAATAAATTCATAGATATATGATATCACATCATATCATAGATTAACAACAACATAGCACAAAATAATTCAACAACAACTTATTAATCGAGTACATCAATGGAAATACGAAAGCAATGAATTACCCATTCCCTCCTACTGTGCATAGTGTGTCATTTTAAGATTTTTCTACTAACCACGGACCTAAAGCCCGCTCTGATACCAACTGTAACACCCTGGCTATTCGAAAGTCAAAATGCTACCTAAAGAACTAACATAGAACTAAGTTGCGGAAGAATTTAAAATGAAAGTCTTCTAAGTATATAAAGGGACTGAAAGCAATCGTATGGCACTAGAATTACTTGATGAGACCAATAGGCAGGGTACATATATATAACCGAACAGTCGGTGTGAACACGAGACCGACCCGAACAGTCGGTGTGAACACGAGACCGAAACGAACAGTCGGTGTGAACACGATCCCGAACCGAACAGTCGGTGTGAACACGATATTTGTCTAACATGCCCCCGCAGTCTGAGCGTCTACTTACAGACGTTCAAACTGGACCAAAAATCGGTAAAGACAGACGTAGGCAATCCCTTGGTGAAAATGTCGGCATACTGGGATGATGTCGGGACATGAAGAACGCGGACAGTACCAATGGAGACATGCTCCCGAACAAAGTGAAGATCAATTTCAATATGTTTGGTGCGTTGGTGCTGAACCGGGTTGGATGACATGTAGATGGCGCTGATGTTGTCGCAATACACCAAGGTAGCCTTGCTGGGTGGGGAGTGGAGCTCACATAAGAGTTGGCGCAGCCAGGATGCCTCAGCCACGGCATTAGCCACACCACGGTACTCGGCTTCTGCTACTGGACACAGTGTTCTGCGCTTGGAGGACCAGGAGACGAGGCTATCCCCGAGGAACACGGCATAGCCCGAGGTGGACTTGCGGGTATCGGACGGCCGGCCCGGTCGGCGTCGAGTAGACAACGGATCGAATCAGGTTGAAGGTCGAAGAAGCAGCCCAAGGTGTAGAGTGCCACGAATATAACGCAGATACGCTTCAAGGCGGCAAGGTGAGGCTCCCGAGGATCGTGCATGTGAAGGTAGACTGCTTTGGACGGCGTAGGAGATGTCCGGACGTGTGAAGGTGAGATCTTGAAGAGCACCACCAAACTCTAGAAATCAGTGGCGTTCGACGGGTGCCATCCAAATAAACCTTGGAATGTATCCACCGGGTGGAGCAGGCTTACACTCACCATGCCGCGCGGTCTAGAATCTCTTGCATATCTTGGTCATGAGAGAAAAAGGCCATCAGACCACCGCTGAACCTGCATCCCGAGGAAGTGATGGAGATCACCCAAGTCTTTCATCGAGAACTCCTGCTGCAAAGCAGTGATGGTGCGATGGAGGAGTGTGGTCGGCGGAGCTGTGAGGACGATGTCATCCACATAGAGCAGCAGGTAGATGAGTTCAAGACCATGGTGGAACACGTGAGCGAGGTGTCGGACTTGGTTTCCATGAACCCGAAAGACACCAAGTAAGCCGCAAAGCGGATGTACCATGCTCGAGCGCTTGCTTGAGACCGTAGAGCGGTTCAGATGGCGACGTAATCGGATGAGAGGAATCCTCGAACCCGGAGGGTGCACGCAGATAACTGTCTCATCAATGTTGCCATGGAGGAAGGCATTCTTTACATCAAGTCGCCGAATAGGCGATTCTGGGAGAGGGCGGCGAGAGGCACGATTCGCCACGTAGCCGGTTTGACGACGGGTGAAGGTTTCGAAAAATCAACTCTGGCGCTGTGAAGCCGCGGAGGACCCAATGAGCTTTATGCGATCCAAATGAACCATCACCTGAAACTTGTGTTTGAAGATCCACTTGCTGATCACCACATCCGCGCCAGGGGCGCGAACAAGATCCCAAGTGTTGTTACGGAGAAGGGCAAGATGCTCATCTAGCATGGCAACAGCGCGATTCGGGTCGGCAAGAGCGGCCGGTATGTCCTCGAACAGAGACAATGGCAAGTGTGTTGTACGCACCTGGTTGTCTGGAAGCCATGTTTCGCCACGTGGTCATGGAGTGTGTATTGACCACGGGAATGGCAATCGCGCCTTTGGAAGGGACGCAGGGCGGTGGAGGCGCCGAGACGCAGTGGAGGCACCGGAGTACGGCGGGCGCCACCGTGTACACCGAGTGGTGACGTGAGCCGGTGATGGCAGCTGGGCAGCCGCAGGGGACGCCGGGGTAGTCGCGCGTGGCTGTGTGGAGGATCTTGCGGCGGCCGCGACGGGTCGTCGGCGTAGTCGAGTCTTTGGTGGCGTCGTGGCGAGGAGCGAGCAAGGCGCGCCGGTGGACACCGCTTGCTTTGCGTGGCGGTCGGATGAGGCACTTCTGGAGACCCAGCCGCACATGGCAGTGCGGGCAGAGAATGCGGTGATGGTGATCCTGCAGGTAAAAAAGACCGTGTCGGGCCTATGGGCACCGGAACGGGATTAGTAAAGGTGTCCAAAAACTCGAAGTCCGCAGTGGATGGGGTGTCTGGCTGCTCGGCAAAAGGAAAGGAGGACTCGTCAAAGATCACATGGCGAGATATGATGATCTTGTTGGAGTTGGTGTCTAGACAGCGGTAGCCTTTATGATGAGCAGAGTAGCCAAGGAAGACACACAAAGTGGAGCGCGAAGCAAGTTTGTGGGCAGCGGTGGCGGTCAAGTTGGGATAACAACGACAACCGAAGATGCGCAGATGGTTATACGCGGACGGAGAGCCTAGCAAGGCTTCATGAGGCGTACGGGAGCGCAGCGTTTTGGTTGGTAAGATGTTGAGTAGAATGGTGGCGGTGTTCAATGCCTCGACCCAATACCGAGGAGGATGACAGTCTTGGAAGAGGAGGGACCGAACCACATTGTTGAGAGAGCGGATGGCGCGCTCAGCCTTCCCATTCTGAGCAGAGGTGTAAGGGCACGACATTCGGAGGTGAGTGCCGTGGGTCAGGAAGAAGGTGTGGGCGCTGGTTGTCAAACTCGCGCCATTGTCGCATTGGACAGATCGATGGTGCGCCAAACGTGTGGAAACAAGAGCAAAGAAATTAGATAGAGTCGAAAGGTGTCGGACTTGAGGCGTAAAGGAACGCCCACATATAGTGTGAGCAATCATCGAGGATGACCAAATAATATTTGAATCCCGAGACACTAGGACCGGCGAGGTCCATAAATCACAGTGTATGAGTTCAAAACTATGTGAAGCACGTGATCTTGACACAGAAAAGGAAGACGAACATGACGCCTTGGTGACAAGCATGACATATAGTATTTTTAATATCTTTGTTATAAGCCATAAGTTTGGACAGAGTCTCAAATCCGGGATGACCGAGACGACGATGCCATAGAGTGGACGCAGGCGGTGGTGGCGAGGTGTGCGGCGAGAAGTGATGACGCGCGCAGGGACGAAGAGGGTAAACGGCCAGAGCTATTGCACCGGTGATCACTCTCTGGAATGCGATCCTTCACGAACAACCAAGCAGGTCAAATTCAACGAACAATTGTTGTCGGCGAATCGCCAGACGGAAATTAGGTTCTTAATAAGACCCAGAGAAACAAGGACATTATTAAGACATAATGAACCGGAAGATGGTATGCCGCTGGAGGTGACGGGAAGTAAAGCACCGTTACCGACAACAATGGAAGATAGAAGAGGATACCGCTGGGAAGAGGTGTGGGAAAGAGTACCGGCGTCGGAGGTCATATGCGAGGTGGCGCCGGTGTCGAAGATCCAGTCGTGTTGCTGAGGCGGAGTCAGCGACACGGTGTTGAAGGAGGAAGCCAGACCCTGCGCATCCCAGGATGGCATGCCAGCCGTGGGGTAGTAGTAGCCGGGGGGAGCCCACGGCCCTTGGGCGCCGGCGACGAAGGCCTGTGGCTGAGGAGGACGAGCAGCCGGCAGCGGAGCCAGGGGAGGACGATTCCCAGGCCACATGCTGATGGAGCCGGACCAGGGCTTGTAGAAGCTGGGCCATGGACCGCCTGGAGGAGCTTGCGCGAGATCTTCTTGCCGTTCGGCACAGAGGAGCCGGACCAGTGCGGGCGTGCATGCCGCCTTTGCCCTTGCCACCGCCGCGTGTGCTGCGCTTGTCGCCCTTGCCAGAGTTCCTGGAGTTGCCGTCGTTTCCAAGAGAGGCGCTGGGAGGCTGCTGCGGTGGTGCAGTGGGCTTGTTGGGTTGCTGACCAGCAGGGCCGCCAGCGCCGTAGGTAAGGAGGGCGGTCGGGGAAGGCACCGAGCGATGAGCCATGTTGAGTTCTTCAAGCAGCAGATCGGTCCGGGCTTCCAGGAAGGTGGGGAACGGGCGCCCACGTTGAAGGTGCATGCCGATGGAGGCGAAGCGCTCGTTGAGGCCGCGGATGACGTTGAGGACGAGCGTACGATCAGTGACGACCTCGCCCAAGTCGCCTAGGGCATCGGCCATGGACTTGAACTTGCGGCAGTAGTCGGTGATGGGGAGATCGCCACAGACGAAGTGGCGAAAGCGGCGTCGAGGTAGAGCGCGCCGCCGCGGTGCCGAGGAACCGGTGCTCGAGGCGAGCAGACGGCGGCGATGGCGATGGCATGGTTGTCCCGAACAATCTCCTCGAGATCGGGAGAGACTGTGCCAAGGAGCCACGTCATGACGACGCAGTCCATGCGCTCCCAGTCGGGGTAGGTGTGGTCGGCGGCGTCGGTGAGAACATGGCGCCGAAGGGAGAATTTCCCAAGAACCAGGAGCATCTGGTGGCGCCACGGTGTAGTTGTTGTTCTCCATGTCGAGGACGGCGGGGACGAGAGCGTGGATGTTCTGGACGCCGACGGCCTGGGCGTGGAGGTTGATGATGGCGGCGGACTCGTGCGTCAGGAGAGCGTCTGGAGCAGCTGAGGAGAACCACCGTCGCCACCGTCGTTGGTAGAGGAGGCGGCGCTTTACGGTGGGATGGCGGCCTTGGCGCTTCTCGCTCTGGGCGGCACGCGCGCGGCGCCGCGGCGCGAGCGGCAATGCGGCATCGCGCCTCGAGCCTGGCGCGGCCTCTCGCTTTCGGCGGCCTAGGCGCTACTGAGAGCGACGGCCGTAGCCGCTTCTTGGCGGCGGCGCTCCTCGCAGCCAGCGGCGCGCTTCGGCCTCGGTAGCACACGCACGCCGGCGGGGTGGCGCGGGTGCGTTCAACCTCAAGGGCGGCCTCGGCATCGGCGGCAGAGGAGGCGGGTGGAGCGGAGCGAGGCATGAGGGCGGGGAAGGATGCGCAGCAGGGAGGCGCGCGGGGTGCGCAGCTGAGAGGCGCGCGGGTTAGGGCAGCGGAAGGAGAAAAAACCTAAGCGTCTGATACCATGAAAGCAATCGTATAACACTAGAATTACTTGATGAGGCCAATAGGCAGGGTACATATATATAACCGAACAGTCGGTGTGAACACGAGACCGAACCGAACAGTCGGTGTGAACATCAGACCGAAACGAATAGTCGGTGTGAACACGAGACCGAAACGAACAGTCGGTGTGAACACGATCCCGAACCGAACAGTCGGTGTGAACACGATATTTGTCTAACAGGGACCAATCTTAATAGTAGTATGGCAGGAATAAAGACTGAATTCATCAAACATAATCAAGAAATACTTGAAGTGAACCACTAGCATCATTTAACAAGAAAACATAACGTGGAGAGAAATGTCATGCAGTAGTACACTTATTTACTACAGTTCATCAGTTAACAACTGAAAGTCATACTCGATATTATTAATGAAAGTACATTGTAGTGAACTGTGTGAAACGTGCTGGTCTACTCCCTCCCAACAGAGTCATCATCAACGATCACCTAAATAAATAAAGAAAACAAGAATGAGTCGAAACTCAGCAAGTACAGTAAACAATTGAACATTCAAGGTTATGAACTATTCAATCTCAATACAAAGTATGAACTTGTCTCCGAACACTTATGAGTATGAATGGATGCATTGAAAGGAATGGACTGAACACATGCTCATACTAGTATAGCGAGTGACACACCCGTCGGTGCTCACTTAAGCCCGTACTTAACAAAGTCTGGGGATCCAATCACCATATGAAGAACATTTCATACGGGTGTCCGAAATTACTGGAATTGATGGGTCTTAACAATTCCACTCCTGTGGTCGGAACACGAACAATGCAAGAATGGAATGAACACATACAATGAATATCACTAACTTTATCCACATGGATTATCAATTTAAGAACGAAATATTTTCATGGAATATGAACATGAATCATAACAACACCTCATGTCAACAACATTCAATAGAACTCAATATGTCATAACACAGTGTACTTGCCTTCTGCGATGTGACGTGCTAGGAGGCAACGAAGGTGCTCCTACACTCGTCGCCTCGCCGCCTACACGAATGTGTATAAAAAACCGAATCGTGGTTTGGTGCTTGCCATCTTCAGAGTGGAGGAAGAGCAACCTTAGTGGAGCGAGGTGTTGGTTCGTGTTGGAACCGGTCCAAGTGGTTGGACTTACCTCGGAGGTGTTAGCTTAATTAGTGGAGCCGGTCCAACGTGGTTGAGCTTACCTCAACGTGGATTAGGGGAGACTGGCAAGTCTCCAAACACCACGGTAAAGCATAATCGTGTCATCTTTCTTTATCTTGTGCTTTACTTTGAGCAATTTACATTACATGCTTTAATTGCTTATATATCTTTGTATGATTGCTCTTATTGAATTGTATTCATATTGTTGGTGCACTTAGGGAAGCCTAGTTGATTTAGGTTTTAATTGTGCAAAACTAATTTGTTATTAGCTTCCGCATTATATATTGGTTTCTGCGCTAAAGATTTTTAAAATCGCCTATTCACCCCCCTCTAGTCGGCCACCTCGATCTTACACCATGACGCACCAAGCTCAATGGTCTCCTCGCCCTCCTAGGGGAGGATGGTATTGAGGTGGCTACAGTGATGCACATCTATCACCGAGTCAAGCAACTCGTACGACCACTGCGCAGTGTGTTCTAGGTCCGCCATACCTGAAAATTCAGTGCATACATTGTAAAGACTACGAAAAATGTATATATGGTAATAACAAGCGGCATTGACAAAATAATTACCAGCCACAAATAGAAACCAAATTTAAGCTGAGATTATTTTGGTTAAGCTACACAAACCTCACTAACCTACTCTGTAATTTTTACATATTTTTAATAGGAATGTTGCTATTTTCCTACTTTAAAAATATTTTGTAATAGGGTCTTCCAATTTTAACAGAATTTGTAAATTAGCACCTAGTGAAAATAAAAACAATAAACAAAGTTCATAATTTTTATCATTCAGCTATATGTAGCCTATGTAGCAACTCTGGATCATCCAGCTATACAAAGTTCATAGTATTTTCGTCACTAACAAAATGGAAACAAAAAATAATGACCACAATATTTTAATTTGTCTCTACATAACCTATGTAGCAACTCTGGATTTGTTTTTACAATTTAAGATGTGTCATGCTATTTTTCTAGTTTAAAATTAATTATCGGCATTAACAAGAGAATTATCGTGCACAAATGGGAAGCAAAATAAAGGTGGGATTATTTTTATTACACTTTACCTACCTACTTAGCTACTCTACAATTTTTACAGATTTGTAATATGTGTCTTCCTATTTTTGCAAATTTACCTTAAGTCGTTCGAGTCTGGAACATTCATAATATGTGCACGATGAACTAGACTATACACAACCGAAATCATATACTACATAATTTGACTAAAGTTATCTAATATATTGAATTCTATGTTACTATTTTTGTTTACTAACTGATAAGGTTTTGACATGATGTACAAAGTTGCAAAAACATGTACTGCAAGATGGTTGATCGGATCGATGCTATGTCTCTCTCTCTCGAACGAACTGGTAGAGCTTCGCTACCTTTCTTCTCTCCCTCTCCTCCTTTTTCTCTTTTTTTCTGGAATTAAAATGACATTTGGACTGATTTTTGCAGTTTTATAGAGATAGACCTGGCAACAAGAACACTCTGTCACCAATTGAACTCGCGATAGAGAGTTGGACCGGCGACAACGACCAAACAGGTCCTTGTCGCCAGTTGAACTGGCGACAGGAGCCTGTTGTTAGTTCAACCGGCGACAAGGGCCTAGTTTTGTTATTTTTTTGGAACGACTATTTATTGTTGTAATTATTTTTAAAAATAATATTATTTTATAAAAATTCTACAAAGATATTCTTATATTCTAAGTGTCTTATGTAGTACCTAAAGATTTTTGTTTGTATTCATGTTGGATAAGAAACAATATCAACTACTAAATGTCGAAATCTTTTTGATTTAATTAATTTATTAGCTTGTATATATACGTTTCTTTTGGATCCGTTGCAGCGTGGTTGAAGTTCTTTAGAAGGGTAGTTTTGGATAGGGATGAAAATGGATCGGATAGTTTCCGATCGATCCGGACGGAAACGGATTCGGATTGTCTCGGATCGGATTTTTCTCGGATAATTTTTGGATCGGAAACGGATTCGGATATTTTTGTCGGAAACGGAAACGAATATGGTAGGCATGCTATCCGGCGGATACGGATACGGATACGGATTATCCGGATAAGACCAAGTCCGGATATCCGGATTTGGGCCCAAAAGAAGAGGATTTCAGCCCAAAAGAGAAAATTAGATTTTAATTGATTTCTGAATTTTAGAAAATACAACAAATCAAACAGCCTTTTATAAAATAGCAAATAGAGTTTTAAAAATTCTAGAAAAAATCACAAAAATTCATTGAATTATTTTAAACTTAATCAAATTAAGTCCAAGTTAAATTTGGTTTTTATTTTTGCACATAAATTATTTTTAATTCCTGAAAAATAGGAAAAACCTTTTAAAAATCCACAAAATTCAAGAAATTAATTATTATTTTTTCATTTTCACTTTAAATCCAATAAAATCATAGAAATCTCAATAAATTTTATTTTTGACATTAAAACTAGGAAATTCAATAATTGACTTTATTTTATTATTATTTTCTTTTTAACCAAGAAAACTCTTTTAAATCTCAGAAAATCCAATAAAGTAATAAATTTATTAATTTTATTTTTGGTAACATACTTTGGGATGTTACAGTCATTTGTGTATAGATTAACCATCTCGCCTGATCAATGTTAGTGTGAACTAAGGTTTACGTGTGTGATGAACTAAGTGTGAATATGTGATGACTTGTGACTTTGTGAGTTATGATTTATGAGTTAAATATGGTAAACTAAGTGTTATATTTGTGATGAATTAGTTAATGCAATTTTCTAGTGCCATTGTTATGTGTGGTTGCTGAAAATATGAATAATTCATAAATGTTTGCATCAAATTAACTAGTTATATGTTTTCGCTAATTCCTGACATACAATTTAGGGGGTTTTCATGTTCCGAAAAATATCCGTGACCGTATTCGTTTCAATTCGTATTCGCTCCTTATTTGTATTCGATATTATTCGTATTTGTATCCAGAGTATTCGTATTCGTGTCCGGATTCGGGAAAAAAAAATATGAAAGCGAATATGATAGAGACATTATCCGTCCTTATTCGATTCGTTTTCATCCTAGTTTGGATGAATAGGAATATGTCGCATTGGATTTCACTGCGTTACAGTGGGGTGTACGAGAGTGTAGGGTGCCAGGTGTACGGGCAGTGATGAGTTAGCGCATACGATGGGCCCGCACGCCACCCCTATCCATGAGTCCGCCTCACGGCGTGGTCGGGTCTTAGCGCGCCGCTACATCGAGACAAGCGACCCGCAGTCGTTGATCCAAGTGGACCCGTCCATCCGAAATGATGCAATGGATTAGCGGCGTTGGGGGAGGGCCTTATGGCGAGGCATTCGCATCAAATTTTTCTTCCCGGTGCGTGCGGGCAGTGCGATTCCAAGTGTTGGAATGATCCCTTCTGCCTCGGAGTCCCAGGGGCATGTTGGCCCCGCATCGGGAGTGTTGAATAATAATCGTTGGGACGATGAACGGTAATACAATCACACAATAATGCAATCAATCAATAACACCAGAGCCGCCAAATGAGAGAGAACACCAGAAAACTTTATTAATGAATCAGGGATGATTACAGGGGTGCACCGCCTCTCTATTTATAGACTAAGCCCACAGGGGCAATTTTGGTATTTGCCCATACTAAATCTTCTAGATTTCTTAACACTCCCCCTTGGGCGAATACCAAGGCATGCACATGCCTCATTAAAAACTCCTCCCAAAAACCCAGTGGGAAAAAAGGGATGGAGAAAAGAGTGCATTGCATCCATTTCTTGGATCGCACTTGTTGCCTCATTAAAAACATTTACGTGAGAAAACTTCAAGAAAACTCACAAAGGAAAAAAGAGTGCAACATTTGGATCTTCGGGATCATGTAAATCTTCTGGTATTACATATGGGCTATGGTTCAGGGATTCACTCCCCCTGAACCTTATAACTCACTAAGTCGTCTCATCCCTATGCCTCTAACACATTTGTGGAAGCTAGAGGCTGGGAGAGATTTTGTGAATAGATCTGCTAGGTTATCACAAGACTTAGCTTTTAACACATTTATCTCTCCGTTCTTCTGAAGTTCATGAGGATAAAAGAATTTAGGAGCAATATGCTTCGTGATATTACTCTTAACATAGCCCATTTGCATTTGTGCAATACAAGCGGCATTATCTTCATAGATAATAGTGGGGTTATCGACGGTGCTTATGCCACATGACTTCTTGATATGGCTAATCATCTGCCTAAGCCAAACGCATTCTCGCGAGGCTTCGTATAATGCGATTATTTCTAAGTGGTTGGCGGACGTAGCTACCAAAGTCTGTTTAAATGATCGCCAAGAGATGGATGTACCACCACAAAGAAATACAAATCCTGTCTGGGATTTCGCATTATGTGGATCAGACAGATATCCTGCATCTGTATATCCAACCATAGACATGTCTTGGTTCTTTGGGTAAAATAATCCAAGATCTTGTGTACCCTGAAGGTACCTGAATACGGTTTTAATGCCAGCCCAATGTCTTCGAGTTGGAGCTGCGCTATGTCTTGCTAGCAAGTTTACTGCAAAGGCAATATCTGGCCTTGTGCAGATAGCTAGATACATTAGTGCCCCAATAGCACTTAAATATGGAACTTCTGGTCCAAGAATTTCCTCATTTTCCATCTTTGGTCTAAAAGGGTCTTTATCCGCTTCTAGGGATCGGACCACCATCGGGGTTTTTACCGGATATGATTTGTCCATGTTAAATTTCTCTAGGACTTTCTTGATATATGAGGATTGGTATACAAAAACTCCTTCAGGGAGGTGCTCCAGCTGCAGGCCTAAGCAAAATTTGGTTCGGCCCAAATCCTTCATTTCAAATTCTTTAACCAGATAAGAACTTGCTTCTTTTATATTTTCTGTCGTCCCGATGATATTCAGATCATCGACATATACTGAGATAATACAGAATCCATTCTGGGATTTCTTTATGAATACACAGGGACAGTCTTCACTATTAGTATATTCTTTCTTCAGGAGGAATTCACTAAGTCGGTTGTACCACATTCTTCCAGATTGTTTTAATCCATACAACGACCTTTCCAGCTTGACGCTGTACATATTTCGATTTACTTTATTTTGATTCGGAATCTTTACTCCTTCCGGGACTTTCATATAAATATCAGAATCAAGTGACCCATATAGATATGCTGTCACTACATCCATTAACTGCATACATAAATTCATACCTGCTGCCATTGATATTAAGTATCGGAACGTGGTTCCACTCATAACAGGAGAATAAGTTTCATCATAATCAATACCGGGTCTCTGCGTGAAACCTTGTGCCACTAATCTCGCTTTGTATCTCACCACCTCATTATTTTCATTTCTCTTCCGGACGAAAACTCATTTGCATCCTACAGGGAATACCTTGGGTGGTGTTTGGGCTATCGGGCCAAACACTTTTCTTTTATTCAGCGAGAGTAATTCTGCCTCAATTGCTTCCTTCCATTTACCCCAGTCTGAACACTTCTGGCATTCAGCTAAGGACTTTGGTTCTGGATCCAGTTCAAGGTTTCTAGCAATTTTAGAGGCGAAATAGATGTCGACAACTGTAGTTTTCCTTTTATATAGTTCTCCTGATTCAACAAAATTAGTGGATATTTCTTCATTCATTTCGTCCAGCTCCTCGTGATTTCCCACAACGACGGAGTCTGGTTGTTCAAAATCGATATTAGGCTGTGCGCGCATAATTGTCTTGGGTTTACTATCTTCGAGATTATTTCCTTCAGGGGTATTTTTAACTTCAGGTTGATTCTCTTTAACTGACCAGAAAGATGTCTTATTGAGTTCTATTTTCTGCAGACGTCTCCGCGGAATTGAGGCCTCATTCTCCGGTGCTCTCCCCCTCTTCTTCACATGAGGGGTTGGAGTGGTTCGAGTATCCTTCTGGGGTATTTCTACTCTCTCTGGAGCATTTGATGCTGGTATATAAGACTTTGTTACTCCCTTCTGATCAGTGAATGCATCTGGCAAGTTATTTGCAATTTGCTGTAGGTTTATTATTCGCTGAACTTCTAGTTCAGCTTCTTTAGTGCGTGGATCCAGGGCCTGAATGCCTGAGGCATTCCAATCTATTTCTCGGTATTTATCTATTCCTCCCCCTAATGCCGGGAAATTTTCTTCATCAAAGATACAATCGGCATGGCGGGCCGTAAACATGTCTCCCGTGGTAGGTTCAAGATATTTAATAATCGACGGGGACTCAAAACCGACATATACTCCCAACTTCCTGGGGCCCATGGTCATGCGTTGTGGTGGTGAAATTGGCACGATATCTGATCTGACCAAATTTTCGCAGATGGGAAATACTTGGTGCTTTCCCACGCACTAGTTGCAAAGGGAAAATTGATGGTATGCGTTGGTCTTAAATTTATTAGTCTTCTTGCATGCAATACTGCATGACCCCAACAACTGGTGGGGAGCCTACTGTTTTGCAGTAGGGGTCTAGCAATTAGCTTAATTCTTTTGATGAATGACTCTGCAAGGCCATTCTGAGTGTGGACATGCGGTACAGAATGCTCTACCTTAATACCTAAAGCTAAACAATAGTTATTAAATGCCTTAGAGGTAAACTCACCGGCATTGTCCATTCTAATGGACTTAATTCTTTCATCTGGAAAGTTGGCCTTTATTCTGATTATTTGGGCTATTAGTTTAGCAAAGGCGTGGTTCCTAGTAGACAGCAGGCATACATAGGACCACCTAGTAGAAGCATCTAATACGACCATAAAATATCTAAAAGGGCCCGACAGGGGTTGAATAGGTCCACATATATCACCTTGTATTCTCTCCAGGAAAATAGGTGACTCCGCCTCTACTTTCAGGTAAGAAGGTCTAGTGATGAGCTTTCCTTTGGCACAAGCTGGGCATAAGAAATCTTCAGGTTTAGGAAAGGATGGAGTTTTTAAGCTATGACCAATAGAGTTGTTTATGATTTTTCTCATCATTCCTACTCTAGGATGCCCCAATCGACCATGCCAAATCTTGTAAGGCTCTGAGGATTTGTACTCTGTTTTTAACGCTACATATTCTTCAGGTTTTATGTAAGTATAATATAACCCAGATGAGAAGGAGGTAAGTTGTTCAACCACACATTTCTGACCACCGTCAGGCTTAGTTAGTAGGAGATATTCTGTATCCCCACAACTGTCGGTCTCCACATGGATGTCATTTCGGCGAATATCCTTAAAGCTTAATAGGGTACGTTTCGATTCAGGATACAAGAGAGCATCCTCAATCACTATTCGGGTACCCATAGGGAGAACAAGTGTGGCTCTTCCAGTGCCAACTATGAGAGCATCGCTTCCAGCTATTGTCATAACATTTCCCGTTTTCTTAGTTAACGTTTGAAAATATTTGGTGTCCCTTAGGATTGAGTTGGTAGTTCCACTGTCTACCAGACAGATTTCCTCCTCCTTCATCAGATTCAAGAAGTTTTTCTATATAGAATATAATATAGTCAACAATAATCCAACAGGAATAAATCTTCAAAAGATAACAAGCAACTCTTTTATTCATCAAGAGATAATGTTTCAATCCTAAACAATTAATGCTTCAAAAGAGCATGGAAAATCCACTTATTAAATGCGGAATAAACTAAACTGATATAGTAAACCTAAGGAAATTATGACATTTGGAGTTGCTTGGGGAGATAGCCTATGGCCTACTGCAGGTCGCCATATGTGTCAACCTCCATGTGATCACCCCTTGCTGTAGTGTCGAGCTCCATCACACAGTTTGGGGCATCACCCTTATCATCATCAGGTTGATTAACAAAATGTGTCTCTGCAGCCTTCCTTACTGGCGCCTTCTTCCCCTTAGCAACTGACTCTTGGTAGAGTTCCACCAGATGTTTCGGGGTGCGGCAGGTGCGGGACCAATGGTCCATGCAACCACATCTGTAGCACTGTGAAGGAGGGTATGACTTCTTGCTACCCATGTCTGGCTTCTGTTGCTTGCCTCTCCCTTGCCCCATCCAAATGGGTTTGCCATTCCCTTACGCACATTCAATTTCTTCCATCGCCCACCTTTACGCATGGGTCCCTTTCGCGGCCCTTACCACTTGTCCTCTGAAATTTGCATGTGCTTCGGCAATGGTGTGATCGATGGGGCCAGTCGATAGTTCTTCATCAGTAACTCATCATTCTTCTCTCCTCGAGAAGAGTGGTAATCAGTTCCGAGTACTTCTTGTACTTGGCTTGACGGTACTGCTGCTGGAGTGTCCTGTGAGTGGGGTGAAAAGTGCTCAAAGTCTTATCAATGATCTCAGCATCTGTGATCTTCTGGTTACAGAATCTGAGCTTAGCGATAAGTTTATGAATTGCAGAGTTGTATTGGACACCTTCTTGAAATCCTGGAACCTTATGTTGGTCCACTCACGCCGTGCTTCAGGTAGCATGATGGATCTCTGCTGGTCATACCTCTCCTTCAGGGAGTTCCATAGTGCCAGCGGGTCTTCTTCTAGAAGATACTCAGACTTCAGGTCTGGGTGGATATGGTGCCTCAAGAAGTGTAGTGCCGCGCATTTGGCAGCATCAGGAATGGCAGGAGCCCCCTCCTCAGGTGGGGTTATGGCAGCGCCAAGTGTTCTGGCCGTCAGGTTAATCTTAGCGTCCATTGCCCATGTGAGGTAGTTGCTACCGTCCAGGGCAAGTTCAGCAAACTCCTTTTTAGCGATGTCAGACATTTCCTTTCACCTTGGAGAGCGATTCGTGCTGATAACGTGTTGAATAATAATCGTTGGGACGATGAACGGTAATACAATCACACAATAACGCAATCAATCAATAACACCAGAGCCGCCAAATGAGAGAGAATACCAGAAAACTTTATTAATGAATCAGGGATGATTACAGGGGTGCACTGCCTCTCTATTTATAGACTAAGCTTACAGGAGCAATTTTGGTATTTATCCATACTAAATCTTCTAGATTTCTTAATAGGGAGGAGCTCGGGTGGTCTGGTGTGAAACGACAGCTCGGCGCGTTGACCCGTACGCAGCGGCTCACTCCCAGGTGGGCTCTGCCCCCAGCCAACCATGGGCCTCATCTGACGTGGGCCATCATGTCCCAACCCAGTACTGCACTACATGGCTAGTGATGTTTTGGGCCAGTTACATCTCGCATGTCGTGCATCCTCCGTTCTCTCGTTTCGTATCTTCCATTGTTTGATCTCACATGAATATGCATGTACAGCTGTAGATAGATACTCATTCTAATTTCCAAGGGGAAAAAACGAGAGAAAATTGCTCTCATAGCACTACTTTTCTAGCACTTTGCTCTTATGCCACTTTTTTTTGTTTCACCTTGCGCGAATAGCACTAAATAAGACACATCACTTGCCTCAATAGCATTATGGACATTTTTTTTTATCCCACCTCCTCATTTCCCCCTCTTATTCTCCGACAGCTCTCCACGCTCACCTCCATCCTCTTCTTATCCCGCGGACTAGTCGTGCTCCTCGGACCTCTCTCGCTATCGTCTTCTCCCTCATCCTTCCAAGGCCTCGACCCGCTCAAGGCCTAAATCCACTGTAGCCTCCTCCTCCTCCTCCAACCTCAGCTCCATTGCACCGCCCCTTGCTTCCCCATGACCTCGCCACCAACCTCCTCACATGTTGCCTCCTCCCCTCCCAAGTCGCCGCCTTCCTCCTCCTCTTCGCCCAACGCCAGTCCGTCTGTCCGTCTTCGACTGCGCCTCCACCCAATCTGGCCGGCCTCGACCGCGTCAGTTCTAGGTCCGGCCATCCACGACCACGCCATCACCGGATCCAGACCTCCACAACCCCGCCGCCTCGTATCTTGCTGGCTAGGACCACACCAATGTCGCCAATTTGGGACCAAAAGTGTCAAGTGGGAGTGGTATCATATGTTTGCAAAGTGCTAAAAAAGAAGTGCTATGAGAGAACTTTTCCAAAAAAAAATAACTATACTGCGAGGAATGTTTTTCACTGAAATGCCAATGTTTTTAATTAATGCTTGCTAGTTTGACTTGACCTGCATTGCAAGCACTTACATCTGCCGGGCCCATGTATGCGTGAATCCGTGGTCGATCATATATTAATTCATCTAGTAGTTACCATGGGGCTATCAGAAAGATGGAATGTCCTAGGTCAAATATCTTGACGAATCTTGGCCGGGACGAAAGTCAATCCAGTGCACTGCCTGCAGCCAATGGCTCCGGGCGGTCCATATCATCGCGCCATTATGTTGTACCGGTGAGGCGCCGGTGAGTGAGGTCTGAGGATGAGCAAGATGTACGTACGCACTGTTCCGAGATTTGCAAGCCGGTTGAATATATACCAGAACGTGGAGCGCGCTACGCTGCGCATCTTGCTGGTCCTGGCATAGGGGTGGTCGAGCATTCTTTTGGTTTGAGCAGAGGCAACGGTAGGCAGATGCACACAGCACAGTGGGTAACATGGATTGAGTAAGGTATGTAACGCAACGGCGATTCAGAAAATATAAGTAACGGTTCAGTACTGGTATATACAAGTCATAGCATATAGGATAAGTTATATACAGGCGACCGGTACTTGTTAGGAAGGACGTTAGATGACAAGGTTGGTTTAGCAGTAGTACAAAGGAGAAGCGTGGTCGGTGACAAAAAAAAACTACGTGTCTGATGTCACATCCGGATTTTTTAATCCTGAATTTTCTATGAATACACTGTGTTATTCCTAGATCAGTAGATAGCACTCACATACATATTACTGAATCAATTCATACAAGACGTAAAACCATACCATTTATTAATTTAACACATCAGAGTTCACATAGACCACATCAGTCAAGTTTTACAATAAGGGCCGAACATGCCAAATGATTACATTACAAAAGTACCGAAAGCAACAACAGGAGCAAAAAGGGGTGAGGGAGTATTTGACAAGTGTGTTGATTAGATTGAGAGTTGAGTTTTTCGGTTTGGACTGTTTACGGGCTTTGTCGGAAATCGGAACTACCGCATGTATGGAGCGGAAGTTCGATAAATCGAACTACGGTGTTGGAAATAGGAACTTCCGATTTTCACGGGTGTTGAGTTCGGTGAAGGAAATCGGAACTTCCGCACAAGGTAGCGAGTGTCCGATAATACTGACATTGAGTGCACTCGAGGTACCAAATCGGAATCAAATATCTGAAAGTCGGTTGTTAGGATATCGAAGTACCGCAGATGTTGAGTGCGGAACTTCCGATAATCTGACAGTGCGGATGTTAGAATCGGAACTTCGGCTGTAGTAAGTCGGAACTTCGATTGTGTCGAGCTCGTGCGAGAAGAATATTTTGTGTTTTTGATTGTGTATGAGTTTGAGTCTTATACATATATTGATGCTATGATATTGTGCAATGCTATGTGATGTGTTTTTATGCGTGTTGATCGCAGGGCATCAAGATGGAGTCGTGGCGAGACACGTGGACCGGACTAAGCGCAGGAGGCGTTGAGGTCGAGCGGTCGGGATGTGTCGAAGGCGGCGTGAATCTTGAGGTGGTTGCGTGTCAAGGACAACAAGGTGTACGGAGGCTTCGGAAGGTGCGCAAAGGCGAAAGGGTCTTTTATAAGCGGCAAAAGTGGAGGCGGTTCTGTTCGGTGTAGCGGGCTTAATGGGTTAGAGGCCCATTAGCAAAGGCTATAAATAGGGGAGAACCCTGGTGTTAGGGTGAGACTTTTGGTAGAGAAAATTAGGGTTAGCTCTAGAAAAGGATTTGTTTTGCTTTTTGAGAGCTTGTTGAGAGGAGAGTATGAATGAAACCTATTGTAATCATTCCTCTTTGCGTTACCTCTGTAATCCATGTTTCAATCCAATGAAATCGAGGTTTGATTATTTGATTTTGCAACTCTCTCTCTCTCTGTTCATGTTGAATATCTAGGGTTTTGGCATATCTTTTGATTCGTTTTATGAGATAGCATGAAACTTCATATCTAGAATCGTTTTGGTATTGCTATTACTTCCTCAAAGTTTCATGCTCTAAGAATCGAGAATCTAAGCTTATCATTGGTTTTGGTCTTTCTTGCCCTTCTTCAAGAAATCCGTTTTTGGTTCGATTATTGAATCTTTGGTTGCGATTCTTCTCCATAAGGTCAAGATGGTGTTTAGGATGATGTCTGTAAAACTTGACTCGAGAAGAGCATTCAAGATTAAGTAGTTTGGATTTTGGGCAAAACCCGAGCATTACATTCTTGATCGGGATAATCGAGCTTAGATTTTATGCGTGAAGTACATAGCGGAACTTCCGCGATATACATCGGAACTACATAGCGGAACTTCCGCAATCTCTCGCCTTAACTTCCGATTTCGGAAAAACGACTGAAACTTGTTTTTGATATTTGATCTTGCTTCATTTACTTTCTTTAGATCTTCAGAGATCTTTGTAGGCTGGTTTTAAATACAGTGAAGGGGAGTATTAATTTTTAGGCACCATTCACCCCCCCTCTGTTGCCATTTCGGTCCTTCAACAACAGTTTAAACGCAATAGGAAATTCAAGTGTGCGAACCGATAAACCTACGCAGGCCTGGTAGACGGCGATGCAGGCGGTGTGGACTCCTGAGTCAGTGTATGTGGCTGTAACGATAAATCCGGTGGAGTTGAATTTATTTGTGTCACTGTCTGAGCTGCGGATGGTGCTGTCAAGAGAGGACGTTCCATGGATGTACCGCTCAGGGTTTTTTTCCGCCGAAAGTCGGTTTTACCGGTTCTGCCGGCCCATCCCGGTTAGTTTACAAATCAGATCCGAAATTTTTAGCCTGTTTTGAAAGCAGCCCGGTCCACGTCCATCCCGTTTTGCCCTAGAAGCATCTCTGCGGCGGCGGCTGCTGCTCCAAGAGTCCAAGTCCAAGGCCAAGCCTCACAGCCGAAGACGCGAGCTGAAGAACACGCGATCCCCAAAATCCCCTTTCGTCGATTCTCGTCCACCTCGAAGCCTCCATCCCTATCATCCCTGCTTCGCCGTGGCGGCCGTCGACTCGAATCGAACCCCACGGCCGAAGCTCCCGAGCTCCAGGTACAGGATCCAGCACGCACCTCCTCAACGACGCATGGAGTGCGGCGGACGCACAGCAGCGGGTATCGGCGGTGGTACGGCGCATGGAGGCTCGGCCTCACAACGGCGGCGCACAGAGGCCGGCCGAGAAGCAGAGGCGGGCACCGATGGTGGGCACGGTCGAGAAGCATGTGCGACAGGTAATTGTTTTGTTCAGTAGCTCAAATTCTCTGTACTTTTTGAGGTCGATGTTGAGTTCAGTGGATGACATATAGATGTATGTGTTATATCACTTGCTGCCGCAATGTGTTGATTGATAGATTTGGTTGCAGAATTTTGGTGGTTCAATGAGGCAGAAAACATATAGATGTATGTGTTCTTTCACTTGCTACCGCAATCAGCTCTATAATCACCTGTTATATTATTTTGCATTCTTAATATATATCACTAGAGGCATTTAACTGTTGTGTCTGGTTGTTCTAAATGTAGAGTGCACTGACACAATGCTATAGCTTTATGCATGCCTGCTTTCCAGTTTATAGTTCATAGTTTCATACATACATTTGTCACTTGGCAGTAGCTCTTTTGAACTGATTTATATGTTCTTATGATTTTGTGTTCATCCAATTATATCAGCATTATAACTACAAGTAAGGTTGAATTCAGTCAGTCTGCAGTTAAGTTGGAATAATGATTATCTAAGTTTCAGTCAGGAATAATGATTTTGTCATACATTTGTCACTTGGCAGTAGCTCATTTGAACTGATTTATGATTATCTTATGATTTTGTGTCCATCCAATTATATCAGCATTATGTTTTTCATCTTTTGTAGTGTTGTTTCTTCTACTTCATTATTATGTGATCATCATGCATCCTGCATTTTTTTGGAATTGCAGAGGGCATTCATTATGTTTGGAGCCATGGGGAGTCAATAGGGATCGGATTCAAGTGCAAATATTGCTTAGTTCAGATGACGTCTTGACTCGTACGAGGATCCAGCAAAAATCATATCAACTGTGTGTTGCGGCTCCTAGTACTCCATCTCTTTGTCACCACCTTTGTCCTTTTTAGAGCTTGGTTCTTTGAGTTTTATTATTGAGGGGAAGGGATCTTTACGTAAGTAGTAATCCTCCAGTTTCTTTTGCCAGGTTCGGCAGGTGTGCAAATCATGCCCTGCTGCCTGGTGAAGTGGATACCACTTCTTATTTTTATTGTAATCACTTCTCGGAGCGTTGGCCTTATTCCGACCAGTGAAGTGTCCTTTGCCCTTCGTAAATTTTTCAGGAATCACAAGGACTTTCTTGTTATCGGGCTTGTAATTCTTCTTATTCTTGAGAGACTTCTTGCTTTTTTCTCTTGCTTCTCCAGGCCGCACTGAGTATTTTTGTCATTTCGATCAATAGCATCGCACCATTCAGCCACTTCACTAGCGGCCGCATACTTGTCTGCCATGTCGAAAAATTGAACAGTCGTCAATGGAGGATTTATTGCAATATCCTCCGTAAACTGACGATTCCTCAACCTTACTTTAAAAGCCTTAATAACAGAAGATTCTGCGATCTCTGGGATAGAATTTTGAACACGAGTGAATCTCTTGATATATTGTCGAAGAGTTTCGCTGGTTTTCCGCTTCATCCGATGAAGATCTTCCTCCTTCCTAGGACGGTCATACGTTCGTTGAAAGTTGGTGATCAGAGTATCGCAGAGCTACTCCTAAGTATATATAGATCCGACTGGTAGGTTAAGCAACCACGAGCGAGCAGACCCTTCAAGGACCGTGGGCAAGTAATTTCCCATCACGTTGTCATTACCACCGACAGCTTTGATGGCGGTAGTACAAATTTGAAGAAATTCTAATGGGTTTTGGGTCTCATTGAACTTTTCTATGTTGGCTGGTGGAACTTGTCCGGTCAACGAACAACTTGGAGATCTGCCAAAAATGCTCGATAGCCCGTAACGAAATAGTGGGACCTTCTCTAAAAAGGAGCCGAATTATAATCAGTTGGGGATCAGTTCCTCAGAGTTGCATACCTAGGATCCTGCGTCCCAATTCGGTCGTGTATGTTATGATAATGTCTCTGACCACCAGCTTGGTTCAGATGATGCTTGAGATCGCCTGGACCAAGTGGTCGTTCCTCTTGATGAGGAGGAGGGGTGGCTGCTGTAAAGAGCCGTCTTCCTTCATGGTTTCCTTGTCGATACCTACGAAGGGGTCTTGGTGTTGATGGGTCATACGGTCGACTAGGTTGTCCCCTACTGAGAGAGGAGCACTGGTGTAATATTATGAAAATCGTTTAGAGAGGATTTTATTCGGGAGAGAGAACTATTTAAAAATTCGGGGTTTTCGGGAATTTTGGATCCCGGGCCTCCGGCCCAGGCTGGTGCAACCCTGGCCACCTATGGTCGGCCAAGAGTGGGCCAAGGAGGGGGAGGCGCACCAGGCCCAGGCCCATGCTCCCCCACTCCCCTCCCTAACCTAACCGCCCCCTTCTCCCCTCTCCTCTCTATTCCCCCCATGAGCCGCCACCCCCTTTCCCCAAACCGACGCCACCTCCTGCCCCTGGCGCCGCCTCCTCCCCTTGGTGCCGCCCCTGGTGATCCCCGATGCTGCTCTCCAAGGTCTTCCCCGAAGCCGCCTCCTCCTCCTACCCTCTCCTCCAACCGGTTCCACCCCCCCCCCTCGGTTGTGGCCGGCCATTGAAGGGAGGAAGAATAAGAAGGGGGAGTTCTTCGGGAGGTTGAACACCGTCTCCCTGCGGGTCTTCAAGGGTAACAACTAGTCTAATTCATTGTTTGATACTGTTTGGAGGTAGAATTGATTATTAGGATTGAACCGACATGCTGTCGTAGAATTTCCAGAATCTGTCTAAAATGTTATGCGGCCGGTTTCAGCCTCTTAGAAGCTGATCTGGAGATTCTCCTCTCCTATAGATTTGTAGCCATGGTTCTTAGCTTTCCATATCCGCCAAGATCACCAGAATCCGATCTACGGTTCAAAAGTTACGATAGATTATTTCTTGCTGTCCTGAGAAACCCGACGAGAATTGTCAGTTTGGTTGTTTAATGAAAAATGACTTGGTTAGAATCAGATTCAGATTTGTCACCCAAAATGATTTATGTAGATAATTTTATCATATTTCCAGAGTGATAAATAACACTTTAATTGGGTTTATAGATTAAAAGTTATATTATATTCTTCACTGATGTTTTGTTCGTCTGGACAGATTGCTGTCAGGCACGTTCAGCTACTCACTAGTCAAATATTTTGGTAGAATTAGGAAATCTCATCAACTAGAGTTTTGTAGGTTTGCTTGTTAAGTTTCGTTGGGCACTGGACTCATCTCGTTCCGAGTCTCAGATCTGCAGATATGAATTTTTTCGTGCCGCTGTCCAAAGTCGTTTCAGGTGGAAGAATTGTATGTTTTCGGTTTTGGGTACATTCGTTGTGTTGGATAGTCAGCGGGTTAGTGTAGATCACCGGTAGCTTTCTCATACCATGTTGTCCTTATTTTGAGTACATATTTGTGTAGGCGGCGAATGTAGGAGCGCCATCGTTACCTCCTAGCGCGTCACAACGTGGAAGGCAAGTACAATGTGTTAATATATGTTGATTTCAGTTGAATGATTGTTGATGTACTGTTATTCTTGTGGTCCATGTTCATAGTCCATGTTATATATATTCTGTTCTTAATTGGTAATCCATGTGGAAGAAAGTAGTGACATTCATTACATATGTTTAATTCCATTCATGTGTTATTCATGTTCCATCCACGGGAGTGGAATTGTAAAGACCCATCAACTCTAGTATGGGCACGTAAGACCCACCATTCCAATGTAGGCAATTTCGAACACCCGTATGAAACGTTCTTCATATGGTGATTGGATCCCCGGACTTTGTTAAGTACGAGCTAGGTGAACACCGACGGGTGTGTCACTCGCTATACCGGTATAAGCATGTGTGCAGTCCATTCCTTTCAATGCATCCATTCATTCTATACATACACATAAGTTTCCAGAGCTAAGTTCATAATTCGTATTGTGGTTGACATGTTCCGAATTTTGTATGATCAATTGTTTACTGTACTTGCTGAGTCTCTAGCTCATTCTTGTTTTGTTTTTTTATTTAGGTGAACGTTGATGATGGCTATGTTGGGAGGGAGTAGACAAGCACTTTTCACGCAGTTCACCATATTTTACCTTCAATAATAAGTTTCGATTATGTCTTCCATTCGTTAATTGAGGAACTGTAATAAATAAAGTTAGGCTTGGTTGATATTTCTCTCCATGTTATGTTTATTTAAATGCTGCTAGTGGTTTTTTAATCACTCTCTGATTACACTCAGATGAATTCAGTCTTTATTCCTGCCATGCTACTATTAAAGTTGATCTCTTTATGTACTTAGAGGAGTTACAGTTTAAATTTGTGGATATCATGGGGATATGCTCCAGATCTTATGATGATGTGACAATTGGTAATGGCGTTAAAGGTTTATCATTTTGCGTATTTTCGGCAAAGAAACAGTGTTGTCAGGCCATAACCGGTCTGACCAGCCAGGGCGGCGGTCAGACCGGTCCATGCGGCGGTCTGACCGGCCTTGGCGGCAGTCGGACCGGCCAGATACCAAAGTTGTATTTTGAGCTGGGCCAAAAATAGAGGGTGTAGGCAAGAGAGGAGATTCTATTGCACTTGATCCCATAATTTTTGGAGTCTCCAGTCAAAAGTTCTATTGTTTTGAAAATTCCAGTAGGTTTCGGAATTTCAGAGGTTGAAATTGGCTAAGTCCCAACTGGCGGTCTGACCGGCCAATAGGTGGCGGTCAGACCGGCCAGGGTGGGCGGTCAGACCGGCTTTCACTTGGATCGTCGCCCGTCGTGGCGGCGATGTTCGGTTGTTAGGGCAAAGTCATGAGTAGTTTCAGTGCATATATTTTGCATGATGCATATTTTGACTAACATGGGTCAAGTTGTGAAAAACTTGTTCCCGGATTCGGTTTACTTGTCTATTGTTGTGCAAGTTGCTTGGTGGTCAACGACGGTCAACGACGAGGATGATCGGGACTAGGCTTGGAGAGCTGAGGTCCAGAACGAAGACATATGGTACTTTAATTATGTATTTAAAGTAATACATAGAGATTTTAATCCTCGTCAATTACAAGATGGGCTTACATTCCAACAATAAAGAACACATCGAAAGTCGAAGAAGTAGTGGAGCCCAACTAATCTGCATAGGCAATCGACTGGGGAAGCGGCATATTCATCGAGATCCACGCCAGTAGCGAAGTCCTTTCTCCTCTGAACATTATTTGCATTAAGAAAGGGTGTGCACAAACAACTGTGCTCCGCAAGTTACACCCATAATAGTGTTAATGCATGCACAGATATTACCAAAGGAAGGCTTATAGGGTAATTTGTGCAAAATCAGTATTTGACATTTTAAATACAATAGCTAAGTTCAAAAGCTCAAATTTTACAATATTTAAAAAATTAATTTTAACTGATTTAATAAAGCTAGTGTAGGCACAAACCTATCACTATCTTAAAGTCGGGTACCAACCCGGGATTTCAACCCATAGTTTTTCTCATAGACACCCATCCATGTCATAAACTGTTTTACAAAATATTTTAAAAACAAAATGAAAGCCTAACTTTGAGTGTCTTTGCTCAGCTTGTCTATAACTGTGGACATGGTTATTCGAATAGTTTGACACTCTACAGAGGGTGTACAACTTTACCCCCAAGAGATAATCGACTTATACTGTCCACCCACACACTTTCGTAGGTGTGCGACTAAGTGATTATCACAAAGCCTTTACAATGAGTCATTCCAAAGTAGTCATGTTCGCTAAGGTTTTACTTCCTTTGGATTAACCATCTGCCAGAAGCCCCCTCTTGTGCCACTAAGGTTTCACTTCCATTGGGCTAACCACCCACCGGAAGCCCCCTCTTGCGCCAAAAGGGAATACTGTCTAACCGACACCCATACATCATCATGGCACTACTAACAGTGGAACGTTGCAAATTAATTAGCCCGATTTGTCCCACTCTAGACTTGTGGTAGTACGGTGGAGCTTTGCAATATGTGGCTCGAAGACCAATCCTTAACTAACTTGGACGACTTCCAAAATAACCCATGGGCCTCAACCATTCCCGAATTCAACCAGTGCATGAACCTGCACCCACCAACTATTCATTTCGCCCAAGTCCAATCTAGTTTTTATTTTGCTTTTCAAACCATTTGTAAACTTCCATGGCACACCAATGCTATGTATATAATTTAAACAACATTTGATTTTTTGACTGAAAATTTACAAATCAAATATTTGAGGTCTAAGCATAGTTAAGCTAAACTTTTCCCAAAATATTGTAGTTCACGCTATTGCATAAACTAAATTTTCATCTAAGGTGCCAAGGTATGTTTAATTCAATGTCAAAGTTGGTTATACAATAGAAATGGGAATAACTATAAATTTAAAATAGGAATTTAAATTAACTTGAATACAAATATGTATGCAATAATATTTTAAAATAGAATTTAAATAATTTAAATTATTAGGATCAAATATCATCAAAGATGTAACTTGCCTTGCTCAATTTATTGTTGTTCTCAAATAGCGTTCAAATCTAGCTCTCCGAAGTCATCGAAATCTATACGCGAAAACAAGCTTAATTCAAACAAAATCCAAATAAAATTCAAATGAACTCCAAATTACATAGTTTTGGTTTAGATAGATAGCTATCGAATTTAGATATATTTATAAATTTGAATCGTCCAATTCAGAGCTTGTATGAAGGTGAACGAGTACCTGGAAATTTAAAACCTAAAGAAAATATTAAATTGGATTTTCTAGAATTAGCTTATTTATTTTTGAAAAGGAAATGTGATTTATGACATATGCTGACATCAGTTGCTGAATTTTTTTTTGGTTGAATTAATTTTCTACTGGAAAATTCTTTTCTATCTATGACATGTGGGCCCATGGCCATTGACTAGGTCCACGGGTGGATTTTTCGTCTATGGTGGACGTGGCTCACCAAATAGCACAAGGGCTAACGCAGGCACTGGCGCAGTGGGCAGCCACGTGGGCAAAAGGGCTTAGCTGACGCTGATGTGACACTGACGTGGTAGTGATGTGGACGTGCCATGTCATCCCGGTGAGCAGCGGCGCTCGACATTGAGCTTGTCGACGCTACGCGCCACGACGAGGTCCAGCGAGGGGCTCAAAAGAAAGAGGATGGTGCGGCGAGCCTGGTGCGCACGGTCTCGACGGAGGAGCGCGAGGGTGCTACTGGTGATGAGGGGAGAAGCGGTGGCGAGATGCAGGCTACAGCGGAGATGGAGCGTCGGTGTTCCTCTAGTGACGGCAAGGCGCGCCCGAGGTAGAACACGCGATGGTGATTCCTATGGTGTAGATGACGACGGAGGGGCGGTGTTGACGACGTCGAAATGATGGAGAAAGCACGCACGGCCGACGAACTTCAAACTCAAAATCCGGCGATAGGGCGAGAAGGGCAAGGTGGGTTGGGGTAATGGACTAAGGAGGTGACGATGGTGCCGGTGCATTCTTTTATAGGGCGAGGGCGGCGATGAAGCTGCGTGCAGCGCAAGGGATGCCGAAGTGGACACCGGGGGAAATTGGGGAATTAGGGCGAAGAAGGAAAGGGGAAAAGACCAAAACGGACGCGAAATTGACTCGAGATTTTAATGCGCGAGATTTAGGGGAGAAAAGAGGAGGGAATCACGGCGGCTGGGGGGCTCTGGAGGTGCGGCAATGGCACACAGGATGGAGGAGGAAGAAAGGGGAGGTGAGGGAAGGAGTTGACGGGTGGGGCCCGGTTGGCGGTGAGAGAGATGGGAGAGAGGGTGATGCGGTGGGTTGGGCCAGAGGGGAGGAAAGGGAAATGGGATGGGAACTAGGTTTCGGCCCAAAAAGATAAAGGAGTTTTAATTTAATTTCTGGTTTTTAGAAATACGAACAAATCGAAATAGCTTTTAGAAAATAGCAAAAGAGACCAAAAATTCTATAAAAATTCATAGAAATTTCTTGAATTATTTCAAACATAATAAAATTATTGCCAACATTAAGTTGGCTTTTATTTTTGCACATAAATTATTTTTAATTTCGAAAAAAAATAGGAAAAACCTTTTTAAATTCCAAAAAATTCAATAAATTAATTGGATATTCCTTTTGACTTTAAATCGAAGAAAATCATGAAAAACTCAATAAATTTTCTTTTTGACTATAAAAACCAAGAAATTAAATAATTGATTTTATTATTTTCTTTTAACCAAGAAAACTCTTTTTAAATTACAGAAAAGCAAGAAAATTCATTGATAGCCAGAAATACAATAAAATAATAAGTTTATTAACTTAAATTTTGGTAACATAACTTTGGGATGTTACATGTACCAAATTGAATTCCTCAAACGCGAACTATTTTGAAGAGCGCTCATGAGAGAATGATGTGAAACGCAGCTAGGTAGATCGGACTAACCATAATGCGCGAAAAAACAGAGAGGCAAGAATGGCGCGAAACATGGAAAAATATTTTTGAAGAGTGTTCATGAGAGAATGACGCGAAACGCAGGTGAATAGACCAGTTAAATCGGATTGCGTACTGCCCAAAATTCTTCCAAGGCATTTTTTGAAAGACCACAACGCAAGGAGAGTTGGCACAAATTCTTGAAAGGCGAATCGTTTTTAGAACCGACGACGGACTTACTTAGGATCCAACATTCATCGTCAACATAACATGCAAGGCCGAAAAGAAGAATCACGCAAAGAAACCATAATTAATGGAGGTAGCAGCTAGACTGTGCTCCAGAAGGACTAGAAGTTTTGATCACAGCTATTGAAGAGTGACCAAGAGAAAACAACGTGAAACGCAGCCGTGTAGACCAGATAAACCTATACCAGATTAACTTGATTGTGTATGGGGCTAAATTCTTGAAAGTTTTTTCCTTAAATAGTGACCATGCGCCTACCTAGAATCCATCATCGATTGTCAGCACAACATGCAAGCAGGGAAAGACGAACCCCGCAAAGAGAACTGACATAAATTCTTCAAAGGGAAATCATTTCCAAGAGTGAGCACGAGCCTATTTAGGCTTCATCATTCATCGACAACAGCACATGCAGGCTCAACAAAAATAACAACGCAAAGAGGCTATAACTAATGAGGTGGCCAGACCTGAGCAACACTCGAGAAGAAGGACTGGCAATGTTGGTGGTAGCAAACGTGGATCCTTTGTGATGAGGACATCAGTTCTACTGATACGAACATTCCTCATGTGTAAGGTCCAATTACTCGAGCACGTGCTCGTCATCTTATTTATCAGGTAAATTCGTTTCTAGGGTTGAGTGTATTTTTTGAGAACTCTATGATGCTGCCTAACGGAGATGATTTACTTATACTTAGGAATCTAGGACTACGACCAGTTCAAGAAGGTCTACGACCAGTTCCGCAGGGTCTACGACCACTTCAAGAAGGCTTACGACCAGAGATAACATGGACTCCTCAAGACCACCCCAGGACCAGTCCTACGACCAGGTCTTCGACCAGAGATACGTGACCTGAATAGTGAATAAGGTGCTGCATCACCGTTTTGGCCTAATATGGTCTTGTAAGCGTGTCGAGGTTGGAGTCCAGGTTGTGTACGTCTCTTCCCGTGGCCGCACAACCCTAGGTCGACCTCCTCACGTCCCCCTATATATATACAGTAGTCGTCATAGTTTAACGTGGGTTTTTCTTTGAGATTATTCTGCTTAGCAGTCTCGCCGCACGTTCGGTTGAGGAACCCCACATTGTGCGCTTCATCTATATTCGCAATACAATATCAGATTGCAGCTTCTACTCTCTTGCTTGTGTTCTCGATTCGCATGCAGGAGATAGCCTTCTTGGCGAGGTCAACCGCGTTCGGCACGGTTGATAACCATCAGAGCAATGGTGTAGTGATTGCAGGAGGTTTGATTGTTCTGGTCGGAGCCTCCAGATCATCAACGTCAAGTTCTCCACAATCGACTTATCAGTACCTTTCGGAAGATCGGGCCACCGTTACATCACCTTGAAAAACGAAGCGCGAAGGGGCGTCCTTCCCAGCGTCCACAGCAGCAACAGCAATAGGCACTAGCTGCAAAAACATGAACAATGCACAAATTGAACAGCAGGACGTGAATGGGCATAGACAAGGAAACGAAACAACAACAAGTAGCGAACACGAATCACGAGGCAAACAAAACCATAGGAAGAGGCGCAAGAAATGGAGAGGGAAGGATAAGGTGTGGCGCCCCGTGTCATTTCCCTGGAGGGTAATGGGCGATGGATCAAACGGGTAGTTCGTTCTGTTGGTTGGATCAGCGGTGCGGAAGTCGGTGCAAGTCTCTGGGAGGTTCCGATGGGATTCGGACGGAAGAGACTTGGCGACGTGATGAGAGCCGCTGATCAACCTACACGTGGTGAAGCAGGCGATTGCTTCAACAGTTGTGTGTGAGTGGGTCCCATGTGTGAAACCCTAACTCTCCATATAAATAGAAGGGGTGAGATGTAAAAGCCTCAAAGCACTCATTTGGACTCCTCCACCTTTTTCTAGGGTTTGGAGAGGAGAACCTAGGGTTTGGAGAGATTGTGTGTGTGCTCTTTGTTGAGCTCTTGTCCTCCTTAAGGGAGTGGCTTTGTAAGCATCTTGTTGGATCAATCAATCTTGTGATGCTTGCTTAAGAGATCGATTGTCTCCTTTGTGTTCTTCTCTCTTTTGATGATTTTGGTGCTTCCTTGATTCAAGTGTTTACGCTTGGTCTCTTGACCGATTTTATCGTAATCACACTTAAGCATACAAATTACTATTTATCTACCCGGTAGGACACTACTCCAACGAATAGTAAGCTATTACCAGAGTTAACGCAGTAAAATAATAAGATAGAAATTGTTTTTTATTACCATAGTTAGCCACACAATGCTAGGATCTTACAAGTCGTAATTTACAACTACATAATGAGACTAAGTCCCCTCGCTTTCTCGCCTTGCTTCTCCGGTCGTCTATTCGTCCCACGCACCGAATAGGGCATCCACCTCGCCCTGGTCCTCGTTGTTAGCACCCTCGCCTCCTGCGGCCTCCACGGTACCTGCGTGTCCTTCATCCCACTCGGGATAGTTCCTGGATTGACTAGGATCTAACAAAGGAGAATAATAGCAAGATTGAGTACTAGTGTATTCAGCAAGCATTAATAGGAAAAGATGCATTGTATAACTCATCTTTGTTCGTTATTACAGTTTCTAGATCATATCTAATTTTGGAAAATATTTCATCAAAACTTAAGTAGCAAATTTTAATACTAAAAAGACTACTAGTCACTCAGAGAGAAGATAGACCCCTAGTGGTTCCCGTAGACTCCAATCCAAGAGAGACATGAATTCATGATTTTGTATAGTACTGCGCAGGCTTGTACCACTTTACCCATAGCTATTCTGAGCTCTCAGGTCCCGTGCATTTCCCTAGATGTGGGTTCGAGATCATAATACAAAATGTTTTCCAAGTTACGTGATTAATTCCTCCACCTATTACTTTTCGTAAGTGTTGACCTTGTCACGGTGCTGACCTTGTCATCCACCGAGGTCTACCAATGTTCATTGGGCCGACTCTCCGGTCTCCAACACTCCACTTAGCACTAAGTACTTACCCGATGTGGAGGGTAAAATTACGTAGCAAGGTAGCATTTTCTGCCCGTCAAAACGGGAAAATGATTGGCACTTAATTTACAGCCTCTGGCCGAGTAAGAATTTTGTAGATCCTTATATATTAACCATATGTAAATGAGTCCCACCTCTTCCCTCGTCTCTTTCCTGCCACGGGCCCCCTTTACTAGCCATAATAACTCTCTTTTCTCATCTCATCTCATCTCATCTCTTTTCTCTCCTTTCTTGTCTTTTTATTCAATTTGAAGTTTAGACATAGTTTTCATGCATGTGTGTGTGTGTGTATGATACAACAACATATAGTTTACATTTAATATAACTATATTGATGTTCAAGAGATAATCTTGCCTTCGTAGTCATGGAAAAGTGATGCGTCAAAGAATTTTGAATCAGCTACTCCGGTGTGCGTTGGTTCGTTTGCTGCAATTACATGATGATGCGAATAATAAATAACTAAGTAAATACTTAGTGTAATTTGGGTGCTACTTGGCGTACATTAATTAGTTGGTTCTTTTTGTTACTTGATTTTAATTTAATAACATTTTTCGGACCCCCTGTTAGGTTAGCACTCCCTAACTGCGGTTTCTCTAGTCTGGCGGCTCTAGGATCGGGGTTGCTGATACTCGCGTTTTATCGTACGAAAATAAAATACTACACGTACTCACATACAACTAGGTCTATTCAATTTTACTCATGTAGATATGCCTAACGGGTTTTATTTAAGTGTGTACGCATTTATTTGCTCATATTAATAAACCGAGTGTTGTTTAATTTAATTAATCTATTAAGACTAAATTATTTCTAACACGTCAGATAATTGGTCTAATCTAGTGATTTTTATTGGCAGTTAATTTCGATAAATATTCTCATATTAATTTTATGCATGTTTTTCATTTTTTATTTTCTGCCTGTCAGTATATTGTTATTTATCTGTATTAGGTTTAAAAATTCATATTTCTAGCATTCATCCAAAAATTGCATTTAATACATAAAATTATTTATCTAACATAGTGGTGATTTTATCAGATTTATTTTACCTCGTTTTCCCGCTTTTAATTTTCTACCGGTCGGTCTAATACTAAATCTTCTCACGTGGTTTAAAAATCTACACTTTTGGCGATCTGTCCGAAAATCAAAGGTATGTTACGCACGCATTCTCTCTTTTTATTAATAATTTTTATTTTATTTTTCTTTTCTTGCTTTCTCTCTCCACTTTATCCTTTTGCTTTACCCCTTTTTTCACTCTCCTTGTCTAGTCACGGCCGAACACTCCAGGCCTCCCGGCTCTTCTTCTTCCTTTCTCACTTTCCTTTCTTCATGTCTCCCCCATTTCTTCTCTGATCTTGTTACTCCTAACGAAACATTTCTCCTAGAAGCTCCCTCCCTCTGGTCCTTCTCTCCCACTGGTTCCCCACTACGCCCCTCTGGCCCCTAGGCCGACTTGGCCTCCGGCCGCCGCTCCCGACTCCCTGCCCCTCGCCTGCCTGCGCCGCTTCGCCGGGCGTGGCCTCTGATGCCAACGCCGCCATCGTCGCACTCGGCCCATGCCTGGTCCTTCCTCAATGGATTCGCCCCCTCCCCCCTTGTAACACCCTGGCTATTCGGAAGCCAAGATGTCACGCAAAACTATCAAACTACTAAGAATAGCATTAAAGCTGGATTATACAGATTCAATCAACAATAATTTCTAAAGAATGACAATAAACGATCACCAGATTCATGGAAAAGAATGGATAAACAGATATAATACCACGAACAGTCAAGCAATACCAAAGTTGGATTATTACAAATCTGAAAATTTATTTAACAAGTTGGCTTGATCGAAAGGTAATAATAATTATTCGATTGATAAAAGTGAAGTGCAGCAGCCAAACTACCCCACCAAATCACCTTGTCTTCTCCTCAATTACCTAATTAAAACATACAAAGCAAGGGTGAGTCGAAGACTCAGCAAGTACATACAAGAATAATCAAACATAGAGTGGACAACACAATCTAGTTGAATTACGAACAAATCTTGGAACACATATATGATTGAATGGAATGAATACATGAATGGATGGAATGAAAGAATGCATTGAAGGAATGGACTAATCACAGCTTATACTGGGATAGCAAGTGATACACCCGTCGGTGTTCACTTAAGCCCGTATTTCACAAAGCACGGACCCAATCACCGTATGAAGAACGTTTCATACGGTGTCCAAGTTGCCACATTGGAATGGTGGTCAACACTACCCACATTGGAATTGTGGGTTTTCAAATGCCCATGCTGGAATTGATGGGTCTTTCAAATGCCCATACTAGAATTGATGGGACTTACCAAAAGAATCCACTCCCGTGGTCATAATGAATTTTATGAATGAATATGATGATTTCTCATGGTATGAATGAATAACACACATTAGTGGAAAAGACACATGGCATTCAACAACATGTGTAAACAAGTATGAGTATGCATTCCCACACAACATAATATATCAAGGATGCCACACAAGTTAGTTGCATGTAATGGAATGCAACAAGCCGAAATGAATGCTAATTCTTTAATCACAAGAATCATCTTCTTGAAATGAAATAAACATCGGGATGGATAGAAAAAGGCATTCACAATTTATCCCAACATCAAGCAAACAATTGGAAACATCACCAAACAAAGATAGGGTACTTGCCTTCCGCGATGTGACGTAATAGGAGGACACGAAGATGCCCCTCCACTCACCGCCTCACCGCCTACACAAATGTATAATCGAAATAAGAATAACAAGGTATGACATTGCTACAAGGGCCCTTCCATCCCCTCTATCTCTCCCACCCAAACAACGGGATCAATTTTACCAAGTTTACCCAATGTACCCGATTACCGCTAAACTGGCAGCGATACTAGAAAAATCACCATTAATTATCTGTAACTCCAAAAGACCTGAAACCAGTGCTCACTGAATCTTAACAGATCAGGCTACAAAAAATTAGTTGGCGGAATCCCCTGATTCGGCCAAAATAGAGGGCTAATTAACAGCTAAACACAACACATCTACGTCTATCCAGAATACAGATCAGAGATAAAGAAAATGGCGTAACTTTCAACCTATTGATCCAATGAGAATGATTCTTATCAGCTTGGAAAGATAATTTTAAGGGATAAAATAACTTAGTTGGGTGAAGGTTCTGATTCGGCCCCTAATTTGAACAAAACCGAGGGACAAACCTACTAACCTCAGTTTTCAGACAGACCGGACAGTTCGTAATCAAAAATTCATATCTCCCAAACTAAAGATTGGATTTTCCTGATCTCAGTGCCAAAAGAAAGCTAACGTTCCCAGAAATAAAACTCTAGAAGGGCAAAACCCCAGATTCGGCCTCTACAGTAGACTAAACAATAGATGAAAACACTAACATTTATCTGCCCAGAATTCAGAACAGTGGTAAAGAAAATATCATAACTTTCATTATACAGATCCAATGGAGATGATCTTTATCAGCTTTGAAATATAATTTAAAGGACTACAATAACTTATTGGGGTGGAGGTTCTGAAAATGCCTCTAACTAAATCAAAACATAGGATCAAGCCGACAGATCATTCTCGTCAAACAGACAGAATAGCGCGCACTAAAAAAAATCATATCTCCTAAACCGTAAGGCGGAATCACGTGATCTCAGTGGCTATGGAAAGCTAAGAACAATACCTACAACTTTCTAAGAGATGGACAGGACAGAAAACAAACGCATCTTACCCAAAATCGATGTACAAGGCGGTGCACAGCAAGGGGGAAGGGGGGCGGCGGCTCCAAAGGGGAGGGGGAGAGAAATGTGGAGTTTAGGGTTTGGGGTGGGAACCCCCTCTTATGGCCAGCCACCACATGGGCCCTCCCGGCCGTGGCCCAGCCCAGTTGCTTAGTGAAATCACAGAAAACCCCGGTGAAAAGATGATTCTGGTTTTCGATTAGCTTCCTCTTCCAAACTTCTTCTAATAAGCAATCACCTTGTGATGTTTGCTTGAGAGATCATTTGTCTCCTCTTTGTGTTCTTCTCTCATTTGGATGAATTTGGTGCTTCCTTGATTCAAGGGTTTATACTTGGTCTCTTGACCCATTTTGTCTTGCTTTGGTGTGTGGGAATACTCCTAGAATCATCTAGACCATCAATCCCCACAAGCAAGTCTTGAATCAAAGATTTTCATATTTCTAGGGTTTGTGCACTTCTTTGTTTAATCCTTGAGAGATTGTTTCAAGTGGATCTGAAGGATCGTCGCTAGAAATAGGTCTCCAATATCATTAGGGAGGTGTGCTCGAAATTTGGTCAAGTTTCATTGGTTGAATCAAAAGTTGGATCAAATTTCGTTTTGGATTTGGGGTGGATTTTTCAGTACTGGACTGAACCGGTCTGACCGGTCTTGTAACGGCGGTCCGACCGCCCGTGTTTTCAGACCGCTATTCTGCCGGGTCGAACCGCTGTCCACCGGTCCGACCGCCAGTTAGTTGCCGGTCGGACCATTGGTTGAGCGTCGGTCCGACCTTTGTAGTAGCCGGCCGACCGCCGATGTCGAGATCAACCCTTTGAGTTTAAGTCTCCACATTTGTGTCGTGTGGTTGTCGGGGTTTGTCGAGTTCAGCACAAGGCTTCCGCTGTGTGCTTACTGATCTTCTTAGCTCTCATAGCTAAAGGAGTAAAGTTCGTGTTGAATTCGACTTAGGCGAGAAAACTGGGAAAGCGCCTATTCACCCCCCTCAGTCGCCTTTCCGGTCCTACAATAACTCTCTTTTCTCATCTCATCTCATCTCTTTTCTCTCCTTTCTTGTCTTTTTATTCAATTTGAAGTTTAGACATAGTTTTCATGCGTGTGTGTGTGTATGATACAACAACATATAGTTTACATTTAATATAACTATATTGATGTTCAAGAGATAAGCTTGCCTTCGTAGTCATGGAAAAGTGCCGCGTCAAAGAATTTTGAATCAGCTACTCCGGTCTGCGTTGGTTCGTATGCTGCAATTACATGATGATGCGAATAATAAATAACTAAGTAAATACTTGGTGTAATTTGGGTGCTACTTGGCGTACATTAATTAGTTGGTTCTTTTTGTTATTGGATTTTAATTTAATAACATTTTTCGGACCCCCTGTTAGGTTAGCACTCCCCAACTGCGGTTTCTTTAGTCTGGCGGCTCTAGGATCGGGGTTGCCGATACTCGCGTTTTATCGTATGAAAATAAAATACTACACGTACTCACATACAACTAGGCCTATTCAATTTTACTCATGTAGATATGCCTAACGGGTTTTATTTAAGTGTGTACGCATTTATTTGCTCATCTTAATAAACCCAGTGTTGTTTAATTTAATTAATCTATTAAGACTAAATTATTTCTAACACGTTAGATAATTGGTCTAATCTAGTGATTTTTATTGGCAGTTGATTTCGATAAATATTCTCATATTAATTTTATGCATGTTTTTCATTTTTTATTTTCTGCATGTCAGTATATTGTTATTTATCTTTCTAATACTAAATCTTCTCACGTGGTTTAAAAATCTACACTTTTGGCGATCTGTCCGAAAATCACAGGTATGTTACGCACGCATTCTCTCTTTTTATTAATAATTTCTATTTTATTTTTCTTTTCTTGCTTTCTCTCTCCACTTTATCCTTTTGCTTTACCCCTTTTTTCACTCTCCTCGTCTAGTCACGGTCGAACACCCAGCCTCCCGCTTTCTTCCTTTCTCACTTTCCTTTCTTCATGTCTCCCCCATTTCTTCTCTGATCTTGTTACTCCTAACGAAACATTTCTCCTAGAAGCTCCTTCCCCCTGGTCCTTCTCTCCCTCTGGTTACTCGCCCCGCCCGTAATTTTGGTTTTTATTGAACAGTCTTGTTTTATTCCTTTGATTTGTGATGTTAGTTTCTCATGCATGGTGAGATGTTGGGGATGGACTATCAAGGCTCACTGAGGTAGCTCTCTACTTGCTCTATCCCGCTCCCTCCAATTGCTCTGTGATGTATATTGAGGGCTAATGCTTTGTGATTTTGGGGGATGATATGGTTGTAAGTTAATGTTGTATGTGCTCGGTGGACATGGTTTGGGTAAAAAGGAAAACAATGGGGAAGAGAATGGTAGCTGTGGGATGTTCTTTCTGTACATGCTTAGCTCATACCGGGTTGTCTGGCTTGGGCAAAAATGTTGTGGGCTTATTATGGCACAAGCACTCTCTGTGCATTTCTTGTTCATGTTGTGGGTTCATTTTGGACAAAAGATAGTGGGGAGAAATGTGGGCTACCTTGTCGGGTTCGATTCGAGAATGGGATGGCTCTTCTCACACATTTCTGTCCACACGTACTTAGAGTCTTTCTTCTGGAGTTTTGTGAGAGGTGAGATATTTTGGGAAAATCCTTTTATGAACCTCCGATAGTATCCCACGAATCCTAGGAAACTCTGAATTCATCTTGTATTCGTTGGACGCTTCCATGAGGTGACGGTGTCAATCTTGGAAGGATCCACTTGTATTCCTCTTCCAGATATAATGTGTCCAAGAAATGCTACTTGGTCTAGCCAGAATTCACATTTACTGAATTTGGCAAACAACTAGTTTACTCCGAGGATCTCCAGGGCGATAGTGAGGCGCTGCACATGTTCAACCTCACTTTTAGAGTACATCAAGATGTCATCGATAAAGACAATGATGAATTTGTCCAGATATTTCATGAATAATTTGTTCATTAAATTCATGAACATGACAGGGGCATTGGTCATTGCGAATGGTACTACTGTGTATTCATGGTGCCCATACCGAGAGACAAAAGCAGTTTTATCAATGTCTATGGGGTTGAGTTTGATCTTGATGAGTCCCTAGGCGCATCTACTACGGTTGTCAATATCCCTAAGTTGCAACTGTGTGCTAAACCTCAAGTTGAGCCTATTATAAATCAATGGAGAAAGAAACAAAAACAAGGTTTGGTTAAGAGCAAGGAGAGGGAGGTAGGCCAAAGGGAGAGCTTGAGCGGACTTGGGAAGACACAAGGAGCGAAGGTTTTGCTTGTTGGAAAGATTGCAAGAGAATTTGGCCAAGAAAAGACAGAGGAGCCAAATTCAAACTCAGTTCTGAAATCAATGCATTTTCAGCCTCAGAATCCGAATTGGATTTGGATTGGAGCAATTCCAACTCGGATCTTTGTTTAAAAGAAGTTAATTTTGGAATTAGTTGTAATAGGATGGTTTAAATCTATTTTCACCATTAGAGTAGTTTAAGTTTCCTATTAAAGTATAGTTAAAAATGGATTACTGTTCACGGGATTGTTCACCCGACTCGAATTACTGTTCATCAGACTCAGATTACTATTCATGTCTATTATTCCAAGTTTGTTACTGTTCATCGGCTATATATTTAAGGGTAGAGCCCCATTGTAAGCAAGTTAGGGTGGAAGAAAATACAGAAAAATCACTTATTTATGTGGTGCATAATAAATACATGCGTTTCAGAAATTCCCATCTAGGGTTTTGTGATTTTGTGAATATTGGAGGGTGGTTTATATTATAACATCTGTGATTCCTTGTGGATCACCTCACCAATTCATAGCATCCTCAATTGCTTACAGTTTAGTGTTGTTCTTCAGATTGATTTTATTTCTCTCTTTGGATTGATTCAACATCAACCAAGTATCATTATGTGCCTCCCCCTTATTGGACCACACATGGCTAGCCACCAGGTAGATCTAGCCTGGGCCGGAGGCCCAAGTTCCAAAATCCCCACAAACACCTTGAATTTTCAATTAATTCCCTCTCCCGATTAATAATCTCTCAAATCGATATTTGGGGTGGGGCCACATGACAGTGAGAGGAGGGAAAGGAAGCGGCCTGGGCTGCGGCGAGGAATGGGCCGAGTGGATTGGGCTGGGCTAAGTAAGAAATGGGCCAAGGGAATAGGGTTTGAGCCCAAAGATTTTCCTGATATTTAAATAGTTTTCTAATTTGGAAATACCAGAAAATCCAAATGGAAATTTAAAAATAGCAAATGAACTCATAAAAATTCTAAAAAAATCTGGAAAATATTTCCAAGCACAAAGAACTCAAACAAAATAGTTTTGAAATAAATTCATGTACAGATTGTTACATTAAATTATTTTCACATTTGAAAGTCTCATTTAAGCTTTATTAAATCCAAATAAAACTTGGTGAATTTTTCTAAGAACTAAAATACTCAAAAGGTTTTGAAACTCAAAAAATTGGGACATTGCAATAATCCAATATGCTTTCTGTGGAGTGAATTATTGTGTTGACTTCACGTTCTTTTGCTTGCCGAAGACACGGTGTTCACAAAACTTCAACTCGTCGATACTTTGACAATCAAGGAGTCATCTTTTGTATAGCTCCATCATGCCAATGTCACTCATATCCCCAGATGCATATGTCAAAGATTAGTAGCATCAGAATCAGATGATTTATTTGAGGCAACCATAGCATTACTTGAAATTATAGTACCTTGTTGATGATATAAGTTGGCTGCTTTCATACCACCATTTATCACAACAAGAGAGCCTTTAGAGATCTTCGTAACTCCACCTCCACCTGAATACTTGTACCCTTTAGCATCAACATTACTCAGCGAGATAAGATTTATCTTTAAACCCGAAATATGTTGAACATTCGATAAAGTTCTTATGGTGCCATCAAACATCTTGATCTAGATAGAACCAACGACTACAATCTTGCAAGGTGAATTATCACCCATCAATACAGAACCACTTGGCGTTGCTTCATAATTCATGAGCCAATCTCAGTTCGGACTCATGTTGAAAGTGCAGTCCATATCAAGAATCCACTCATCACCAGTTTTAGAATTATCAACAAAAGCAATGAGAATATTTCCATCAAAATCTTGCTTAGTAACAATGGTGGCTTTAGCATAAACCTCTTGTTGATCCTTTTTCTTTACCCACCAGCACTCATAAATGTTGTGCCCATCTTCCTTACAATACTTGCACGACTTGTACCTGCCTTTGCAATTTTTGCTTGAGCTTTTGCCTTTTGAATCGTTGTTTGAACTCCTCTTCTGACGTATAGCATGTACAACCAGGACTTTTGCATGCAAATTTAAACTTTCATTCGAAACCATGAGTTTCATCTTTTCTTTAGCACGCATTGCTTCATGGACTTCATTAAGTGTAAGAGTATCTCGACTATATAGAATAGTATATCTGAACGTAGAGTATGAACTAGGCAGCGAGCGTTACAGAATAAGACCCAAATCTTCTTCATCATATTTACCTCCATGGACTCAAGATCTGAGACTGCTTGTTTGGATGTTGTCAGGTGGTTCAATAATGACCCCCCTTCCACCGTCTTGTGTGAATAAAGCTACTGCTACAAATGCATCTTAATGGTAAGATCTTTGGTTATACAAATCTGCTCCTGTTTCAACCATAATGCAGTGACGACCTTCTCCTTCAAAACCTCATGCATAATATTATTTGATAGACGAAGATGAATACGATATTAGACTTTACGATCTTTTCTTTGCTTCTCCTCAAGTGACCATGCAGTGGTCATCTTGTCGATCCCCTATAAAACATCATCCAAATTGAGATGTGTAAGAATAGGTCGCATCTTGACTTGGCATAGAGAAAACCTCTTGTTTTGATCCAGCAACGAAGATCATAATTCAATGTCGCCATGCAGAAGAAACCGTAGTTTTGCTAGTACAATACAGTGAACGTAGCAATACTTGTCAGGATCCCTAGTACACTTCGCACGTACTCAAAGAAAACAAGGCCAATTTTTTGGATAACGTCCCAAAGCAACAAGTTCACCTCGGGTTTGATGCTAGACAACTTTTGCTATTTTCTTTCCCGGCTCTTCTCCGTTGTGTGTGCTACAACTTTTGTTGATGGTTGGTAGGTTGAGTGCTCTACGTGACTCTACTTCGACCTCGGCTCGAACAACGGCTTGGCTTCTACTTGGCGCGAAGGAACGTGCATCCTCTGCTTCGAATACATCAATTTGCCAAGCCGTTGAGACCACAACAAGACATCGTACGATGTAGACCAGATACAACCTGTGCTCTGATACCACTTGTTGTAAAGAATGCACAGAAAGATAGGAACCAGATACACAAATTTTACATGGAAAACCTTTTTGGGAAAAACCACAGGAGTATGAATGCAATATCAATATAAGAGGAGATGTTTACAATAAAGTTCTTGCTCTTCCCTATGGACTACAGAGATATATTTATAATGGTACATGAAAGACTCCGTGTAGTAATAGATCTAAAAGTTGGAGTAGGTGTGGAGATAATGTGTTACGATCCTAATCTTAGTGTTGAAGAATTGGCATCTATGTCGATGGGTTTGGGGTTCAAACTCTTGGTTTAGCTATTTGTCTTATTTGTTGTCCCGCAGCTGGTGGTGTAACAGACAGAGGCCGGCCAGGGGTGGCGATCAGACCGACCGTGGCCAAAGGTGTGAGCTTTTGAGGATTGCGCATCAAAGACTTGTGTGGGAGTGTTTGGGGGTGTGTGTTTACCAGGTGCCATTAAAAATAGAGATTGGATGCAAAACTAGATAAAGTTTTGCTGAAAAGTTCAAAGAGGGTGTTTTCTGGAAATAGAAAGCAGCCTGATTTGCCGTTGGTTGGCGGTTAGACCGGCTTTGTGGCGGTGGTCTGACCAACCATGTCGGCTTCAACACAGTGAGGTGTGCTGGTTTTTGGGTTTTGACCTAGGGTCATGGAAATGTTGGATATGTGTTGCATACTATATATTTGGACTAATGCGGGTTAAGTTGTGAAGAATTTGTGTCCGAAAATAGTTGTTTGGTCTATTGTATGTAGGTGGCTTGCAGTCAACTATGGTCAACAGCGAGGAGGACCTATGCTTGGTTAGGAGAACCAACGTCCATAATATTCCTGGATGCCGGGTGAGATGGTTGTACTAAATCAAGGTGCAAGATGGACAAGAACCATGAAAGGTGAAGTTTGAGCAAAGAACTTTTGAGGTAAAGTGATGCTTCGAAAGTGAAGCTTTGAAGATATGTGTTCTTGACTCATTAATTATGTAAATTGATGATTTTGTGTGTCGTGCGGTGCTACGTGATGGTTTCGTTGTTAGTGATGGTTGTATGACTATGGATCTACGTTATGGTCAGGTGGACGGGATTGGGACTAGGTTTGGAGAACTGAGGTCCAAAACGATCAAAGTGCCGCTAGAAGATGGCCGAAGCTATCGGAGTGGTTACAAGCCGAGAAGACTAGGAACCGGAGCGGGAACTACCGGTGATGGACATGATAGGCAACGATAAGGTGGACTGGAACTAATCTCAGGGGGAGTTGAGGTCCAAAATGGCTAACGAAGCTAGGTGCAATTATGGTGCATGGTAAGGTATGTGCTGCACCTAGTGACTTGAGCCTATTTGCAAGCGAGGACGGTCTGATGGGAATCCGAACGTGTTAGAGGCTTAGCGGGAAATCATTGGGGCCACATGGATAATGGAGAAATATGGGTGATACTTCAATGTGATGGAATCGGGAAAGGTCGGTCGAGGGGCATTTTGGTAAATTGCTTAATACCTGAAAAG
The DNA here is from genome assembly GCA_036346395.1 of Hsuehochloa calcarea. Classification (NCBI taxonomy): domain Eukaryota; kingdom Viridiplantae; phylum Streptophyta; class Magnoliopsida; order Poales; family Poaceae; genus Hsuehochloa; species Hsuehochloa calcarea. The sequence goes on along the minus strand of CM070594.1, from coordinate 74,195,987 downwards.
TGGTGGTGTGCGAAACCACGATGGTGGTCTAAGTGGATTTGGTCAAGGATACTCCATGTAGGGCAAAGCAAGTTGGATTTGGCCTAATGGAGCCGAAGATGAAGACGACACTTTCATAAGAGTGCGTGTGTAGCTTGTTTGTGTGTGGGCTTAACGGGTTCCTGTTAGGATTTTCTCTCTAGACCTAGGCTCCACTATGGTGCAGGATTTGCATACCCATTTAAGCCAAATAATGAGAACACTTGTGTGTGTGCTCTCCTAGTAGTTTTGTCCTCCCAAGGGAGTGATTGTAAACATTTATCTCCAAGAAGAAATCTTCAAATTCGTCCAAGTCTTCATCTCATATGCTCAGGTATTGATTTCTTGATTTGTCTTAGTTTTTTGTGTTCCTTCCTCCCCTTTTGATCTTGATTTGTACCTAGGACGTGTAAGTGGTGGATATATCTCTTGGAGACCAGATATAATCTATCCAAATACTTTATATTGCAGATTCTTGAGTTTGCCTAGTTTTGGTGGAAGAAATGGTGATTTTGGAGGATTTGCTCTTGAAAGCTTTTGACTTGAATCTTCTTGCTGTAATTGAGAGTGTTAGGACATGTGGGAAACCATCTATAGCCATCTTGGATTGATTCCTCCCACGAGCTCTTTTCAATCATCGGTTTCATATTTCTCGTTTTTGGCTCAACCTTGACTCAAATGGGAAAAAAAAGTAAATAACTTTGGCAATGATCTTCAAGATCTTTGACTGGAATACGCTTCTGATACATAGAGAGTATGTGCTTGAAGTTTCATAAAGTTTAGAGTTGTTTATTAAAAGTTTGGTCACTTTGTGATATTGAAATTGTGCTAAAATTCAATTTTTGTGTTACTTTACTATTCACCCGATCTGACCACATGTTCACCCGATCTGACCATACTGTTTGCCAGTCTGACCGCTATTGCTCAAACGGTCTGGCCGGTCCAATGGGAGTTTGGCGAGTCTTACTATTTTTCTTGTCTTATTTTTGTTTGAAATATTTTCTTTGATCTTCGTAACTCTACGTAGCTAGTAGAACGAACTTTGATCGTCTTTAAGCAAAAGATTCTAAAAAGACTATTGATTGTATAACACATATTCAATATTGATACGCCATATCCGAAATCATTGACGAATTTGAACTAAAATCCTTCAATCCGGGCGGATTGGTCCCTCCCTATCCAAACAAGCCCTTAAGTAGTCTCTTCAGTGCAACAGTAGCCTTATCGCCTCTGTTTTTTCTCTCCCCGGACGGACTGCGAGAAGACTAGTGTTATGCGATGGCTGCCGTGCCTGCTTAATCGACCAATTACTATCCCGGAATTGACCTCTGGGTCAGAATACCAGTTGCGAAAAAGGAAGCAGGCTTTATCGTTCAACTGTATCCGGTTGACTCTACCAAGAGAAATAAATATGCACTCGACCAAGCTAGGCGTTCTGCAAACTACGGTTAATAGTAGCTTGACCCAAGCGTTAATGTGCAAATTAAAACGAATTCGAACCATTACATAATTCCTTGGATCCTTTTCGCAAGAACATCTTTGCATCTCCCTTTCAGCTCGTGCTAGCAAGTATCTTTTAAATTAAAACTAGCAGCAAGTTGCTGCAGATTATGTAATGCATGTGGCCACTGGACCCTCGAGAAATCACTACCGACAACCACCCTGCAGAGCAAAAGGTTGGCGAGTGTAGAATTAAGCGAGGCCTTGGGAAATGAATTCGTGACAGTGCTGGATATATCGATCCCATTCGCGAGTTGATGTGGCGCTGACGCTTACGCTTATCGCAAGTGTGGACATCGACAGATCGAAACATAGCAATTCGCTAAGAAATTTCAGCGGAAGCTTCGACTGCGAGTGCTTGTAAAGATCCTGTTTGTTCTTGTCCCCTCATCTCGTTTTCTGCTGGGGTTGGTTGTTTGGTGAGAGGTAGACTTACGGGTTACGGCAGGGTTGCAGACACGCCCACGAGGCACAAAGACTACAAATTTCCAGGTTTCTGCTTGTATATCAGCTTTTTTTTTTCTTTCAGATCGTCAAATTGCTATGACACTCTTGCTTAAATCCATTCCATGCACATATGGTTCACCCGTCCCAAACCTAAATTCGTCTTCTTCATGCATGCGGATTTGGTTGTTTATATTTGTCTTCTTTTATGCAGACTTCTTTCCCTGTCCTGGGAGGTAGAGAAAATTAAACCCGGGAGCACTGTCAATAAATATGTGAATTGTGCTAATTTGTGCCTAACATAGCTAGGTTGGGTCCAGTAAAACCGTATGAGTACCGTAGCAATAGTACTCTAAGCCTACTGCTACAATACTCTTAGTAATACGGTAGGAAAGTGCCGTAGAAACATTGATTTCACTATGCGTAGAAAATACTATAGCGGCTTTACTGTCTATTATTGCAGCATATGCTACACACTATTGATCTAAACCGTTCGCTGGCGATTGGACGGACCGGATGAGCTTTAATGCGCGTGTACTGTGCACTTCTGCCGTGGCTACATGCGATGATAGAGGATCTGCATCCCTCACTTCCCTTCTTTCTTCCTCTCTGTCATCTCACGCACTGACCACCCAGACCCCAACGGCCAGCCTCCCTAGGAGCTTTTAGCGCTGGTAGATGTTTAGTATATCGCTATCGCTATATATATATATATATATATATGAAGGCTTTTTGCTACTCCGGGTGTAGTTACTTGCTATTCTGTATCTCACAACGTAGAGAGTATCTTGTGCAATCGAGAGTATGTATGTGTAGTATACGAGTATATAAGACCACTTATGTGGTATTCACACCTTTTCAGGGATTGTATTATAATTTTTTAGACATACTCCTTTTTATATGCAAATATGAAGGTATTTACAAAATATGTTAAAAACTATGGACTCTCTTGCAATTCCCTATTCTGTATCTCACAACGTAGGGAGTATCTTAAGTAGAGTATGTATGTGTAGTATATATATATATATATATATATATATATATATATATATATATATATATATATATATATATATATATGAAGGCTTTTGCTACTCCGTGTAGTTACTGTTCTCAGATCTCACAACGTAGAGTATCTTACGATGTATGTGTAGTATACGAGTATATAAGACCACTTATGTGGTATTTATACATTTTTAGGGGTGGTATGTATAATTTTTTAGATATACTCCTTTTTAGATTTTGTATCTCACAACGTAGGGAGTATCTTGCGCAACCGAGAGTATAAATGTAGTATACGAGTATATAAGACCACTTATGTGGTATTCACACCTTTTCAGGGGTGGTATGTTAATTTTTTAGATATACTCATTTTTATATGCAAATATGAAGGTATTCCCACCTCTGATATATGTATATATGTATATGTATATGTATATATATATATATATATATGGAAAATGGTTTGGTACTCACAGGAGTATGTACTCCACTCTCATATACCACTTAAATCGTATGATAATACCTCTTTATCTATTTGAGTATACTCCAATGATGATTATAAGATACTCCAAAGTGAGTTCTATGAAAAAATTCATGAAAATCCACTTTTTATAGAAAATTTGTGTGTATACTTTTGTTTATATATGAAAAAGGTATATGACAAAAATAAAGGACTCCAATGAAAAATTTTCAATCAAATTGCACTGGAGTATCTTATAATTGGTATTTAAGTATACTAAAAATGATAAAGAAGTATAATATATTTATTTAAGTGGTATATTCGAAGCGGGAGTATGTACTCCTGTGAGTACTGAACCAAGGTCCTATATATATATATATATATATATATATGTGTGTGTGTGTGTGTGTGTGTGTGTGTGTGTGTGTGTGTGTGTGTGTGTTGACACATGTTTGATGTGAAAGTACTTGACGAGGATCTAATAATCCTCAATTAATTAAAAAAAATATCAGTAATTATTATTATAGATAGCAATATCTTCATGTTATTCATAAGGATACCTCTTATCATTAATAAGAGAGGAGCTTAGTCGAGTGGTCGTAAATGATTCTACGACCACCGTGTATGGTCATAAGTACTTCTACGACTACCTGATGATCGTAAGATTTTCTACGACCATCTCATGATCGTAAGCCTTACTACGATCAATTCATGGTCACAAGCTTTACGACAACTAGATCAACTATGACAACCCTATAGTCAACAAAGTCCACATACATATGGGGCCAATCTGTAACACCTCAGCTTAACAAAAGTCCAAGATGCCGCCTACAACTACTATCGCTACCAATTTTAACCATTAAACACGTATTACTAACATCTAGACTTCAAGAATAAACATTCAATAATATGTAAATCATAAATTTCAGCAACATGATAGACCATAAATCGAATGTAATATAATCCAAATAATTACCAAAGTCATCATAAATAAATATCAATTAGGGAATGCATCAACTAAAAATATTATGAACCATAAGAAATTAAGGGAAACCACAAGTTATTCAATTATTATAATGAAAGTTGCTAAACTATTTATGACCAAAACGAATGAATTATTAGGTAGTGTGCAGTACTACAAAAAGTACAATCGTTCCATACTCTACTTCCACCCCGAAGCATAGCATCATCAACGATCCACTAAAACAACAAATAAGCAAGAGTGGGTCCATGACTTAGCAAGTACAAAGAAAAATAACAAATGAGGCATCATCTCAACACAAATTCATTCTCATTATTCTAATTATCTCACATCACATTTTTCATCTTTCATGAATGCAATGCAAACTCATGTTCATGCCACAACTCAACTTCTACTTATGCCGGTATAGCGGAGTGAAACACCCGTCGTTGTTCACTTATACTCGCATTCTTTAATGCGGGGACCAATTGCCCGTCCTTTTTCATACGGGGACCTCATCCCACTCCCATGGGTCAAAATATTCCATCATGAATGCCCAACATGCATTGCAATTATTATTATTATTCATTCTTAGTAATTGAAATAATCATCATTCTTCTATAGTCATCATCATCATCGTCATCAAGATATCAAAAGCATATGGCAATATGAAATAGGCATAAACCACATGAATAAACATGACAAGTGTTCATTTAACCGAATAATAAATCCACACATTCAAATACCATTCAACCATGCACTTGCCTTTCTAGTTGTAACAACCGGGATAAATTGAAGGTGACACCAATCCCAAAGCCACTCCGCCTACATTAAACGTCTAATTCAATACAACCTATGGCAATACAAATCAATACTTAATGGACAACACTCCTACACGCTCGTCAATTCCATAATTTTCCCTCATTGCTGAATAGTCTCTCCTACTATCCCGGCACTAAAATTATCATAACTTTCAACTCCCACATTGTAAAATGGTAAATCATACCATTTCTACAATCTATACAAAATTTCTTACAACTTATTAGCTGAGAAAATATTCATATTAAATCATCTAAACCCTTGTTTTTAACCCAGAAGACAGATTCGTCATCTTCTGGACAACAGATTTAATAATTGCATATATTTTAATCCACATATGAAAATATAAAGATCTATAACTTTTCAAAACTAAAGGAAATTATATACAATATTATAGTTATGCCAAAAATTCCATTCTGCCAATAACTCAGTTAAATTAATGTTTTCCCATGACTACATCCAGCAACAATCCGATTCTGGACTGCAATCTTCCAAAAATCATAACTTATGTTCAACCTATCCAAAAATCATGATCTCAGACTCTCTAGAATTCTTAAGAAGTTACCTACCCTTTTCATGTACATCCAAACCCCCTATTATTCCATCTTCTATTTTTAATCTTTTGATTAATACGTGGTGCCAAAACAGGACAAACCTACTGGACAACAAGCTTGCTAAATTCATAACTCAACATCTACTCATTCGATCGAGTTGAATAAATATATACAGAAAGCTATCGAGGTCGTATACATCTTTCTAGTAGATGAAATTCTCAAATTATGTACAATCGATACTTGAATTTATAGTACAAGAAAACAACACACTAAACCGATCTACTATTTGATTTCCCCCGACCAGGAATTGCTAAACCAGGTAGAGTAGAAAACTTGATTGTCACCCTTGGAGATCAAGACGAGGATCACCGAATTCCCGAGATCCTCCTCTATTTTCTTCCTCTCTTTCTTCTTCCTATCCCTCCCTTCCCTGGCTGACCCTCTCTGGACTTCTCCTTCCTACTTCTGGCCGACAGTAGTAGCAGCCAAGACAGAGGGGTGGCGCAAGGGAAGGACTGCAAGGGGGTGGAGGCAATAGGGTAGGGAAGTGCAGGAGGGGGGTGCTGGAGCTGGCGGCTACAACAAGGGGAGGAGGCACGGGGAAGGATGGAGGCACTGGACAGGGGTGGGGCTAGGGCTTGTTGCCGCCCCCTAGTCCCTTTCTAGGCCGGCCCCTCCCATGGGCCAAACGTTGTGGACCAGAGGTCCGAGGCCCAAGTTCTCACCCTTTTGCTAAAAACACTTTTTTCTCTACTAATTCTCTTTCTAAAGTGTTTTCCTCCCTTAATTCGTTTAGAAAGATTACATTCTACCCCCTAAAACAGATTTCATCCCCGAATTCTACTCGTCTTTCTACTCGAAAGAACATCCACAACTACAATAAACAACAGATAGCACGTACTGATGTGAACAATTCTGGATACTGCTCGCGCATGCGATACTCCAACACCCAAGTCGCCTCTCTCTCGAACTGATGCGACCAAAGCACCTTGACATACTTCAATGTATTGTGCCTCAGAACTCGCTCTAACTTCCCCATAACCTACACTGGCTAGGACTTGAAAGTAAGGTCTTACTCAATGATCAACGACTCTAGTGGAATCGCATGTTTTGGATCTTTCAGATATTTCCTCAACATGGAGACATGGAATACATTGTGCACACCACGCATGGACTCAGGAAAGTTCAAGCGATAAGCCAACTTCCCAATTTGTGCCACGATCGAGAATGGTCCAACGTACCTCGGGCTAAACTTCCCTTTGGTACCAAAGTGCACAATTCCTTTAGTGGGAGACACTCTCAAGAGCACCTGATCCCCCACTTCAAACTCAAACTCCAACTCCCGCCTCCTCACATCAGCATAACTATTTTGTAGGCTTTGAGCAGCAAGCAGATTCTACCTAATCTCTGCCACTGTCCACAGTCTGCTGAACCCAATCGGGTCCCAAAACTGCCTGCTCACCAACGGCATCCCAGCACAACGGAGACCTACACCTTCTCCCATACAGGACCTCAAACGGTGCAGCTCGAACACTAGCATGATAACTATTGTTGTAGGCAAACTCTGCTAGTGTTAGGTGATCCTTCCAACTCCCTTTCATGATAAGACACAGGACCTAAGCATGTCCTCAAGTGTCTAGACAGCGCGCTTAGACTGGCCATCTGTTTGAGGATAAAATGTGGTGCTAAGATGAAGTTGTGTTCCCAAAGCACTCTGCAAGCTCTCCCAAAATTTGGAGACAAAGTTTGCATCACAATATGAAATAATAGTCTTAGGCACATCGTGTAACCGCACTATCTCTTGCAAATAGATAGGAGCCAAATTGCTCGCTGTATTTGTCGTGCGAATGGGAATGAAGTGTGCGGACTTACTGAAATGGTCCACCACAACCTAAATATCACCCTTCCCTTGTTGCATGCGAGGTAAACCAACCACAAAATCCATAGAGCTATCATCCCATGGCCATACTAGAACCTCCAAAGGTGTAACAATCTCGCTGGGCGCTTATGCTCTGCCTTGATTTGTTGGCAAATACCACAAGAAGACACATACTGAGCACTATCAACCCTCATCCTTTTCCACCAGAAACTCTTCTTCAAGTCGTGATACATTTTGGTCTCACCAGGATTTACAGTGTACGGAGTACGGGAGCTTCCTTTAGAATACCAGCCTTGACCTGAGTCTTCTGAAGACGACCTTTAAACCACAATGCACCAAACTCATCTATGCTAAAATATCCTTCCTTGCCCTCATCTAGATGCTTCCTCACCTATTGGAGCATTTGATCATGATGTTGTGCTTTCCGCACATACTTTGGAATAGTAGACTCAAGAAGCAAATGAGTCTCAGTCTGAACGGTACCCATAAAGCAAAAAGAGATATATATACGCTCAAAATCAGCAATAAGACAACTGAGAGTAGGGGGTATCACCTTGCGACTAAGAGCATCCGCCACCACATTTGCCTTGCCTGGATGGTACTGGATAGTGATATCATAGTCATTGATCAATTCCAACCACCTCCTCTGCCTCATGTTCAGTTCTTTCTGGGTGAAGATATACTTGAGGCTCTTATGATCAGTGAAAATATTACAAGACTTACCATACTGCAGCAAGCTCTAAGTCATGGGTGGGATGATTCTGCTCATGTTTCTTCAGCTGCCTCGACGTATAAGAAATCACCTTGCCATCCTGCATGAGCCCACAACCAAGTCCAACTCGAGAAGCATCAGAATAGATTGTGAAGCGCTTCCCAGGCTCAGGGAGACCAAGAACAACAGCAGACGCCAACTTCTCCTTCAGGGTACAGAAACTGCGCTCACAATCATCTGTCCACTGGAATTTAATACCTTTATCTGCGATAGCTGAGACATGGGCTTAGCAATTATAGAGAAACCCTACACAAAATATCGATAATAACCTGCTAAGCCCAGAAAACTCCTCACTTCCTTAACATTGGTTGGTATTTTCCAATCCACTATTGAAGAGATATTGCTAGGATCAATAGAAATGCCTTCCGATTAATCACATAACCCAGAAATTCAACTTCTGCAATCCAGAACTCACATTTCTTCAGTTTGGTATAAATATGATTCTTTCTTAAAGTTTCAAGAACAAGCCTCAAATGCTGCTCATGCTCTTCCTTAGATTTGGAATAAATTAAAATATCATCAATGAACACCACCACAAAGACATCAAGGTACTAATGCAGCATACTGTTCATTGCCTCCATAAAAACAGTAGGGGTATTAGTTAGTCCAAAAGACATAACTTTATACTCGTAGTGCCCATACCTTGTGGAGAAAGCTGTCTTTTCATTATCCTGATCCCGAACATGGATTTGATTGTACCCACACTGAAGGTCAATCTTAGAGAACACCTTGGCTCCCTTCATTTGATCGAATACATCCTCAATACAGGGCAAATGATATTTATTCTTGATCGTCGCCTGATTGAGAGCGCGATAATCAACACACATGCGCCAACTCCCATCATTCTTCTTTGTGAAGAGAAAATACTCCCCATGGTGACACACTACGCCGGTTCATCCCTTTGGATAGCAAATCATCCAACTACTTCTTCAACTCATCCTGAAAGGGTCGAGCCAAATGATACAGGGACAAGGAAATAGGACGAGTACCAGGAATAAGATCAATCCAAAATTCCACATTCCGCTCTAGAGGCATCCCGGGAAGCTCTGTAGGAAAAACATCGGGATAATCACACACCACTGGGATCTCCTAGATGTGCAAAGAAGAACTCAGGTTCGCGGCAAGAGACCAAAGCAACCCAATTCTCAAAGCACGTTGGCCAGGAAATAGACTGGACAACACAAAGAGAGAATCTGATGGTGCATTACCCTGAAAGACCATATCCTCTTCAGACGGAGCTTATAAAGTCACAGTCTTCCAGAAATAATAAATCTTGGCATGATAACCGAACAACCAATCCATGCTAAGGATAAAATCAAAAGGTGCTAGTTGAATCACCATTAGATTGGCGGTGAAATCCTCATCATCAATGGTGACAGAACAGCCCGGACAAACTATAGAACCATAAATAAGACCTCCCGGAGAACTAATTAAGAAATATGTTGCATATCTAAGTCAACCACCCAGAGTGGTTAGCTAACCCTATAATGGTTAGAAAGTCTAATGATAAATAGTGTATATATGTAGACTTTATTTATCTTAATAAAGTTTGTCCGAATGATATTTTCCCCTTCCTTGTAGTGATCAGTTGATTGATTCCATTGCTGGTTATAAAATATTAAGTTTCTTAGATGCATATTCTGGTTATCATCGATAAGTATGTGCCTAGATGTTGAAGAAAATATCATATTTATTGCACCATTTGAAACATTTGTTATGTCAAAATACCATTTGGTCTAAAAATGATTGTAACACCGTGGATATTTGGAAGCCAAAATGCTACCTAAAGGACAACATACAACCAAATTGTGGAAGAATTTAAACTGTAACTCCTCTGAGTACATATAGAAGCTAACTCTAATAGTAGCATGGCTGGAATGAAGACTGAATTCATCATAGCATAATCAAGGAATAATTAAAACGAACCACTAGCATCAATTTAACAAGAAAACATAACATGGAGAGAAATATCATGCAGTAGTAAATTTATTTATTACAGTTCCTCGGAAAGTTATACTCGACATTATTAATGAAAGTAAATTATAGTGAACTGTGTGAAACGTGCAGGTCTACTCCCTCCCAACAGAGTCATCTTCAACGATCACCTAAATAAATAAAGAAAACAAGAATTAGTCAAAATTCAGCAAGTACAGTAAACAATTGAACATACAAGGTTATGAACAATTCAATTTCAATACGAACTATGAACTTATCTCTGAAAACATATATGTATGAATGGAATGAATGGATGCATTCAAAGGAATGGACTGCACACATGCTCATACCGGTATAGCGAGTGGCACACCCGTCGGTGCTCACTTAAGCCCGTACTTAACAAAGTCCGGGGATCCAATCACCGTATAAAGAACATTTCATACGGGTGTCCAAAATTGCTCACATTGGAATAGTGGGTCTTACGTGCCCATACTGGAACTGATGGGTCTTAACAATTTCCACTCCCGTGGACGGAACACGAACAATGCAAGAATGGAATGAACATATGCAATGAGTGTCACCTCTTTCATCGACATGGATTATCAACTAAGAACGAATGTAAATCATGAAGTATGAATCATGGATCATAGAAATAACATCGCATCAACAACATTCAACTGCATAACATGAAGTATGAACATGGATCATAGAAGTAACATCGCATTAACAACATTCAACAGAAATCAACATGTCTTAACGCATTGTACTTGCCTTCCGCGATGTGACGTGTTAGGGGGGCAACGAAGGTGCTCCTACACTCGCCGCCTCACCGCCCTTGAAGACCCGCTGGACGATGAAGATCAACCTCCCGAAGAACTCCCCTTTCTCCTTCTTTCTCCTCTTCTTTGGCTGGCCACCACGAAAGCGGCACCCGGGGAATCGGCTGGAGGGGCGACTTTGGGGAGAACCTTAGGGGCAGCGCCGGGGATCACCAGTGTCGAACCCGGGAACGAAGGATCCCAAATTCTCTGTGTTCATACACTAGTCCAGATTTCCAAGGTACACAATCACAAAATGTTATCACAAACATATCCAAAGTATATTTAATATTCATAGAGTTTATTACAACCGGGCCGAGGCCAAATAAAACATTAAGCGGAAGCAAAATATAATGGTAGCCACACGATACGCCATGTGCAATCGTCGGAGGTCGCCGCCTAATCGCCCTGCTCTCACCTTCTAGATAGCGCTTTCTCCGAATAATAATATTCAAGAAGAGTGAGCACTACAACCGTGCTCGCAAATTACACCCAATACGTAATTTAGAATGCATGCATAAGTTATTCAAAGGAAGGTTGTAGGGTTTATTTGCATAAATCACCTTTTGTTTTAAATAGTTATACTAAGTTTCAAGGCACATTTTCATTACATAACTAAAATCGATTTAAAATTGATCATTTTATAGTGGATAACCTCCATATGAAACATAGTGAAGGATACCCTCCTATCACAAGGCTACCCGCCAAATTTACCACAAGGATTAACCATCCTCGATCATGTCCAAAGTTATTTTAAAACCAAAACAAATCTAACTTAGAGTGGCTTTGCTCAAGATGTCCATGACCGTGGACACGCTATTCAATAGATTTACACTCTGCAGAGGTTGTACAACTTTACCCACAAGAGATAATTTGCTCGTTATGTCGGCCAATACACACTTCCTTAGGTGTGTGACTAGGCAATTATCACAAGGCGCTTTCCAATGCACTACCTCAATACCAATATGCCCGCTAAGGTTTCACTTCCATTAGGCTAACCACCGCCGAACCCCTCTTGCGCCAAGTGGAATAAAGTCTAACCGACACCCACACAACAAAAATGGCATAAACAATACTGAGGTAATACAAATTATTAAGCCCGGTTCTCCCATACGTAACATGTGGTAGTACGGTGGAGCTTTTGCAAGATGCGGCTCAAAGGCTTGGTCCTTAATCTACTTGGGCAACTTTCAATAATAACCCCAGGTCTCACCCCAACTGACAGCCCGCATAAACTTGCACCCACTAACGGTCCATGTTTGCCCAAGTACAAACCATTTTCTTTTATTTTAGATTTTCAAAGACATTTGCAAAAGTCCACCATGACAAGGCAATGTCATAGGCTTTTTATCAATTTATGAAATTTTGGCTAAATTCTCCCAAAGTCAAATATTTCATGGTCTAAGCATTTGCTAAGCATAAATTTATTTTTAAATTCATTTGACTAAGGTTACAAGGAATTGATAATACAACAATCAAATTTGGCTATACAAAGGAATTGGAATAATTAAATATTTAAAACAGGAATTTAAAATAATTAAATACAATTATGCATGCAATAATAATTTAAAACAGGAATTTAATAATTTTAAATATTGGGGGCAAAATGGTCAATGGTGTAACTTGCCTTGCTCAAATTCCTGGTATTCTACTTCTTCAATAGGGTCAAGCTCTCCGGAGTCGTCAAAATCTATACGCGAAAATATTCCAAATTCAAACAGAATTCAAATGAACACAAATAAATTCAAATGAAAATTCAAATTAACTCCAAATTAAATAATTTTGGTTTAGTTAGCTAGATCTTGATTTTATACAAATTTAGAAATTTGAATCACCTAAATCGGAGTTTGTATGAAGAAATACGAGCTCTCGGAAGTTTAAATCTAATTTTAATTCAAAAATCGAATTTCGAATTTCCAATTAAATTTCTAAAGGAAATTCTATTTATTGCGCCACCGACGCCGCCAAGATCGCAATCGAGATCGATATGTGGGCTCAAACAGTCATGGATCGAGTCCACGGTGTTTTCAAGTCCACGGTGGACTCGGCCACAAAGACAAAGAAGGAGCGGTCAGGTTGGCGCTACTGGCCGCTACCGGCATCCACGTGGTCGCCACGCACGCGTAGGGGTGAGGTGGCGCCGATGTGGCTAACCACGCCGGCGCCGAGAGGGGAGGCGCCGAACCGATGGCGCAGCGAACGGCGCGCGGCGAGCTCCGTGAGGTGCGCAATAGATAGAGGGAGAACGCCGGTTCTAGGGCGCTACTCGGTGGCGCGAGAGGACCGAAGGTCGCTTGCGGCCGGCGAGTGGCGGCGCGAAGGTTCGGCCTCACGGCGGAAGTAGAGCTCCGGCGATCTTCGGGGACGAGGAGGGTGCACCGATCGCGCGAGGCATCAAGCCGATGGTGTAGACGAGTGGCCGGGAAGGCTTGACGGCCGCCGAATCGGGAAGACGAAGCTTGACCACGAGAGAAAAACTCCAATTGACTGCGAGAGAGAGCGAGTTACGAGTTGGTGGAATGGAATGTGGGAGAGAATGCGCAGTCGGGGGCGGCTTTTATAGGCGAGGGGGAGGCCGGGAGATGGAGATCGTGTGCGGCGTTAATGGCGGCGGAGCCGGGCGCGGGCGCACGGGGTTAAGAGGGGTAATGGCGGAATGAACGCCACGGAGCGAGGGAGTTAATGCGCGCGTGATGGCGAGTGAAGAGAGGAGGAATCGCGGAGTGACGAGCCCGAGGCGAGCAAGAATGGCGGCGAGAGGCGCGCGCGCGGGGGAAGAAAGGGAGGAGGAAGACGACGCTGGGGGGCCACCTGCCGGCGAGACAGAGCAAGAGAGAGGCGCGAGTGGATTCTTATCGGCCGTCCGATTCGACGGACGCCCGCATTAATTAGGCGCGGGAAGATTGGGTCGACGCAGCACGCGGTCGGGCTTCGCCCAAGATCGCTGTAAAAGATTTTAAACCTTTTTCATTTGATTTAATTCCAGAAATTCAAATAAGCTTTAGAAAATAGTAAATGAAGTCCAAAAATTTTGAGAAAATTCACATAAATTCTATGAGGCATTCTGGACTTAAATAAAATAATTCCAACTTTTAGTTGGTAATAGATTTTGCACATAAATTCTTTTAGCCTTAATATAATTTATTGAAAAGCTTTTAAAAATTCCAGAAAATCCACAAAAATTAATAAAGTCTTATTTTTAAATGAAATTGAAATTTTGGGCTGTTACAACCAGGGACCAGCACCAAGGGGAGGAGGCAGCACCAAGGGGCAGGGGAGGCGCCGGTTTGGGGTGTAGGGGTGGCGGCTCTAGTGGGAAAAGTAGGGAGGGAGAGGGGAGATGGGGGCCGGCTAGGGTTGGAGGGTGAGGTGGGGCGCATGGGCCTTGGGCCTAGGAGCCTCCCCCCCCTCCTTGGCCCATCCTTGGCCGGCCATTGGCTGGCTAGGGTTTGCCCCACCCTAGGCCGGAGGTCCAGGGTCCATGAATTTTTGAAAAACTTGGATTTTTAGAAAAATTCTCTCTCCTAAACAAATTCCGCTCAAAACGAAATTCGGAGTATTACAATGATAGCACTTCTTTTCAACGCTTGATGCAAAAGACCTTCCTTCCTTGACTAGGATAAAATTTGGAAGCCTATGTTGACGATCTGGTCGTAAAAGCATCAAGTGCCCTAATCACATTTTCGACGTGCAAGAAATATTCGACAATCTTAGAAAACACCATATGAAACTCAATCATAAGAAGTGTGTGTTCGGAGTCTCTTTAGGAAAGTTGCTTGGATTCCTTGTCTCTGCACGAGGAATCGAAGCAAACCCTAAAAATATTAAAGCTATTGAACAAATGCACCCCCGACCACAAAGAACGAAGTCCAAAAACTCATAGGATGCATAGCACGTTTAAGTCGTTTCATCGCACGCCTGAGAGAAAAATGACTTCCTTTCTTTAAACTTTTGAGAAAACATGAGGGTTTCTAGTGGTCAAAGGAGGCAAGCAATGCCTTCAAGGATGTAAAGAGGTATCTTACGAGTCCTCTTATTCTGGTTTCTCTGAAACCAAAAGATACACTCCTAATGTATCTAGTGACTACACCACAACCAGTGAACGCGGTGCTGGTCGCAGAACGTGAAAATGTTCAATGACCAGTTTACTACGTTAGTGAAGTTTTATATGGGCATAAGGAGTGTTACCCTCAGGTCTAAACGCTTCTATATGCCCTCCTTGTGTGTTTGATAAAACTAAGGTATTATTTTCAAGCGCACAATTTAATCGTGTAGTATGAGTTTCCCTTAGAAGAGGTCCTCCAGAACAGAAAAGCAGCGTGGCGCATGACAAAATGGTCAGTTGAACTTGGAGAGTCCGACCTCCATTTCGTGTCCCGAACAACGCATCGCCAAGCCAGCAGGGGAGCCCAACGCGTCTAGAGCCTGATGCAAGGAGCTCTGCCGACTGGGAGCTCGACCGACGCTAGCAGTGGTCGCCCCGCCCGTGTGCTCGAGCTCACCGCATCTTCTCTGCCCGTCATCGGAGTACGTTGTCTTTGATGAATCTCGACCTTTCTTCTATCGAGATTCGGGTCCTTCTCCTATTTCCACCGTTGAGTCAATTTCATGGTTATCTCTTTCTGACTCTTTGTCTATTTCTCCACTATCATAGTCTTCTCTTGGCCTGTCTCCAGTGGTTCCTTCTATACCTCCGCCTCCGCAGCACCACCTCTTGCTCCTGCAGCACCACCGTCTCGGTTCTCTGGTATTCACTACTCCAGTGTCCTCGTCCTTCACCAGTCTCCTCTCCTGGTATCTTGCCGACATCCACATCTGATCCTCCTTATGATGCTCCTTGTTACGTCCTTCGTGACTGGACATCTCTTCGACCTCCTGATCGTCTTGGATATGCTCCGATAGCTCATGCTCTCTCTGTCACTGAGCCTAATTCTTATCGTGAGGCTGCTCCTCATTCTGAGTGTCAACTCGCTTTGGCAAAGGAGCTTGATGCTCTTCGACATACAGAGACTTGGGATATTGTATCGACACCTGTGCGTGCTCATCCGATCACGCAAGTGGGTGTACAAGATTAAGATCATGTCTTATGGTACTATTGAGCGCTACAAGGCTCGCCTTGTGGCTCGTGGCTTTTAGCAGGAGTACGGTCATGACTACGATGATACTTTTGCCCTTGTTGCATATATGACCACTGTTCGCACTCTTGTTGCGGCCGTTTCTGTCCCGGTGGTCTGTCTCTCACGTGGATGTTAAGAATGTTTTTCTTAATGGTGTTTTGCATGAGGAGGTCTACATGCAGCCACCACCTGGATATTCTGTTCCTGATGGGCATGTCTGTCATCTTCGTTGTGCTCTTCATGGCCTCAAACAGGCTCCTCGTGTCTGGTTTGCATATTTTACCTCAGTGATTACTATTGTCTATTTCATTGTCAGTTCCCACGATCCTGTTCGTTTTGTCCATATCTCATCTCGGGGTAGAACACTGCTTCTTTTGTATGTTGATTATATGCTCATCACTAGTGATGATTCCTCATTCATCACGTATGTGAAGAAGCATCTCAGTGAGCAATTTTTGATGACTGATCTTGGTTCTCTTACGTACTTCCTTGGGATTGTGGTCTCTTCCATGCCTTAGGGCTACTACCTCTTCCAGCAGAAGTATATCCATGATCTTCTTGACCGGTCTGGTCTAACTAACACTCGCACTATTGAGACTCTCATGGAGCTATCCCTCCAACTTTGTGCTACTGATGGTGATCTTCTTGAGAATCCTACTTGATATCGTCATCTTGTTGGGAGTTTGGTATACCTTGTGAGCACTCATCCTGATATTGCTTATGTTTTTCATATCTTGAGTTAGTTTATGGCTCGTCCTACCCATCTACACTACAATCACTTTCTTCGTGTTCTTCGCTACTTGCGTGGGACTATCTCTCGTCGTTTGTTTTTCTCTAGCTCTACCTCACTACAGCTTCAGGCGTACTCCGATACGACCTGGGCTAGTGATCCTTCTGGTCGTCGCTCTCTTTCTGTTTATTGTGTTTTCCTTGGTTCCTCCCTGATTGCCTGGAAGACAAATAAGCATACTACAGCTTCCCGTTTGAGTGCAGAGACTGAGTTGAGAGCTATGGCAGCAGTGACGGCAGATGTTACTTGGCTGAGGTGGTTACTTGCAGATTTTGGAGTGTCTGTGATGAGGGCTACGACTCTTTTGTCTAACAGTATATGTGCTATCAGTATTGCCCGGGACCCAGTGAAACATGAGCTCACCAAGCACATTAGTGTAGATGTTTCATACACTCGCTCACATGTGCAGGAAGGAGTGTTTGCTTTACAGTTTATACCTTCAAAGTTATAGGTTGCTGACTTCTTCACGAAGTCACACACTAGGGTACAACATTTGTATTTTTATCTCCAAACTCAGTGTGTGTAATCCATCATGAGTTTAGAGAATGTGTTAGAATAGAAATCCTTTTAACTTTTTTATCTATATATGATACCACTATGTACTCTTTATATATATTACTCACACAATATTACGAACCTACCCGCTACCAGTGGTTCAACATCGCAATCGCATGTTTCTCCAAGGCGGCTTAGACTTTCCTCCGAAACTCGATGACAATTTCCACACTCCATCCACATGGACTCCGTGTCTATATAAGCCGTTCCATGGCTCCGTCTCCACCTATGGCCTATGAGCCGGGTTATATGGCCAATCCCTTCACAAGCGACGGCGCCCTATTCTCCAGGAACACCTGATGGAAGATGTGCTGCAAGCTCAGGCTGCCGCAGCCGCGGCTGCCGACGAGGTGGGCGTCTGGCCCGGCGAGCTCGACGACCAGCTCATAAGCGAGCTCCTAAGCGACGACAGCCTCCTCGGCGCCCTGGTACCGGCTGCCGACGACTCGGAATACTACTCGTGCGACACGGGATCAGGAGCCACCGCGCCGTGCAACAGCGGCGGCAGCATCACGGCCGAGCACGAGCTGCTGCAGCCGGCGGCGGTGAGCAGGCTTCTGTGCTCGGTGTACTCCGGCCCGACGATCCGGGACATCGAAAAGGCGCTTGTGTCGCGGCCTTACCCCTCCAGCCGCCTTTACAACTCACTGTATTTGTAGGTGCATGCATGGATAGATATATATATAGCTGTGAATATTTAGTGTACTGATCAAACCATACATATGTGCACAGCTCAAGAAGACTAACAACCTCTGCATGGTTTTGCTTGAAAAGCCGCAGGTTCGGAGCGTCGAGCAGAGCGCCGGAGAGCAAGTACACGGCCAAGGTGAGGAGCTGCGGCGGCAAGATGCCGACGGACGGGTACAAGTGGAGGAAGTACGGGCAGAAGTCCATCAAGAACAACCCCCACCCGAGGTGCAGTGATCGATGCATGCATCTACCCACTTACTTCGCCTTCTGAATTATCCTTTGATCATTGGTTTTTTGCTTTTGCGTACCACGAAACGCTGGGGTAGCTAGCAGCTGGAGAGCAAAATCGCTGCAGTCCATGCATCCATGGCCCCGCCGCGCCGCGCGTTGTCGGCCATGCATGTGGTGGTTAATCTGCACTGCGCGTCCGTGTAGTTTTGAGCAAAATTGCACATGTAGCGCCTGTTTGGGTGGGATTCCTTACAGTTTTCCAGGTACGTGCGCCAATCGGCAAGGGACACGCGCGTTTCTCCCTAGCTAGTGTCCGTGCAAGGGCGTCACGGCGCCCATGCACGTGGCGCCCATGCACGCATGCATGCATATGATTTTAGCGCATGGGAGAGAAGGGCCTTAGGAGTAGGAAGACGAGAGACGCAAGCGAGAGGTACTAGTACAAATCAAGGAAGGGAAGCAGAGAGAGAGGCAGAAGAAGTAACGACAGAGATGCGAGTGGCGTAATTTGTAGAAGGGGATAGAGAAGTACAGACGAGAGTTTTAGAGAACATTATATAGATAGTACTAGGATGCATGCTGCATGTCCATTAGTATACTGATTGAAGTAAACAGAGGCGTGATGTAGAGGGGCTTATTAGACAATGATAAATAGGCTAAACTAAACGGGAGTAAATAACAGAGGAATTGTAGTCTATGAGCACTGCAAGTCTGCAATCTAAAAACCAACCAAAACCGATTCCAAATCTACAGCAAGTCTTTTATGGTAACTTAATTTTTTACCTCTAGCACACGTTTTCATTCCTACGTACTCCGATAGAACTGCAAAATCGATCTTAAGCAGCAGCTAACTACTCTAACACGAAATTGGGGTCCAGCAGCTAGCAACCGACGAGAACAGCCGAGCATTCATTCATATTCACCATTCATTTCGTCACCTTCCTAGAATTAATCAGGACAGCATAGAGAATTATGTTAACTTTGCTTTCTCATCAGACTCGTCCTTTCTTCTGTGTGACTGGGCGACAGTACCGTGCATGAACAACCTGCGACTAGCTCTTAGTGCGTGGCGCCCACCTGAACATTCAATTAAACACACTTAACACCTTATTTCCTCTGCGATGAACTGTATGTTCGGTTGAGAAGTGGCGAACCTTTAATTCACAAACAACGACGTAATAGATCGAGTATTATTGTGTAAACTTCCTGGGAAAATCCAAGGTATTAGTTCATGTATAGCAGTATAGCACTCAGCACAGATACATTCATGAACTCATAGATCTAGTGAGTCAGCGTCACTGTGTAGAGGTGAACACGTGTTGACGAAAGGTGCTACTCGCTGGCTTGGGGCCAGCAGCTAGCCAAGACGTTCATATCATGTTCCGAAAGATCGGCTGGTTTTGGATAACTCGTGCGACGAACAATCTTCAAGTGTATTTCGTCGAACATAGATACACGAATGCCGAACGGCGAACAATTAACAGCCATGATCTACGTCCCATTAATTGGTGCCAAATTAACTCAAAAGGGATGGATTCAGATGAGCAGTCCTTTCAGAGCAACCAAAATCAACGACTGCAAGTAGACCCATTGATCATAGGGAGGGGTGAAAACGGGTTTGATATTAGGCTCCTTGTAAATATATATTTTTATTATGGATTTAGAGTTGGATACATATACGAGTACAAATTTTTCAGGATATGGACACAGTGCGAATGCTGATCAATTCAAATCGGTCACAAATAACTTAGCAGATAGTGTATATATAAAATATATAACCTTATCAACGAAAGTATCAAATTATACTACCTATTAGAGAATTATTTATCATACTTAACAACATAAACATAATCAAATGTAAATTCATATTATATATTAGTCAATGACTAGAAAATCATAGAGGATATTAAAGAATATTGATGTTTATCAGTTATCTATTTTATTGATTTATCAGATATCCTATAAAAAAATGGATACGGATATTGCTCTTCCCATATTTTAACATGTTTTTTATGAGATTTTTTGGATGTGGATCGGGACTAAAAAAATTATACCTAGACGGAAATTATCCGCCCCGTTTTCACCCCCCGCCCAGTGATAGGTAGTACCGGCTACGCTTGCATCTTTGTATCTAGCACATGTGCTGTTAGAACTTAGCGATCTAGCTTGAGGAGCCAAAAAACTCAAAATATATATAGCTAGCTAGTAGCTAAATCTGTATATCCATGGCAGATACAGAGCAGTACACACGAGTTTTTTGAGCTAGTACTACTGCTACGTATAATTAACTGGCGTCTACTTTTGCACGCAGGAGCTACTACAAGTGCACCAGTTCCCGGTGCAGCGCCAAGAAGCACGTCGAGAAGTCCACCGACGACCCGGAGATGCTGGTCGTCACGTACGAGGGGTCGCACCTCCACGTCCCGCAGCCGCTCTTCCCGCACCTCCAGTCCTCGGTGATGGACTTCTCCGGCGCGGCGGGCGACGTGTACGAGGCGGCGGCGAAGAAGGCCAGGACCTCGCCGACGTCCGACGCGGGGGGTCTTGGCGGGAAGCTAGGGGCATCAGAAGAAACGTGCGACGCCGAGGTACGAGGAGGCAAGCTGCAGGGCCGTCAAAAGAGACGCGCCGAGGGCGCCGTGCCACCCGTAACCACGGACGGCTCGTGCGACGGCTCGACCTCTTCCGTACCGCCTGCTGCTGCTACCGTGTTTTCTTCTGATTCGCCGCCTACCAACTGGTCCTGCCTGGAATTCCCGTGGTCCCCGGAAGCTCTACTTCTGTAGCCGCCTAAATGCATTATCTGAGTTGACTAGGGGAAGCCTTGTCAGAGTGAGTACGTAATTAACTAGATCGGTATAGCTTTTGTCAGAGTAAGTACTAGCTAGCACGGTGTAATTAGATAGATACGTGTGTGTAGTGGTCAGATCAAAGGATCAGATCCTAGTGTCGCCGCGAAAATAACCAAAGTAACCCATGGATGATGGGACTTGCCCGACACTGGTGAAAACTAGCTAAGTTGGGTGTTATATGTCGGCCATGGTCTTTAGCGGCCAGGTCGTGTATGAGATCTCGTGAGATTTATCTCTAATGGTTGCGTGGATTGATCTTGTGTAAAGATCGAGTTCACATACTGGTTCTTGGTAATCCATCTTCTTAGTTCGTACTCTCATGGGTGAAGAAGTTTCTAGTACTGTTTGGTGTGCTACATCAAGCTCCTTTTACTGCTAACTACAAAATCAGGCCAAGAGTAATTGTTCGGTTCGTGCATGCATGCATGCATCTTGGTGTACAACTGAACCAATCTATTGCTGATTGATGCTGGCTACGGGAAGGATTCAAGGCTACTCACAGTTGCTGAACACATTAACAAACCAGGGATTTGTTACGAGATGCCGCTGCTATATTTTTGTTCGTGAAAGGAAGATCTGAATACTGCCACACGAAGGGAATTGTTGTTGATTTCTTGACACAACCGAAGAGGTGGTGTTGCTGTTTCATACTAGTAGCGTGAAAGATCTAGCCATCCGTGTGTACGCATCCACTAGTTTATTAGTCAATCTGTATCAGTACCTCTCTAGCTGATTGGGCTATATTGTGCGGTCAAAGTACAGCCCCCAAAAGTGTACACATATACTACAGTAGCAAGAAGTATTTTAGTTTATTTTTTCTTTCAATTGTCTATCTCTAAACGCAGAGCCAACACCATATCTATACAAGTACACATGTCACTTTGACTCTTTGAGTAACTTTTCTCGTCAGACTTGGACTTAATTGAAGGGAGTCAAAATTATGGTACGTACTAGTTACATGGGGGCACTCACCACACATTTATCAATTTAGCGTACTCCCTCCTGACACAAAGGAAGGTTGTCTTCAAAAACATAAATTCAATAATTACTTTCAATTGTACTAGATTTATAAAACCTAATAAAACTATACTATTATGAAAGTTCTTTTCGAGACAAATCTACACATATCATTTACATGTGTTCGATCTAAATATTAAAAAAGATATCGATAGCGAAAGTTTGACTGCACGTATCCCAAAATGACATTTTTTGTGACTCGAGGGGTAAGCAGTAAGTGCATATGTCCTCTCCATTTACTGTCGTTTATACGAACAACTTTCACCATTCAAGAAGCTAAATTAGTCGACCAAATATAGCAAAGTGAAAAGTCCATTTGTGCTCCCTCAACTCTTCATGTGGTTTAGTTTTTGTCCCTAGTGTTCAATACCATTTAGAACTTGCATGCCCACCAACTAGCAAAACTAGAGCAAATCGTGTCCTAAGGCCGGTTTTGGGGATGGGTGGTTTTGAGTGATGTCCTGTCATATCATCAGTCTTGACATGTCATCTACCATATCGTCAACTTGACCCCACATGTCAACCCCCTCTTCCTTACCCTCTCTCTCTCTCTCTCTCTCTCCCCTCTCTCTCTACAACACGCCTTCACAGTCCATGCTCCTTCCTCCATGCTGCCCCTACTCTAGTCCGACAACTTCCCAATGCAACTTAGGTCACAAGTGCAGGAACACCGCGTGGTCTATGACCCCTCTAGCTATGGAGGCATATAGGTCCTAGGTGATGTGAACGAGCGTGGCGATGACAACGCTCATGGCGGCGCGGAGGAGCTTGGCGACGATTCTCCTCGGTTGTGTCTTGGCTTCGGAGAAGGCATAGAGAGCACTAGCAAGTAGACGCATATCTCGTGACGTAGTCTGCTAGGGTGGAGGTAGCATGAGACGCGCCGACGATGGAGGCGGCCATGGCGAGGTGGAGGCGCTCGCTAGCGGTGTTCTCCGACGACGATGCGACTTGGGAGAGGGGACGGAGAGGATCACGAGGATGAGGTGGCGGTGGTGACACGGTCAGCGAGGTACCAGATAGGTGGAACGTCTGGGGTGGCAGCATGGCATGGACATGATGACGGCACCTACAAGTTGTGTGGCGGGGTAGTGAAAATGGAAGGTAAAGAATAGGGGTTGAAATGTGGGTCCAAGTGCTAATGTGGCATTATATATGGCAAAATCAATGATGTGGCAACCAATATGGCAAAAACTGCCCAGAGTACCAGCCTTAGGTTGTGATTTGATTGATTTTGATAGTTTGCGAATAGATTCTAAACCGTATTGCACACGAGGGACGGAAATTCTAAAGGGACGCAAATACACTTGAATGTTGTTTGTTTTCACGGCATCTTACAATTGTTTTTACAATTGGTGTGAAACACATGCTTATTTTCTATTCAAAATAATAATATCCCGATTTTCGAATAATTAACATAGCAATTGGTTGGTCGTGCTGTTGGCCTCGCCATCATTGTTACTTTCACTATTATTTACTTTACCAGTAATTGGAAACCACTTCTTTTTTCTTGACGATCTTGTTGGAGTAGTCCATTTCAGTCACTAGCTTGTATTATAATATCCTTTTTGAAGGCACTAGCTATTAATCAACTGCAATGCTGCCAACTAACAGTGGTCCCCAGGTATATGCATCTGATAGCTAGGTACTTGATTATAATATGCTCTGTTCGGTAATTACTCGTACGATAGAGACACGTTTGGTCAAATCAAAGGAAACGAATATGTTCCCTGGTCTCTTAGCGTTAACGTCACTGCAGCTTTTCCATTGCCTAGTATATATCCTTCCGGTGCCATTCACATTTCGTTTCAGCAAAGTAGTTTTGGTTTGCAAAAAGATTATACGGTTTCAATAATAAGTCACTTTTACACCAATATCTCCTATTAAAATACTGGTTGGTGGGATTTCTAGTACGTTTCTTTCGAGACTCCGTAGAATTTACATTCGATTATCATCTTAAGAAAGGATTCCTAGTATTAATAGGAGCAAATGATGTTAAAAAAAAAACCAAGTTACTAAACCTTTTTTCTTGTTCAGTGTGCATAGAGCTGAAACGGTATATAGTTTGGACTGATGGGAATAGCCATTTTCGCTTTAATTTCCTATCAATTGCTTCTATTTGCCAGTGTTCAGACTTGACCTTTCGATGGGAAAAACTTAAGACTTTAGTCGCCAGTACGTCCTTTCTCGAAAAGCAAGAGTACTGCGATGTGGAATAGTTAAGACTAGTTTAACAGTACCACGCCAAGCAATCCTCTCGGTCGAATGTTCCTTAATCAGGGCTGTCGTTGAGTACCTAGTGACAGTGATTCTCCTGTGAAATTTCCTTTTCGTGAGAGTTTTCTGACGATTATCTGTTGAGTGGTCAAGCTATTTCATTTATAGCCTGACGACCCCTTGTTTTTCTTTTTCTTTTTTTTTAACGAGTGGCGGGAGAACCGCCAAAATGGTACTGTACAACCAGGTCCTTTGACTACGACGAGACCCATACAGTTCTAAGATGTTTTGCAGCGGCCCCACCTTCTTTATGTTGAGGGTGTCTTTTATCTCGTGCACCAGCAAACCGGAAGGCCTGAGTTGCTGTTTGAAAAATTCTATTGTTCCTCTCCTTCTATAGTTCCCAAAAGTTGCTTGGACGATGGAGTTTAGATCTTTCTGGATCGCCGGTAGTGCCACTGAGTTGACTTAACCATTCCACTAAACTAGCAAGCTTTGTGCAGGGGTAGGAGACAGAAGTGGCGAGCCAACCAAAGCGCCATGTCCGACCAAACCTTTGAGAAGTAGGTGCGATGCAACAGGAGATGGTCTAAGGTCTTGAAGTTACGGTAGCAGAGCGGGCAGTCCGTGTTTTCTTTCATTTTAGCACCATACCTTTTCTTTTATTTTTCTTTGAGATAAACGTCATGCCTTTTATTCCTTCCTTTCTTTTTTTTAAAATTTTAAAAAAGAATTCCACTGTCATGCCTCAAGCTTGTAAGAGCTTAGAAGGAAGAACAAAGGGATCACCTGATAGTTTATCATAAGTGCTGATTGATTTGTCAAAAGTGACAAATTTGTTTTTGTATTAAAGCAGGGCCTTGGAATTGTTTTGATTGAAGGGATTAAACCTCGGCTTGTACAGTAATCAGAAATACATAGTCTTGCACAGCAGCGGATCCTAATACAGAGCAGCACAATGACATGAATTACCATTAGGCTGTTGTCTTCACCGTTCGATCCAAAATGAACGGACTGTACGTGGCAACACCAACAGATAAATTAAATTGCTAATGTATGGCGAGTTATGGGCTTCGCGTCTGCTCCATGGGCCAAGCCTTCAGAAAAGCTCGAGGCCTAAGGTATCATCTCGTATTCTGTGTTGGGCCGTGGGCAAAGCCGGTATGGCCTTGCAGCATGGCAGTAATCACTCTAAATCAAAATCAAGCTACTAATCAAATTACACCATCAGCACACCCCAAATCCGAGTCAGGCTCTAGAAGTCTGGATCGGTGGTAAACCCGGCAACGAAGCGCTATCGCCCCCGCCCCCGCCTCCGCCTCCGCCGCCATCGACCGTCGTCTCGTCAGTTCGTCCGCAACTCCAACCAAAGGCACGGCACGAACGCCCCCCGGGGGAGAAAAAGGAGTTCGATCGCGCGGCGCGGGTATCCAAACCCTAGATAGGGCGCGCTCGCCTCCCCTTCCGATGCCCTCGCAGACGCCGCCATGAGCCTCTCCTCCCTCTCCCGCGCCCTCGCCCGCTCCTCCCGATCGCGCCAGGTGAGTTCCCGAGCCCTTCACTCCCCCCTCCGTCTCCAGTTTGGTGTAGCGTCGCGTAACGGTTTGCCATGTTTGGTGTTTCCCTAGGGTTCTCTGCTCGGTGGGCATGGCGGGCTCCGCGCGCCGCTGCCGTCGTCGCCGCCGCCCGGTCGTGGGAGTGGCGGGTTGGGGTTTATGCGCGGCTACTTGACGTCCTCTTTGGAGAGCCGAGCTGCGGCGGCCAACGGGGCGGGGAAGGTCGGGGACTGGAGGTGCCTGCTCGCCAGCTCGCAGTTCCGGCGGCTATTCGCCAACCAGTCGAACAAGGGTAAGCTCTCTCTCTCTCTGCGGGTTTAGGTGGTTGTTTGGTCCGTTCGGTGAATCTGTTTGTAATGCGGCCCTTCATGATTTAGATTACGAGAAGTACTTCCCAAAGGAGAAGAAGGAGAAACCGAAAGGGGATGGGAGCGACAAGTCTGACTCGAAGAGTAAGTTGTGGTTTTAATTTGCATTGCACACTTGTGTTGTGTAGAGAGATGGTTACTTTGTTGTGTGTTTTGCAGAATAGTTTGTAAATCGTGTAGCTTTTCTTACACCAGTAGCAACTTGACTTACTTAATGCATGTAAGGACTAAGGAGAATGTTACGCTAAAACTAGGCTAATATAACTTTGTGATTTGTACACCTATTACCAGGGTTTTGGTATATTAATAGTAGATATCAGTGATAGGCAGATGATAAACGGAGCTTTTGCAGTAGAACTAGATAATCGATGGAGCGCTATGCTCAGCAATAGTTTATAGTTAGGGAATCCATAGAGATGTTTTACGAAACTTATCTTATTGCAAAAATATCCCCAACAGTATTGAAATATCATATATAGCTTAAAAGCTAATGTTGGTGCGTTAGTACCACATTTGCCGGCAGCTCGCTTCTAAAGGGAGAGTACTGGCATGAACATTGTGAATTTCCCTGCAATTTTGAAACTTTCACGCAGCTGAATGCATTTGGCCCTTATAGCTTTTGGCGTACATGCCGTGCACTTCATGTGGTTACTTCTTCTGTGCAGAGGAATCCAAATCAGAAGATCAATGGAATTTTCAGGAGAACGCTGTGAAACTATTTCAAGACATGCTTGCTCCTCTACTCCTTCTTGGCCTATTACTATCATCCGTATCTTTCGGTATATCTGAGCAGGAGGTACTCTTCTTACTGGCAAACTGACTGTGAAACATGCTTATAATAGTTCATTACTTGTTTATTTTGTTGTGTTATTTAGCTGGTCTGTTGTGCATAGAAGATAACTGGTAGCTAAATCTGCATATGCTTTCTTCAAGGTCTCCACCATTGATCTGTCCTGTAAATGTCAAAAAAAGAGTTATTTTACTTCTGTGTGGTGTATAAGTTATTTGCTATGGACATTTTTTAAGCATCCAATTTGAATGCTGGCAGGCGGTTGTGAAAAAAGATCACACTTTCTTGAATTTTTTTTTGGTGGTGTGGCCTAGCAAAGTGATAAAGAATACATTTGTGCTTTCACCTTTAGATGTTCTTAGTATACGGTTATTTGTAACACAATATAGATGATGATTAATTAGTGTCGTAGCAAGAAAAGACTAGACAGTGGGTACAGAGTACCCTTTGTCTTGGGAAAGGACCGAAGGGAGAGGTGCCAAAGACCACATGATGTGTAGATGTATTGTATTGAGTGTGTGAATGAGGTAATGAGGCCCAGCCCCCTCTTACATGCCCTTGGGGCTTTATTTATAAGGGGCAAGAAGGGACATTTACCTTCTTACCTCGTATATATATATATATATATATATATATAGAGAGAGAGAGAGAGAGAGAGGGTATTTAAGTACATTTGGCTAAATACACCATATGATTTGGTCTACACATGTACAGTATCCCCGACGACACACCGGTATTTCTGATATAGGCACCCTTAGTGTATATATATATATAGAGAGAGAGAGAGAGAGAGGGTATTTAAGTACATTTGGCTAAATACACCATATGATTTGGTCTACACATGTACAGTATCCCCGACGACACACCGGTATTCTTGATGACCCGAGGGTGCGGGGCACCCCTTAGTGTCCTGCTACGACAACTCCCTCGTCTGCGTGGTCCAAGGTTGCGAGGGCAGGTCCCGCGGTTTCGAGGGGCGAGCAGACGCAATCTTGTCATCCCCGGCCCTCGGGAGTCGGGATTCCCCGAAAGAAGTCGACACGGAGCCGCCACGCCGAGGCATGGTCCTCGAGGCGGGCGACGCGACGGGGCCACCCTATCGAGGCTACAGCCTCGAGGCGGGCTGTGAGCAGCGACGGAGCCTGTGTGGGCGAAGTCGGCGCGGAGCCGCTGAAGGGATACGGGTAGGCTACGCTAGCAACAATTCAAAATTTCTACCACGTAAACCAGGAAGCCAAGCAAGTAGATGATCACAAATCGTTACCACTAGACGCGCAGTGCAGCGGAAGAAGAGTTGGAGCAACTTGGTCCAACGTAGAGCGCGTCGGTGAAGTGATCGTAGTTGATCGTCCACCGTAGTCGATCGTCCAATGTCGAGCACGTCGATGCAGTGGTCGTAGTCGATCGTCTAACGTCCTCGTGAGTCGATCGTCTCCTCCAGCAACCTCTGCAGTTCCTTATGAAGATCGCGGATCGTCCTCAAGCGCAACAGCAACCGCAGTAGCGTCTCTACAGTATCCACACGTCCAGGGAAGGAACACGTACAGCCAATGTGCTAGCAACAACTCGCACGGGAAGGCTCTCTAAAGAAGATAGTGGCTAGGGTTTCGGTGGAGCAACTCAAGTCACGACTTTCGTGTCTCTCGTATATCGCCCCTTCCTCTTTTTTCAATAGCCACAGGCATCTCCTTATATAGTGCCCGTGACGGATCCCATCCGAATATGTTTGACGAATCGTATTCGTACTGGTTTGTTCCAACCCGTTAAGTGTGTGACCCGTTAGGTTCATGCGTAATCGGTTGTGACTCGGAAACTCCTTTCCGATCACGAGTCGTCAGCGGCTCCTAGCAAAACATAACGATTCCCGAATACACACGAATTATATCGGACGAACCTTAATGCAATATGATCTACGACCAAGTCCATATCACTAACGACCAGTTCGTATCTTTATACGACTAGTTTATATTTGGTCTCGATCAGTTCGTAACTCCTTATGACTAGGTATTGACCACTTAGCGATCATGTTTGACCAACCTACGACCAGCTCTTATCTCCATACGACTAGTTCGTATTTGATCGAACTGAAAGACCTTCTCGTGTATTCTCCCTTTGCCTCACGATATCTGGTTGAACTCTAGGTGAGAGGTTATGTCATCCATGAACTGTTCAATACTTTCTCGATCGAGTGTCGGATAACTTGGCGTGGTTGAACACTTCGACCACAGTGGCATGGCCATGCACTTTCTTTATCCGACCACATCGAGGGGCCCAGAGATCTCTCCTGTTATGTTAGGAGAGGCAAATTCCATATCCGACCAGTCACATTCCTCCGTATGTTTCACAGCATACCTGAAAGCTACCTTTATGACTACCCAGTTACGTAGTAGCGTTTGACAACCCCAAAGTGTACTCTTACGTATGTAGGAAACCATGCTGATCTCAGGTCTAAGGATTATACATCATCATTGCTTGAGACCAACTAATGACACATAGAATCATAACAATCTCAGTAGTGTCTCAAGGTGGGTCAATCCAACCCCATGTTCTCTAACATGTGTTCACATTATTGATTCGATAGCCCTATATCCATGACCGGTGAAACATGGTCATCAATCAATACATGTGCTAGTTGATAAAGTCACTAGTGTTCCGACCAGTGACATCCAACTAGGGATTCATTTAGAACGACATCATATAAGTTAAAAAGGTTCACCAATAAGTCACATACTTGTTGATCTTATAACCAATGATTCATGATTCATTCGAGGAATATAATAACATTTATTTATTAACTCATAAACATAGATGTAATACAATCATCTCTATGATTACCTCTAGGGCATATCACCAACAGTCTCCTAGTTGCACTAGAGTCAATCATATATGTATCTTATATCCATTGCTCTCGTGTGCGCCTCATGCTTAGGCTGCCGGAGAGGTTTTGTCAACGGACCAGCAATATTCAAATCCGTGTGCACTTTGCATATCTTCACATCACCTCTTTCTACGATCTCACGAACAATGTGATATCGTCGAAGCATGTGTTTGGACTTTTGATGCGATCTAGCCTCCTTAGCTTGTGCAATGGCTCCACTATTATCACAATAGAGATCCATTGAGCTGGAAGCACTAGAAACCACACCCAGTGTCTACTACTGAAAGCAGCTAGCACATGTTGACAACGACTAGGGTCTTGCGCGATTGAGCGCGATGGGAGATGTTTCTCCGCCAAGGCGATGCCCTCGAGGCAGAGACACTCTAGTCGCCAAGGCACGGCCTCCGGAACGACTAGGGTCTTACGCGATTATGCGCGATGGGAGATATCTTTGCGCCGAGGCGAGGCTCTCGAGGGGAGACTCCCAAGTCAACGAGGCCCGGTCTCCAGAACAACTAGGGTCTTGCGCAATTGAGCACGATGGGATATGTTTCTCTGCCGAGGCGAGGCCCACGAGACAGGAGACTCCCTAGTCATCGAGGTGCGGCCTCTGGAACAACTACGGTCTTGCGCGATTGAGCGCGATGGGAGATCTCTCTCCGCCGAGGCGAGGCACTTGAGACGGAGACTCCCTAGTCGCCGAGGCGCGGCCTCCGGAACGACTAAGGCCTTGCGCGATTGAGCGCGATGGGAGGTTTCTCTCCGCTGAGGCGAGGCCCTTGAGACGGGAGACTCCCTAGTCGTCGAGGCGCGGCCTTCGGAACGACCAGGGTTTTGCGTGATTGAGCGCGATGGGAGATGTCTCTTCCCCGAGGCGAGGCCCTCGAGGCGTGAGACTCCCTAGTCGCCGAGGCGCGGCCTCCGGAACGACTAGGGTCTTGCGTGATTGAGCGTGATGGGAGATGTCTCTCCGCCGTGGCGAGGCCCTCGAGGCGGGAGACTCCCTAGTCGCCGAGGCGCGGCCTCCGGAACGACTAGGGTCTTGCGTGATTGAGCGTGATGGGCGATGTCTCTCCGCCGTGGTGAGGCCCTCGAGGCGGGAGACTCCCTAGTCGCCGAGGCGCGGCCTCCGGAACGACTAGGGTCTTGCGCGATTGAGCACGATATGCGATGTCTCTCCGCCGAGGCGAGGCCCTCGAGGCAGGAGACTCCCTAGTCGCCGAGGCACGGCCTCCGGAACGACTATGGTCATGCGCGATTGGGCACAATGGGAGATGTCTCTCCGGAACGACTAGGGTCTTGCGCGATTGAGCGTGATGGGAGATGTTTCTCCGCTGAGGCGATGTCCTCGAGGTGGAGACTCACTAGTCACCGAGGTGCAGCCTCCGGGACAACTATGGTCTTGTCGCGATTGAGCGCGATGGGAGATGCTTCTCTGTTGAGGTGAGGCTCTCGAGGCGGGAGACTCCCTAATTGCCGAGGCGCGGCCTCCGGAACAACTAGGGTCTTGTGCGATTGAGCTTCATGAGACTTGTCTCTCTGTTGTGGCGAGGCCCTCGAGGCGGGATGCTTCCTAGTCGCCAAGGCGTGTTCTCTGGAACGACTAGGGTCTTGCGTGATTGAGCGCGATGTGAGATGTTTCTCTGCCTAGGCGAGGCCCTCGAGACAAGAGACTCCCTGGTCGTCGAGGCGCGGCCTCCGGAACGACTAGGGTCTTGCGCGATTGAGCACGATGTGAGATATCTCTCTGCCGAGGCGAGACCCTCGAGGCTGGAGACTCCCTAATCGCCGAGGCGCGCCTTCGAACGATTAGGGTCTTGTGCGATTGAGCGTGATATGCGATGTCTCTCCGTCGAGGCGAGGCCTTGTGGCGGGAGACTCCCTAGTCGCCGAGGCACGACCGTCGAAATGACTAGGGTTTGCACGCGATATGTGATGACTCTCCGCTAAGGCGAGGTCTCGTGGCGGGACTCCCTAGTCGCCGAGGCACGATTGTCGGAACGACTAGGGTTTGCGGAGGCGAGGCCTCGAGGTGGGAGACTCCCTGGTCGCCGAGGCATGTCCTTCAGAATGTCTATGGTTTGCGCGTTTGAGCGCGATGGGAGATGTCTATTCGCCGAGGCGAGGTCTCGAGGCTGGGTGACTCCCTGGTTGCCGAGGCACGTCCTTTGGAAAGACTAGGGTTTGCACGTTTGAGTGCGATATGCACTTCACACTCCGGAGAGTTAGTGTGCACCGAGGCTCGGCGCCATGCGCGGTGTCTTTTTTATACACTTCACACTCCGGAGAGTAAGTGTGCACCGGTGCTCGGGGCTATGCGTGGTGTATTTTTTATACACTTCACACTCCGGAGAGTGAGTTTGTGTGCACCGGGGCACGGGCCATACGCGACGTCTTTTCTTACCATAAAACTGAAAGTAGCTAGCACATGTTGACAGCGAGTCCAAGAAGAAAGATATGGCAAAAACGCTTAGCCAAGCTTAGCGTCTAGCTACTGGCCTGATATTTTCCTTTGTAACTGGACCATATGTCACTGTCTTTGGATCGGTAATAAAGCCTATGAGGGGATTAACGAGCCGTACTACTAGTGATAGCTAGACCTATGGACTGGTTGGTGGTTGGCATTTACTGCAGTGGCTATTCGTGTGCTAATATGATGTATCTCCATGGAGTCACTGAGTGCTTGCTATAGGTAAAAAATGCTTGCACACCAAATGAAAAGGTCAAAGGCACGCACCGGTCTCTGGCGGTCGCGAGGTGGAGCAAGCGGCCCTTCGGCCAGCGCAGGGGTGGCGCTCCCGTTCGGGCGCGAGGGGCCCGGGGGTGCTTCGGACGCACTGTGAAGGTTTCTCCGAGCCCGGTGAGGTGGAGGCGACTTTGCGGCATGCCAATGGGTGCTCCGAGCCCAATGAGGTGGAAGTGAGGTGACGCTCCCCTCGGTGACGGCATGGAGCGGCGTGAGGCGAGGCGGCGCTCGAGCGCGAATGCGCCCCGAGGCCGGTGAAGACGCGGCGGTGGCCCTCGGTGACGGCACGGAGCGGCGCGAAGGGTCCTGGAGCCGGAGCTTGGGCGGAGGTGTCGCAGCAGCCCCCAGCGGCTGTGTGGAGCCAGCGCGAGGGGTGGCCGCACGGAGGGTCCCCGTGGGGGTGCCGATGGTGCTCCGGAGTTAGCGGCAGTGTGCTCTGGGTTTTGAGTGACGGTGTGCCGAAGGTGATGTGAGCCTTCGGCTTGAGGAAGCGCATGCGCCAGGTGGGCTTCGGCTCTTTTCTCGCGTGTAGCTTCTTGTTCGGTCCGCACGGACATCACCAACTATTATAGCAATAAAAGACTTTGTCTTGAGAAAGGACCGAAGTGAGAGGAGGCAAAGACCACATGATGTGTAGATGTATTGCATTGAGTGTGTGAATGAGATAATGAGGCCCAGCCCCCTTACATGCCCTTGGGGCTTTATTTATAGGGCCCTTCTTGCCCTCACAATGTATAGAGAGAGAGGGGGTATTTAAGTATATTTGTCTAAATACACCATATGACTTGATCTATATGTACATTATCCCCGACGGCACATCGGTATTCCTGACGACTTAGGTGCGGGGCACCCCTTGGTGCCCTGCTACGACAATTAGCAATCACTAAAGTAGTAGATGACTAGAAAGAGGTTGCATAGTTGTACTAATGGAGACGGAATGCTATTGCTTGATAGGAATAGCATCAATGCGATTCTTTGGCACAAAAAAAACATCCTAGTAATTCACAACTGATGGCATATCCTGCCATCCTAGTTAAGATTTTGATCTAGAGCATTGTTACCATGTGCTTTATATTTTCTTAATATCCTATTAATATGAATGCAATATGGTGGGTAATGCACCTCCCATTAATTAATTAATACGATAAAACTATATCACACTGAAAGCAATCGTATGGCACTAGAATTACTTGATGAGGCCAATAGGCAGGGTACATATATATAACCGAACAGTCGGTGTGAACACGAGACCGAACCGAACAGTCGGTGTGAACATGAGACCGAAACGAACAGTCGGTGTGAACACGAGACCGAAACGAACAGTCGGTGTGAACACGATTCTGAACCGAACAGTCGGTGTGAACACGATATTTGTCTAACACGCCCCCGCAGTCTGAGCGTCTACTTACAGACGTTCAAACTGGACCGAAACTCAGTAAAGACAAACGTAGGCAATCCCTTGGTGAAAATGTCGGATACCGGGATGATGTCGACATGAAGAACGCGACAAAGACTAATGGCGACACGCTCCCGAACAAAGTGAAGATCAATCTCAATATGTTTGGTGCGTTGGTGCTGAACCGGGTTGGATGACATGTAGATGGCGCTGATGTTGTCGCAATACACCAAGGTAGCCTTGCTGGGTGGGGAGTGGAGCTCACATAAGAGTTGGCGCACCAGATGCTCACCACGGATTAGCCACACCACGGTATTTCGGCCGCTACCGACTCGAGACAGTGTTCGGGCGCTTGGAGGACCAGAGACGAGGTTATCCTCGAGGAACACGGATAGCCCGAGGTGGACTTGCGGTATCGGACACGGTACCAGGTCGGCGTCGGAGTAGATAACCGGATCGAATCAGTCTTTGAAGGTCGAAGAAGCGTACCAAGGTGTAGAGTGCCACGAATATACCGCAGATACGCTTCAAAGCGGCAAGGCGAGGCTCCCGAGGATCGTGCATGTGAAGGCGCACTGGCCGACGGCGTAGGAGATGTCCGGACGTGTGAAGGTGAGATATCAAGAGCACCACCAAACTCCGAAATCGATGGCGTCATCGACGGTGCCATCCAACAATGAAACCTTGGAATGTATCCACCGGGGCGGAAGCAGGCTTACACTCACCATGCCCGCGGTCTAGAATCTCTTGCATATACTCGGTGTGCGAGAGAAAAAGGCCATCGACCGCCACCGAACTTGCATCCCGAGGAAGTGATGGAGATCACCCAAGTCTTTCATCGAGAACTCCGCCGCAGCGTTGATGGTGCGATGGAGGAGTGTGGTCGACGGTGTGAGGACGATGTCATCCACATAGAGCAAGCAGGTAGATGAGTTCAAACCATGGTGGAACACGAAGAGCGAGGTGTCGACTTGGTTTCCATGAACCCGAGACACCAAGTAAGTCGCAAAACTACCGTACCATGCTCGAGGCGCTTGCTTGAGACCGTAGAGGAACGGTTCGACGGCAGACGAATCGGATGAGAGGAAACTCGAACCCGAGGGTCGCACGCAGAAACTGCCTCATCAATGTTGCCATGGAGGAAGGCATTCTTTACATCAAGCCGCCGAATAGGCCGATTCATGGAGAGGCCGCCGAGAGCGATTCGCACGCAGTAGGCGGTTTGACGACGGGTCAAGGTTTCAAAAATCAACTCTGGCGCTGTGTGAAGCCGCGGACCAATGAGCTTTGTAGCGCTCAGATGAACCATCACCAAACTTGTGTTTGAAGATCCACTTGCTACCCACCACATTCGCGCGCGTGGGAACAAGATCCCAAGTGTTGTTCTCGAGAAGGGCAAGATGCTCATCTAGCATGGCAACAAGCACTGGCCGGGTCGGCAAGAAGAAATTCCGGTATGTCCTCTGAATAGAGAGGCAGAAGTAGCGGTGTTGTACGCAGCAGTTGCTCTGCCATGTTTCGCACAGTGGTCATGGAGTGTGTATTGACCACGGGGAATGGCAATCGCGCTTTTGGAAGGATGCAGGATCACCGAGGCGCCGAGACGCAGTGGAGGCACCGGAGTACGGAGCGAGGGCGCCATTGACACTGAGCGGTGACGCGAGCCGGCGATTTACAAACTGGCAACATGGAGAGCGCAGGGACGCCGGGTAGCCGACGTGGGTCATGTGGAGGATGCCGGGCAACCGCGCGTGGTCGTGGCGCGTAGTCGAGGGTGCCGTGACGCCGTGGCGAGGAGCAGGCAAGGGCGCGCCGGTGACAACTTTGCTACACGTGGCAATGCGGATGAGGCGTCTGCTGAGACCCACCGCACATGGCGCAGCAGAGAATGCGGTGATGGTGATCCCGCAGGGAAAAAACCGTGTTTGCCCATGGGCACCGCACGGGATTAGTAAAGGTGTCCAAAACTCAAGTCCGCGGTGGATGGGGTGTCCGCCGCTCGGCAAAAGGAAAGGAGGACTCGCCAAAGATCACATGGCGAGATATGATGATCTTGTTGGAGTTGGTGTCTAGACAATGTAGCCTATATGATGAGCGAGTAGCCAAGGAAGACACACAAAGCGGAGCGCGAGCAAGTTTGTGGGCGCGGTGGCGGTCAAGTTGGGATAACAACGACAACCAAGACGCCGCAGATGGTCATACGCGCGGAGAGCCTAGCAAGTCTTCATGAGGCGACGGAGCGCAGCTGCTTTGGTTGGTAAGATGTTGAGTAGAATGGTGGCGGTATTCAGGCCTCGACCCAATACCGAGGAGGAAGACAGGCTTGGAAGAGGAGGACCGAACCACATTGTTGAGAGAGCGGATGGCGCGCCGGCCTTCCCATTCGAGCAGAGGTGTAAGGGCACGATTCGAGGTGAGTGTCGTGGGTCGAAAGAAGTTGTGGCGCCGGTTGTCAAACTCGCGCCCATTGTCGCATTGGACAGCCGGACGGTGCGCCAAACCGTGGGAAACAAGAGCAAAGAAATTAGATAGAGTCGAAAAGGTGTCGACTTGAGGCGTAAAGGAACGCCCACATATAGTGCGAGCAATCATCGAGGATGACCAAATAATATTTGAATCCCGAGACACTAGGGACCGGCGAGGTCCATAAATCACAAAGTATGAGTTCAAAACTATGCGAAGCACATGATGTCGACACAGAAAAGGAAGACGAACATGACGCCCGAAATGACAAGCATGACATATAGTATTTTAATGTCTTTGTTATAAGCCATAAGTTTGGACAGAGTCTCAAATCCAGATGACCGAGACGACGATGCCATAGAGCGGACGCAATGTGGTGGCGAGGCGTGCAGCAGAAGTGATGACGCGCTGTAGGACGAAGAGGTACAACGCCCGAGCTATTGCACCGGTGATCACTCTCCGAATGCGATCCTTCACGTAACAACCAAACAGGTCAAATTCAACAGAACAATTGTTGTCGGGCGAACCGACGACGGAAATTAGGTTTTTAATAAGACCCGAGAAACAAGGACATTATTAAGACATAATGAACCGAAGATGAGTCAGTGCAGTGGAGGTGACGGAAGTAAAGCACCGCTATCGACAACAATGGAAGATGGAAGAGGATACCGCTGGGAAGAGTGTGGGAAAGAGTACCGCGTCGGAGGTCATATGCGAGGCGGCGGTGTCGAAGATCCAACGTGTTGCCGAGGCGAGTCGGCCGACACGGTGTTGAAGGAGGAAGCGACCTGCTGGCCCCAGATGGCATGCCACCGGTAGTAGTAGTAATGGCCGTGTGGGCACCACTACTTTGGGCGCCGGCGACGAAGGCTCGGTGAGGGAGGACGAGCAACGGCAAATGAGCTGTGAGGACGATTCCTGTGCCACATGTCGATGGAGCCGACGTGGCTTGTAAGCCGGGCCATGGACCGCTGGAGGAACTCGCGCAGATGCCGCTTGGTTCGCGCAGAGGAGTTGGACCAGCGCGGCGTGCTAAACCGCCGCCTTGCCACCGCCACTGCGCGTCGCGCTTTGTCGCCTTTGCCGGAGTTCCCGGAGTTGCCGCCGCTTCGTGAGAGGCGCCGAGGTCCGCCGCGGTGGTGCAGCTGGCTTGTTGGGTTGTTGGCAGCCAGGCCGCCAGCCGTAGAGTAGGGAGAGGCGGTCGGGGAAGGCACCGAGCGATGAGCCATGTTGAGTTCTTCAAGCGCAGATCGGTCCGGCTTCCGTGAAGGCGGGAATGGGCGCCACGTTGAAGGTGTATGCCGATGGAGGCGAAGCGCTTCGCTGAGGCCGCGGATGACGCTGAGGACGAGCGTCGATCGCGACGACCTCGCCTAAGTCGCCAGGCATCGGCCATGGACTTGAACTTGCGGCGATGAGTCGGTGATGGGAGATCGCCGGACGGCGGCGGAAGGCGGCGCCGAGGTAGAGCGCTGCGCCGCCGCGGCTGCCGAGGAACTGTGCTCGAGCGCGAGCCGACGGAGCGGCAAAGCGGCAAATGGCATGGTTGTCCCGAACAATCTCCTCGAGATCGGGAGATCGTGCTAAGGAGCCACGCCATGACGACGCAGCCCATGCGTCCCGGTCGGGGTAGGCGTGGTCGGCGGCGCGGTGAGAACATGGCGCCGGAGGAGAATTTCCCAAGAACCGTGAGCATCCGGTGGCGCCACGGTGTAGTTATTGTTCTCCATGTCGAGGACGGCGGGGGCGAGCGTGGATGTTCGGACGCCGACGGCTGGGCGTGGAGGTTGATGATGGCGCGCTCGTGCGTCGAGAGCGCCCCGAGCGGTGAGAGAACCACCGCCGCCACCGCCGCCGGTGTAGAGGCGGCGCTGCGTCTTCAGTGGGATGGCGGCCTCGGCCGCTTCCCGCTCTCGGCGGCGCGGCGAGGGCGGGCGATCGCGCCTCGAGCCGCGCCGCCCTCTCGCCGGCGGCTCGGGCGCTGCTGAGAGCGGCGGCACAGGTAGCCGCTTCTTTGGCCGCGGCGCTCGCAAGCCAGCGGGCGCTCGGCCTCGTAGCACGGCACGCTTCGGCCGCGGTGGCGCGGGTGCGTTCAACCTCGAGGGCGGCCTCGGCATCGGCGGCAGAGGAGGCGGGTGGAGCGGAGCCAGGCATGAGGGCGGGGAAGGATGCGCAGCCGGGAGGCACGCGGGTTAGGGTAGCGGAAGGAGAAAAAAAAACCTAGGCGTCTGATACCATGAAAGCAATCGTATGGCACTAGAATTACTTGATGAGGCCAATAGGCAGGGTACATATATATAACCGAACAGTCGGTGTGAACACGAGACCGAACCGAACAGTCGGTGTGAACACGAGACCGAAACGAACAGTCGGTGTGAACACGATTCCGAACCGAACAGTCGGTGTGAACACGATATTTGTCTAACACACACTGCAGTTACCTATCTGTTTCCTTTTCTATGTATGGAACACAGTTTCTTTTACTTGTCCATTATAACTTTTAAAGTTCATTTGCTTCTAACTTTTGCAGATAAGCTTCCAAGAATTCAAGAATAAGTTATTGGAACCTGGGTTAGTTGACCACATTGTTGTTTCAAACAAATCAGTTGCAAAGGTTTATGTCAGTAGTTCACCCTCAATAAACAAAAGCCAGGATAGTGATATCCATATTACTACCAATCATCTTCCTGGAAGAGAGGCTCCTAGCAAATACAAGTATTACTTTAATATTGGAAGTGTTGATTCCTTTGAAGAGAAGTTAGAAGAGGCCCAGGAAGCATTGGGTATAGATCCACATGATTATGTTCCAGTAACTTATGCTACTGAGTTAAATTGGTTCCAGGAAATGCTGAAGTTTGCCCCAACAGTTCTCATTATTGGATTGATATATTTCATGGGGACAAAAATGCAGAGTGGATTTAGTACTGGCGGTCCTGGAAAAGGAGGCCGTGGTATTTTCAATATTGGAAAAGCTCAAGTGACAAAGATGGATAAAAATTCCAAAAACAAGGTTATTGTCTGCTATTTCATTCCATGGCTACATCTGTAAAAAGTAATGCTGTAGTAATTTAGGAGCCTTGTCTTGGTTCGTCATCACCAAAAGAAATATAATATACATATAATATTTTGAAGGCTAATAATACACATATGATACGATTCAACTCAATTAATCCTTGTTTTATTGTATGTTGCAGGTGTTCTTTAAGGATGTAGCTGGCTGTGATGAAGCCAAACAAGAAATCATGGAATTTGTCCATTTTCTGAAAAATCCCAAGAAATATGAAGAACTAGGAGCTAAAATACCGAAGGGTGCTCTTCTTGTGGGCCCCCCTGGCACAGGAAAGACCCTCCTTGCTAAAGCTACTGCAGGCGAGTCTGATGTGCCTTTCTTGTCTATTTCTGGCTCAGACTTCATGGAAATGTTTGTTGGTGTTGGACCATCCAGGGTGAGAAGCTTATTTCAAGAAGCTCGGCAATGTGCACCTAGTATTATATTTATTGATGAAATTGATGCGATTGGTCGTGCGAGAGGCCGCGGAGGGTTTTCTGGTGGAAATGATGAGCGCGAAAGCACATTAAACCAGTTGCTTGTAGAGATGGATGGGTTTGGAACTACATCTGGAGTAGTTGTTCTTGCTGGTACCAATAGACCTGACATCCTGGATAAGGCTTTGCTAAGACCAGGAAGATTTGATCGCCAAATAAGTATTGATAAACCAGACATAAAGGGTCGTGATCAAATATTTCGCATATACCTTAAAAAGCTTAAACTGGACAAGGAGCCATCATTTTATTCACAACGATTAGCTGCTTTGACACCTGGATTTGCTGGAGCTGACATTGCCAATGTTTGTAATGAGGCTGCTTTAATTGCTGCAAGAAATGAGGAGACACTTATTACAATGCAGCATTTTGAAGCTGCAATTGATAGGGTAATTGGGGGCTTGGAGAAGAAAAATAAGGTAACTTTTCACAGTATCGATTTGTCATTGTTCCTCTGCCAATTGATTTTCTGAATCTGCACCAAGAATCAAGATTTGTGTTACCACACGTAGATAAGGCTTGTCCGTAATGCTGCTAGACTACGAGTCTTCGAGACTACAACTACACAAGTGCATGAAAAATGTAACTATTGTGTTATTGGGCTCCCCTATTCTTTTTTTTATTCCACTGATTGATCCGGGAAGTAGCAAATTTGATGATACATAGGTTAGAAGATATCTATATTTGTTAAGGTTACCACTTGTGCATGAGAACTATTTATATCTATTTCATCTTAGATTATGATTGATCATGATCATATTTTGCTTCTGTGGGAGACACTGAAACACCAATACTAGCTGCCAAGAGCATTGAGAGATTAATGGCCACAGTTTGAAATATAGCTACGTTCTGTGAGATGCCTTGGTTCCTTTCCCCCCTGTTTTGCTTAGTTGTTTCACTTGAGAGCACCCTGCAATAGGTTAGCCTGAATCCGGTAGTTTATTCCACTTGTTAAGTGTAATCAAACTTAATAGTAAGTTCGTAACTATATAGAAAAAACTACATATTTGTTAGAATATACAAACCCTAAGAAAATTAGTGTCATTGCATTGGATGAACTATCCAGTGCCAATAATACAATATGGAGCACAACTAGTTAAAGTTCCACCTTGCTTTCATATGATGTAATTAATTGAGCTATGGACAATTGGACATATGGTACTGATATTCATATTTATTGACTATGTGCTTATTGATCTGTCTGCAGGTCATTAGCAAACTGGAGCGCCGAACTGTTGCTTACCATGAATCTGGTCATGCTGTTGCTGGATGGTTTTTGGAGCATGCAGAGCCACTCCTTAAAGTCACAATTGTCCCTCGTGGAACAGCTGCCCTAGGCTTCGCTCAGTACGTACCAAATGAGAATCTTTTGATGACAAAA
The DNA here is from genome assembly GCA_036346395.1 of Hsuehochloa calcarea. Classification (NCBI taxonomy): domain Eukaryota; kingdom Viridiplantae; phylum Streptophyta; class Magnoliopsida; order Poales; family Poaceae; genus Hsuehochloa; species Hsuehochloa calcarea. The sequence goes on along the minus strand of CM070594.1, from coordinate 74,154,235 downwards.
GAGCAGCTTTTTGACATTACTTGCATGACACTAGGTGGCCGAGCTGCGGAGGAGGTACACAACATTTTATAGATCTTTGTATAATTTAGGTTTATCTTAATAGTAAGTATGTAATTGTGCTTTTCTTTTTTTGCAGGTTTTGATTGGGAAGATCTCGACTGGTGCTCAAAATGATCTAGAGAAAGTTACTAAGATGACTTACGCCCAGGTTGCAGTGTACGGCTTCAGTGAAAAGGTCGGGCTTCTTTCTTTCCCTCAAAGGGAGGATGGTTTTGAAATGAGCAAGCCATATAGCAGCCAGACGGCGTCCATCATTGACACTGAGGTAAGGGAATGGGTTGCTAAGGCCTATGAAAAAACTGTTGAGTTGATTAAGAAGCACAAGGAGCAAGTTGCACAAATTGCAGAGCTGCTGCTTGAGAAGGAGGTCCTCCACCAGGATGATCTAGTTCGGGTTCTAGGGGAACGCCCATTTAAGACAGCCGAGCCAACTAATTATGATCGCTTCAAACAAGGTTTCCAAGATGAGGATAGCAATAAGAGTGCTGAAGTTGATCCATCATCATCCCTTGGCGAGGCTGTGCCAACATAGCGTGACAAGATTGTAGCTGCTGAAGTTGATCCATCATCATCCCTTGGCGAGGCTATGCCAACATAGCTTGACAAGATTTTAGCTGTATATTGCATATTTATTCCACCGATTTTTTATATTTTTCTTTCGCGTGAGAAGCTGTGTAAAAGAATGCCTCTGTCAAGTTATGGCACTTTTTTTTTTGGCCAAATTGAAATGTAGTCTACTTTCCATAGGTGATCCTCCTGTGTAATCTACTGAGAACCAGTGGGAGTTCACGATTTATCCCTGCAATCGGCACCGCGCCACGAAATGCCCCGAGGTTTATTGTTGAATCCTGTTACTGGCACTAGTAGGATGAAGAACTGGTGTTAACTGTTCACTGTTGATTTGTTGAGTCAGTCTGAGGGATATATTTGTTTTCCTTCCGTACTTTGACAGTTTTGATACATTCTTTTTTTCTTTTCTTTGAGAGCAGGATTTGCTACATTCTTACACTTACAAGCTGTATCTTTTTGGGAAAACGAAATGAATACATTTGTCCGCAAAAGTATAATCCTTACATATATCATGTTTGAGGTACCAGTAGTTTTTACGTTGCTGCAAAATCTACCAGACAAGGAAGAACACTTCTATTTTTAGGAAAAAGCGATGCATTTTTTTATTATCTGAAAAGTTCCTGATGGAAAGCACGAACACCAGTTACCAGACGCTGCGCCTAAAATCTGAGAAAATTAACTGGCAAATCAGGCACAACACATACCCCTCCTCTATTCAAGAATTCCATCCTACGTATACATTCGCTAAAAGGAGAACATAGACGTAGACTGTATAGTAGTACACACCTGGAGACCTGGCTTCTGTTGCAAGTCTACCTTACAGCCATGCGTTGTGAGTTGTAGACTAGTAGCCATTGAAAGGAAGGAAAGCAAGGGGTGAGGTTGGGTCAGGCATCCTTTTCCTTTGGACACTTGGGGGGAAAGATGAACAGTTCGAACACAACTCCCCGACCAAACCATCCACAGGAGACGTACCTGCTGCTAACCAGCCCAGCTTACAAATTACGAATCCCCCGGTTTTACATTATATTAAATCATGCAGGCCAGACCATTTGTGGCCGATGCGAATGTGTTGCCAATCAAGAACAGGCTTAGACTACCTTCCTCCAGCTCAGGTCGTTGTCTTCGCTTGCTCCAGTCCCTTGGCACGCAAGGATATTCTAGGATCCTAAAGAAAGTTGTGATTTGCGATAGGTCCACTTGGTCTCGCCTCTGACCTTTAGTTTCAAAGCGAAAATTCAACTACTTGTGATTTAACACATTTCTGATAGTTAGGTGAAAAGAAGGAAAAAAAAATCGAACAAGTCTCGATCTCTGGCTTGGTAGAAAGTTCCATGTATAGTTAGTTCAACATCAGTACTTTTTTCTGGAGAAGTTAAACGTTAGTAGTGGAAAGTGAAATTTGGAGTTTCTCACGTAACCCTAAGTATCGTGGTGTAAAGGTTGCACGAAAATGCAAGAAATTAATTTGAATGGAAGCCGAGCTCCTGGCGGCACAGTCAGTAAATAGTGTTTTCAGCTGCCTCTTAATTTCAAAAGCTCAAACCAAAAATCTCTCAAATCCAAATCTTAGTTTGTTTTTTTCCCCCAATTCTTTCTTGGGACCCTTTCCCCTGGCCGGTTGGCCAGCCGACTTTTCTCCCTCTGGCCCGACCCAAGCCGTGCCCCTGGCCACACGCCCGTGCGCTCCAGAGCGCACCTGCATGGCTGCCTCGTCGCGCGCCCGCTTCCCCGGTGCATTCCCCCGATGCATCCCCACCCCGCCCCTTCCGTCCCCCCTGGCCGCTCCCTCTTCCCCTTCCCCGGTGCATCCCCCTGTCCCCTGCTGCCCCCCTGGCCGCTCCTCTTGCCACCTCCAGTGCATTGTGCACGTGTTCCAGGCGCATTGTGCACGCGGCCTGCGACTTGCGCCGCCGCTCGCGCCAGCTTCATCCCCCTGCCTCCCTTCTCCCCCTAGGTTCCCCCTCCCCTAGCTATATGAGCCCCAGTGCATCTCCCTAGCTCCCCTCCCCCACCATTCCTCCCCTCTTCCGCCTTCTCCCACAAGTAGCAAGGCAGAAGAGAGCCAAAGCTTCTGTCAGCCGCCGTGCCTCGCCTCTATCAAACCACCCAAGCTCCGGTGCGCTCTTCGCCACCTCGGCCGCCCTCAAGCCATCCCCCACCTCCCCTCTTCCTCCACTGCCGTCGCGCGCCCCCGCCGACAACCCGCTCCTCCAGTAAGTCTTTCGCCACTTCCACCGTGTTGCCACGCGTCCCCAACCCCCTCTACTTTCCGCCACCTCCCCTCTTCTTCTCCGCGGTCGAGAAGCTCTGCTGCTGTTGGATCTAATCTTGCCAAAGCTGATGTTTCAGAGTTTATAACGAACTCCGAATACAAGTCAGAGACGGAGTCTATTCTTCTAGTGCTATTCTTCGAGTACTATTCTTCAAGTACTGTTTTATCGAGTGTTGTTCTTCGAGTACTGTTTATAGAGTACTATTCTTCGAGTACTGCTCTTCGAGTGCTATTCTTAGAGTACTATTTATCAAGTACCATTCTTCGAGTATTGTTCTCCGAGTACTATTCTTCGAGTACCATTCTTCGAGTACTGTTCTTCGAGTACTATTTATTTTTCGACTACCTTATCGAAAGGATCTTTCGACTACCTGGTCGGAAGGAAATTTTGACTACCTGGTCGAAGGAGGTTCGACTACAGTCACCGCCACGTCTCGTCGTCGACTCGCTGCTCGGTGATCTTTATCCCCGGCCGACCCCGTCACGAGGTGCTCCAGGTGCCCAGGAAGCTCCTCCCCAAGAGAATCAACTTTTGGTCCATCGCTGCCGCCGGAATCACACTTCCCTTTTGCCTCAGGCCGCAACCTTCTTCCCCGTCGTTCACTCGTGCTCCTACAGCCTCCGGCCCCTCTCTTGGTCACGGTGAGATCCCCGCGCTGTGTTCTTACTCATGCCCCCTTGCTCTAGCTCAGAGCTCCACCGAACCACCTCGGCCGCCATCACCCGTGGACCCATGCGTATGGACTTGGTCCGTGCACTGTGTGGTGCACCGATCCTCTCTCCTCTTTCTTTTTCCCTGTTTTATTTCAAAACTTGAACTTCAAAAATCCTGTTCTCCTCAGTTATAAATCCGAATTCAACGAATTTTGTTTCTAAATTTGTCTAAATTCAAGATCTTTCTAATACCAGTGGTCTTATTGATTTTAGAGTTAATTTGATATTTCTCTTGTATTTATTTGTTTTGGTTGTCTATTGTTCCCTTTTTCTGGCAAGATCGTCCGATTAGAGTTCGAGAACGCGGAAGGACCTCAGTTCGATCAAACTCAAGAATATCAAGACTCTTTTACCATAGACCTAGGCGAGTCAATACTTTGATCATATTGAACCTATATTTTATGCAAATTACATTCATTTTAAAATATCAAATTGCATGCTTTAATTTTAGTATGCAAATGTATATCAAATAGTCGTAAGGTAGTTAAATATCAATTTGATAATTAAATAAAATTATACCATCCTTGACAATTGAAATACTTAATCCTTTTCACCCTAGTAATTATGTGGTAACTATACTAGCTATAGGTTGTACTTAAGCGGCATGCTAGTCTTGCTTAAGTACCGTGATATTTATTTGCCCCAATCATCATCTTTAAAGTCACAAACTTGTGTTGTGCAGTCATTGTGGGTAAATGACTGGAACGTTGAGGCAATCTAATGTGTTTCTCAAAAACCTAAAAAACTTGCTGTACCACATCTTGGTGGATGGTACGATGGTGGTGGGTGCTGATGTAGCTCAAGAAATGTTGGTATATGAAATGTTGTATGTGGTATGAACCGCCCAACTAACCCTAAGGACTTAATCATATGATGACCTCCCAATGTAAAACACTACAACCACAAGTCTATAATGGTGTCGACTTGGCTAAATAATATGTGTCTATCAGAACGAGTTGCACCAGGTAGATGACCCGCAACGTCGTAGGCCTTCGGGGCTACGGGTTGGGGTGCACCGCTTACGCCTCAGTAGGGGCGTAAGTTGTGAAGGCGTAAGAGGGGGTCTAGGTAAGGGTTGACGCAGGTATAGAAGCGTAACCCTTCTCAGGTGAAACCTTAGCAGGTATAACCACTACTGGGGAGTCATTGTAAAGTTCTTGTGACGATCTCCTCTTGATTCACATATCTAAGGAAACGTGTACATATCAAGAGGATTGTCTTTTGTGGGTAAAATGTACAACCTCTGCAGAGTATAAACTGTTTGAATAGCCGTGCCCACGGTCAAAGGTAGGCATGAGAACTTATAAGAGTTTGTTCTATTTATAAAACTTTGTGGGTGGGATGAATGATGTGTCGGGCTCACCTAACCCGTGATTTGGATTTTTCCTGGGTCATCGTACCCAGTGATGTTAATAAGTGGAGGTAACGTAGTTTAGTATGTAGTTGCTCTAGTCTTGCCTCGGTCTGGCTGACTCAGTCGATACTCATGTATTACCAATATTACCTAGGTCTCTTGATAATATCGATCATACATTGGTTTCCCCAGTCGCTTTGCCTATGGCGAGATGCGCTCTACCCCTTTTGCTTCTGTTGTCGTTTCCGCTTTTATATAATGTAATCATTTAGCCTTGTTCGGCTCTACTGTAAAACTTGACCCGACGCAGTTTATATAAACTCTGATATTGTTTAATTAATGTATGGTTTGGTCTACGTTATGTATGAAATGATTCAGTGATGTATTCTGTGAGCGCTATCTACTGATTCTGTGAATAACGCAATATTATTCATATATTATTCTGGATTGCGAAATCTGGATCTGACATACTCCCGGCATGCGGCGGTGACAACAGTCGCCGGATTGAGATTGCGTGGACGTGGCCGCTGGCGGGGACTTCTTGCATTGTATTCGAATTACTTGTAGTTTTGTTTAAGATTTAGGCCAAAATATCAGGGGTTAAGTAGAACCCACCAATCACATGAGGTTTTATGCAATTTGTGCGATAGTTCCTTGGGTTTTGTTGGAGTAAATCACACTTCATACGGTTTAATTTAACGTAAAATTGTTGAGCTAAAATTCTCTCTTATGGAAGGATAGGCGAGCTAAATTAATATGTGAAATCAAGTTGATAAGAAAACGCGCACATTAAGTCAATAAATACCCATAGTCCTTTCCGTTGTACTATATATATATATATATATTCGCATTGCAGCGTAATAGTCTGCGTGTTAATTAAGTCAGGGAAAGGCCACAGGGTGGTCAAGATTGACATATAAACAGATGAGTGGTTGACTTTAGCCACACTCCGAAGCTATAGCCATGCATGGGCCCGCCCCGTCCTTGATCAGTGTTGCGTTGCGGCGACCTCGTGCTCAATAACCAAACCATGCACACCAAATAAAGCTTACTAAACTGGGTTAAACGATTGAACTATGTCTCGAGAGAAATGCGAGAAACGTACAGATTAATTAATCTTGTGCCCTGCATGCTCTTCCTCCTCTAGTATATATAGCCACCTCTAGGGCACACCTAGCATCTCAAACACATCCATAGCCATTAGCCATCGAGAGCTCAAACAAGCGTACGTGCGTAAGTCGTCGATCGATAGCTCAAGATCGAAGGCATAGAAAATGGCTAGCTCCTACCTTGTCCCTTCCTCTCTCCTCATCGCCGTGCTAATGCTCTTCTCCATCAACGTGGCGGACGGCGCCACGAGGGAGTACCAATTTGACGTAAGTGGTTGCAACACCCATGCACGCATGCAGTACCACCGCACGTTCTTAAGTTTTTCATTATTAGGATTTGCTATTTCTAAGCTGTCTTATTTTTTACAAGTTTAATTAATTTCATTATTAAAAGTTACAGTAAAGTTGTGCTCAAATTGCCTATCACTTAGTACTGTAATTTAAAGCTTATTACTGTGCAATTTTTGTGATTATTGGATTTATGTAGAGATTTTTGTGTCATGTGATTGGATGTTGATCCAATAGATAACAAATGTGACATATGCTTAAAAAAATTTAGTCACCGTACAAATAGACAATCCCATTATTATTATTTTTTCCTTTGCTCTAATTAATTGCACGGTTTTAGAGACAGAGCATCTCAATAAAATTTGCAATGCAGGTGCAAACGGTGAACGTGACACGGCTGTGCAGCAGCAAGAGCATCGTGACGGTGAACGGGCAGTTCCCCGGCCCGACGGTGTTCGCGAGGGAAGGCGACCTCGTCGTGGTCCGGGTCGTCAACCACGCCCCGTACAACTTGAGCATCCACTGGTACGTAGCACGCGCATGCCCCATGCGCGCTAATCACTTGCAGCTGGCGTATATAGAGAGTAGTAGTTTACGATCCAGCAAATTAATTGTTGTGCGTGCAGGCACGGCGTTCGGCAGCTACGGAGCGGTTGGGCGGACGGGCCGGCGTACATCACGCAGTGCCCGATCCAGCCGGGGCAGAGCTACGTCTACAAGTTCACCATCACCGGGCAGCGCGGCACGCTGTGGTGGCACGCGCACATCTCCTGGCTCCGCGCCACCGTCTACGGCCCCATCGTCATCTTCCCCAAGGTCGGCGTCCCTTACCCGTTCGCCGCGCCGTACAAGGAGGTTCCCGTCATGTTCGGTACGTACGTACATGCATGTATTATGTCCACATGGAGTCTAGTGTTACACAGTAGAGCTAGTTATATTATGCTCCATGGTGGGTAAGTTTGTGTATAGGAATGGAGTGACCAAGTTTTATCGGCTTGTGTTTGGGTGGTAGGTGAGTGGTGGACGGCGGACACGGAGGCAGTGATCAGCCAGGCACTTCAGACGGGAGGAGGCCCAAATGTCTCTGATGCTTTCACGATCAATGGGCTCCCTGGGCCGCTCTACAACTGCTCTGCCAAAGGTTGTGTGCTTTACATGCATGTCCGGACTCTGCAACCAGCAAAACTATGAATCGAATTGTACGTGCGTATACTAATCGAGCAAGTTGACTGCATACCTCTGCGTGTGTCATGCAGACACTTTCAAGCTGAAGGTGGAGCCCGGGAAGACGTACATGCTCCGCCTCATCAACGCTGCGCTCAATGACGAGCTCTTCTTCTCCATCGCGGGCCACCCGCTCACCGTCGTCGAAGTCGACGCCGTCTACGTCAAGCCCTTCACCCTCGAGACCCTCGTCATCACCCCGGGGCAAACCACCAACGTGCTCCTCACCACCAAGCCGTCCTACCCCGGAGCGACCTACTACATGCTGGCCGCGCCCTACTCAACCGCGGCGTCCGGAACCTTCGATAACACCACCGTCGCCGGCATCCTCGAGTACAAGGACCCCACCTCCCACTCCTCCGCGGGCTTCAACAAGAACCTTCCTGTGTTCAAACCAACCCTGCCACAGATCAACGACACGAGCTTCGTCGCCAACTTCACCGCCAGTTCGCACCTCGCCACGAGCAAGACTTCACCGCGCCGCAGCGGTGGACCGGCGATTCTTCTTCACGGTCGGGTTGGGCACGCACCCTTGCGCCGTTAACGGGACGTGCCAGGGGCCCAACGGAAGCAGGTTCGCGGCGTCCGTGAACAACGTCTCCTTCGTGCTGCCCACGACGGCGCTGCTGCAGTCGCACTTCACCGGCATGTCCAAGGGGGTGTACTCGTCCAACTTCCCCATCTTGCCCCTGTCGCCGTTCAACTACACGGGGACGCCGCCAAACAACACGAACGTGTCCAACGGCACCAAGGTGGTCGTGCTGCCGTATGACACCTCCGTGGAGCTGGTGATGCAGGGCACGAGCATCCTTGGCGCCGAGAGCCACCCGTTACACCTGCACGGCTTCAATTTCTTCGTGGTCGGGCAGGGCTTCGGCAACTTCGACCCGACGAACGACCCGGCCAAGTACAACCTCGTCGACCCCGTCGAGCGGAACACCGTCGGCGTGCCGGCGCCGGATGGGTGGCCATTCGCTTCCGTGCTGACAATCCAGGTGAGAATTACACATTCTTCATCAATTAATTGGATCATTTAATTGTTTCACGCACTGGAAAAATAAGATCATCGTGACATAAATAACAAATTTAACGGGAGCAACGTACGTTACGTGCCTAACATAACTAAAGAAACCGAGTTCTGAATAAGCAAACGCGCCTTACGTTGGGAATAATTTAGTACTAGTTGTGGAGAATCTTGACCGTTTATTTTCACGCTTGCAGGTGTATGGTTCATGCATTGCCACTTGGAAGTGCATGTCAGCTGGGGCCTGAAAATGGCATGGCTAGTGCAGGACGGGAGGCTCCCCAACCAGAAGCTCCTCCCTCCGCCGTCCGATCTACCGAAATGCTAGAAGATGGAGTGTACGGAATTACGTGTCACCAGGGACGGCCGTGATCGATCGACCGTTCATACGTACAGAGATTGCGTCTTCTCCAATTTCCATAGGATATTCCTCTGCTTTTTTCTTGCGTGCGTTCTCAATTGCTTGCTTGTGTTGCTCGCGGTTGGTGCTGTGCAATGCTTTCCTAGTGGCTTGCTTTTTTCCAAGTCAAGTCGTCATCTGATTGGTTTCTTGATCACGGGCAAGGCCTTTTAATTTTGTACTGCTTATTAATTGCCGTCTTTGTAACATGTGCGGGTACTGGATCATACATCCACGTGCCTGTGACTAATAATTTGTACCAGTATTTGATTTATGGCAAGAAAATTGTTTTTATCTTATTTGCATATTTAATTCTCGGTATTCTATCATTGCGGGATGGATACATCCAGTTCAAATTAACGTTCAAGTGCTATTGTGAAAACTCTCTGGTTGCTGGATGATATTTGGACGGTTATTGGGCAACAAAATCTTTCTAACGGTAGTTCTTCCGTATGCAAATTCAAATTGAGAATAACTCATATCATGTGTTATCATGCACGGCCTACAAGATGCAAATTTGACCACTAGTTCTCTTACAATTTGTTGTTGAAACGCTGTAAGAATATATTAGTATTAGAAAAGTATTGTTACGACAAATCTAGGTACTTTTACTTATATTATTAGCCAAAGTGATAAAAAAACTAACTACATATCCTAAAAAATGTTTTGCTACATATTAGTAAACAGAGGGGTCTTTGCAAAAAAAGAAAAGAAAGAAAAACAGATGAAGTAAACTTTTTGAACCACGTTTGAGATTGCTAACCACCCATTCCGTGTGGTAACAACAGGAGTTATTAGTTGGTATTTAAAGAAAATTAGTTCACTAGCATTCCTATAGTTGGTATTTAAAGAAATATAATCTAAATCTAGCTCGACTGTGATATAGAAAATGACGCTACCGTCACTCCGACTGTAATACCCTGGAATTAGATCGGGTAATTAGAAAAGGAGCCGGGGAGGGAAAAGACAAATAAGAACTGGAATTTTCTGGATCGGCGGGGTTTTCAAATAACTTCCAAGAACTTTGTGCTGGCCGCACCAGAGGGGCCCATGATGGGGCGGCCAAGGGGGGTTTCCTCCCACACAAACCCTAGCATCTCCTCTCTCTCCCGACTCCCCTCCCCAAGCCACCACACACCCCCTCCCCATCTCCAACCGGCCGCCACCTCCTCCCTACCCTTGGCGCCTCCCCTGCTGCACCTGGTGCTGCTCCTCCCCGCCATTGGTGCTCCTCCTCCTTGCCCTTGTTGCTGCACACCCGTTGTCGGCCTTCGCGAGGACGAGAGGAGGAGGACAGCACCTGCTCGGCCTTTGAAGGGAGGAAGAAGAGAAGAGAGGAAGTTCTTCGGGAGGTGGATCAACGTCTCCCTGCGGGTCTTCAAGGGTAACGAAGGATCTAACTCGCTGTTTGATAATGTTTGGAGGAGAAATTGATGATTGGGATTGAACCGGCGTGCTGTAATACAAATTTCAGAAAATATCCAGTATGTTGCGCGGTGTGTTTCGGCCTATTAGAGGACGATTTGGAGGTTCTTCCCTCCTAGAGAATTGTAGCCACGGTTGTTAGCTTTTCATAGCCACCAAGATCACTGTGGTTCAAAAGTTATGATAGATTCATTATTACTATCCTGAGAAACCTGACGAGATTTGTCAGTTTAAATGTTTGATGAAATATGAATTTTTAGGGGCAGATCCAGATTAGTCACCCAAAACGACTTATGAAGATAATTTCATAATATTTCCAGATTGATAAATAACACCTCCATTGGATCAGTAGAATAAAAGTTATGCCATGTTCTTTGTTATTGATCTGTTGTCTAGACAGATGTCTGTCAGGCATTTTCAACTGCTGTTTAGTTAAATGTGTTGGCAGAATTAGGAGATCTTGTCAACTATAATTTCATAGGTTTACTCGTTAAGTTTTATTGGGCACTGGACTCATTTCATTCCGAGTTCCAGATCATTAATTATGAATTTTTCCATATCGCTGTCCAGAATTGTTTAGATGGGTGATTTGTATGTTTTCAATTCGGGTCTATCCATTGTATTGAGTAGTCAAGGGGGTGTTGTAGATCGCCGGTAGCATCGTCATATCATGTGTTCTTATGTTTGAATACACATTCGTGTAGGCGGCGAGGCGGCGAGTGCAGGAGCACCTTCGTTGCCTCGTAGTACGTCACATCGCGGAAGGCAAGTACAATGTGTTAAGACATGTTGATTTCTGTTGAATGTTATTAATGCGATGTTACTTCTATGATCCATGTTCATACTTCATGTTATACAGTTGAATGTTGTTGATGCGATGTTATTTCTATGATACATGATCCATACTTCATGATGTTTATTCGTTCTTAGTTGATAATCCACGTGAATGAAAGAGGTGGCACTCATTGCATATATTCATTACATTCTTACATTGTTCATATTCCATCCATGGGAGTGGACTTGTTAAGACCGATCAATTTCAGTATGGGCACATAAGACCCACCATTCCAATGTGGGCAATTTCGGACACTCGTATGAAACGTTCTTCATACGGTGATTGGATCCTCGGACTTTGTTTAGTACGAGCTTAAGTGAGCACCGACGGTAGCACCGACGGTTATGTTATCACTCACTCAAGCTATACAAGTTTACCACATGTATGAGCATGTGTACTAATTTTGCTCCCTTCCTTTCAATGCATCCATTCATTTCCATTCGATGGTTCACTCATAAGTGTTAGTCACGAGAAAAGACACAAACACGGCTTGTTCTCAGATAAGTTTCTTAATTTCTCCTCAATCGATTCAACGTTACGTATATTGAGATGTCACGAATTTCATAATTAAGTCCACTTAAGAATCTATTTTCGGTAGCTTGCATGTTCCTCTAACCCACAACGCAACAAATGAGCTTTCAATTCATGATAGTATTCCCTTACAGGTTCTACTACCTTGATTTAAGCGCTGTAATTTCTTACATATATCACGTTTAAAGGCGGGAGGAACAAATCTAGCACGCATAGCTACCTTCAATCTATCCCATGTATCGGTGTTGAACCGAATTAACTACTTGATCCCACCAAAAGATAGCAAAATCTTTAAATTTCTTGGTGGCTTGCCTAACTCTATGCACTTCAGAACTAAGTGAGTATTAAATTTACATTCTCACCGTCATCTCCCAATCTAGATATATTTCAGCATCGTAAGAACCATAAAAGATGGAATAGAGAACTTAACTTTAGCATATGGATCATCGGAAGCTTCCTATCGATGAACTCATTCATGGTGGTGCGTTGTTCATCCAAGAGCGTCATGAACTCTCCTCAAAACACACTCTTGCGCATCCAATTCTTCACGACATGGTTAGTAGGAGACAAAAGACAACACAAAAGGTATTATCCCTATCAACTACTAGGTGGTCGGGAAGGTGGAGTCACACACTCACGCAGCGTCTTACCAAGCTCTTACGAGTTTCTTACCAAATTGCGCGGTGGTACGATCCGAGAAGGTGGGATGTATGACCACGCAGAGGCGAATCGAGGATCAATCGAGCACGGAAGTATGTGGAGCTTCGGAAGGCAATGTTTAGTAGCAAGGAATAGCAATAATAAAATCAGTTAGCAAAGTGAATAAAAGTCCACAAGACTAAATCACGATTCTTTGCCCAAACGCGTTCCTAGAACTAGCTCAAGCAAGCGGAAGGATATGGTAGATACAAACACAATCGGATCCAAAATCACAAAGCAACTTTTTTTCTCCTTCTTTTTTTTTGCACTCTTTGCTTCTTTTTTTTGCACTCTTTGCTTTCTCTTTTTTTTTTGTTGCAAAAACCCAACCTAGGTTTCCTTTTTTTTATGAATGTGACCTTGACTCAAAACTCTTCAAAACCCTTTTAGGTCTATGGATATATATGGGTCACAAACTTTTCAGGAGAGCGGGGTAAGGTAATTAAAAGATACTCTCTCTCTCTCTACGAACTTTAGCTATGGGAAAAATCCGACCCGATCGATTGTTTCCGACCGGGTGGTGGGGTGTCAAAGAGCAACAAGATAATAAATAGGGTTGTCGGACACGGTGGCGGTCAAATCCGACAAAGCGTTCGTTGAGCTGGTGGAGAAACCGAATCCGAGTAGGTGGTCGTATGGGGTGGTGTCGGTGATCGAATCCGACCAGGGTGGAGAAGCGAATCCGGAGTAGGTGGTCGTATGGGGTGGTGTTGTGGTCGTATGGGGGTGGTGTCTCGGTGTTCGAATCCGACCAGGGTGGAGAAGCCGAAACCGAGTAGGTGGTCGTATGGGGGTGTGTCTAGATGATCGAAACAGTAAAGACTCGGCGCTAGAAACTGATTACTGACGACTAGACCAGACAACAAAGACACCAGCGATGGACTCGAATTCAATAACGGTATGACTCGCTATACCGTATGAGCATGTGTACAAAGTCCTATTAGTTTCCAAGGCGGTGACGCAACACCTAATGTCGTCCCTTCCTTTCAATGCATCCATTCATTCCATTCGCACTCATAAGTGTTCGTGAGATAAGTTCAGATTTAGACTTGTTCATAACCTTGTATGTTCAATTGTTTACTGTACTTGCTGAGTTTCGACTCATTCTTGTTTTCTATATTTATTTAGGTGATCGTTGATGATGACTCTGTTGGGAGGGAGTAGACCAGCACGTTTCACACAGTTCACTATAATTTACTCTCATTAGTAATGTCGTTTATGTCTTTCATTTGTTAACCGAGGAACTGTAATAAATAAGTTTACTATTACATGATATTTCCCTTTCTGTTAGGTTTTTCTTGTTAAATGATGCTAGTGGTTCACTTTAATTATTTCTTGATTATGTTTGAGGAATTCAGTCTTTATTCCTGCCATGTTGCTATTAAATTGGTCCTACATATGCTTAGAAGAGATTCAGTGATGAATCTATGGCCCGATCTTCCGAAAGGTACTGATAAGTTGATTATGGAGAACTCAACGTTGCTGATTCGGAGGCTCCGACCAGAACAGATCAAACCTCACGCAATCACTACACCACTGCTCCGATGGTTATCAACCGTGCCGAACACAGTTGACCTCGCCAAGAAGGCTATCTTCTGCATGCGAATCGAGAACACAAGCAAGAAAGTAGAAGATGTAATCTGATATTGTATTGCGAATATAGATAAAGCTCACAATGTGGGGTTCCTCAACCGAACGTACGGTGAGAATGCTAAGCAGAATAATCTCAAAGAAAAACCCACGTTAAACTATGACGGCTACTGTATATATATAGGGGGACGTGAGGAGGTCAACCTAGGGTTGTGCGGCCGCGGGAAGAGGCGTACACAACCTGAACTCCGACCTCGACACACTTACAAGACCATAGTAGGCCAAAACGGTGACGCATCACCTTATTCACTATTCAGGTCGCGTATCTCTGATCGAAAACCTGGTCGTAGGACTGGTCCTGGGGTGGTCTTGAGGAGTCCATGTTATCTCTGGTCATAAGCCTTCGTGAAGTGGTCGTAGACCCTGCGAAACTGGTCGTAGTCCTAGATTCCTAAGTACAAGTAAATCATCTCTGTTAGGCAGCATCATAGAGTTCTCAAATAATACACTCATCCCTAGAAACGAGTTTACCTGATAAATAAGTTGACGAGCACGTGCTCGAGTAATTGGACCTTGCACATGAGGAGTGTTCGTATCAGTAGAAGTGATGTCCTCATCAGATGGTGAGGAAATTTTAGGTGCTGCTGCTATGGATAATTATATAACTATAATTGTGCAGCGAGTATTGAGCACTCAAAGAGAGCTAGAGAACCATGCTGAAGAGGAGAATGAGCTGATTGAACCATCGACTCCATTGGTTGAGAAGGAAGATGAAGAGATGGATGCACCTAATTCATCTGAGGAGAGCCAAAAAGGTAAAGATCATGATACTATCATCACTTAATGTGAGTATGCTTGTGAAGAAATACAATTATCCACTGTTCATGCTATTTTAGAGCAAAAATTAGTGAAAAACAATTTTGATATGCAGATGTTTCACGAAGAGAATTCAGACTGAATTGACTTTAGTGCACCATGTGATAAACTTGTTGATTTATCTATTGACTTGAGTACACCATGTGATAACATAATTGAATTGTCTGTTGTTTTTGAGCGATTCATATGATAAGTCAATCACATATAATGATCATGTGGAATTGGTTAGACATAAAGAAATTTTGACTAGAATTTCTCCTACCGATTCTTTATGTTACATTATGTTGAAGCCACCGATGAAATTGTCACATGCTATGGAGAAAGTTTCTGAAATCGCATGTTTGAAATCCTTGTCTAGTGCGTACACCCCTGGATATAAGTTTAATTTGATTGGAGATTATGGTGTAGACAATCAATTTCATGTGTATCGAATATGCATAACTTGTGATCACATAGATGAATTGAAGCTTACTATTTTGAACAACAATTCTTGTGTACCAAATCCTGTTCATTATGAGAATAAAATAAACTTAAGTGATCATCCAATGCCTATGTGTTTATCTTTTATTGCACCATCTAGTATTGACAATCTGCATAATAATGTTGAAGAATGGAAGAACTTTCAAATCTTTTCACCCTTGCTAGATGAATTTGCTAATGCTCAATTGAAATATGATTATATGCATGAACTTTGTTTGATTCTAAAGGTTGTAGATTTGCTCATATGTGCTACCACTACAAGATTACAACTTCAGAGATTTGAATAGTATAAATACTTCCCTTACATTTGCAAAACTAGTTGCAATAATTATTGTGCGGGAAATTTTGTTTTCCTCATTAACATATATGATTATTCTTGGGCTAATAATACAATGAGCTTTTATGATCGCTGCTGTTCTATTACATTAATTGTGCAACAACGAAGAACAATTAAAACAGATGACATATACATATACCATGCATACACCTTGGCTTCTTTGTTACCCTATTTTCAGCTTATCAAAAGCCGAGGACGACTTTGTTTTCAAGAAGGGGAGGATGATGAGGACATGACCCCTATGGATACAACCACATTTGCTATGCTTGCTATTCCAATTACAAGAGCTTGTATGCTTCAAATTATTTATCAGTAATCTAGGACTACGTCCAGTTCAAGAAGGTCTACGACCACTTCAAGAAGGCCTACAACCAGTTTCACCAGTACTCGGCGAGCACATTACTCATTGGACACAATCTACGACCAGAGATAGCATGGACTCCTCAAGACCACCCCAGGACTAGTCCTACGACTAGGTCTTCGACCAGAGATACGCGATGTGAATAGTGAATAAGGTATTACGTCACCGTTTTGGGGCCTAATAGGGCCTTGTAAGCGTGACGAGGTCGGAGCCCAGGTTGTGTACACCTCTTTCCATGGCCGCACAAGCCTAGGTGACCTCCTCTCCCCCTATATATATACAGTAGCCGCCATAGATTAGGGTTGGGTTTTTCTTTGAGATTATTTTGCTTAGCAGTCTCGCCGCACGTTCGGTTGAGGAACCCCACATTGTGAGCTTCATCTTTATTCGTAATACAATATTAGATTGCATCTACTACTTTCTTGCTTGTGTTCTCGATTCGCATGCAGGAGATGGCCTTCTTGGCGAGGTCAACCGCGTTCGGCACGATTGATAACCATCGGAGCAGTGGTGTAGTGATTGCGAGGGGTTCGATCTGTTTGGTCGGAGCCTTTGGATCATCAACGTCGAGATCTCCACAATCGACTTATCAATACCTTTCGGAAGATCGGGCCACTGACTTATCAGTTGGTATCAGAGCAAAAGTCACTCTCCTAACCATAACTCCAGTTGGAGAAGAGTTCTTCGAACATCTATTGATCGACAACCTCTTAGGGGAGGTGATCGCTCACCACTCCAACCTCATAATCTGCAACAGCGAGTGGAATACGAGGAGTATTACCCTAGTAGGACTGAGACCTATCATAGATCGGGTCCACCCACAACTGGGTATCGTCGTGTACGATCACCTGATGACATTGACCCTTCCTTCCCGCAAAGGGGTGTAATGATGTTATTACCGGATGTCGGGCATTTTCGCCCGATCTTCGAGCAGTTAGCTGGTCGCCACGGTTTCGACCAGTGAACATGGAAAAGTTTGATGGGTCACAGAATCCCATCGAATTTCTCTAGATCTATAAGACTGTTGTTCGAGTAATAGGAGGAGGAGAGCACGTCATGGCAAATTACCTTCCTACTGTGCTCGAAGGATCTGCTCCATCGTGGTTGTTAAATCAACCACTAGAGTCAATCTATTCGTGACAACACCGCTGCGACCTACTACTTGCTAATTTCTAGGGCACTTACAACCGTCTCAGGAAGGAAGATGACCTGCATAGGATGAGACAGAATGACCATAAAACCCTACGCCATTTCATCAGGCGTGTCAGTCAAGTTCGCAATTTCATACCTAAAGTTTCTGATTCTTCTGTTATCAGAGCATTTAAGCTAGGAGTCCACAGTAGAAAGATCTCAAAAGATGTCTCTTTAAACCATCCGGTTACTATTACTGAGCTCTTTGAGATGGCTGATCGATATGCAACTACCACTGAAGTAGTCGAATGGAATAAAACTATCGATCAAGACGATAAAAATCCTCAAGAAGCAGGTGAAAGTAGCAAAAAGAATAATAAAAAGGCCAAGAAATCTAAGAACAAGAACAAGATCAAAGACCAAAAGCCTCACGTCAATAGTTCTAAGGAAGTCTTGGCCATAAGTGATAAGAAGCATCGAATTCAAAACCATACTCCGACCAGGGCAAGGCCAAACGCCTCGAGCGGAAGAATGACAAGCCTAGGTGGTGTCCTTTCGATAAAAAGGAAGGACATGACCTTCGCAGCTGCTGAGTTGTCCAACAAAAACTCGAAGACTACTACACCAGCAAAGGACTTCTTCCTACACTCGAAGAGGTAGGATAAACAAGTGGCTGAAAGCAATCAGATAACGAGGCAGAGATACCGTTCCAAGATCCGAAGCATACCATCGACCACATCTATGGAGGATCATCGACACATGTGTCAAAACGATAGCTCAAGGCTGTCGAGCATGAGGTAAAGTCCATTGACCCTCCTCTTGTTAATAAATTGCCAAGTGGTGGAAGTCACCATCTCTTTTGAGAGTGGTGACTGTCTGATCCCTTCTACTCGACCAGATCGGTTTTCAATCATGGTCGGGTCCACCATCGATAACTATCAAGTAAATCGAGTATTAGTTGATGGTAGCAGTTCATTAAATATTTTATTTACAAGCGCCCTGGATGAGATGCAAGTACCTAGGACCAAGATAAAACATGTACGATACTCTTTTCATGGGATCGTACTGAGGTCATCGGCCAAACCCATTGGCCAAGTATCTCTTCCTGTAATGTTTGGTTCTCCAAGCAACTTCAGGACAGAGAAAATCTCCTTTGATGTGGTCAATTTCGACACAACATACAATGCCATACTAGGACGACCAACTTTGTCAAGATTCGTAATGGCTGCTCATTATGGTTATCAATGTCTTAAGATGCCAGATCCCAAAGGAGTAATCACAGTTCGCTGTGATAAAAAGATGATGCTTACATACGGCCGTCGATCCCTCGAGATGGTCGGTAAGATACCTTCTTGAGAAGCAAGAAGGAGTTAGCTTTCGACCAAGCAGTTGAAGCCTAAAGCTGCACCAAAGCTGAACGATCAGGTCAAAAAAGTTCTGCTGAATCCAGAGGAACGTTTCAATACTGTTCGCATTTGGGATACTTCCGACCCTAAATAGGAAGATGTCCTCGTCACCTTCCTCTGAGCTAACACAGATGTCTTCGCGTGGCAAGTATCAGACTTGTCCATAGTCCCTAGGGAGGTGATCGAGCACAGGCTAGCTCTACGGTCTGACAAGAAAGTTGTAAAATAAGAATTATAGAGATTTACACCTGATCGGCGAGATGCTATTAGATCAGAATTGGACAAGCTACTTAAGGCAGACTTTATAAGAAAGGTTGACCACCTAGAGTGGCTGGCTTATCCTGTAATGGTTAGAAAGTCTAATGGTAAGTGGCGTATGCATGTAGACTTTACTGATCTTAATAAAGCTTATCCAAAAGATGATTTTCCTCTTCCTCGTATTGATCGGCTTGGTTGAATCTATCACGTTAGGAAATATTAAGTTTTCTAGGTGCATATTCTGGTTATCATCATATTAGTTTGTGTATGGATGATGAAGAAAAGACCGCATTTATTATACCATTCGAAATATTTTGTGTGGATTTCATGGGGATATGCTCCAGATCTTAGGATGATGTGACAATTGGCAATGGCGTTTACGGTTTGTCGTTTCACGCTGCTTTCGACAAAGTTACAGTGCTTATCGCTCGGGGCGGTCCGACCGGTCCTTGCGGCGGTCCGACCGGTCCCATATCGGCCGGACCGCCATCCGGGCGGCTCGGACCGGCGATGACCAAAAGTGTTCAAATCGAGTGGGCCAAAAATAGGTGTTGTAGACAAGTAAGGGATCCCAATGCACTTGGTCTCATGATTTTTGGAGCCTCCAAGTGAAAAGTTCTATTGGTTTAAAGTTTCGAAGGTTTGGATTTTGGGAACTTGAATTTCGCTAAGTCTTATATGGTCCGACGGCTCACGAGGGAGCGGTCCGACCGCCATGGGCGGTCTCGACCGCCACCCGAGCGGCCGACCCGAACTACTTGAACGTCGACCAACTTCGTGGCGATGTTGTTTTGTTAGGTCAAAGTCATTGGTTTCATGGCATATGATTTGCATGATGCATGTTTTGACTAACATGGGTCAAGTTGTGAAGAACTTGTTCCCGAATTCGTGTTTTCTTGTCTGTGGTTGTGCAGTAGCTTGGTGGTCAACGACGGTCAACGGCGAGGAGAATCGGACTAGACTTGAAGAGTTGAGGTCCAGATCGATCGACGATGCCGGGTGAGGTCAACGACTCAAGCGTGACACAAGATGGACAAGGGTGACCTATTGGCGAATCCATGACGCATGGTGAAGCGGTTTAGGTCAAAGGTTAAAGACGGCGCTTAAGGCGTGCGTGTGTGACCCGCTTGTTAGTGGGCCTTAACGGAGCCCAATTAAGTCAAACCCTAAGAGTTTTAGGCCTCCACTATAAATAGGAGGAGATGGTGGTCGCACCTTTCTCTCTCGCTGCTTATGTTTCAAAACCCTAATTGTCTTTAGGGAGTTGAGGTGGAGGCTAGGGCTTTTCATGGTTTGAGGAGAATTTCGTGATCCTTGATTGTCTCATCGATCCATGATGGTGTGGATGTAATCCAAAGATCAACCACGAAATCAATCTATGCAAGGTTTGCTTGAGATAAGTCTCTTTTCGCTCGCTTTCAATTTCGTGTTTTTAGGGCTTTCTTTGATCCGCGAGTTTGTGATTGATTCTTTCACGTGAATTAGCTTGCTGTGATATGTGTGAATCTATCTAGCATCATCTTGATCATCAATCACTCACGAACAAGCAATAGGATCAAGTTTTCGTTCTTGCCCGCTTTAGACCTTCGTTAATCAATTGACAATTGCTCAAGATCGCTCCAAGAATTATCATAATATTCGATTGGAATAGGTCCTCAATAGCATATAGAAGGTGTGTGCAAAGTTTCATAAAGATTGGAGTTGAGAATCAAAAGTTTCACCTAATTGCAACTTCATCGGCCGATTTTATCGTTGTAGATCGGTTCGAGTCGGCGGTCGATCGCTTGTCATCACCGGTCCGACCGATTTGAGCGGTCCGACCGCCAAAGACAACGCCGGTCGATCGCTGGCAATCGGTCCGACCGGTTGAGTATAACGGCCGACTGTCTTTGTGAGTCTTGGTAATCTTAGTTGATTTTGTTATATTGCTTAGGGGTTTAATTGGATTCAATACTAGTCTTCCATTGATCGGTATATTGATCTTCATAGCTTCCTAATAGCTACTGGAGTTAATTTGTATTGAGTTCATAATTTGTGAAAAGTGAGCGTGCTCCTATGCACCCCCTCTAGTCGCCTTTACGGTCCAACAGTGGTATCGAGCCCTGCTAGTTCAATCTTGATCTTAACCGGTCCACCGAACTTTGGCGATGGATAAGTTTTCTACTAAACCGCATATCTTCGATGGGCACGACTATGCCTATTGGAAGAATCGTATGCGCGTTTTCTTGAGAGCGAGGACAAGCTATTTGGGATGTTGTTAGAGCCTCACTGTTATTCCCGAAATTGCTACACTCGCTTCGCAATTCTTTTGGCTAACAACAATAAAGCTAAGAATCTTTTATATGGTGCACTTGGTAGACAAGAATATGATAGAATTTGCAATCTTTCAATCACAGATGAAATTTGGAACACTCTCGAAACATATCATGAGGGTTCGTCCCAAATCAAAAGGTGCGCCAAATCTGCTTACAAGCGTGAGTACAATAAATTCGAGATGCGCCCGAGAGAGCATCGATGACATTTTCAGTCGCTTTAATAAAGTAATTAATCAAATGAAAGTCGTTGATATTGAATATTCTCAATCTGAAAATGCCACCCATCTCTTGGCCGCAATCAACACCAAGGAGTGGGAGATGAAAGCTATCGCTATAGAAGAAAATGTTGATCTTTCAAGTCTTACTTTAGAATTGCTTTATAGTAAACTCAAGACTCATGAAATTAAAAGAGTTGATCATCCTAAGAAAGATAATTTAGCTTTGGTAGCGATCCTCTCAAAAGGCTTTTGATGACTCTTGTGAATCTTCTTCCGGATTTTCATTTGCTTGTTTATCTGCTATTCATGAAGAGGAGCTTGAAAGTATTCTGAAACAGAGTTAGCTCTTCTAGCAAAGAAATTCACACGGCCTACAATAATGTGAGAAACAAAAGAGAGGTGGTCCGTAACATGCTATGAATGTGGTGAGCTCAATCATATCCGCAAATTGCCCTAAGTCGAAAGGTAAGAGCAATCATAAGGAAGGAAAGCTACTTGGAAGAAGCCTCCTTTCAACAAATCAAGGTATGAGGCAAATAAGCTTGTGAAGGTCGCCACCGGTCCTTGCCGCTTTGAGGATCAATCCTTGAGCGATGTGGATACCGGGAGTGAGGAGGACAAGGAGGAGGAGATCCTCAAGGTAAAAAGAAAGGGAAGGCCAAAGATTTCACCGGCATGTGCTTCATGGTCGACACGGACGACATTGATGATAATGAGGTATCTTTTTCTTATGATGAGCTTTCGCTAAATATGATTCTATAGTTGAGCAATTGCTTAGTCAAGATGAAGCGCTTGAATTTGTTATGACAAAAATAAGAAATTAGAGTCAAAAATTAGCAAACCAAAGTAGAGCTTAAAACTGCTAAGACTCTTGAACTCGATGAATGTTTATCTTGTCATGCTATGCATTCAAATTACCAAGTTACAATCTGCTCATAATATTTGTGTACAACAACTTGAGAATGCTAAATCTGAACTAAATGAAATTAAAAGTGCTCCTTGTGAAAAATGTTTAGAATCTAGTAAATTGATTGCTTTTGATGTTTTTGATTCTAGCCCTTGCACTTCATGCTTAGAAAAGAACGTGAAATCAAAGATATCTTAGAAGTCGCTAGAGTCAAATATGCTAAGCTTAAGGACAATATTGAAAATACTACTTGTGCTTCATGTTCCACTCTTAAGCTTGAAATTGCGTTGTATAAGGAAAATCTATGGATAAAACTTGTGATTCTTGTGTCAACTTGAGAAAAGAAAATGCTTACCTTCATGATACATTAGAGAAATTTTCTAAAGGTAAGAAACAATTAAACATGATTCTTGACAAGTCTAAAACTCCTTATAAGAAGCAAGGTTTAGGATTCAATTCTTTTCAAGACAATTCAACCCAAAAGTCATTCAAGTCTTGGAAAAGGGTTTAATTGAATTCAAAACCCAACCTCGCAAAAACATCTTTTAAATCTGCGGTTTTGCCCAACCTTGTATTAATTCAAATGGTGCTTCTTCTAGTGGTACCAAGTACCATTGCACTTATTGCAAAAAGGTGGACATTTGATTGAATATCACATGAGGTTGAAAAATGATAGGAAAAATTTTGATAGAATTTCATTCATGCAACCTAGAGCTTCTATGAGACATGGTAACACCGAAAAGAATAAACACGGATTAGGATTTTTATCTCATGCAAATCATTATGTTTCTAGACATCCTAATTCTAATGTGTATCAGATCGGCGGTCGATCACTGGTGCTCACCGGTCGACTGTTTTGGTCACCGGCCCGACCACAAGACAAAGCCGGTCGATCCACCCATGGACAGATTCAAGTCTCATTTTAATTTGAACATTGCTCATAACCAAATGTTAAATGAAATCAAGGATAGTACTTCGGTTTGTATACTCCTTGCGACGTGTGTCTCAAGATCGATTCCTAAATCTTGTTTATCTAATCCCAGATTGAGACACATCGCTCTTTTGCTCCTTGATTTTTAGGATTACATGGAAAGGGAAGAACACGTGGTTCGTTGACTCGGATGTTCACGCCACATGACCGGAACTCAAAATGGTTCACCTCTTTCACGCGAGCAACAGTGATGACTTCATCACCTTTGGAGATGATACACAAGGGCGAATTGAAGGAACAGGTCAATTAGGGTAAACAACAAATTCATTCTAAAGGATGTCGCTCTTGTGGACAAGCTTAGGTATAATCTCCTTTCGCTTCTCACTTCTTGATGATGGGTATGAGACTGCTTTTAAGAAAATGCTTGTCGTGTGCTTGATTCTACCGGTGAGCTTGTGTTTGGAATCTCTAGAGTTGGTAGAATTTTTGAGCCGACTTTTCGTAATCTCTTCTTTGGATCTCTTAAATGTTTGCTTACATCTTCCTCTGATTTTTGGCTTTGGCATCGACGTTTGGGGCACATTGGTTTTGATCATTTGACGAGTTAGCAACCTTGATCTCATGAGAGGTTGGCCTAAGCTCAAAGTCATCAAAGATGTCAGATGTGCGCCTTGTAGGCATGGCAAACAAGTTGTCGCCTCACACCCTTCTCAG
Organism: Hsuehochloa calcarea; assembly: GCA_036346395.1. Lineage (NCBI taxonomy): Eukaryota > Viridiplantae > Streptophyta > Magnoliopsida > Poales > Poaceae > Hsuehochloa > Hsuehochloa calcarea. The sequence goes on along the minus strand of CM070594.1, from coordinate 74,130,203 downwards.
GACTATGGTTATGACTGACGGACCGATGCTTGCTTCATATGGATACCGTTGGTCCCGCTAGAGTCCGGTCGCATTGGTGGAAAATGGTATATTCTAGTCATAGTCGATGATCTTTCAAGATATACTTGGGTGTTCTTTCTTACTTCAAAGGATGAAGCTTTTGGTTATTTTCATGATCTTGTTCTTCGCTTGGCTTCGAGCTTCCTCGGTGCTTTGAGAGCGATTCGCAGTGATAATGGCACGGAGTTCAAAAATGCTTCTTTTGCTTCTTTTGTGCCGAGCGTGGTATTGAGCATCGCTTCTCTCTCCACACGCCCTCAACAAAATGGCGTGGTGGAAAGGAAGAATAGGACCTTGGTCGAAATGGCTAGGACGATGCTAGATGAGTATAGCACACCTAGGAGATTTTGGGCCGAAGCTATTGCTACTGCTTGCCATATTGCCAATCGTGTCTTTTTGAGACCTTCTTTAGGCAAGACTCCTTATGAGCTTCGTTTTGGTAGAAAACCCTCTGCTTCGCATTTTCGAGTTTTTGGATCAAAATGTTTTATTCTTAAGACAGGCAATTTAGATAAATTTGAATCAAGAACTTTTGATGGGGTATTTCTGGGTTATCCTGCTCATTCGAGGGGTTTTCGAGTTTTTAATACTGAGACTAACATTATTCAGGAGACTTGTAATGTCACTTTTGATGAGACTAGTCCTGGAGCTAGATCAATTGCTACAGATGATTTACAGTGGCAGAGAGTATTTTTGTGGAGGAAGATGAGGACGGCTAATGTCATTCCCTCATCTGCTGTCAGCTTGGCGCCCATATTGATACAAGAACCGCTACGCCTACTTCACCTTCAGCTTGAGGCTCCCGCCAGATCATCATCATCGATTACTGCGGAGGTCGAAGAAACGACACCTCACCCGGCGCTCCACTTCGCATTCAGAGACAAAGATCCTCCGAATGATAATAGGTAATCTACATGAGCGAGTCACTCGCTCCAGGTATAATGATCCAAATCTCTACTCTCATTCGGCTTTTGTTGCTTCTTTTGAACCCCGCGATATATCACATGCTTTATCTGATTCTAGCTGGGTAAATGCCATGCATGAGGAGTTAGAGAATTTTGAAAGAAACAAAGTTTGGAACCTAGTAGAACCTCCTAGTGGTCATAATGTTATAGGAACCCGTTGGGTGTTTAAGAATAAACAAGGTGAGGATGAGTTTGTGGATGACGTCCACTTTGAAAGATTATGGGTTAAACTTTGCTAGTGTTCCTCTTTTCCGTGATAACACTTCGCTATTAATATTGCTAAAAACCCAAAGGCAACATTCTAGGACTAAGCACATAGACATTCGCTTTCACTTCCTTAAAGATCATGTTGAAAAGGTGATATTGTGATGCACTTTGTAGAGTCCAAGCTCAATTGGCGATATTCTTACCAAGCCTTTAGATCAAACCGATTTTCCTCCTTAAGAAGTGAGTTAGGGTAATTTATCCTTATGGGTTGGTTTGAGGGGAGTTTGATCTTTTCTTATCTTTCCTTGTTCTTTTGATCTTTTATTGTTCTTTTTCGAACTTAGTGATCTTTTCAACTTTTTAGATTTTTAGGCCTTTTAATTGCATCTCATTGTGTCATATTGCATTCATATGAAAAATACAACAAGTGGTATGAAAAATTCAAAAAAAAATGCATTGTAATATAAGATTTTCTGCTTATATTTTAAAATTGATGAAGCTTTGCCTATTACCCTTTAGAGCTTTTGTATTTCAATTCTTGCTCAATGTCATGTCTAGTTCTTTGACTTGCTAGAATTATCATGCTTTTACATGTGTAGCTAAGTCTTTGCTATATGAGCTAGAACCTTTAAACAACTCAAACTAAGAAATTGCAATTTGTGGATGTTTTAGCGAGTTGCGTAATTAGTGCTCCTCTTGTGACATTGGCCCTGTCAAAATTGCTTTGTTAGCTCTTTGATCTAAAATTGACCATTACTTGAGCTTTTGTGTTCTTGAGATTCTAAAAACTGCTCTTGTGAAAAATGAAAATCAAGATTGTCTTATGCTTAAATTGTGCCAAACTATTCTTACGAGACTGCTTGTCAAATGACATGAACTTGGAGATAGTTTGATGAACTGATTTATCTCATGGGGACCGCTTGTCGAAATGACATGAACCTCAAGATTTGTCGCCCGGTAGAAGCTTAGAAAGAGTTTGTGGATGGCTCCTAGTCCAGATCTTCTTTACTAAGATATACCTTTAATCAACTTTTGGTCAAGCTTAGGATGAGTTTGTGGATGGCTCCTAGTCCAGATCTTGTCACTAAGTTAGATCATTAGTCAACTTCAATATTCAATGCAAATGAGAAAAATGTTGACAAATGGGCGCTTATAAAATATTGAGCAAAATGATTCAATACGGACTTGATTGACTTCATCGTGGTCTTTGTTAGATTTTTGATCTCACTTTGACAGCTTGACATGGCCAATTTCACTTTAGGATCCTCGTTGATGAACTTGTCAATTTGAAGCGTTGCTTAAATTGATAAAATCTAATGCTTTACTTTTGAGCCTTTGTGCTTAGCTTTGATATATATGTCTTACCATGATCTTGCTAGCGTTGTCGCTTGATATGTCGTTTGTGCAATATTAGAGAAACTACATTGTTCTTTTGGGTAATCTCCAAAGCTTCTTATCAAAAATTGAAAATACAAAAATTGAAGCCACTCCATTGCACTTCATGCATATTCCTCTTTATGCTTCTTTTGTTTCGCTTCTTTCTTTATTCTCTATTTGTTATTCTGGATGAGAGGAAGGCGTGATTCCTTGATGAATCCATTGTCAAAGGGGAGAAGATGTGTTAAATGAAAAGATATTTCTTTGGGAGAAGATGTAATATTTCTTTGCTACTCTTATTTGGAGAAGATGATGTGTAATATTTCTTTGCTACTCTTATTTGGAGAAGATGTGTTAATGAGAAGATTGGGGAGAAGTTTATACAAAGGGGAGAAACCAAAATTTGAAATTTGATGATCATAGTGAGGGGAGTTCTTGAGTTGCATTCTTATTGTCTTATTGAATATTCTGAACTTGAATTGCATTCTTTTATACTCACAATGATCATAGGTCAATTGAACAATTGTTCTTTCATATGGACCTCATGTGAGAATTTTGACCCTTTTCCGAAATCAAAGTTTTATGCTTTCTTTTGCCTTGTCTCACATGCCTATACTATTCTCGATGCCGCTTGGTCATGTTCATTGCTTTTTCTTGCTTATGGACCAAGTTGTGCCTTTGTGCTAAAACCGCGAGTAAACTCGCTTTCAAACCTCTTACTTACATTTTTCGGATAATTGCCAATGTGTTCATCAAGGGGAGATTGTGGATTTCATGGGGATATGCTCCAGATCTTAGGATGATGTGACAATTGGCAATGGCGTTTACGGTTTGTCGCTTCACGCTGCTGACAAAGTTACTGTGCTTATCGCTCAGGGCGGTCCGACCGGTCCTTGCACGGCGGTCCGACCGGTCCCATATCGGCCGGACCGCCATCCGGGCGGCCTCGGACCGCGATGACCAAAAGTGTTCAAATCGAGCTGGGCCAAAAATAGGTGTTGTAGACAAGTAAGGGGATCCCAATGCACTTGGTCTCATGATTTTTGGAGCCTCCAGTGAAAAGTTCTATTGGTTTAAAGTTTCGAGAAGGTTTCGGATTTTGGGAACTTGAATTTCGCTAAGTCTTATATGCGGTCCGACCGCTCATTGTGGAGCGGTCCGACCGCCATGGGCGGTCCGACCGCTCACCGGAGCGGTCGACCAGAATTACTTGAACGCCGACCAACTTCGTGGCGATGTTGTTTTGTTAGGTCAAAGTCATTGGTTTCATGGCATATGATTTGCATGATGCATGTTTTGACTAACATGGGTCAAGTTGTGAAGAACTTGTTCCCGAATTCGTGTTTTCTTGTCTGTGGTTGTGCAGGTAGCTTGGTGGTCAACGACGGTCAACGGCGAGGAGAATCGGACTAGACTTGAAGAGTTGAGGTCCGATCGATCGACGATGCAGGTGAGGTCAACGACTCAAGCGTGACACAAGATGGACAAGGGTGACCTATTGGCGAATCCATGACGCATGGTGAAGCGGTTTAGGTCAAAGGTTAAAGACGGCGCTTCGCGAAGCGTGCGTGTGTGACCCGTTTGTTAGTGGGCCTTAACGGGAGCCCAATTAAGTCAAACCCTAAGAGTTTTAGGCCTCCACTATAAATAGGAGGAGATGGTGGTCGCACCTTTCTCTCTCTCGCTTTTATGTTTCAAAACCCTAATTGTCTTTAGGGAGTTGAGGTGGAGGCTAGGGCTTTTCATGGTTTGAGGAGAATTTCGTGATCCTTGATTGTCTCTCGATCCATGATGGTGTGGATGTAATCCAAAGATCAACCACGAAATCAATCTATGCAAGGTTTGCTTGAGATAAGTCTCTTTTCGCTCTTGCTTTCAATTTCGTGTTTTTAGGGCTTTCTTTGATCCGCGAGTTTGTGATTGATTCTTTCACGTGAATTAGCTTGTCGTGATATGTGTGAATCTATCTAGCATCATCTTGATCATCAATCACTCACGAACAAGCAATAGTCAAGTTTTCGTTTTGCCCGGTTTTAGACCTTCGTTAATCAATTGACAATTGCTCAAGATCGCTCCAAGAATTATCATAATATTCGATTGGAATAGGTCCTCAATAGCATATAGAAGGTGTGTGCAAAGTTTCATAAAGATTGGAGTTGAGAATCAAAAGTTTCACCTAATTGCAACTTCGTCATCTGGCCGATTTTACTGTTGTAGATCGGTTCGAGTCGGCGGTCGATCATCATCATCACCGGGTCGACCGATTTTGAGCGGTCCGACCGCCAAGACAACGCCGGCCGATCGCCGACAATCGGTCCGACCGGTTGAGTATAACGGCCGACCACTTTGTCTTTGTGAGTCTTGGTAATCTTAGTTGATTTTGTTATATTGCTTAGGGTTTAATTGATTCAATACTAGTCTTCCACAGATCGGTATATTGATCTTCATAGCTTCCTAATAGCTACCGGAGTTAATTTGTATTGATCTAAGAACAAGAACAAGATCAAGACCAAAAGCCTCACGTCAATAGTTCTAAGGAAGTCTTGGCCATAAGTGATAAGAAGCATCAGAATTCAAAACCATACTCCGACCAGGGCAAGGCCAAACGCCTCGAGCGGAAGAATGACAAGCCTAGGTGGTGTCCTTTCGATAAAAAGGAAGGACATGACCTTCGCAGCTGCTGAGTTGTCCAACAAAAACTCGAAGACTACTACACCAGCAAAGGACTTCTTCCTACACTCGAAGAGGTAGGATAAACAAGTGGCTGAAAGCAATCAGATAACGAGGCAGAGATACCGTTCCAAGATCCGAAGCATACCATCGACCACATCTATGGAGGATCATCGACACATGTGTCAAAACGATAGCTCAAGGCTGTCGAGCATGAGGTAAAGTCCATTGACCCTCCTCTTGTTAATAAATTGCCAAAGTGGTCGGAAGTCACCATCTCTTTTGAGAGTGGTGACTGTCCGATCCCTTCTACTCGACCAGATCGGTTTTCAATCATGGTCGGGTCCACCATCGATAACTATCAAGTAAATCGAGTATTAGTTGATGGTAGCAGTTCATTAAATATTTTATTTACAAGCGCCCTGGATGAGATGCAAGTACCTAGGACCAAGATAAAACATGTACGATACTCTTTTCATGGGATCGTACTGAGGTCATCGGCCAAACCCATTGGCCAAGTATCTCTTCCTGTAATGTTTGGTTCTCCAAGCAACTTCAGGACAGAGAAAATCTCCTTTAATGTGGTCAATTTCGACACAACATACAATGCCATACTAGGACGACCAACTTTGTCAAGATTCGTAATGGCTGCTCATTGTGGTTATCAATGTCTTAAGATGCCAGATCCCAAAGGAGTAATCACAGTTCGCTGTGATAAAAAGATGATGCTTACATACGGCCGTCGATCCCTCGAGATGGTCGGTAAGATACCTTCTTGAGAAGCAAGGAGTTAGCTTTCGACCAAGCAGTTGAAGCCTAAAGCTGCACCAAAGCTGAACGATCAGGTCAAAAAAGTTCTGCTGAATCCAGAGGAACGTTTCAATACTGTTCGCATTTGGGATACTTCCGACCCTAAATAGGAAGATGTCCTCGTCACCTTCCTCTGAGCTAACACAGATGTCTTCGCGTGGCAAGCATCCGACTTGTCCATAGTCCCTAGGGAGGTGATCGAGCACAAGCTAGCTCTACGGTCTGACAAGAAAGTTGTAAAATAAGAATTATAGAGATTTACACCTGATCGACGAGATGCTATTAGATCAGAATTGGACAAGCTACTTAAGGCAGGCTTTATAAGAAAGGTTGACCACCTAGAGTGGCTGGCTTATCCTGTAATGGTTAGAAAGTCTAATGGTAAGTGGCGTATGCATGTAGACTTTACTGATCTTAATAAAGCTTATCCAAAAGATGATTTTCCTCTTCCTCGTATTGATCAGTTGGTTGAATCTACTGTAGGTTAGGAAATATTAAGTTTTCTAGGTGCATATTCTGGTTATCATCATATTAGTTTGTGTATGGATGATGAAGAAAAGACCGCATTTATTATACCATTCGAAATATTTTGCTATGTCAAAATATCGTTTGGCCTAAAAAATATTTGCGCTTCTTTTCAACGCTTGATGCAAACGACAAGGACGAAATTTGAACGCCTTTGTTGACACTTTAGTCATAAAAAGCATTAAGCATCTTAATCATATTTTCGACCTGCAAGAAACATTCGACAACCTCAGAAAATATCGTTTGAAACTCAATCATGAGAAGTGTGTGTTCGGAGTCTCGTTAGGGAAATTTCTTGGATTCCTTGTCTATGCACGAGGAATTGAAGAAAACCCTAAAAAGATAAAGGCCATTGAGCTAATGTGCCCACCAACCACGAAGAAAGAAGTCTAGAAACTCACAGGATGCATGGTGGCTTTAAGACATTTCATAGTATGTCTGGGAAAAAAATGACTTCCTTTCTTCAAAGTTCTAAGGAAACACGAGGGTTTCGAGTGGTCAAAAGAGGCAAACACTGCCTTTGAGGAATCTTACGGGTACTCCTGTTCTGGTTTCTCCAAAACCAGAAGAGACACTCTTAATATATCTAGTTGTCATGCCATAGGCAATGAGCGCAGTACTAGTTGGCGAACGTGGAAACATTCAACGACCAATTTACTACGTAAGTGAAGTTTTACACAGGACTAAAGAGCGCTACCCTCATGTCTAAAAACTTATATATGCCCTCCTAATGTCTTTGAGAAAAATATGATATTATTTGCAGGTGCACAAGATAATTGTTATGTCTGAGTTTCCCTTAAGACAGGTCATCCATAACAGGGAATCAGCGGGACACATGGCAAAATGGTTGATTGGACTTGGAGAGTTCAACCTCCATTTCGTGTCTCGAACGACCATTAAATCTCAGATCTTGGCAGACTTTGTCGCTGAATGGACCAATCCTGAACCTGTTCAGGATCCCCAGTACAATTTCCACGACCAGTGGACGATGTACTTTAATGGGTCACTTACGCTAAGTGGCTCGGGGGCTGGAGTGGTCCTGGAATCTCCTATAAGAGAGACCTCAAAGTAAGCTATTCAATTAAACTTTCCTGGCACTAACATTGTGGCAGAATACAAAGGTTTGTTGGCTAGTATACGAGCCACAAAAGAGCTCGGGATTTGACGACTACTCGTGAAAGGAGACTCCCAACTATTCGTGAATCAGGTCGGAAAAGAGTACCAATGCTCTAACACGACCATGTTTCGGTACTTATCGGAAGTTCGAAAGCTTGAAAAGTATTTTATTTCAGTTTTGAGGTACAATATATCCCTCGAAAGGATAATTTCCTCGCAGACAAGTTAGCTCGAATGACTTCTTTCTGATCGCAAGTACCAAAAGAAGTCTTTTTATAACAGCTCCAGAAGCCGTCTCTAATCGAAACATTAGAAATCTCCTATTGATACAACCTCTCTAGAATACGAGGATACATGGATGAATCCCATCTATGAGTATCTTCAGAAGGGTACAGTATTCGATGATGATCTCGAGGTAGATCGCCTATCCCGTAAGGCCAAAATGTATACTTTGGTCGAAAGAGTCCTCTACAAAAGAGGCACTGAAGGGATTCTCATGTGATTCATATCGAAGAAGGAAGGCTTGAATCTCCTTAACGACATACATGGAGACATATGTGGAACTCAAGCTTCTTACAAAACGCTAGTCGACAAAGCTTTTCGATAAGATTTTTACTGGCCAATAGCACTCCATGATGCTAAAGAGTTTGTTAAAAAGTGTGTGCAATGCCAGTTTCATAGCAGGAAAATGCACCAATCGGCACAGGCATTGCAAATCATACCTCTCTCTTGGCCTTTTGCAACTTGGGGTCTCGTTATCCTAGGACCATTCCCAAAAGCATCAGGAGGCTTTGAATTCCTTTTTATGACTATTGATACATTCACAAAATGGATTGAAACCGATCCTTTGACTGTGATAACAACGGAAGCAGCCAAAAGGTTCATGATGAGAAGCGTGATTACTCCATTTGGTGTTCCAACTCGAATAATTACATATAATGGTAGACAATTTTCGAGTGTAAAATTTCAAGAATTTTATGAAGAATTGGGTACCAAACTATGTTATGCCTCTATCGCCCACCCTCAAAGCATAGGGCGGTCGAAAGAGCGAATGACCAAATTATGCTGGGAATTAAAACTCAAGAATTACCCTCAGTATTATGGATGGTTCGTAGCTGAAGCCATGCTTCCACCAAAACTAAAGATTAGGTCGACAAGGGTCAAAAATTTCAACGACTCTAACCAGGAACAACTTCGAGCAGATGACATCAACCTACTTGAAGAGAAGAGGAATCATGCCTTAATCCGTTCAGCAGTCTACCAACAAGTCTTGCGCAAATGCTATCATTGTAAGGTCCAACCTCGCAGCCTTGCGGTAGGTGACTTGGTGTTGAAAAAAAATCAATCATAGTCTAATCGGAATTAACTTTCCCCCAAGTGGGAAGGTCCTTACATCGTGGTCGAAGTTACGCTACCAGGTTCGGTACGACTAGAATGGAACATGGTCGAGTCCTTTCTAATTCCTGGAACATCGATCAATTACGCAAATTTCATGTGTATCTTCTTACTTTATCAATAAAGTTTCAGTTTACTTCAGTATTTATTGTTTTGCATTGAGCATAACTTTGATGATTTTTGTATCATTTTTTAAAACACTTGGTTTTCTTTACACTGATCGAAGAAAGGTAACATCACCTAGTCGAAGTCTTCCCAGTATCGACTCGTTCCTAGCTTTTTGATGCCAATACAAATAAACCGAGTTCTACAAAATTGGGTCGAAATAATTTCGAGCAAGCTCTTTTTCAACTTAGTCTATTTTTCATTCACTTTGAAGAATTAACTAACTGGAGTATCTTGTCATAATTTCTTTGACTACTTTTAGTAAACTCAATTAGTACAAATCGGTCGGAGAAAGACACAACACCTTTAGTTCCATTACACCAACTAAGCAAACAGACGGGGGCTAGGATAAAGTTATAATCATGACTTTAATTCTTAGTCTTATATTTCAATTCTCATTTTTTTCTTTATCTTATGTGCTACTAACTACTCGAAAAGACTATTGTAGGAAATGAAGCTTTATATACACAAAAGACATATTGTTTTTACAATTATCACCCTATTACAAACTACTTAGAAGAAGAAGGAGATCCTAGCTTTATCTCCTCTGCAACCTTCTTTCTGACCAATTGAGCTTCTTTGATCAGCTTTTGGGCTTCTGCTTCATGGCAGTTGAGATTAGCCTTAACTAGAAGAAGATTAAGAGTACGGCCGTGGGATTTGAGTTTTGCTAAGGCAAAACACACTCCATTTATGACCGTCTGCTTAATCGACTCGGCGTGGTTGGTCTTCAGAGTGGTCACCAACTCATAGAGAGTCCCAACTTGCTGTCATATGTCCGACCATGGTGTCTTCAAGAGGAGTTACCTCCTCAGCTCCTAGGCCTCCGAGCACATTGTTCAGGAGATAGATGTTATCTCGAAGATTGATCTTCAAGGCGTTCGTCTCCTCTGGGTTGCGAGTTAGAGTTTCCTAAAGCCATTTTATTTCTGTCGCTTGCTCTGAAAATGGAGTAACAACTAGCTAATAAAACCTTGAGTTAAGGCTAGTATTTTATACTGGTCATAGGTAAAGAATTCTTACCTGCCAAGCGATTGTCAATCTTCTTGACTTCTTCAACATGAGAGGCAGCATCTTTCGAGCACTACTCCTCCCATTGCTTTATTGTCTTATCTTTTTCCCTAGTGATACAGGTAAGCTCATCGATCACCAGACTATTTGATTCGGCCTCGGATCAAAGGTTACCCATATCAACTTCTTTATATGACATAGAAAACAAGTTAGAGAAAGAAAGAAGGTTATCGAAATGGCAATTAGAAGTAAGCTACTTACTTTTAATTATATTATGCGGCTTGAAGCTACATAGTTAGCCTCCTACAGGTCCTTTAGCAGGTCTTCCTTTTCGGTCTTTAGCTTTTGTGGCACATCTTTTTCGTAGTCGAGCGAATCGGCTAATTTCATTTCATCACTTCTAAACCTACAAGGAAAAAGTGATATGAGTACTGAACAAGTGGTCGAAAACTACTTATTAATAGTGGATTACCATCTCTCTGCTTGTTCACAAAATTCCGCCTTTTGTTTCCTCAGTAAAACAAGTTGCTTGTGGTATTCACTCACAGTGACAATTTGTTCAAGAGCTTTCTAAAAAAAATATGCCATGAGGAAAAACAGAAGGGAGAAACCCCCAAATATGCAAATGTTTGGTATTAAACACTTACATCGATTGCTGGTCGTGTGAAGTTTATGAACACAGTCTCTGGGTCCTCAAGTTGATTGAGTTCCTTGACCTTCTTCCACCAGTTCTCCTGGAGACGCTCATCATAAAAAACAAACCCCATGTTAGTAATTTCCTTGGGGTGGGGGACTCTCTCGGGACCAAAACGACGAGCTCCCAATAGTTGAGGCTTTAAAAAATTCTAGAAAGAATAGGAGATCTTCTTCTTCTTCTTCATGTTCGTTGTGAGAAGAAGAAACTCTGATGCCTCAAATGGATGACATCGACGACCTCTTTTCCAGCACGGTGGTCAGAGCTCTTGACGACCACTAGATCAGCTGCTCTCGGCGATTGCAATGTCAAATCTCTTATCTAAACATTGATGTCATTGATAGTTGACTCGATCATCATCATTGCTTCGTCTTCGAGCACCTTCATCTCTGCATCCACGACCACGGGTGGTTCGACCACCTCAGTGTGCATTGCTAGCTCAATAGCGAGCATCCCTTGTCCTGCGGCCCTAGGGATGGTGGTCTAAGGCCCAACCACCTCCGCTTCTGTCACTACGACCGGAGGAGAGACCAGCATTCCCACAGTCGTAGCCATGATAATGGCATATTTTTCCGCAGGGACATCCCCGGCGGTTGGAGAGAGGGATCAAATAAGATAAATATTAATACACGAAGAGGTAGAATAAAAGAGTAAGTACGAGTATTTATTTTTAAAATTTTACATACCCAGGCTTCTTAGATACGATCTTGAAGCCCGAAGAACTCTTCTCGAGAGAAGACTTGATCTTCTTCTTCTTCTTCTTTTCCACCTCTTCAGTCGCTCTCGTGGGCTCTGTGGTTTTAGCCTCTGGAAGGCTCCCCACATCGCTGGTTTGGACGACCACATCCTGTATGACCTCAGCTGGTCATACATAGAGAGGGGTGGTCGGAGCTTCTTGTACAACCTCTTCTTTTGGGTGGTCGGAGCTAACTTCGATCACGTGGAGGTTGTCATTTCTTTCAACCACGGGCTCTGCTGGATCAGCAGTGGCCTTCACAAAAGAAATGTAACTCTTCCAAATTTCCTTTTCGATTTGCTTGACAAAATCAGGAGAAAGAGAAACTAAGAATGTTTTATCATCATAATAGAAGGGTGCTTTGGCATTAGGCACCTTGTGCTTGAGGTCTAAGACTACCTCCAGCGTATCCTTGACAGTTAGATTTGCCAAAAAAATGGCCTATGGAGGTGGTCGACCGGGAAGTGGAGCTTGAACTTCCGACATACTTCTTCTTGTTGTCAACCGCCCTCACAAGATGACCCCTCTTGCTTAGAGGAACTCTGTCCTCCTCAGCAAACCCTAGGTCCATCTCGGGACATCTCGAGGATCTCGTATGCCCACTTGCTGCAAAAGCTCACAAAACAAGAATCAACAAGTAGTTGAAACTACAAATACTACTCCCTAAAGATGAAAAAAATACAAGTATTTGTTACATTTAGACGTCTTGTCCTCTCCTCTTCGGATATGGCTGCCAGAATCTGAGGAGCTCCCTCTATGGTCATAGGGGCCTTTTCGCAAATGAGCCTGACCCGAGCGTCAACCTCTCTCTCTAGGAGGTCTACGAGCAGAAAAATATGATTAATAGATATGCTCGAATCATAAATTGAAAAGAGTATATCGATTATAATATTACCTTCCTCATAGTCCCTAGTTGGATCACTAACCCACGAGTACTCTCACATGGGATGTGCTCGATTCTTCAGGGGGCTAATGCGGCGTGTGATGAAATATTTCACCACGTGCTATCTGGTTAGCCCTCCTTCTCTCAAGTCCTTGATAGCTCGAATGAAGGGGGCTAAGTAGACAAGGTTCTTTGGACCCGAGTCCCAAGTATTCTTCTTCTCTGCGGGCTTGCCTTGGAAGTACAGACTGTCGTCCTTGATCACAGCCTAGTAGAACCACTTCTTCCTCTATCTTGGCCACGATGACCTAGTGAACATGAGGATCTACTCTCTCGACATCTCATCGTGGAGTTGGAAACCGCAGCTACCAGCAATCGACTGGTGCTTACCCATTCCATAATAGTACCTGAAGAGCTCCAAATATGGAGCGATTCCCAGATAGGCCTTGCACAGTACACGAATACGCTCAGCATCGTGATGGAGTTGGAAACCAAATTCACCAACTCCACCTCGAAGTGCTAGACCACAATCGTTAGGAATGGATGACCAGGCAGCCGAAGGCCGCACTCGCAATATGACTAGAAAACAGGGGTCCTTCCCTCCTCCTCCGATGGCCAATTCTCTCCCTCAGTGTTGGTCCACCTCACCATGGCGCGCCTCGGAATCTTTTCTGCGACAACCAGAACCATCATCTTTGCGACATCCATCTTCGATCTATCCCACTTCGACACGACTTCGACCATCTCTTCGAGGGTTTGAGTTGGATTCAAGAAGATTTGTTTTGGATTTAAAGGTTTGGGGGGATGCGATTCGGGCGGAAATAGAGGAAGCAAGAAATCAAGGAATTCGAACTATTGGGGAAAGTAAGAACCCTAAGTCTACCATCCAAGAGCTATTTATATCCACCATTCTGAGTAAAAGATCGTGGGATCCCAACAATTGCAAATCTCTTTGGGAACTGCTCCCAACGGACAGAAATTGTAACAGACGGTTGGCATTATTTACTTTGTCTATTCGGGAAAAGGATTTTTATTTTTACAACTTAAGTAAAAATACCTTTCTTGACCAAGTCAATTTCTGGCCAAAAGAAAAAAAACCAGTCGAAGATACTCAATCTTCAACCATAATCCTACGACTTCTTTTCCATGTAAGTGATTTTCACTTGAAGTTGCGAGCTAGATGATAAAGATCTAATAATCCTCAATTAATTTAACTATTTATCTATAATATTCGTTATAGATAATAATATCTTTATACAACCTTCAGAAGTACCCCTCATTATCAATAATGAGGGAGATTATGATTACTTAATGGTCGTAAGCTATTCTACGACCACTCTATATAGTCATAGGTCATTCTACTGCCATCTTGTGATCATAAGATCTTCTATGACCACCTACTGATCGTAAGTTCTACTACAATCACCCTATGGTCATAAGCTTTACTACAACCAAGTCAATCACGACCACCCTATGGTTGATAAGGACCATAGACATGTGGACCCAATCGACTAGGGACCTCATACATTGCATTTAATTACACGCAGTATTAAATATGTGTTGTTATTCTCTGGTATAATTGCACATATTAATCTCTATCTGGCATAACCGCAAGGTGAACGTGAGGCGTGATCTCTCTGACAATAACTACCATCAATGTGCGCTATTCTTCAACCGTGGAGGCGCCTCCTGGCATGGACAACTGCCACCCCCTCAGACGCTATATAAGAGATAACGCCGGTGGACAGAGACAAGAAGCACACAAGCAATGAAACAGACAGGAGTCATTAGTCTTCCCTTCGGTGACTTCTCTTTTGTTGTAAACACAATCAATACAAGTACACATGATTAGGGTTGTTATTCTGTTAGAAGAAGACCCGAACATGTCTAAATTCCCTGTGTCTCATCTCTATGTAGTCTCGAGTAAGGAGACCCCTGCTAGCATTCATTTCATAAGTTCGATATTAAAACGTCGACAATGGTCTCCTCCGACACCATTCGTGCTATTAACTTTTATTTTTATTCAAAATTTTAGTTATTTTTTATTGGAGATATATACAAATCAAATCACTATTTTAAAATTTATTGTAAACTTCAGTTATTTAGGATTTTAGTTTGGAACTCATATCACTACACCATGGCATAATATTAAGGGTAATAATCTGCCGGGGAAAAATGAGATGAGTGGCAAAACATGTGCCGGGAATATCCAAGAGATTTAGGGTTAGGTTATCTGCAGGCAATAATTATTGTCTACAACAATTTATCTGCCGGCTATACTTTTATATTAGTTACAATATATCTGCCCTAAAAAAGTCAACTAGAGCAATATATCTGCCGGGAATAATATTGGGCAAAACACTGAGCGGGAATGAGCGGGAAGATGAAAAAAATTAGAGAAGATATGCGCGCAAACTCTCTCCAGTCTCCACCTTATCCCCTCCCTTAGCGCCTTCTCCTCCCGACAACAATTTCCTCGCAGCGCCTCCCTCTTTCGGCCGCATCATCTCCTCCCCGGCCGCCCCCCTCCCAGCGCCGCGCCTCCCCTCCTCCCCGGCCGCTCCCCTCCCAACGCCGCGCCTCCCTCTCCGGCCGCATCTTCTCCTCCCCGGCCGCCCCACTCCCAGGCGCCTCGCCTCCCGCCACTCCTCCCGGTGCCGCGCCTCCTCGTCGGCCGCATCTTCTCCTCCCCCGCCCCCTCCCGGCGCCGCGCCTCCTCCTCCCGGCCAATCCCTCCCAGCGCCGCGCCTCCCTCTCCGGCCGCATCTTCTCCTCCCCGGCCGCCCCACTCCCAGCGCCGCGCCTCCCCTCCTCCCCGGCCGCTCCCCTCCCAGCGCCGCGCCTCCCTCTCCGGCCGCATCTTCTCCTCCCCGGCCGCCCCACTCCCAGGCCGCGCGCCTCCCCTCCTCCCGGCGCCTCCTCCACGTCCGCTCCCCTCCCTGCGCCACACCTCCTCCCCGGTTGCCCTCCTCCTGGCCTCCCCGTTGCCCTCCTCCCAGTGCCCCATCCTCCCCGCACCAGGCTCCTCCCGACGGCGCCTTCCTCCCATCGTCCCCCTCCCCGGCCGCCTCTCCTCCCAGCGCCACCCCTCCTCCCCCGTTGCCCTCCTCCCTGGCCACCCCTCCTCTCCCGTTGCCCTCCTCTCCGCCTTTCTCTCCCTCTCTCCCTGGCGACTCCCCCTTTTTGCTCCCGACAGGCGGATGGCCGGCGCCGGCCAGGCTCCTCCTCTAGCTCACCACAGCCCGGTCCGGCCCAGTCGAGAGTGCTCCTCCCATCCGTAGTCGCCTCCGGTTTGGTCCCCTGGTGCCACCGGCTCCCGGCTCCTACTCCCTCACACGCCTCTGCTACCAGTGCCCCCTGCTGGCCCGGCCTTCGGCCGCCGGCGCTCGGCCAAGCTCGGCCCTACGCTGCCTCGGTCTAGTGTCTCTCGGCTGCTACTAGTGCACCCCTTCCTTTTTCCTTCATTATTGTTTTGATTTGTGTTACTTTCTGATGTTGCTTACTTGGTGATGCGTGTGTATGAGGTTGGAGGTGGGCTTGCTACTGATGGACATGGGTTGGGTTGATGCATGCCCCTGGTGGTGCTGCTGGGGTGGCTGCCAGTGGTGGTGTCGCCTCTAGGGCTGCGCACTGAAGTAAGACTCCCTCCTTAATCCCTATCTCTACTCTCTGCCACACATGCTCTGTGATGAAGATGAACTGAGAGCTACCTGTTGATTCTACTGAGATCTGGTGATATGTGTGAATGATGTGTATACGTGTAGTGCATACTGAGGTGTAGCTGGGATTACCTCTTGATGGGATGAGGGGTGGGGGAAGAGGATACTGTGCTGTCTTTGAATGTGGCTTTGAGGGAGAGCATCGGTTGTTCTTATCTCCTGCCTGTGTTGTGAATGAAATGGTTTATGTGGGGGAGATGAATCCTGGTGGGAGGTGTATTCGGCTGGGGGATGCATTTGACTGCCCTATCCAGTGCACTGCATGGCATACTCTATGATGTTTTGAATTGATGTTACCGCAAATGATATTGACAATTGTGTTAATTATGTGATTGATAATAACTGGGATTATGCTTTGATCTTTGATCACAGGTAAAACTTTACTTGCTAAGACATTAGCTCGCTTTGTGAATGTGCCATTTGTAATTGCTGATGCAACCACATTTGTAATTGCTTTTGAGTTATTTCTCTTGTGACCTCCAGCTGCTATCAGGGTGCGTGAAGTTGACGCAGGGCTACACTAAGGCAATGGAACTGATCAATGAACAAAGTTGAAGTTGAAGCGATTACTGCAAACCCCATCTAGGTGCTATCATGTTTGCTAGCTGCCTGCCACATGATCTTTTGAATGGGACTTTGATGGCCTGGATTAAGGTGGAATGGAGTGAACTGGTGCTCCTGAATGTCTTGTAAAATAGACTCTCCACGTATCAATTATAAGTTTATAACTATAGTAACCATTGCCTGATTCTTTGTCCAAACGCTGTACACATGCAATTGAATAGAATTCTCATTGGTTGTTCAATGAAAAGATAGTCATTCTAACTTCTAAACTAAACTGCACTTGCAGGTTATACTAACCACTTTGTTAAAGGTATATTCAAAAGGTGGTCTCTTCGAGAAGGCTAAGGAACTGCTAATTGAATTGGAAGCCTCAGGCTTCGCACAGGATGAGGTAAAACATGTGGTATCTCATGCAACACTACTTCACGTACATGCATGTATGGTCACTTAAATTGAAGTGTGTGCTAGCGTAATTACTTAATCCCTATACTGCATCCAGATGTACTACTGCATATTGATTGATGGCCTTGTCAAAGGAGGGAATATATGGGAAGCAATGATGCTATTTAATGAAATGAAAGAAAAATGTGTCAAGTCTGGTATGGTATCTAACCAAATATGAGATTGAAGTACCTCTATTCTAGTTCTCATTCTCAATGTATTGAAGCGATTCTGGTTAGTATCTTTGTGTTGGCTAGTTTTAATCCTTTGATCTTCAGTGTCTGCTTCCTACTAATAGATTATTGGATGGTTCACTCTGTATCTATTGACTAGCTGCAAATTAGCGTACAAAATTATATTGTAAGCTTTCCTAAAAGTTCTATTGTATCGTTATGTTGATTTCAATTAATGTCATGTGGCCTTTTAGGTCCTATTAAATTTCTTGCCTAAACTAGCCATTTTTCATACTACCAAGTAAATGTTGACTCTGTTTTTTAGTCACTCATTGCTTAAGATATGTAAACATGGGTTTATTTCAATTATGTAATGGTCTTCATGCCATAATGCATATAGATACAAAGAACATTCTTTTTATATGTGGTGGTGCGTTTGTTGACTTGGAGACAACTATATCGGAGAGGTATTGTCATTTCCTAGTTGGAACATGTAGTGGAAGCAACTAAACTGTAGGATAGACTGGCGCTACTACTACATGATGCAAAGAGAAGGGGACATACTATGAATATATTGGCTTATGGCATATCTATGCATTATTATCAATAAATGCATGGTTCTGGAACTCTATATTCCATACTAGGTATGCAGTTGCTCAAAGCCATAGATATACTAAAACTTTGGTATGTTGTCATAGTCTATGATATCGGACTCATCATTATTCATTCGGTAGGGATGTTGACTTGACTGAGAAATTGGACTACTCTTCAGCTGTGGCTCTACATGGTTACTCTTTAATCCTTGCATTGCTAAGGACTTTCAATGTCAAGGATGAGGCTACCATGGTGATGTTTGCTACCCCTATTGGACTACCCTTCAATACTGTCGACTAGTATTTACATGTGCTAAGGATAGACTATGTGATACCCTGAAAATAATATTAATTTTAATAATCGCGTCGTAATGGTCGGAGGTTAATTAATTTAATGGTAACGGTAAGTAATTAATTAAAAACGTCTTTAGGGCTTATGTGTAATTAAATAAAAGATTTCGTGGAAAAATAGTATTTCGAATTTCCACGAGCTATATAAATAGATTTTTGGTTCACTAGAAAACCCTAGTTTTCTTTTGTTTTCCATCACCACGCCTATTTTTTCTCGTCTCTGGATCTTCCCATTGTCCTGCGTTGCCGCCCATCCTATTAACGTCGTTGCGGTGCTACTGACTTCGGTAAGTCTTTGCCGCAGCCGCCGCTCTCTTTGCAGCTTTCGCGCCAATAGAGCCTGTATTCTTTGTCTTTGCCGCATGTCTTCTTGTTTATTTTCTCCTATTTGTCTTGATCTGGTGCCGTTTCCTGCTCGCCATTGGAGGTGCACTCGATCTTCTTTGAGCCGCAGCGCCGATTACATCTATTGCCGGCCGCTTTCTCTGCAAGGCTCTGCTGCCGCCGACTTTGTCTTGGCTTCTTGCCATTTTTTTCTCCGCGTGAAGATCACTTTCTTCTTTGCATGCGATTGTTCGATTCTGTTAGAACCAACCACCGTACGCCAGCCGTCTGCCGCATTACTCTTCTTTGGTGCTTTGCTTGTTCTTGTGCTCTGCCGCTTTCATTGCTTGCTGCTGCGGTTGTTACTGCAATTTTTGCATCTTGCGTGATCGGTGATGATTTTCATTCTTTGCTCTGGCGAATGTTTAGGTAAGTGATTTGGGTGTTAAGTTTCGCTTACTGCCTTGGCTAATAAAGTGTATTAGTAGTAGTTTTGGATTCAAGCCGAATCAGCACTTGATTAATTTTTAGTGTCTTGGTTTGCTGCTAGGAGTATTAACGGGGTTAACACTTTTTGTGCACTGCTAGGCTAGCTAATTATTGGGCGATATCGATTAATAAGATTGGTTTAACCTGCCGTTCCGTTGTACGATTTATTCGGGTACCTTAATGGCGGATTTTGGAGATCTCGTCTACTAGTTAATTTTAGACAATTTCAATACCTTTCTATAGCATGTTTAATCATGTCAATCGGACAAGTAGATTTCGAGTTATGATTTTGAGAAGGCCGCTGTTTTTAGGGTTTTCATCTTTAGGCGCTGTTTTGGTAGATTGTAAAGTAAAAAATAGTAAATAGCCTAATGAGAGTTTTTGATCTACATGAAAGTTGTAGATAATTGTCCAATGGTTCTGTAGGATCTGAGAACGCGTATTTTGGTTGAGTAAAACAGAAGTTATGAAATTATTAAGTCTGCTGTTCCGAAGCGGACAGATCGGCTTTCGGAGCTAAATACGGAGGGTTAGATGAATTAATTAGAAGGCGGTGTAATCTAAGAAAAGGTGGATAATTTTATAAAGAATCCAGAATGGGGTGGTTTGTGGTGATCGGACTTTCGAGTCAAAAGTTACGCTCTTTTTAGTAACCCGACAGCAATGGGTAGCTTTTGATACCGCGTAACGTGGTATATTTGGGGACGTGTAGGAGCGAAGCATTTTGATTGCTATTCTTGTTGCTGTAATTTGTATTAAAGTTGGTGTATTTAATATAGGAGGCGTCGTGCTTGTTGCCGTCTTCTAATCAAATCGTCGTCATTGCTAGTAAAGGCAAGTGCATGGTAGACAATGATCAATGATCGATCATTGTTTTCTTTATCTTCTATTACCATTATTGTTGTGCTTTTATTTGGTTTAATTGCAAACAATGAATTGGTATGTTTATATCTTTGTCGATGAGCATGATGGAAAGTTGGATATGATGTTTATGATGGAGTTTGCATGTTTGCATTCATAAGCATCTTTGCATAAGAGAAGGTGATCTTTATGATCACAACTCCACGGGAGTGGAGGAGGTCCCCGATCCTTTTGGAGGAACGGGCTTGAGAGTGAATGTTGTCGCGAGCATTCACTCACGCTATACCGGTATACGCGAAAGAAGTGCATGTGGACATATAGATTAGAGTTACATTGATATTTGAGATTAATGAATGAGAATGATAATAGAAGTGCATGTGATGATAATGAAGTTATTGAATGCTGTTGATATATTATTGTTCGTTGTATACGATGTGTTTGCTGAGTCGTGGACTCACCCTTGCTCTACTGTTGTTTTTAGGTGACCTTCGAGGATGCCATAGCTGAGAGCGATTAGAGCACATGGACATCACATGATCATTCGCCATGATAATCTTTTCACTCAATATTGGTTTACACTTGGACATGTTAGAGGTTGAATAAAAATTTAGGACATCATTTGGACTAGACTAATTGCTTTATTAACTTGGATTCATTGGTTGGTGCTGCTTGGGATTATTTGCCTGGTTTTATTCCCCTTGCTTATTGATTATCGTTTGATCCATATTTATACCTACTAGTTTGTGGTCCATGGATATAATTATTGATGATTTCTTAATGTAATTTTATAGTGTGTCATGAATTATTAGTTTAAAGTGTAGTGTGGTGGCATTCTAGGCTCAGTGTTGGGCTGGGGTGTTACAGTTGGTATCAGAGCGGGCTTTAGGTCCGTGGTGAATAGATTAACAACTTAGGCAAACTAAAATTGTTAAAAAAAAAATGTTTTAGTTTAGTAAATCAACTAAAATTTGCTAATGGTTAACTAACCTAAAATTTGACACACTAGTGCACAGTAGGTTAGAGAGAGGTACGAATATAGTTTTACGCTTCCGTTATGTTGTTTATTGATGGATGAGTTTATTTTGAGCTTTGAGCTCATTGTGTATTGTTGATTGTGGTTGATAGCTATGCCGAGGGGTAGATGACGTGGTCGTGGTGGCCACGGTCGTGGAGGTCGGGGCCTCGGGCGTGGTTCTGTGGGGCCCCCTCCCGAGGCGCTTGAGATCGTGGTTGTGGCCACGGGTTTTACGAGTCACACCACCATTCGTGGTATGGGAATAGAGAGGTAGCTACTTTGATTACAGTAGTTATAGGTATTGTGTGTGAGGTTCTTTAAAAAAAAAAAGTTGTTATCTTCCTTGAGCTTGAATTTTGGGCAATTCTGGTTATAGTTGCGGTTGATGAATTTTCCTTGAGATAAGTGTTTACAATACAGCGGGTGATATTGCAATGGTCTCCTTTGGTTCCATAAAGCCATTACTTGTTCTCATGACTGTTGATCTATTGTTGCTTTGTGTGAACATCGGTTAACAGCAAGATTGATCTTTTCGTGGGAGTTCCGCCCTTCCTATTGGAAAATATGACTTATTTATTCACTTGGTATTCTGGACACTGAAAGTTCTCTATTGCAAGTTCTTTAACATGTGAAAACTTTGGCTTTATGTATTTCTTTTGGATTATTTCGAGTGCTGAAGTTTAATGCCTATTTTTTTTTTTTCTGAAAAGAGTTAAGATCCTTTTGTGTTGACTTGTTATGTTTAAGCTAGAGGTGGTAAACATAGAAGTTCATTGATAAGGTATGAGTATCAGGTCGGATCTGTAGCGTGATGCATGATTGGTCTTAACCCAAATCCTTAGAATTGAACTTGATTAATTTGATATTGTCATAGAGTAGTTACGAGTTGAGTAATGACTAAGAGTATGTCCATACCTAATTGGAGTCATAAGAGTTATTAAGAAGTATGGAATGTTGAGGAACTGGCTTGGACATTAAAATTGATTAGTTTGTGGAATTTATTGGATTTGATACCAATGGATTAATCTAATTGTGTGTAAAGGGAAACTTGAGGAGATGCTAGGTTATTGCGTTAATAGATATTATTTGTGGTGTTATCTTTACTGTAGACACTTGGTGATCATATCTGGTTGATGGCTTTACATATACCTTAGTATGATTAATTATTGGAATTGTCTACCAAAGGGTTGAATGGATTGAATACCAGTGGATCTAGAATTTATAGGAGGAGTTCTGGATAGTTCTTCTTTATAGAATGACACGATGAATTTGATTATAGTGTTGTTGAGACTTTTGATCGAGAGAAGATTTTGACTTTTGAAGTTTTAGGGTGATTTTGTTGAAAACTAACTGTGAGGAGGAACAACTGAATATGTGTTGGTAAATATTCAAGTGATTCGCAAATGAAAATAGGTAGCAGCTAGACATCATAAGAAAGCTAGTTGATAACAACAATGGTTGGAGTGCAATTCCTGAGTGTTAAAGTTTGGTGTTGAGCATCACTAAGAGTTGAGCTGGTGTGATTTAATAGGTGGCTTATACCTAGACAATTGTGGAATAGTCAGATAATAGCATACCCGTGATGAAAGGGTTTTGATAAAACCTTTAATTTGTGTAGTGGATTCCTTCTAATATAAAGTAGTTGTTGTAGTGAGGTTGTATGGTTTTGGTATAATCTCATTTTGAAGATGTGATGGTAAAGTAGTACGGAACAATTTGGTGAACTTTTCGGGGCTTATTAATGGAAGAGTTGACGATAATGAATCATGTTAAGAGTGTATTATTCTTAATGTTAGTAAGATTGTCTGTAAGGGTTTGTGGCTTCGTGTGGTGATGATTCTTTTAGAAAGAATGTAATTTGACCGCCGTTCGTAATATCGTTTAAATGAAAGGTTTGGAGTTTTGAATTCATGAACTTTTGGAGTTCATGATTTATTTGGTAGATGAAATTGGTTTGAGCAAGTGACGAGTCGGAAAGCTTTATTGGTTCTTAAGTGATTAATGTGATTTGGTCTTTAAAAAAAAAAAAAAAAAAAAATCTTTTTATTTGTCTCTTCTTTTGAGGAAGGAATAGTCGATTTGTTTTACAAAACCTTAAAGAGTGTATATTGAGAACCGGTTAATAGTGGTCAAGTATATGATGTTGTGAGACCCTGGGTTGCAAGTTAACTGAGGAACATTAGAGGATGAATTCATTTCATGATATAAATCCCATAGAGAATTGGATCTAAAAGGAATTATGGTCGTTGGGACAAAACTGATTATATTGTTACAATTAGTAGAACCTATAGTGAATAGTGATCCAAGAATATTTGTTCATGATGGTGGAGTATTGGAATTATCGAATAGTTGGGTTATTGTGATGGTATAACTTGCAAGGTTATGTAGGTGAAATTGAATGGTGTGGTTTATTGAGGGTCCAATATTAGTGAAGTAAATCGTTTTGGGCAGTCAATTGATTAGTGATGATGGTTGATATTAATGATTGAGGATATTGTTTGGATTGTGGGAATTCTAGGCAATGAATATGCGATTTCTATCAAGTATACCGAAGTCACTTTAGGAGTCCTGGCTGTTGAAATTGAGCATGTGTTTTATGCTAGAACCTTGGTTGCCCAATGATCATGTGTAGAGGTAGTAGAACAAAAGTGGATTCCAAATAGTATGATGATCATTGATAGAATCCTTTGGTTTTAAATCAGTATGTGTGGGTAGAGAATTTCAAGTTGATTATCCTTAAAAGATGGAGGTGATGTGATTGTGGGTGTAGATTTTATTTGAGGTGTTGGGAATCATTTGTCAAGATAGTTTCTTTGGTAGAGGAGGGGACTATAGTATCTTTTTATGGGTCAGTAGAGTCTCTCTAAATGGGCGCGGTTGTTGCTCTCAGGTTGAGCATCGCTTTGAGATTACCAGTTAAGAGGAATGAGTTAGTGTGATGATTTGAAATCCCATGATTTGAGAGAGTTTATTCCTAAAAGAAAAAAATTGAAAAAAAAAATTGATTCCTCGGGTAGTGAAATGCCCTCTTGATTCTTGTTTGAGCCGTGTGTTTATGACAGAGGTCATTTACAATTTGAGTTGGCTTTACGTTGGCATGTGATTCTCTCTAATTTAGGGAAAGAAAAAGTGATTGATTTTGGCATTCGAATGTTTTCTCTTTTGGCTTACGTGGTGTTTATTTGCAAACAGCCTATTTGGAAAATGGAAAGGTTTTGTGTGATGAATCTTTGATTTTGGATTTGACCATTCGATGGGAATTGGTAGCGCGTGATCGCGATGAGAATCCTTTGTTTTGATTGGGTTCTATTTATAAAAGAGTTTGTTTGAAACTAGTTTGGTTGTGCGTTCTGGTTAAAGGAGGTACTCCTTGCAAATGTGAAGTGGTTGATTGGGAGGCAGGGACGGGAGTTCGGTGTGTTATGTACAGGTTGTGTGGTTTGGTACCAAAACGGAGTTTGGCCCAAGTTACATTAGTTTGTTTCTGGAAGTTGTAGAGATTTTTGGAAGAAAGTGTATCGTTAGGACCGTCTCGTGTCCATGCGCAGGGCACACAACATTTTGTATAACCCAATGTCAAGGTAGTATTTGAGAGATCAGGAGTACAAGGTTTTCTTAGAGCCGTTGACCACCAAGTAAGACCGTACCTTCGACTTAGTCGATTGAGTGTCCAAAAATTAACGAGATGAGTCTTTGAGGCACAAGGCGTTGGTATCGTCAAGGTCTTTGTGGGCGATCGATCCAGAGAGAAGCGACTTGGGAGTTGGAGTCTCGCATGCGCGAGCAATATCCGGAGTTGTTCGCGTCGGGTACGTGTTGTTTTGTTGTTTAATTTCAGCAGTGCAGTTTTTCTTTGAGTAGAACGGCGAGTAGAATTCGGGGTCGAATTCCGTTAAGGGGGGTAGAATGTGATACCCTGAAAATAATATTAATTTTAATAATCGCGTCGTAATGGTGGAGGTTAATTAATTTAATGGTAGCAGTAAGTAATTAATTAAAAAGCGTCTTTAGGGCTTATGTGTAATTAAATAAAAGATTTCGTGGAAAAATAGTATTTCGAATTTCCGAGCTATATAAATAGATTTTTGGTTCACTAGAAAACCCTAGTTTTCTTTTGTTTTCCATCACCGCCGCCTATATTTTTCTCGTCTCGGATCTTCCGGCTGTCCTGCGTTGCGTCGCCATCCTATTGCGTCGTTGCTTTTGCTGACTTCGACCGAGTCTTTGCGGGCCGCCCCTCTCTGCAGCATGCGCGCTACCGAGCCTGTATTCTTTGTCTTTGCCCGCATGTCTTCTTATTGTTTTCTCCCTATTTGTCTTGATCTGGCCGCTTCTTCATTGGCCGGAGGTTGCACTCGATCTTCTTTGAGCCGCAGGCGCCGATTGCATCTGCTGCCGGCTGCTTTCTCCTGCAAGGCTCTGCTGCCGCCGACTGTGGCCAAATCGCTGCCATTTTTTTTCTGCCAGCGTGAAGATCACTTTCTTCTTTGCATGCGATTGTTCGATTCTGGCCGAACCAACCACGCCGTGCCGTATGTGCATTGCTCTGCTTCTTGGTCTTTGTATTTCTTTGTTCTCTGCCGCCGCTTATTGCGGCATTGGTTGTTACTGCAATTCTTTGTCTTTGCGTGATCGGTGATGATTTTCATTCTTTGCTCTGGCGAATGTTTAGGTAAGTGATTTGGGTGTTAAGTTTAAACTTCGCCTTGGCTAATAAAGTGTATTAGTAGTAGTTTTGGATTCAAGCGAATCAGCACTTGATTAATTTTTAGTGTCTTGGTTTGCTGCTAGGAGTATTAACGGGGTTAACACTTTTTGTGCACTGCTAGGCTAGCTAATTATTGGGCGATATCGATTAATAAGATTGGTTTAACCTGCCGTTCCGTTGTACGATTTATTCGGGTACCTTAATGGCGGATTTTGGAGATCTCGTCTACTAGTTAATTTTAGACAATTTCAATACCTTTCTATAGCATGTTTAATCATGTCAATCGGACAAGTAGATTTCGAGTTATGATTTTGAGAAGGCCGCTGTTTTTAGGGTTTTCATCTTTAGGCGCTGTTTTGGTAGATTGTAAAGTAAAAAATAGTAAATAGCCTAATGAGAGTTTTTGATCTACATGAAAGTTGTAGATAATTGTCCAATGGTTCTGTAGGATCTGAGAACGCGTATTTTGGTTGAGTAAAACAGAAGTTATGAAATTATTAAGTCTGCTGTTCCGAAGCGGACAGATCGGCTTTCGGAGCTAAATACGGAGGGTTAGATGAATTAATTAGAAGGCGGTGTAATCTAAGAAAAGGTGGATAATTTTATAAAGAATCCAGAATGGGGTGGTTTGTGGTGATCGGACTTTCGAGTCAAAAGTTACGCTCTTTTTAGTAACCCGACAGCAATGGGTAGCTTTTTGATACCGGCGTAACGTGGTATATTTGGGGACGTGTAGGAGCGAAGCATTTTGATTGCTATTCTTGTTGCTGTAATTTGTATTAAAGTTGGTGTATTTAATATAGGAGAGGCGTCGTGCTTGTTGCCGTCTTCTAATCAAATCGTGCGTCGCTGCTAGTAAAGGCAAGTGCATGGTAGACAGCGATCAATGATCGATCACTGTTTTCTTTATCTTCTATTACCATTATTGTTGTGCTTTTATTTGGTTTAATTGCAAACAATGAATTGGTATGTTTATATCTTTGTCGATGAGCATGATGGAAAGTTGGATATGATGTTTATGATGGAGTTTGCATGTTTGCATTCATAAGCATCTTTGCATAAGAGAAGGTGATCTTTATGATCACAACTCCACGGGAGTGGAGGAGGTCCCCGATCCTTTTGGAGGAACGGGCTTGAGAGTGAATGTTGTCGCGAGCATTCACTCACGCTATCTGATATCTGTGAAAGAAGTGCATGTGGACATATAGATTAGAGTTGCATTGATATTTGAGATTAATGAATGAGAATGATAATAGAAGTGCATGTGATGATAATGAAGTTATTGAATGCTGTTGATATATTATTGTTCGTTGTATACGATGTGTTTGCTGAGTCGTGGACTCACCCTTGCTCTACTGTTGTTTTTAGGTGACCTTCGAGGATGCCATAGCTGAGAGCGATTAGAGCACATGGACATCACATGATCATTCGCCATGATAATCTTTTCACTCAATATTGGTTTACACTTGGACATGTTAGAGGTTGAATAAAAATTTAGGACATCATTTGGACTAGACTAATTGCTTTATTAACTTGGATTCATTGGTTGGTCTTTGCTTGGGATTATTTGCCCGGTTTTATTCCCTTGCTTATTGATTATCGTTTGATCCATATTTATACCTACTAGTTTGTGGTCCATGGATATAATTATTGATGATTTCTTAATGTAATTTTATAGTGTGTCATGAATTATTAGTTTAAAGTGTAGTGTGGTGGCATTCTAGGCTCAGTGTTGGGCTGGGGTGTTACAGACTAGTATTGTCGATTTCTTTTGTGTGGATGTTTTGTACATGCCAAGGATAGATCGTGGCTATATTTGAATACTCGAATTCGAAATTGTATGCACTCATGCGTCTTTGCAGATGTCTTTGTTGTGCTTATTAGAACTTTCATATTTCATGTTTATGTATTTTGCAAAATCTGAATTTGATCTACGTGTTGCAAATGTCTTTGATTGTTGATATGACATGTTTTTGAGTTGTATGAATACCAAAATTATATGTTTTCTAAATTATGACATATTTTCGAGTTGTATGATTACCAAAATTATATGTTTTCTAAATTATGGTTAAATGGTGCAAAAGACAATCGAGGCGATTAATCACGGGAAAACGGACAATTGAGGCGATTAGCGTCGGAAAAGCGGACAATTGAGGCGATTGGTCGCCGGGAAAACAGAACAATTGAGGCGATTAGCGCGGAGAAAACAAACAATCGAGGCGATTTAGCGCCGCAATACATATAATCGCCGGGAAACTCTAGCTGCCGAAACAACTAATCTAGCTGGAAACTATAACTGCCGGCGAAAAACAATTTTTCTAGGGCAGTTATCTGCTGGGAATTCACATATCTACCGGGGAATGTTTTTCCCGGCAGCACTTCACCGGGCAGGTAATAAGTGCCGGGAAAACTTATTGCCGGCAGATAATTTGCTACGCAAAGCAGTTTTCTGCGGTAGTTTGATTGGCCATAATAATATGTCATGGTGTAGTGTATGGAAATCAAATTCATTTTTTTTTTGAATTTCAATTATTTTTTGTTGGAACCGTATACAAATTCAATTGCTAATGTTTATTCTTTATTTTTTCCATATTGCAATTATTTATGGATTTTATTATTGAATTCATATCAAAATAAAATTGCTAGTTTTATTATATTTTTATTCCGAATATCAATTATTTTTTGTTGGAATTTGTATACCAATCCAATTGTTGTTTTTTGTTTAATTTTCATTCTGAATTATATTTATTTAGGGACTTTACTTAGGAATTCTTATGGAAATAAAATTGCTAATTTTTTTATTTTTATTCTGAATTTCAATTGTTTTTGGACTATACTTGACATGGACTATTTTTTTCAATCTACACCATTATAATTTAGACTGATCACAATCGATGGTGTAGATTTTTCCCCTCCAATTAATGTGGTAATTTCTAACCCTTGAGGGGCATGGCGGTGATTTTTTTTTTTACTTTAATAAGATAGATAGATAGATAGATAACAGGAAGAAGGGTAGGAAAAGGTATGAACTGCAGGGATCTCAGTGTGTGTTGTTGAACGTTGATCCCATTTTATGTTACTGTTCATTCCTTCTTTTTGAGCCAACAAAATACAAGGAAAATGTTGCATCGCTCGATCGATCGGGTTGGGTCGAGCATCCTTCTCTCCATTGGGAATAGTAGAAGGAAAGAAGACACGCCAAAGCCAAGACACCAACTACGCAGGTTGCACCTACTGGGATGGGTGTCTTGGGATCCATGTCAAGTGATCATGCATGCAAACATTGTCGAACATACTATATAAAACCTGGATTCATTGCATGTACTGTAGGCGAAAGAAGGCGAGCACACGAAGTGACGTTTACCGCCTAGCGATTTGTGAACTTTGGTCTTTGGAGATCAACTGGAAATGGAGGAAGCTAAGCTCTATAGGTTTGTGACGGTGACTAACAAAATTATTTGTCCATCGTTCTGCTTTTCAGAAAGGAACTAAGATTGATGTAACAAGGAAACTCTACCTTGTAAAGGAATTGTTGGCGCGTACTGTATCATACGATCGAGTGATGTTTCGATTAAGCTGCGCGACCTAACTTTGAACGTACCATATGCGCGCACATGCATAGTATCTAGAATGCCTTCAATTCAAAATAGACGTCGACATATTTTTGTACATCTGCTCCTGTTGAATTTTGGTTAAGTGTCACGGATACATATAACATCAGCTCCTGTTGAATTTTGGTTACGTGTCACGGATATATATAACATCAGCTCCTGTTGAATTTTGGTTACGTGTCATGGATTTATATGGAGTAAAACTAGTTGATGAAGTTACTTCGTTGAATATTTGCTCCTAGTTGATTTTGGCACTTGACCTCTAAATTAGTAAGTGCAATTGATTCAACATTTTGACAAATTAGTGTAGGCCGCCAAGATATATTTTTTTCGGGGAACATGTGTAGGACAAGGTTTTCACCTGCTTAAAATGTATTATTTGGATTTCCCATCGGTTATTTCCTTCGCAACCAATTTATACTAAGCCAACAGTTTTTTACTCTTGTGTGCAGTTTACCTTTCACTTCGCGGCAAGTCCTGTGCATCGGAAACAGTACGCGACTACGCATGCAAATTAAACCAGAAGCCGGAGATCGATCGAATGCATGCATGCATGCTAGCTACAGCATGGTCAAAATAGATGGTTGCCGCTGGCTTTAGCCACACTCCAAAGTTAGAGCGCTCCAGCTCAAGCTAGATGATAGTTCATCCACCGAATCACCAAACAAAAATTGCCGCCTAAGCTGAGTATCTCACCTGTGACCATGTAGAAACCTCAAAGAAATGGCTGCGGTAGTTGCCATACGCCTGCCATCTCCTATATATATGGAAAATTCAAGTGCTTGTTCCAACACACATTCCATCCTCACCTGGCCACCTACTCCTCAAGAGCTCAAGAACTCCAGATAGCAGCTCAAAGCCTAAAAACATGGCCATGACTGTCTCCTCTGTTGTTCCTAGCTCTCTCCTCCTGGCAACCCTAATGCTGCTCATGATCCAAGCGCAGGGCATCACTAGGCACTACGATTTCGATGTACGTCCTCAATTCCTCCACGCCCACTAGCTAGCTAGCTTGTACATGTTTACACATATATACCAAGCTACTAGGTATATATGCATAGCCAAACATGCACACCCGTCTTAATTTCTCATGATCGTCTTGGAAACTTTGATCTGCAGGTGCAAATGGCGAACGTGACGAGGCTGTGTGCCACAAAGAGCATCGTGACGGTGAACGGGCAGTTCCCCGGCCCGGAGCTCGTCGCGAGGGAAGGCGACCGCGTCGTCGTCCGAGTGACCAACCACGTCCAGCACAACATGACATTGCACTGGTACGTACGTGACCGTCAAGTACTCTCAAGGCTTTGCGCACGTCGGTGCAACCACTTTAGCTTTAGTTTGTTCCGCGCGCCGCAAAGTTCCACCGTTTCCGCACAAAGTTAATTATCTGGGTCTTACACACGCGCGCGCGTCGTTGTCAGGCACGGCGTGCGGCAGGTGCGGAGCGGCTGGGCCGACGGGCCGGCGTACATCACGCAGTGCCCGATTCAGACGGGCCACAGCTACGTGTACAACTTCACGGTGGATGGGCAGCGCGGCACGCTGTGGTGGCACGCGCACATCTCCTGGCTCCGCGCCACCGTCTACGGCGCCATAGTCATCCTCCCCAAGCTCGGCGTCCCTTACCCGTTCGCCGCGCCGTACAAGGAGGTCCCCGTCGTCTTCGGTAAGTAGCTACTCGTACTAGTTTGTGATGTGGCCGCGAAGGAAAAAAGGAGTAGCGATTTCTACATGGTTGTGATGATCACGGCATTAATTGGTGTGCTTTGGGGTGTAGGCGAGTGGTGGACGGCGGACACGGAAACAGTGGTCAACCAGGCGCTTCAGTCGGGCGGAGGCCCAAACGTCTCCGACGCTTTCACGATAAATGGGCTCCCTGGGCCGCTCTACAACTGCTCTGCCAAAGGTACGTGTCGCTTTTAGAGCGTTTTAGAGGACGAAAAATGTTACCGCGCATGAGCCGTAGTACCGCTGAGCAAAAAATGTTCGCCGTTCGCGCGCGCTCTGCTTCCATGCCTCTTTTAGTTTTAGAATGCAGTACCCACGAAAGGATCGACTTGTCTGCTCGGGCGTTGGCCAATCAAATCACCAGAAGTGAAGAAGATCCGGTTTCTCGAAACGGGGACGGAATTATGCATTAGTTGTTCGAGTTAATGCGATCGATCGATGATGATGTCATGGGATCCCAGTGGTACTTGACCTAACATTTGGTACGCTAAAAAGCAATCGATGGTGTTGGGTCCGGCCGGTTCTACGTAAACAAAACCTTTGTTACACCTTAGACTAGGTGTGCTTTCTATTCATTCAAGTCGGCGTCGAAGATTCGTAAAACGTGCTAACTAATATTGTTACCATGCATGCATGACACGCAGACACGTTCAAGCTAAAGGTGAAACCCGGGAAAACGTACCTCCTGCGACTCATCAACGCCGCGCTCAACGACGAGCTCTTCTTCTCCGTCGCCAACCACACGCACCGTCGTCGAGGTCGACGCCGTCTACGTCAAGCCGTTCACCGTCGAGACATTGGTAATCTCCCCCGGCCAAACCACCAACGTGCTCCTCACCGGCAGGCCGTTGTACCCAAACGCCAACTTCTACATCTCCGCCGTGCCCTACTCCACCGCCAGCCCTGGCACCTTCGACAACACAACCGTCGCCGGCATCCTTGAGTACCACAACCCCAACTCGCCCTCCGCTTCAAGTTTTGACAAGGACTTACCGCTCTTCAAGCCGAC
Organism: Hsuehochloa calcarea; assembly: GCA_036346395.1. Classification (NCBI taxonomy): domain Eukaryota; kingdom Viridiplantae; phylum Streptophyta; class Magnoliopsida; order Poales; family Poaceae; genus Hsuehochloa; species Hsuehochloa calcarea. The sequence goes on along the minus strand of CM070594.1, from coordinate 74,098,003 downwards.
CCTACCGCAGCTCAACGACACCGACTTTGTCACCAACTTCACGACCAAGCTCCGCAGCCTCGCCACGGCGCAGTACCCAGCGGCCGTGCCACAGTCAGTGGACAGGCGGTTCTTCTTCACGGTTGGGCTGGGCACGCTCCCATGCCCCGCGAACACAACGTGCCAGGGGCCCAACGGCACGCAGTTCGCGGCGGCCGTGAACAATGTCTCCTTTGTGCTCCCCTCGAAGGCGCTCCTGCACTCACACTTCACCGGCCTGTCCGGGGGCGTCTACGCGTCGGACTTCCCGATCGTGCCCCTATCGCCGTTCAACTACACAGGGACGCCACCGAACAACACGAACGTGGCCACGGGGACCAAGCTGCTCGTGCTGCCATTCAACGCGTCGGTGGAGTTGGTGATGCAGGACACGAGCATTCTTGGCGTCGAGAGCCACCCGTTGCACCTGCACGGTTTCAACTTCTTCGTCGTCGGGCAAGGGTTCGGCAACTACGACCCGGTGAACGACCCGGCCAAGTTCAACCTCGTCGACCCCGTCGAGCGGAACACCGTCGGCGTGCCGGCCGGCGGCTGGGTGGCTATTCGCTTCCTTGCCGACAACCCAGGTGAGTTACATACAATCCATACGTGAAACGGAATGTCTTAGCTAGTAACTCGTTAAGTACCAAAATTTGTAGCACATTTACATATGCTATGAATGTATGTATGCGCAGGTGTATGGTTCATGCATTGCCATTTGGAGGTGCATACAACGTGGGGACTGAAAATGGCATGGCTGGTGCTGGACGGGAGCCTGCCGAACCAGAAGCTGCTTCCTCCGCCGTCTGATCTTCCCAAATGCTAGTCGGACCAGCTGATCGCAGCTGTTGGATATTGTTTACTCATTTGATTTGTTCGCCAATTTGCGATTGTTTTCTCCTGCAGGAGGTTTTAGTGTATTTAGTCCGTTCCTAGCTGACCTTCTTATGATTTTCTGTTATTTTCATTTTTTTCTCTTTCATTTGTTTACCACTTTACGATGACAATGTTTTGATATTTGTTGAATAAACAATTGTGTGAATTGAACGAGAAAGCCCCTAAACTCTCTTTTTTTGTAAGTCGTGTCTTTCTAGGCCCAAGTTGTTAAAAAAGATTTCTGCTTTTGTCCTTCTGTCAAAACCAAGGCACTAAATGGTGGAATGGTATGGGCTTGGAATTTAAGCAGAATTGGGCTGAATGTGACGTGCTGTGTTGTGAATTAACCAAACAACCGGAATATTCCGCGGAATCGTATGACGATTTTAGTGCTTATTGTTACGAAACCTAAAAAGTTTGGTATGGATAAATACCAGAACTGTTCTTGATGAGCTTAGTCTATAAATAGAGAGGCAGTATACCCATGTAATCATCCCTGATTCATTAATAAAGATTTCTGGCGTTCTCTCTCTCATTTAGCGTCTCTAGTGTTATTGATTGATTGCGTAATTGTGTTTGTGTTGCCGTTCATCGTTTCAACGATTATTTCTTAACACATTATCAGCACGAATCGCTCTCTAAGGTGAAAGGTAATTTCAATCTACTACGCATTGCAATTTATATACTAATCTAGTTTGATAATACTATATCTGTTAAGCACTGCAATGATTAGATCAATATGTAGACTAATCTAGTAGTTTGATCTACAGTTTAAGACCTGATCTAGATCCAGTAGACTAATCAACCGCCTGAAGCACACAATAGATCAACATACGCACATGAACAGTAAAACAAAAAAAATATTATCTTCTCTGGATCTCGGCCTCAGCCGGCCGTCGGCGCGCCCGAAGACGCCGATGCCAACCCCAGCCGTCGACCGCCAGAGGTAGCCACCTCTGCTCCGGCCGTTCGCCGCCGGCATCCATAACAAGCAAGGGGGGAGGGGGGAGAGTAAGAGCCGGGAGCCGCCTCCAACCGCAAGCCCCGTTGTCTTGATGGCGTCGCCCGTAGCAACGCCGCCACCTCGCAACGCCGGCTAGCCGCCTGAAGTCGCCATCCACGCCGGTTGCATGGAAGGAGAAGGTGGAGGGGGACAGCCTGGATCGCACCGCCCCCAGCGCCAGCTCCGGCCCCATCCACCCGCGCCCGCGTACGGCTCCGAAGCCCGACCTCCCCCGTCGCCGGCCTCCCGCGCAAGGCACCGCCGGCCGGCCACCGTCGAGCACCGCCGCACCATTGGAGCCGCCGCCGTTGCGCGCGCCCGCTTGTCGCGCCCTCTCGGAGGATGCCGCCGCCGTGGCTGCCGTCGCCGCCACCTTCTCCGGCGTCGACCTCGACGGCCAGCCCCCGCCGGCGATCGCCGGCCAGCATGCGCCTACACAGCGTCTTGTATGGTGCCTCGTCGCGTACCGCCGCCATGCCATCGGCGCCGCGGGTTGAAACCCTACCGTCGCCTTTAGCGCAGACGGATGGGTCGAGGAGGCTGGTCCAATTCCTCGGCCGAGAAAAAAAAGGAGGAAAATAAAAAAAAATGGTGATTTTGCAAAAAGCCTCTGTAATTCTGAAAATTACAAAACCTTTTTCGGGAATAAGGAATTGTTGCAGAAAACGCCTCATATTTCCTAAAAATTACGTTTAAATTATTATCAAAACTGATTTTTTTTCTTATTTTAGCCCCTGAAATTTCATAGAATTATTATTAGTTATTGTTTATTATTCTGGAATTATTTATTTCAGCATGTTTTTTTTTGTTTTAGTAATTCTGAAAATTGCTTATTAATTAGCAGAAAAATCATTAAAATACTAGAAAATTCTAGAAAAAATTTCTATAAAATCTACTGAATAGATAAAATCCACACCTTACTAATATAGCAATATTCATGTTGTTTACCTGTAGTAAATTAGAATTGTGCATGAATAATATAGGAAATGTCTGACATCGCTAAAAAGGAGTTTGCTGAACTTGCCCAGGACGGTAGCAACTACCTCACATGGGCAATGGAAGCTAAGATCAACCTGACAGTCAGAACACTCGGCGCTGCCATAACCCCACCTGAGGCTGGGGCTCCTGTCATTCCTGATGCTGCCAAATGCGCGGCACTACACTTCTTGAGGCACCACATCCACCCAGACTTGAAGTCTGAGTATCTTTTAGAAGAAGACCCGCTGGCATTGTGGAACTCCCTGAAGGAGAGGTAGGACCAGCAGAGATCCATCTTGCTACCAAGCACAGCGTGAGTGGACCAACATAAGGTTCGAGATTTCAAGAAGGTGTCTGAATACAACTCTGCAATTCATAAACTTATCGCTAAGCTCAGATTCTGTAACCAGAAGATCACAGATGCTGAGATCATTGATAAGACTTTGAGCACTTTTCACCCCACTCACAGGACACTCCAGCAGCAGTACCGTCAAGCCAAGTACAAGAAGTACTCGGAACTGATTACCACTCTTCTCGAGGTAGAGAAGAATGATGAGTTACTGATGAAGAACTATCAGACTCATCCCACTGGATCACAGCCATTGCCAGAAGCACATGCCAATTTCCAGAGGACAAGTGGTAAGGGCCGCGGAAAAGGCCCCATGCAGAAAGGTGGACAGTGGAAGAAATTGAATGTGCAGAAGGGAAATGGCAAACCCCACTGGATGGGGCAAGGGAGAGGCAAGCAATAGAAGCCAGACATGGGTAGCAAGAAGACATACCCTCCTTCACCGTGCTACAGGTGTGGTTGCATGGACCATTGGTCCCGCACCTGCCACACCCTGAAACATCTGGTGGAACTCTACAAAGAGTCAGTTGCTAAGGGCAAGAAGGCGCTAGTTAGGAAGGCTGCAGAGACACATTTTGTCAATCAACTTGATGATGATAAGGGTGATGCCCCAAACTATCTGATGGAGCTTGACACTACAGCAAGGGGTGATCACATGGAGGTTGACACATATGGCGACCTGGAGTAGGCCATAGGCTATCTCCCCAAGCAAACTCCAAATGTCATAATTTCCTTAGGTTTGCTTTATCAGTTTAGGTTATTCCAGACGAACAAGTGGATTTTCCATGCTCTTTTGAATCATTATCCCTTGATGAATAAATGAGTTGCTTGTTATCTTTTGAAGATTTATTCCTGTTGAATTATTGTTGACTATATTATATTCTATATAGAACTTCTTGAATCTGATGAAGGAGGAGGAAATCTGTCTGGTAGACAGTGGAACTACTGAAAGCATCTAGGCCCCTAAAAATGGTTTTGGTAATTAATGATAATATGTGAATATGGGATTAACAAGTTTACTAAGAATGTGCAAGGTTAATTCCATTTGATGAACATGATGAAGCAAGGATGCATGCTAAAGGAAAATGTGAAGATCAACAAGGCTTAAAGTCAAGGTACAAATAGTCTAGGATCCTTTTCTATTTTACCGGTCTAAGGAGAATTGGTTGGTAGACCGGATTATAGGATAAATGCCGTACTATTAAGGGGGATCACGACTAGTAGCTTGATAGCTTATTCTTGTGCCATTTGGATCAACTTAGGATCATGCATGCATTTAAAATTGGACTTGAATCTAAGTTAGAATGAATTCAGTGCTTTAATTCTGGAATCGGATGAACCGAAGGCTTAGCAGCGGTTGAACCGAAGCGCGGTTGTTCCGATGATATTTCGGCGGTTGCAAAATACCAGTGCGAGTGTTTTCTCCGTTGAAAACCTCTTTTGAGAATCGGCTGTACCGCACGTATAATCGGATGAACCGCAATACGGTTGTTCCGAAATATATTTGGCGGTTGTAAAATTCCAGAACAGATGCAAAATCTCTGGTTTAGAAAACCTGAAATCGGACGATCCGGGTGTTTGCCTGCGGATGAACCGCAACTAAATCCAACGGCTATATCAGTGCATTTAATGCGTGTAAAATAGCCGTTACTGTGCATTGAGTATAGCGCGGTTGTACCGATGCTAACACGCCGGTTGTTCCGATATTTGCTGAAATTTCGGGAACTTCTTCCCAACGGCTAGAATTGTTTGGTGGAGGCTATAAATACCTCCCCAACTGCACAAGGGACAAGTTACACAGTGCATTAAAGATATCTCAACCCTTGTGAGCATTGTGCATTCAATTCTACTCCCAATTTACTCTTGCATTCATTAAGAGGGAGATCAAGTGCATTCATCTTTAGTTGATTCATTGGCACTTGAGTAAAGTCAAGCGAGGATCGTTGATCTATTCTCTTGGGGTGTTGCCGCACTCCTAGACGGCTTGGCGGTGAAGCACGGTGATCTTCTCAAGTGAAGCTTGTGAGAAGACCCGAGCAAGATTGTGAGTGGTTGGTGTTCACCATCTCGGAGCGGAGGAAGAACAACCCAAGTGATTGAGGAAGGCTTAATTGTGGAGCCGGCTTGAGTGGTCAAGCTTCCTCAACGTGGACTAGTGAAGACCGGCAAGTCTTCGATACCACGGGAAAAACTTCTTTGTGTCTTGTGGTTATTTCTTGTCTTTACAATTCCGCACTTATACTTCTAGCTTGCTTATTGTAATTAAATTGCCTAGCTAGGAGCATAACTTGTTTAGACTAAGTCATTGAATTGGATAAATTGTTAATTTGTTAAAACTTTAAAACCTCCTATTCACCCCCTCTAGTCGGTTATCCTTGATCCTACAAGTGGTATCGAGCTTGGTCTCTCCGTTGTTGGACTTAACCGTCTAGGAGAGCAAGGATGGCTAGTGAGGAATGGCTTTAGGAAGGGCTCCACTCTTTGATGGCACAAATTATGCTTATTGGAAAATTAGAATGTCAATCTTTTAAAGGCCATGAGTCCAAGCATTTGGAAAATCGTAAATGATGGTTACACTATGCCTCTTAATCCACTTGAACCCACGGATCAAGACACGCGTAACTCTCATTTAGATGCCCAAGCTATGAATGCTCTCTTTGGCGCTTTGAGCGGATGAGTTCAATAGAGTGAGCAATTTGGAAACCGCTCATGCTATTTGGACAACTCTCTCGGAAATCCATGAGGTACATCCACGGTCAAAGAAGCCAAATTGCATAGGCTTGGATTAAATATGAGACATTCATAATGTTGCCTCATGAAAACATCAATGAGATGTATTCAAGACTCAACAACATTGTGAATGAGCTCAAAGGCCTCGGGACTAACCTTTAGATGTTGATATTGTGCGCAAGATGCTTAGGGCTCTTCGACAAATATGAAACTTTGGTGGCGCTCTTCATCAACTCTCCCGAATTGCCAAGGATGACACCAACGGGCCTTTTGGGCAATCTCATCACAAATGAGTTGTTCAAGAAGGACAAAGAAGAGCTCGTGGAGACATCCTCCTCAAAGAAGAAAATTACCGCTTTCAAGGCCAAAGCGGAATCAAGTGATGATGAGGATGAAGGAGAAGATTCCGATGAGGAGTATGCACTCCTTGTAAGAAAAATGAAGAAGTTCATGAAGAGACGCCCCAATAGAAGCTACAACTTTGACAAATACAAGAAGGGACAATATTCAAGTGACAAGAAGAGTTATAGCAACATTCGATGCTATAATTGTGATGAAAAGGGACACATCTCATCTCGTTGCCCATAAAGAAGGATGACAAGGACAAGTCATTCAAGAAGAAAGAATATAATGGCAAGAAGAAGCTTTTCAAGAAGCTTCACAAGGATGGCAAGAATGAAGCTCACATTGGAGAGTGGGATTCAAATGATGAATCAAGCGACTCCGACTCCGATGAGGATGAGTCTTCCAAGAAGAAGGGACTAGTTGGCATTGCTATCAAAGAAACTCCTTCACTATTCTCCACTCCTACATGCCTCATGGCAAAAGGAGATAAGGTAAAATCCATTGATAGTGATGAACCAACTTATGAAGAATTATTGGATATGCTTGATGAATTAAATGAATTTAATGGAAAAGAGAAATCAAAATTTAAAGTCTTGAAGAAAGAATATCTCTCTCTAAAAGACTCTTTTGAGGAGCTAAAGAAAGCTCATGATTCTCTCATCCTAAAGAACATTGAAAAATCTCATTCACATATTGGAATTGCTTGTGATTTAATGAATGAGATGTCTAAAGTAGATATTGCTTTAAATGAAAAATCCATGTCTAGCATTTCTACTTCATGTGATGATTTACTTGCCATGCCATGTTGCTCTAGTGATGATTCAATTGCTAGTTTAGCAAAGACTTGTGATCCTTTACTTATTGTTGAGAACCATGAATTAAAAGAACAAGTCAATAAACTAAGCAAAAGTTTGGAAAGATGCTTTAAGGGTAAGGCCACCTTAGACAAGCTTTTAAGTGAGCAAAGGTGCTCATTCAACAAGGAAGGTCTCGGTATGTGCCTAAGAAAGGTAAGAAGCGGCAAATAAACCCACAAGGTATGTGAGGAAAATGGTAAGTATTGCTATAAGTCTTAGGAAATAGGACATGTGCAACAAAATTGTCCTAAAGGTAAAATTGCATCTTTTGGTATATATGATTCATGCTATATGCTTAGAAAGACTAAGGATGGTAAAATACTTGCTCATTTTATTGGCACTTCAATTTTAGGCGCTAAAAGAATGCTATTTGGGTGCCTAAAACCTTGGTCACTAACCTCCAAGGACCCAAACAAATTTGGGTACCTAAAAGAACTTGATTCTTGTTTTGTAGGTGAACTACAAGACCGGTGGAAAACATTGGGTGCTTGATAGTGGTTGCACTCAACACATGACCGGTGATAGAAAAATGTTCACCACATTCGAGAATGGGAAAGGAATGGACAAAATCACATTTGGTGACAATAGCAAAGGAAAGGTAATTGGATTGGGTAAAATTGCTATCTCAAATGACCTTTCCATTTCAAATGTATCTTTAGTAGAATCACTAAACTTTAACTTGTTATCCGTAGCTCAAATATGTGATCTAGGACTAATTTGTTCCTTTTCTAAAGAAGGTGTTACAATTTCAAATGAAAATGATAACTCTTTAATTTTTAAAGGATTTAGATTTGGAAACCTTTATTTGGTAGATTTCACTTCAAATGATTCATGCTTAAAAACTTGTTTGATGGCAAAAACCTCCTTGGGTTGGCTTTGGCATAGAAGGCTAGCTCATGTAGGAATGATTCAACTCAAAAGCTTTTCAAACATGATTTAGTTGTTGGTTTGAAAGATGTGAAGTTTGAGAAAAACCGACTTTGTAGTGCATGTCAAGCCGGTAAACAAGTCGCTAATTCTCACCCTTCCAAAAGTATCATGTCAACTTCTAGACCATTGGAACTCTTACATATGGATTTGTTTGGGCCAACAACCTATAAGAGTATCGGGGGAAATAGCTATTGTTTGGTTATTGTGGATGATTACTCTAGATATACATGGGTATTCTTCCTAGATGATAAAAGTGAAACCTCCGGAATTTTCAAAAACTTTACAAAAGGGCCCAAAATGAATTTGATTTCAAAATAAAGAAAATCCGTAGTGATAATGGTTAGAGTTCAAAAATACTAAAGTTGAAGACTTTTGTGATGAACTTGGAATAAAGCACGAACTTTCCACAACCTACACCCCGGAACAAAATGGAGTTGTAGAAAGGAAAAATCGTACATTAATTGAAATGGCTAGGACAATGCTTGATGAATATAATACTTAGATAGTTTTTGGCGGAAGCAATTAACACCGCTTGTCATGCCATAAATCGTCTTTATTTACATCGTCTTTTGAAAAGACTTCCTATGAGCTTCTTGTAGGAAGAAAACCGAACATCTCCTATTTTCGTGTCTTTGGTTGTAAATGCTATATTTTAAAGAAGGGTGTTCGGTTATCAAAATTTGAAAGTAGATGTGATGTTGGTTTCTTACTAGGTTATTCATCAAATAGTAAAGCTTATCGTGTCTTCAACAAAAACTCGGTTTAGTTGAAGAAAAACATGATGTTCAATTCGATGAAACTAATGGCTCTCAAGAAGAGCATGAGAATTTGGATGATGTAGGCAATGAAGCCTTGAGAAGGGCAATGGAGCATATGCAAATTGGTGACATAAAGCCCAAGATGATTCATCATCCTCCACACAAGTTGAACCACCAACATCTTCTACAAACCAAGTTCAATTTGACAATAAGGAAGATGATCAACCATCTAACTTACCACCAAGAATCCACAATGCAATTGCTAAGGATCATCCAATAGACCAAATATTGGGTGATGTAAGTAAGGGTGTTCAAACTCGATCTCGTGTTGCTTCTTTTTGTGAATATTACTCTTTTGTCTCTTGTATTGAGCCAAAGCATGTAGAAGAAGCACTTGAAGATCCGGATTGGGTGAATGCTATGCATGAAGAACTCAACAACTTCACGGAATGAAGTTTGGACATTGGTGGATCGACCCAAGGAACACAACGTCATTGGTACAAAATGGGTCTTTAGGAACAAGCAAGATGAAAATGGTTTGGTTGTTCGAAACAAAGCAAGATTGGTAGCTCAAGGTTATTCACAAGTTGAAGGTTTGGATTTTGGTGAAACTTTTGCTCCTGTAGCTAGATTAGAATCAATTCGGATATTACTTGCTTTTGCATCATGCTTTGATATTAAATTATTTCAAATGGATGTTAAAAGTGCTTTCTTAAATGGTAAAATTTCGAACTTGTATTTGTTGAACAACCTCCGGTTTTGAAGATCCTAAAATCCTAATAATGTCTATAAACTCTCTAAAGCGCTCTATGGCCTTAAACAAGCTCCTAGAGCATGGTATGAACGACTTAGAGATTTTCTAGTCTCAAAAGGATTCAAAATTGGGAAGATTGATTCAACCTTATTTACTAAAGTTATAGATGATGATTTCTTTGTATGTCAAATTTATGTTGATGATATTATTTTTGGGTCTACTAATCAAGATTTTTGCAAAGAATTTGGTGATATGATGTCTAGGGAATTTGAAATGTCGATGATTGGAGAATTAAGCTACTTCCTTGGCTTCCAAATCAAGCAACTCAAAGATGGGACCTTCGTGAGCCAAACCAAGTATGCAAAAGAATTGATCAAGAAGTTTGGTATGGAGGATGCAAAACCCATCAAGACTCCCATGGCAACAAATGGTCATCTTGACTTAAATGAGGGAGGTAAATCGGTAGATTTAAAGCTTTATAGATCTATGATTGGTAGTTTGCTTTATCTTACGCATCTAGGCACGATATCATGTTTAGTGTTTGTATGTGTGCTCGCTTTCAAGCAAATCCAAAAGAATGTCATTTAATGGTCATTAAAAGAATTCTAAGATATTTAAAGCATTCCTCTAGCATTGGCCTTTGGTTCCGAAAGGTGCTAAATTTGACTTAATTGGATATTCGGACTCGATTATGCGGGATGCAAAGTGGATAGAAAAAGCACCTCGGGTAGTTGTCAATTTTAGGAAGATCTTTAGTATCATGGTCATCCAAGAAACAAAATTCAGTAGCCCTATCCACCGCAAAGCGAATATGTTTCAGCGGAAGTTGTTGTGCTCAATTGCTATGGATGAGGCAAACATTGATGGATTATGGAATTAAAAGCGATAAAATGCCTCTTTTGTGTGATAATGATAGTCTTTGTGAAAATAGCTAATAATCTGTTCAACACTCAAGAACCAAGCATATAGATATTCGCCACCATTTCTTGAGAGATCATGTGATCAAGGGAGACATTGATATTAGCCACATAAGAACCGAAGACCAATTAGCGGATATTCTCACCAAGCCATTAGATGAAGGCCGCTTTTGCAAATTGAGGAATGAATTAAATGTCATAGATTATTCAAACATTGTTTAAATTTTTGTTATTACAGTGCTTTTTATTTGGTGTTATTTAAGTATTTTGTAAAAGAATTTCTCAAATCTCGTATTAAATTCACTATAATTATAAAAACTATGTTTATATATAATCTTCAGTATATTATATGCATAATGATCCCTAAATGATGTTTTATTGAGTGTAAATCTAAGGATCATTTGCAATTATTCAAAATTTCAAAGAAATCCAGTCTTATCAAAATCTCGGGACAATCGGTACATCCGGAGTTATGCGAGCAGTGCGTCATGATCTTGGATCATCCGGCGTTATAATAGCGGGACGTCCGTTTTCCTTTTGACCTTATCACTCCAGCGGCTCGACCGTTTTCCTTTTCTTCTCAGTTCGCTCGAGTTCTTCTCTCTCCAGCCGAGCGCCTCTCAAAACCCCTCTCTCAAATCGAGTGTTTCTCTCGGTGGATCTCCAAGTTCTCGCTGATCCTTGCATTTCCAGTGCTCTCCTTCCTCAAATCTCAAGGTAAAACATCTCTTGATTCGAGTTTTACCGCATTTGGAGCACTCGGGCGATTTAGGGTTTCTTGAAAATGCATTGAAATCTAGCAATCTAATTGGGCAAAAGTGTTTCACTGGTGTCCTATGACCCTTGCGCATCCAGTTCTAGCACTCACTCTCTTAGATTCCATCAAAATCTCGAAAATTCGTCAACCCTAGTTTTCGGTCAGGACAATCGGACGTTCCGGTTCTTGAGGGCGGAACGACCGCAGTTCGGACGTTCCGGCCACATAACGGCGGATGATCCGATTATCCTGACAGAACCAGAAATTGTCATTTCTTTCAATTCAATTCAATTCAAATCTGTTCCTTGACGTCTTAATCACTCCAATCTCTGTATAGATGCCTAGAATCGAGGAACATCCAAGAAGTCTCGAGGATCGTCAAGACAAAGATCTTGGCACCTCAACCTCCACTGCGAGGAAAAGGAAAGGAAAGAGACCGACTCGAGGCCGAATCGGAAAATAGCTCAGGAAGTGAATCAATTGAGGAAACTGAATCAGAAGAAGAAGAAGAAGTAGAGGAAGTTCCTCCAAGGACAGCAGAAGATGATGATTTGGTTGATCCTCCAGGGACTCCTACTGACCTGCATCTTCTGTCAGCAGATGACTATGCCATCAAGCGCCATGTCAATCAATATCTTCTGAAGAATGACACATTGAATCCAAAATTCCACACAATCTTTCAAGAGCAAGTGTATGAGCAAATATATAATAGGCACAAGAAGTTTGCCGATCATAAATGGATTAAGCGGCATAATATTAATACCTTGGACAAATACGATTGGAGTCTATCGACTTTTCTACAATGTGGGTCTTCATGATCTTGTGGGGATAAAACAGAATTATGATGACAAGATCATTCGCCAGTTTTATGCCACACTGCATATGTCTCACGACTTGAAGACTTTTAGATGGCTGACTGGTGTCAGAAATGTGGAAAGCACCAAAGAGGAATTTGAGAGTATTGAGAATTGATCAGGCTCTTGGGACAAAATCTTTGAGAGTTCAGCCCTACTTGTTCCTGCTTGTGCCAGGCATTATGACTCTTCAGCTAAATGCAAGTTAGGGACTATTACTGGATTGAAGCCAGAAGTGAGCATGATTAACAGGATAATTAATCATACTTTCTACCCTAAGAGTGGGAATTTCGATGCGATGCGGGGCATGTTTGGAACATGATAGATCATATTGTGGAGGAGTTAAATTTGATGTAGTGGATGTTATTCTTCAAGGCATAGCCTCCTCCAAGAATAATGAGTTAAAAGGATTTATTATGCTCCTTACATCATGGCATTGATTGTTAGAAAGATCGAGTCTAGTGGTGGTTTGGGATCTACTCACAAGCCATATAAACCACGAGATGCCATTCCTCCTCAACAAGTCTCTGAGAATGCCCCTACTGAGGCTGATGCTCCTCCTGCTGCTGCTATGCCTGATGCAAGTGCTCTAGCGCAAGTACTTCAAAATCAGTGATCTATTATCGACACTTTACAGAAATGAAGGTGAACAAGTTGCCTTCGAGATGAGACTCGTCATAGGTTTACTACGATGGCAGCTATCCAAAATGACTTCTTTGATGAGACTCATAACAGATTATCAGCTTTGTCTGAGGGCCTAAATGACTTAGAACATTTTCTCAAGACCCCTCAGCGTTATGTTCGCCGCCCTCCTCAGTCGCCCAAGGGTCCTTCTCCTAGGACAGCTGCACCTACTCCAGCTCCCTCAGCTGCACCTACTGAGTTTCAGGCTCCAGCTCCTACCACTCTCTCAGTATCCCAGGATCCCGCGCCATCTGCGTCAGCTTCTCCGGATCTGCACGGTTCAGCTCCGCTTCTTTGCTTCTCCTGCTCTGCTCGGCTCGGGACCCGACTTCTTCCTCTCAGGACCCCCCCGTTTGATTTTTTTTTTGGTACTTTGATGCCAAAGGGGGAGAAAATGTGAAGACTTAGTTTTAGGGGGAGCTATGGGCTTATGTGATTTATATGTGTTTTGTAAAACTGGTTGATTGTTGATCTATTTTGTGCCTGTAATAGTTGGTAACTTTTGTTGAACTTGTGGAATGTGGTTATGTCTTATTATCTTTTTATGCAATGCAATCTGAATTATTTGACATATCTTATACTGTATTGCTTCCTCAAGTTCATAAATGCAAAAGAAACTCCGCCAAAATTTTCAAATTCTTTACATATGCTTGCAAATTATTTACTATCCATATGCATTCGTTTAGGGGGAGTCTTCTTTTAATTGGATTTGACAAGAAAAATAATTCTCAAAATTTACTTATGCTCATTGCAAAGATTATTTTACTGTCAAAGACTTCAAAAGAATATACACTCTTAGTATATTCAAAACAACTTTTCTCACATATTAAGTGTGTTGTCATCAATTACCAAAAGGGGAGATTGAAAGCATCTAGGCCCTAAAAATGGTTTTGGTAATTAATGATAATATGTGAATATGGGATTAACAAGTTTACTAAGAATGTGCAAGGTTAATTCCATTTGATGAACATGATGAAGCAAGGATGCATGCTAAAGGAAAATGTGAAGATCAACAAGGCTTAAAGTCAAGGTACAAATAGTCTAGGATCCTTTTCTATTTTACCGGTCTAAGGAGAATTGGTTGGTAGACCGGATTATAGGATAAATGCCGTACTATTAAGGGGATCACGACTAGTAGCTTGATAGCTTATTCTTGTGCCATTTGGATCAACTTAGGATCATGCATGCATTTAAAATTGGACTTGAATCTAAGTTAGAATGAATTGATGCTTTAATTCGGAATCGGATGAGCAAGAAGGCTTAGCGCGGTTGAACCGAAGCGCGTTATTCGATGATATTTGGCGGTTGCAAAATACCGATCTGAGTGTTTTCTCCGTTGAAAACCTCTTTTGAGAATCGGTTGTCTCCATACGTATAATCGGATGAACCGCAATACGGTTGTTCAAAATATATTTAGCGGTTGTAAAATTCCAGAACAGATGCAAAATCTCTGGTTTAGAAAACCTGAAATCGGACGATCCGGGTGTTTGCCTGCGGATGAACCGCAACTAAATCCAACGGCTATATCAGTGCATTTAATGCGTGTAAAATAGCCGTTACTGTGCATTGAGTATAGCGCGTTGTACCGATGCTAACACGCCGGTTGTTCCGATATTTGCTGAAATTTCGGGAACTTCTTCCCAACGGCTAGAATTGTTTGGTGGAGGCTATAAATACCTCCCCAACTGCACAAGGGACAAGTTACACAGTGCATTAAAGATATCTCAACCCTTGTGAGCATTGTGCATTCAATTCTACTCCCAATTTACTCTTGCATTCATTAAGAGGAGATCAAGTGCATTCATCTTTAGTTGATTCATTGGCACTTGAGTAAAGTCAAGCGAGGATCGTTGATCTATTCTCTTGGGGTGTTGCCGCACTCCTAGACGGCTTGGCGGTGAAGCACGGTGATCTTCTCAAGTGAAGCTTGTGAGAAGACCCGAGCAAGATTGTGAGTGGTTGGTGTTCACCATCTCCGGAGCGGAGGAAGAACAACCCAAGTGATTGAGGAAGGCTTAATTCGTGGAGCCGGCTTGAGTGGTCAAGCTTCCTCAACGTGGACTAGTGAAGACCGCAAGTCTTGATACCACGGAAAAACTTCTTTGTGTCTTGTGGTTATTTCTTGTCTTTACAATTCCGCACTTATACTTCTAGCTTGCTTATTGTAATTAAATTGCCTAGCTAGGAGCATAACTTGTTTAGACTAAGTCATTGAATTGGATAAATTGTTAATTTGTTAAAAACTTTAAAAACCTCCTATTCACCCCCCTCTAGTCGGTTATCCTTGATCCTACAACTACCAACTCAATCCTAAGGGATACCAAATATTTTCAAACGTTAACTAAGAAAACGGGAAATGTTATGACAATAGCTGGAAGCGATGCTCTCATAGTTGGCACTTTGGAAGAGCCACACTTGTTCTCCCTATGGGTACCCGAATAGTGATTGAGGATGCTCTCTTGTATCCCGAATCAAAACGTACCCTATTAATCTTTAAGGATATTCGCCGAAATGACATCCATGTGGAGACCGACAGTTATGGGGATACAGAATATCTCCTACTGACTAAGCCTGACGGTGGTCAGAAACGTGTGGTTGAAAAACTTCCCTCCTTCTCATATGGGTTATATTATACCTACATAAAACCTGAAGAATATGTAGCGTTAAAAACAGAGTACAAATCCTCAGAGCCTTACAAGATTTGGCATGATCGATTAGGGCATCCTGGAGTAGGAATGATGAGAAAAATCATAAACAACTATATTGGTCATAGCTTAAAAACTCTATCCTTTCCTAAACCTGAAGATTTTTTGTGCCCAGCTTGTGCAAAAGGAAAGCTCATCACTAGACCTTCTTACCTGAAAGTAGAAGCGGAGTCACCTATTTTCCTGGAGAGAATACAAGGTGATATCTGTGGACCTATTCAACCCCTGTCGGGCCCCTTTAGATATTTTATGGTCGTATTAGATGCTTCTACTAGGTGGTCCTATGTATGTCTGCTGTCTACTAGGAACCACGTCTTTGCTAAACTAATAGCTCAAATTATCAGAATAAAGGCCAACTTTCCAGATGAAAGAATTAAATCCATTAGAATGGACAATGCCGGTGAGTTTACCTCTAAGGCATTTAATGACTATTGTTTAGCTTTAGGTATTAAGGTAGAGCATTCTGTACCGCATGTCCACACTCAGAATAGCCTTGCAGAGTCATTCATCAAAAGAATTAAGCTAATTGCTAGACCCCTACTGCAGAACAGTAGGCTCCCCACCAGTTGTTGGGGTCATGTAGTGTTGCATGCAGCAGCACTAATAAATTTAAGACCAACTGCATACCATCAATTTTCCTCTTTGCAACTAGTGCGTGGGAAAGAACCAAGTATTTCCCATCTGCGAAAATTTGGTTGTACTGTATACGTGTCAATTTCACCACCACAACGTACAGCCATGGGCCCCCACCGGAAGTTGGGAGTATATGTCGGTTTTGAGTCCCCGTCGATTATTAAATATCTTGAACCTACCACGAGAGACATGTTTACGGCCCGACACACCAATTGTATCTTTGATGAAGAAAATTTCCCGAAATTAGGGGGAGGAATAGATAAATACCGAGAAATAGATTGGAATACCTCAGGCATTCAGGCCCTAGATCCACGCACTAAAGAAGCTGAACTAGAAGTTCAGCGAATAATAAACCTGCAGCAAATTACAAATAACTTGCCAGATGCATTCACTGATCAGAAGATAGTAACAAAGTCTTATATACCAGCAGCAAATGCTCCGGAGAGAGTAGAAATACCCCAGAAGGATACTCGAACCACTCCAACCCCTCATGTGAAGAAGAGGGGGAGAGCACCAGAGAATGAGGCCTCAATTCCGCGGAGACGTCCGCAGAAAATAGAATTCAATAAGACATCTTCCTGGTCAGTTGAAGAGAATCAACCTGAAGTTAAAAATACCCATGAAGAAAATAATCATGAAGATAGTAAACCCAGTACAATTGTGTGCGCACAGTCTAATACTGGGATTTCGGAACAACCAGACTCTGTCGTAGTGGGAAATCACGAGGAGCTGGATGAAATGAATGAAGAAATATCCACTAATTTTGTTGAGTCAGGAGAACTATATAAAAGGAAAACTACAGTTGTCGACATCTATTTCACCTCAAAAATTGCTAGAAACCTTGAACTGGATCCGAACCAAAGTCCTTAGTGAATGCGAGCGTTGGTGATCGTAAATGAAAGGAAGCAATTGAGGCAGAATTACTCTCGCTGAATAAAAGAAAAGTGTTTGGCCTGATAGCCCAAACACCGCCCAAGGTATTCCCTATAGGATGCAAATGGGTTTTCGTCCGGAAGAGAAATGAAAATAATGAGGTGGTGAGATACAAAGCGAGACTTGTGGCACAAGGGTTCACGCAGAGACCCGGTATTGAGTGGGACAACGTTTCGATACTTAATATCAATGGTAGCAGGTATGAATTTATGTATGCAGTTAATGGATGTAGTGACAGCATATCTATATGGGTCACTTGATTCAGATATTTATAGGAAAGCCCCAGAAGGAGTAAAGATTCCGGATCAAAATAAAGTGAATCGAAATATGTACAGCGTCAAGCTGGAAAGGTCGTTGTATGGATTAAAACAATCTGGAAGAATGTGGTACAACCGACTTAGTGAATTCCTCCTGAAGAAAGAATATACTAATAGTGAAGACTGTCCCTGTGTATTCATAAAGAAATCCCAGAATGGATTCTGTATTATTTCAGTATATGTCTATGATCTGAATATCATCGGGACGACA
This sequence comes from Hsuehochloa calcarea, assembly GCA_036346395.1. Taxonomy (NCBI): domain Eukaryota; kingdom Viridiplantae; phylum Streptophyta; class Magnoliopsida; order Poales; family Poaceae; genus Hsuehochloa; species Hsuehochloa calcarea. The sequence continues at coordinate 74,080,394 of CM070594.1, read as the reverse complement.
GAAAACATAAAAGAAGCAAGTTCTTATCTTGTTAAAGAATTTGAAATGAAGGATTTGGGCCGAACCAAATTTTGCTTAGGCCTGCAGCTGGAGCACCTCCCTGAAGGAGTTTTTGTATACCAATCCTCATATATCAAGAAAGTCGTAGAGAAATTTAACATGGACAAATCATACCTAGTGAAAACCCCGATGGTGGTCCGATCCTAGAAGCGGATAAAGACCCTTTTAGACCAAAGATGGAAAATGAGGAAATTCTTGGACCAGAAGTTCCATACTTAAGTGCTATTGGGGCACTAATGTATCTAGCTAACTGCACAAGGCCAGAATCTTCCCCGAAGTAAACTTCAGATTGACCGTACCAACACCATGAACAGTAGCATGTGACCCGTTCCCCATTAGAACGGTTGAATCCCGAGTGACCTGGTAAGAAGAAAATAAAGAAATATCAGCACACACATGTATGTTAGCACCAGTGTCTATCCACCAATCGGTAGTTTGACATACGGAAAGAACAGTAGGTAAATTACCATACCCTGATGTTCCCGTCTCAGTGGTACCAACAACAATATTAGCAGACTTAGAATTCTGCCCTTACTGATTCTTCCCACCTTTGCGTTGGCTGCAATCCTTGGCCCAATGACCAAATTCGCCACACACAAAGCAAAGACCATCCTTTGTATTCTTCTTCTTATTCTTGAACCTAGTTGTTTGTGCGATCTTGTTCTTGCTGAACTTCTGAGCTTGACCATTCTTTTTCTGCACCACATTGGCACTAGAATGTCCCTCATTACCTCTAGTGTGTGTATCTTTTGCTCTCGCCTTCTCTTCAACATCAAGAGACCTAATGAGATTTTCAACAGAAAACTCTTGTCTCTTGTGTTTCAGAGTAGTAGCAAAATTCCTCCAAGAAGGAGGAAGCTTGGCAATAATACCCCCCGCAACAAACTTGTCCGGTAACACACACTTGAAGTGCTCAAGTTCTGTGACCATGGATTGTATCTCATGAGCATGTTCAACCACAGAACGACCATCAACCATTCTGTAATCATGATACTGCTCCATGAGATACAATTCACTGCCTGCATCCGAGACCCCAAACTTGGCCTCGAGTGCATCCCACATCTCTTTCCCTGTTTTGATCACCATGTATGCATCGATTAACTTCTCACCAAGAACGCTAACCACGGCACCTTTGAAAAGGTTATCAGCAGCCTCGAACGCTTGCTCCTGTTCAGGAGTAAGGGTTCCTTTAGGCTTGCCATTTGCCATATGGAAAACGTTCATGGCAGTTAACCAAAGCACCATCTTGTAGCGCCACCTCTTATAATTCGCGCCATCGAATTCAGAGGGTTTGAGCGCAGCAGCAAAGCCAGTTGATGAAAAATACCTAGAATAAGGTTTTTGGATTGTTGAACATATAAGCATTTTTCGAATTACTTTAATCCAGAAATATACTAGATGAATCATGAACAATATTCTAGCCTTTTGCATAAAACAGATAAACATGAACACCATAGTCATACCAATTTCTAACAGAACAGAAACTAGCATTTCTACCTCAGTGTTCAAAACAATAACATAAATTAAAGATAAACATAGTACAAGGATTAGATTGATATACCCAGAACCAGTTGAAGGAGCAGCAGCAGGAGAAGAGTTGACGAGATTGTCGTTCGCCATGGCGTAGTGGACGTAGTCGTGCAGTTGATGTAGATGAAGCAGAAGATCGGATGATGACGAAGCAGCGAGCAGTCGCGCGAACGCTCCCCAAAAACCTTATTCGTCATCGCTCGTGTAAACCTTCAAGGACGGGGTTCCGGAGGCCTGCTCTCCCGGTTCGACCGTACACGAGCCTCGCCGGGATGGAGATCGCCAGAGAAAGCAGCAAAACGTGGAGTGAAAGAGTCTATCTAAGTCGCGTGGAGTGAAAAGAGACTGAAACTGTCGCCATCAACCAGTGCTAATAGCAGCCACTAGTAACTGAACCGTTACTGCCAGTCCGTTTATTAATTCCATTACTGCGAGTCGGTGCGTTTCGATTTCTGAATAGATAAAGAAAAACGCGCGCGCACCCGACGCGCCTTCGTACGCGCGCACACTTGGAGGTGGCGCTGTTCCATGGCGTAGAGGACAACTTCCTATATGTGCAGAACATCGCCAGAAGCTACCATCGATCCAAAACGCCGGTGCTCATGCTAAAACTAGACATAGCGAAAGCTTTTGACTCACTCTCCAGACCTTATTTACTAGACATGCTTGAGGCAAGAGGGTTTGGTATGAGATGGAGAGAATGAATCTCTATTCTGCTAGGTACATCCAACTCAAAAAAACACACTCAATGGCACTAGGGGAAGGATGTTATGACATCGTTGCGGAGTTTGACAGGAAAACTCTGTCACCCTATCTCTTCGTATTGGCCATGGACACCCTCTAGTGCATTCTCGTCGTTGCAACACGGCAAGGCTGGCTCTTGCCACTACCAGGGAGGGTAGCAAAGACGCGGCTCTTAATATATGCAGATGATGCGATGATATTTCTAACGCCAATCAAAGAGGACGTGCAAACTCCGAGAGACCTTTTTTAGATTTTCGATAACAGGTCTAAAAATAAACATTGCCAAGAGCGCTGTCATACCCATACGCTGTCAGGCACTTGATTTGGATGATATCCTACTGAACTTCTCCGCCATCTGAAAATACATGCCTTGCACATATCTTGGACTACAGCTGTCGCTTCAGAAGCTCAAAAGAGTACAATTACAACCCCTGATTGATAAGATATAAGAGAGGTTGGCCGGCTACAAAAGAATATGTTTTCGAGGGCCGAGAGACTGATCATCCTAAAGTCAATGGTCACAGCAATGCCCATTTACCAGATGACAGTGGAAGACCAACCAGTATGGGCACACAAACACATTGATAAACGCAGAAGGCTATGGTTCTGGAGCGAAAATGAATCATGCACAGGGGGAAATGTTGGGTAAACTGGAACATGGTATGCCATCCGAAAACCTTAGGAGGGCTTGGAGTCCTACATTTGGACTGCTTTAGACAGACACTGCAGCTCCGCTAGCTGTGGCACCAAAGGAAAGACGTCAGAAAAGCAGTGGCATGGAATGCGACTACCAATAGATGAGGTAGACTATGCCCTGTTTCGAGCCTCCACAGCGATATCGCTAAGCGATGGAAGCAAGTCCAATTTCTGGAATGATGCTTGGTTACACCACAAACCTCTCCGTGAGATGATGCCAAACCTATACCAAATAGTGGATGTTGGAATTTTTCTTGATCTTTCCTCTGAAAGTCACTCCGTCTTTTCCTCCGTGAGAGATACTTGGCTTCGTTCCAGAGACAGAGAAACAAGCGCTGGGCTCTGTCCAGAGAAACAGAAAACACTCACGCTTTTCCTTCAGCAGACCCACTGGTCCTTGCCCTAACCTGCTGTCCCTGGACCCTATCACCTCAACGTGACTTTGCTTCCTGGTGGCAGCACCTTCGTCTGAAAGTAGCGCCCCTCTTGGTGTTTCCTTCCTGCTGAAACACAAAGCGAAACACCGAAACTCGTGTGCGAGACAACACAATCGATCAATACTTTTGTGTCGGGAGCAACGCTCCTCGTTTTTCTTTTCTATTTCTTTTTTCCAACTCAACTCCACAACTTGCTCAACTATTGTTACAGGATTGCGTGTCCTTTCAAAGGCTGAGTTCATGGACTTGAACTCGAACTCGAACTCAAACATTCGAACCGGACAACTACTGAACATACCAAACCATGAAAAAAAACTACAAAAAAAAAACAAGATTAACTCTATCAGTGGCAAAGAAAAACAGAACGGTCTAGGAGGTGTTGTGTCGGGACCCCGAGTTTACAACCTCGGAGCTCTCTGTGTATTTTGAACTAGTTTTATAATCAGTAACTAGTCCACACAGTTACAACATAGATGAAATCATATCCATACAACAAAACAGCTAAAAGGGCAGACAAGACAATAATACTTAACAGCAAAAGGACCTTATGGTAAATGTTTTATAGAGCTTGTTACGCAGGGCTAGAGCCATGACCAGGTCTATGACCAGATCTACTACTAGATCTACGGACAGATAAACTTGCAGCGGAACAACACAAACTCATGGAAGCCATTCGACATGTGACGAGGATTAAAACCTCTATTTATTATTTAATAAATAAGGAACCATACGTCTTCGTGGTCGTAACCCCTAAGGCTAACGACCTCACTGGTCGTGAGGATTCCAGAGGTTACTCAATATCTAACCTGGTCGGAGAAGGTTCCCAACCTTGTCCCCGACCAGTCAAAAGCTCTCAAAACCTTGAACTGATATATGCACCTAGCATCAGATATATCCCCTACCGTGTGAAGAATGAGACATGTGCTTTATATCTCATACCACGCGACGATACATAACTCTAAGATAAAGAAATATGGTTAATGGCTCACTGACATATAACCGTACGGCAGTTGACACATTATCAACTGACACCTCTCTTCGACCAGACGCGTTGTTTCCCGAACAGGCATCTCCTCCAGAGACAACTACCAACCCTTCATCAACTACATAAGGAGGAATGCGGACTGAAGTTGAGAACGCCGGAACAGTGAAGATCATTTGGGAGACACTCTCGAAAGAGCCTTGTAACTTCCGAATTAGTTTTTAGTCTAAGTTATATACACTCATTGTAATAGCCAGTTCAAAGCAATAAAGAGCAGTCTCACTACTTTCTAGAAGATACACATCATTTTCCTCTTTTCACTTATATATTCATAAGATCGGCAATTTGATCGTCGACAGCTCGCGCCGTCCGTAGGGAAGAAGGCGCAAATCTTCTAAAGGAATTCTTTGCTCATCAAATCCTCGCCCATCCTTCTGTTCATGAGATCATGGCAGGAACTTGGGACGAGGATAATTGGTTCGATCTGGAAGACTACTCTAACCTCGACATGGACGCCTGCATCCAGGCCATGCAGGGTGATTGGATGTCATCCTCTTCTTCCTCTGCTGGTTCGCAAGTCGCTGACAACGCCGAAGTCGAGCAGATGGATGGGATGCACCACTGCAACAAATGGAGCTTAGGGACCACAAGGCTGATCGAGACCGAGATGGTAGTCGACATCGAGAGGGTGGTCGACACCAAGAGCGTAGGGATAGGAACGAGCCGAAGGGAATTCGGAACCACAGAAAAATGAGATTTTAAAATATCAGATAACACCAACAAACTCAAAATAAAACAGATTTTGAATTAGTTGAAGTTTAATTTAGTCATTTAAATCACTTTTAATTTCTAAAATTGCAAGTTAAGCTTTAGCGATTCAACAAAACCAAATAGTTATTTTTATTTTAAAATTTTTCAAAAACTCCTGAAAATTGGAATGTTACATGTTGAGAGGTGGAAAATGGATTACCAACCTAAGAAGAAAAATAACATAACTCCATGTAATGCATTTTGTAAACCTATTTGCAAAGCTGGACCAGGAGGTCCTAACACCACAGACCTCAAATGATATAAGCTAGAAGTGCACTCCCTCCGTGGAATACTCGACCAAATCAGCATACAAGGCCCAGTTCATTGGTTCGATGAGAAGACTATATGAGCACTTCATTTGGAAGCCATGGGCACCACACAAATACAAAAAAAATTACATGCCTTCTCATCCAACACACGCTACCAACGTTGGACATTTTAGAAGCTCGACACATGACAAATGATTACTGGTGTCTGATGTGTACCAACCATCAGGAGACTAGGGTTCACTTATTCACTGCTTGCACTTATGCCAAGAGAATCTGGTCCTTGACGGCAACATGGGTACAAAAGGGAATTTTGAATCCGGCACAATGGAGCGCATGTGCAAACATAAGTGGCTGGTGGTTGCAAAGAGCACAATCAAAAGGACCAGCAAAAAGACAGGGGCATGCCTCGTTGATCATCCTCGTTCTTTTGGAAATCTGGAAGGAGAGGAACTGGACGATATTCCAAGTTTCCAACACCAAAGGAACGAGCCAATCGGGATGATGCCAATCATAAAAAGGAGTCCAGAGCATGGATCCTGCGGTTTACTCCGCCCCAGCTAAACATTTAAACAGCTTGTTTTCTTTCTTGCTTGCTTTAATGAAAATTCAGTCGGTTCCTGTTGTTCCTAAAAAAACTGATAATACAGTTTCCTATCAAAAGACAAAGGAACTTGGTCTTCCAAGAGTGCTATCATACCCATCAACTGTTAGGCACTCGACCTAGGTGAGATCCTACAAAACTTCCCAGCCATCCAGAAATATACGCCATGCACATATCTTGGATTACCGTTATCGCTTCGAAAACTTAGAAGAGTGCATTTAGAACCCCTCATAGACAAGATCGAAGTGAGAATGGCTGGCTACAAAAGAAACATGTTCTCCAAGGGCTGGGAGTGGGAGGCTAACGCATTGATAAACACCGAAGGGCGTGCTTCTAGAGTGTAGACGATTCTTGCACTGGGGGAAATATTGGGTAAATTGGAATACGGTGTGTCGCCCAAACCCTACCTCTTGGAGGGCTTGAAGTGTTGCATCTAGACTACTATAGCCACACGCTGCGTCTCCGTTGGCTTTGGCACCAATGGAAGAAAAAAAAAGCCGGAGAAACAGTGGAATGGGATGCGGCTGCCAATAGACGAGGTGGACTATGCCTTGTTCCGAGCCTCCACAACGATCTCACTAGGCGATGGAAGCAACGTGATGCTTGGCTCCTGGAATGATGCTTGGCTCCAACGCAAACCACTGCGTGAGACTGTGCCCAACTTATACCGAATAGCGGCAAAATAAAACAGGATGGTTCAAGACGCGTTAGACAACAGGAAATTGATTGCAGACCTTAGAAGGAAGATAACGAAAACTCATCTAGGGGACTTTTGTAACCCCCTGTTTACCAAATTGAACCGGGTCGTTCTAACACCACAGGTCTCGGATGATATCAATTGGAAATGGACACCCACCAGGGAATACTCTATTAAATCGACATATGACTATATGAGGCTCAATTCAATGGGTCGATAAAAAGACCGCATGGCCGCCTCATCTGGAAGCCGTGGGCGCTACAAAAATGCAAAATTTTCGCGTGGCTCTTAGTCCAACAGAGACTACCAACGTCGGATGCCTTAGCAATAAGACATATGCCTAATGACTATTGGTGTTCATTCTACAATAGTCATCAGGAGACACCGATCCACTTGTTCATTCATTGTGCCTACGCCAAAGCAGTCTGGACCTTGACGGCACCCTGGGTACACCGAAATGATATAAACGCAGTGCAATGGAGTGCTCTTGACAACACAACTTACTGGTGGCTGGAGAGAGCACATGCGAAACAGTCGAGAAGAAGAAAAGGCAAACTTCGCTGATCACCCTTGTTCTTTGGGAAATTTGGAAGGAAATTAGTACGAGGATATTTGAAAACCAAAGGAACGAGACCATCTGGACATTGGCGATCATAAAAGAAGGATCCTGAGCTTGGATCCTGAGCGGAGCGATTAAGCTAGCGATGTACCTACCGGAGGAACATGCGCTCTACACACCGACCATCGCCTGACTGTAAATATGGTCGTTACACTGTTGTTCTTCAAAGAAATGGCAGAAAATCCGAGCAAAAGGGCAAAATGGAAGATGAGGAGAACCCGGAATGCAAGAACGAAATCTGGCTCACGAATAGGCTGTGAATGTCACCTGCCGCGGAGCGATGGAAGACCCGTCCTTCCCAGGGACCTCATTCCTGAGTAGTATCTCTGACGATGAGGCCTTACTTGAAGATGTGTAGTATCCCTGACGATGAGGCTTTCCCTAAAGATGGGCTGACATCACAACAATGCTTCCTCCGAGAGGCCGATGAGGCGGCAGGGAGGCGTCCGATGAGCGCTAGGCTTTCTTGACATTTAAGTTCTTTCATTTTTCTCGGTTTTCCTTCGGCCTGTCCGGTCCTTCTCGGTGGTCGACTGTACATCATCAGAGCTGACCCCTGGCGTGGTTTTCCTCTGTTTGCGCTTTGTGTTTCCCTTTATGTTTTCGTGTGCCGGACTACTGTTCTGTGAAGCCCAATTGACAGACGTCACCACCAACCCTAAGCCTAAAGAGAACACCCTGATAGCGTGCAGGCCGATGGAGCACGAAAGGTGGCCCTCACTCTATGCTGTGCATCAGTGCGTGGTGTGGCTTACGCTTACCCAGTGACTTGGTCCAATTTTGGGTTTGCTTCGTCGTGTCAAACGCAAGGTTTCAAGCAGCTCGAAGATGTGACTTTGTCCAATTTTAGGTTTGCTTCGTCGTGTCAAACGCAAGGTTTCAAGCTGCTTGCGGAGGTCGGCATCAGGCTCCTGCATGCCTGCTCGTACTCATCATGGCAACCGAGTGACATTTTTTCCCCGTCGACACAGCCTCTCAACATCTGTCCCTTTCAACGATGGCACGAGAGAAGATTACATTCGTCCCCCTACTGACTAAAACTGAGGCTTCTAGGTTGCCCGGGACGTTGACACTTCATTGACACTCCCAAATGGGCCAGCAAGTTTTCTCCCCTGTTTGCTCTGTCAATGTCCTATGGGCAGACAAGGTTTCCCCACCTTAAGCGTACGTTGACGCCCCAAATTGCACGGTAGAGGCGTTCCTCCACATCTCGTTTCAGGCTTTCGTCTCGCTGCTTCACATGACCACTGCACCGAGACGATTCTAGGAGACACTGTTCTGTAAATAATGCCCAACTTGCCCTTTACACCGTGACACTGGATATTTCAAAGTATTTTTTTAAAAAACACTGCCACCACTATCTCGCTGCTCAATTGGCTAGGTCGAATGAAAATTGCTGGAATTGCACTTTTGTATACCCCGTTTGATTCTACGAAATCTAGCGGGGCCGTATAATATCCAGGCAATCACACAAATATCTTCTGTTTGATTTTTCCTGTTCGTGCGAAGATGTCTACTCCGCCTGTGATCAGGTTCAGTGAACCGGCGTGATGACCTAGTGTGAACGGCATATTTAACGCCACCACGTGTACGCCCGTCCTCAGCGCCTGGGTCTCAGCGGCTTTTATTTATCTCCAGGCCTACTTTAGCTAACGTCTCGACATACGCTGATTCGCCAGCGACGGCGACCTGCCTTGTCTGTAGTTGTTATCACCGAGCTGCCGTAACTTTTGCTGTAACTTTCTGCCGCGATCGTTGGTCTGTGGGTATTAGGTCGTGCCGTGCTGGCACGGTTCAGATCTATTGTGATTCGAATCGCGTTGTGTCGTGTCAGTTTGGATCAGTCATCCCATCATGCCGTGCCGTGTCGGCCCGTATCGTCTCTAATCAGACCCAGACACGACCCAAAGCCTGCCGTGCCGGGATCGTGCCATGCCGGCCCAAACCCGGCCCTAAGTAACTATAGACGCCTGAGAAGACGATAACCGCCGCCGCGCCGTCTAGGAAGACAAAGACATCTGTAGTTGGTCGGGTGGCAGAAGGGGATGATTGGTTGGACTAGGCCGGTGTGGGGGAGTGATTGGACCAGGCTGAGGGAGGGATTGAGCTATAACGGAAAGGTTGGGCCTATTTTGTGCGTCTTGCCCAAGCACGCCCAACTAATCGTCTTGCGTCGCGCGCCTAACGGTCGCATTCTCGAGACCGGCCCGCCCATTGTTCGTCGTCGCGTCTTGGCCCACTACGCTGTCGTCGTCGTCGTCGTCGTCGTCGACCGTGATTGAGATCGACTCAAAAAGCGGTCCAAATCTCAGCTCTAAACGTTGCTGTGTTGTGTTGGATTGTTCTTAACTCGTCACATCGATGTCCTGTGCTCCGTTTTTTTTTTGTTGTATTTACTACCTCGGCTGGCCTCCGTTAAGAATTAAGATCCATGATAGGTTCGCATCTTTCGCTGCTAGAACTTTTCGAGTCTTTCTTACTTGTAATGGAAGGCACGTCTAGATTCGTTGGACCAATCTTTTTCCCCACTGTGCCTCTGTATGACAGACGAGAGAATTCAGGGCGATATATACGGCAAAAATTTCTGCTCTACTTTGGCAGATGAGCCGGGCTTTTCACAAGAAAGTGACATCCATGGCGGGCGATCGGTTCCAGCAGTAGCCAATTAAACCTGGATCTTTCGCGTGATCAGTCGTGTCGATCAAATTCACACGTTGCCGACCGTTCTTCTACATACCCAGATCACCATACGGTACACTGATAACACATCTGGTAGATATAGCCTAGACGTCTTTTGGTCTATCATGTTTTCGCATGGTTGCACACTAGCATTGCCCAACTCAAATGCAGCAGACAAACGCGGATCGAACAAAGAAACACGAAGGTTAGCTCTTCACATATTGGGATTCATGACAAGGTGTATTTCCAATTGCAGATTAAGCAAATGAAAAGGGTACAACCAATCAAATCGAAATCTTTGACATTACTGAATAATCTGGAAGAAATATAGTACAAGACTGTCCATACACGAAACAATCCTAGGTCTAGAGCTTAATAACACACCTAGCCTGCTCCACAAAAAATGCACTAACTGTTCCTGTCAAAACCAATCGCATATGGCACTAGAGGAATTTGCAGGTTCATCATATGCAACAACAGATAAATGAGCCACGTCACTATATAAGAAGATAACTAGTGAACAAATGACCTACACCTACTAATATGTTGTTGGCCAGGAACAATCAACCCAAGTGCCAAAAAATATGAACAGGTCTCCATTTACAATATTATGCAATCGTAGAAGCTGCAGAAGCTAGGAAGAAGATTGGTGATCTGGCTTCCATGTCGAGAGCGCGAACAAGATGCGCCCTTTCCATCCTTGCAGTAACCACCTGTTGTCCTCATCGATGATGAAGTTTTTGTGGTAGCACTTGACCTTCTCCCGTGCACGCTTCATGATATCCTGGTTCAGTGGCAGCTGCTTGAACCCAGCCCTCTGATTCCGCACTTGCCATTGCTTGTATGTCTCGGGCCTCTCCATCCTCTCCAGTCCCTCACAAGAGATCACATTGACTGCCTCCCGGCTAAACAGAGCCGATTCAATGAGCAGCCTCTGCTCATTGTCCCTCGGAATGTTTGCCTCCAGCATGTCAAAGATAGCAGAGTAGTGGAACAAGGCCTCCCGGAAGCGTGTCACGAAGAATGGAGCGTTGTAAGATCCATTGGTGATCCCATGAATGAACACATGTGGGTTCATCGTCCTTATTGTGTTCAATACCATGTTCCTTGGACTCTCAGCCACCACGCTCTCATCCATCAAGATCTTGAATCTGAACATGCAGTTGACAATCAGAATCTCGTCCTCCTCAATGTGGAGATCCTCTATCCGAACAGCCTCAAATCGAGATGCGATAGCTTGGAATTCAAAAGGAACATTAAAGGTTTGAGCATAATCACTAAGATATCTTCCTGTCTCCTCTATACGCTCTGCTGGGCGAAAACCAGGCTGAGGTGTGTCAATTCCAGTGATCCGAAGTTTTGGAGGGCCTCCGGGCCTATTAGATAGCCGTTGAATGAGACACGGCCACTGGAAGCCATAGTATATGCCATAGTCCACAATGTGAACTTTTTTGGCCTTCTCCACAGCATTCATAATGGTTTGATTGGCAAAGTAATGAGAGATCTTCTTGAATGGGCAAGCCGCCAAGTACAGCTGGTAGGCTTTCAGCACATCAGTGCATGCAAACCTCACTGTTGTAAAGGACTTGTAAATCTGACTCCCATTACCAGCGAGCCTCGCCTCAAGGCCATTGGCGAAGCAGTGTGCCAAACGCTGGTCGCCATCACCATTGGGAGACGCGTGCTGCCTGATCTGCTTCAGAAGCTCGGTCGCACTACGCCGGTCATCAGTGGCCACAGACTGAGCACAATGGATAAGGAAAGTCTCCAAGTCAACCACCTCCTTCTTGGGTTGTTTCTTGCCACGGCCCTTGCCATGGACACCATTTGAGTGCTTCGCAACATCATGCTGCAGGGCCTCACGCAGCTCCTTGACACCTTTTGAGCATGTCTCGCCGTTGCATAGCAAGACCTTGTCCATCATCTCCCGCACAAGGTGGTCTGTGTCAATCGTTGATGCCGAATGCTTGCTGCACCTCCCTTCCTCTGCATCCAAGTCATCACCATAGAAATGCTTCTTTCCTCGGTGAATTGCTGCTTCAACATCAGCCTTCTCTGTCTTGACCTCCACAAACTTCTTCTCTTCTTTAACCTCAGCCTGGAAGCTTGCAACTGTTGGTAACTTGTCAAGGTCAATCACGAGCTTGCTCTCATCAGGCAGAAACTTGCTTGCCTCTTCAAACCCGCGGCAGAACTGCATAACTTGCTGGCTCTGCACAACAAAATCGTTCAGGCCGACATCACGCACCACACCAGCCGAGCTCAGCAACGACTGGAAGCCCTCTGATAATGTAACACTGCTGCCGCTCGAAGACGCGAACGACGATGACTGCGAAAGCAAGGCCTCGGGCACCGGGTTGGTCTGGAGTTGGTAGAATTCCGTTGAGTCGTACGGCCACGCGCCGCCCGCTTCCACCACGCCGCTCTCGGGGCTCAGATCCCGATACAACGGCGGCGACTGCAGGAACGCGGCCGAGGGGAACTCGAGAACCGACGGCGTCTGCACGGCACCGGGGCCATCGGACACCGCGGCGCAGTTGCAGGAACTGAGGCTGTTGCAGGAGTTGGTGACGCTACTGCCGTCGGGGCTCTCTACCGCGCTGTCGCCGGAGTACAGCGGCTGGTCGGCGAGGATCTCGAGGAACGGTTTCTCGGCGGCGAGCAGCGCGGCGTGCCCCGGATAGTGCTCGAATTTCTCGTCGATGTCCTCAGCCATGAGCATGCGGTTGATGTACCCGAGCACGATATCCGAGAACGCCTCCGAGTCGTCCGGCTGCGCCTCCCACGCCGCCGCCGCAGAAATCGAGACATCTCTCGGTGGCGACGCGCTATCGGAGGACGCAGTCGGTAGCAGGGGGGCGGCAACATTCAGGTAGCCGCCCGCGTCGACACCATCGGACGACAGGAACAGCAGCGACTGGAGCTCCTCCGCCGTGAATCCATTGGCGGCCGCGATTTGGGGGTAGATTGGCAGGCGGCTGTCGCGCTTGGATCTGGGCAGCAGCGTGAACAAGTGGTGCAGCCCAGCGTCCATGGCCATCGATATGGGTTCGGCACCACACCAGCACTACCACCGCCACAGAGTATGCAAGGCCAAAATACTCCACTCAATCTCCTACCTGGCGAATGCACAAAAACAGAACGAAAAAAATAAACAGAAATTTGCGCAGGAATCCACAGGTTGAAACTCGCAGACCAATTCGATACGTCACTCACAAGTACGGATTTCGGAGTCTACGAGCTCCTCCTTGTCAAGGTGCGCGTACCTGCGCTGCGACCCGGGAGGGAGGCGACCAAGCTAGGCGAGACGCGAAGGGGATAAGAGGGAAGGAGGTGACCAGGTGGACCGTGGACGCGGGGGAGGCGGACCGGTGCTTTTGAGAGGCGCAGGTTGGCCCGGCCCGAGCCAATTTATTATTTACTCGGGTGTGTGCGAAAATGTCGACACCCTGCGTAAGAAACAATTAACCAAAGGGCCCTAGAGTGTTTCTAGTGGTCTTAGTTTTTAAATAGAGCATCCCCCTGTACATGAAAAATATCGAAGGCAATAAGGAAATCAGCCCCCTCTACATTTTATCTCTACTTGTCTATTGATTGCGTGTGATTGGTTTGGTGTAATTTATCGCAACAACTATCATTATTCAACACGTTATCAGAGTGATTCGTTCTTCTCGCAAATCGGTATACCACTCCGGATTCCCTCTTTCTTAATCCCTAGTTTGATATTGGATTAATTTGGCCGATTAATTTGTGAGAACCGAGATTAGATCTGATTACTGTTCACCATTCATATTAAATGCTATTCACAAATCCATATTTACTATTCATATAACAAAAAACAGTGATACACCGCCACGCCAGCCCAACATCGGCCACCAGCTCCATCGGCCCGCCGCCGGCTGCCAATGCTGGGATGGCCCGGCGCCAGCCACCGCCTCTGTCGGCCTCGTATCATGCCTACACACCCATACGCGCGAGATGCCTCACTGTAGCACCCGTATGTGCATCGGCTGCCTCACCGGCTCACACACGCCGCCACCATCAGCTTGCATGCCATCACCGTAGCACGTGTGTCACCACCATCATCGCTGGCTCGAAGTCGCCCTCCCAGCCACACATCCGGTGCGCCGCGTCACAGCTGCGTGTGCCCGCTGTCTTGCTGCCGCCAAGCGTGTACTACACCACGCCGCCGCCATGCTGCGTTGCGGTCGCTTCTGTGTCGTGCCACGCCACACTATCGCGCTGTGACACGCCGCCTCCGCCCCCGACATGCCACCTAGCACCACCCCAACCCGCAATTGAGGAGGAGCTAGGGTTTCCAACCCTACCACCGCCCCATTATGTGTTGCGTCCAAGCAGGTCCGGCGTCATTTTGGGCTAGTCCATCTATTTTTGAAAAAAGAAAAAACAATAATAAAAAAAGAAATCCTGAATTTTTATGAAAAGACCCTTAGAATTTTGAAAATTATAAGTGTTTTTTTGCGAGAAACCCCTAGAGTTTCAAGATATTACGAAGGATTTCGGATTTTTACGTATTATTGTGGAATTACCCTTCAGGAATCATTATTTGCATAAGGAATTTTGCAACTTAGACCTGTTGTTCAGTTTAATCACCTTAATTATTTAGAAATTCTAAAAATAGAAACTGAATTTCTAATGTATATGAGCTTCCATAAATTGTGAAACCTTAGACCTAGTACACCTTTGGAAGTATCATATTTTTATGGTTTATTTTTCCTGGTATTGTGTGTTTTTGGAAATTAATTAATGGATTTAGTAATTCTGTAAATTGCTTCAATACCTTAAAATTATCAAAAAAAAAAGTCCCCAAAATAATAGGAAAATTCCAAGAATTTTATAAATTGTCTACTGAATAGATAAAATTAATATTTACTATTTTTCCAGCATTTCATACATTTAAACTTACTTACCAACTGAAAACATATAGAAAATTGCATGAAATATGTAGGATATTTTAGACATCACTATGTGGAAAATTGCTTGCCCTAGATGGCAGCAATGATATCACCTTGGTTTATCTCTATGTCATACCGTTGTCGAGCCTGCCGTTGGCACACCTGAATCTACTGCCGCTGAAAAGGCAAATGTTTTGCGGTTCATGAGGTACCACCTCTACTCTGCACTTAAGAATGACTACGTGACTAAGAGTTATCCATTGGCTCTATGGCTTTCTCTAAAAGATAAGCTCATGGTATGTTCTATGGAGACTTGTAGCATGAACTATGGATTTCTCTAAAGATATCGCTTTCCTACACGAGTTGCATTAGTATTATAGATTCAGCTCCTGTCGAGTTTGATCACGTTCATGATTAGTATATCTTATCCTTTGCTTTAGGCTGAAAACTTATGCATTAGATTGCTATTTCCCATATGACATGCATAAAATAATGGTCTAAGTTGTTCTATTATAGCATTATCCCATAATGCTTAATTTATTAAATTTGCTTAATAGAACATATTGCCAGTAGCATATCTTACCTATAGTAAAAATAATCAATCTTGCATGGAATAAAATTTGTAAATTATTTGTCTAAATTTTTAAAAAACTTTGTCATGCCTTGCTAACAAAACATTGAATATGTGATCTTGATATCTACTAAGCCTCAATTCACTAGCTTATAGTGCACGGATGCCCAGATGGCAAAAGTGAAACGATTTTTCCTAGTGGCACCAGAACAAAACTAGTCATGGGCTCATCTCTGACGAATTAATTTCACTAGAAAACTCCATAATCCTTAAATAACTACAGAATAACTTACGCCCTAAGACTTGGAGTCTATATAACACTATCCTCCACCACAATAATTTCTTAATTGAAGAACTTTGTAAGCAAAATATACAGAGTATATATTGGTTTCACACTAATAAAATTATACTCCTGTTGAAGTATGACAACAAATCTTTGCTAAAACTCTGAATTGATTTTAAGAAAATGTCCGATGCACACGTAATAATTTGGGATTTGTATAGTTGGCATGAAAAGGGGGAGAAAATTAGACATATGTGGGATATTAGAACCTAAGAGGCATATAAAAAATATTCAAAATAAGAGTCATGGTAGGCGCAATAACATATCCTAGATCAAATTTGGAAGCAATAAAATAATTTAGTTTATTTTGGGAGATAATTAAAGTATATTGCATGATTATTATC
Source organism: Hsuehochloa calcarea (assembly GCA_036346395.1). Lineage (NCBI taxonomy): Eukaryota > Viridiplantae > Streptophyta > Magnoliopsida > Poales > Poaceae > Hsuehochloa > Hsuehochloa calcarea. The sequence goes on along the minus strand of CM070594.1, from coordinate 74,064,096 downwards.
CTTATATAGTTGATATGGAAAATGGCATTTCCATCATTACCAATACCGATGTTGTTGGCAACCACAATCATTGCTGCCCACGAAGGGCAATTAATTTGTGTCTTCAGCAATATGTTGACTGCTAGCATGCGGGAATGCACATGACAAATTGACAGCCGCTTGACATCGTCGCACATATTTCATGTTTGACTAGGCACCGAAGGGTGCCATACTCATCGGAAATGACATATGCATAAATTTGTAAATGCGGTCCAATCGCATCACCACCAGGAGTCATATCAGTTGCTTGAAGCAAATATAACTCCCGAAATAAAATATAATGACCTTTTTATTGGATTTTTATTGATCCTGAATTATCTAATTTTGGCCATGTTTATTCTGGTATTACAAATTAACACCAGGCATACAATTTACCACCCTTAATTAAACATGGTGTTCCTGTTGAACAATATATATCCCTGTTGAATAATTGTACTATTAGGGTGATTCAACTAGATTTGTAGTCCAAAAGAAAATCTACAATTTCTGTGCAGATTAACTCTAGTCATATATTTTATGTTCCAGCATTATATTTATATTCCTAAAGAGCATCATGTAGTTTTATGTTGTTAGAACATACCACCTATGACCATAAGAAAATATGTTGTGTAATTATAAACTTGAAGTTTAATGATCTAAATTATTTAAAATATGGTATGAGTAATTGGATCAAAACTTGGGCAAATAATGAAGAAGCTGGACTATAGAATAAGTCTGCCAACTCTCTGAACCCTGTATGGGACCTTCATCGCAGGTTAATAACCAACCAGAAATTGGAATAACCTACATAATGTTAGGATCATACATTATTCTTGCCACTACACTGATAAAAGTCTAGCTCACTACAGATAATGATCAAACACCTTGTTGAAATTAGTGTGTTGGAGTAATGAGATATTTCCCACATGTTATCACCACTGTAGCATACACTTTGGGCCACCCTAGTTGTTAGGACTCTTGTTGGATCTAAAATTCAATCAATCATGTGCCCATGATAAGGGAATCTTATAGTATGCTATTTAATAAAGTTTGAATATCGACATTAGGGAAATGCCCAAAAGTTCAAATATCGTCGTATTTTCCAGAAGGAAAAGATATGTTATACTAAGATACACGCACTAGTCAAACTAAACTTAAGGTTTATTTTATGATCATATATGCTAGAAGTAGGGATTTGCTAATTACGACGGAGTTAATATAATGTTTACTTGCAATAAATAGGTCGCTAAGAGTGGAATACTCTGGGTTGAATGAAATATCCACCTATGCGGAATTGACTTCTTGGTCCTTGATCTAAAATATGCATATATGTCTATGGGTCTAAGATCTAATGATGTTAGTAAAAACAATTATTAATCACTCCTTAAACACTCTTGAAGAGAACCCACCTTGAAGGTGAAATACCGCATGAAGAGGCTCATGATGAAGATAAAAAACTGTATCAACTTGATGCGCGCATATTACAATGCTCGGAATGCGGAACGACCAAGAATCTTTTTTGGGAAATGACAAGACCTGGTTAACACTAATATACCTTCAATTATGAGGATATAGGAGAAAAGTTGTCGACAACCACTTTGCCTCTACAATTACTAAAATTTCTCTTACGATAACATAGATCCAGAACAAAAGTTCATGGCCGAGCGCTTCAAGCGTTCATATTGGGTCACATAACAATAGCATATGAGGCTGAACCATAATTGATAAATAAAAGTCTTGGAACGAGATAGTTCAGGCTTGATAGGTCATTTTGAATATAATGTGGTGGTAAAAGCTATAGTTCAGATGTTCTCGTAGAGATCGTTACTCTCCTATTATGAATTAAATAAATGTTTCATTGCATAGTAACTCTGGAAAATGGCATGAAGGAATAAATAAAATATGCATTCAATGTGTTCTGAAAATCCTTAACGACATCATCGAATGGCTCAAAATTCCAAGTAAGAAAGGAAACAAAATCGTAATATATATAGTATCTTACCTGTAGAAAGAGCATCTCCCTAAAGGGAAATTGTCTTACATGTCAAACTTATAATCACACTAATGATCATATGATCCATAGAAGTAGACAATGACCCATCAAGACACGAAAAAATGTAATAATGGACCTAAAGACTAGAAGTACGCCAAACAAGTACTTATAAAAGTGTATCTTCCATCAAAAGTTAGTGAAATTATGGTTTCCTCTAGTACCATGAAGGTACGACAAACATTGGTGATATTGGCAATTAATTCTCTAAAGGCCGAAACTAAGACTGGTTATATTTTACTCTAGAGTGGTACGACCATACTTTATATATTTGCAGAAGAATCTATTGGCTATCACTTTACCCACCCGGAGATAGTTATAAAATATTAAGACCGTGAAAGGTTTCGATAAATCAAATTCGCAAGGTATGTAATTTTGCAACTAATATTACCCTCATATTGTAACACCCCAGCTTAGGAAAAGCCCAAGATGTCACCTACATCTAATAACACTACAACTTTCTACATCAAACTCAAGGATTTCTACCTTCTAGGCATCACAATTAAACAAGCCGTCTAATCATAATCCAATTATAATTCGAACTAAACAATTATAAAAGGCATTATAGATAAATTTTATTTAATGGTAAACAACAACTAGTAATAATTTCGACCATGAGGAACTAAGGGAACCACAACCTAATCGATTATTACAATTCCAAAATGAATGAATCATGAGTGAAGTGAAGTGAAGTGTTTCTCAAGTGTAAAATTTTCATATTCTACTTTCTCCCCAAAGTATGTCGATATCAACGTTCACCTAAAATATTAAATAAATAAGCGTGGGTCCAAGACTTAGCAAGTACAAATAAACGACATACGAAACATCATATCAATGACAGATCATTCTCATTATACAACATATGAAACTTTAAAGCATTTACATATCATTCTCATTATCTCAAATACATATGTAAATGTCATGGATACAATGCAAATCATGTACATGTCTCCACTTCTGCATATACCGGTATAGCTGAGTGTAACACCCGTCAGTGTTCACTCGCCCGCATTCTCAAATGCGGGAATCTAATGCTCGTCCTTTTTCATACGGGGATCTAATTGCCCATATCTTAAATATGGAGATCTCATTAAAATGAAATGAAATGAATAAATATCATACTTTCCAGTATGCATCATCAATTACGAAAGCATATAAACAATTTGATATACTCATCATTCACATGAATAATCATAACAACAATGATATAACCAATTTGTACCACAAAACATCCACTATTACTCTAAAATGTACTTGCCTTTCAGTTGAAATGACCGGAATAGAGCGATAATGATGTCAATACCTTAACCACTCCACCTATAAACAACAAACTCAATACAAACCAAGGCAAGCAAAACAACGATTAACATACAACGCTACTACTCGTACTCGAAAACCACAATTTGCCCCGACACTGAAACTAGCATAACTTTCAGCTCCCACAACGAAAGAAGATAAACCATACCATTATGGAATTCTTAGACAACAGTCAACAACTTCCCAGGTGATCAAAATTTCATATTATTTCGTCTAAACCCTTTTTTAACTCCTAATATAGATCTATCATCTTCGGTAATATCAACTTAGAAATTCTATAACTTTTAATTAGTTCATCCAAAAACCGTGATCTAAGACTTTCTGGAATTCTTACTGAATTATCTACAACAGTCTAGTTGGTCAGATTCCTTAATTTGATCCTTAACTAATTTTAATATATAGATTACCACAACTGCCAGAATCTGATATACATTCTACACAACAAAATTGAATTAATCATAACTCTAATAGGTTTATCCACAAATTGCATTCTTAGACGTTTTGGAAAGCTTAAGGCAATATCTACAAAAATCATGTTTGTATACTTCTCGGATTAGGTCATTAGCTATTTTTAATCTATCAATTACTACGACTACTAGAACCTGACAAAAAATTCTGGACAACAGTAGTGTAAAAATCATATCTCGAGATCTACTTAACCAAACAAGGTAACCAAGATTATATGGAAAGTTATTGATATTTCCCACAATTCTCTAGGAGTTAACCAAACCAAAATTCATCACTACAGTATCAAAAACTACATAACAACAGAAACTGCAGATTACCGATCCACTAACAGCTCCTACCGATCAACAAACTAATAATCCAAATGGAGAAGAAATGAAGTGTCACCCTTGAAGACTGCGATGATGCCCGCTGAAATCCTTGTGAAGACTCCCTTTCCCCTTCCTTCTCCCTCTTCCTCTTCCTTTCTTCTTCTTCTTCCTTCCTTTCTCCTCTCTTCCTTGCTGATCTCCTCCTCCTCCTGGCATAGCAGCAGGGAAGGGGGGGGGGGGTTTGCTACAGTACATTGGTGCTACAGTAGAAGGCGGTTGTACTGTACCAGGGTGCTAGGGTTTGGTTGATCCCTCCTTGCCTTTTAGTGGACAATCATGGGCCTTGGTCTATAATGATCGGTTTTCTCCCAACTTGAAAAAATGGGTTGGCGGCCCATTCCTTTCCCAAAATTCTAAAATTTTCTTTCTAATTATATTTAATTTTAGTACTAATCACTTATTTGTTTTATGTTTAAATGGAATATTACACATATCCTCTGCAGGGACAATCTACTTGTGTTGCAAAATCAAATAGTCGTATTTGATAAGTTAAGCATGTTGCTCGCTAGTAGTATTTATTCTAAAATCTCAAGATGAGCAATGGGATATTTGTCTGTAAGACCCTGCATTGTGACAATATAGTTGATTTGACCATAATATCCTTGCCTATATTCATTTTTGAAAAATGTATGGAAGGCATTAGAGCAACAAGACTTCAATGGAAGTTGTCCTCGGGGAGCATATGCTAAACACTGATCATCATATTTGAGATTTTCAAAATCTTAATTTTAGTCAAGTCTAGAAAGTGTTGATACAATGATTACTACTTAAATTTACCTTTGAACGTTTTTACCACTTAATAATTTAGATTTAGTTGGTCGATAATGCATAGATCATGATGATCATTACAAAATCCTGAAGATATGCTAACTATCTCTCAGATCCCTATAGTACAAAATCCTGACTGTATTTCTATTTCTTTGTGGTGGTGCAACCATCTCTTTGCGGTCATCTAAGCTGATCTTGATAGCTACTTCTACTAACTACGCAGATATTATAGCACTATATGAAATCTCATTTGAATGTCTTATGCTAAAACGAGTGATTAGCCATATCCAGGAAATCTCACTTGAATGTCTTTTGCTAAAACGAGTGATTAGCTATGTCGATGATCAAATCACCGAACTTACAAATATGTAAAAAAACATAGGAAAATGGCACGTATCTCCTGGAAAGGAATATGGCTGCTCTTTATTTCTATGAACTGGCTATTACAAGGAGTGCCTGTAATCTAGATCAAAGCTAATCCTAGTAACACTGGTGTAACACCCTGTCTATTCGGAAGACAAGATGTCACCTAATGTGCCACTACGAGCACAATGATTATTACAATCCATTACATTATAATTAAACCGAAATAACGTAAATAGAATTTTAACGAATGAAGGATTTATTCAAGTGCTATAACTTTGTAATCTAATCGATCGTTGTCTTCGAGAGTGATTCCCAATCGATCCTATATTCGTTTCCCTTCTTCTTCCTTGGCCGCCACTCTCTCCCTTCCACCTTCCGCGATCCTCCTTAAGTAGTTGATGAAGCGCTGTTCTGCTATTATCCTTGGAGACGCCTCTTAGGAAGTGACGCGTTCGCCATTAATTATCGTCGGAGAGATCACTGATTCGATTGACAATGTATCAGCCTAATCAGCTGTGCGGTTATATGCTCCTTGAGTTATTTAATCGTATTCGTGTCTTAGAATTATGTAACGTCGCGTGGTATGGAACATACATCATGTGTTCCATTCATCACACAAGCCTCCAGAGGTTGATTAGCTTATGCTCACCTTGACTACCGGGCGACTCCACAAGATGCTACATATTGCGAATATCAACCTTCATCCTCTTCCACCGTAAGTTTTTCTTTAAATCTTTGTACATCTTGGTCTCTCTAGGGTGCATCAGATATGAGTACGATGTGCCTCCTTCGAATCTCATCCTTAACTGAGCCTCCTGGGAACACAGAGGCGCCTTTAAACCGTGAATGTATCAACCTCATCTATACCGAAATGGCCTTGCTTGCCCTCAATACAACGCTTTCACCTACTGGAGCATCCGGTCATGTCAGGCTTCTCGCACTTGATCCGGCGTTAACTCTAAAACCACCGAGTCTCGCTCGGTGGTACCCGCAAAACAATAGGAAATACCCATACGCCAAAATCAGCGATAAGACAACCGACAGATGGTGTCGCCTTGCGACTCAAAGCATCCGCTACCACGCTTGCCTTGCTCGGATGATACAATTGTGAGATCATAGTCCTTAATCGCTTCTAACCATCTCCTCTGCCTCTGTGTTCAAATCCTTCGGTAAAGATATATTTCAAACTCTTGTGATCGCAAGATGTCACAAGACTCGCCGCATAAATAATGGCTTGATTTTTAAAGCAAGAACCACCGCACCCAACTCGAGATCCCGTCGGATAATTCTCATGCTTCTTCAACTGTCGCGACGCATAAGCAATCACTTTGCCCTCGCATAAGTACACAACCGAGACCAACTATCGACGATCAATAAATGGTGAACCGCCTCTGCTCTGAAGAGTCAAAATCGAGCAATCCCCAATCTTTCCTTTAATGCACAAAAACTGCGCCACATGCTTCCGACCACCAAATTTAACTCCTTTCGTGTCACCGGGACATTGGTCTAGCAATAATGGAGAAACCTTCCACGAAACGCCGGTAATAACCCGCTAATCCCGTAAAACCTCACCTCCTTGACATTGGTTGGTCTTGCCCACTCTACCACCGTAGAGATCTTGCTAGGATCAATCGATATACCATCTTGATTGATAACATGGCCTAGAAACCCCACCTTAGAAATCCGTAACTCGCACTTCTTCAATTTGGCATAGAATTGGTTCTTTCTCGTGTTTCAAGTACCAACTTCAAATGTCGAGCGTGATCCTCTTCCGCTTTGGAATAGATCAAGATATCGCAATAAATACGACAACAAAATCATCGAGGTATTGGTGTAGCATACCGCTCATGGCCTCCATGAAACTCGCAGAGCATTCGTCACCCAAAAGACATAACTTTGTACTCATAATGGCCATACCGTGGAAAAGTCACTTTCCGATGTCCTCGCTCCCGACACGAATCTGATTGTACCGATCAAGGTCAATCTTCAAAATATTTTGGCCCCTTCAATTGGTCGAAGATTAGCTATTATACCCAACCCTTCCTATCAGGCAGTGTCGATGATCAAATCACCGAACTTACAAATATGTAAAAACGTATTGGGAAAAACGAAGGTGTCCTTCCACCCACCGCCTCACCGCCACACAAGCATTGCCATAGGGTTCAATTTGACCTCTACACAAAAAGTCCAGATTATCGATCTAAAATGGCTTACGATCTCCATCTACGCCTGTCCAGAATACAGATCAGTAATAAAGAAAATGGTGTAACTTTTAGGAAAGGAATATGAAGGTCGATTCTCTTATAACTTCTATGTAACTGCTATTACAAGATCAAACAATGAACCGTGCTCGTAATCTAGATCAAAGCTAATCCTAGTAACCAATGGCCGAGCACAATGATTGCTATAACTTTGTAATCTAATCGATAACCCCAAGGATTGTCTTCGCGAGAGTGATTCCCAATCGATCCTATATTCGTTCTCCCCCTTCCACCTTCCGCGATCCTCCTTAAGTAGTTGATGAAGCGTTGGCAGTTATCCCTTGGAGAGACGCCTCTTAGGAAGTGACGCGTCTGGTCGGAGAGATGCGTCAGTTGACAATGTATCAACTGTCGTGCGGTTATATGCTACTGAGTTATTTAATCGTATTCTGGTGTCTTAGAATTATGTAACGTCGCGTGGTATGGAACATACATCATGTGTTCCATTCATCACACGGTAAGAATATATCCGGAAACTGATCCAGATGACACCAGTTCATAGCCTTACGAGCAGTCAACTGGTTAGGGACTAGGTACGGGACCTTGTCCGACCAGGGTATTTATTGTGTAACCTCTAGAAATCCTTACGACCAGTGAGGTCGTTAGCCTTAGGGGTTACGACCACGAAGACATATGGTCTTTTCTTATGTATTAAATAATACATAGAGATTTCAATCCTCGTCACCTAGCCCCCGAACTTTAAATGAATTGGTCGTGTGGACACGCTTTTTCCAATGAAGTCGTATCGGGCAGACCCCTCATTAAATGTCGTGACATTCAAAGTGGTTCGTATTCATTTTTAAAGTTGAGAAGATGTCTTGGAAGTTGAAAAAAGCTTTTCTGTCCATTGGTCAAAAAGTTTTTATCCGTTGGACTTCTCACGTATGCGGTTATAGTGTTGTAGCTATAAAAACCCCTTCACACTGGGCATTAGGGCTTTTACGCCTTCCGCTTTCTCTTCATCTTCCAAGAGATTGTCTCCGATCACTTTTGATTTCTTCACCTAAGAAAATCCACCATGTCGGACTTTATCACCAACTGGTCGATTTTCGATTTGGGTGAAAAGAGACTGGAAAATTTGAAGAAGGTTGGATTGCTGCCCGACAGAGTCTGATCCCATGGAGATCAGTGATTGGGGAGCATTCTCCGAGCGGTGAAGATGGAGAAATTCCAGTTTTCCTCGCATACATCGAATGTGGTTTTAGGCTTCCAGTTCACTCATTCTTCTCCCAAGTTTTGCAATATTATGGAGTAGAACTGGTTAATCTGGCCCCCAACGCCATTGCCAACCTTAGTATCTTCGTCTACCTCTGCGAAGCATACTTAGGGATTCCCGCAACGATTGATCTCCTCAAGTACTACTATAGAATAGCGAATACAAAGAAGACGATTGGTACACCTGGAGAGTGCACCTTGCGCCTCCATGACGGAAAGGCTGATTAGTACATTCTCATGTACTCAAAATTCTCATGGTCATCGTGGAAAAAGAGCTAGTTTTATATGAAGATTACTCAACAAGATGGCCTTTACTACAGCGGTAAAAAGGCAGTTGAGAACCCACGATGGCGTTCCTCCTCGAAAAAGGAGGGATAGGTAGGGAGATGGGTTGAGGCCATCCATCTACTTAATGTCAGGGGTTTAACCTCATGGCATGTCGTTAGGGATTTCTCCATGCGAGGAATTAGTCCCTTGAAGGTCAAAGCTCATGCGATGCTCTGGTACATTGGTCGTGATGACGCGACCAAAGATTCCAGGGAAGGTAAATCCCAAGGGAATCAGACCAGTTTAATTAAATTGATTGATTACTTTTATAACCATAAAATCTCTCTTTTGTTGTAGCCTTATCTTCTGATGAGACCAGAAGTAGGATCAAAATGATTTATACCGGTGAGCCCAAATGACAAGGTCAAGCTTCCTCTCGATCCTAGCGGTTGTTACCGCAGAAAAAGAGAGCCGAGAGACTTCGGGTAAGTATATCAATTTCGTTTGACCTTTATAACATTTTTCGATCGATTTTTACATGAAATCCTCTTTGATATAGAGCTCGGTCGGGCTTAGAATCGATGAGGCCACCGAAACAAGTGAGCCAACTGATGATCCGACCAGTCATACAATCACTACATATAGTGACCGTATAGAAGTAGGTAACCGAGCAGAAGTCTTTAGTATCAGATGAAGCACGTTCATCACCCGACTAACTTTGCTTGTCAATCCAGGCGGTAATCGTTGAGTCTCATGTAGTTGCTCAAGACTTGCCCATTGCAGTTGAAGCAACTGTTTTGGAGACCAACGAGTCTATACCATCCGATCCAGCAATTAGGGATATTATTCTCGACCAGCTGGTCGATAATATCACTTATGAACCTTTGCTGGAGGGTGTAGAGGGTGTAACCAACCCTACCAGTTCAGAACTGGTAAAATCGGTTGAAAAGAAAAGGAAGGCGAGCGCTACGGATTTCAAGCCGGCGCTTCAAAATCAAGACCAGAAAGCAACCAGGTATGTATAAAGGAATTAACCATATAAATGCATACATGAGTTCCGTCTTTGGTAAACTTGAGCTTTTGGACTTATTTTCTTTCTTTTGTGTAGATCTTCTGGAGTTTCGGTCGTTTCGACCAGTCCATTCCGAAGATCAGGTGATCGAGGGCACCTCCGACCAAGGCTTCTCTCAGGTTAGAATCTCTGAGGAAGTGGCTAGGATAGCCCCCGAGCAAGCTTCAGTGTCGGAACCTGAGTTGGATCCTATGGTGATCATTACCTCATCAGCGGAGGTAGGAATTCTGCAAATACCCAACAGGTTCCGGCTTCTGCAAGCAATCTTTCTCAAACTAACAAGTTTCCTTTTTCTCCTCGATTTATCGAGGATAAGGAACTTGATGAAGTTTGGGGGAGAATATCGGATCATCAAGCCGAGACGAGTCCCGATAAGATTTTTGCCAATTATAATGATGTGGCAATTCGGGTAAGTGTCTACAACCATTTCTATAGCTCCTTTTGAAGTTTTAAAGGAGACTTAAAGAAAAAATGCTATATATGTAGCATATGGTCGAGAACTTTGCTGTGGTCGGAGGACTGACCCAGCGAATAAACATCTTAGAGCAAAAAACACTCCAAATTAGAAAGTAAGAACTTCTTTCTTAACTCTTTCTTCCTCATGACTCTGTTTCTCCCCTTGAATTATTCTCCCTTATCTTGTTTAATAGATTTGGAGAAAATAAAAGAAGAAGTTATGGCCGATAAGGCCAAAATAAGCAGGCTTGAGGAAGACAACCAAGCTAAGAACCGGTCGATTGAATACTTGACAACCAGGAATAAAGAAATTCTAGAAACTTTTAGAAAGAAAAATGAAGGTAACTAGTCGTAAACTTGACTTAATATCCCTTCAAATTATTCTTGCCTAATACTTATTTTTACTTATGCAGAACAAAACCAAGCATTAATTAGAGCAAAGAAAGCTCTGGAATTTGAGCAAGACAAGGAGGCAGCTATCATGCTTAATTTTGATGAAAAGATCACTGCACTTAACAAAATAATTTTTGATATGGGATCGGGATCCAGTTTACCCTCCTTGAACGATCCAACGGAGAAGGTGAATTACCTGGGCCATCTCTTGGAGGATCTTAAGGGCTTGCTCAAAACAACCACAAAGAATTATGCTCGATCCGTAAAAGAATCCATTACTATTAGAGTTAGTCTTGCTTTGGCAAAATTGAAGGCATCCAACCCTTCTACTAATCTTCAAGCTGTTGAAGAAGATTTCAACTGCTTGCCTGAGGAGGCGACCAAGTTTCTCATGGAAGTAAAACCTCTTGGAGACAAGGTTGCAGAAGAAATAGAGGTCGGATCTCCATTAAGCAGTGATTAGGTGGGCAATCTCCAGTAGTAAGAAAAATGCAAAAAAAGAGTATGCACAATGTAAAATTTACCTCTCACTTATTAATGAAATCTTTTTGTTCATCCGGTCGACTTATGGATATTCATATATTACCTAGCCCCCGACTGTTTTATAGTAGAAGACCTTTAGTACATAAGCAGTAGGCCAAGAATATGAACTTAAGTCTCAACCATTGTTTGAAAGTTTGTACCGATCGTTGAAAAACTAATCGTGATAATACTAGGAAACATTTTTTTGGTCGGAACCAGTGCTAGGTTTCGACTAGTTGTAAATCTGTTTTTCGTAATCAAAGTACTTACTAAGACAATATATGGTTGGAAGAAAAAAGAAGATTTTCCTTGGTAAGAGAAAAATTATATGCAAAGACATAGATAATAAATGATAAGTGGTTTTATTTCTATGTAGTACTCAACGCTGGTCGGAATGAACCGCTAATAAATGAAGATATAATGTATATCTCGTAATACGTGCTCATGCTCTAGTCCGACTGACAGCGAGGATCGTAGGAAAAAGACCGCCGCTAGGAAGCTCCTTCCAGTGGGCGGAACCACATACGAAAAAAGAGAGACTTCGACTAGGAGGTTTTCCGTGTCCCGACCAATAGCCAAACAAGAGTAGAACAAAATTTTGAAAATAAAAAATATAAACTTTATAATCTTAAGCATATGAACCGCGTCGACCAGATTTGGGTACTATCATATAAATAACATTACTTACTTCTTTGAATTTAATTAACATTTATTAAATTTAAAGGAAATGAAATAAAATTTAAATGAAAAACTTAAGCAGTTGATCGATGTTCCAAGAATCGGACAAAACTCTACCGTCGGACATGGCTAATCATACCGAGCCTGGTCGGGTGACTTCGACCACAGTGTAAGTACCTTCCCACTTGGGAGAAAGTTTATTGCGATTTACTTAGCTCTGAATTTTTCTAAGAACCAGATCACTTGCAGCTATTCTGCGAGGCTGCACCTTACGGTTGTGATACCTTCACATGGCTTGTTGATAGATTGCCGAACGTATCAAGGCTTGGTTCCGTCGTTCTTCAAGGAAATTGACATCATCGAGTTGTCGTTCCTCCTGATTGTTTACATTAAAACAATCAGTACTACCAGGGCCAATTTTTAATTCCAGAGGAAGCATGGCTTCGGCCCCATAGACTAAAAAGAATGGTGTTTAAACACCCATCGATTCGCCTACGACTAGTCGTGGTTCGAATGATACCATTGGCACCCCCCTACTAAGATGTGGCCCAAAGAAGTTCTTGAACCCAAACTCCCGACCGCTTTATTAGCTAGTTGAATACTCGTCATTTGACCCCCTGCATTATGATACCATTGGCACGCTCAACTGCCCTATTGCTCTGTGGATGAGCAACGAAGGTGAAATGGACTTTTATTCCAAGCTCATCGCGTTGGAATTCCTAGAAAAGTGTAAGTGGGGTGCTATGTGTGCGGGTCCGCTGAAAATTGAGTACCATTATCTCGTGATTATAAGCTCATCACGATTCGAAACCGCCATATTGAGTAGCATTATCTGAAATCGCGTAATCACATTTTTTTCAAGAATCTCTTAGCAGCCTCAGTTGTCAAGAACTTCTTCAGGAGAATTGCGCCTTCTTCCCCACAGATGGCGCCAGCTGTCGACGATTAAATCACCGAACATATATATATATATATATATATATATATATATATATAAATAGAGAAAAAATAGCACGTATCTCCTGGAAAGGAATGAGGTTGCTCTTTATTTCTATGAACCGGCTATTACAAGGAGTGTCTGTAATCTAGATCAAAGCTAATCCTAGTAACACTGGAGCGCAATGCTTGCTATGATTTTGTAATCTAATCGACTGGTTGTCTTCTGAGAGTGATTCCCAATCGATCATATCTTCGTTCTCCCCCTTCCACCTTTCGCGATCCTCCTTAAGTAGTTGATGAAGCGTTGACAGTTATCCCTTGGAGAGATGCTTGTTAGGAAGGGACGCGTCTAGTCAGAGAGAGGCGTCAGTTGACAATGAATCAACTGTCGTGCGGTTATATGCTACTGAGTCATTTAACCGTATTTCAGTGTCTTAGAATTATGTAACGTTGCATGGTATGGAACATACAACACGTCTTCCATTCATCATATGGTAAGGATATATCTGGAAATTGATCCAGATGACACCAGTTCATAGCCTTACGATCAATCAACTGGTCGGGGACTTGGTACGGGACCTTGTCCGACCAAGATATTTATTGTATAATCTCTGGAAATCCTTACGATCAGTGAGGTCGTTAGCCTTAGGGGTTATGACCACGAAGACATATGGTCTTTTCTTATGTATTAAATAATAAATAGAGATTTCAATCCTCGGCAAGAAGCCTTGTGACACTAATATCGTCAATACCTCCATAGTTATCTATGAAGATAACATTGCTTGTGTTGCACAAATGCAAATAGATTATGTCAAAGGTAATATCACGAAACATATTGTTCCCAAATTCTTCTATCCTCATGAACTCTAGAAGAACGGTCAGGTGAAAATCATGCAAACTAAGTCTTGTGAAAATCTGGCTGATGTATTCACTAAGAGTTGTTTGGTTGCTTGAACCAAATGGTACATGTATGAGATGGTTCAAGAAAAAAGTTATACATGTGTTTGGTTACTTGAACTAAACCATTCCATCTTGGACAGTGGGATACAAATTTAAGAAATATTCTCTCCAGATGCTGCACCATCTCACTCACCCAAAACAATGGAACCACATGGTACAGGACTGTCGCATCCCATTCATTCTGATCCCACCAACAAAACACACCCCAAGTCTCTGCCTACATCCAGTTCCCAACGATGCGTTTGTGGCATTGTAATGAGGCGGCTTAGAGAGTTGTAGGGATCAGGGGGAGAAATTATTGAATCATAGCCTATTTAAGGTCTTGAAGTTTTACCTTAATCCTGAAGATTAAATCCAGAAGGTAGAGAAGTAGCACTCATTTTCCCTTAGTGAGTTTTTCATGAAGGTTTTTGACGAGGCAACAATACAATACAACTTGCGGATGCAATGTACTCTTTTCGCTATCCTTTTTTCCACTAGGTTTTTAGGAGGAGTTTTTAATGAGGTATGTGCATGACGTGGTATTCGCCCAAGGAAAAGTGTTAAGAAACCCTTGACCAAGAGCTTTATAGGCAAATACCTAAAGTGTCCATAGTAGTCTTCAAATATGACATCTCCTATGCACGGAAAGCATTGAAGGCAATAAAGAAATCTTGTCTTCTCCTCAATTACCTAATTAAAACATACAAAGCAAGGGTGAGTCGAAGACTCAGCAAGTACATACAAGAATAATCAAACATAGAGTGGACAACACAATCCAGTTGAATTACGAACAAATCTTGGAACACATATATGATTGAATGGAATGAATACATGAATGGATAGAATGAAAGAATGCATTGAAGGAATGGACTTATCGACTGCATATACCGGTATAGCGAGTGATACACCCGTCGGTGTTCACTTAAGCCCGTACTTCGCAAAGTACGGGGACCCAATCACCGTATGAAGAACGTTTCATACGGTGTCCAAGTTGCCACATTGAATGGTGGTCAACACTACCCACATTGGAATGGTGGGTTTTCAAATGCCCATGCCGGAATTGATGGGTCTTTCAAATGCCCATACCGGAATTGATGGGACTTACTAAAAGAATCCACTCGTGGTCATAATGAATTTTATGAATGAACATGATGATTTCTCATGGTATGAATGAATATCACACATTAGTGGAAAAGACACATGGCATTCAACAACATATGTAAACAAGTATAAGTATGTATTCACACACAACATAATGTACCAATAAGGCCACACTAGTCACTTGCAGTATATCAACATCATGAACAAAGCACAAGAACATTCATGTAAACAACATATCATTATGCATTCTTTTGAATTCAACACCAGTTAACATACAGTACTTGTCTTTCGCGTTGTGACTCGTTAGTAGGCAACGAGGTGTTCCCACACATGATGCCTCGCGCCTACACAAGCATGTTTCCAAAATAAGAACAACGATATAACACGCTACCGGTGTTCTACAATAACCCCGACTATCCAATATACCGCATAGACCCAAAATGAAAAATAAACTATTCAAATGATTTCATTTCTTCGAGCAGCGGTACAAGAAAATTCACCATTAATTATCTGTAACTCTAAAAGACCTGAAACCAGTGCTCACTGAATATTAACAGAACAGGCTACAAAACACTAGTTGGCGGAATCCCCTGATTCGGCCAAAACAGAGGGCTAATTATCAGCTAAACACAACCCATCTACGTCTGTCTAGAATACAGATCAGAGATAAAGAAAATGGCGTAACTTTCAACCTATTGATCCAATGAGAATGATTCTTATCAGCTTGGAAAGATAATGTTAAGGGATAAAATAACTTAGTTGGGTGAAAGTTCTGATTCGGCCCCTAATTTGAACAAAACCGAGGGACAAACCTACTGACCTCAGTTTTCAGACAGACCGGATAGTTCGTAATCAAAAATTCATATCTCCCAAACTACAGATCGGATTTTCCTGATCTCAGTGCCAAAAGAAAGATAACGTTCCCAGGAATAAAACTCTAGAAGGGCAAAACCCCATATTCGTCCTCTACAGTAGTCTAAACAATAGATGAAAACACTAACATTTATCTGCCCAGAATTTAGAACAGTGGTAAAGAAAACATCATAACTTTTATTATACAGATCCAATGGAGATGATCTTTGTCAGCTTTGAAAGATAATTTAAAGGTCTACAATAACTTAATTGGGTGGACGTTCTGGCAATGCCTCTAACTAAATCAAAAACTAGGATCAAGCCGACAGATCCTTCTCGTCAGACAGACAGAACAGCGCGCACTAAAAAAATCATATCTCCTAAACCGTAAGGTGGAATCACGTGATCTCGGTGGCTATGGAAAGCTAAGAACAATACCTACAACGTTCTAAGATATGGACAGGACAGAAAATGAACGCAGCTTACCAAAAATCGACATAGAAGGCGGTGCACAGCAAGGAGGAAGGGGGACGGCGGCTCCAAAGGGGGGGAGGGGGAGAGAAATGTGGAGTTTAGGATTTGGGGGGTGGGAACCCCCCCCCTCTTATGGCCGGCCACCACATGGGCCCCTCCTGGGCCGTGGCCCAGCCAGTTGCCGTGAAATCACGAAAACCCCGGTGAAAAGATGATTACGTTTTTCGATTAGCTCTCTCTTAGAAACTTTTTCTAATAAGTCAATCACCTTCTGGTATTACATTCTACCCCTTAACGGAATTCGACCTCGAATTCTAACCGGAAACTAATACCAGAACGAATTTCCAAGGAGTTGAATTCAACGGATTTAACATGTACCAGAAACAAACGGGTCTGGATACTGCTCGCGCATGCGAGACTCTATCTCCCAAGTAGCCTCTCTCTCGGAATAGAAAAACTACAAAGCAAAGATGTGAAGCGATGTCTGACCTAACAATCAACTTGAACTTTCTAGGTACACTCATCGAAGAGGATCAAGGTAAGACCTTACTCGATGGTCAACGTGTTTAACTTAATCTCAAACTTTGAATGGTCCTGCCGCTCTCAAAGACCAAAGACGCACCTTACGCTGTGTACTTCGCGTATGTACCGTGACGGTCAAAGCGATAAGTCACTTCCTAATTTCTTCTCTCCGAAATAAAGAGAATCCAATCGAAAATAGAGAGTTCTCATCGCAACCACGCAATGTTAACTCTTCACCAAAAGGTTAAATCCCAAATGTGACTATTCATCAAGAAAGCAATTCTACTTCCAATGAATCAATTTATAAAGAACACCACGAAAACTAAAAGAGAAATTTGCTTGAATACTCAAATCAAATATTTCTTTTACTCCGATTGAATCGAAAGATTCACCATGCCAACACGCCCCAACTCAAAGTGCGTAAAACACTTATCAACAAAGACAAAATCCAAACGAGAAGCAAGGAAACGCATCATTTTTCAAGAAAACATCCTTTCTTCCGCTTCTCTCTTCGAGGAGTAAAACTTCTCTCCAATATTGGAATTCAAATTCATCGCATACCACATGAGCTTAAACCTTTTAATTGAACATGCTCAAATTATACTCAAACTAAAACACATCAACCACACCATTGTGGAGAGACTCCATTGAATTATTCGAATACTCTAGGCATCTCGTTCTACTATTCAACATTAATTTGATTAAAGGCACCCATAGCGCCACAGGATAGATACCACACAATCATATTACCTCAAATTTTCAAGAACAACTCGTAATCGTCGACACATGCTAATGTACTACTTCAAAAGGGTTCTAGCATAAACATGCTCGGGAAACCCATTTACTCCACTCTCTCTACACACAATCAGTGGGTGAACAAAGATCTAGCATAAACAAATGCAAAGCCCAGATTTAACTTCCAAAACCTCTACAACGGATTGCCCTTAACTGATAGTTAAATCATCGAATTAAATCTCTAACATTCCCACAATTCTAACATACTCACTCATTGACATCATCAGAAATCACCCACACCATCTCGCAATGCTATCCAATTGCGTTACTCTATAAATTCAATCAAGGTTTCCATACTCCGATAATCACCAACCTTTCAATCCTCGAATTGAAGTTCGAATTTCACTATACGGTGTTAATCACCAGAACACTTTTCGGACTTACTTGAAGCCAAACATTCCATGTGAATCAATTTTTTTTTTAAGAGATACAGATTAAATCGATTTCACATTCTTCTACTCCTCCAATAACTTGGTAGCAAAATATCACCACTACCAAAACTTAACCACCACCAAGCAGATTACCAATAAACGCTTTGTAAAACCCTCGCAACAAAACTTTTGGGTCTTTCTCAAAAGAAAGAGGCGAATAAGGACAAGCTTCACACACGAAAAACGTTGTTCATCACGACGAGCAAGAAACCATAAGAAATATTCGATAAAGGTGACTTTAGAAAACGGAAATTGAGTTCACGCTGAGGGAACACATTCCTCGAAAGATAATAGCAAATAACAACCGATAAGAAAACGGCATTACGATTGAAACTCGAAATCTTTTGAGTGAAAAGGGCAGAAAAATTTAGGCAATGAACTCATTGAACCTAGGTGGAATCCACAATTGAAAACATGAGCCTCACAAGAAGAGAATGTCGGATCTTTACAGATAAGAACAACGAGCATTCAAGATCAAAACGCCGCATCATCAAGAACCATTATAACTCGCAACAAATCGTTTACGTGGCAAACTTCGTTTATCATAATTAACTGGGACCTCCAATAGGTCATGAACACAAAACTCGAAATTGAATCATTTTGGAAACATCAAGAAAGGTGGTCAAACTTCTTTCTCTATAAAAGAATCAACCTTACTCTCACATTACTGATCGTGTCAATAAACCTTCTAAAGGGAACAAGACAAATCGGGTCATAAAATTTTCAAAGATCAAATGGAATTGTAATAACAACTTATTCTAGAAAAGAATTCGCACGAAACCACAAAGTTGAACAAACGTCACACCCAGCACTACAAAACTCTAGAGAAAGGGGATTTCGACACTTTTCTTTCCAAAGGGAGGTTCTAAACTCCAACACTCCAAATATTCCAAAGAAATGAACATAGTCGAAATTTTCTTCAATGAACTTTGTGAAAGGAAATTGACATTCTCCGAACTGTCAAACGGATAACCGAGCTACCCTTATCAACAAGAGAGATAGGGCTAACATAAAGAGAACGATCTTGTCAAGAATAACGTTCACAAACAGCAATGAGAGCTCAGCAGCCAGAAAGGCAAAAAATTATTTTGAAAAACAAATAAGGTCTAATAGAAACCCGTAGCCCACAATATTTGTTTGGGTGCAACCCCCGACTTAAGCATAACCAAGCACTCCAAAAGGGTTTTAACGCTTTTCTTCAGAAAAGAGATGCATCAAATTTCAACAAGCAGAGGGTTCCAAAAGGAATACATTGAGCCAATGCTTTCTCGTGTTAATGATCTTGCAACAAGAATTCTCATTAGGCAAACCATCAAACGAGTAAATGAGTCGCTCTTTTCAAATGAGAAAGAAAGAACAACTATGAAAATATCAATGTTGCCAATTTACAAAGATCATTCGTAGTAAAAACAATTCGACAATCGAAAAACAATAATATTTTCGGAGTACCATTAAAGGCCTATTTAAACTCGTCTACCAACATCATGAACCCAAGAGAAATTCATCAATCGCCACCGGACAAGAATATGTTAAATTCGAAAATCAAGGAAGAGAACGACGTACTAAAGCAAATTTCAAGAGAAATATGCAAGATCAATACACACTTGACAAAGAACTTGCAAAAGAAGTCTTCCAATACCGAGATTCCAAACGAGCGAATGAGTTAAATTTCCCAACAGGTAAAACAAGTCTTTTGTGAAAAGAGGAATCTTGTATTTGAACTATGCTCACGTGGGCGAAAATATCACAATAGTCGAAAGGGCAATATTTGTTTCAAAGAACGAATCGTAGAAGCTACTGAGCTTGCTTTCTTCATTAAAACCCCAATTTCAAAAGAATTCACGAACCGCGGGAACCACAACCAGAAACGGATATCGCTTCGAGAAAGGCAACAAGTTCATCAATGAGCTCATGCTCAATACAGAGCTTATGGAACAGAGGTAAGAAGTTCTCTAATATCATACTACAAGCAAGGGTGTAGCCCGCAAAACCTGTGACATCAACCACGAACTCAATCGATCAACGCCCACTAGCGAAACGCATAACTAATGCAATCAATTATGAATATATATATTTATATCGGATCATCTCATGACGATCATAGAATAATTTCATAGATAGAGGTTATCACATCATATCATGGATTAACACATCATAGCACAACACAATTTAACAACGACTCAATACTCGAGTCACCACAATTGAAATGCGGAAGCAACAGTTTACCCAACCCCTCCTAATGTGCACAGTGTGTCAATTTAATATGTTTGAATGAACCACGGACCTAAAGCCCGCTCTGATACCAACTGTAACACCCTGGCTATTCGGAAGCCAAGAATTTACTAAGAATAGCATGAAAGCTGGATTATACAGATTCAATCAACAATAATTTCTAAAGAATGACAATAAACGATCACCAGATTCATGGAAAAGAATGGATAAACAGTTATAATACCACGAATACCAAGCGGTACCAAAGTTGGATTATTACAAATGAAATTTATTTAACAAGTTGGCTTGACTGAAAGGTAATAATAATTATTCTCGGTTGGATAAAAGTGAAGCTGCAGCAGCCGAACTACCCCACCAAATCATCTTGTCTTCTCCTCAATTACCTAATTAAAACATACAAAGCAAGGGTGAGTCGAAGACTCAGCAAGTACATACAAGAATAATCAAACATAGAGTGGACAACACAATCCAGTTGAATTACGAACAAATCTTGGAACACATATATGATTGAATGGAATGAATACATGAATGGATAGAATGAAAGAATGCATTGAAGGAATGGACTTATCATTGCATATCTCAGATATAGCGAGTGATACACCGTCGGTGTTCACTTAAGCCCGTGCCATGAAATACGGGGACCCAATCACCGTATGAAGAACGTTTCATACGGGTGTCCAAGTTGCCACATTGGAATGGTGGTCAACACTACCCACATTGGAATGGTGGGTTTTCAAATGCCCATCTTTGGAATTGATGGGTCTTTCAAATGCCCATCTTGGAATTGATGGGACTTACTAAAAGAATCCACTTCCGTGGTCATAATGAATTTTATGAATGAACATGATGATTTCTCATGGTATGAATGAATATCACACATTAGTGGAAAAGACACATGGCATTCAACAACATATGTAAACAAGTATAAGTATGTATTCACACACAACATAATGTACCAATAAGGCCACACTAGTCACTTGCAGTATATCAACATCATGAACAAAGCACAAGAACATTCATGTAAACAACATATCATTATGCATTCTTTTGAATTCAACACCAGTTAACATACAGTACTTGTCTTTCGCGTTGTGACTCGTTAGTAGGCAACGGAGGTGTTCCCACACATGATGCCTCGCCGCCTACACAAGTATGTTTCCAAAATAAGAACAACGATATAACACTGCTACCGGTGTTCTACAATAACCCCTGACTATCCAATATACCGCATAGACCCAAAATGAAAAAATAAACTATTCAGCTAGATTTCAGCCCTTCTGAGCAGCGGTACAAGAAAATTCACCATTAATTATCTGTAACTCTAAAAGACCTGAAACCAGTGCTCACTGAATCTTAACAGATCAGGCTACAAAACACTAGTTGGTGGAATCCCCTGATTCGGCCAAAACAGAGGGCTAATTATCAGCTAAACACAACCCATCTACGTATGTCCAGAATACAGATCAGAGATAAAGAAAATGGCGTAACTTTCAACCTATTGATGTAATGAGAATGATTCTTATCATCTTGGAAAGATAATTGTAAGGGATAAAATAACTTAGTTGGGTGAAAGTTCTGATTCGGCCCCTAATTTGAACAAAACGAGGACAAACCCATCGACCTCGGTTTTCAGACAGACCGGACAGTTCGTAATCAAAAATTCATATCTCCCAAATTACAGATCGGATTTTCCTGATCTTAGTGCCAAAAGAAAGCTAACGTTCCCAGGAATAAAACTCTAGAAGGGCAAAACCCCAGATTCGTCCTCTACAGTAGTCTAAACAATAGATGAAAACACTAACATTTATCTGCCCAGAATTTAGAACAGTGGTAAAGAAAACATCATAACTTTTATTATACAGATCCAATGGAGATTATCTTTGTCAGCTTTGAAAGATAATTTAAAGGGCTACAATAACTTATTTGGGTGGACGTTCTGGCAATGCCTCTAACTAAATCAAAAACTAGGATCAAGCCGACAGATCCTTCTCGTCAGACAGACAGAACAGTGCGTACTAAAAAAATCATATCTCTTAAACCGTAAGGTGGAATCATGTGATCTCGGTGGCTATGGAAATCTAAGAACAATACCTACAACTTTCTAAGAGATGGACGGAACAGAAAATGAACGCATCTTACCCAAAATCGACATAGAAGGCGGTGCACAGCAAGGGGGAAGGGGGACGGCGGCTCCAAAGGGGGGGAGGGGGAGAGAAATGTGGAGTTTAGGATTTGGGGTGGGAACCCCTCTTATGGCCGGCCACCACATGGGCCCCTCCTGGGCCGTGGCCCAGGCCTAGGTTGCCGTGAAATCACAGAAAACCCCCCGGTGAAAAGATGATTCTAGTTTTTCGATTAGATCTCTCTTCCGAAATTTTTTCTAATAAGCCGAATCACCTTCGGGGTATTACAATTATTTAGTATATTTTTTGTTTAGTCCTATTTAATTAGTGGTGATTGAAGAAATAATCATATTTAAATAGTCGTGGATAGTTAATTGATTAGTGCTAATTACATATCTTGTTTGTTATATTAGGTACCATGTTAGATAATTTCAAATATGTAAGACTTGGTTGTGTTTTATGGCGACGGTCTTGTACGAGTTGGACCCGATGGGTTGGACCTATCGAGATGCCAGTACAAGGTGGTCCGGGTGGAGGGGCTCGAAATGATGAATATACACGAGCTTAGGGGCTGCATCCGGAGGGAGTTCGATATGGCTAACGACAAAGAAACTTTCCATCGAGGTGATCACCTGCACGAGTAGGGGAGGGCAGGGCAAATAGAAGCTAGTGAAGGTGAATGGAAGTGTAGCATGGGGCCAGTACATGCAGATTACATCCCAGCCTGAAGGCTGCGATATACGGGAAGCCGATGGTATACATGAAATTCGTATGCAGGCCGCCGGGAGACCATGATGATGTTGGTGCCTCAAGAAGTGGGTGTGAGAACCCGAAAAATTCAAATTAATTTAAACAACGCTAATCGCTAATTACCAGTAAATTAAAATTTTCTAAGCACGAACCAAGCATAACTTCAAATTAATATTAATCGCGTCGCTAAACAATTTCACATAAGATAGTATTATCAATAGTTCATCAACAACATTTTACAATATAAATTGTGCCGTAATAATAAATCACCGATATAATCTCCGAGTTGTTTGCCAGAATTCATTACAAGCAGAAATAAAACAAATACTATCTCAAGCAGAAATAAAACAAATACAATCTCTGATATTAATTACATTATGAATGCATCGCAAGCAATCAGACGCACAGCCATTAATAATATTCGGGACACATTCTCATACTTTACAATAAAGATCTCATAAATCAATATCTCGGCATCCATTCAATCTTAAAGTCAAATACAAGAATCTTTTACAATTACCGGTAAAGCAGTAAAAACAAACTCGGAATTAAATGACAATAATTATTTCCATCGGATCAATGTACAAGAATCCATTACAAATGCAACAATACTACAACATCGTATAACTCATAGTCATTTATAATGACCATCGCAAGGGAAATTAAATCATTAAATACAAATGCATGATTTATTACAAGAATCCATCTCCCAACATTGCAATATGAATTTTAAAGTAATGCTACAACGTTGTTACACTCTCAAAATTAATTACAAGAATTAATTACAAGTGAGAATAAAATATTTATACAAACTCAAATTAATTCCAACAATTAAATACAACCTCAAATACATTATAAAAGAAAATATCAGAAGTCTTGCATGCATATCACGTGGAAGCCCTCCTTGTATCATTGTTCGTCTATCGCCATCTAGTAAATTCATTTCCACGGCCAATCCACGATCTGTCAACATTTCCCTCGATCGCCAACAAAAACACAAGATTGGTATTGACCAAAAACGATGAGTAGAAAATAATTATCGTCAGATCGCCTGAAGTTCCTCGAGATTCCCAGGCCAACCTAGGTTAGTCGGCAACAAAGCCCTTCAGTAGGTCTCATCACCCAGCAATTCTATAAATTCGACGCCCACTTTTCTCGACTTACCTTCGTCGTAGAAAATCCGAGAATAGTATTAGAACCCACCTTTGGACCAATGGTCCATAACCCCACAGTGCATTGTGAGAGTAATATGGATAGATCCAGGGCAAAAATATCTTGTAAAATCCAAGAGGGTAGGACCAGCCGAATGCATCCCCCACATAAGCCTTCCCCCTTAGCCAAAACAACAAAAGCCACATTCATTTATTCACAGCCGCAAGAGAGCACTGCCATCACAAAGCCAACCCCAAGCTCACTCATCACTTCACAGCCAACACAAGAGATCAAGCAAAGCAAACATAGCTCTCTCTTTCTTTCACCACCAAGAGCAACAAGAGCAAGCCTCATCATTTCTTTCAAATAAGAGAGCAAAGCCACCAAAGAGCTAGCAAACCAAGCACAAATTTCACAGCCAACACCAAGCATCACAACCACCACCAAGAGCAAGAACACAAGCAAGAAAGAGCTTAAGCCCAAGCAACCAACTGCCAACCCAATAAACCAAGCAACCCACTGCCAAGAATAGCCAACCAACACCATCCACAACCCACCATTGCCACTTCCTAAGAAACAACCACAGAGAGCAACCAGAGAAGAGGAGAAAAGGAGTTGGGGAAGACGGCGGAGCGGAAACGGCGTCGGCAACGGCTTCGAACCGTCAATGACCACCGACAACACCAAGACGACGATGAGAACCTGAAGCAACAGAAAGGACCAACAAGAACAAGAGAAGAGCACCAGCACACTGTCGGCACTGCCATCATCAACCCAAAATCGACCAAGACCACCCAACGTAGCCCTCATTCAACCCACTATCATTTTTGCCCAAAGATGAACCCTCACAGCATGAACAAGAAATGCACAGAGAGTGCTCATTCCAAAATAGCCCATAATATCAACAACCCTCACTATCCATCACAAGGCATTAACCGAACCCACCAATAGCCTGCATCATTCTTCCATTCCCATCGCAAAGCAAGGGAGGGAAAGGGGTAGAGTAGAAGAGGGGGAGTATACCTCAATGTGCACCAACTATGGTGGTAAAAACCCACATTTAGCACATTCACTATGTCTCGACCCACCTCCAGTAACCTTCATGCATACATGTACACATTAAAAACTCACATCAGGGATAAAAGCCAACTTGAACCATAAAACCAAAACAATAGAAGAGGAACAAAGAATGGGGTTTTAGTCCGGGGAGGAACAGGTCGAATAGGAGAGCCAGGTGCGCGGCAAGCCAGGGAGGCACCAGTCGAGCCGAGTCGGAGCGGCGCAGGTGAGCCACAGCAGTGGCGTGGGGAGGAGCTGGGCCGGGGACCAAACCAACAGGGGGCGGCAGCGCGCTGGCAGGAGGAAGGAGGCGCCAGGGGAAGATGTGGTAGGAGCAAAGCCCAAGAGAAAGAAATGGAATAGGGATTGAGGAGAACAATCAAGTGACGAAGGAGCCAAGGAAGAAATGGTGGCCTGGGGATTTCATTCGACCGTGAGTGAGGAGATAAGTGAGGAGAGAGAGATTAGAGATTAGGTTAGATGAGGGAATAAAGAAAGGAAGGGGAAGCAAATGTGTGGCCTCGATGTGTTCGGCCAAAGGAATGGTAGATGAGAAAGGGATCAAGGGAAAGGGGATTAGGTGAAGGAGGATTAGGAAATAAAGGTAGGAATCGGTATTTAGGGAAATGGTAGATAAATAAAAGCTAATGAGAATTAGTAGAAATAAAATTAGCAATAAAAATGACCAGTATTAGTTCGTATTAGCACTGTGTAAATCATTAGATCAAATAAATGTAGAAGTCACGTACGAATAAATTTCAGTAGATCGTCCGGGACGAAAATAAAATAAAAGGGAAGTAAGAATAAAAATGTTATAAAAAAGAGAACACGTACGTAGCAAACATGTGAATATCGGACGAATCGCCTAAAGCATGAATTTTTAAACCTCATACAGATAATTTTTAGTAGACAGAATGGTAGGAAATAAAAAGGAGAGAAATGGGTAAAATATATCGGTCACCTTGGGCGGTCTGACCTCCAGTCTGATGAACAGTAAAAACAGCCCGAAAAATGAAGTTGCAAATAGATGTAATTTTTGATCTACAACTCCAAACTTGATGAAACTTGGAACACACCTTCTCTAGGATGTCAGGAACCTATTCCAATCGAAAATCGTGAAGATCCTTGGAAAAGTTACGCCCTTTTCCGTTTGAGAGGAGGATGGTTCAAAACCGAGTCAAAACGAAAACTAGATCCAAAAATTTGCTCGTGGGTGATTGATGATCAAGATGATCCTAGATGTGTTCCCACATGTCACAACAAGCTAGATCACGTGAAGAAATCAATCAAGGACTCACGAATCAAAGAAAGACTCAAAATCACCAAATAGATAGAAGGAAGACAAAGAGACACATATTTGAGCAAACTTTCCTTGGATTGATTTGATAGGGTTTGGGTTTACAGCCACTCCATCAATGGAGGACAAAGCTCAATCCAAGAGCACGAAATCAAATCAAAACTCTCTAGAACCCTAACCTCCACTAATCCTCTCCCTAAGCAAAACTAGGGTTTCAACAATCATGAAAGGGTTAAAGGGGGTGCAGCCACCTCCCTCCTCTATTTATAGTGGAGGCTTAGATCTTCTAGAAGATTAACTTAAATGAGCTCCCGTTAAGGCCCAACACAAACGGGTCACACATGCACGTATTTTAAAGAGCCGTTTTCAACACCTCTTGACCTAAACCGCTTCTCTTTACGTCGTCTTGCGCCGCGGGTTGGCAAAAGGTCACCAAGGTGGTATTTGGTAAGATTACCCAAATACCCCTTCTCGGTCCTTCTCCGAAGACCGAGTCCATATCTTGTGGCTTCGCCGCTGCTCATACGTGTAGGTTGATCAACGATTCTCTCCATGTCGGCAAGTCTCTCCCATCCGACTCCCACCGAAACCACCATGGCACTTGCACCGACTACCACGCCGCTTGATCAAACCAGTCGCACCAAACTGTCCGTTCGGTCCTCTTTGTCCATTCTGCACCATACTTGAGTTCATTGACCTCACCCGGCACTGTCGACGTTCTGGACCTCAGCTCTTCAAGCCTAGTCCTGATCATCCTCGTCGTTGACCACCAAGCAACCTGCACAACAATAGACAAGCAAATCGAATCCGGGAACAAGTTCTTTACAATTTGACCCACGTTAGTCCAAACATGCATCATGCAACACATATGCACTGAGACTCATGACTTTGACCTAACAACCGAACATCGCCGCCACAACGGGCGACGATCAAGTGACAACCGGTTAGACCGCTCCTCAGGGCTGGTCTGACCGCCAGCAATGACTTAGCCGATTTTCAACCTCTGAAAACCGAAACCTACTGGAAATTTAAAACCAATAGAACTTTTGACTGGAGACTTCAAAAATTATGGGACCAAGAGCAATAGAATCCCCTCTCTTGCCTACACCATCTATTTTTGGCCTAGCTCAATTCCCACTTTCTGTAACTGGCCGGTCCGACTGCCACTAAGGTCGGTCAGACTGGACATGGATCAGTTAGACCGGCCACCCTGGTCGGTCAGACCGATTCTGGCCTAACAGCATGCCAACTTTGCTGAAAATACGTGAAACGACAAACCATTAATGGCATTGCCAATTGTCACATCATCCTAAGATCTGGAGTATATCCCCATGATATCCACAGAAGGTTATCGAGTTCATGTACGGGACATATGAAGAGGCGTACAACTTTACACTGAGAATGATTCACTAGATTGATGAAGCAAACTCCGGCACATATATAAATAAGCTTGAAAGTGAAGATGCTGATGGAGGCCACAACTACTTCATACTAGACTAGGTGTTCTGGGCTTTCGCCCAGGCCATACAGGGCTTCAGGTTCTGTCGTCCTGTGCTCACGATGGATGACACTTTCCTCAAGGGGAGATATAAAGGCACCATTCTCACCGCGGTGCCGGCCGATGCGAATGACCAGCTTATCCCAGTTGTTTTTGCTATTGTAGAGAATAAGAACACATACAGTTGGCTGTGGCTCCTGGCGAATGTGAAGCGGGCGGTCGTGGGAGACCAGCCCAAGGTATGCCTTATCACGGACCGAAATGCTGGGCTTTTGTCTACTCTGAACACCATGAAGCATGGGACAGAACCCCTCACCGTGGAACGACGTGCAAACCCAGTGGTGCATGAGGCATCTTGCATAAAACTTCTTCGCACGATTCCGTAGTCATGAACTTATGAAGACTTTCAAGGCGTTGTGTCTGTAGAACCGAAGCGGAAGTTTGAGTTCGTCTGGAAAGATCTCGAACAACGGACTACGAGGCACACAAGGAAGTCCCCTCTGGAGGCGCAGGAGGGACTACAAGCCTGAGCAGGCAATCCAGGAAAACCATAAGTTTCACACAGTGGATTAATCTACACACTCTTGAGTTGGAGAAATGATCCTGCTCAATAACATAGGCGGTGCGATGTACGAAATTATGATGACCAATATATCCAAGGTGTACAACAGTGTGCCCAAAGGTGTGCGGTGCCTCCCTATCACCGTGATTGTCGAGGAGACATAGACTCGGAAGATTGGCTACTTCATCAATAGAGCCAGTTTAGCAATGCAACAGATGGAAGAAGGAATCAATGATCCTAGAACATGATAGGTATATAAACCAGAAGATACAGAAGACCCGAATGCATGACATCCGGGTGATCGATGGCCTCAGGAGGAAGTACGAGATCAGACTGTGTCAAAAATATATCAACAGTCATACCAGGGGGAAAGAAAACATGCATGCACCCTGGGTGATGTGGCTACATGCACCTGCAACAAGCCGAATCTCATGCACAAGCCATGCTCGTATATGTACAAGGCATGTGCGCAAATGGGGTAGATGTCTAGGACATATCTCTCTGAGCACTATGACATGCAATGTCTAGGACGTGTCTCTCTGAGCACTATGACATGCAACACCTTTTCGGTACCTAGAGTGCTGAGTTCACTCGTATGGCTTGGACATAAACTATAGGGATCTTTGGCGGACAGAGTGCAATGTGCCCGAACAAGGCCCCTTGAAGTCAACAGTGAAAGGATGACGGCAGACGCGATGCTTTCAGACCAACATGGATGACAACTAACGTGGGGGTATGAGATGCACGATCAAGTGCAGGATATGCAAGACCCTTGGCCACTCAATGAAGGATTGCCCCAACAGATCAAGCTCGTCTAGTCGTCATTTAGTGTTGTAATTTATTATATTGTCCGCCTGTACGGGGACCATATTGTCATGTAAATGGGTAGTATGCTCATATTTGTGCATCTCTTTACATCATTCTTTCTTAACGCGTACGTTTTTCGACATTACATTTGTTCCGAACTAACTTGCCGTTGTTTTGTGCGCTACAACAAGGATATGTCGGACTCGTCCGCGAACTTTTATGTGAAGATATTGCAGAAGTGTAAGTGGCTAGCAAAGAGGGCAAAATCCTAGCCAGATTTTTCAATGAAGCATGCGCCAGTATCACCAGAGTTTCCACGCTCACAATACATGTGCGAACAACCGGCCAAGATCATTCATTCGACACACCCGGGCACCAACTCGTAAGCATATCTTGCACACACATCGATTTTTCACTACCAACGTTGAATTCTACAAACTTCTAACTTCATCCAGGTGTAATGGCAGCCCGAGATGCGTTGTAACTTCTTCCAATAGATCGACGGCCCGAAGATGTACAATAGGGCGTTCATCGAGAAGTTCATGTTGAACTACGCGATGCGAGCAGAGACCTTCCAGTGATGGAAATCTTACGTACCAGACCCTATTTAAAAGGCATCGGAGGAGCCCAGGACAGCCGGGTGGTGGTGGAGGTCCTCCGAACAGGAAACTGGGTAAGAACGGGCACAACACGCGACAGACAAGGGAAAGGCTTACTACTAAGACCGTGGTCGTCGTAGCTTCTCCCGTCGCCCAGGAGCGCTCCATATTGAACATGTGAGTTATGTATAATTTACATTCTAATTATATATTTGGTCTTTCGTTGTTCTAACATAATACAACCGTCCAGTCCATATCACAGAACATGGAGGACTTCGACACACGCTACCGACGTGGGCAGTCCCGTGACAACGGGAAGGCTCTTGCTACTAAGACCGGCCGACATCTTAGCGTTTACAGTCGCCCAGACACACTCCATATCGAAGACGTGAGTTATGTATAATTTGCATCATGGTTATGTATTTGGCTGTACGGTCTACTTACATCATGGAATCGTAGGACATGGATGACTTCGACACTCGCCGCCACCGTGGGTAGTCCCGAGCCAAGGGGAAGGGGCTATTTCGCTGCGAAGACTAGTTTCCATCCTACTTTATCCCAAGTCCAAGAAAGTCGTGCATGTATCTTAGCAGTTTTCTAGTTTGTTTCGGTTTGCTCACTCGTGCATAATGTACATGCTCAACGCAAAACCAGTACGCACATGCAAACGCAGACGCAACAAGCAGAGATTGGCTTAGACGAGTAAGTCATATTGTATCCTGTGTGTAATTGCAATACATATATGTTATGTGCTTTAGTTGTGCTATATTTGTATTTTATGTGCGTATTGTCGGAGTAAATTGATTCCAGACTAACACGAAATCAGAAAACACTTGGGTTCACATGAAATCACCAGTTTGGACATTTCATGTTCAGTTGTAATTTAAAAAATTTAAAAATATATTTGGTGAAATATAGGAATACACTTTGTAATTTGCACGAGATACGTACCCTAAAACTCCTAATAATCGTTCACGTAAAATCATGAAACTCTAATTTTGAAACCTAAAACCCTAATTTCCCTAAAGCCTTAATTTTCGAGACCTAGAACCCTAATTTTTGAGATAATTTCAGATCATACAAAATTCTAGAAAAATCAACGGGTCCTACCACCAGGAAGCAACATATATATACACACCTCCATACCTGTCTACCCAGTACAAGAAACCCAATCAAAACCCCAAAGAATTAAGCTCATCGTGCGATGGTGTACTAGCTAACATTAGCGCCACATGGCATGCGGCGGCGATCAATGGAACCCAGGGCACCCACCCCTGTCGTACGTTGGCCAGTATGGAGTATTGTAAGAATGGCAGAGCTCCTCTGGGGTCACTAGCACTTCACATGGTCAAGGCCAGAGCTCCTCCGCACGTCCGGACTTGTACACAGCGTACCTTGGGGGCGGACAATCCGGGCGTGGATTTCTCGACTCCTTCATTACTGACAGGACTACAGGTGGTAACCAGTTCGACATGTCTCGACTGGACGACATGGACGTTGGACAGACTCAACTGGGCTAGAGTCAGTTTACCAGTGCACCTCCGCCTACTAAACGGTCTCTATACCCCCTCCGGACCAATACACGCTCTCCAGACCGACTCGTATCCCACAGAACATGCTCGACGCAAAACAAGGACCCACATGCAGATGAAGTGAGCAGAGAATGGCTCAGACAAGTGAGCCATATTGTATCCCTTGTGTAATTGCATTGCATAGATGTTATGCGAGTTTGTCGTGCTGTATTTGTATGCATATTTTGTATGTTATGTGTGTATTGTCAGAGTTGATCGATTGCAGATTGACATGAAAACAGAGAACTAGGAGTGTCGACCTTTCAAGTGGAGTTGCAATCTAAAATTTGATAGATAAAATTGATGATATTTCAGAATGTACAACATGCACGACGGAACAAACCAAAAAATAGACCTTGTCCGATGGAGGGTGGGATGGACGGGGAAGACCGCACCAGGGATGGATGGACAGGTGTCACAGAGCTTGTCCCCTCCATGGTGGGACAGACGAGGGAGGAACACACCAGGGAGGGACAGACAAGGCTTGTCTTTCAAGGGTGGTGCGGACAAGGACACATGGTAGCACGAGAGGCGTTCGGGTCAAGCTGGGACGGAATAGAGTGCTATTTTTGGCATTACAGCTACGAGGACACTTGTTTTTCTAATACCGGTTCAATCAGTGCAATTTTGGCCAAATACTCGAGAAGAGCTGGGCGCGGGTGGAATCTTATTGATTGTTGGAGACTGGGCCCAGGA
Organism: Hsuehochloa calcarea; assembly: GCA_036346395.1. Classification (NCBI taxonomy): domain Eukaryota; kingdom Viridiplantae; phylum Streptophyta; class Magnoliopsida; order Poales; family Poaceae; genus Hsuehochloa; species Hsuehochloa calcarea. Next base: position 74,031,475 of record CM070594.1, on the reverse strand, counting down.
GAAGTGTTGTGCTGCGTTGATACCCAGCTGGGGTTTGGAAAACCCACGCCCCAAGGCAAATTCTTCACATGGCCGGCAATACAAAACAAGCTATGGACCTCAGACAGACTAGAAGCAAGAGGGTGGCCAAACCAACGTTTCGCTCCGCTTGCAGACACACTCGGAATAGGTCCTTTATCTTTTTGCCCAATATCGTTTCTCCTCAAGAATCTGTAAGTACATGGCAAACTGGCTAGGAAATGAGAGATTACAGACCATCTCTCTGGCCCCCTAGCACAAACAATACCTTGGATTGGTGGTCCAACGTAGCGAAGAGGAAAAACTCCTCAGGAAGGTCACGACCACGACGATCCTTATCACTTGGGAGATCTGGAAGGAACGGAAAGCAAGAATTTTCAACACCAAAACCACCGCACCGCGGGAACTCATAGCAAAGATGAAGGATGAGGGTAGAACTTGATCCCAAGTGGGGGTAAGTGTATGGAGCGTTTCAATCCCCTGTAATTAAGGCCTTTGCACTAAAATCCTGTACTCTACGGTTTGATTCCACAATTTCTCTATTAATATAACAGGCAACCCTCAGGCCGATTACATTAAAAAATATATATACTTGGTTGGTGTTTGACTGCCTTCGGAAAACGAGTGTTGTTGGGTCAAAAATATATGCTTGAGTTCATTCTCTGTCGAGGAACGAGACTAATTCTATACTTTAGCCATGTACTGTACTGCCCTTATCATTCAGACTGTCATTGCGTACTGAATGTGGTTGGCCAGCGGCAGTGAAGCCGGATTCCAATAATAGGGGTGTATTTTTTTGCAATTATAAGGAAGATATACATGCACATACGTGCAAGTGTGTCTCCTTAGTATACGGTTAGAAAAAAAAAACAAAGATTAGGAATAAATCCACGACCTTACAAAAATTTTACTGCAGGCGCACTCACGTGTGTATAAATGTGAGAACTTAAATGACACATTCCAACATAAAAGTTTAAATGACATAGTAAATGTTCAAATGAAAAAAAATCATGTTTCTAGTACAACCGATGTCACAAAATATATCTTATGTTGGTGGACTGCTGACTATTGATTGATGAGAATAACACATAGTGTAATTCATTGTATAGCTTGTATATTATACTAGGTATAAATATTGTATAGTGGGTTTGCATGCAAATATTTTGGGAGTAAAGCTGTACCCCACGTACCTCGGGAAGCTCCGCCACTATGGTTGGCATCAATATGCACCAAATTTAAAAGCTTGATAAGAACGCAATCATTGTTGCCGATATATATGGGGAAAATTAGGTCAGTAACACAATAAAGATTTGTATTTAGAGGAATAACATCACAAATGTACTCGACTTCAAAATAACATTGTATTGAGCAGAAATTTTAGAAAATAACACTCTCGAAGAATATTCCATTATAATATTTTCAAAAAGGCATGAATAGTCTTCTCTTCCCCAACTCTATCTCTATCTCCACGTACGCAACACTTCTCTGTTTTGTCCTATCTTCACCATACTAGTATAAACAGATAAACTGGCAGTCGTTGTTACCTGGCCTCCAAAAAAAAATTCTGTCATTCAAAAATTCTAAAGGTAAAAATGTATTTCCACCCTCACAGGAGTGTTATTATCCATAACTTTACGCGCTTTGCGATATTATTTTTGAAGTTGAGTGTGAAGGAAATCTGTAGTTTGGATCAAAGAGGACAACAGAATAGAGGACAATTTCTCATGCTCTGAAACGAGTCCATGAGTCCTGCTTTTATATTGCCGCAATACCATATCTTGAATAGTATATACGGCAAGGAGGTTCTGAGTTGTTACTTACAGATAACACGAGACTCAGTTGGTTTGGAGTTCTATCCCTAACAGTATACATAATCTAAACATCTTATCTGAAGTCTAGAAGAGTATTTTGACAGCCTCCCTCAATCTCAACTCGAGGAACAAGATTGAGATTGCCTCTGAACCGTTCGAAACTCTGCACAGGAAGTGGTTTTGTGAAGATGTCAGATATCTGATCACGAGATGGGATAAAACGTATATCAAGCATCTTGTGCGCCACTCTTTCTCTTACGAAGTGATAATCCACTTCAATGTGCTTGGTTCGAGCGTGAAAAACCGGATTAGCTGAAAGATACGTTGCTCCCAGATTATCACACCACAGAGACGGTGGTCTCGACTGAAAAATCCCCAGTTCTTTCAGCAAGGATTGTATCCAGATAATTTCCGCTGTCACATTCGCGATAGCCTTATACTCTGATTCGGTACTTGATCTAGAGACTGTAGGCTGTTTGCGAGAGCTCCACGAAAGTAGATTCTTACCGAAAAACACAGCAAAGCCTCCCGTTGATCTTCTGTCATCTGGGCAACCAGCCCAGTCTGAATCAGAAAAGGCGTGAAGGAGATCAGACGCTGACTTCTTGATATGTAATCCCATGGTTAGAGTACCTTTTAGATACCGAAGTATTCGTTTTACAGCTGACCAATGATCACTTGTTGGCATTTGCAAGTATTGACACACTCGATTCACAAAAGCGATATATCGGGCCTTGTGATTGTCAAATCTTGAAGTGCACCGACAATATACATAATGAGTGGCCTCCATTTCATTCAGAGGATTGCCTTGTACCTTGGACAGTCGATCAGTAGAAGCCATTGGAGTTGTACTTACCTTACAATTTAACATATTTGCCTTGCGAAGCACATCACCAACATATTTGGTCTGACTCAAAACAATGCTGTCCTTTCCTTTTGATTGAATTACCTCAATGCCAAGGAAATAGTTCAGAATTCCTAGATCCTTGATAGCAAAGGATTTACGAAGTTGTGAAGTAGATCAATACTAGCTCCTTGGATGAACTAGCAATGATAATATCGTCAACATAGATTAACATGTACTTTGTAATTAGATTATCTTTGAAAATGAGCAGAGAGTTATCGGCTGTGAAGGAACAAATCCAAGCTCTTGCAACTTTGAGCTCAACTGTAGTACCAAGCCCTTGGTGCTTGTTTGAGCCATAGAGGGCCTTATCCAACTTGCATACATCTTTGTGGATACTCCTTATCTTCATACCCAATTGGTTGTTTCATAAAGACATCTTCTTCCAAGACACCATGCGAGAAAAGCATTTTGCACATCGCTTGTCGCAAACTCAACCTTTTGACCTTTGCAGCGGAGAGAATTAGCCGAATTGTTGCGGGCTTGACTACTGGGGTGAAGGTGTCTTCGTAGTCTATGCCATAACGTTGTTTGAATCCTTTTGCAACCAACAGAGCTTTATGCCGATCAACTGAGCCATCTGCTTTCCTTTTCAGTTTGAAGACCCACTTGCAATCAATTAGATTATGTGCTTTATCTCTTGGGACTAGATGCCAAGTTTTATTGTCTTTGTAAAAGTGAGAATTCTACATCCATTGCTTGTTTCCATTTGGATCTTGTATTGCTTCATCATAAGAACTTGGTTACTGTTTTCTCTGTCACAGACGGAGAAACACATTCTCCTTTAATAGGATATCGAATAGTTCCATCTGTGTACTGCTTTGGCACTTGGATTCTATTCTGAAGCCTTGTTCTTACTCCCATCTGTTGTTGTACTTGTTCTTGTTGATCATTACTAGCATCAATCGATTCTTATAAACCTGGAGCTTGTACACAAGAATCTGCGGGACTAGCAAGGATTAGTCGATGTACTTTGGACAAGAATGGACTAATATCAAAGAACACTTTGTCATTCTCAATGGAAGTTGGATGATGAATAGGGTTCAAGGAACAAGAAGTAGACACAGGAAGAGGAATTAAAATATCTTCTTGTGTAACTATATGTGTTTGAGAAGAGGACTCTTGTGTAAAAGGAAACACATATTCATCAAAGATTACATCTCTAGAGATGTAGATCCGACGATGCTCGATGGAGGCACTTGTACCCCTTATGCATATGGTCAGTATCCTAAGAACACACATTGTTGTGATCGGAATTGAAGTTTGTGAGCATTATATGGCCTAAGATTGGGCGGCATGCAGACCAAAACTTTTCGTAAACCCAGTGTCGGGTTTCTTGCCAAAGAGCTTTTCCAAGGGAGTCAGGAAGTTGATGACTCGACTAGGAACCCTATTGATCAAAAATGATGCTGTTTGGAAAGCATCACTCCAAAACTTCATAGGCATAGAAGCTTGAGAGAGCAAAGAAAGCCCAATCTCCACCACATGTCTATGCTTCCTCTCGTGAGCCATTTTGTTGGTGAGTATGAGGGCAAGAAACTTGATGCTTTATACGATTGGGTGAGAATTCTATTTAAGGATTGATACTCTCCACCCAATCCGAATGGAACCTGAAATTTTCTGTCTAGGAGTAGATTACGCATGTTTACGAAATTGAATGAAAACATTCACAACATCCGATTTTGCTTTGAGAGGATATAACCAAGTGTATTTCTGAAATCATCAATAAAGTGACGTAATACTTATACCCTCCAAGCGAGGTTCTGAGGGACCCCATACATCGAGAATACAAGACTTAGAGGAAAATCGACACACTTTACGACTTAGAAAAGGGTGGTGATGGCTTTTCCCTTGTTGACATGCATTACATATAGTTGCAATGTCTTTATTTGGAGCTCTTTGAAGTTTATTGGAGCGAAGTACTCGATCTACAATTAAAGGAGATGGATGGCCAAGGCAATGATGCCATAAATTTCTTGAAGCTTTTACACTATTGAAGCGAACTTGGAAGGAGAAGTGCGAGTTGAACTTGGCGGTGGATACAAGCCTCTCGACATCTACCGTGAAGGATGGCCTTCTTCGTGGTGATCCTTAACAAAGAAATGATCAGTGGAACTCAAGGAATACATCATTGTCTTTGGTGAATTGATGTCTGAAGCGATTTCGTTTGATTTTAGGAACATATAATATGTTGTTCAACTTAAGAGAACGATCTAAGGAAGGAATATGAGAATGACCGTGTGTGATATAGCCAAACGAGCCATTAGCCACTTGAACTTGATCTTTGCCATAGTATTTATCCTTGACCGATAGTTTATCAAGGTCGGGTGATATGATCCGTCGCTCGATTAATCGGTGTACCACCTTGGATCATCGTAATAGGAGTTCGTTACCATAGATGCGGATCGATCCTCCACATGATAAGAGTGATCAAACCTATGGTAGCACTTTAGTGCAATATGTCGACTTTGCGCAAACTTGACATCTTGGCGCTTTGCTCCCTTGATTTCCACCTTGAAAATTGCTATCGCCACGACCTCGGCCACGATTGCCACGGCCACGACGCGTCCATTGCCACGGCCTTGGTAAAATTATTGTTGCTTCACTTGAACATTGTTCGAAGCATCAATCTGAATTGCCGCGCCACTAGATTCCTTTCTCATCTCATAGCTCATCATGTGGCGTCATGGATCCATGAGAGTCATGGGATCGGTTCTTATACTGAGATGGAAGTAACCAAGGCGTCATAATCGGGGCCTGGCCTGCCGACATATATGAGATGATCTCCTCATCTCTCAATTCTTGACCAATTGCTCCCAAAGTATCGCATGACCTTTCATCTTGGCAAAATATTACGCCATTGTCGGTCACCCTTCTTGAATGTGGTGAGTTGGACCGCGTGTTGCATGATTCTAGCTCTTGAACTTGATGCGAACATCGATTCGAGCATCCTGGACTTCTTTGCGGTGGTGAAGAAAAGGACTTGAGCAAGAACTGCTTGGATAGCGAGGAGAGGATTGCACTTAGCACCATCGATCTTGTTGTAACGGATAGTGTAAGCTGGGTTGCCAACTTCAATTGTCGTTCCTCCTTCGGGAAGAACCTGAGAAATCGTCACGGCTGGACGAACCGAACTGCCATCTACGTAGCCAAGCAATTGCTGACCACGCAAGTATGGCATGAGTTGAGCCTTCCACAGCAGGTAGTTTGTGCGAGTCAGCTTGACATTAATCAAGTGACTGAACGACGGCGTTGGAAGAAGACCGCCGGATGAGGTAGCACCAACAGTGGAGACAGCACCATTGTTGCTCATCGACATGCTTGAAGATTGTGGTGTATGAGGCTCTGATACCATGAAGGAAATCTGTAGTTTGGATCAAAGAGGACAACAGAATAGAGGACAATTTCTCATGCTCTGAAACGAGTCCATGAGTCCTGCTTTTATATTGCCGCAATACCATATCTTGAATAGTATATACGGCAAGGAGGTTACAGGTTGTTTACAGGTTGTTACTTACAGATAACACAGAGACTCCAGATTGGTTTGGAGTTCTATCCCTAACAGTATACATAATCTAAACATCTTATCTGAAGTCTAGAAGAGTATTTTGACAGAGTGTGTTTATGATATTATACCTCTGATTATACATCTTTAAAGTGTTACTAGACTAATTTTCCTATATATAAACCGTGGTATCAGAAGGAAACTAGACAGCGACCTCTCCACGGCCGTCCCCAGTGTCGCACGGCTCAGATCGCACGTGCATTGCCGCGTTGGCATCTAGGTTCCTCGTCACTGTATTCTTGGGAGCCACGACTCCCGTGCTCAGTCGGAAATATCTCGTCAGGTTTGCGACTGGTGCGGCATGCAGTGGGGTCCGGTGCGTGAGCCGGGTGCACCGATGTACGGAGTACAGTTAGCTTGGCCACCAAGTTCCCAGTGGCCACGTGGTGGTCCCGAGCTAGCCACGCCGCTTCCACATACGAGACCCATGGCAGGGCGAGGCCGACTGGCAGCCGATCGGCACGTCAGCACTGTGGGTGCGATGCAGGGGCCCTCCACATCGTCGTACGCGGGCAGGGCAGGGTGGCACATCCGGCCGGTGGGAAACGAGGGCATCTATACGCTGAATCAGGGAGGCAACAAGGACACATGCATCCCACCCGTGCCGCCGGCTACGGTGACACCCAAGAGAACTACGGTGGACGCCCAAAGCCTCGAATGACTTTTGGGATCGTCGCCGACCGTCCACCGCCCAGCACATGTGTAATATCAGGGCTTGGTGACTTTAGAAGAGTGTTCACCAAAACAAGGTTGCCATCACTGGCACCAAGCAAGCGCAAGCCAGAGACCGTGATGTTTTCACGCGTGTTTTTACACAATTGAAGCATAGTTATAAAAGTATAAAATATAGACCGGACCGACGACTAAATCAGAAAAATCTGGATTCAGTGATTTTGTTGAGCTAGACACACTCACAAAACTGAAGATGTAATTGATTCCAAAAAAACTCGGTCGACTCGGCTGGTTTTGCTTGTGAAGCCAATTTTCAAGAAACCCTTTAAATGAAAGAGCTTTTCAAGACTAAACTGAAGGATATGTTCATACTTTGGGTAATGCTAGGTTTTAGTAGGAATTCCCTTGTGAAATTTACGGCTACACATAAATAATTTTCATCTTTCTCACTCTCTCAGTTCGGTCGGCAGATCATCTCTGTTCTCTGCTCAGGTTCGCCTCCATCAGTAAGATATGATACATTTTCCAACTTACTTGCTTTGCTTGTCTCCTCTCTAGTTTTGTTAAGATGCAAGCGTTAGTTTTTTACTGTTAGGTAGATCTAAAACATATATAGCAAGATGTAAGTTGGCAATTCATGTATTAAGCGAACACATGTAGTGTATCCGGATGTGAGAGGAATTAGAGTATATTTAAACATATTCATTCAAAGAAGAAAAATAGACTAAAACAACAAATGTTTGAATGATCTCCTTATTGTGTGCGCCTACGATGTTCCACTTTAACTGACTTAATTTGTTGTTCAGGATTAAGATTCTTTAATTATTATTGTTTTTTTTTGTTGTGTATAATTGATTTTTGTACTTTTTGTGTGGTGTTGTGTGTGTGTAAATATGTGGTCCAACCGTTGACCCACCGGTTCGACCACCGGGTTAGTGACATGAGATCTCGACCGGGTGGATGATCGGTCCAGGTTTTATAACTACGGTAGAAGTACATAAGTAATCTCGTGTGTAGCAAAAAAAAAAAAGAAACCAATATTTGTGCAGGTGATCGGTCCGGGTTTTATAACTACGGTAGAAGTACATAAGTAATCTCGTGTGTAGCAAAAAATAAATAATAGGAAACCAATATTTGTGCAGGCAAAGGGGCATATATGGACCATCTTACTGGAAATACGATACCACACTACGGCCTAGAACGACGTCGAGAAAGAAACAGCGGGACCCAGATTAAGCTCCAACCGAACAGGACCAGCTAGGCTTAATTTGAAGCAAACTACTCCGAGCTTTAGCTTTATGCGGCCATTATTGCGACTTGTAGGTGAGCTAGGATCCAACCGAATTTTTAGCCGATACGGCCGATTTTGATATCGTATTTGCGTTTTTGACCAGCGTTTCGTTGAATTTACAAAAATAACCGCGTTGGCGCCGCGCCGAGCCCGCAACAATGGGCTCGGCAGCGTGGCTTGGCGCGGGCGAGCTGCGCCCGTAGCGCCACAGCAAGGCTACAGCCCGCCCCACAAGCGCCAGCGTGGCATGGCCTTGCGCAATGATACTTCGCGCAACTGCGCCCGCATGCGCCCATGCAACGCCCGGCCTTGCGCCAGCGCAGCCACTGCCGCCACATGGCCGGCCACAGCCCCATGTAGCGCGTGTACAGCCTTGCGCTGGCCAACCTGTGCCGCCATATACACATGGCATGCCATGCCTTGTGCCTGGTACGCCTGCTGGCCCGCCGCCCTCCCACCATTGTGTGGCCATGGCCACGCTGTGAACACACAAGCATGCGCCTTGACCCAAGACCCGCCTGCCTTGTGGTAGCGCACGCTGCGAGAGCCCCCGAGCCTTCGCCGTATATATTGGAAGCGGCCAGCGCGATTTTATTTGCAGATCGTTCTTACGCTAAGTTCATATTGATCCTCTCGCTCACTCCTCTGCTCATTCTTTTCTTTTCATTCGCTCTCTCGATTATATTTCAACGTTATTAACGGTAGGTTTATCGTAATTTTTAATTTAGCTACATTCTTCTATGTTTAATTAGCCACATTGTCGGTAATGTTCGCTATGTATGTTTTGCTAGTCATGTCTCTCCGAGCTACTAGAACAATTCTACGATGAGGACCACCGGTGCAAGCGTGGCTCACGTGGCGTGGATGGCCCTCGCCCAGCGCTTGAGGCGGGAGGGGCGGTGGGCGCTAGGCGATCGTTACGTCCGTTCCTCAGGAGGCGGGCTTGTTGCCCTTTGCGAGGATGGTGTCCTTCCAGCGGGGTTCACCTAGACGCCTTGACTGTTGTCACGCTTGTGGACCGGTGGAGGCGAGACGCACACCTTCCATTTTGGTGGGGTGAGATGGCGATCACCCTAATGGATGTCTCGTTCTTGATTGGTCTCCGATCCGGGTGTGCGCTTGTTAAGACCCTCAGAAAGCGGATGGAAGGTCGATGGAGCGGCGGTTTGGCCAACCTCTGCCGGAGGTGCACGTGGCGTCCTCGGGCTTGGTGAAGCGATTCGTGAATGCCCGCGAGGTGCACCGAGGCGTCGTTAGGGCGCATCTCGTTGCTTACCTTCTCGGCTCTTTGGTTGGGTCCTGTTTCCAACCACAAAGGCGATTTGTGAACCCGGCTTCATCCGTCGTAGAAGTCTTTGGGTGGCGAAATTGGCCGAGCCGCCTCTGGTGGGGATCGGGATCAGTCGCTTTGCGCTACATACCGAGGGTTGTGTGGCGCATGCGGTGCGGCGACTCTGGTAGCAACCTAGTCGTGTGCTACGTGCTCCTGCGGTGTGGGTTGGGAGCACTTCCACGTTAGGCGTCCAACCATTGAGGCAATGGCGCACCGTTCCCTCTCCCGGATGGCGACCCACCACATGACCCCATGACGCGCCCACCATGGGCTTACGATGGGCTATGGCGATGGCCTGCTGCCGGGCCAACGAGAAGACGGCGAGTGCTACTCGTTGTACCACAGCGAGTTGAGTTATTGCAGGCGACATCATCGGTGTCCATGGCATGCTGGTTTTCTCCTCGCGGTTGCGCCGCCGCAGGCTGTCTGCTTCATGCATCGTGGATCGATTTTTGTGGACGACGACACGCCACTGGTGTTCTCACATATGGTGGAGCCTTACGGCGCCCGCAGTGCGTAATCGACGATTTAGTCATACCGGCTCGTGCCCCGAACGTCGAGGCCCACAGGCGAGCCGTACATCGTGAGTTAAATTTCATCAAGTAATTTTGCGATCCTTACGTCTTCTTTTGTAACATTAATCTTTCGAAAATGCGAGCAATCGAGTCGGGTGGGCATATTTTGGGTAGCAAATGCACGGCACGGTGGATTGAGACATGGCTTCACGGGGTGCGTGGATGTATGGCATGAGCAGCGTCCACATGACCCTCGATCGTCAGCTGCGTACATGGAGTGGTACATGCCACGAGCGCGCGAAGACTCACCATTCCTCCTCCGGGCGCCCGAGGAGGTGACATGTCGACGCCGCGAAGAGACCCTCCGCGCGCGTCGGCCGTCCACGGCGCTTCAAGACATGACGGCCGTCGACACTTACAACCTACAGGTTCGCGATTTTGTTGGCGATATTACGTATTTTTGTTAATGAACTGTTACATATGTCACTCTGATTGGAAGCGGGCGGTGCGCGTCGAGGCGCAGCGGGACGAGGCCCAACTCGAACGAGATAGAACCCGTCGGCATATAAAAAGTTTTGAAGCACATCTCGGCGGAGATGAAGAAGATAGTAAAGAACTTGGCGGTGGTCGTTCGAGGGCGGCGTCTTGCGCGTCGGACGCGAAGTGGGGCGTGCTCACCGCTAGGTCACCACGACCTAGCGAGTCCGTGCGTCGTGGCGTTCCCGTCGGTCATCTGCGGGCGGTCGCCGCCGCAGGTAAGTCGCTATGTACAAATTTACATCAAGTTTTGTAATTATGCCTTACGTTCGCTAACATCATGCCGTTCTCTCGCCGTAGGTCCGTCGGGATGAATCACTACGTCGTCGGACCGGTACCGACTGCCGCCCCCTCGGTCATCTGCCTTTGCACATCCGGAGGTACGAGGTTCTTAGTTTACATCCGAGTGTTCATTTGTACTAACATCGTTTCGTCTTGCGACCTTGACCCACAGGGGTGACGGCGATTCACATCGGCCCGATGGCGGCGATCGGGCCTCCCAACTCCTACCGAGGAGCGTTACACGGCGCTTGGCAAGGACAATGGCGGCCCGGGGTTTTAAGCGTCTGCAGGCGAGCTCCTCGGGTTATTGCCCCGTCGTTCAAGCGAGATGTCCTCGGGTTCGGTGCCCCACGGTATACTCGGCGAGAGTTCATCCGCAAGCTGGAGTTGCGGGCATCGTACCCCAGTGGCCCTCGAGTGGTTTTCTAGCCTCCGTCGTGGATGAATTCCTCGGAAGTGTCCCCGTCGGCCGTCTCATCAAGGCGACATGTCGCCTACCGACTACGCTCCGGACTCGATCTCTTGGTCCACCTCCGCCTCAACGGTCTCCGTACCCCCTCCGAACCGACCGCGCGTTCTCGGGCGGTGGGCGTATTCCAGGGTCATGCTCGGCGCAAAACAAGGCGCGCCTTGTGACGCGACGCGGCCATGAGGGAGAGAGTAGTGGCTCGAGCGAGTGGCCGTATAGTTTCACGTGTTATGCTATTTTCATTGTACTACATTAATTGATCATGCGAAAGCAACGTTATATCAAAAGATTCTTAATAAATAAAATAATAGAAAAATTACATAATCAAGTACACTTTGTCAAACACAAAAATTTTCATTTTTTACCTCATTTGCTATAATTTAAAATTCGGGAGGCCAGAAGCATTGCGATTATGAAGATCTTGTACAACATGTGGGTAGCAACTACTTAACGATGTGTGCTACTTGTCTCCGCGGCGCCATAGCAAGGGAGCCTTGTCTCGGCGTCGGTGGGTCTCGGTCGAAGGAGCCTTCCCTTATCGCGGACTCTCCACGTCGGTGGGTATGTCAAGTCGTCCGTACCTGCGATTGTATGATGTAAGTACATCGTCTGATACAAAACGTAACAAGAATGTCAATTGTTCATAACTCACGTCGTCCATGTAGATTGCTCCCGGACGACCGGATACGCTGTGGCGACCGGGCTCAGCCGCATGAGCCTTTCCCTTACCCTTGTCACGGGACTGTCCACGTCGGGCTGGTGTGTCGAAGTCGTCCATGTCCTGCGTTTTGCATGATGTAAGTGCACGTATAGTGAAAATCATAAGAAGGATGTAATTTCTTCATAGCGGCGTCGTGGATACGGATGGCCTTGGGGCGGCCGGATCTGTTGTGGCGGCGGGCTCGACCTCATGAGCCTTTCCCTTGCCCTTGTTACGGGAATGTCCACGTCGGGCTGGTGTGTCGAAGTCGTCCATGTCCTGCGTTTGCATGATGTAAGTACACCGTATAGTGAAAATCATAAGAAGGATGTAATTTCTTCATAACTGACGTTTGCATGAGCCTTTCCCTTGTCGTCGATATGGATTACGCTCGGGAGTTTACTGGGGTCCTTCGGTGCCTCCTCATCTGGTACGTAAGGTTTCCACCGTGAGAAGTTCTCGGCCCGCACCGAGTAGTTTAGCATGTACTCCTGCTGGATGAATGCCATGTCGTACATCTCGGGGCCGTCAATCCACTGGAAGAAGTGGCAGCGCATCTCGGGCTGCATTACGTGGGGATGAAGTTAAAATTGAAGGAATTAAACATTTGGGAGGAAAATCGTCTTGCGAAAAAACGCTTACCATGTAGTGGCGCGCTTTGTAATGCGCCGGGCGGCCGTATGCAGGTGTGTGGACTGAATGATCTCTGTCGGTTCACCACACACACACTTCGGGACCGGCAAACGTGGTGGCACTGGAGCATCTTTCATTGAAAAATCCGGGTATTTTATTTGTTTCCTCTTCTGCAAGCAAGCGATTGCGCTCGCAACATCCTCTTGTAGAAGTTTGCCGAAGAGTCCATAGCCGGGTCTCGTATAATTTTGCGCTGTACATAACAAGCAAGACAGAAAAACTTTAAATTACGACACCGAGTGGCGGCCGGACGAACTAGATGCATTGGGACAATCCTTCATTGAGTGCCCGGGGTCTTGCATATCCTGCACTTCAGCATGCGGCTATCTTGATACGTTGACTAGCATCCATGTCATTCGGAGCGCTTGCGTCCGCTCGCCCCTTCCTATTCTCTTCAAGTCCTGTTGGGACCCGATTGCACCATGTCGGGCCAAAGATCCTTGTAGTTCATTTCCAAACCATACGAGTGAAACTCTCGCTCCATGTACCGAATAGGTCTTTGCATGTCGTAGTACTCGAGAGATGTATGGTGTAGCCATCTGCGCATTTGCGCACATGCCTTGTACACGCGTGCGAGCATGGTTTGTGGAAGAGCTTTGGCTTGTTGCAGTGCATGTCGCCACATCACCCGAGGTGCATGCTGTTTTCTTTCCCCCTAGCATGACTATTGGCGTATTTACGTGAAGCTTGATCTCGTACTTTACTTTGAGGCCGTCGATCACCGAATATCGTGCATTGGGCCTTCTCCATCTTCCGATCCATGTGTCTCGCATGTTCTCGGACCACTTTGCTTGCCTTCGTCCATCATCCGCTTGGCTGCGGTGGCTCTATTCACGAAATAACCAGCGGTGCGAGTCCATGTCTCTGGACAAGCTGCGGTGATAGGGAGCCCGCGCACACCTTCGGGGCGCTATTGTAGACCTCGGACATGTTGGTCGTCATAACGCCGTACTCGCACCCGTCTGTGTCATAGAGGAGGACCATTTCTCCAATTCGGGGCGTGGTCGTTAATCCACCGGGAGAAGGTTATGGCGCTACTAGGTTGCTCCTCTCGGAGTGGACTCCTTGTATGTCTCGTAGTCCGGTGTTCAAGGTCTCTCCAAATAGACTCAAACTTCCGTCGCTGGTTCTGCATACACAATGCCTTGAACGTCTTCATGAGTTCCTGGCTGCGGAACCGCGTGAACAAGTTAGATGCAAGATGCCTCATGCACCACCGGATTGCACGCGTCGTTCCACTGGTGAGATGGATCCATCCCACGCGCATGATGTTGATGGCGCCAACAACCCGGCATTGCGATGCGTGACTAAGCGAGGCGTTGGCGGTCTCCCACCACGGCCCTCTTCACGTTCTCCAAGAACCACAGCCAGCTGGATGTGTTCTCGCTCTCGACAATGGCAAATGCAACCGGGAGAAGTTGGTCATTCGCATCGGCCGCCACCGCGGTGAGGATGGTGCCCTTGTACTTCCCAGTGAGAAAAGTGCCATCCATCGTTAGCAGGACGGGCGAGAACTTGAAGCCCCCGATGGCACGGCGAAAGCCCGAACACCCTATCCAAGATGAAGTGGTTGGGCCCTTTTCAAAGATCTTCACGGTCTAGCTTGTTTATGCGTGCGGGGTTTGATCCGGCAATCTGGTGAAACAATCTCGGCACAAGGTTATGCGCCTCTTCGTATGTCCGTACATAGTCTCGATGACTTTACTCGCTGGCTCGTCGAACCTTCGTCAGTAGCTAATCGGATAGCCAACCCGATTGGCGACTTGAGCATCATCGGCTTGGGGAGATAGACACGTCCGCCTCAACTAGGTGCGTGATGAGGTTTGCAACATATGCGGAAGTCACGTTCCGATGCTGCCGCAGGGGCTCGCTGAGCTCGCAGGTATGGTCGATCAGCTCCTTGACCGTGAAGACCGAGCCAAAGATCTTTGCTCGGAGAGCGCTGACCTTGCCAGGGCAGCCTTCTACTATGCACTTCACTGCGTACTTCCACAGGTTGGACGGTGCACTCGGTACACGGTGATGGACAAAGCGTGCGTGCTATAGCTTGTTGCACGGCCACCTTGTTCGGAAGCGCGCCCAACTAAGAGGGTGTCGGCTGAAACCCCACGGGAGCCTTCTTCTTGCGGCGATGCGGCGAGCGCGCCGCGATATCATCAAGTCTCGATGCCACGTAAGGACCACCGGCCGTGTGCGTCCTCGTCGGTACCATCCGAGCTTGGGTCGGTGTCCTCGTCGGACTCTAACCCGAGAGTCTCGTCCGGTAGATACTCGTGGCAGTCGATGCGGGCGACCACCATGTTTCCGCCCCCTCATTTGGCTCAAAATTAGGCACGGGACTTCCCTCCGAGGCGACACATTCCGTCTTGCCATCTTGACTTCGGTGCGCTTGCGCTTATGCAGACCTCGGCATCATCGGGGTTTCGGGCGCCTATATACGAAATTGGCGTACACCATAGGCTTCCGTGAATGGCCGCCTCGGCCGGGAGACAATCTCCATGTCTTGCCTCCATGCTATGCTTCCATCCACCTTCGAGCTCCCACACATAATTGGTGCGGTGATCGCCTCAATCATAACTTTCTTCGTCCTTGGCTCCGTGAGAACTCCTTCGGATGCGACAGCGGCTCGTGAATATTCATCGCGTGGAGCCCCTCGCCGGACCACCTTGTCTTGGCATCTCGGCGAGTCCAACCCATCGTGTCCAGCTCATTACAAGCCCATCGTAGTAAAATACAATCAAGTCTTGCATGTTGAAAATACCTAAACCCACAAAGAACCACTAAATAATTACGACTAATTAATTAGCACTAAACTAATTCATTACTCTTGAACTAACTAATTACGACTAATTAACTATCTCTAAACTAACTAATTACGGTTGATTAATTACCACTACAAAATACCAAGACTTTATTTCCACTTACTTGATATCTTTGTAAAACTAATTACGACTAATTAATTAGCACTAAACTAATTTATTACCAATGAACTAACTAATTACGACTAATTAGCTATCTATAAACTAACTAATTACGGTTCATTAATTACCACTAAAAATACCAAGATTACTTTATTTCCACTTACTTCATATCTTTGTAACCATGACTACTAAACTAATTACGACTAATTAATTAGCACTAAACTAATTCATTACTACTCGACTAACTAATTACTACTAATTAATTACCTCTAAACTATCTAATTACGACTAGCTAACAAAGACTAACTAATTACGACTACGGCAATAGCGGCAAAAGCATAACACAAATTACACCGCCTTCCGAGGAAGTAATAAATCACCCTTCGGAGGAAGTAATAAATCACCCTTCGGAGGAAGAGTGACGAAGCGAGAAAACAATTACCTCACAATAAAATTAATTATGTTACGTTCTCGAGTTCTCACCGACGAGCGCAAGAACGAGAATCAACGCAATTGATATGACCAAGAAGCGAGTGCGAGTTCGGTATTTATAGGCGAGTGAAGGAGAGTCGCGGCCTTGGCGCCGGAATTCCGTAAGTATTGGCCGGAATTCTGGATGGGGCGACGGATGTGCGGAGGAGGAGGATGGGCGGTGGAAATAGGGCCACCCAACATTTTTAATTCGTGCACACCACCTCGCGCGAGGCGTGGGCGGGCGCGGCGCCCGGCCGCCTGCCAGCCGCCAGCCCGTGGGCCATGCGTATGAGCGCGCAGAGCTCGCTACCACGCGCCAACTAACGCCGGCGCGGCGTAGCCCACAGTATGGCCGGCCACGCAGTTCGCCGAACTGCGCCCGTGACTGCCGTCGCCCGCCATGTTGCGCGCTTGAGCGGCGTCGTCAATTGGGTTAATTTTGCAAATCTGATAATGCGTGGTTAAAATCGCAAATCTGATATCAAAATCGTAGTATCGGCCAAAAATTCGGATCAACCAAACCAGCGTCGATCCGTACGTATATACCCACACCACAAGTATAAAAAAATTGATGACAGAGTAAACTGATAATACTTCCTCCGTTTCTTTTTTTTTTCTTTTAACGTGTAGGATCAAGGATAACCGACTAGAGGGGGGTGAATAGGAGGTTTTTAAAGTTTTTAACAAATTAACAATTTATCCAATTCAATGACTTAGTCTAAACAAGTTATGCTCCTAGCTAGGCAATTTAATTACAATAAGCAAGCTAGAAGTATAAGTGCGGAATTGTAAAGACAAGAAATAACCACAAGACACAAAGAAGTTTTTTCCCGTGGTATCGAAGACTTGCCGGTCTTCACTAGTCCACGTTGAGGAAGCTTGACCACTCAAGCCGGCTCCACGAATTAAGCCTTCCTCAATCACTTGGGTTGTTCTTCCTCCGCTCGGAGATGGTGAACACCAACCACTCACAATCTTGCTCGGGTCTTCTCACAAGCTTCACTTGAGAAGATCACCGTGCTTCACCGCCAAGCCGTCTAGGAGTGCGGCAACACCCCAAGAGAATAGATCAACGATCCTCGCTGACTTTACTCAAGTGCCAATGAATCAACTAAAGATGAATGCACTTGATCTCCTCTTAATGAATGCAAGAGTAAATTGGGAGTAGAATTGAATGCACAATGCTCACAAGGGTTGAGATATCTTCAATGCCTTTGTGTAACTTGTCCCTTGTGCGGTTGGGGAGGTATTTATAGCCTCCACCAAACAATTCTAGCCGTTGGGAAGAAGTTCGAAATTTCAACAAATATCGGAACAACCGGCGTGTTAGCATCGGTACAACCGCTATACTCAATGCGATGAACGGCTATGTTACGCATTAAATGCAATCGATATAGCCGTTGGATTTAGTTGCGGTTCATCCGAGCAAACACCGGATCGTCCGATTTGAGTTTTCTAAACCGAGATTTTGCATCGTTTCGGAATTTTACAACCGCCAAATATATTTGAACATCCGTATTGCGGTTCATCCGATTATCGTCTTGATACAGTACCGATTCTCAAAAGAGGTTTTCAACGGAGAAAACACTCGTCTTGTTATTTTGCAACATTGTAATATCATCGGAACAACCGGATGCGGTTCATCCGATTATCTGTGATACGCATGGACCGATTCTCAAAACGGTTTTCAAAGGAGATTACACTCGATCGGTATTTTGCAACACGAAATATCATCGGAACAACCGCGCTTGGTTCAACCATTGCTAAGCCTTCTGGTTCATCCGATTCGAATTAAAGCAACGAATTTATTCTAACATAAATTCAAGCCCAATTTTAAATGCATGCATGATCCTAAGTTGATCCATATGGCACAAGAATAAGCTATCAAGCTACTAGTCGTGATCCCCTTAATAGTACGGCATTTATCCTATAATCCGGTCTACCAACCAATTCTCCTTAGGCCGGTAAAATAGAAAAGGATCCTAGACTATTTGTACCTTGACTTTAAGCCTTGTTGATCTTCACATTTTCCTTTAGCATGCATCCTTGCTTCATCATGTTCATCAAATGGAATTAACCTTGCACATTCTTAGTAAACTTGTTAATCCCATATTCACATATTATCATTAATTACCAAAACCATTTTAGGGGCCTAGATGCTTTCAATCTCCCCTTTTTGGTAATTGATGACAACACACTAATATGTGAGAAAAGTTGTTTTGAATATACTAAGAGTGTATATTCTTTTGAAGTCTTTTGACAGTAAAATAATCTTTGCAATGAGCATAAGTAAATTTTGAGAATTATTTTTCTTGTCAAATCCAATTAAAAGAAGACTCCCCCTAAACGAATGCATATGGATAGTAAATAATTTGCAAGCATATGTAAAGAATTGAAAATTTTAGGCGGAGTTTCTTTTGCATTTATGAACTTGAGGAAGCAATACAAGATAAGATATGTCAAATAATTCATTGCATTGCATAAAAGATAATAAGACATAACCACATTCCACAAGTTCAACAAAAGTTACCAACTATTACAGGCACAAAATAGATCAACAATCAACCAGTTTTACAAAACACATATAAAGGCCATAAGCCCATAGCTCCCCCTAAAACTAAGTCTTCACATTTTCTCCCCCTTTGGCATCAAAGTACCAAAAAGCATCAAACGGGGGTCTGAGAGGAAGAAAGCTGGGTCTGGTGGGCGGGGCGGGAGAAGCGGCGGGGAGTCGAAACCAGTGCGAGGATCCGGAGAAGCCGACGCAGATGGCGCGGGATCCTGAGATACTGAGAGAGTGGTAGGAGCTGGAGCTCAAACTCGATGGGTGCGGTGAGGAGGTGGAGTAGGTCTGTTGTCCTAGGAGAAGGACCCTTGGGCGTGAGGAGGCGGCGAACATAGCGAGGGTCTTGAGAAAGTGTTCTAAGTCATTTAGACCCTCAGACAAAGCTGATATTCTGTTATGAGTCTCATCAAAGAAGTCATTTTGGATAGCTGCCATCGTAGAAAGCCTATGACGAGTCTCATCCTGAAAGGCAGCTTGTTCAGCCTTCATTTCCTGTAAAGTGCTGATAATAGACTGCTGATTTTGAAGTACTTGCGCTAGAGCACTTGCATCAGGCATAGCAGCAGCAGGAGGAGCATCAGCCTCAGTAGGGGCATTCTCAGAGACTTGTTGAGGAGGAATGGCATCTCGTGGTTTATATGGCTTGTGAGTAGATCCCAAACCACCACGGTACTCGATCTTTCTAACAATCAATGCCATGATGTAAGGAGCATAATAAATCCTTTTAACTCTGTCATTCTTGGAGGAGGCTATGCCTTGAAGAATAACATCCACTACATCAAATTTAACTCCCTCCACAATATGATCTATCATGTTCCAAACATGCCCCCGTACTGCATCGAAATTCCCACTCTTAGGGTAGAAAGTATGATTAATTATCACATTAATCATGCTCACTACGCTTCAATCGATAATAGTCCCTAACTTGCATTTAGTGAAGAGTCATAATGCAGCACAAGCGGAACAAGTAGGGTGAACTCTCAAAGATTTTGTCCCAAGAGCGGGATGAATTCTCAATACTCTATAAATTCCTCTTTGGTGCTTTCCACATTTCTGACACCAGTCAGCCATCTAAAAGTCTTCAAGTCGTGAGACATATGCAGTGTGGCATAAAACTGGCGAATGATCTTGTCATCATAATTCTGTTTTATCCCCACAAGATCATGAAGACCCACATTGTAGAAAAGCTGATAGACTCCACTGTATTTGTCCAAGGTATTAATATTATGCCAGTTAATCCATTTATGATCGGCAAATTTCTTGTGCCTATTATATATTTGCTCATACACTTGCTCTTGAAAGATTGTGTGGAATTTTGGATTCAATGTGTCATTCTTGAAGATATTGATTGACATGGCGCTTGATGGCATAGTCATCTGGCGTGAAGATGCAGTCGATAGGAGTCCACGGAGGATCAACAAATCATCATCTTCTGCTGTCCTTGGAGGAACTTCCTCTACTTCTTCTTCTTCTTCTGATTCAGTTTCCTCAATTGATTCACTTCCTGAGCTATTTTACGATTCGGTTTACGGTGGTCTCTTTCCTTTCCTTTTCCCTGCGGTGGAGGTTGAGGTGCGAAGATCTTTGTCTTGGCGATCCTGAGACTTCTTGGATGTTCCTCGCATTCTAGGCATCTATCTGAGAGATTGGAGTGATTAAGATGTCAAGGAAATTTGAATTGAATTGAATTGAAAGAAATGACAATTTACAGTTACTGTCGAGATAATCGGATCATCCGCCGTTATGTGGCGGAGCGTCCGAATATGATCGTTCGCCCTCAAGAACCGAACGTCCGATTGTCTGACGAAAACTAGGGTTGAAGAATTTTGAGATTTTGATGGAATCTAAGAGAGTGAGTGCTAGAACTGGATGCGCAAGGGTCATAGGACACCGGTGAAACACTTTTGCCCAATTAGATTGCTAGATTTCAACGGCATTTTCAAGAAACCCTAAAAGCGCCCGAGTGCTCCAAATGCGGTAAAACTCGAATCAAGAGATGTTTTACCTTGAGATTTGAGGAAGGAGAGCCTTTGGAAATGCAAGGATCGGCGAGAACTTGGAGATCCACCGAGAGAAACACTCGATTTGAGAGAGGGTTTTGAGAGCGCTCGGTGGAGAGAGAAGAACTCGGCGGCCCGAGAAGAAAAGGAAAGCGGTCGAGCATTTGGGTGATAAGGTCAAAGGAAAGCGGACGTTCAGCTATTATAACGCGGATGATCCGCTGCTGCGACGTCTGGTCGCATAACTCGGATGTCTGGGTTGTCACGAGATTTTGATAAGACTCGGATTTCTTTGGAAATTTTGAATAATTGCAAATGATCCTTAGATTTACACTCAATAAAACATCATTTAGGGATCATTATGCATATAATATCTTGAAGATTATATATAAACATAGTTTTATAATTATAGTGAATTTAATATGAGATTTGAGAAATTCTTTTACAAAATACTTAAATAACACCAAATAAAAAGCAATTGTAATAACAAAAATTTAAACAATGTTTGAATAATCTATGACATTTAATTCATTCCTCAATTTGCAAAAGCGGCCTTCATCTAATGGCTTGGTGAAAATATCCGCTAATTGGTCTTGGTTCTTATGTGGCTAATATCAATGTCTCCTTGATCACATGATCTCTCAAGAAATGGTGGCGAATATCTATATGCTTGGTTCTTGAGTGTTGAGCAGGATTATTAGCTATTTTCACGGCACTATCATTATCACACAAAAGAGGCATTTTGTCGGTTTTAATTCCATAATCCATCAATGTTTGCCTCATCCATAGCAATTGAGCACAACAACTTCCCGCGAAACATATTAAACCGGCGGTGGATAGGGCTACGAATTTTGTTTCTTGGATGACCATGATACTAAAGATCTTCCTAAAATTGACAACTACCCGAGGTGCTTTTTCTATCCACTTTGCATCCCGCATAATCGAGTCAGAATATCCAATTAAGTCAAATTTAGCACCTTTCGGAACCAAAGGCCAATGCTAGAGGAATGCTTTAAATATCTTAGAATTCTTTTAACACCATTAAATGACATTCTTTTGGATTTGCTTGAAAGCGAGCACACATACAAACACTAAACATGATATCGGGCCTAGATGCGGTAAGATAAAGCAAACTACCAATCATAGATCTATAAAGCTTTAAATCTACCGATTTACCTCCTCATTTAAGTCAAGATGACCATTTGTTGCCATGGGAGTCTTGATGGGTTTTGCATCCTCCATACCAAACTTCTTGATCAATTCTTTTGCATACTTGGTTTGGCTCACGAAGGTCCCATCTTTGAGTTGCTTGATTTGGAATCCAAGGAAGTAGCTTAATTCTCCAATCATCGACATTTCAAATTCCTAGACATCATATCACCAAATTCTTTGCAAAAATCTTGATTAGTAGACCCAAAATAATATCATCAACATAAATTTGACATACAAAGAAATCATCATCTATAACTTTAGTAAATAAGGTTGAATCAATCTTCCCAATTTTGAATCCTTTTGAGACTAGAAAATCTCTAAGTCGTTCATACCATGCTCTAGGAGCTTGTTTAAGGCCATAGGCGCTTTAGAGAGTTTATAGACATTATTTGGATTTTAGGATCTTCAAAACCGGAGGTTGTTCAACAAATACAAGTTCGGAAATTTTACCATTTAAGAAAGCACTTTTAACATCCATTTGAAATAATTTAATATCAAAGCATGATGCAAAAGCAAGTAATATCCGAATTGATTCTAATCTAGCTACGGGAGCAAAAGTTTCACCAAAATCCAAACCTTCAACTTGTGAATAACCTTGAGCTACCAATTTTGCTTTGTTTCGAACAACCAAACCATTTTCATCTTGCTTGTTCCTAAAGACCCATTTTGTACCAATGACGTTGTGTTCCTTGGGTCGATCCACCAATGTCCAAACTTCATTCGGGTGAAGTTGTTGAGTTCTTCATGCATAGCATTCACCCAATCCGGATCTTCAAGTGCTTCTTCTACATGCTTTGGCTCAATACAAGAGACAAAAGAGTAATATTCACAAAAAGAAGCAACACGAGATCGAGTTTGAACACCTTTACTTACATCACCCAATATTTGGTCTATTGGATGATCCTTAGCAATTGCATTGTGGATTCTTGGTGGTAAGTTAGATGGTTGATCATCTTCCTTATTGTCAAATTGAACTTGGTTTGTAGAAGATGTTGGTGGTTCAGCTTGTGTGGAGGATGATGAATCATCTTCGGGCTTTATGTCACCAATTTGCATATGCTCCATTGCCCTTCTCAAGCCTTCATTGCCTACATCATCCAAATTCTCATGCTCTTCTTGAGAGCCATTAGTTTCATCGAATTGAACATCATGTTTTCTTCAACTAAACGGAGTTTTGTTGAAGACACGATAAACTTTACTATTTGATGAATAACCTAGTAAGAAACCAACATCACATCTACTTTCAAATTTTGATAACCGAACACCCTTCTTTAAAATATAGCATTTACAACCAAAGACACGAAAATAGGAGATGTTCGGTTTTCTTCCTACAAGAAGCTCATAGGAAGTCTTTTTCAAAAGGCGATGTAAATAAAAACGATTTATGGCATGACAAGCGGTGTTAATTGCTTCCGCCAAAAACTATCGGAGTATTATATTCATCAAGCATTGTCCTAGCCATTTCAATTAATGTACGATTTTTCCTTTCTACAACTCCATTTTGTTCCGGTGTAGGTTGTGGAAAGTTCGTGCTTTATTCAAGTTCATCACAAAAGTCTTCAACTTTAGTATTTTGAACTCGGAACCATTATCACTCTGATTTTCTTTATTTTGAAATCAAATTCATTTTGGGCCCTTTTGTAAAGTTTTGAAAATTAGGAGGTTTCACTTTTATCATCTAGGAAGAATACCCATGTATATCTAGAGTAATCATCCACAATAACCAAACAATAGCTATTTCCCCCGATACTCTTATAGGTTGTTGGCCCAAACAAATCCATATGTAAGAGTTCCAATGGTCTAGAAGTTGACATGATACTTTTGGAAGGGTGAGAATTAGCGACTTGTTTACTGGCTTGACATGCACTACAAAGTCGGTTTTTCTCAAACTTCACATCTTTCAAGCCAACAACTAAATCATGTTTGAAAAGCTTTTGAGTTGAATCATTCCTACATGAGCTAGCCTTCTATGCCAAAGCCAACCCAAGGAGGTTTTGCCATCAAACAAGTTTTTAAGCATGAATCATTTGAAGTGAAATCTACCAAATAAAGGTTTCCAAATCTAAATCCTTTAAAAATTAAAGAGTTATCATTTTCATTTGAAATTGTAACACCTTCTTTAGAAAAGGAACAAATTAGTCCTAGATCACATATTTGAGCTACGGATAACAAGTTAAAGTTTAGTGATTCTACTAAAGATACATTTGAAATGGAAAGGTCATTTGAGATAGCAATTTTACCCAATCCAATTACCTTTCCTTTGCTATTGTCACCAAATGTGATTTTGTCCATTCCTTTCCCATTCTCGAATGTGGTGAACATTTTTCTATCACCGGTCATGTGTTGAGTGCAACCACTATCAAGCACCCAATGTTTTCCTTGTAGTTCACCTACAAAACAAGAATCAAGTTCTTTTAGGTACCCAAATTTGTTTGGGTCCTTGGAGGTTAGTGACCAAGGTTTTAGGCACCCAAATAGCATTCTTTTAGCGCCTAAAATTGAAGTGCCAATAAAATGAGCAAGTATTTTACCATCCTTAGTCTTTCTAAGCATATAGCATGAATCATATATACCAAAAGATGCAATTTTACCTTTAGGACAATTTTGTTGCACATGTCCTATTTCCGGCACTTATAGCAATACTTACCATTTTCCCTCACATACCTTGTGGGTTTATTTGCTTCTTCTTACCTTTCTTAGGCACATACCGAGACCTTCCTTGTTGAATGAGCACCTTTGCTCACTCAAAAGCTTGTCTAAGGTGGCCTTACCCTTAAAGCATCTTTCCAAGCTTTTGCTTAGTTTATTGACTTGTTCTTTTAATTCATGGTTCTCAACAATAAGTAAAGGATCACAAGTCTTTGCTAAACTAGCAATTGAATCATCACTAGAGCAACATGGCATGGCAAGTAAATCATCACATGAAGTAGAAATGCTAGACATGGATTTTTCATTTAAAGCAATATCTACTTTAGACATCTCATTCATTAAATCACAAGTAATTCCAATATGTGAATGAGATTTTCAATATTCTTTAAGATGAGAGAATCATGAGCTTTCTTTAGCTCCTCAAAAGAGTCTTTTAGAGAGAGATATTCTTTCTTCAAGACTTTAAATTTTGATTTCTCTTTTCCATTAAATTCATTTAATTCATCAAGCATATCAATAATTCTTCATAAGTTGGTTCATCACTATCAATGGATTTTACCTTATCTCCTTTTGCCATGAGGCATGTAGGAGTGGAGAATAGTGAAGGAGTTTCTTTGATAGCAATGCCAACTAGTCCCTTCTTCTTGGAAGACTCATCCTCATCGAGTCGGAGTCGCTTGATTCATCATTTGAATCCCACTCTCAATGTGAGCTTCATTCTTGCCATCCTTGTGAAGCTTCTTGAAAAGCTTCTTCTTGCCATTATATTCTTTCTTCTTGAATGACTTGTCCTTGTCATCCTTCTTTGCGGGCAACGAGATGAGATGTGTCCCTTTTCATCACAATTATAGCATCGAATGTTGCTATAACTCTTCTTGTCACTTGAATATTGTCCCTTCTTGTATTTGTCAAAGTTGTAGCTTCTATTGGGCGTCTCTTCATGAACTTCTTCATTTTTCTTACAAGGAGTGCATACTCCTCATCGGAATCTTCTCCTTCATCCTCATCATCACTTGATTCCGCTTTGGCCTTGAAAGCGGTAATTTTCTTCTTTGAGGAGGATGTCTCCACGAGCTCTTCTTTGTCCTTCTTGAACAACTCATTTGTGATGAGATTGCCCAAAAGGCCGTTGGTGTCATCCTTGGCAATTCGGGAGAGTTGATGAAGAGCGTCACCAAAGTTTCATATTTGTCAGGAAGAGCCCTAAGCATCTTGCGCACAATATCAACATCGGAAAGGTTAGTCCCGAGGCCTTTGAGCTCATTCACAATGTTGTTGAGTCTTGAATACATCTCATTGATGTTTTCATGAGGCAACATTATGAATGTCTCATATTTAATCCGAAGCCTATGCAATTTGGCTTCTTTGACCGTGGATGTACCCTCATGGATTTCAGAGAGTTGTCCAAATAGCATGGCGGTTTCCAAATTGCTCACTCTATTGAACTCATCCGCGTTCAAAGCGCCAAAGAGAGCATTCATAGCTTGGGCATCTAAATGAGAGTTACGCGTGTCTTGATCCGTGGGTTCAAGTGGATTAAGAGGCATAGTGTAACCATCATTTACGATTTTCCAAATGCTTGGACTCATGGCCTTTAAAAGATTGACATTCTAATTTTCCAATAAGCATAATTTGTGCCATCAAAGAGTGGAGCCCTTCCTAAAGCCATTCCTCACTAGCCATCCTTGCTCTCCTAGGCGGTTAAGTCCAACAACGGAGAGACCAAGCTCGATACCACTTGTAGGATCAAGGATAACCGACTAGAGGGGGTGAATAGGAGGTTTTAAAGTTTTAACAAATTAACAATTTATCCAATTCAATGACTTAGTCTAAACAAGTTATGCTCCTAGCTAGGCAATTTAATTACAATAAGCAAGCTAGAAGTATAAGTGCGGAATTGTAAAGACAAGAAATAACCACAAGACACAAAGAAGTTTTTCCGTGGTATCGAAGACTTGCTTGGTCTTCACTAGTCCACGTTGAGGAAGCTTGACCACTCAAGCCGGCTCCACGAATTAAGCCTTCCTCAATCACTTGGGTTGTTCTTCCTCCGCTCAGGAGATGGTGAACACCAACCACTCACAATCTTGCTCGGGTCTTCTCACAAGCTTCACTTGAGAAGATCACCGTGCTTCACCGCCAAGCCGTCTAGGAGTGCGGCAACACCCCAAGAGAATAGATCAACGATCCTCGCTGACTTTACTCAAGTGCCAATGAATCAACTAAAGATGAATGCACTTGATCTCCTCTTAATGAATGCAAGAGTAAATTGGGAGTAGAATTGAATGCACAATGCTCACAAGGGTTGAGATATCTTCAATGCCTTGTGTAACTTGTCCCTTGTGCGGTTGGGGAGGTATTTATAGCCTCCACCAAACAATTCTAGCCGTTGGGAAGAAGTTCGAAATTTCAAGAAATATCGGAACAACCGTGTTAGCATCGGTACAACCGCGCTATACTCAATGCGATAATTGGCTATGTTACACGCATTAAATGCACCGATATAGCCGTTGGATTTAGTTGCGGTTCATCCGAGCAAACACCGGATCGTCCGATTTGAGTTTTCTAAACCGGAGATTTTGCATCGTTGCGGAATTTTACAACCGCCAAATATATTTGGAACATCCGTATTGCGGTTCATCCGATTATCGTCTTGATACGGCCGATTCTCAAAAGAGGTTTTCAACGGAGAAAACACTCGTACTGTTATTTTGCAACCGCTGTAATATCATCGGAACAACCGGGATGCGGTTCATCCGATTATACGCGCGGTACAGCCGATTCTCAAAAACGGTTTTCAAAGGAGATTACACTCGCACTGGTATTTTGCAACCGCCGAAATATCATCGGAACAACCGCGCTTCGGTTCAACCGCTGCTAAGCCTTCGGTTCATCCGATTCCAGAATTAAAGCACTGAATTTATTCTAACATAAATTCAAGCCCAATTTTAAATGCATGCATGATCCTAAGTTGATCCATATGGCACAAGAATAAGCTATCAAGCTACTAGTCGTGATCCCCCTTAATAGTACGGCATTTATCCTATAATCCGGTCTACCAACCAATTCTCCTTAGACCGGTAAAATAGAAAAGGATCCTAGACTATTTGTACCTTGACTTTAAGCCTTGTTGATCTTCACATTTTCCTTTAGCATGCATCCTTGCTTCATCATGTTCATCAAATGGAATTAACCTTGCACATTCTTAGTAAACTTGTTAATCCCATATTCACATATTATCATTAATTACCAAAACCATTTTTAGGGGCCTAGATGCTTTCATAACGGCATCCAAAATGTAATATATAATATATAATATTTTTAACAACAAATTTAATTATGTAGCTTTTATATAGTCAACCTACGTATTTTTAACATATTAATGGTCAAAAAGTTTGATATCACATATTCTAGAACGTTAAATAAAAAAGAACGAATAGAGTAATATTTAATTGCAGATGTTGACATTGATAATGCAATATTCCATAAATCAATATCTCTCTCTCAGTAGTTTTCTGGTTGCTCTTTGTCACAGAGTAATGTACGAGCCGCATCACATGCGGATGCAAGTAAGGTAAGCCCCAGGGATTCCTCCTAGAAGGTCTCGGTACATTGCACACCGGGAAAGAATAACAAAAGAAAAATGAGTACATATACTTACAGAACGAATAAGAATTCAGATGTTTTACTGTGCTCACATACTCCTCACCATTTTTTTTTCCTGCGGCTCCTAACCACTCGTTTTCCTTTTCTTTCTAGCCACACATCTCCTAGCCACTTTATCACATAGACACTGCATACCACCCGATCCTCATTTCACTTTCCTTTTCCCCACCTGCCCACTGAAGCAATGGAGAAGGGCGGGAGAAGTCGCTAGCGCTGAGGGGACCGATGTTGGCCTGGCTGCTGCTCCCGCGTAGCCGCAAGATGTTGCCACCGCCTCTGCCGCTGAAGCAGCTCGGTCAGTACCTACCAAAGCCACTCGTCGGCCGATTTGGAAGCCTCCGCCCACTATGGAAGCTTTTTTGTGTGCAACTTGATCCCATTTCCCCTTCCTTTTCTTCTTATTTTTGTTGTAAAACTGGTGAATTGTTGTGGGTATGGTGCTGTGGGCATAGTGAGTGTCTTGCTTTGATATGTTGCGATCCTTTGGAAAAAATGTTATGTCACATTGAAAATAATATTGCATACTGTTCATTGAAATATTGCATCCGTAGAAAAAAAAATGCTACATCTGTGGAAAAAAATATTGCATACTGTTCGTGACGATGTTGTAATTTTTTCAATGTGTTTTTTTTCCAAGATGTTTTGTTTTGATTTGTGATGTTGCAACCGTTGTTCCGGAATGTTGCAACCGTTGTTTGAAGATGTTGCATACAGTGACGTTACAACTGTTGTTCAGGGATATTACATACAACGATGTACATAACTAGCGTCCAGATCGTACGTCTGAACGCTAGTTGCGCTCGTAACAAAATTGACAGGTGGAATCTTTTCCTGTCTGACCTTGATCGAAGTAGCACATTGTGCCCCCGCGAAACCTGGTCGTTATTTTACAGGCGTTTCAGGCCTGTTGTTTTCTTGGAGCAATCTATTTAGTATGGAGCAAATTTGAGTCGACACCACCGTCATACGGGGACAATATCCATTAAATACTCCATTGCAAACCGTCGCCGTCGCATGCAGCAAAAAACCAATTCACATGCGTCAGCATCCGCTACGTGATATAAAATTCTCTAACTACAGATCAGCGCGAACGATCATATCGATCCCGGAAATCTCCCGTTCTGCGTGCCGTGTGTCATCATCGCATCGCACCATATCATGCATACTGTAACCTGTCTCGATACCCTGGTCTTCTCTGTCTCCCCACCTTTTGTTGCTTTTGCCAGGGTCTTAACTATTTAGCGTAATCCATCAATCATGCATCGTCATTTTGGTTAACTGTTTAATCTGATCGGCTGGAGAAGTTAGACTTTGCACCCTCCCTACCTTGGATATCTCCAGACGTTTTCTGATCCATCCAGGATGTAACGAGCGTAGCAGTGCGTAGAAGAACATACGTACGGTGCCGCTAGCTTTGTTTTTAGAGTATAAGGTAGGCTCACATATCCAATGCACAGTGTACTCACGCCATATATACACGTGCGTGTTCCTTGTACATACTTGGAATATTTGCGTGTGTGTTCGTGTGTTCCCTGTACTATACATACTGAGAATATTTACAGAGGCATCAACGTCTCACGAAAGGTAAGCACGCGGTTTTTCCCCACTAAACTCGCACGACATAGGCACTCAATTTTATTCAGGTAAGGAGCAATGTCGAGCAGGCCTCAAACGCTGACACACCTGGGTCTACCCAACTGACCAGTCGTCGGTTCTCCTAGCTTTGTTTCTACTTTGACAGGGAAAAAAAAAGCAAATCCCGAGCAGAGACGTGCGTACTGGCTATGCTAAATTGCCGTTCGGTCATCATCAGAGGAATGCACGAGAGAACTGTGGTCCTGTTTGGTACAGTTTCTGCTTTGACTTTTGAGTGAGAAAAGTCAGAAGTTGTGCCAAACGGTTGGCTTTTTTTCTGGCTTTCACAGGAAGCTCAAAGCTGTCAATACATATGGAAGCCAAAAGCGAAAAGCCAGTGTTGAGGTGCTTCCCACAGCTTCCCACCTCCAGCGTTCCAAGAATACTCCCAGACTTCGCAGAAATTACCCACCTCATACCTAGTATTTAAAGCAATCTTGCCTGTTCGCCTTCCCACTGACATATTCGATTGAGTCTACTTAAAATTCTAAGTTACAATGAGCACAAGCAAAAAAAAATTATCATTGCAACAATGGTTTTGCATAATTTTATTCGAGATAGTGCTTTGATTGATAATGATTTTGCTCGTACAAACAGGAATGATGATTATGTAGACGGGGACATGTCCACTAACCTCAGCGCACATGATGATACAGCTGTTATGGATGATGTTGATATGAACGGCCTCCGTGACGCTATTGCAATAGCTTTGGTAGCATGACGATAGGATAGATGGAAGATATATGCAGTATTTTGTATGTAGTACTTGCCAATTTAAACTATGTATAAGGGACTGATGTTCTAGTCCAGATTATTTTCACACGCTTTCTGAAGTTTTATTGTTAAATACTGTTAAATGTTCTTAAATGTCGTTAAATGTCGTTTAATGTTGTTAATTTAGTTAAACGACATCAAATAAGTCATTACTGTCCTCATGAGCATTTCGGATATTTCATATCTTGAAGTCGCAATTACCTACCTAAAAGCGATACCCAAACACCAAATCGAAAAGACAGACATTCAAATTTCGCAAAAAAAAGCCTCACACACCGTCGGGCGCTTTTAAAAAACCACAGTTGTGCCAAACAGGGCCTGTATCTCTTAATCTTTGCTTCCTTTTTGCTCGATCTGTCGCTTAGCGTTACAGATCGAGGCCAATAATCACCAGATTGTGACTTAGCTCCCACCCCAGTACACTGCATCTGCACGTATTAATTGTTTCTGCCTATGTTACTGTGTACGTACGTACTACTATATGACAAGAGTAATAGAACTACAACGTTAGTCGTAAATTAGCGGCTCGATTATGGCGCTAATGCATGACGTGGTGTTAATGTCATTATCTGCGTGATTTTTTTTTTCAAGCTCATCTTCTAGTGGAAGAAACCTTAGCGCGCACCTTCCCGTCATCCATGCATGGTCAAAACAGTTTAGTCCATATGTCTCAGGACAACTTCCAAAAGTTAAACAAACATTTCCATGCACCATATATTATGCATCTTGATCTACCGAAACATATCGCACCAGCAAGACCCGTTTTATAATAATACGCTAATCACTGACCATCAACTGGACGTCTTATCGTCTATGCATCCATTTGGGAATTGTTAATTAGGCGCAACAAACAGCGTCCAGGTGCAGTGTATCCGTACGGCCCAAGCTTTGGAGCGCTTTGCTAATTTGCCTTTTCATGGGCAGGAGCAAGTAGCGGTCTGACCAGACGAGCTATTCTGATGTGGCCTTTGACTTGGCTTAATTTGCGGCTTCGAGTATCGGAGTTGCCCGGAACGTAGTTCTAGCGGATAACTCTTTTTTTCTCCGTTGCTTGATCGGTTTTGGCTTTGACCATGTGCATCAATCGCATTGGCATTATATTCTGGATCTGTCCATATGACATGTGACAGTTTTTAGTAGTGAAAAACAGTCATTTTTCTGATTGTAGGATCAAAATCCGGTGGACAAGATCCCCCCTCTGTATCTACCTCATCCCCTTCCCTTCCTCCATTGAATCCCCGATCAACTCGATTCGTCCAAGCGGAGCTCCTCCACGCCGCTCCTGCTCCTCCTGTGCCTCCCCTGCCGCCACCTTCTTCCCCATCTCTGGCGACTACCACCGCTGGATCCGCTATCACCACAATTATCTCCTAATTTAAAGTTGATTCCTGTCGCCTCCACCACCACCGCCCTCCTCTGACACTCGGCCGGCCCTCTCTCCCTCTATAGCTGGTCCCAGTGAACCAAAAAACCTAACCTTATGAACCCTAGCTCTAATCCGCCGAAGCCCGCCCTAACTCGCCATCAGAGAAGACGATGTTGCTTGCCGAAGTACGAATCTCCAAGAAAAATTGTAAGGTCAAAAATTCGACCGTTTTCCCTTGAAAAATATACAATAGTTTTTTTTAGTAATTTCATATATTCTTCGTTAATTATGACATCATTTTCTAATTAGGCTAGCATCTGATCTTACCACTACGTACGTAATCGGACATTCTGGTTCCTAGCTAGTCTGTTGCACCCATCCCATGGAGCTACAGTTCTAAAATAACTAGCATGTGTTTGCATGTGATGACATGATGTGCATAAAAATATCAAAATAATTCGTCAAATAGCCACTCATGATTTCTAGAATGAAAAGTGCTTCTATTATTCCTAAGAAAGGAGCCAGCCATTCCCTGCCTTACTAAAATCCTTAATAAAATGCAGTCCATTTGAACAGGAACAATACTATACGCGTCATTTCAGTATGCATGAAGTTTCTTACTAGGTTAGTATAGTACGTATTACAACACTTCTTGGCAGCTGGTAGGGGACATCCGAAAAGCCGCTTCTTTATGGGGTCGATCTCTCGGTTCCTGCCTTCCTCGCAATGTTAGCACATGTTTAGCTTCTAGAAGGTCTGCGTGTGTTGCCCGGAAAATAAATTAATGGTCCCGTGGACCTCACATTAATTGCGCATGGCCATGCCTCGCAGATGATCTGGTTGGTATCTGCTGTCCTTAGATGAGGACCTATGCTTCCAGAAGGAAGCGAAGAGCTGAAAGAAACCTTTGCCTGAAAACCAACAGACAGATATGACAATTTTTTTATAATGGAAGAAAAACTCTCTCAGTCTATGCATAAAGGATGCACATAACTCAATTTATTACAGAGTTTAAAATACCAAAATAACAAAAAATAAAATAAAATAAAAATGGCTCGAAGCTTTACAACCAAATGACGATTAAAAATTAAACTCAATCATTATAGTGACTACTACCACCATAAATATTGAAGATTTACTTCCTCATATACTCCAAGACGACGCTTCCAACCAATATAGACTCTCTTTAGACCGGTTTCCGCATAATTGATCAAGACAGATACGACATGAAATGCTAATGATAGTAATCATATCAGGATTTTTTTGTGTGCGGAAGTAATCGTATCAGGATTGATGTAACGTAGAGGACCACCTGTTTACATTCATCTGATTTAGGAGAACAGCAGTAGTACAAGTACTGTCGTGTTTTATATGAAAGTACAAGTACTGTCGGGTGACTGCATTACAGGCTCGAGTTCTTTTTCCTCGTGTATTTGTTTTGTTTTTGGCCCAACAATCACAACGCTAGAGAAATCGAAGTCACATTAAGCCCACATAACTAGAAAACCGAAGGCCCATATAAAAAAACACCTCGTGGTCGTGGGATTTTTTCCTCCTCCCTCTCTCCCGGCCCTCCGCCGTTGCCATATCAGCAGCCTCTATCTCAACACGTTCACTCCGTTACATCCCTCGGCCTTCCACTCGCGGGAGGTTTCTTATCGCCAAAAAAACCCCACCCGGAGTAGCGCTACCCAGAAGCCCTCTCCGTCCCCGGCGAAGCCGCGCACGTCGATGAGGCCGTCGCCCATGGCGGCGCGGGCGGCGGGCGGCTGCTCCTCGGCGGCGCTGGCCTTCTTCCACCTCCGCCCCCTCGGCCGCGCCGTCCGCCCGGCCGCCGCTTTCGCCGGCGGGCACTTCTCCTCCCTCTATGGCGGCTGCAGGGGCCGCCTTGCCCATAGCCTCGTCGACTCCGTCCTGGAGGAGCTCCGATCTCGGAGGCGTGTTCGGGTCTCGGCAAAGTAACGTACCTTTCACATTCTATAGAGACTCTTCTGCCCATAAATCACTAGCGATACTTAGGTGCCAGTGCATTGTTTGTGTTGTATGTCTGGGATGTGACTTTAACTACGAAGCATATTGAGTTGAGGAGCTTGGAATTGGATTATTATGACTGCTAGAAGTTGTTTGGATCACTGGAATCTGTGGAACAGGCAATTTTGAGCGATCATGCGCGCTGCTTAGGAAGGAGACGCCTGATATGCCTTTTGATAAACCACTTCAGTTGATTCATAATGAACTTGTGAGAAATTGTTTTATTATTTCATTGCTAGTATTCTTAGGATTTGCTTCTGTAAACAGTGGAGTTATGAACAATAATAATCATCCATTGCTTTGGTCTATTGGACTTAAGGAGGCTGAGCTGTTTTTAGATGACGTGCTTGTGGGAAAGGTGAATACGCTTTGCAGCAATTGTTCTGGATAGATATGCTCACTGCAATTTGTACTGTAGTACGAAGATAGGTTTTGTTGTGGATGTGTAGACAGCTAATGTCCGAGACCATTTTATATGGGAAATATATCGTGCTGCTTTCTAGTAGCAATGTAATAAGGGCTTTAGATACAATCACAAGTTCACAACGACAAATGAGGGTGTTTCAAGAAGTAAAAAACCCGGCCGGTAACCGGTTTACCGGCGGGCGGCGGTAAAAAAAAAACCGGCCGAAAATTCTTTGATTTCAAATTTGAATTTTTGATTCCATAATGTCCTTCCCCAGTTGGTTTAGGCATTGTTATGCTATATTATCTAGTGAAACATTGGTTTTTAGTATATTTAGCATTTATAATATACAAAAGAGCCTTTGATGCTCTTTGGATGCTCCATCCTGTCATGGTGGCTTTAGACAGCAGCACATGCCATTGCCTCCCTCTTGCATAGTGAATTGCTAATCAATGGACCAAAATGCCCATAGCCAAAAATATCTTGAGAGCCTTAGAGATAAGGCAAGAGCATAGTGGTCATTAACCAGCCACAAGGGAAGCCAGCTCTAGAGAGTGAAGCTACCAAGGAAGACTTTTTATGTACAACTTAAAACACTTTCTCATTAATATTTTGCATTATTCCAAATTTAAATTAGCTAATTACCATTTTTCACCATTTTCCGGTATTTTCGTCGGTTTTCCCGGTTACCGGCCGGTAACCGGTCCGGAGAAAACCAAGGTTTAAAATTTGAAATTCAAATTTGGTCCGTTTTTTAATTTCCGGTAACCGGCCGGTTACCGGTACTAGCCGTCGGCCGGGAACTTCCCCGGAAACGGGATTTCGATCCCTGGGTGTTTCCTTTTCTTTACTTTTTGCATGTTGCCAAGATGTTTAGGATTAGTTCTGAAATTTTACATAAGGATTTTTAGTTTTGCTATGATTTCTAATTGTTTGGTTTAACCACTTAAAAATATACTGAAGCTTACTATTGGAATTCCTTCTTTTTCAGGATAGGACTGCATGGCACAAAGGAACTATCTGACCATAAAATAGATAGGATAACATTACAAAAAGGATTGCTGCTTGAATTTCACAAAGATTCTGAGAGATCTTTGCTTGCAGTTGTAGAAAGGCCCGACGGAAAGAAAAACTGGATGGTGACTGACCAGGTCTCGAAAAAAGAATAACTATAGTTTATCCAATAGAATAACCAGTGTCTAGTGAATTTATTTCCAAGCATATATTTGTAATTGTTTTTCGCAAATGGAGAGTCATTATGGACTTCATAATGACATAGCTGTTTTACTTTGGTACAGAATGGTATCTTGTCTTCTATAAAGCCCCAGCAGGTTACATATGTTGTACCTGGTGTCATGAATTTTGATTGTTCAAGAATAGCTGAGTTTCTCGAGAAAGCACAAGATCTTTTGGTAAGAAACATTGCATCTGTAAGTGTAGTAATGTACTAGGTATAATGTGCATCGTGACTGATCATACGATTTGCTACAGGACCCTACTGTTTTGGAGTGTGCCTGGATGGAGCTTTCTGAGAAGGATAAATCAGTAACAGTTGAGGACTTCGCAGAGGTCAGAGGTTCACTAAATTTGTCTGATTTTCTATTCGTGTCTTTCCATATTCAAATTGATTTGTCTGATTTCCTATCCATGAATTTCCATATTCAAATGTGATTCTTGTGGTTTTATCAGATAGTTTATGGTAGCAAGGAGTCTCTGGAAAGCTATTGTGCACACTTCTTATTATCAAGGGATATAGTATATTTTGTCAAGGTAGAGAGCAGAGGTTCTAACATGTACCTACCTCGCCCACCTGCTCAGGTACATTTTTTTAAATATATGCCTGTTTTACTTCTTGTGATGCGCATTCTTAATTAGTCGGCGACCTCAGTAATGTTTCAATAATACCTTTTGACAAGTAAGATTGCACATGTTTAATAAGTAGCACCATCTAGGAATTTTGTGTCTAGTTGATCTTGGTATCAATGGCAGATCCGGATTCTTTACCTGTCGGGTCGATTATACTACCTGTCGGGTCGATTGTAGAATTTACATGTCTTGTGGTGTCAATTCTATAAAATGACCTTTTTTGTGGTTCTAAAAATGTTAAGGGTAGTAGTGTAATGTGCGGTAGAAGTGTAATAGTCATGTAAGTGTTAAGGGTAGTTCTCTTCTCTCACAAATCTAACAGAAAAAAACAATGGGCCTTTTTGCAAAAAAATGTTGTGAGGTCACGTGAGCCACCCCACACTGCTCTGTGTTCCTCCCCCTCTGCCTGGTTTGTTTTAGGAACCTCATGGACAGTTTCTTTGGCTGATTATCGTTTCTAGTTTTATGACAATTCAATTCGTTGTCTTCTCTTTCAAGCCTGTCCGTTTGAGCCCATGGTGGTTTGTTGAAGAGCATGGTTTTGCATAAGTTGACATGTGGATGTATGAATTAGCATTTTGACCTCTGGATGCTGATTTTTGTATCAGTTTCCAGTATAAAACCTAATACAAGTCTCAGTACATGGTGACAGGGAGGGAACCATAAGCTCCTTGGAAGATAATTTTTGGGTCCACTGTGTTCGTGCTCATCTATTTCCTGTGATTTGTATGATTGGATTCTCCTATGATACGTGAAGTTCGCAGTTGCTAATCTGGCATGTTTTGCCAGCAAACTATTTGATTCAAGTATACATATCCATAAATTGTTATTTTCGCTCATTTTTCTGTAATTAGTCCCCGCATTGTTGTATTGGTTGGTAGACTTATGTTTATCATCTGGTAGTAGGTGGAGGAACTTTTACGACGAAAACTTGCTAAAGAGGCAGCTGAGAAGGAACTGGAAGAATTTGTCCACTTGCTCAAGTCCGCCAAAGGATTGCCTCTAGACTCTAAGCCTCCTAAAAATTCATGGTTGATGGAAGAGAAAGTCAGGCAAAAAATTGAGTCGCTTCAGGCATACACAGTTGATGCATGTGACGATGAACAAAGAAGAATGGCAGGAAATGTAATATATCCAGTTCCACTAACATTATTTTGTCATGCATAATCATCATATATAAGTTTTTGCGGTTTGAGTACATCAGTGTTGTTCTGTTGGATATCCAAAATCCTTGTGACTATCATCATGTTAGCTTATTAAGCATAGGTCTTTCAAAAAAAAAAAGGCTCAAAATTGTTTTTTTAATCTAATATCATTCTTTACTGCAGGAAATATTTGAGTTTTCCTTTCTTGCTGATGTTTGCCAACATGGTTGTTAATGTAATGGCAGATTCTGAAGTCTATGGGGTTCTCAAGGACATCATCAGCTGCTCTAAAACTCCTTATAAATGTTGGATACTTGCCTGTGCATGTCAATCTTGATCTTTACAGGTATGATGTTTGCACCGGGTACACTGGGGAAGTTTTGTCAGCTGCTGAGGAACTTCTGGCGAACTGCCCTGATTCAGATAAGGTATATTTAGTTACTGCTCATGCTTTTCATATATGTATATCATTCAAGATTCAACATCTCTGGCATTCTCTTTTCAGCATGTCAGGAAGGATCTTTCAACTTTGAAAGTGTATGCCATTGATGTAGACGAGGCTGATGAAGTATGTTTCTATTTCTTCTGCCCTTGCATCTTTAGCACGAGATTGGGTAATATAATTTAGCAGTAGTGCCCACATATAAATCCATTAAACACTGGGATTTTTTTGGTAACTCAGCTTGATGATGCACTAAGTGCAACAAGACTATCTGATGGTAGGATAAAGGTCTGGATACATGTTGCAGACCCAACATGCTTGGTTCAACCCCGGAGCATCATTGACAGGTTACTGTTGCGTCTCCTGTTCTAGCCTTTCTATCAGTAGTATCTTATATTAGGAAGAAAACCTTTTTTTCCCCACAGGGAAGCAATGCACAGAGGAACCTCGATCTTTTTACCAACTGCTACCTTCCCAATGTTCCCAGAGAGACTTGCCATGAATGCTATGAGCTTGCAACAGGGTAAAGATTGTAAATCTGTAAGCGTATCTGTGATTTTGCAGCCAGATGGAAGGTAACCTTCCACTATTTTGAGAGGGACTTTGTTTTTCTTTTATAATAAGAGCATAACAAAGTTGTTAACATTTTATTTGTGCTGTGCATAGTATTGCAGAATATACTATAGAGAATTCAGTCATCAAACCTACCTACATGTTAACATATGAGAGTGCAACTGAATTGCTGTACATGAACCTGGAAGAAGAGGAAGAACTGAGGGTTCTTCAAGAAGCTGCTTCAATTCGTGCACAATGGCGTCGTAGCAACGTAAGTACTAAACAGTCCTCTGTTATTTACTGTTTTATGTTTAATCCATTCACGAGTCATTCGGGGTTAGCAAATGAAAGCACAACACACCATAATTGTAATTTTCTTAGAATGAGAAAAAAAGATCAACACGACATCAGTGGCTGATTAATATTCGTACTGTTATACTGTTAGGAATTATGTGCATCTATTCAAGAGGACCAATAGGCAATATATACGGAGTACAAAGGGAGGTTACAGATAAGGAAACCAAATAAGATCTAGAAGATCTAGAGTCCTACTCTAACATCCCCCCCTCAAACTCATGGTGTATCACACACACTTAGTTTGGAGAGAAAATACAAATGTTGTGCCCTAGTCTGTGGCTTCGTAAAGAAGTCAGGAATCTGTAGTTCTGATGGCACAAACTGTAAAGCAAGTACTCCCTCCTGCGCCTGTGAGCGAGTGTATGAAGCATCCACACCAATATGCTTGGTGAGCTCATACTTCACTGGGTCTCGAGCAATACTGATAGCACATGTACTGTCAGACAAAAGAGTCGTAGTCTCACCACAGGTACTCCAAAATCTGCAAGTAGCCACCTCAACCAAGTAACCTCTGCTGCCACTGCTGCCATAGCTCTCAACTCGGCCTCTGCACTCGAACGGAATCGCATCGCTTCTTAGTCTTCCGTGCAATCGGGAGGAGCCAAGAAAACACAAGAAGGTAAAGAGAACGACGATCGGAAGGATCACTAGCCCAGTTGCATCGAGTACGCTGAAGTCAGAGCGAGGTGGAGCTAGGGAAAAACAAACGACGAGAGATAGTCCCACGCAAGTAGCGAGGAACACGAAGAAGGTGACTGTAGTGAATATGGGTAGGACGGACCATGAACTGACTCAAGATGTGAACAACATGAACAATATTAGGACGAGTGCTCACAAGGTACACCAAACTCCCAATAAGATGATGATATCGAGTAGGATCCTCAAGAAGATCGCCATCAGTGGCACGAAGCTGGAGGGATAGCTCCATAGGAGTCTCAGCAGTGCGAGTATCAGTCAGACCAGATCGGTCAAGAAGATCCTGGACATACTTCTGCTGGGAGAGGTAGTAGCCCTCAGGCATGGAACCTCAATCTCAAGAAAGTATGTAAGAGAACCAAGATCAATCATCAAAAACTGCCCACTGAGAT
This sequence comes from Hsuehochloa calcarea, assembly GCA_036346395.1. Taxonomy (NCBI): domain Eukaryota; kingdom Viridiplantae; phylum Streptophyta; class Magnoliopsida; order Poales; family Poaceae; genus Hsuehochloa; species Hsuehochloa calcarea. Next base: position 73,991,532 of record CM070594.1, on the reverse strand, counting down.
GCTTCTACACATATGTGACGAAGGAGGAATCATCACCAGTGATGAGCATGTCATCAACATATAGAAGAAGCAAGTGTCCCACCCCGAGATGAGACATGAACAAAAAGAGCAGGATCGTGGGAACTGACAATGATACCAACAGCAGTAATCACTGAGGTAAAACGTGCAAACCAAGCACGAGGAGCCTGTTTGAGGCCATAAAGAACACGACGAAGACGACAGACATGCCCATCAGGAACAGAATACCCAGGTGGTGGCTGCATGTAGACCTCCTCATGCAAAACACCATTAAGAAAAGCATTCTTAATATCCAGCTGAGAGATAGACCACCGGCGAACAGACGCAACCGCAACAAGAGTGCGAACAGTGGTCATATGAGCAACAGGGGCAAACGTCTCATCGTAGTCCCGACCATACGCCTGCTGAAAACCGCGGGCCACAAAGCGAGCCTTGTAGCGCTCAATAGTACCATCAGATCGGGTCTTAATCTTGTACACCCACTTGCACGTGATCGGACGAGCATGCACAGGGGCCGGTACAATATCCCAAGTCTCCGTATGACGAAGAGCATCAAGCTCTTCTGCCATAGCGAGCTATCACTCAGAATAAGGAGCAGCCTCATGATAAGAACTAGGCTCAGTGACAGAGAGAGCATGGGCTATTGGAGCAAAACCAAGGCGATCTGGAGGTCGAAGGGATGCCCGGTTACGAAGGATGTAAGGAGGAGCATCACCAGGAGGATCAGATGTGGGTGTCGGCAAGATACAAGAAGAGGAGACTGGTGAAGGACGAGGACGTCTGGAGTAGTGAACACCAGAGAAACGAGATGATGGTGCTGTGGGGACCAGAGACGGTGCTGTAGGAGACACTACCGAAGGCGGAGGTACAGAAGGAACCACTGGAGGCAGACCAGGGGAAGACTGTGAAAGTGGAGAAATGGGTGAAGAGTCTGAAAGAGTCAACCATGAAATCGACTCAACAGTGGAAACAGGAGAAGAAGCCGAATCTCGATAGAAGAAAGGTTGAGATTCGTCAAAGACAACGTCTCGTGAAATCCTGATCCGTCGAGTAGAAGGATCCCAGCAACGATAACCCTTATGCTCAGAACTATAACCAAGAAACACACTCAACTGACTGGGCCGATAGTTTAGTGCGCTCACGAGGCTGCAGTAGAACAAAACAAGTACAATCAAAAACACGAAGGTGGGTGTACTGGGGGGCTCGAGAGTAGAGACGCTCTGTAGGACTGACACCCTTAAGATCAATGGAAGGCTTACAACCCTGACAAAACATGGTCGTGTCAACAGTAACACGTCCTAGAACACCCTGACGAACTAATGAAGAAAGGCGGGAACCACACAAGTGACCTAAACGGTGATGCCATTGCACAAATTCGCCAGAGGTGGTGGCAGCAGCGGCGGGGGAAGTAGACGTAGGGGTGACAGGAGCAACTGAAGTGGACGGAAGATGTAGGCGATCAAGGATGTAGAGACCCTGACGATCCCTACGGCCGGCCAGCCAAGTCACCGCCCCCACTCATCGATCCTGAATGAAACAGGTGTGAGAGTCAAAACCAACCCTACAACTGAGATCGGTGAGCTGACCCACCGAGAAGCTGCATGGTAAGCTGGGGAACATGGGAAACAGCTGGAACAGAAAAATCAGTGGACAAAAGAGTGACCTGACAGTTAGGGATGGCAATTGTTCCCGATTACCCGCGTACCCGCGGGCGAATACCCTAATGGAGGTGGGTATGGACGTCTTTCTTTGCCCACGGGCATGAAAACGGGCACAATTCCTAGCCCATCGGGTAAACGGCATGGGCATGGGTAAGCTCCACCCGTACCCGCTTCGCCCGATTACCCGTAATCTACCCACATGTGTAAGGAACTATGTCAATTTGTATTTGTATTTTATTTGTTGAACTTGATTAGTTGTCTTATCGAACATGATATGTGAATTGTGATGAACTTTATTAGTTGTTGAATGTGTGATGCACCATTGATGTGTGAATTATGATGAACTTGATGTATGCATTGCTCGCGGGTAACGAGTATGTCCGCGGGCGATGGGTACCCACAGGCGGCGATGCATTATTCACGGGTAAGCGGGCATGCCATGCGACGGTATGGGTGAGGTTTTTCGCCATCATCCTTCGGGTATGCCCGTGGGAATTCGGTCGCGTGTATGGATATGGGCGAGCACTACCTGCACTACCGCGTCCGATTGCCATCCCTATCGACGGTGACAGATGAGAGAGTACCGCAACCGTCTCGAACAGAGATGGGAAAAATAGGTCCTCTGAAGTGAGAGATGTGGAATCGTGTCATGTGGAAAAGAGAGCCAGGCGGAGTTCGGATCCGGCTGAGGACAGACGTTGGCTCGGCGACATAGTGACTCACGGCAGAGTCGCAAGGCGAGGGGCAGAGGCGATAGTGAAGCATGGGCCAGGGTGAGTTGTCAGGTAGGATCAGTATGGAGAGCGTCGGAGGATCGAGGTAGAGAGTCCGCAGAGCTGGAGGCAACGGGATGTCAACGAGAGTGACTGAGAGGGATGAGGTCCGTGCTTAGGCAAGGATTGGAGATTGCCAAGGTTGGTGCTGGAGCTTGAGTGCGAGAGTTGGCACTGTCCAAGAGAAGGGAATGAGGCGAGATAGTCAAGTTGACGTGATGCTAGAGGGAGACGGTGCAAGACGACATGACACTTCGGATGAGTTCAAGCTGAAGAGGATCGTGCTCAAATGAGAGCGCTGATTGCTGGGAGACAGGAAGCCGTGACAGGTTGTGATGACTTAGAGGCTGAGCCAGCCTAATAGGTGCCGTCGAGGCGAATCACGTGGCCAAGAAGAGTAGCCATTGAGTAGAAGTGTAGAGGATGATAATCAAGTGGGAGGATGAGACTGGCAACGTAAATGTGATGAAAGCATGATTGGAGGAGTAGGAGTGGAGGATGAAGGAAGGCATTCCGAGGATTAGCCATGGCCAAATAATAGCGTCATGTTCAGGAGGCAGAAAGGCCGATGAAAGATCATTTAGACGCTAGGAGAGTTGACAAGTAAATAGACAAGTTGATCAACTAGCTTCATGGTCAATTGACCTACTTAGCTTGCGCCACAATGCCCATACAGAGGAGGTGGCACTGGACATTTCTGCGCTGAACGTGTGTCAGCGAACTCATGTCGCAGATACGCCAGAATAAGAGGCAACAAGTGTGAGAATCACTACGCTTTGATCGGATAGTGCCTATGCAATTGCAAGATGGTACGATAGCTTGTAATATATGCGAATAACTTAGATGAACTAGCGTGAGTGAATGTGCAGATGCCTTTTAGCGACGTGTGCGAAGTCGTGCTAATGGTTCTCGGACAATCATTGAGACGATAGTCTGTTGCGCCAACATCATGATGATGCGAACATTCCAGGAATAGAATGGTCACAACTGAATGGAACGATTGAGAACTGAAGATTGTGTTGACATGCCTTGAAGAATCGTAGAATGGTTGATATTATGGGTACTGAGTTTGACAGCATCAGTATCACATTGATGAATATCGTTATGAGATAAGCTGTATCACTATGAATGAACATATTTAAGTTGATAAAGTATTCTATACTTGATGAATAGTATTATAGATAAATTATCGGAGCATCTAATTGAATTGATGACTAGGTTTGGATATGGAATGATCTACAATAACATGAGATGTGACATGTGTCTAAGCAGATATGGATTAGAATCCGATAAGTAATTTGAACATTTATGATGTATAGATCACTGGATCTATCAAGTGATTTAATGAGTCATTGGTTCACATATGTAAATTACGAAGTGATGGTTCTAATCCTATGAAGAGTAAGGTTAATAACGATACAGTGGAGTTACTAAGCATATCGATATGGTAGAGTATCTAATTGAGTATCGCTGAAAGTTGAGATGTCATGATCATAGAGATATTCAAGAATGGAGTGGATACAAGTCGTATGATTCGATCAGTGAATCGTAACGAAATCATGTTCGATGCGAACCTGTGAACATTATATTTGTACTGAGTAGTGGATACAGAAGGTATTATGACTAGTGCATAATCATGAGCCCAATATCTATGGTTGAGTCGAGGATATACATGGTGATAATGACAGTCGTAGTATGAAGTCGTAGATTATAGATTGAAATCGAGTCTATGATTATTGAATACATGTGTAGTGAATCGTTAGTCATTGTGATAGAAGTGTAAACAGTTGGATGGAAGGAGTTTAAGTATCAATATCGATGAACCTAACGTCATACATATGTGACAACGGATCTAGAACAGACATATCATAGATATCAATTCGTAACAGTATCATTGTTCCAATTCTGGCACTGACAGGTTGGGATCCAAGCTACAACCATAGTTTCAACTGGGAAAGTGGGAGATGAAGTTAGTGTCATTGTAGAAGCAGCTCATCCACGTGACGACATCTTATCGGTTACTGAGATTATAGAAGATACTGAGGAGTAAATGCACACAATAGCTTTTCGATGCTGACTGCCTCACTCCCTGAACTTGGTGCTGCAGGTACTATATGCACATAAGAAACATATAGCGTATTTGGTCTTGCCAAGTAATATTGCACTCGTCGTTTCCTCTGTTGTGACCTGCAGCTATTAATTTTGGTGCAAATGCTAGAGGTAATTCATTACCTTCGCACTTGACGCGAGGATTTCCACTTCAAGACCATGTTCTTCAGTTTACTATCAAGTCCGTCTTGCATTGTAGAACTGGTAAAGTGCAGTGGTATGGTCACATTTTGAACCTTTTAACAGGTACCAATCGTCTAACTTGTTAATCCATTTCGAAGTTGAGGCAATCAGATGAAAGCGCAGGTCAGCTTCAGTTGAATTTTCTAGGATCTTCGTGATGTTCAGGTTCAAATGCTGATATTTGGGAATAATTTTTGTATAGCTGAACACGCATGGAACATTTTTTTCGGAGTTCGGTGCCCCTGCTGGTGTTGGTATCATCATATCTTGTACATTTTCTGCGGTTATTTTTGAAACTTTATACTCGATCTCTTGAAACTTCTAGGTGTATACTTGATCTCGATGTATAGATTATAGAATGAGATGAGTAATGTTTCTTGAAATAGTCTTAACTTTGTTTGGAAGATTACCGCGAGTTAAGATGGTGGAATTGCGAAGTACCAAATTCAGTATGTTTTGCGTCCGAGAAACTTATTGCACTTTTGCGTTCAGTATGTTTTGAACATCGACATGGTCTTTAATACTACTTTTTCAAATTTTATAAATTTTATGATAACAAAAATTATAAAAAATAATGATATAGAAGTACTTATGAATAACAATTTAAAATTGTGAAATTGAAAAAGTAAGAAAGGTGGCAAAAATTACAGATTTGTGAAAGTGGCTGTTTCCAAGTGCACCCAATCTGGCTGTTGGGAACATGTTTGGTTCCCTTACCTAATCCTTGCCTAGCCATGATTAGCACGATTAGCACTTAGGGTATCGGCCACAAGCTTAAGGCATGGCGCAAAAAGTTCGGTCTTAAGGAATAAAAATGACGTGGAGTCTGCCTGTTAGATGGCGCGAAGGCATGGGTCGTCGTTTGTCACCACCACTGGATCCCGCTGTTGCGAGCTCAGGGAAGGAGTTGTCGTTGGTCGCCACCAACGAATTGTGCCGCCACGAGCTGAGTGAAGGAGTTGTCGTCGCCATCGGATCCAGCCGTCGTGAACTCGGGGAAGCAAGGTTGAGGTCGGCCACAAGCTTAAGGCCCGGTCTCAAGGAATAAAAAATGATGTGGAGTCCGCCTGTCAGATGCACGTGAAGGCATGGGTCGTTGTTGGTTGCCACCACTGAATCCCGCCGCCGCGAGTTCAGGGGAGGAGTCGTCGTTGGTCGCCACCACCGGATCTTGCCGCCACGAGCTTAGGGAAGGAGTTGTCGCCGGTTGTCGTTGGTCGCCACCACATGAACTTAGGGAAGGAGTCGTCACCGCCATTGGATCCGACCGCTACGAGCTCGGGGAAGCAGTCGTCGTCGGTCAAGGGAGGGGAGGGATGGCCGGAGGGGCGATACAGTGAGTGGGAGGGTGGGAGAGGAGCGGTAGAGTGGAGAGGGGAGTCTGTGGCGGCGGTAGGGAGGGGAGGGAGGGTCGATGGGGACGATGGGGCAGCAGGAGGGCAGGAGAGGAGCAATAGAGTGGAGAGGGGGAGTCTGTCGATACAGTGAGTGGGAGGGTGGGAGAGGAGCGGTAGAGTGGAGAGGGGAGTCTGTGGTGGCGGTAGGGAGGGGAGGGAGGGTCGATGGGGACGATGGGGCAGCAGGAGGGCAGGAGAGGAGCAATAGAGTGGAGAGGAGCAATAGAGTGGAGAGGGGGAGTCTGTGATGACGGTGAGGGTGGAGAGGGGAAGTCGTCGCCAGGAGATGAGAGGGAGGGACGGTTCGGTGACGCTGAGGAGTGCGGTTCGGTGGACCAGGTGAATGGAGGAGTTGAGGAGGAAGAAAGGGAGAGATGGGGCTTGGATTTTTTTTTAAATGTTGTTGGTCCCACCTTAATACCCACAAGAGGTCTTAAACATCGTAGGAAATAGCACAAGTCACGTTACCACACCTTAATGCCTACCTATGGAATATACATCGGAGATGCCCTAAGTGGGAGGGAGTGCATGTTTGGTTTACTTGTCTAACCTTTACTTTTGGGCAAGGTGAGCAAGTATTTTCTTGCTTTCAAAGGGACAAATAAATTGGCTCTCCTCCACTATCGAGGATTGCTTTGCCCACTAGCGACGCTAGGCAAGCTAGCCAAATGAACCAAACATGCCCTTGATAGTTTTGCTATCTGTGTTGCTGCTGCTGCTGCCGCCATTGCTCGCCGAGAGATGTGTTCCCATTATTCCATCTAAAATGCGAGCCTATGACGGTGAGTGTCGGCGCTATTTGCGTGGCCACCGCCGCCGCTCGTAGGCTGGCAGCCCTTCACGCGTGATATGTCTCCATCACTTAGGGGGTATTTGGTTGGTGTCATAGTTTGCCGCATGATTTAGGCATGTTTGATTTTGTTAGGGTTTGATTTTGTTAGGGTAGTGTTTGTTTTTTGCCTAACATATGATTGATTTTTTTGCTAAATCTTGTCACACTTGTGGCCAACAATTTAGTTAGCACAAAAGTAAAACTTCTACGAAACATGGCGAGCAACCAAATAGTCATTATTAGTGCCCAGACATTGCTTTTGGTGCTCTAGAAGTCCTTTTCAGGATCAGTGCCTAATAAGGGTGAAAACGGATCGAATACGGATAGATAATAGCTCTGACATATTTATTTTCATATTTTTTCCGGATGTGAATACGAATACGAATATCCTAAATATGAATAATATCAAATACAAATACGGAGCGGATACGAATCGAAATGAATACGGTCACGAATATTTCGCGGAACATGAAAACCCCTTAAATTATTCGCATTGCAGTAATTGAAACAAAGAATTAGTTTATACAATCAAAATATTCGTCAATTCCGTATATATGTACATGTTTACATCCACTCCCTAACATGTTTTTAATGTAAAATAACTACATATGCTCTCTTTTATGTGCTTTATTTACTACTTTTGCTTACTCGATATCTATCTATTGCCTACCTCATAAACATTGCATAATTTATTATAAAATAATGTTTTATTTTTATTTATTTATTTATATGCATAATGATTGAGTTTTAAGACTCCCAAGAAAGAAGAATGGTGAAAGTAGTCATGTTTGGGCAAAATTCGGAGAAATATCGGGTATTGAAAATACTATTCAGACATTTGAACATATATTTGGGACATTAAATGGACTCAATGAAAATATCCACAAATAGAAAGTTCTAGATCTCATCGAGAGCTACAATTTAGCCTACTCATTTGCCTAACTTCGATTTTGAACAAGAAAGTTCCGATTTTAGGAAGACAATGCACATGTAGCATCAAACAATATCTCCATATATCCGAAGCTGTATTCATATTCAACGGAAAGTGTCCTACCGAATCTGTAGTCGTTTCTAGTGAAAATAATTCATATTCTTTTCTGATTCAACATTATCCGATAAATATTTGAACCGATAGCATCCGTATTCGAAAATGATATGGATCGGTCGGAAAATATCCGAACCGTTTTCACCCCAGTGCCCAGTGGGATTATTTTTAAATTTTTTTTACAAAACTAGGGAGTCATCCCAAAAAATACAAAATTAGGTCCATATCGCTGGGTCAACTGGTGACAGGGACCCTAAATAGTGAGGGAGGTTCATGTAACTAGCGACAGGGTTTCTATCGCCAGTTGAACTGGTGAAAGAAACCAAAGGTTTTTTAATTATAGTAAATGAGCTCAACAAATTAAGAAATTTTTTGTGACGCCTTCCGATACAGTGTACTTCCTTGTGTAATTTTTTTTTTCATAATTTTATCAGTTCTTTATGTTTCTACAAAATTCATTTATGTATACTATTTGTAGGACTTTCTAAATATACAAAATTAGGTCAAAAAAATTATGATTTTTTAACGCTCCTTACATAGTGTACTTGATTGTATCATTTTTTAAGAATTTTATATATTCTTAAATTGTCTCTAAAATTCTGAATTTAGGTTTCCGACACAGTGTACTTGATTGTGTAAACCCTTAATTTTTGAGATAATATCAGAATATATAAAATTATAGAAAAACTACACAATCAAATCCATTATGTAAGTAGCGTTGAAAAATCATAATTTTTGGACCTCATTATATATATTTAGAAATTCTTTCAAATAATATACTTAAATGAATTTTGGAGAAACATGGAAAATGGGTAAAAAATTTAAAAAATTACACAAGCAAGTGCACTGTGTCGGAAGGTTTCACAAAAAATTTATAATTTTTTGAACTTATTTGCTATATTTAAATTTTTTTTAGGTTTCTGTCTCCAACTGACGATAGGAACCTGTTATCAGTTACACCTCCCCACTTTTTAGGGTCTGAACTGGTGACAAAAATCTAATTTTGTAATTTTAATTTTAATTGAACGGCTCCCTAGTTTTGTAGATTCTTTTAATAAAAATTCGTGCCCAGTACTTCTAGTAAACACCCAATGTTCGTGTACGATAGGGGGATGGACGCGCATGACGGTGCTTTTAGTGGCGGAGGCGGCTGCAGTGGCCACAGCGGCGCCAGATCTGGGGCTCCACGTCGTCATCGCCATGGGTATCACCGTCGTCGTTGGCCATGGCGTGCTTGCCGCGGCCGCGGCCGCTCCCTTGCAACACAACGAACGCCAGATCTGGTGCTCCACGATGCCTGCATGGTCGCCGACCCATCACCGACCGAGCGAGGCTGCCGAGACTGCTGCGCCCGTGCGCCACCACTTCGTCATTGGGTACGTGGACGACCGCAAAGCCGTCTCCTGTGCATGGGCGCCGTCGGTTGGTGTCCACAGCGCGCCGCCGCTGACCATGCTGCTTCCTCTCTTTTCCCCTGTATTTTTCTCTGAATTTCTGAATTGGTGGGAATTGTATCCTCTATTCTTCCAAACGATCGGAGGTAAACATTCTCCCAGGGGATGTTTCCCACAGGAACCCCACTTGCCAAAAAAAAAATATTTGGAGAAGGCCCATGGTAGCTAAAAATATTTCTACACGAAAACTAGTTCGTCTATGAATTAGTCGGTTGATGTTGTTGATTGCTAGTTTTCCTAGAGGAAACATGTAGGCTAATGAATACGGACTTGGGAGTCGTGACTTGCTACAAGAAGCATTCGGAGTCCAGCTCGATGGGAACAGCAAACGCAGTGGACAAACCACTAGTCCGCGTCTGACATGGACTCGGGTCGCAACCGCCAGGCACCTGGGCTACGGTCGATCAATATATTCACCCCTCCAGGCTCATCACGATGCACTCCCACAGATCGATAAACCACGCACACGTTGATTAATTCTGCGATCGCAGCTGCTTTTGGTCACCAGTTCTTGCGGAGCCCTCGTCCACGAAGAAGGATAGAGCCGATCGATTGCTCCCAGCGCAAGATGTCCGAGCAGCAGGCGACCGCCCCGCCGCTGTGCGCCAGCGGCTGCGGCTTCTACGGGAGCCCGGCCACCCTCGACATGTGCTCCGTCTGCTACCGCCGGCACTGCCTCGTTAACGGCGACGACCTGGGGGGCTCGGGCTCCACCACCGCAGCGACCAAAGCTGTCGCGAAAGCTGTTGCTGCTACCGTTGTGACCGGCGCCGCTGCCCCCTCTGCGGCGCCCGCGACAACCGCCTATTTCGCGGCTTCCACGGAGGCTAAAGACGCTGCAGAAGCCGCCGCCGCGACAGGCGTCTCTTCCCAGCCCGAGGCGGCAACGAAGGCGCCGTCGAACCGGTGCGCGACGTGCAAGAAGAAGGTGGGGCTGACGGGGTTCGAGTGCCGGTGCGGGGCCACCTTCTGCGGGACGCACCGGTACCCGGAGAAGCACGCCTGCAGCTTCGACTTCAAGAGCGCCGGACGTGAAGCCATCGCCCGCGCCAACCCGCTCATCAAGGCTGAGAAGCTGGCCGACAAGATCTGATCGGCGCCGATCGACGTCGTAGTTTCTCCTATCCCCTGCATGCTGTAGACTAGCTAGCAGGTTTCTCCGGTGCATCTGTCCTCAAGGATTAATTGTCGTGTTTAATTTCCTACGTAGTATGTACAATTTTTCGAGTAGTGGTGAGTACAATTGACGATGTCATCCTTGTAACTAACTGATCTCACCGTGTTTAAGAACATGAGCATACATATAGTTTAACGTTTCCTTTGTTGAAATTGTGATCCGAATTCTCTAATTTCCCGATCAACAGACAAGTGTCATTGGACTCTAGTTTATATATTTTCCATACGAGAAGAGGAGTTTCTTGTAATCCCGGCGATTTGAAACCCTCCACATATAGTGATGATTCTGGTTTTTCGTAAGAGTTTTTGTTTCATGTCTCGCTTTTACCCTATTTTTCTAACAAGTGGTATCAGAGCGCAGGTGATTAGGGTTTTAAAGAGACACAGAAAAATAGCGGATCGGTTTTCCGGCTGCCGTCACGCGGTACATCTTCGTCGCGCCTCGTCCTGGGATCCGCCGGAGCGTCCGCCAGCCCCGGTCCAATCATCCGGCCCGTGCGTCGCCAACCGAGAAGCAGCAGCTCGTGCGTGTACGAGGGCAGTGCGCGTGCATCCGCCGTCTTGCGCAGAGGGTCTACGAAGCCAACACGACATCGCTTCAATCCGTGCGCGTGGGAGCCGAAAGTCCAGCAGCACAGTTCGCGAGTCACCCACAGCAGCGGATTGCCAACCGGACAGTGCGGCTGTTGTCAGCGGTCTTCAAGTCCAAACCAAGTGCATCATCACGGGAGTAAAAGCACCAGGTCACATCAAATAATTTTTTGCTTACTTTAATCACCGATTGAGAGCTCGGTTTCCAAACCGAAAAAAAGGGGAATTCTTTAATTAATCAAGTTCACGTGAAGGCCTTCTGCAGCACTAGCTTTGTTTAGTTTTAATCTCTAAGCAAGTCAATTCCAGCACAAGTCTCAAGTCCACTTGAGAAGTATACCAGGAGATTTGAAGATTTTTTGATTTTTGCGTACACAGAAGGTGTACCAAGTCAGTCGTGATTTTTTACTAGGTTTGTTCAGATCAATACTAGCAATTTTCAGGTTTTATTCCTCATAGCGACTTTGAAGTATGATCTTCCACTCCTGAGTCGAGACACAAGATTCTCACTGTGGCAAGTCAAGATGAGGGCTGTATTGGCACAGATGGATTTGGATGATGCATTAGAAGGTTTTGATAAACAACCTATCGAATGGACCGCAGATGAGAAGCGCAAAGACCGTAAGGCTTTATCTCAAATTCACCTACATCTATCAAAAGATATTTTGCAGGATGTTTTGAAGCAGAAGACATCTGCTGCATTATGGCTGAAGCTTGAACAAATCTGCATGACAAAGGATCTCACCAGTAAGATGCATCTCAAGCAGAAATTGTACTCCCATAAATTGCAAGAAGGAGGATCTGTGCTTGACCATCTTTCGGTGTTTAAGGAGATCGTTACCGACCTAGAGTCGATGGAGGTAAAATATGATGACGAGGATTTGGGTCTTATTCTTTTGTGTTCACTGCCTAGTTCTTTTTCAAATTTCAGAGATACCATATTATATAGTAGAGATACTCTCACTCTTAACGAAGTTTATGAAGCCTTGCATGCAAAGGAGAAGATGAAACATATGGTACCTTCTGAAAATTCAAGCTCGTAAGGAGAAGGCTTGTTTATTCGTGGCAGGCAAAAGAAGAAGAACTCAAACAATGGATCTCGAGGTAAAAGTCCGAACGGCTATAAGAGCCGGTCAAAATCAAGAGGCAAATACAAGTCGTGCAAATATTGCAAGAAAAGTGGGCACGACATCTCTGAATGCTGGAAGCTGCAAAATAAAGAAAAGAGAGCTGGCTACCATAAGCCAAAAGGTAAACCAGATGATGAAGGTAAAGCCTCTCTTGTTGCTGATGATAGTCCGAATGGAGAAATTCTTGTTGCCTTTGCTGGATGTGCTAAGACCAATGATGAATGGATTCTTGATTCTGCCTGCACTTTTCATATGTGCCCTAATAGGGATTTGTTTGCCACCTATGAATCTATTGAAGGTGGTACTGTGTTGATGGGTGATAACTCATCTTGTAAGGTTGCAGGAATTGGTTCAGTTCAGATCAAGATGTTTGATGGTATTGTCAGAACTTTGACAGATGTGAGGCACATTCCAGATTTGAAAAGGAACCTCATCTCTTTGAGTACTCTTGATACTAAAGGGTACAAGTATTCAGGTGAAGGTGGAGTTTTAAAGGTATCAAAAGGCTCTCTTGTTGTGATGAAAGCTGATATTAAATCTGCCAATTTGTACCATCTGCGAGGTACTACAATATCAGGTAATGTTGCTGCAATTTCAAGTTCATTATCTGATTCTGATGCTACTAATCTTTGGCATATGCGCCTTGGGCATATGAGTGAGCTTGGTTTGGCAGAATTGAGTAAGAGAGGACTTCTTGATGGACATAGCATCAGCAAGTTGAAATTTTGTGAGTATTGTGTGTTTGGCAAACACAACAGGGTGAGATTTAATACTTCAGTTCATACTACTGAAAGTATTTTGGATTATGTGCATTCTGATTTATGGGGACCATCTCGCAAGACATCGCTAGGCGGTGCTAATTATATGTTGATAATTATTGATGATTACTCTAGAAGAGTGTGGCCTTATTTCTTGAAGCATAGATCACAAGCATTTTCAGCATTTAAAGAGTGGAAGACTATGGTTGAAAGACAAACAGAAAAGAAGGTAAAGAAACTTCGCACTGATAATGGTATGGAATTACGCGATGAATTTGAATCATATTGCAAGACTGAAGGCATTGTTAGGCATTACACCGTTCCTGGTACTCCTCAACAAAACGGTGTAGCTGAACGTATGAACAGGACCATTATTTCCAAAGCCCGTTGCATGTTGTCTAATGCAGGTTTGCATAGGCATTTTTGGGCTGAAGCCGCTTCCACTGCTTGCTATCTTATTAATCGGTCTCCCAATATTGCAATTGAAAAAAAGACTCCAATTGAGGTATGGTCTGGTTCACCAGCAAATTATTCAGAATTGAAAGTATTTGGTTGTACTGCTTATGCTCATGTTGATAATGGAAAATTAGAGCCTAGAGCTGTTAAGTGCATCTTTCTTGGTTATAAATCTGGTGTCAAAGGATACAAGTTGTGGAATCCTGTAACACGTAAGGTTATGATTAGCAGAAACGTTGTCTTTAATGAATCTGCTATGCTTCATGATAAACTGCCTACTAATGTTCCTGTTAAGAGTAAGCAGAATTCAAGTGTTCAGGTGGATCATCTTATTGGTTCAGATAACACATCAGATAAGAAAAATATTGTTGTTCATGATGCACCTATTGTTAATAATCCTCCTATTTGTGAGCAGTCACCACAACGATCCATTGCAGTTGACAGACCTAGGAGGGAGATTAATCCACCCAAGAGATTAATTGAAGAAGCTAATATTGTTGCTTATGCTTTGAGTGTGGCAGAAGAAATTGAAGGTAATGCAGAACCTTCATCATACTCTGAGGCTATTGATTCCACTGATTGTAATAAGTGGATAACCGCTATGCATGATGAGATGGAGTCACTTGAAAAGAATGGCACTTGGGAACTAGTGAAATTGCCAAAGGAGAAGAAGCCTGTTAATTGCAAGTGAATTTTCAAAAGAAAAGAAGGTATTTCTCCCACTGAACCAGAAAGGTATAAAGCAAGGTTGGTTGCTAAAGGTTATAGCCAGATTCCAGGTATTGACTTTAATGATGTCTTTTCCCCAGTTGTGGAGCATAGTTCTATTCGCACTTTACTCAGTATTGTTGCTATGCATGATTATGAACTTGAGCAATTGGATGTTAAAACTGCATTCTTACATGGGGAGTTGGAAGAAGATATTTATATGGACCAACCTGAGGGTTTTGTTATTCCTGGAAAAGAACACCTTGTTTGTAGGTTAAAGAAATCTCTTTATGGCTTGAAGCAATCTCCTAGGCAATGGTACAAGAGATTTGACTCTTTTATGATCTCTCATAATTTTAAACGATCTGATTATGATAGCTGTGTTTACTTAAAAACTGTCAATGGTTCAGCTATTTATTTGCTTCTCTATGTTGATGATATGTTGATTGCTGCAAAAGATAAGTCAGAAATAGCAAAACTGAAAGCACAATTGAGTAAGGAATTTGAGATGAAAGACTTAGGTGCAGCACGGAAAATTCTTGGCATGGAGATTATTAGAGAGAGGAAATCTGGCAAGTTATACCTTAGTCAGCAAGGTTATATTGAGAAAGTTCTTCGTCGCTTTAATATGCATGATGCAAAACCAGTGAGTACTCCATTAGCTTCACATTTCAGATTATCTTTAGCTTTATGTCCTGAGTCAGATTATGACATTGAGTACATGTCTAGAGTTCCATATTCCAGTGTAGTTGGATCTCTTATGTATGCCATGGTTTGTTCTCGTCCTGATTTATCTCATGCATTGAGTGTTGTGAGTAGATACATGGCTAATCCTGGAAAAGAGCATTGGAAAGCAGTTCAATGAATTTTTAGATATTTGCGTGGTACTTCTAATGCTCGTTTGCAGTTTGGAACTTCTAGAGATAAACTTGTTGGGTATGTTGACTCTGATTATGCTGGCGATTTGGACAAAAGGAGATCTCTCACAGGTTATGTTTTCACTATTGGTGGTTGTGCTGTTAGCTGGAAGGCAAGTTTGTAAGCTACTGTTGCCTTATCTACCACTGAAGCAGAATATATGGCTATTTCTGAAGCTTGTAAAGAAGCCATTTGGTTGAGAGGTTTGTACACTGAGCTTTGTGGAGAAAATTATTGCACTACCATATTTTATGATAGTCAGAGTGCTATATGCCTTACAAAGGATCAGATGTTCCATGAGAGAACAAAGCACATTGATGTGAGATATCACTTTATTCGAGGTGTCATTGCTCAAGGTGATGTCAAGGTGTGCAAGATAAGTACTCATGATAATCCAGCTGATATGATGACAAGGCAATTCCTGTTACTAAGTTTGAGCTTTGCTCAAGCTTAGTTGGTATTACAGTTTAGTCCTAGAGACTAATTGGCGCACGGTGATTCTTTATCTTATTGTGGAGATATTATGGTGATTGAAGATTCTTCATTATTGCTACAAGAGAAAATTCGTCTCAAGGTGGAGATGGTTGAAATTGTGATCCGAATTCTCTAATTTGGAAGAGTCCGAATCAGTTTCCATATTAGCGGACAAGTGTCCTACTTGGACTCTACGTCCTCCCCCCTATATATAGCTCTTGTATGCCATACGAGAAGAGGAGTCGTTTCATTGTAATCCCGAGCGATTTGTAAACCTTCCGCATATAGTGATCATCGCCGGTTGGCGTCCGTGGTTTTTTTTCGCAAGAGTTTTCCACGTGAAAATTCGCGTCTCACTTTTGCCCTATTTTTCTAACACCCTTCCTCTTCTCCCGATCAACAGATGTCATATCTAGTTTATTTTTCCTTTTCTTGTAACAATGATCGAGCATGGATGATTCTTCGAGCGCACTCACCCCGGCCGAGCCTATGCCCTATAGTGAATCAACCACGTGTAATGTGCCATACCTTACAAGTGATTTATCTGTGTTGCATTTACAAGCCCAAACCTTGTTCTTAATATGCTGAATTTTATGCTGTTTAGTTCAGCTGTCATTGATACCCAACAGGTAACTGACGAAAAAAACGCGAATCGGAATCACCAGCGGAAGATCCCAGAGATGGTCAGTTGGATCGAATTCAAATGTAGCTACCCTGACTGGTGCAGGGACCAATGACCTAGTTTTCTCCTGCGCACATCCTATAATTGTATTGGGTCGATCCGCCCTGCGCACTGCCAAAGTACTCACTCTCCTGTCACTCGCCCGATTCTTGATTGGCCAAGTGCTCTCAGCGCCATTGGCGCCACCTGACATTTGCTTTTGGCCGTGGCGCTACTTGGTCGGCGGGTGGATCTGTCTGTCGGAATGTCCGTGCGCATGGGGATTATACGTCACGATGCGGGCGGTGCTCCGGCCGGGCCCGGCAAAGATGGGCGCCCAGCGTCAGATTAATGCGGCGGGGCTGCTTGCGGCAGCAGCGTCTTGCTGTCGTCTGGCGCAGCGGTTCATCGGGCCAGAGGAGTTGTTGTCGAGCGCACATACACCACAGAGAGTAGGGGCCGACCGAAATCACAGGGGATAATTGACGATTTATCACTATCGAATGACATTTTAGGATTTAAATACTCTACAAAGTGTAATTCATCATTTAGATATAGAGCAACCAATTATTTTTGGGAAATTTGCCATTTTGCCACACCTTAGTGTTGGTTTCTATAAAGTATCATTAAGTTCATTGCAAATAGATATTTTGCCACACCTTATATTGTCTTTCCGTTAATTTGCCATTTTAGAGTATTAAAATATTTTTTTCGTCTAAATGGTCTTGACCCACACATGAACAGACAATTTTGCCCCTTCCGGTCAAGCCATCCCGGACCAGCTATGTGTCGTGCCTAGAGGAAAAAAAAGGAGGGGAGGAGGTGGCTCGGGCGGGGCTCAACGTTGGCGAGAGAGGCGGCGACGGCGGCTAGCGAGAGGGAAAATGGATTTGGGAAGGGGAGGCGAAACCAGGGATGGTGGCGGAGCTACATGAGATGACCCAAGGCGGCGGGGTGCAAGGTCGAGCGGCGGTCGGCGCTAGAGGAGAAGAAGGATGGTGGTGCCAAGGGGGAAAAAGGAGGCGCACATGAGCATCCACGAGGGAAGAGGAACTTACCCGAAAGAGTGATGGAGGCAGAGGGGTGGAGAAGCAGCCTAGCGACATGAGCCCATTGCAACGCGGTAAGGTCCATGCGGCGATGGTGCTGTAGAGAGGGTGAACGTGAGTGAGTGGTGGGGGAGAGTAGAGGAGGGTCGGGCGATGCTTTGTGAGTGAGCAATCGGGTTGAAGCTCAGCAAGCGAAGATGGTGACAGCGGCGGTGCTTTTCGGTCAGATGTGAGGAGGATGAAGTATCGTCGAGTTGTTCCTGGCGGTGTCCTTCGGCGAGCGCCGCGATCGAGGCAGGTTTGAGCCCACTGAGCCCTTGTCGCCAAAGGTGACCTGCATCGGCCAGATCCGCGTCAAGGGCAGTAGGTGCAAGACCAAGCTCACCTCCGCCGTTGAGCTGCGCCCATGATCCAGGTGTTGTGGTGTCGGCGGCAACACTAAAGCTAGCTTTCGTCGCGCTGGGGACGATCGCGCTGGGGACGATCGAGCTGGTCCCTGGGGAAGAACCAGGGATATGTTTACTAGATCCCGGTGAACATCTACAAGGCACTGAAGACCTTTGGCTCCTATGGTGTCCACTCACTCTTCTCGCGGTTCAGTGTGGTGTAGTTGAAGATGGTGGTGGTGAGGCAGAGGTGATAGATCAAGTGGAGATGGAAGCGAAGACAACTCTAAATGTGGAGATCTCAAAGACAGAATGAAGGATGGTTGCTCTAAAAGGGAGGGTGAGGAGAAGGATGAGCTTGAGGAGGCGCAAATTATTTGAATAGACGCCGCCTTGGATGTTGCTTTGGCAGGAGAAGCTGCAAGAGGGAAAGCCAAGTGCCAGAGATGGTGAAGGTTGTAGCAGACGCTTAGGAGGAAGATGTTGTTCCAAGACCATAGAAAGAGGAGGATGAGGTGAAGGGGAGGCGGTCAAGCAGCAACAACACCCCGTCAACAGCATTGAAGGAGGGAGAGAGGGAGGGGATGTGGGCACTGGGTCTTGTCCGGGATGGCTTGACCTAGCCACTTAGCTATCCCAGGCTCGACCGGGGAGGGGCAAAATAGTCCATTCACGTGTGGGTTAGGACCATTTAGATGAAAAAAAAATCATTTTAATACTCCAAAGTGGTAGATTAACGAGAAAGCAATATAAGTTATGACAAAATATATATTACAATGAACTTAATGACGTGCAACAAAATGTCAAATTTTCCATTATCTTTTGCCCCATCTTTTTTCTCTCCCCTCCCTTCCCCACTCCTATTTTCTTCATGACCCGGCATGGCAGCACCGATCCCAGCCTCTTCCTCCTCCCCCACCACCCACCTCCTCACCCTCCTCTACCCAAGACCAACAACGTCGAGATCAACTAGCCTTCGCCGTCGCTCGGATACGGGATTGTGTTGGCGCACAATGGCCGGGGATGGTGAAGAAAGGGGGTGACGCCATCGGGGAGGAAACTGAGGTGTGCGTGAGCTATAAGGTAGTGAGGGGAACTCACTAACGCGATGGTGAAGTCGGGGAAGAAGCAAGGTGGCCTAACAATGGTGGCCCGATGCGGAAGGACATTCCGACAGTGGTAGTAACCTGGGTTGACGAAACTTGAATGAAAGATTGACAAAGGTAGAGTGAGGTGTAATGATATTCTAGGAGAGATGAATTGAAGGGGAGCTCACCGGGTGAGGATTGGCGGCGGCAGCGGTTTTTGGCCGAACTTGGGAAAGACGATGGCAGCGCGGTGCTACTGAGATCAAAGAGGAAATCAATTGAGGGGAAAAGAAGCTATTATTGGTGATATGTCCTAGAGGCAATCATAGAGATGATTGTATCACATCTATGTTTATATGTTATTGAATAAGTGTTATTTTGTTCCTTGAATGAATCATCAGTTATAAAGATTAATAAGTATGTGACTTGTTTGTGAAGCTCTTTTAACTTATGACGATATCGTTCTAAATGTATCCCTGGTCGGATGTCACTAGTTGGAATACTAGTGATCCTATCAACCAACACATGTATTGATTGATGACCATGTTTCACCGGTTATGGATATAGGAATATCGAATCAATAATGTGAACACATGTTAGAGAACATGGTGTTGGATTGACCCACCTTGTGACACTGCTGAGATTGTTATGATTTCATGTGGCACTAGTTGGTCTCAAGCAATGATGATGTATAATCCTTAGACCCGAGATCAACATGGTTTTCTACATATGTAAGAATACACTTTGGGGTTACTAAATGCTACTCCGTAACTAGGTAGTTATAAAGGTAACTTTCAGATATGCTAAGAAATATGTGGAGAAATGTGACCGGTCGAATATGAGATTTATCCCTCCAAACATAACAGGAGAGATATCTCTGGGCCCCTCGATGTGGTCGGATAAAGAAAGTGCATGGTCATACCACTAGTGGTCGAAGTGTTCAACCATGTGAAGTTATCTAACAGTTGATCAAGAAAGTATTGAACAGTCCATGGATGACATAATATTTTACCTGGAGTTCAACCGGATATCGTGAGGTAAAGGGATAATACATGAGATGGTCTTTCAATTCGATCAGATACGGACTAGTCGTATGGAGATACAAGCTGGCCGTAAGCTCGGTCGAACATGATCATTAAGTGGTCGAAACTTGGTCGTAAGGAGTTATGAACTAATCGAGACTAAATATGATCTGGTTGTATACAAATACGAGCTGGTCGTTAGTGATAATGACATAGTCGTAGTTCATATTGCATTAAGGTTCGTCCGATATAATTTATGTGTATTTGGGAATCGTTACATCCTGTTAGGAGCCGCTAACGAGTTGTGATCGGAAAGGAGTTTCTGAGTCACAACCGATTATGCATGAACCTAACGGGTCACATACTTAACGGGTTGAAACAAACAAGTACGGATACAATTCGTCAAACATATTCAGATAAGATTCATCACGGGCACTATATAAGATATACTTGAGGCTATTGAGAATTAGAGGATAGACGAGACACACAACAAGAGTTGACGAGTTGCTCCAAGCCCTAGCCGCTATCTTCTTGAGAGAGCATTCCGTGCAACTTGGTGCTAGCACACCGGCGCACGGTGTTCCTTCCCCGGATGTGTGGATACCGTGGAGGCACTACTATGTTTGCTGTTGCGCTTGAGAACGATCCACGACCTTAGTGAGGAACTCGATTGGTGGTTGGAGGAGACGATCGACTACGAGGACGATCGACTACGACCACTACATCGACACGCTCTTTGTTGGACCAGACTGCTCCAACTCTTCTTCCGCTGCACCGCACGTCTGGTGGTAACGTGGTTTATGTGGTAGAATTTTACGCTCTGATTTACGTGGTAGAGTTTTGAATTATCAACTAGCATAGCCTAGCCGTATCCCTTTAGCAACAATTGTGGAACACGTGATGACGCGAGTGGTTTTGGACGACTCTCAGTGATTCAACGGGAATGGCGGGATCGGGTGTGGTGGCATGCGTGACGTTGGCACTGGAGTTGAAGGAGACGAGGGCGTTCCCAGCGGTCCTATGCACGATAGAGGAAATGGAGGCAAGAAGGGAGAAGAGGGCATCGAGGTGGGGTTCAGAGATAAGGCGACGCTAGCTGAAGCTCGCCCAAGCGGCTGGAGTTCACACAGAGGCGACGTCATGGTGAACTCGAGCTCAATCTCGCACTTTGGTGCGCGAGGTAGAAGAGGATGAGAGGGAAAAGGAGCCGACGAGATTGCAAGTGCAGTGCTTGTCTCATCGGGGCTTAAGTAGGCGATGGGGACGATGCTGTTTGGATGCACGCCACCATGGCCATCTCCCATGACTGGGGCAAGAAGAGAAGAGGACAGAGGGAAGAATGGGAGGAGAAAGAAGAGAGTATAATTGTTCATATAGGTTCAAAAATGTCAAAAGTTGAAAAAAAGATCAATTGGTCAGTGGCAAATCATGAATTATCCCAAATCACAACGGGTGACTTGCAGGGCGGGCCTAGCCTGGATCTCGCTCTGTTTCCTTCTCTGAACTCCTCCGGCCTAAAGCTGCAACGAGTGACGCTGCTATGTACGATGAATATTTTTGTAGCCAATTCAATCACGCGGAGGGATGAAAACCACAGGTCAGGAAAGACAGAGCGGGTACAAGAACGCGCCCCTTCATATCAGTATAGCAACAATCCAGCATTCAGAAATGGCCAAGTCTTTGCTGTTTAAAAAAATCAAAATCGTAAATGGATTTGACGACTCTAAACTGTCCAGACTATACATCTAAAAAGCTACAAATGTAACATACATACACTTCGAATCACATCAACCTTAGGAAAAAGATGCCATCGGCATAAAAATGGACCTTACATCCTGCAACATCCAACACGATACTACCGAAGGAAGCAACCTGATGTCCATCGCATCCTCTACTGACGAAAGCTGTGCCTCCAGCCTCCAACCTCTCCTCCATCTTCTTCAGCCTGACATTGGACATCAAGATCAAGATGGAATCAAATTCACAGTCCTGGAGAGACCAATCAGGGTCAGTAGTGTATAAATCATGCATTTGCACATTTCTGTACCTTGGTTGCGGTGAACGTGAAGCCAACTCTGATCTCACCATGGTACGTTTTGTCCGCGAGGACAACACTGTACTTGGTTGCATTCAGCTGCCATGTGCCGCGCTCCACGCCCAAGCTGATTAGGTCCGTTACGTTGACCCTGCATAACATACAGATTCAATATTTTTATAGCAGTAAAAAAAAGATAGATTCAAGATTTAGATCGGTTTTGTTTAGATTTTTTGTGCCTTTAATTTTTAGCTACCGATTCCTGACAACCAGGATTAATTAGCAACTTAAAGATTAGCATACAGTATACTAGGTCCGTGGTTGGCAATAATCGGCATCGGCGTGCGCACTCACGTTGCTTCGCCGAGGAAGTCGTCGCTTGAGAAGTTGTCGTGGTCCATGATCCGGAAAAAGAGCTTGTGCTGCGCGTTTTCCGCGGAAGAGTTGACCTGGAACTTGAATACATCGTTCCAGCACGGGTTCCTCCCTTGATCTGCACAACAGCACACAATTCGTTTAGGAAAGGTCACAATTGCGGCTTGCGGATCGTCAACGTCAACGTCAAGGCTGAATCATAGGCCATGGCTTCGTTCTAACTTCATTTGCCGCGTAGGAAAACTTTTGCGATCGGGAGTCGGAATGATGAGCAGAATCAGAAAGCCCTGAACGAAAATCAAGAATCGGCAGTGTCAGAAATCACCGACCTCGGGCGACGCTGCTCTTGCGCTCCTGGCTCCGGTACTGCACGATCACATACGGGTCTATCTTGCCTGCACAAGCAACAACAACAAGAAGAGCCACACGCCATCGAATCAATTGCCAGCGCGCCATCAACCGATCACAAGAACGGGAAAAAAAGTTCGTGAAGCAAGCAGGAACATTGGAACAACCAAGAACATGCATGGAAGCTACTACTCTGTTTACAATTCGGCCGCGGACGTACCGAGTACTGACCTAAGAAATCGTTGCCGGAGAGGCCCTTGGCGTCGACGAGATGCACCTCCAGAACACCCCGACCCATCTTCAGATCTTCTCAGCTCGAAACCTGATCAGTCTTTTCTTCCTTCCTTTCTCTGTGTGTCTGTCGATCTTGCTCCAAGCGCGCGTTAAGAATTAAGATACCATACCAGGCCCGTGCGAGCGTATATATATGGACTTCCTTGGCTGGCTGTTTCTTACGAAGTCAAAGCTTCAGAGTTTGGACCGGATCTAGTCGCCAACGTGAGAACTCGTACCTTTCCCTTGCAGAGAGTTTGGCCAGGGCTTCGTCTGTGATCCTAATTATGTCATTATTATATTCTTTTATGATCTATATAATTTTATTTATATTCTTGTTATTTGATCTCTTCATAGAATACAATTTCACTGCATAACTACGTAAGGTTCCCTTTTATCTCCAAAGTTGTAGTTTGACCAATTGCAACTCGCTATAATACATACATACATACAGTGGTACAAGAACATGCGTTTGGGTGCTCACCATGTGATCACTCCTCCAATGAATCCTCGTAGGATTAACTCCTGCTTATTACTACATGATTCCTTCTTACCTGCAGTTTCTACAAGTCTACTTTTCTTTTTCTTTTTGCCAACACGTAAATAGATTTGTGTGTCGATTTCATTGCAAAGGAAAGATCAGAGTGATACAAAGTTTCAAACAAGGGTTCAACGCCACCCAAGTTTCTACAAGTCTACAACCAGGGTTGGTTTCACAACGACGCGTATCTGGTTTGCTGCCTATCAAATTGTATGGACTTTTGGTCGTTTCCACGCGAGTAACCGCGTGTAACCATGCGTGTTTTGTTGGGACGTACATGCAAGTCCCAACGCGATAAGATGGAAGAAGAGGAGGAAACGACGATCGGAAACGAATTTGCGTAGGACCGTTACTACACATGAACGTATGCGAGAGAGACTCCGTTTATAAAGACTGGGTGTGCCAAGGTCATGCATGATGTAGTTTGCCTCTGACCTCAGCATCGGGCGTAGCCACCAGGCGGCTTTGTTGGGCTTGAGCCCACTCTCTACCGGTAACTTTATGCGGGTATCTTTATCACATTTCGTTTTTTTTTCTCTTATATTTATCTATAAATTTGAATTACACGGGACTATATTTGTCTCAATTTAGCTTAGTCCTGTTTGATTTTTAGTAAAAAAATATAGCTTGGTCCTCTTTGGTTTCTAGTAAAAACTAGTAGGGTGTTCGTGTATTGCAACAGATCTTAAGTATATAGTACCATAAGTGTTAAATTATGTAAATATTAAGGCCAGTTATGTTAAGACCGAATGGTATACTATTGTAATTTAAAAACATGAATAGTTGCTCCCAACCTTAATTTGTTTATCAATTAATCTACTTTTACAGCTCTGCACTCTAGCCCTATCAAAAGGAGAAAAAATCCTCCACTTTCACTACTCAATCTTTTCTTTGCATTACATGTACCATAGATAGTTAACATCCATAAATTTATCAGATTACAGAAAGATCTTCGATGATAATTTTGCTCAAATTTATGCAAATATCACTTAATGAAATCAGAGACTAATACCACATTGACACAAGCTATTTCCCTAGTAAAATGCAGGACTGTATTTCATTGATAGAAGGGGAAATTCATAAGGTTTCAGCCATCTACAATTGAACAGGCCGTGTAATCATATTGTCGAATCCATCTCTCCATGTTCCTCGATTAGTTCAATGCACAACCCAAATACCACAACAAGCATGATTGTTTGCTTCTGCAAAGATCAAATATTACTCCTAAACTGGAGTATAGAACAATGTCAACAAAAAGCAACAGGGGTCACAACAAAAGCATTAAAACAAATAGAATGAACACAAAAGATAAAATAGAACTTTGTGCTTGCTAAGAGTAAAGGACAAATGCCTAGTACTATGTTGAGGACATATCAATATTTTTCTGAAGCAAGCAACACTGAACTCCAAAAAAAGGCAACAACCTACAGACTAATATGAGATCAAGCCATAAGATTTCTCCAATTTAGGATGGAGCAATAACAATAATCATTGTGACTGCACTTACCTTAAAGCCCAGTATAGCAATAGGTATCAACAAACGAGAATTAGCACTAAAGAAACCTTGGAGATATAAGTAGACATCGTTGAAATGGGTAGGTGAGCTATTCATTTTAGACTCTCGATAAGAAAATAGCAAACAAATAAGGAGCTTATAGTGGCCATACTACGTGATAATAACAAATATGTTAGCAATCTAACACCAAGGAGAAGGAAAACAAACAGAAATGATTCTTACCAATTATAATCCATCACCTTGGCCATCTTTGCATCTCATGTTCATGCTAATACATGCGTCATACAAAACACACACACAAGGACACATGCAAGAACTCTTATCAGCTCCTTAACGTGCTGAAAAAATGGACAACAGGGCAGAACACTGAAACATGGCCTCCAACCTGCCGTAGTTGAAACAGTGTGCATCCAGCAGGCGCTTCAACAATCATATCATCCATATCATCTCCCACCGTCTTCGAGATGCTAAGTCATAAACAGTCTACCATCATAAATTGCCAAAGCTGCTAAGGCATTACTGGTGAAGAACCACATCAACACTCGTTGGAGCACTTAACTCTCTTAGGAAAGGTACAACCAGAATTCAGTATGAACCTTAGTAGCCTTTCATTTGTATTCAAGCAAAAGGACGGAAGATTACCTGCCAAGAGTTTACACCACACGTCCACACATGCATATTGATTTAGGAATCCATTGTGCTCCTACACGAATACTGTAACACCTCGACCCGCCACCTGGGCCTGGAATGCTACCACTACACATTATTCATTACAAACTTTGTGCAGCTAAGGTAATAACTAGACATATTACAGCAAAAGTGGAATATCTAGGAAATCAGTTTACAGTAATGACAGCATGTGATGTAATTGTGCTATTCTCCCTTCCCGATGCATGCTATTATCGTCGTTCACCTAAATACACAAATAAACAAGGATGAGTCCAAAGACTCAGCAAACATATCATAGAAACGATAAACACTGCCATACCAACATTCACATATTTCATAGCACTTACAGGCTATCGCTCTACCATGCATTTGCCTGTTAACCAAGCGAAGCAGAGTAACATGCGGATGACGTCGTTCCCGAACCTCCACTTGAACAGGCATTCAACCAGACTCAATACACTATAGCAATACATGCACACATACGGACAACATCGTTCCTACGCGCAATCTGACATGAACAAACCCCTCTCACCGGGTACTAATCTGCTGGCCCGGTGCCCAAAATATTGAGATCACGCCGTCTATCCTTGCATGTAAAATTTATCTGCACGCTCCTAAATTTCCTTCCACCCTTTCTTTGCTCTTAACTCTCCCTTTTCTTTTCTTTCCTCCTCCCCTTTTCCTCTTGGCCGAAGCCTCCCGTGCCTCCGGCCTCATTACCCCACCCACCCACCTCCCTCTCCCTTTCTTCTTCGCTTCCTCCCGGGGCGCCTCCACCTCCCCTTGGCTGAGCCGCCTCATTGAATCGCCGCCTCCGCGGCCGCCACTCCGTCTTTGCCTCGCCTGCGCGCCCGGTGATGCCTCCTCTCTCCGGTCCCTCCTTCTCTCTAGCTCCTCCTTACCCACGACGCCGTCTCTGGCCACCAGCGCTCGGCCCAGCGCTTGGCCACCGGCGCGTGTGTCTGCTTACCCACGGCGCCATCTCGGCCACGGCAGCACACCGGCGCACGCACGCGCCGTGGCCCCTCTCAGGATCGCCTGCGCTCGGCTCGGCCTCCGGCTGCCGTTCGCCTCCCTCGCGCGTTGCCGCCTCCTATGAGCTCCACCCCCAGGTAGTCTACTCTACCCCGCCTCCCTTTGTACCAAGTGTTGGGCCATGCTTACTCGTGTGCAAAGCTTAAGAATGGAGGGATGGGGTAGCCTACTTGGTTTGCCAGTAGAGGTGGGAAGTCGCGACGACGACGCTCGTGGTGGTCGTGACCTTGCCGTGGGTGCTTCTCTTGTGGTTCCTCTGGTGGGTGGTTTGGGGTGCCTTCGGTTGGGGAAGAAATGGGATGGGAGGAGAGGTTGGCCGAGTGGGCTTGGTCTTATCCCTTCTCTCTCTCCCTCTCCTGATGGCTTCTCTACTGTGGGGAGGTAATTTGGTAAAATTCATTCTCAATCTTTTACTTTTACTCACATTGCATTCTACTGGTATTACAATTATGGTCAATATTAATATCAGGAACAATGAACTATTCATAGACAAAAGAAGAAAATATAGGTTGACATCCAATTAATGAATATCTATGAAATTAGCTTTATGCAATATCTGTTAAATTGCGTAGATGCATATAAGGCAAGAAAGTAACCTGCCCATGCTTCAGTTGAATTAAAGCCCCTGACTGAAGTATGTCCAAGTGTTGGACCGAAAAGGCGACTAGAGGGGGGGTGAATAGGAGCACGCTCACTTTTTCACAAATTATGAATTCAACACAATCTCACTCCAATAGCTATGAGGAAGCTATGAAGATCAATATACCAGTACAGCGGAAGACTAGTATTGAATTCAATTTAATCCCCTAAGCAATATGACAAAAACATCAAAGATCAAAGCAATACAATGTACTAGCGGTTTGACCTCTGGCCTAGAACGGTCGGACCGATTTCCTGGCGGTCGAACCGCTGTTATACCAGCGGTCGGACCGCTGCCAAATCGGTCGGACCGGTGATGATGGGCGGTCTGACCGGCAGACTCCAGAACAGATCTGAAACAGTAAAAACAGCCCGATGACGAAGTTGCAATTAGGTCTAACTTTTGATTCTCAACTCCAAACTTCACGAAACTTTGCACACACCTTCTCTATGCTATTGAGGACCTATTCCAATCGAATATTATGATAATTCTTGGATAGATCCTGAACAGTTGTCAATTGAGTAACAGAGGGTCTAAAACCGGGCAAGAACAAAACTTGATCCTAATGCTTGTTCGTGAGTGATTGATGATCAAGATGATCCTAGATGAGTTCCCACATGTCACAGCAAGCTTTACCACGTGAAGAAATCAATCAAAACTTCGCGGATCAAAGAAAGCCCTAAAATCACGAAATTGAAAGCAAGACCGAAAAGAGACTTATCTCAAGCAAACCTTGCATAGATTAAATTCGTGATTGATGCTGGATTACACCCACTCCATCAAGGAACAGTGGTCAATCCAAGATCACGAAAATCACCTCAAACCATAAAGAGCCCTAGCCTCCATCTCAACTCCCCCTAAGCCAATTAGGGTTTTGAAACATAAAAAAGAGGCAGAGAGAGACGGTGCAGCCACCACCTCCTCCTATTTATAGTGGAGGCCTAGAACTTCTAGGGTTTGACTCTATTGGGCTCCCGTTAAGGCCCACTAACAAACGGGTCACACACGCACGCTTCGCAAAGCGCCGTTTTTAACCTTTTGACCTAAACAGCTTCACCTAGCGCCATCTTGCGCCTCAGATTTGCTAATAGGTCACCCTTGTCCATCTTGCGTCACGCTTGAGTCATTGACCTCACCCGGCATCGTCGATCGTTCTGGACCTCAACTCTCCAAGTCTAGTCCCGATCATCCTCGCCGTTGACCGTCGTTGACCACCAAGCAACCTGCACAAACATAGACAAGCAAACACGAATTCGGGAACAAGTTCTTCACAACTTGACCCATGTTAGTCAAAACATGCATCATGCAATACATATGCACTGAAGCCCATGACTTTGACCTAACAAATCACCATCGCCACGAAGTTGGCCGATGAACAAGTCAAAACCGGTCAGACCGCCCCTCGGGGCGGTCGATCGCTTAGCCTCGGGCCCGACCGCCACCTCAAGGCCAGTCAGACCGCCAGTAGGGACTTAACCAAAATTCAAGCCCTGAAATTCCAAAACCTTCTGGAAATTTCAAACGAATAGAACTTTTGCTTCGAGGCTCCAAAAATTATGAGACCAAGTGCATTGGGATCCCCTCACTTGCCTACATACTCTATTTTTGGCCTAGCACATTCTGACCATTCTTTGGTCACAGCCGGTCCGACCGCCGCACATGGCCGGTCCGACCGATTTGGGACCAGTCGGACTGCCATGCTATGGCCGGTCGGACCGCCCCTGTCCAGAATGCCTGAACTTTGTCGAAAACCCTGTGAAACGATAAACCATAAATGCCATTGCCAATTATCACATCATCCTAAGATCTGGAGCATATCCCCATGATATCCACACCAAGGCTTCCGAATACCTCTGAGAAGCAATGTACCTGCATGAAATTGGCTGAAACAAGTTAAAACGGTTGACTTGTAGCATTTGGTCGTTGATATTATATCCTTTCCCCTCAATTGATTTTAGTTGGGTTTATCTACAATATATACCCTCATGTTACAGTTGATCTGATTACTCTGCATGCATTGAGCTTTTAGCCTAAGACATATAAGAGCAATCAGCGTGTGAATGAAACTTGCCATTGCAGTCATATGGAACATAACTCTAGTTTGCATTTAATGATAATATGCCAATGATAATATTCTAGCCCTTGTTTTACTTTGAATTTGCAAGTGTGTCCTGGCATGAGTTTATTTTAAGATGTTACATTGTCCAAAATAATTGCAGTAGTTATGACGAAGATGTTACATTAAACCAACTCATATCGTTTATAAGCAACCTTTGTGCCTTTCATCCAAAAGACCTCTCATCCTTGAATTGCATTTATTAGATGTTATATCATTATCTACATACAACTACCAAATAGGGGTTCAATGATGATGATATATCCATCTAGGCATGAAAGTTAAAGGCTAATTGTCTAGAAAATCTTCAATTTGATATTTCACCTATCGACATATTTCTCGATACAGGTGACCAGCGTGCTCTCCGGCAAAGCTCCAATCAATGCGTTGTACTTCTTACCGTTCTTGAATATCAACATGGTGGGGATGCTCCGGAAGCCAAACTGGGTTGCTTTGTCGGGGTTTTCATCAGTGTTGAACTTGTAGCAATTCAGCTTTGTTTCATACTCCTTTGAAAGTTTGCCAATGACAGGATCTATCATTTTGCATAGTCCGCACCACGAAGCCCGGAACTCAACAAGAACCGGAAGCTCACTCTCAACAACAAGCGATTGCCATGTTGACTTAGTCACATCAGGAACTGCAAAAGAATCAGGTTGAGAGTATATTAGTTAGCACATCAATCACCATAAAATAGGAATACAATGAAAGCTATTCAATGAAGTTAAAGAAGCCTATGACCATAAGCATTCTAATCAAAGTTAATGTATAAACTTTCTACAAGCGTGAGTTGAGAGAAATTTAGCACAACAATCACCATAAAATAGGAATACCATGAAAGTTATTCAATTAAGTTAAAGAGGCCTATGACCATAAGCATTCTAATCAAAATTAATATATAAATTTTCTACAAGCGTCAGTTGGGAGAAATTTATCACTGTGCATCTGTGCCTTGAAATATATGAATGATCAAGTAAATTTTCTACTGGAGGGAGAGCTGTTCTTTTAGTATTTCTGTGTTTCCACCTTGTATGTTTTTCTTTACTTTTTCTTCGAATTATATATGTCTAAATTCACATACCATGCAAGTGCTTCCTTTTTCACTGTGTATGGATTCACGCATCAAAAGATTTTACCATCATTGTAAATATTGTCAGTTTAGCAAGTGATTCACCCAAATATAGCGTATTATTTGATAACCTTGACATGATTGTTGTAAGAATCATGATCTGATTGAGAATTTGATAGTTCGTCTACATATATTACATTAATGCATCCACATTTTCAGACATGATATGCAGCCTTTAACTTTCCACATGCAGAAAAGAAATAATATCCAAGCTTCACTACGTATATTCATTACATGAAGATTTAAACATTGTATGAAGCATGCATTTACAAATCAAACTTGCATATCCATTAGAGTCTACTTCCGATTTTTTGGGATGAGAAGTGCTGATCATAATGCCTAGTAAGGAAACTTTAGGTGGTGACGTTACACAACAAATATGGAACCTCCTTTGTTGGTTAAGAAAATATCCAGTATCAGAAGGCATCTGCACATTTGCATGCTGTACATAGATTTAGCTTTCATAGCTTTCCACTTGACTTAAGGCAGCTTTGTTACAACATATCTTTATAATTTGTGTCAAAAAAATATTTATGAGAAAGCAAGTAGGGATCCTAATTCCATCCCACGTAAGTCCTTATCCTTGATGAAGTTTATGAATGAGCAAATAACAATGCTTAAAATGTAATACATTCAATTATTCTGAAGCAACAACAAAAATTAGCCAAGAAATCATATCAAACAATTTATTTACTCATCAGTACAACATACTCACAGCTAACCTAACGCTTTTACCGTCTTCTTAATGAAATGGCTAGTGGCAGGCCTCCTGCAGCCACTTCATCTTATATGAAAAGGCATGTCTAACATCGTACTCATAAAAGCATAAATCCATCTAAATAACTACTACAAAATGACGCAGAACCAACAATCTGGACCCATAACAATCATAAAATTATGGTTACGCTACATCGGTGTTTCTTGATAATTAATCTTGTGTGTACAGGATCACATACCCAAATGCTAATACCAATACCCGTTAGACATACATCTAACACATACCCAAGTATCCTATTTTTTTGAAATATGGAAACATTTTTTCCTGCAACATCTCACACACTATTCCAGCATGGTTTTAGTACTTATTATACACCATGTCCTTTCTCCGGTGAGGCCCGCATCTTTTGGATCACAAAGTTCATAGTTTAAACCCAATGAAAGGGAAGGAGAGGAAATAGAGATCAGATAAGGACGCAAGACTTTACCCAGTGGGGAGGTTGTCGATGTAGGTGTGAGCATCTTGAGCGTGGCGTGAATTAATGTACATCAAACAGACAAACAGAAAAAAGGAAATGTAAATGTAAAAGAAAGCACGCTAACACCAAACAGATAGTAATACTAATCTAATTGTAATCAGTAGCGTAATGATGTGTGACATGTGTCTTTATTCGTGACGCAATGCTTGATGCACCAGGCATACAGTTGACTGAAACACACGCAACAGATAATAAACAAAGCACTGAAGGTAATACGGTATTGCTAGACTCGGTCACCGACGAGTTCAAATCACAACATGACAAGCAATGACTCGATTATCATTCCGAACTATCTTATCTCTACTATTTTTTTAAAAAAAATTGGTACAGTCTGCCCTTTATCGTGCGATATGAACCGTTAAATCTATCTTTCTTTATGAGATATGAGCCATTGGATCTCATTCTTTCTCGATTCCTCCCGTACGTACGGTTGACCACCCATAACCTCCTCTCCACCCCCACCCCCACACCCTAACTGCCCAAGCTGATGCGCACCAAAACCCAAAAATTCTATCGATCTTTTCGAGAACAAATTACCAACAGATCACTTGCATTGTAGACTAAACACAACAAATTTTTTTAAATTCGTAACAAAACACGGGCATTGAACTAGTTTAGCAAGATGCTTAAATCACACAACGAAATTTTATAGGAACCAGACTTTGCAGTTGGTTAAAAAGAGGACTTTGCAGTTAGTTAAAACGAAGACTTTGCAGTTAGCACTAGTACTACTACATAGAGACATAGAGCTGGTACCGTAACGCTCATCATACATTCAGTTTCTTCGCCTGGCAAGCAACAACTTTGGACGGTAGGGTCATACAATAAATCGTTCTCCAGTAGAGTAATCAAATCTATGGGCATTTCAGTATTAGGTTCCAACTATTATAGTACCAACAGACTCGCGAATTTGTGCACAGATGGCACTTATAAACCATCCATTTCTCGTTGGAGGCAAAAACAGGCAAACATAAGCATGCAGCATGCTCGATGATACGACATAACAGTGCACTAGAATTAGAACATAACAAACTGGTCAAACATGTCTTATGAAGATAAGGAGCGTTTACTCCTACAAGCATCTGGTTGCATCTCAAAACACTAAGCAGAAGACTTGACGGTAGCAGACTTGATGATGTCCACAAATTCAGGCTGCAGCAACGAAGGTAGAGGTCATCACAAACTCAGAGTAATATTTTCATGAAGAAGATCACCAAGGAAATAGGAATAAGACCTTCAGTGAAGCTCCACCAACAAGAAATCCATCAACATCAGGTTGAGCCGCAAGTTCTTTGCAGTTCGCTCCATTTACAGAACCTGGAAAGATATCAAATGAGAGCATAAAGGGCTAGGTCTAATTTAGAGAAGTACGAAGTAAACTGTAATCGTGTTCACAAAAAGTGGCATTATAATGAAAGTAATTTAGGTCATATTTCATTTGACAGTTACACAACGCTGAAGGGATTAAAGACAATTATAAAGGTAGTACCTCCATAAATAATCCTGGTAGATTCAGCAACTGCAGGTCCAACATTAGTGCCGAGCCACTTTCTCAGACCATCATGAACCTAATATCATGGAAGTTTTAAATACCAGGCATCACCGACAGTGATTTGTCAACGAAGAAGAAGTGTTGGATATAGGAAGACACAATAGTGTTATAAAAGCAGCAACGTGGTAAAAAAGTGTTAATGATGTGCACTTATTGCTCTTATTTAACAAGGTATACCTCCTGAGCCTGTGCAGGGGTTGCGACCTTGCCGGTTCCAATGGCCCAAACTGGTTCATATGCCAGCACAACGTTTGTCCAACCTGATATCTTTTCTGAAAAAAATAAGCAAGCAATAAAAGTGAATGGGGGAGAAAAGAAAAAGGATTCTGTTTTCGAACGATGGCACAAAATGCACAGGAAAAGCCAATAAGTACGAAGCTAAAATGGATTCAAATAATATTTGTTAAAATGGTACACAAACAAGCTTGAAGTAGTTTAATATTTGTCTCTTGTACAATCTATTTCCTAGTTCAAATGATAATTCCATTAGTAACTTACAACACCATTAGCATTTCGAAATCCTGCACACAATATGCTATCAGGGTATGCTGTTCTGCCAAATGCCAATATGTTCTAAGGGAAAATGGAAATGGAGGATTTAGGCTATTTAAAATGATGAAGATAAAAAGAATGGATAAGGAATTTGGTAAGAAAAGAGGCAAATCCTTATCTCATGAATCGGGACAAAAAGTTACCGATGTATCAAAATCTTCTTCAATAACAGCATGTAAAGGTTACCTGCAATAGCTTTAGTCTGAGCAGCAACAACTTCCATTGTTGTTCCTGCTTCCCTCTGCTCAAGGGTCTCACCGATGCAAGCAATTACCTTGAGACCTTGGGAGAGTGCGTACGCAACTTTATCAGCAACCAACTGTTATGAATGAAAACAACTGTTATTACAAAAAAAAGTTGACTTCCCAATAGCTATAAACAGAGATTCAGACAGCTTGATGAAAGAACACAATTAATAAACTTAAATCGCGAGAAGGTTCAGAAACTGATTACATTTTTGCAAACTTGCTAGTTTCAGGTTACCAGTCTATGCTGAGTTTGTAACTGAGCTATTTATAGTATATTAGGGACAATCCACACCGAGTATTCATATTATTCCTGAACAGAAACATGTGATTTCACAATATCACAAAAAGGTGAAGGAGAACGATAGGTCTGACATAGTTTTGCCGAAATATGACTAAAAAGGGACCAATTTATGATCACCTGGACTACTAGAGCCCACATTTTTTGAAAGTGTCTCACCAGAGGCAAATTTGGTAGCACTAGCAATCAGTTTTCCAAACTTAAACCCTGATTTGAGTAAATTAATTCGAACTGTTAAGTGATGCAAATGCAAGCAACTCTGACATCAAAAGTTCCCATTTTTCACACAATTCGACTAATTACAACGACATATCTTCCAACTACCTACTACTAGTACTAACACAGCAACGTAGATAGCCAACACAGCTGACGAACCAACTAACATAAGCTCAACAATGAACATAAATTTATAATAACTCACATTGTTTGATTCGCTCAACAGCGCTCTCCGCTCAGAGTGCCCCAAAATGACCCAAGGCACCTGGAGGTTCACCAGCATCTCAGCACTGCAATGAAAAGATGAGATAAGTCAGCGAATTGGCACATAAACAGAGAGAACTCCTCGTATTCACAGTTGGAATAGCAGAATGAGGGACTATGCAAGACCACATTCATGGACGCATTACAATGATACCACTGCAGAACCTCCACAATAATCACAAGAGCTGCATTTTCTGAGAACAGCATATTATTATAGTACATTGCTCATTCACAAACATTCTCATGAGTCCATGGCCCCATCAAGCTCAGAAACACCAACGAGTGCATTTACTGGTCCCAAATACGTAGACACAATGGACAGTGGACACCCCCAAACACATTCAAGTTTTTCAGCAAGCAAGCCAATCTGGCCTCCGAGGCTCCGATGATCAAATCTAGAACCCAGCACGGAATTAACATTTGCAGGAAGTAAAACTGCTGACAAGCAACTGCACATAATACTTGCAAATCAACACTGCAAATTTCGATGCTCTTAAACCAATTTGACCGCGCCGGATAACACTCGATTCCGCCGCATCTACCCCAATGCGGAATCATCAAACATAAACACAAAGGGGAAAGGAAAACGGAGAGAAAAGAATAAAGTCACTTCACCTGATCTCGCCGGTGAAAGCGCCGCCCTTGCGGACCCAGCAGTTCTGCGCGGCGACAGCGAAGTCGTGACGCAGCAACACATTCACCTGCTGCAGGAAGACGAATGGCGGGCTCACCACCACCTCTGCATCCGAAAACCAAACCCCAAATCAGCGCCGAATCGACTCGATCCAAATGGATTCGCTCGCCTCGCAGGGAGATGGCTCACCGACGACGTCCTCCGAGGGCACCTCGGCCTCGTTGAGGACGGTGACTATCTTCTTCACGTCCTCGCTGGTCCCATTCTGCACGCAGCGCAGCAGATGCCATCACATATCAAAACCAAGCCGCTTCGGCGTTTCCAACTTGGAATCGAGACGAGTAGTAAGTGGGTGTTTGGGAGCTTACGCATTTCCAGTTACCGCCGACGAAGAACTTCCTGGGAGCCATTGGTTCGCGAGGCGAGGCGGAGCAATCGAGACGGATGCAGTGGTTTGGAGGCTTTGGTTTCGGTGTGTGCGGAGGCTCGAGATAGGCGGTTATATCGAGGTGCAGAAGGAAGGGGAAGGAAGCAGAAAGCTTCTTGGGGCGGAAGAAAGAAGCTTTCGGCTTCGGCTCTGCGTCTTCTCTTCTCAAAGAAGCTTTCGGCTTCGGCTCTGCGTCTTCTCTTCTGATGCCGCGGGCGCCTACCGGACGGCGGAGCCAACTGATTTGGACCGCGGCCGGGCTGGGCTCAAACCACGGGCTTACCGACGGCTGGGATCCAACCGCGGGCCGAGTGACGTGGTGAGGGAGAGGCCTCTGTTTTTAATGCTCGCGCACAGTTTTATTTGAAACCACAGGAATTAGTGATGAATTACACGATTTTTTTAAAAAAAACTAGTAGTGTGCTCGTGTGTTACAACGAATTTTAAATAAATAATACTATAAATGATAAATTGTGTCAATGTTTAATCCAGTTATGTAATGACTGAATAATATACCATTAAAATTTTAAAACATGTCAGACTACTCTCAATCTTTGGTTCTCAACCTACATTTCCTTTTACCGCTCTAGCTCTATCAAAAGAGAAAAAATTCACTTTTACTACTCAATCTCTTTTCATTACATGTACCATAAATAGTTAACATCTAGAAATTTATCAATTTACATAAAAAATCTTTGATGATAATTTTGTTCAAATCTATACAAAGATCAATTTATGAAAACAAAGACTAATACCGGGGAGAGGAGGGCGGAGCGGTTTGGCGTGGGGTGGGGTGAGGGGGAAGAGAAGCGAGGCGGCGGTTTGGCGTGAGAGTGGGAGGGGTAAACTCAGAATTATAGTAATTAGATAATAATTTAAAAGATAATTATAAAAATAA
This sequence comes from Hsuehochloa calcarea, assembly GCA_036346395.1. Classification (NCBI taxonomy): domain Eukaryota; kingdom Viridiplantae; phylum Streptophyta; class Magnoliopsida; order Poales; family Poaceae; genus Hsuehochloa; species Hsuehochloa calcarea. The sequence goes on along the minus strand of CM070594.1, from coordinate 73,954,621 downwards.
ATAGTAAAAAAACAATTACAAAACTAGACGTTATGTCTCCATTCCAATTGGCGACAGGGGGCTCAACAGTACCCAAAACTCCCTGTCGCCACTTCATATGGTGAGCCTGTCTCCATTCCAATTGGCGTCAGGGGCTCAATAATACCCAGAGCTCTCTGTCGCCACTTCAAATGGTGACAAAGATCCTTCATTTTTTTAATTTTAAAATATGAAAAGTCGTCATTTTTTAATTCCCTCCACTCCTTTTGTACTGAGTATTTCTGAGCACTTATTTTGTCGATAAATCACACTGATATTATATAACATTCAGTACAACGTCATAACATCTTTTGTCGATAAATCAAAATTTGTACTGACTATTTCTGAGCACATTTTTTGTCAACAAATCACAATGACATTACATAATATTCATCACAAAGTCATAACATCTTTTGTCAATGTCGTAGGGGCGGCCCCACTAGCCCAACGACCCGGCGAAGACCGCGGGACAGACCCCGCGATCCACGAGCGCGAAGCTCCCCCTCCCTCCGGGAGGACACTAGGCGCCTCTTCGGGGAGACTCTGGGGAAGACCCGAGATGCTACGCCACTATCGAACATGCAGCCATGACATGTGTGGATATCATGGGGATATACTCCAGATCTTAGGATGATGTGACAATTGACAATGGCGTTAATGGTTTGTCGTTTCACGTGTTTTCGGCAAAGAAACAAGGTTGTCGAGCTTTGGCGATCGGCCGGTCTAGCGGCGATCGGTGTTAAGATTGGTCCGACCGGCCTAAGCGGCGGTCGGACCGGCAATGTCAAAAAGTGGTATTTTGAGCTGTGCCAAAAATAGAGGTAGCAGGCAACAGAGGAGATTCTATTGCACTTGGTCTCATAATTTTTGCAGTCTCCAGTCAAAAGTTCTATTGGATTGAAATTTCCAGTAGGTTTCGGTTTTCAGATGTTGAAAATCGGCTAAGTCATTAATGGCGGTCTGACCGGCCAATAGGTGATCGGGCCGACCGTCGTAGTAGCGGTCGATCGCCCTAGGCCGGCGGACCGTTTTCCACTTGGTTCGTCACCCGTCGTGGCGGCGATATTCGGTTGTTAAGTCAAAGTCATAAGTTTCAGGGCATATATGTTGCATGATGCATGTTTTGACTAACATGGGTCAAGTTGTGAAGAACTTATTCCCAAATTCGGTTTACTTGTCTATTTGTTGTGCAGGTTGCTTGGTGGTCAACGACGGTCAATGTCGGGACTCAAATATGCAAATCTGGACCCTCTGTGTATTCTGCACTAGTCCAGGATCACGCTAATGCACACAGTGTTAACATCGATGAAATATCACATCCATACAACGAATATAAGAATAAACGAGTACTTTGAATAACAAATAACTGTTGGGACCTTAAGGTCGAGTTTTACATTTATTAAGCCATGCAAGGCTGATAATAAAGAATAAACTGCAGCGGAAACGAAGAAAACTCCAGTGGGCTCCCATCAATTTACCATAGGCAACTGACTGGGATCAAGACCCTAACGATCAACCTTCGTAGAACTCTTCTTCAAACAAGCATCGTATGCAGTCGAATCACCGACATCTTATCGGACAACTTCGGACTGCAGTCAACGGAACAACAGAACGACCATGCCGACTTATCGCAGCGCGATACCGATCACTTCGTCAGACGTTCAGCCTTGAGCTCGATCATCCATCGCCAAGACATTTCCAGTCTTCATCGTCAATTGTGCTTCTTACTCTCTTACTTGAGATCTTGTCGCAAGACTACCTAATCTACAGATAATGCTCCGACGCGCGTCATTCATATGCATTCATTGCTGTCTCTGTCTTCTACGTCAACATTCTACTGTCTCGTCCATTAAAGTTCGTCCAATGCACTCTAAGCATCTGACTCTGCATTAATTGCTAGTGCTCTTCGATCTATGATCAATTACTTTTTCATGTTCTACGATATATGCATTATATTCTTATCGAAACGATTACAATGATGCATAATCTACATTATCTAAGACAGGTTGCAGTGCTCACAGTCGGATATACCTAATACTCGTTTACTCTCTTTGGTTCACGATACTCTTGTGATCGATTCTACATTGATCTTCGTCAGATTATCCACTGATTTACAGGTTCCATATCAGTTGCTAGTTCACCAGTTTGCAAGAGACGTCTATTCTAGTCTATCACTATGATGATCGTTACATGACGGTCGATTACTCAAGCGAGTTCAGGAATGTGCATCAAGTCATCAACTGATTCTACCGTCACAACGTTGTGACTTCGTTTGTGCCAATCTACTATGTTGTAGTCAAGCGCGTTAATGGTTAGTACAGAGTGTCATGAGTTCGCTAAGTAGTAACTATGACATCTGTTGCGAGAGTCTATTGCAAGCTCATGGATCGTGTAAGGTATCATGTATTCTTTGTCTAATCAATGCGAGTAAGGCTTTTGCTTCGTTACTTGACTTCAGATTCTCTGTATTTATACATGTGTTTATTACTCTATATATTATAAGCTTAATACAGACAATTTCTACTTCATTTAACTTAATAATGATTCGAGTCTTGAGTCATTCTAGTAAACTATTAATATGAATCTATTCAATACTACTATCATTACATATCTTATTATTACATATTAAATTATCTTAGCCTGATTATCGTAATTAATACATATCTAATTACCAACATTTCTTAATATTTATCTAATTAATATAATTTACGATCACGTATAGAATACCATTTATACTAATTTTACTTTGAATGTAATATAATATCCAATGTAAATATAATTTTTCATCTAAATCTGACAATGATATTTAGACCATCAATTTAGAGTAACATCATTACTCAATTAGCGATCATGACATAATAGCAATCCACTGTAACATCATTATTCAATGAAAAATCAAAGTATTCCATTAAGCAATAATAACTGTATCTACACATATCCTATATGTAAATGCACGTTATCAATCTAAGCTATAGAAAGAATAAAGTTAGTGTCTACATGATAGACAATAAGCTAACTATTGAACAATCAATGAACACTGAAGTCAACAATTGCAAATACCAAATATAGACAACTGTGTAGATTAATGACTAAATTTACATGCAGTAAGGAGTTACTACATCATAAAGATGCAACATAATCATGTACAACTTAAAACAAAGGTATACAATAGTATCACTGAGATTGCAAATAGATTGAACACAATAACACATCTGATATGCTCCAATCGGAACAATATTATCAACATGCCAATATAACGGAAACATAACTGAAGACTATAGGTACAGCATTAATTCTTAATGATAAGACATGAATACAAATTGAACTATAGCATCAAGGATCAAAATGCAAATTACCAATTTCAGATCAAGCAATATGATCTTACAAGAATCATCACTAGATTCTGAATGGACCACGACTAACAGAACTATCGACTAGTAGCATACTAATTCAAAGCTAAGAATCTACAGACTAACCTGAAATGTCATCAATTTAAAAATAGACACCAGGATACATGTAAAGGCCGATCTACTGGAGATGCTGTGCAATCTACGTAACATTCAACAACTGCAATCATACATATCATATACACGTACTAATCTAGATACACTCTACATCATAACAAGCAGATACATGCTAGCTCTATCTAACGAACTAACATAACATCAGGGCACTTGAACATTCAGAATCATACAAGCATCATACATTAGATCAGTATCCATAGCAAGATTTGATACACACTCCACAGTAGTATCCATCATAATCATTTGGCTAGACTTCAATATCTGCGATACAACACACTAATATCTCAAATCGGACTAGACTAATAACCTGTAATATGAATCGAATGTCAGACGAGTCCATTCCGATGTATCGTTCTATGTATATTGTCACATGCTCAATACATGATCAAAACGCAAATCATCATACAGCTTATCATCAACTACATCACTACCAACATTCACAATCTGCACTACACTTGACCATGCATTTCTATCATTCAAGAACATCGGATGCCTCGAACTCCGAATGCATGACCTGTTGATTTTGTCGTATTGCTTAGGGGTTTGAATTGGATTCAATATTAGTCTTCCACTGTACTGATATACTGATCTTCATAGCTTCCATAGCTACTGGAGTAAAATATTATTGAATCAATTATTTGTGAAAAAGTGAGCGTGCTCCTATTCACCCCCCTCTAGTCACCTTTTCGGTCCAACAACATGGGAGCAGGGCCTATGCAGAAGAACTGGCTTGTTGCAAGTGTATACGCAACTAGCGCGACATAGCATGCACTCGTGGGTGATTCTCTCACAATTTGTCCTGCGGCGTTTTTTATCCCTGCGCATAATCTCAAAGTGAAGCTCCCTTGTGCCCATCTTGAATGTCCGATGCATCTCACTCTTCTTGCTCATTATCTCGAAGTGAAGATCCCCTGTGCCCATCTTGAATGCCCGATGCATCTCACTCTTCTTGCTCATTATCTCTAAGTGAAGCTCCCTTGTGCCCATCTTGAATGCGCGATGCATCTCACTCTTCTTGCTCTTCTCTTCCATGTACTTGGTGATCATGGTGGAGTAGAGTAATTTGTTATTTGCCATGTTGAACGACGCGTTGTTGCTGTTGGTGATATGCCATAGAGGCAATCATAGAGATGATTGTATCATGTCTATGTTTTGAGTTATTGAATAAATGTTATTCTGTTCCTTGAATGAATCATCAGTTATAAAAGATTAGCGAGTATGTGACTTGTTGGTGAAGCTATTTTAACTTATGATGATGTCGTTTTAAATGTATCCCTGGTCGAAAATCACTGGTCGGAACACTAGTGACTCTATCGATCAGCACATGTATTGATTGATGACTATGTTTCACCGATCATGGATATATGGATATTGAATCAATAATGTGAATACATGTTAGAGAACATGGTGTTGGATTGACCCACCTTGAGACACTGTTGAGATTGTTATGATTTTATATGTCATCAGTTGGTCTCAAGCAATGATGATGTATAATCCTTAGACCTGATATCAACATAATTTACTACATGTGTAATAGTACAATTTAGGGTTGCTAAAGACTACTCCGTAACCGGGTAGTTATAAAGGTAGCTTTCGAGTATGCTATGAAACATACGGAGGAATGTGATTGGTCAGATATGAGATTTGCCCTTCCTAACATAACATGAGAGATGTCTCTGGGCACCTCGATGTGGTCGGATAAGGAAAGTGCATGGCCATGCACTAGTGGTCGAAGAGTTCGACCACATGAAGTTATCCGACACTTGATCGAGAAAGTATTGAACAGTCCATGGATGACACAACATCTCACCTGGAGTTCAACCAGATATCGTGAGGCAAAAGGAGAATACACAAGCTGGTCGTTCAGTTCAATCAGATACAGACTACTTGTATGGAGATATGAGCTAGTGGTCGAAACTAAGTGGTCGAACATGATCACTAAGTGGTCGAAACCTGGTCGTAAGGAGTTACGAACTGGTCGAGACCAAACATGAGCTAGTCGTAGGCTGGTTGAAACCTGGTCGTAAGGAGTTGCGAACTGGTCGAGACCAAATAGGACATGGTCGTGGATCATATTGCATTAAGGTTCGTCCGATATAATTCGTGTGTATTCGATAATCATTATGTCCTGCTAGGTGACGCTGACGACTCGTGATCGGAAAGGAGTTTCTAAGTCATAACCGATTATGCATGAACCTACAGGGTCACACACTTAACAGGTTGAAACAAACCAGTATGGATACGATTTGTCAAACGTGTTCGGATAGGATCCGTCACGGGTACTATTTAAAGAGATGCTTGAGGCTGGGAAAAGAGAAATGTAACAGAGGAGACACACGACAAAAGTTGACGTGAGTTGCTTCAAACTCTAGCCACCATCTTCTTGAAAGAGTCTTCCTGTGCGACTTGGTGCTAGCACACCGGTGTACGGTGTTCCTGTCCTGGACGTGTGGATACCGTAGAGGCTCTACTACGGTTGTTGTTGCGCTCGAGTACGAACCACGACATTGCAAGGAAAGCGATCGATTGCTGAAGGAGACGATCGGCGACGACTAGCTGGGCAATCGACTACGTTGAACGATCAACTACGTCAAGCGATTGACTGCGACCACTACATCAACACGCTCTTTGTTGGACCAGGCTGCTCCAACTCTTCTTCCGCTGCATTGCGCGTCTGGTAGTAACGATCTGTGATCTCTTGCTTGCCTGGTATCCTGGTTTACGTGGTAGAATTTTGTTGGACCGAAAAGGCGACTAGAGGGGGGTGAATAGGAGCACACTCACTTTTTCCCAAATAATGAATTCAACACAATTTCACTCCAATAGCTATGATGAAGCTATGAAGATCAATATACCAAGATCAAATGGAAGACTAGTATTGAATCCAATTAAATCCCTAAGCAAAATAACAAAATCAACTAAGATTGCAAACTCACAAGACGCAAGCGGTCGACTCATGGACCCAACCGGTCGGACCGATTGTCGGGCGGTCTCGACCGGCGTTGTCATTGCGGTCGGACCGCTCAAAATCGGTCGACCGGTGATGACGGCGATCGACAGCCGACTCGAAACCGATCCGCAATAAAGAAAATCACCGATGACGGTTGCAATTAGGTGAAACTTTTGATTCTCAACTCCAATCTTTATGAAACTTTGCACACACCTTCTATATGCTATTGAGGACCTATTCCAATCGAATATTATGATAATTCTTGGAACGATCTTGAGCAATTGCCAATTGATTAACGAAGGTCTAAAGCCGCAAGAACGAAAACTTGATCCTAAAGCTTGTTCGTGAGAGATTGATGATCAAGATGATGCTAGATAGATTCACACATATCACAGCAAGCTAATTCACGTGAAAGAATCAATCACAAACTCGCGGATCAAAGAAAGCCCTAAAAACACGAAATTGAAAGCAATAACGAAAAGAGACTTATCTCAAGCAAACCTTGCATAGATTGATTTCGTGATTGATCTTTGGATTACATCCACACCATCATGGATCGCTGGACAATCAAAGATCACGAAATTCACCACAAACCATCAAGAGCCCTAGCCTCCACCTCAACTCCCTAAAGACAATTAGGGTTTTGCAACATAAAAGGCGAGAGAGAGAGAGGTGCGACCACCATCTCCTCCTATTTATAGTGGAGGCCTAAAACTCTTAGGGTTTGACTCTCTTGGGCTCCGTTAAGGCCCACTAACAAGCGGGTCACACACGCACGCTTCGCGCCGTCTTTAACCTTTTGACCTAAACCGCTTCACCATGCGTCATGGATTTGCCAATAGGTCACCCTTGTCCATCTTGTGTCACGCTTGAGTCGTTGACCTCACCCGGCATCGTCAATCGTTCTGGACCTCAACTCTCCAAGTCTAGTTTCGATCCTCCTCGCCGTTGACCGTCGTTGACCACCAAGCAACCTGCACAACCACGCATAAGCAAACACGAATTCGGAACAAGTTCTTCACAACTTGACCCATGTTAGTCAAAACATGCATCATGCAAATCATATGCCATGAAACCAATGACTTTGACCTAACAAACAACATCGCCACAAAGTTGGCCGACGTTCGTTATTACGGCCCGACCGCGCTCGAGTGGCCGGTCGGACCTTATGGCGGCCGGACCGCTCCTCGTGAGCGGCCGGACCGCCTTGGGACTTAACCGAATTTTAACCTCAAAATCCAAACCTTCGGAAACTTTAAACCAATAGAACTTTTATCAAGACTCCAAAAATCATGAGACCAAGTGCATTGGGATCCCTCACTTGCCTACAACACCTATTTTTGGCCCACTGTTTTGACCACTTTGGTCATCGCGGTCCGACCGCCCCACATGGCGGTCGATCGATATGGGACCGGTCGGACCGCGGTGCAAGGACCGGTCGGACCGCCCGCCCAAGAAGCTCAGAACTTTATCGAAAACACGTGAAACGACAAACCGTAAACGCCATTGCCAATTGTCACATCATCCTAAGATCCGAACATATCCCCATGAAATCCACAATCTCCCTTGATGAACACATTGGCAATTATCCGTAAAATGTAAGTAAGAGGTTTGAAAACGAAGTTTACTCGCGAGCTTGCACAAAGGCACAACTTGATCCATAAGCAAGAAAAAGCAATGAAAATGACCAAGCTGGCATCAGAATAGTATAGGCATGTGAGACAAGGCAAAAGAAAGCATAAAAACTTTGATTTTCAGAAAAGGGTCAAAATCTCACATGACGTCCATATGAAAGAACAATTGTTCAATTGACCTATGATCATTGTGAGTATAAAAGAATGCAATTTAAGTTCAGAATATTCAATAAGACAATAAGAATGCAACTCAAGAACTCCCTCACTATGATCCTCAATTTTCAAATTTTCGCTCCCTTTGTATAAACTTCTCCCCAATAAAGAAATATCTTCTTAATAACACATCTTCTCTTCTCATTTAACACATCTTCTCCCCCTTTGATAATGGATTCATCAAGGAATCACGCCTTCCTCTCATCCAGAGATAATAAATATAGAATAAAGGAAGAAGCATAAACAAAAGAAGCATAAAGAGGAATATGCATGAAATGCAATGGAGTGGCTTCAATTTTGTATTTTTCAATTTTGATTACAAGAAGCTTTGAGATTACCCAAAAGAACAAGCTAGTATCTCTAATATTGCATAAACACCATATCAAGCTTTGACAAATATTAGCAAGATCATGGTAAGACATATATATCAAAGCTAAGCACAAAGGCTCAAAAGTAAAGCAAGATTTGATCAATTTAAGCAACGCTCAAATTCAAAGAAGTTCATCAACAGGATCCTAAAGTGAAATTGGCCATGTCAAAATGTCAAAGTGAGATCAAAAACTAACAAAGACCACATTAAGAGTCAATCAAGTCCCGTATTGAATCATTTTGCTCAATATTTTGTAAACGCCCATTTGTCAATATTTTTCTCATTTGCATTGAATATTGAAGTGGACTAATGATCTAACTTAGTGACAAGATCTTGGACTAGGAGCCATCCACAAACTCATCCTAAGCTTCGACCAAAAGTTGATTAAAGGTATATCTTAGTAAAGAAGATCCTGGACTAGGAGCCATCCATAAACTCTTTCTAAGCTTCTACCGGGGCGACAAATCTTGAGGTTCATGTCATTTCTGACAAGCAATCCCCATGAGATTGTGCAGTTCATCAAACTATCTCCAAGTTCATGTCATTTGACAAGGCCTCGTAAGAATAGTTTGGCACAATTTAAGCATAAGACAGTCTTGATTTTCATTTTTCACATGAGCAGTTTTAGAATCTCAAGAACACAAAAGCTCAAGTAATGGTCAATTTTAGATCAAAGAGCTAACAAAGCAATTCTGACAGGGCCAATGTCACAAGAGGAGCACTAATTGTGCAACTCGCTAAAACATCCACAAATTACAATTTCTTAGTTTGAGTTGTTTAAAAGGTTCTAGCTCATATAGCAAAGACTTAGCTACACATGTAAAAGCATGATAATTCTAACAAGTCAAAGAACTAGACATGACATTGAGCAAGAATTGAAATACAAAAGCTCTAAAGGGTAATAGGCAAAGCTTCATCAATTTTTAAAAATAAACAGAAAATCTTATATTATAATGCATCTTTTTGGATTTTTCATACCATTTGTTGTAATCACTTGTTGGAGTTTTCATATGAATGCAATATGACACAATGAGATGCAATTAAAAAGCCTAAAAACCTAAAAAGTTCAAAAGATCACTAAGTTCGAAAAAGAACAATAAAAGATCAAAAGAACAAGGAAAGATAAGAAAAAGATCAAACTCCCCCTCAAACCAACCCATAGGGATAAATTACCCCTAACTCACTTCTCAAGGTGGCAAACCTAGTTTGATCTAAAGGTTTGGTGAGGATAAAGTCAAAAGATAAGAGAAGTGCTTAGTGAGTGACAAGCGCCTGAGATACTCTTCCTATCTAGCCGACAGCCCGCAAAATCAGAATCTGAAAAACCCCTAATGGACAAAACTGAAGAGCAGGAATACCAAATGCCATATAAGAGGGTAGAGTGTAAATACCTGAATGTGAGCTTAAAGGCCTGGCGATGGGAAGTTCTCGGAGATGCTTGAAACCCGTCGACCGCGTGAAGGAGGTGAACCATCTTGAGTCTCCGGTCATATGACATGAACAGCCGGAGTCAACAAAGCACGTGCTCTTCCTCTTTCCGCGGCAGTCCTGAAAAATCAAGGCAAAGAAGAACGATGTGTCTCGATACTGGGGTTAGTTAAACAAGACTTGGAAACCCAGTACTGAGACACATGTCTGCGAGTAGTATGCAAAGCAGAAGTGTTACCCTTGATTCTATTTGCATTCCTATCATGAGTAATGGTCACAAGAACATGAGAATTGTCCTGTCTAGAAGCATGATGATAAGCATGTGAAACAAATCCTAACCCAGGTTTATTATTTTCAAAATGATCATGTCTCATAAAAGGTTTAGGTTGAGTGGATGAAATACTAGCAAAAATTTTCTTATTATTTTTCAACCTACGCCAACAAAACTCAATCAAATGCCCACCTTTCTTGCAATAAGTGCAATGGTACTTGGTACCACTAGAGGAAGCACCATTTGAATTAATACAAGGTTGGGCAAAACCTGCAGATTTAAAAGATGTTTTTGCAGGTTGGGTTTTGAATTCAATTAAACCTTTTTCCAAGACTTGAATGACTTTTGGGTTTGAATTGTCTTTAAAAGAATTGAATCCTAAACCTTGCTTCTTATAAGGAGTTTTAGACTTGTCAAGAATCATGTTTAATTGTTTCTTACCTTTAGAAAATTTCTCTAATGTATCATGAAGGTAAGCATTTTCTTTTCTCAAGTTAACACAAGCATCACAAGTTTTATCCATAGATTTCTCCTTATACAAAGCAATTTCAATCTTAAGAGCGGAACAAGAAGCACAAGTAGTATTTTCAATATTGTCCTTAAGCTTAGCATATTTGACTCTAGCAGCTTCTAAGATATCTTTGATTTCACGTTCTTTTCTAAGCATGAAGTGCAAGGGCTAGAATCAATCACATCGAAGCAATCAACTTGCTAGACTCTAAACATTTTTCACAAGGAGCGATTTAATTTCAATTAGCTCGCTTCTAGCATTTTCAAGTTGTTGCAAAGCAATATTGTGAGTAGATTGCGCTTTAGCCAATTCTGAGTGCATGTCATGACAAGATAAACATTCATCAGGTTCAAGAGTCTTAACATTTGCAAGTTCTAGTTTCAGTTTACCAATTTTTGACTCTAGTTTCTTATTTTTAGTCATGACAAATTCTAGCGCTTCATCTTGACTAGCAGATTGCTCATATATGGAATCATATCTAGCGTAAAGCTCATCATAAGAGAGGATACCTCATTATCATCAATGTCGCGATGTCACCATGAAGCACATGCCTGAAGTCCTTGGCCTTCCCTTCTTGTCCTCTTCGCTCCCGGAGTCCACATCGCCAATGGATTGCTCTCCAAAAGCGGCAAGGACCCGGTGAGCGACCTTTATGAGCTTGACAGCATCATACTCAGAATTGTTCTCATGAGGCTTCTTCCAGGCTGTCTTCTCCTTCCTATGCTTGCCCTCACCTTTTAGCTTGGGGCAATTGGCCCGGATGTGGTAGAGCTCTCTACACTCATAGCAAGTAACAGGACCACCTCTCTTTTATTTCTCACATTGTTGTAAGCCCGTGAATTTTTTAGCTAAAAGGGCTAACTCGTCTCAGAATATTTTCAAGCTCCTCCTCGAAATCGCAGATAAGCAAGCAAATGAAAATCCAGAAGAAGATTCAAAAGAGTCATCAAAAGCCTTTTTGAGAGGATCTGCTACCAAAGCTAAATTATCTTTCTTGGGATGGTCAACTCTTTTAATTTCATGAGTCTTGAGTTTACTATAAAGCAATTCTAAAGTAAGACTTGAAAGATCAACATTTTCTTCTATAGCAAGAGCCTTCATCTCCCACTCCTTGGTGTTGATTGCGACCAAGAGATGGGTGGCATTTTCAGATTGAGAATATTCAATATCAACGACTTTCATTTGATTAATCACTTTATTAAAGCGATCGAAAATGTCATCGATGCTCTCTCAAGACGCATCTCAAATTTGTTATAATCACGCTTATAGATTGTTTGGCGACTTTCTTAATTTGGGACGAACCTCATGATAGGTTTCGAGAGTGTTCCAAATCTCGCATGCTATGCAAAATTGCAAATCCTATCATATTCTTGTCTACCAAGCGCACCATATAAAAGGTTCTTGGCCTTGTTGTTGTTAGCCAAAAGAATTGCGTAAGGTGAGTTGCAACCTCAGAATAATGAGCGGGATCGAACAACGCCCCATATAGCTTGTCCTCGCTCTCAAGGAATACTCGATACGATTCTTCCAATAGGCATAGTCGTGCCCATTAAAGATATGCGGTTTGTAGAGAACCTATCCATCGCCAAAGTTCGTGGACCTGTTAAGATCAAGATTGAACTAACCGGCTCGATACCACTTGTTGGACCGAAAAGGCGACTAGAGGGGGTGAATAGAGCACGCCACTTTTTCCAAATAATGAATTCAACACAATTTCACTCCAATAGCTATGATGAAGCTATGAAGATCAATATACCAAGACAATGGAAGACTAGTATTGAATCCAATTAAATCCCTAAGCAAAATAACAAAATCAACTAAGATTGCAAACTCACAAAGACGGGCGGTCGATCATTGATTCCAACCGGTCAGACCGATTTTGGAGCGGTCCGACCTTTAAATTGCCAGCTAGCGTAGCCTACCAACCCGTATCCCTTCAGTTGCTTCTATCAACAAAGTAATTTATGGTATCGCAGAGAATTACCTCCTCAATACCAACCAAAGGGAGGCATCTTGCGCCATGTAAACCAGGATGGTAATCATCTGTGGGTAGCTGTGGTAATGCTTCAGGGGCCTGGTCAGCGCTTGGGACGGCCTTTTTCGTTGCCTCCCTTCTGTTCGTCTGGGTCTGCTCATTCAGAATCTTCTAGAGTGCTTCAAACTTTCGCTGCTGGTTCTGGTTTTACAGCTGCTTAAACAGGTTTATCAAGTCCTTGTTGTGGAACTGCCTGTAGAAGTTTGCACCCAAGTGTCTCATGCACCACCTGCTCTGTAGATCCACCCATGGAAGTGGTTCGTTCTCTCCTTGTTGTAGCTGAGCTATTGCACTCAGCAGGTCCGCATGCCGATCATGTATGACGCATATGTTTGGACAGCCCTGTACAACATAAATCATCAAATTTCTCAGGAACCACAATCAGTTGTTTGTGTTCTCACTTTCAATGAAAGAAAATACCACAGGAAGAACTTGATCGTTCTCGTTCGTCACTATTGTAGTCAGTATCTGGCCCTTGTACTTTCAAGTTAGGAATATGTCATCCATGCAAAAGATTGGACGGTAGTGCTGAAATGCATTGATGAATGGACCAAAGGCGTAGAATGCTCGCTTCAGTATCCTCTTATTGGCCCCACTTTGGATGCGTGGAATCTTGAATGTCAACATGAGTACTGGGATTCCTATCTTGTATGACTCGGAGTAGCTTGGGGAGGTTGTGGTAGGAGTCCTCAAACGCACCGAACCTTGATCCCAATGCCTTCTGTTTTGCCCTTCATGCCTTGATATAGCTGATTGTGTATTGGAATCTTGCCTCAATCGCCCGAATGATGGATTGTGGATCAAAATCTAGATTATCCCCGATCTCACCGTACATGAAGTTGGCGATGAAGCTTTATGATAGGTTCCTTTGGGACTTCACCGACTCAGCGACGACACGTGTGAGGGATCACTATAAAGTATTTCCACTAGGTGTCTCACATAGGCTGAAATGTGCACTCGCGTAGGACATCCCTCTATGTCGCACTTCACGTCGCAGCATCTTGGATTAGATTTGGGACTGTGAATGTATACCGCACCAACAAGGCCCAGAATTTGACCGCCTCCTGCATAGCCTCCTTGCATTTGGACATAGCTCATTGTCTGACTTCGCTCTGGCCGTACTCCCATGGCACACGGGAGCCTTCGTTAACGATGAGGTTGTCGAACTAGTATGTGTTCCACTCAGATGGAACCGTCTGTTGGTCCACATCATCCTTATCGCCGGATCCTTCATCTTCTTACAATGCTATGTAGTCTCGATCTTCGAGATCCACCCTTTGCACTAGGGTTTCTAACTCCCCACCCTTGTCGGAAGTCCACTAGCTTGCTTGACTGAAGGAGCTACTTTCACAGGGTCTTCATCGACAACATCAACAACTCCGAGAGCTTCGGCCATTGTATGCGCCGCGCTCTGTCTGGAGTCTCCGACTTCTTCTTCGGCATCACCACCCTCTTCTTGTTCAGCCGCTGATGTAGGAGTGGGCTTGGCATAAGCCTGGGCTAGAAGGACCAAATCCCACCCATCCTCCTTCGCCATGCGTACATATGACTGCTATGACCTTATTCCCTTGAGCTGCACTAACTCCCAATATGTGCGTTGTGTTGCTCGGGGGGCAAGACAACTCAATATCAGATCATACACAGCATGATCTAAATCAAATGAGTGAAACAACCACTGCATCACAGTGCCCCATGTATGCTGCTATGTTCATGGCACGGGCACAGTCACCGATTGGAAATAACTCAAATCAATCCCCTCGGGACCCTCAAGAATAGTCCCCTAACTGTAGTAAATTTTGAAGTTGGTGGCGTCCGACATATTTGACGTACTATATCGTAAACAAGATTTTCACAATTAACAACATATCTAAAACTAGACTACCCACCGAAAAGAATTATATACAACATACTACATTACGTAACCCTACATCCAAAACCATGCAATCCATTCGGTTAAAAAGTTACTTGAAAGGTGGGCGACCGGACGGACAGCGCTTCGTTAACTTCTCTCCTCCCATCTACTCCTCTTTCTTCCTTCCCCTTTCTTTTTTTGAATAAAAATGAGTTTTTCCCAAATTTTAAGGTTTCGATGGTCTTTTATAGGGGAGATTGTGTCACCATTTGGAATGACAACAGGGACTTGCAGGATCCCTATCGCTATTTAAAATGATTGTTTTTCCAAATTTTAAAATTAAAAATGAAGGATCCATGTCGCCATTTGAATTGGCGATAGAAACCTGTCGCCAATTCAACTGGCAACAGGGAGCTCTAGATATTGTTGAGCCTCCTGTCGCCAATTGGAATGGTGATAGGCTCCTGTCACCATTCCAATTGGCGACATGCGCCTAGTTTTGTAGTTGTTTTTTTAATATTTATTTTTGTAATTATCTTTTAAATTAATATTATTTTTTAAAAAAATTCAACAGATCACAAGATTATATTTGTACTATTCACGCACATATATATTCTATAAAATTTTAGTGCATGATAAAACGTCTTAGTTTAGATATAGATTCTGCACAAAAACAAAGTACTGATTTTGCACTGAAGAATACTATTATGAAGAACAATTCAAATAATACCGATAATTTGTTTTCCTCTTCTTTTTCAAGGATATAGATGAATCACTCGGAGGGGAGAAATACATGGAACACTGTACTGTAAGAAGGTGTAATCAACCAATAATCCTGTTAAGGGTATTATGGTATTTTCTATTGTTCTATGGTTTAGTCTTATGTCCCATTGTACTCTATATATTACCTATTGGGCTATTGCAATACACACACAATATTCATAACATAATATCATAGCAAGATTAGGGGTTCTTACCGCCGCCGCCACCCCCAGGAGGAGCAATCTCCGCTCCCAGGGCGACCAACCTCTTAGCCGTAGTTTTTCCTCGTAGAAGTAGCAGCACTTCATCCGTGGGAGGCCCTCGGCGTCCTGGCAGGCGACAGTGTGCTCCTCGTCGAATCCAGCGAGATTGAGCTCTTCCTCGTCGAATCCTATCGCCGCCACTCCTCCCCAGCCTGGATCCACTCCTTCAGCCGACGTCGCCCTCGAGCCAGTGTCGCTTGGATCCGCATCGGACTACCTCGGATCCGCACTGCCCAAGCCTCCCGAACTCCTCTTCTCGAGCTCCCGACCGCACCATTCTCGGATCCGGTTGGATCCAGATCTCTCCGTCGTCACCGCCCTCGATCCCAGCCAAACCCACTGTGGACTGGTCGTCTCCTGCCCGAATCCAGCATCGACAGGATGTTCCCCGGCCAGATCCGGCAACAAAGGCCAGTCGCATGCTCTGCTTCGAGCTCAAGGCGGCATGGGCGTCACTCCCCCAAGCTCCGTGCGCATCCTCCCCGTCCGGATGGGACAAGTGCCTATGCTCCCGAAGCAGAGGGTGCTCTCCCCAGGACTCCGAAGCCGCTGCCACCACAGGTGCTCTCCTGCTAGGCCGCCACCAGCTCTTCCTCACTTGGATCCATCCACCGTCGTCCGCGACCACCTTTGTTACACCGCTACCCCGTGGGCCGCCGCACCAGTAGAAGCTGGAGGAGCATCGACCACAACTATGGCAAGCTCGATGACCTCAGCCGCTTGCTGCAGCTCCTTTATCATATATGTGTCACCGCTGCCTCCTCTGGAAACCGCCGCCGCCTTTGGGAGCCGCAACAAGTAGCAGCAGTAGCGCTGGTGGTGGTGAGGCAGTTGCTTACCACGGTGCTGTTGGGTTGCAATGGGCTGGGCCATTATGTCATTTGGGTTGCTAATGGTGTTGCTTCAAGCTTACTGGGATGCGTTGGTGCTTGCTGGTTGGACGAGGAGATGGGTCTTTTGCTGCTGCTAGTATTTGTTGCTAGTATCTTGAATCCTTTTCTTTTGCTTCCGCCTCGTTCATCCAAGTCTGTAATACTCTATATTTGAGTTTGTCTAAGTCGTGCGAGTCCACAAATTTCTTGTCAGTCAGCTGATTGCTTCTGGCTCACTCATTCCCTTCCGCATGGCAGCATCCGTCGCTCTTCTCTCGAGCCGCTGCAGATCGTAGAAGTCGTTATGATACCACCGCTTCTCTCTGAGCCGCCGCCCTGAGCTTCTAAAGCCATCGTACTTCTTCTGCACTACACCTCCGCTGCGTTTCTTGTGCATTGCGCCGCCGCCATCTTGGGCTTCGATCTGCACCGCTATGCTTCTATCTATTCCTGTCTGTGTCATCATTTTTCATCGTGCTGTCGCGGTCGACTTTGCTCCCTCCTGCCTCTACTTTCTTAGCCCCTGCACCTTGTGCTTTATGGGTTATCGTATGACCCTAAATGAGAGATTTTTTAATACTCAACATATTTTCTAAGAGCCGCACACTACAACGACATTGTTAAGATTGGAACTTTGGATTTTCCTATTATACTATCAACTCTTTCTAAATGCAACACTATTGCATACGCCTTACATTTGAAAGAGAGGAGGGGATGTTAAAGGTATTTGTGGTATTTCCTATTGTTCTAGGGTTTAGTATTGTGCCCCCTTGTACTATATATATTGCACATTGGGCTATTGCAATACTAACAATATTAATAACAAATCCAAGCAAAAAAGACGTCATAAATAGTTTCTTGACAAACCCTTGCCAGATTTTAGCCAGTAAAACAGGCTTTATTATTATTCATTACAAAGTGTAGGTCCTTGCTGTTACGCAACAAATAGGACGCACAGATAAGAATAAATCTTACATTCCAATGAGGAACTCTTATTCAGCTATAAGTTTCTAAAACTATGTTTTTCCCCTTTGTACACAGTTGTGGCCTCTACCATCTGAATTCCTAACTGTAAGTTCACAAACTGCAGCGAGAAATGTACTACTCTTCTATAGTGTGTCATTTAATTCTGAGACCGTCTTTGTACACCCTGGTTGAAAGAGATGGCAGGGCATTTGATGGCCCTTCTGTGCTCGGTACTTCATTTCAATTGTGGTGTTTTCTTCTCCGGCGGTTGTGTTTGATTTGCATTTTGGTTCGAGCCTACACATTTGAGAGAAGCTCGTCAGCTCAGAAGACGCTTCAACTCATCTGTCCTACTACATCAGATTGACATCAGTTCCTACAAGACGGGAAACAATCAATTATGCATATGTTTCATGATCAACTCATCTAAAGGACTCAATGTTATCAACATGGATATTGTAAAACTATGTAAATTCTGCATACTGCCTACAAAAATGCAGTGATCTGCCTTCTCAACATACATGCAACAAATGCGGGAGTGCATGGTTTTAGATATTTGTGATACCATACCTGCAAACTACAGAATTAGGTTACATCCAAATTGGTCGTATGCGCAAAGTTCTTGGTTAAAGTTTCCAGTTGAATAACATGTTCATTAAGTTCCTTTTCCTTCATTCTTGGGTCTTCAGTGGTAGAATTTGTGCTCTGAGAATTCTGGCAAGGAGAGTTCAGAATCTCAGAACCACAAGTATCCAATCCATCTGATGAAAAATCTAGTTTTTTCTCAATGGTTTTCGTGACAGCCATTCTTTTTGACCTTATCCGATATGGAGGTGAAACATCAAAGCTCCTTACAGAAGACGATAACCCATCAAGAGAACCTATTGACAAAAAGGATGCAGTTTTAAATGACTCGGGGGTATCTGTAGTTTGTCCCTTCCCCGCTGGAGTGTAAAAGGTATCAGTGTTTCCTCCACTCTTCAACACACTAGCTGAAGCAGGTGTTGATTTATCCCGTTTTCTTCTCCTTAATATTGAAGGAGTACTTGCAAAGCTGTTGGCAGCACTCTTCAATATTGAATCAACACTTAGCTGGCTTGATATTTTTCCATTCGTTGGAGAGGGAGTAGTACAACCAATAGGCGACAGTATCCCATCACTGCAATGTTCAGATGTCTGATGCACAGTATGATGTTCAGAAAAGAGTGAGGAACTCGTAGGGGCTACATCTTCCATGTTAGGAATCTGGTAAAAAAGAGGACCAATGGTAGAATGTGCCTCATTCTTCAAAGATGATTCTGGTTCACGTTTGGCTGGTGCAGCTTCTAGTTGAATGGTACCAGACTCCTCCACAGGATCAGGTGTGGAATTAACCTCAAGACCCTTCTCATGAACAGAATCGATTTCCATGCCCTTGTCGCGGACAGAATCACTTTCCAGACCTTGTACCGCTAAAGCAACAGCAGAACCATCAACTATTGATGACAGCTCATATGAAGTTAGTGTCTGAGCAGCTGCTAATATGGAAAGAGATAGGAACCCTGAGCTGTCCTTGGCATGTTCTAATTTGTATGCCTGTAGAAGAGGGCTAAAATTAGAACGATGGGATATTTTAGGTATGTCTTTTGAATTGTTGGGCGCTTTGTTCAGATCAAGATGGTTCTCAGTAGCCACCGGCTTCAGTTTATCCTTGAAATCATCAGGACCAAGTTTTTTCGGAACTGCCAGAACATTGCTGGTACTATAGATGTCTAGCTTCTTTCTCAAAGAACTATTCCAATGATTCTTTATAGAATTATCAGTCCTGGAAACAGCAACATACTATCAGTAGGGTCCCAGAGTCTTGTAAAGTAAACAGGAAGTGCACCTTTTCAAAATAAGGACGTAGTTCATAGTTATGAACAAATAACCAAAGAGTTGAAGCTCATGACAAAGATGTAAACAGTTGAAAACAGAAATTCAAAATTTGAACAAACTAAATTGCAATAATGCATTCATGAATCACGACAATGACACATGTAATTATAAATTTATAAAATAAAGTAGAAAAAAATGGTATTCACGTGGTACTCTGGAGCATTCTGATCTTTATTCAGATTCAGAAGCCTAGGATAGTTTTTGGGGTATTCTATTAATTATTTAGATCTGGCAGGCCTACTGTATTCCATTATGATTATCTTGGAAGTTGTAACTGCAATTCTTTTTATCAGAGCAAACAGGAAATTTTAACAGCCAAAAACAGCAGAAGGCCATGTCATTCAAAAGCACAGAAGGAAAAGAAAACGGGAAATCCCCTTTACATTGTGTATCATCATTAAAAAAAGGGAAAATGGGTCTGTACCATCAAAAGATGTTGAGTTTAGAAGGAAAAAAACATCAAAAGTTCTGGGCATAGATATTTACCACCAAAAGAGCGCAATGTCTAGAATTTTACCACTCCGTCACCATTAGATGAAGTAGCTGTTTATTCTGACCATTATACCCTTGCCCCTTTGCCTCTGCATGCCCCATCTACTTATTCACCATCGAACAAATCCCTTTGTGCATCAATTCCTCTTCCATGGCGCCGCCCCTCCTAAATTTCTTATCCCACTTATCGAATCCTCCATGTCTATGCTTCTCCAGCAGTCCAGCCTATCCCCCTCGTCAATTCCTCCTCCGTGCAGCATGGTGCACTTGGCGAGGCAGGCGGCAGCGGCAAGGCACAATTGGGCGGGGAGGTGGCAGTTGCATGGCGCAATTGGGCGAAGCAGGAGGCGGGGGCATGGGGCCTGGTGAACTCGGCAGTGGAGGTGGCATGCGCCCCTCGGCTGGGCAGGAAAAACATGGTGAACTCGGCAGCAAGGACATGGCAAACTTGGCAGCAGTATGGAGTTCACGTGTTTGCAAAATGAACTTGTCTGTTTATTTCGGTGTACTGTTGTTTGTGTAGATAGTTTCTTGATATAATCTCTATGTGTGATCTGCTTGTGAAATGAAACAAGTTTTTGCCCTCTTAAAGCATAATTTTTGTCATATGAAATGGTGTTAATGTCTTGCGGAATATTTGTAATCTGTGAATGATTTGCTGCAATTTATTAGCGGGGACTCCGGCGGGGACCTCATCACCGGCGATTTGCTGTTCGTGGTGCAGCGATGGCGGACTGAGAGGCGGCAGCGCCCCATGTCTCTCGCTTGCTGTGGGAGCCGGGTGAGAAGAGACGTCTGGTTGACTCGAACCCGAATTGCCTTTGGGTCAGACCCGAATGAGTGCATGTGTTAACTAAGTTGGACTGGGGCCATTGCCGTCATTTCACATGACATCTTTTTCCATCTCCACACCGCAACTGCCCAAACTCCTAATGGAACATGACGGAGTGGTAAAATTCTAAACGTAGGGCTCTTTTGGTGGTAAATATCTAAGCCTAGAACTTCTGGTTGTTTTTTTGCTAAACCCAACATCTTTCGATGGTATAGAGTATAGACCCAATTTTGCCTTTTTAAAAATCCAATGGTTTTAGAACTTATACAGTATACAAAAAAAACTATAACATGCCAAGTACCCAAGTGGGGGATCATTGAAATAATTGAAAGAACACCATTTATTAAAACTAACTAAATACCATTTAGGAGAATCGGCAGCGAAGTGATTAGTATAAACTTCATGAACGACACATAGAAAAATTCCCAAGGGAAGTAGGCTGTGTAGCAATACCTTCCAGGAAGAACTTTTGCTATTTCTGCCCATCTATTCCCATACGTCCGATGAGCATTGATGAGTGCCCATTCCTCCTCAGCAGTCCAAGCATCTTTCTTTATTTTTGGATTCAGATGATTATGCCACCTATGAATTCAAAATTAGCTCCATAAGTCCATATTATGTACTATATCACGTCAAGCTTAGCTCTAATGTACAAAATATACAATTAAACACACTAGGAATATAATTGCTATGGAGTTAATAGTTTGGATTAAGCTAGAAGATTGAGGAAGAATACTTTTACTCCTACAAGTCTACAACAGAATGGTTAGTCAATTACTTTTGTAGTTCTTTCAGTAAGAAGTGCATTTCTTAAATAGTTAATTATGAAAATGATTCAGAGATTTTCTTGTAATTATACTGCCCTCAAATTTAGATCTTTTCTTGTAATTACACCAATTTCCCTAATCTGTCTTGCATGAAGAAAAACATGCTTATCAGCAAACAAGAAGAATATAGCAATTAAAAGTTGTACTAATAACAATAGACAGAATTTTGCTTATAAACTGTACACGATCAAAAGAATACCTCTCTCGACACTGCTTGCCTATACGGCCAGGTAGAGACTTCGCTATGACAGACCATTTTGTTGGTCCATACTTCTTTACAAGATCAATGATTTTTTCATCTTCCTGTAGAAAAATGTCATGGATATAACATTTAGAAGATATAATGTGCAAAAGCTTTTTCTTGTCAAACCAAAGTAGATGCTGCAGTGACAAACCTCTTGAGTCCAAGGACCTTTGATAAGTTCAGGATTAAGAACCTTTTGCCATCGATGCAAACATTGTACCTCTGTCCTATCAGGAAAGAATTCAGCTGCACAGGTAGATACAGCTACCTTCTGTGAGTTCACCGCACTTATAGATATGGAAAAACTTCTAGAGAAGTTTGACATTTCTATAACTAGCTAAAATATGGCATGTGCATACTCGTACGGCTATATCAACTACCACCCATGGAGCAACCGAGATAAATGGCATACTTAAGCATTAAACAACCAATCCAAATACAAGAGCCCCAATAACTGCTCTTACTTTCTGTTATCATTTGTAGACATACAGAAGAATGCATCTGGGCCAGGGATAGGCCTTACTGGTGGGCGGCGGGATTTGAAATCCCGACTGGTTTTTCCAGAGTTTGCAAATTCAAATTTTGAATTTCGTTGATTTTTAAGCAAATTTAAACTAAATTCGACCGGGTTTTTCCTGGAAAAACCGGTAACCGGCCAGTTACCGATACCGGCCGCCGGCCGGGAATTGTGCCGGGAACGGTTTTTCTATCCTTGATCTGGGGCCATGTTAGTGGAATTAAGTCATTACTCATTAACAATATGCTAAATGCATTTCCAGATATGTTTTTTTAAACAAATCCAGCTCCTTAATATCTGTGGATGGTGGACCTTCAACATTGGTAGGAAAGCACCTTTGAGGTATTCTACAGAAAGCACACTCTAACCATGTATTCCAAATTCTCTCAAAATCTGTTCAGTCACAGTTAACTTTCACATGAAAATCTATTGGGAGTATTCCAGATCCTTGCACATTTTTAGATTCATTAGCTCTACTATCAAGGTTATACTAATCTTATAACCTATTATTTTGTATCATATAATTCACTGAAAGGTTAAATAGCATGGGCTGTAGTGTTCAACTCAAGTATGTTTTAATAGCAAATAGGCAGTTAGCTAAGCAGAGAAAACCACGAGGAACCATCTTCAACTTCAAATGCTAAGTAGCATACATAAAAGAGACATACTTACTTCCCTATTTGATGAGCGCATTTAAGGCCTAAGATTACTACAAAACCATACTACATACAATAGCAAAGGTAAACATGCCAGAGTTTTTTTAAAAAATTCTGCAAGTACAAGGACAACTGAGTATATGAAGTGTACAGTGAAAAGAAGAGGCAAACCTATTTTCTTCCAGCTTCTACCCTTGAAAGCTTCAACTGCCTTCCGCAATGTTTCATCCTGTTGCCATATGTTGAGGCTAATTAGCAACAGTTTGGAGTGTGTAATGGAATCAAACAGTGAAGCTGTGAAATTACTTTTCAAGCAGAAAGAAAAGAGAAACTTCTAGTGAGAAAAATATCAACAGTCTGACCGTGAACAACAAGAACGGCAAGAATGATAAATAGACAAAAAGAACTTTTTTACACAGTGGATAATATTACCACTGCACATTAGCATATATGCACTATGAATATAAGTATATTTTGCATGTAATAGACAGTCTGAGAACATATCCTGCACTTCCCACCCTTCGGGTACTCCCGTACTTCCTCTCTTCAAAACACGATGCAAGTAATAATAATAATAATAAAGTCCAAATTCGGGTACTCCCGTACCTCCTAATGTAAGTCACGTTCGTAGTTGATTTTTTCTAGGAAACTTGACTATATCATAACCTACCTAGCCAAAAAAAATCTGAATGTACATCCACTAGACTAGTCTTTTATATAACAGAGGAAGTGAGATAGTAACCTCTTCTGGTGTCCAGCCACCCTTAGCTCTCCTTATGGGCCCACTTGTTCGCCTAATATAAGGAAAAGTTTATCAGCAACATTAAAGTGAAATACTGTCAGTTCAGGGCATGAAAAAAAACATACTAGGTGCCAGAAGTTGCATATAAAGCACAGTCTGCAGATATTCACTAGCATGAGATGACTAAAAGAAAAGCGGAAGTTGTTGAAGGGACCTACATAAGGAAGAGTTATTACTAGTTTAGTACTACTCTACTAGTTCAACAATGTAAATCGTCCCTGTATAGCCTTTTATCTTCAAAAATATGCAGCCAATTAATTCTCATTAAAAAATATGCTAAAATGGATTCCTCTTGGATGAACATTTACATCATACTTAGCACCTTAAGTGCCAGAATTAGCATATCCAGACTCCAAAGTGAGGAAAGCTATTGTGGTCGTTGGTTGGGTACGGGTCCGAGGGCCGATGGTAGGGTACTCGCTCTCATCTAACCGGCTCTTCCCTGTCGAGGTACCGAGGCTCTGAGACCTGATTAGCAAGAGAGGCGAGGGATCGCCCTCCAAGCTCGGCTGGGACTTTTCCCGATAAACAAAGAGGCTCTGATCTTTAGCCAACCAGTTAGAGACTAACTTTGTTTATTTCTTTGCTTCATTGATAATGGATACATGCTATCTCTTTTATAGGGATGACCCGATTTGACCCTTAAGAAATAATCTATAAGAAAACTTATCTCTAACAATCCAATCTAATAATAACTTGCCCATTGTTCCCCTAGGCACCGCCTAGGCGTTAGGCGCCCACCTAGACTGCTTAGTCGATTTATTCCGCCTAGGCGGCGATTAGGCGCTATGCGCTGGTTTGCCGCCCGGCTAGCGCCTAGCGCCAGGGGAACACTGAACTTGCCTAACTAATAGATAATACCAAATACCTAATAGATAGATTCCTAAATAACAAATCATGCCTAATATCCGTGCTGCTACAGTGCATGTGGTACTACAGTGCGCATGCTGCAGTACTCACCTGGATATTTGCCCATACCATTGCACCCCTCGTGACGAGGCAGCTCGTCCTCGAGCTGCTGTGGTGGCCACAATTAAAGTCTTTGATGGCCCCATGTTGATGAGAGGGTACGATGACGACGTTGCATCACGTGGACGAGGATCAACGAACCTCCAACGGACAACAATTATGTTGTCAAGTAAGACTTGCTGCTCTTCGCTGTTAGCCTTCAACTTCTCCAAGAGAGATGGTGCAGCACCGGAAACCATGGTGAGTGGCTCTGACACCAAATGTTATGGTTGTTGGTTGGGTACAGGTCCGAGGACCAAGGGTAGGGCACTTGCCCTCATCTAACCGCTAGCAGGGCTCTTCCTTGTCGAGGTAGCTAGGCTCTGAGGCCTGATTAGCCAGGGAGGCGAGGGATCGCCCTCCAAGCTTGGACGGGATTCTTCTCGACGAACAAGGAGGCTCTGATCTTTAGCCAACCGATTAGATGCTAACTTTGTTTATTTCTTTGCTTCATTGATAATGGATACATGATATCCCTTTTATAGGGGCGGTCTGACTTGACTCCTAAGAGATAATCTATAAGGAAACTTATCTCTAACAATCCAATCTAATAATAACTTGCATAACTAATAGATAATACCAAACACCTAATAGATAGATTCCTAAATAACAAATCCCGCTTAATATATGTACTGCTACAGTAAATCACGGTGCCGCGCATGCTACAGTACTTGCCAACAATCAGGCGTATGCTGCAGCTACTAAAGAACTTACAGCATCATGCGGACACATTTTGCTCAGGAAAAAATTGTCAACAATCATTTGTTAATGCCTGAGTGATCCAGGACAGCCAATGTTGTGAAGATTATCATTAACCGGCAACAAGACACTGCAAATAAAATAACCCCTGCAAACATGATCGAGCATGTACAAATTTGCGAACTACAGCTACTAGCACGACATCACTAAATTTATGCCAAATAAAATGGCTGTCTTGCATATTTAAACAATCATCATTACTTGATACCACCAATGATTACTAAAAAGATGGCTATCCACACTTTATGGCACCGTTCACTACCAAAATAAAAGAACATTGTACATGCTCGATCATGGTAACTGTTTTGCACATTTCAATCAAGAAAGATTTCCAAGGCAACAAATTGCTTAACAATATCAACACATCATAGGTCAAACATTTAAAAATGGGAAAGAAAGATAGTGGTGACTGCAACTACTAAAACCATGGCACCACTAAAACACGCGATAAAATTTCCTCCTTATCTCGTTGAAGCAGCTGCTGCCATAGCACATCAGGACCACATTTTTAACCAAGGCAACAGTCAGCGAGAAAAATAACCAAAGTTACAACTAGATGGTATCTCCAATGCTGCAAGCCTGAGTATACCAAAGCTACGAAAACCTCAAGAACCATGACACAAAAAAAAACAGCTTTCCCATCAAAACAACAACTATTGCACGGGACTTGGACCATGGTTTAACCAACTGAGGACTCGAAGTGAACAATTATATCAAATTTACATCAATCTACACACCTTAAAGTAAGTCAACCAAATCACAGAAACTGAAACCTCAATAACACGAAGTCACAAACATACCCAAAAAACACCTTTCATCCGAATACCCACCAGCACACAAACGGTCAAACCATGTCTCAAACTCTGAATGAATATAGCACGCCAACACAGTAGTTCATCAAATCTACAAGAACTCAGCATTCCTGTGCCATGTCTCGACCAAGACAGCGTTCCTCACGGCACGAATTTCAAACTAAACACTCGTCAAATCACAGGCCCCGTAAATTACAGCCGATAAAACCATACAACCACTACCCAATCCACAAAAAGTCCATTTTTTCTCACCCGAACACCCACCACACCAGGACCACAACTCGAGCAAGCATCATCCAAGCCAGGTAAAGCAAACGGTACTACCCAACGGACGGGCCCAGATCCCTCCCACGATAGGACCAACTAAGGGCAGAGAGCCTCCTTACCTAAGACCGGAGATGGAATTCGCCGAGCTAGATACCGGCGGCGACATCTGCACGAGCCCGCCGCCATAGCTGCTACCGTCCGACACCGACGAGCTCGACGCCGTCAGATGCTGCCGGTTCTCCACGCACCCCTCCTGCTCCACCTCCGCCATGGTCCCCATCACATCCTCATCACCACCACAACCTAACACGGCAAAACCATAAAATAAAAAAGATCAAATTCCCCGCGGGAACCACTGCGAACAGATCAAGCCAAACGCCGACTTACGAATCTAGCGGATCCCAGATCGAGCAATTGGTGGGGGGTCGAATCGGGGTCGGGGCGGAAGATGGCGCGAAGCGAGCGAGGGAGCGGTGGCTCGAAACCCTAGGAGGGTACAAAAGAGCAAGCTTTTCCCCTCACTCTCTCTACGGCTTCCGTTGGACGGTTGGGTGTCGGGGGAGTTGATGGAGAGGGGAGAGAGAGGATGCTTTCAAAAAACCTCGCCCGTTGAAGGGATGGGGAAAGGGAAGAGGAGGAGCAGAGGAATAAAATTACTACCCGCTCTCTTTCCGAATTGGTCCCTGAATTTATTCTGTATGAGATAAGGAAACGGGAAAAGTTTTCTGTGATACAGAAGAAACAAAGGATAGTCTAAATTCAAACGTAACGATTTTGGTAAAAATCAATGAACTTGTGTGTGCATATAGGAATGTTAAAGTGATGCTTAAAACATTAATGAAAACATGGACTTTCATTGTCACGTCGATTTAGGGGTTGAAAAGATTGTTTTCATAAACTACATAAGTTAGGGGGATGTAAAAAAATAGCTGCAGTACGAGTTGGAGACGGAAGGAACGTATAGCAGACGCGACGATCGTGTGATGGCGGGTTGATGAAGCCGTGGGCTAAGAGTCGGTTCGGATTCTAGAAGGGAGCAGTTGCTAACGCCGCTAGTTACCGTTGCTGGCCGAAAGTTTGAACCCCTATTGCTCATCCGATGTGGTGTGGCCGTCCAAACGGCAGATCATCTGCGCCGTCGGTTCTCGATCCTGAGTGCGTGATGATTTTTATTGCAGGCATGCTTCGGGCGGTGGACTCTGAGGATTTACTCCTCGATTACTCACACGTAGCCTTACCTATGTACCATTGAGATATTGAAAAATAAATCATCGAATGCACCTATTCACATTGATAAATCCTTAATAATCCCACTTTGAATTTTCATGGTGAAGCATTACTATATTTAAAGGCCGGTAGAAAGGGCCAGCGCTTGCGCAGGCCACGTCGCCCCAAATCGTGTGTCGTCTAATCGTGTTCGGTTAGCTCTGAACTGCCCGATAGGATCAGATGCCCTATCCCAGGCGAGCGCCATGCATTCCCACCCGGCGCTCGCCTGTTCGTTCCCTAGCACCCGCTTCGCAACGACACCATCTTCTCTACTTCCTCTCCCTCGTGCGTTTCCACTCGCGCCGTGGCTCGCCTCCTGCCTGCCTCTCTGCCTCATCTTTCTTGCGCGCCATTGGCCGCCTCGCCGTGGCTCGCCTCCTGTCTCTCACACACCTCCGACCCCCTC
The DNA here is from genome assembly GCA_036346395.1 of Hsuehochloa calcarea. Taxonomy (NCBI): domain Eukaryota; kingdom Viridiplantae; phylum Streptophyta; class Magnoliopsida; order Poales; family Poaceae; genus Hsuehochloa; species Hsuehochloa calcarea. Next base: position 73,926,144 of record CM070594.1, on the reverse strand, counting down.
GCTCTGCACCCCCGGTCCTCCCCATCTTCCCCACGCGCCAGCGCCACCTCCCCTCGCCGACGCTGTCGGCTCCACGCGCCTCTGCCTCCTCCCTCTCCTCTGCCTCCTCTCTCCCTCCTCCGTCCGTTTGTCCCCACACTGCCCCCACGTGCTCCCCGCGCTACCGCCACCATGGCCCCCTAATCCTCCTCCCCACGTGCTGTCGCCGCCTCCCCGCGCTGACGCTATAGGCAGCGTGCACCTCCGCCTCCTCCCTCTCCTCTACCTCCTCTCTCCCTCCTCCGCCCGTTCCTACTCAAGCTGCCCCCTCGTGCTCCCCGCGCTACCGCCATTATGGCCCTCTAATCAGAAACCCTACGATCCCCACTGTCTATCCCTCCCCTCCTTCTGCGTCCTCCTCCCTACACACCATTACTGCCTCCCCGTGCCGACACTGCACGCAGCCTCCGCCTCCCTCATCTCTCCCTCCTTCGCCCGTTCCTCCTCACGTTGCCCCCGCGTCCTACCTGTGCTACTGCCTCCATGGCCTTGCCACGCCATCCCACTTGCGGTGGCGGTGTGTCCACTGGAGTGTCACTGCCTCGACACGGTGAATGGTAGGAAGGTCGCGGTACTCCGAGCACCTGCAGTGCTTGCTCTCCCTCCTATCTTCCTCCTCCGCCCGTTCCTCCTCATGCTGCCCTGCATCCTCCCCGCGCTACGGCCGCCACGGCCTTGGCACGCCATCCCCCTTGCGGCAGCAGCGTCTCCGCTAGAGTGTCGTGGGGTCGACATGGTGGAGGGTAGGAAGGCCACAATGGGTAGGAAGGTCACAATACTCCGAGCACCTGTAGTGCTTGATCTAATGCCTTGCCGAAAAAAATGCTTGGTCAATGTGGTTTGCTTATTCATACCTCTTGGTGTTGTTTTTGTTGGGTTGGATGAATGGTGAATGGTGGGTTCGTGGGTTGTGAGCGGAGGTGAGTCTGTGTGGGGTTTAAATACCTAAGAGCTCAATGTGAGCATCTTTAATCGTACTTTTCCTTGCATTCTAACATGGATGTTACGGTTATGTTACTTGTCAATCTGTTTTCCTTATTGTAGAATTGGCTTATTCGGTTTGGATATGCCAGAATTTTTCCTTGCCTATCATGATTGTTTATGTTTTTGTGGTGCTTTGATTCAGATTGTCTCATAGCATAATTCTTGTATTAGACTGGATAAATGTGTTTTTTTCCTAATTATCACACATTATTGCAACAATACATGCAAACCTTATGTCTTTTTTAGGTGAATTTCCAAACAACCTATGCTGTTAATTTTCAGCCACGAGCAATACAATAAAAAAAAGTATTTCTAAAAGAATTGATCTAGTGCTAACTTTGTTTTGAATTTTTGCTTAATCACTATTTAAGTATGCTGAGAATCCGATGCAATGTACTGGATCTAGAAGATATATTGAGTGAAGAGAGAGATTCATTAACAGTAATTTCTTTGGTACCACATTTGTTCCCTTTTCTACACATCATTGCCTATTGCAACATTATATTCGTATATAATAACTAGCATTTGTCCATTCAATTATAAAACAAAAAAAGAAGTTTGGACCAAGAGAGCATATCCAAGAGACTATGAATTGTACACAACAACACGAAGTGATTGAGAACAAAGTTCCACGAAGAGTAACTTCAAAGAAGATGTGTTCCTCTCTAATGGAGGTAAAAAAAACATATAAAATGTTAATAGGCAGTTTGATAGAGCTTAATCATGTTTTTTATGGCTATTGTTACGGTTGTGTTACTTGTCGATCTGTTTTCCTTATTGTAGAATTGACTTATTTGGTTTGGATTTACTGGAATTTTTCATCCTTGACTATCATAACTGCTTATGTTTTTTTTTGTGGTGCTTTGATTCATATTGTCTCATAGCATAATTCTTGCATCAGACTAGATAAAAGTATTTTTTTCCTAATTATTACACATTCTTTGCAATAATCCATGCAAACCTAATGTCTTTTTTAGGGTGAATTTCCAAACAACTTATGCTGGTAATTTTCAACCATAAGCAGTACATTAAAAACATTTTCTAAAAGAATTGATCTAGCGCTAATTTTGTTCCAAATTTTTGCTTAATCACTATTTAACTATGCAAAGAGTCCAATACAATGTATTGGATCTAGAAGATACATTGAGTGAAGAAAGAGATTCATTAATGGTAATTTCTTTGCTACTACCTTTGTTCCCTTTTCTACACAACATTGCCTGCAGCAGCATTATATTTGTATATAATAGCTAGCATTTGGCCATTCAACTATAGAACAAAAAAAGAAATTTGGACCAAGAGAGCATATCCAAGAGACTATGAATAGGACACAACAACACCAAGTGATTGAAAACAAAGTTCCACATAGAGTAACTTCAAAGAAGACGTTCCTCTGGAATGGAGGTAAAAAAATATAAACATGTTAATAGACTATTTGATAGAGTCGAATCATGTTTTTTCTATGTCTATTAATAATAATGTAGGTTGGTTGTACGATGTTACTCAAGATCGCAAAATATCCTAATAAAGAACTTGTGGCATATGCTACTTTGTTGAGTTGCAATCAACGTGCAAAAGTTTGTGGTGCCCAACTAGGTAACTAATTTTGGAGAGTAGATATGTGACTGCTTAGGTATTTTGGTGCTGCTTTGATTCATATTGTCTCATAGCATAATTCTGGCATTAGAGTGGATAAAAGTATTTTTTCCCTAATTATCACACATTCTTGCAACAATCCATGCAAACGTAATGTCTTCTTCTTTTCAGGTGAATTTTCAAACAACTTATCCTGGTAATTTTCATCCACGAGCAGTACATTAAAAAACGTATTTCTAAAAGAATTGATCTAGCACTAGTTCTGTTTCAATTTTTTTTGCTTAATCACTATTTAACTATGCAGAGAGTCCAATGCAATATACCGGATCTAGAAGATTCATTGAGTGAAGAAAGAGATCCATTAATGGTAATTTCTTTACTACTACATTATTCCCTTTTCTACACATCATTGTCTGATGTAGTATTATATTTGTATATAATAACTAACATTTGTCCATTCAACTATATAACAAAGAAAGACAATTGGACCAACATAGTATATCCAAGAGACTATGAACAAGACACAACAACACCAAGTGATTGAAAACAAGGTTCCACGTAGAGTAACTTCAAAGAAGACGTGTTCCTCTCCAATGGAGGTAAAGAACATATACACATGTTAGTGGACTCTTTGATAGAGTTGAATCATGTTTTTATGTCTATTAATAATAATGTAGGTTGGCTCCACGATATTACTCAAGACAGCGAAATATCGAAACAAACAACTTATGTCATATGCTATTTTGTTGAGTTGTAATCTAGATGCAAAAGTTGGTGATGTCGAACTAGGTAACCAATTTTGGAAAGTACATATCAATCATCCTATTGTAGAAAATGAGACGTTGGTAAGGCTGTTGGACGCTACAAGTCAATTGGCGATGTCCATGCCAAAGGAGTATCGATTGCTTGCCCTTCAATTTGTGCATGTCAATTCTACCTTCCTTCGTTTTCAATGAATTGTGTATATCACACTTTGTAATTGTAATTTTGGCACCATTACTGCCATTATTATACCTTTTGTTTTATGTACCTTCTTAATGTTGTCTCTTACTTATTCTCTTAGAACTACATGCATTTTTACCCATGGTAATCACTGTGTTGCAACGCTACCATTTGTTCCCACTATTTTTTGCCCACCATCACTATTACAACTAGGGGTGATATCAAACCAGGTAGTCGTCTTACCGAGCTTTTCTCAAAATTGACATAGTTTGATTTAGTATCATTTTATTTATAGTTTGGAAGTGTTTTTAGAACTGAGCTAACAAGCCTAGCCGAGCTGAGCCAGAGTGAAATCCAATTTCATTCGAAATTAGCTCATTTCAATGTTTAACCAAATAACGAGTCTAGTTGAAGCAATTTTGAACCAAGCCAACGAGCCCAACTAACGAGCTTTTTTCACCCCTAATTACAACACACTGTTGTTTTCAACCGTGTTGGGTCATGACCAGCACCGTTTGTTCCTTGCTTAGAAGTGAGGTATTTTTTTTAGAAAACTAATGCTCACTAGGTGTCTCTTTTGATCTGAACACCCCTTATCCAGAGATTACTTACATTTAAAGTTTGTGTTTTTAGATAATTATTGAATATTGACATATCGTTAGCATTTTGTAGTTGTGCATGTGAATGACCTCAACTTTGGTGGCGTGCCAAGATGAAACCACCGCGTATGAACATGACAAAAGTAGACAAGAAGGAGCGTAGTTATATTGTTAATTTAGTTTAAGTTTTGTTGACATCAACCCACCCCTCAAATTATCAGCTGGTTCTTAGTTTTAGACCGAGACTCATATAAAGTGTTGTATTAAATTAGCCAGCTGGGTGTCATCTTGATAGGTGAGATCTGCCAAAGTTTAAACATTGGTGGTCTCAACACTTAGTATTTTGGCTATATTATACTTAGAAATTTGTAAAAGTAAGAATGGAAGATGATGATTTTTTTTTCAAAAATATGGATTGTTGTTTGTTATATTCACCTTTAGTTTTGCGCAGATGTAGATTGTGCGCTATGCTACATCAAATCCTAATGCTCTAAACAAAATAGCTTCTGTTGCATCACAGAAGTATATATTTTTTAATCTGCTACTATTTTTACGCTCTTCACATCTCCTATTTGGTGCAACAGGCCGTTACTCCCACCCCACCGACAGACAAATCAGGTTGACTCTCACACATAAGGCCCAACAGACCATGAGTCCAGGCCCACCTAAAGCACAAGCATAACATGAGTTCGGGATTTATTTGTCTGCTTCTTGATTTCACCCTAGACCTGATGTGCAAGCTCTTGTGAGGTTTGTTCTATGTTTATATGTCTTCGCTGCTGTTAATCCCAACCATGACCGCCATAGTGATGTACTATGTTTGTTGTACCTTATCTCCAATGCTATTGTTTCCTAATGGTCTTGTTATAGTTTGTGTTTTGACTACTATAGTCACTATACTATGACATTGCCTTTTCATATAGTTCTTTCTATTAGCAGTTACTATTTCAGAATGTCTACTGTATTATTTCCTCTTGTATCATCTAGGTGTTTACAACAATAGATTGTGTTATTTTCTGGTAGCTTCTATTTACAAACAACTGCAAACACATAGTTATGTCATGATATGCATATGCTTATTTGTCGTTCAAAAACAGAAACTGCTTATTTGTTTAAATTTTTGCTTATAAATTCATCTGTTTGCTTGGTGCAAATACAATACGTATTCTCATCCCACTTATTTCCAACCCACTGGCCGCACCAATTGGCGCGGGTTCACTTCTAGTGAGCTTAACAAGTACATGCAATGACTCAACGGCCGATAGCCATCATTAGGTGATAAAAAGTGTTTCGTTTACTAACCAAAGGTAGGTTCTCCTATTTGAAGATTACAAAGTGTAGTAATAAAGCAATTAGCAATTGGTATAACCTTCTTAAAGATACCGGTAGGCTAAGATGTAGAATCAGATGATTCTTGGTGACGAGGATTCTTGATGAGGTCAATATTTTTCGATCAAAGTCAAAGTCTCTATGAAAGCAGACCCACATATTAAGAGTCCACATTATAACAATTGTATACATACGACCATGATTAAAAAAAGCATAATCCCTTTTATTACGGCCAAACTGGCCGTATACTAGTTTGAGTCATGAGACGGCCACTCATATACACTATATGACTAGTCATGTACACTATACGACCAGTCATACGGTTTGGGACATGCTCGACCAGGAAAATTGGTCAGAGGACATGATAGTTTCCCACGTGACTAACGTGAGAGCAGTTATTTGAGCATATGACAGCTTACGACAATTGGCAGAGATGCAATAGTTCAAGACTCAATGAAGGAATGTGCATGCAAACAAAAGACGCCTTTAGTGGCATTAATTGTCACCTCTTTAACAATTATAAATATGGTAGCGCATGTACCTTGTAAGACAATCGGAATCAATTTGAAGCAATCTCTCAATCTCATTATCATCACTTTCTTGTAAAAACTCTCACTGTGTCCACGACAATAAATGCCTCTATTTCAATCGTGCTCTCATATTTTATTTTCCTGTTAGCTCGATAAGGGACCCTAGGTCTCAATCATCGATAGTTGATGCTAGAAGGAGGGATTAGGTCATATTGGTTTTGATCATTTTGCTCGTACCAGTAATACGAATCTTGTTAGAGGTATACCTAATCTTAAAATTGAAAAATCAATGGATTTTGTTTGTTCACCCTGTCGTCACGGTAAGAAGATTTCTACATCACATCCTCCACTCACACTTGTTATGACTGATGCACCTGGTCAATTGTTGTACATAGACATTGTAGGTCCTGCTAGAGTTCAATCAGCTGGAGGTAAATGGTATGCTCTTGTTATTGTTGATGACTACTTCTAGATACTCTTGGGTCTTTTTTATGACATCTAAGGACGAAGTTTTTGGTCACTTTAGAGGCTTGCCCTTAGACTTGTCACTGAACTCCCATGGGCACTTAGAGCTATTAGAAGTGATAATGGAACTGAATTTAAGAGCACATCATTTGCTTCTTTTTGTACTGAAAAAGGTTTAGATCATCAATTCTCTTCAGCTCATGTGCCACAACAGAACGGTGTTGTAGAACGTAAAAATAGAACTTTGGTTAAGATGGCTAGAAAAATGTTAAATTAACATACTACACCTAGGAAGTATTGGACTGAAGCTATTTCTACCGCTTGCTATATTTCTAATAGAGTATTTTTTGCGAGCTAAATTGCATAAGACTTCTTATGAACTTCGCTTTGGTCATTCTCTTAATATTTCTCACTTGAGAGTATTTGGATGTCGACGTTTTATTCTTAAACATGGAAATCTTGATAAATTTGAATCTAGATACTCAGATGGTATTTTTCTTGGATATGCAGCTCACACTTGAGGTTATCGTGTATTCAACTTAGAAACTAATAAAATTGTTGAGACACGCGAGGTCACTTTTGATGAGGCTAGTCCTGGTACTAGACTCGACAATGTAGGTATACAGGTAAATGACGCACCCAAAGACATCTTCTATGACTCTGATGACAATGAAATGGTAACCCCAATTCACACTTCAATACATGTATCTACACCGATGGAGTCTACAACTAGTGGCTCTGCTCCTACCTCCAATAAGGTAGAGGCCACTATTGCTACACATATGTCACTAATGACTCCATAGGCTCCTCTGCATATTCAACGATGTCATCCTCCTGAACAAATGATTGGTGAGTTAGATAAGAGAGTTCTTCGCAACATGTACAACTTCGATGCCTCATATGCTCATGCTGCTTTTGTTTCCTTTTTTGAACCCTAATATGTAAGTTACGCTTTATCTAATGAGTCTTGAATTACTGCCATGCATGAGGAATTAGAAAATTTTGAGCGTAATAAAGTCTGGACTTTAGTTTCACCTCCTCATGGTCGTAATGTTATTGGAACTAAATGGGTTTTTAAGAATAAACAAAATGAGGATGATGTTGTTATTCCAAATAAGGCTAGACTTGTGGCTCAGGGATTTATCCAAGTAAAAGGTCTTGATTTTGGTGAAACTTTTAGACCTGTTGCTCGATTAGAAGCCATTAGAATCCTTTTAGCATTTGCTGCATCTAAGGGTTTCATGTTGTATCAAATGGATGTTAAGAGTGCTTTTCTTACTGGCAATATTGAGGAAGAAGTTTATGTAAGACAACTACCTGGTTTTGAAAATCCTAAATTTCATGATCATGTCTACAAATTGTTCAAAGCTTTATATGGTTTAAAACATGCACCAAGAGCATGGTATGATAGGCTTAAATCATATTTGCTTAAAAATAATTTTTAAATGGGCAAGGTAGATAAAATATTATTTTCTCTCAAGCATGGCAATGATCTTTTACTCGTTCAGATTTATGTCGATGATATCATCTTTGGTGGTTCTTCTCAAGCTCTTGATTCCAAGTTTTTAGATATTATGAGTAGGGAATTTTAGATGAGCATGATGAAAGAACTCATGTTCTTCCTAGGCTTTCAGATCAAGCACTCAAAGCCATGTACTTTTGTTCATCAAACCAAGTACACTAAGGATCTCTTTTGTCGCTTGACATGGAGACAAGAAAACCAATCTCCACACCAATGGGATCCACTGTAGTGTTAGACCCTAACGAGGATAGAGAGCCTGTTGATCAAAAAGAATACAGAAGCATGATTGGTACACTTCTGTATCTCACTACTTCAAGGCCAGATATTCCCTTTGTTGTATGTCTGTATGCTCGTTTTCAAGTTTCCCCACGTGCTTCACATCGTCAGGTAGTTAAACTTTAGAATATTTTTCTTCATCATGCATTACCCTTAAAGATTATTCAAATGCAGATTTTGGGAGTTGTAAAATTGATAGAAAACAGTTGTCTATTGCACTTTCAACTACTGAGCCTGAGTATGTAGCTGTCACTTCTTATTGCTCACAATTGCTTTGGATGACAGCTATGTTCAAGGATTTTGGCTTAGAAATGGATAGTGTACCACTTTTCTATGATAACACTAGTGCTATTAGTATTGCTAAAAATCCCGTGCAATATTCAAGAACTAAACACATTGATATTTAGTATCATTTTCTTAGAGACCATGTGAAAAAGGGAGATGTTATTTTGTATTTTATTGATACAGATTCTCAAGTTGCTGATATTCTCACAAAACCGCTTGATTCTGCATGGTTTGCTATTTTGCGAAGTGAGTTGGGTGTATTGCATCCTATGAGATTATTCTGAGGGTGAGCTTGTTGTTTAAAATTTCAGAAACTTTGTTTATTATACTTATCAAACAATTCATCAAATCCAAGCCATTGAAATCAAATGAGGTGTAGAGCTCTCGTTATCATATTTACGAATTGTGTTGTGTAGCTTTGATTATGACTGGTTATAATTACTTTGCCACATTTGAACTAAAGTATAACATAGCATAATACTTTCACTAGATTGATTATATTTATTACTTTGCTATGTTCATCGAAAATGATTAGTTTGATTGTGAGTATTATTTTAAATCTTAGCTATGAGGTTCATATGTTTTTTATTGTAATCTTTTTATGTTCACTCAATTTGGCATGTTATATAAAAAAAACAAATGAGAAAGGGACAATTGAAAATATGTAAGCTTCAAGTATGCCATACACATATATTAAAAAAACACAAAAAGTGCTCAAATAAAAAGAAGTATGCTTCAAGTATGCCACCATTGAAAAGAAGTATGCTACAGGCATGCTACATGCTTAAGAATTGAGTGTGGAGCAATAGGTTGTTACATGAGACTACTAGCTCGTCTAGATTTAAAGTTTGCTTCACTTTTAGGTTTTTACTTTTGATGAGGATTAAAACCTCTATTTATTATTTATTATATAGAGACCATACGTCTTCATGGTCGTAACCCCCAAGACTAGCGACCTCACTAGTCGTAAGAATTCCAGATGTTACATAATACCCAACCTGGTCGGACATGGTTCCAAACCTAGTCTCTGACCAGTCAAATGCTCACAAGGTTTTTGAACTGGTGTCTGGATCTAAGACCAGACATATACTTTACTGTGTGACAAATGGAACATATGCTATATATTCCATACCACGCGACGCTACGACACTGGAGTACGGTTACATGACTCATTGACATATAACCACATAACAGTTGATAAATTGTCAACTGACGCCTCTCTTCGATCAGACGCGTCATTTATTAACAGACGCCTCTCCAAGGGACAACTGCCAACGTTTCATCAACTACATAAGGAGGACCGTGGAAGGAGAAGATGAGGGACCGAAGAGAATCATCGACTGGAATCACTCTCAGAAGATAGTCAGTCGATTAGATCGCAAAGCCGTAGCAAGCATTGTGCCCCAGTGTTAGGGGAGTTAGTCTTTGGTCTAGATTACAGATACACTTTGTAACAGCAAGTTCATATCAATAAAGAGCAACCCCATTCCTTACCAGGAGATACGTGCCACTTTTCCTCTTTCTTTTTATATACTTATAAGTTCGGTGATTTGATCGTCGATAACTTTTTATTATGATATCTTATTATGCTCTTTATAATCGGTTTGGTCATTGTTGAGATGTCTGTCATTAATTTAAATAGCTTAATCATTCTAAAGACTTGTTTTGATATTGCTATATAGTATATGACTTTATATGATCCAAATAGTTCTACTAAAAAAGATGGCTTGGTTAATTTATTAAATTAATGCGAAGTGAGTTGGCTAATCTACAAAGCTTCTTGATTTTTACTCTCATTGCTCCTTTTTTTTTAGAATTATTCATTCTATGAAGTTCTTGATGATTACATTGCTAAAGAGGGAGAAAAATGGGAGAAATTGAAAAAAATTTGGAGAAATTTGCTTCGCTTGTGTTGAGGGGAAGTTTTTCTGTTGTGGTTTTGTGTTGAGGGTGAGTATTTCGATTGCTACTGTGGTTTGTCAAAATTCTTTGCTTGGTAGCTTTGAAACTTTCTTTTCACAAATTTTACTTTTCTTTCAAAATTCAACTCACGATTTTGAAGTGTTGTCGATGTATTCATAAAGGGGGAGATTGTTAGACTATGTGTATAGGTCGTGAATATAGTGATGATGAATAATTGACATTTTGGTTGAATTAAAATTTACATTTGTGAAAGTTTCGGTCGTTTGAATATTCAGGTTGGAAGGTCCGAACATGCCTTGTGTTGGGTGGTTCACATAGCGATACTCAATGACCCCTTCGCCGCTAGGTTTCGATCAGACTACGAGTACTGTAGCTCCGAGTACCGAGTAGTTGACACAATTGTGAGTCGAGGTGTGTACCGAGTACGAAGGACAATCTGAGTTGTCCGAATGGAAGCTACATTGCATGGTCAATGGTCGGAAGCTACAGTGCATAATCGATGGTCAGAAGGTATAGTGTATGATCGATGGTCGGAAGCTACAGTGCCTGGTCGATGGTCGAAAGCTACAGTGCCTGGTCGGCGATTGATAGTCGTAGGCTTTGCAATCGATTATCGTAAGCTTCACGGTAGGTTGTCGTAGGCTTCAAGTATTTCAATTCTTGTAATCTTCGAGTACCTCAAGTACTCGTGTTTGATCGGCCAGCGATCTGACCGGCTTGTGCACAACGGTTAGAATGGTTTTTAGTGTGGTCTCGGGTTGTTTTTCTGAAAACATGGAAATTAAGATTGTGGATGATCTGGTTCATGTTTATCGATGGATGAGGGTGTGATTTGCATATGTGGACTGATATTGGTCAAGTTGGAGAACTTATGCCGGGAAAACATTCTTTCATCTGTGCATTTGCAGGTTGGGTGTGGAGACGGTCGTGGTCGATGACCAAGAGGACCAGGACTAGGATGCAGAAATCCAGGGTTCAGGCGGTCGAGAATGTCTCGAGATGGTCGGGCTTACATTGGGCGCACGTGGAGAATGTCTCGAGGTGGTCGGGCTTACATTGGGGTATGTGGAGATAAAAATTGGATGCATGATGCATGGAGAAGCTACGGGAGGTGCGGTCCTGGGGGTTTTGACGCGTAAGGAGTTATGGAAGGTGTTCGTAACTGGAATGTTTAGATATTTTGGCTAACCCTTGTTCAGAAGGGTTTCGGGTGTAGGATCAAGGATAACCGACTAGAAGGGGTGAATAGGAGGTTTTTAATATTCTTCTACTAAATAACAATTTTAACACAATTATGAACTTGTCAAAACTAGATACAATTTTAGCTAGGCAACTTGCTAGAATTGTAAATGTGGAAGAGTAAAGACAAGAAATAAACCACAATGCAGACAACGATGTTTTTCCCGTGGTATCGAAGACTTGCCGGTCTTCACTTGTACACATTGAGGAAGCTTGAACAAATCAAGCCAACTCCACGAATTAAGACTCAACCCTCGATCACTAGAGTTGCTATTTCTCCGCTCCGGAGTTGGTGAGCACAACACCAATCACAAACCCTTGACGGGTCACTTCACAATCTTCTTTGAAGTGATCACCACGCAACTTCTTCTCCAAGCCGTCTAGGTGCCAGCAAGCACCAAGAGTGACAAATCGTAGCACTCGCTTGAAGACAATCAAGTGTCAAAAGATCAACTAATGATGTAATGCACTTGACTAGCTCTCAACTACCTCAAAATGTGAATTCAATGCAAATGAGTAGAAGAGATGGCACCAAAGCCTCATGTGTATTCAATATGGCCAAAAGACCTGGGCTTGGTGCAGGTGGGGGTGTATTTATAGCCCCTAACCACAAATCTAGACGTTACGACTACTTTTTTGAAAAAATCAGGGTTTGCGGTAGTACCGCCGTTGAAACCCGGTACTACCGATTTTCAGCTCAACAGTCCGAACAGTAGCATTTAATGCTATGAATTAGCTGTCACACATAAAGTTGCGGTACTACCGCCAACTAAAAATTGGTACTACCGCTCGGCTAGAACGGAGCTACCGTTTTTCAGTGCTCAAGATTTCTCAAAAAATATATTATTTGAAAAAAATGTACCGCCGTGTAATCATCGGTACTACCGTACTCCGATAGTACAGCTCAAGAGATTGCGGCCATACCGGTTCTCAAGGGAGATAAAAACTCCCAAAAATACGCTCTCTGTAATATTCGTACCGCCATATAAATATAGGTACTACCGACCTGCGGTAGTACCGCAGTTGAAGTGCGGTCATTCCAATTTTCAGAGAGGATCAAAACACTCAAAAACACACTCTCTGTATTTTATGTATTGCTATATATTTTTTGGCACTACCGACCTGCAGTAGTATCACAGTTTAAATGCGGTCGTTCCGATTACCAGAGAGATTCAAAGCATTCAAAAGACATACTCTCTAGAAAATATGTACCGCCATATAAATATCGGTACTATCGACCGGCGATAGTAACGCTTATCAACAGCGGTCATACCGATTTTCAAAATAGTTTTCCATAATCTCAAATCAAGACAATGCATGAATCCTAGTTGATCATAATGGCACAAAAATAGTCTCTCAAGCTACTAGCCATGATCACTCTTTACAGTACGACATTTATCCTGTAAATCCGATCTTTCTTCCAAACACCGAGATCGATAAAAACTACAAAAGAGTCCTTATGCTATATAATACATTTGTCTTGATGCATGTCGATCTTTCACCACATTAGCCTTGCCAAATAACCTTATCACCAAACAATCATCTGGATTTATCCTTTAACACATCTTAGCACACATATTAGTCTTTTAACATAATATTGACATTAATTACTAAAACCAACTATGAGGGCCTAGATACTTTCATCGGGTCCCTTGATTTTCAAAAGCAAATAGGATTTTGTGTCCGTGTTAATGAGGACACGGTTTAGGGCTCTAGCATATAAAAGGAGAGAGAGGTTAAGAGTTAATTGAGGATTTTTCAGACGGCTTTTGGGGGAAAGCTTTTGCAGATTTTGTGCTAGGGTTTGAGGGGTGCCGTTATGGCACTTTGTAGTCACAGAACATAATTCAGAAATAAAAGATCAGATCTATTCCAAGAAAAATTAGTCATCGCCGGCAGCGTATTTTTCTGGGCATCGTCTTCGACTCGTTCTCGTTCCAAGCAGTGCGTGGCGAGATAGCACTCCTCTGACTTCACTTTTTTCGATCACATGTCGTGTCGTTCACCCGATTGTTGCCAACAGCATCGACAGACAAAGCAGATCAGAGCATGGTAACTAGGAGGCATCACGCACGACTACGGTGTCTTCAGTCGTCGGTTCAATCCAACGCATATCATCCTCGATAATTCGAAGAAAAAAATCACTACAATCATTCACCCCCTGATTTCGGTATTCAAACCTACACCCTGGATCAAAACACCTGGTTTCATTTTGAAATTGAAGGATAATCGAATATGAAGTACTTGATAGACACTACAGGACTATATCAAGATACACTGCAGAAATAAAAGAATAAAGTAGAGATCTGTCGAGCTTTGTATGAAAGACTGAAACCTTTCCGCTTTCTTTTGCATAACTGACTGAGCTTTTACCTAGCCAGTCCGAAGCATCTGCCGCGGTGTTCCAACGCACGAACGGCTGCACCAGTAAGAAAACAGACTAAGCGAAGCATTCGTCAGTGCTAAAGTAACAATCGTGCGTGCGCGCACACAGTTTTCTAACGCGTGTTTTATACTCCATTTCAGGTGGAGAGGCAATGCGCACAATCATTCGGCTTCTCTGACCAAACCGGCAATAAAATGGCATAGGTGAAGAAAGCTTTGTTCCTTTAATGCCCAGGCAGATGGCCCTTCGCCCTGACTGCATCGCGATGTGGTACCAGCAGATCGAAAGCACAGCCTTTCCTCTGATCCGCAGACAGCACAGCTCACTCCAGAAAGCTTGCGTGCGTGCATACTGATACCAGTACTACCACCATGGCGGAAGATAGCAACAAGAAGCCCGCCACGGAGGCGCACTACAAGGCGTGCACCGAGGTGAAAGGCCTCCCCGGTTCGGCGGGCAGTTCGTGGTGAAATCGTTCACGGTGCGGCGCGCGTCGCCGCTGGAGCTGCTGGGTATCCACCCGTCGTACGTGGCCAAGTACCAGCGGCTGCCGTTCCCGTCCACGACCGCGTACATGCCCACCGGCTTCACCGTCCTTGCGCACCAGGCGTGGCGCACGCCCACGCTCGGCCTCGGCACAAACAAGTCCAAGGCCGTGCTTTTCGTGTTCGAGTCGGAGACCATGAAGTCAGCCGAGGACAGGCTGTGGCCGGCCGTCGTCCTGCTCGGGGACGTGAACAGCTCATCCGCGGGCTCACCGGCAGCGAGATGGCGCGGTTCAAGTTCCGCAAGGACTGCCTCACCGTCTACGTCTACGCCGTGCGCCGGCTCGGCGCGGCCGGGTTCATGTGCGCGGACGACCTCTGGAGGATGCTGCAGGCCATGGTGGAGCTCAAGGATTTCCTCGATCACACCACCATGCTGGCGCTGCCAAGCCACAGGAGCATCACCTTCCAGTCCTGTAACACCCGTTTTCGGTGTTTGAATAGTATTTTCAGTTGCTACTTGATTTCAAAAATTTCAATTCAAAAATCTCTCAAATCCAAATCCTAGTTTGAAATTCCCCCTAATCCTTCTTGGGCCCCGACCCATTCTTTTTCTCCCTCTGGCCCGGCCCAAGCCATACCCCTAGCGGCACGCCGTGCGCTCCACCCGCATGGCTGCCTCGTTGCGCGCTTGCACGACAACGCGTCTACCGCCCCGGCTGCCCTCCCCGATGCATTTCCCTTGCCCCGTGCCTTCCCCCTGGCTGCTCCCTTGCGCACGCATTCCAGGCGCATTGCGCATGCGCCCCGGGACTTGTGTCGCCGCTCGCGCCAGCTCCATCCCCCCTTCTCCCCCAGGTTTCTTCCCCCCTCTGACTTTAAGAGAGGAGCCCCCCCTGCGCCTCCCTTTGCTTTCCCCACCATTCCTCTTCTCTTCCGCCTCCTTCCACAAGCAGCAAGACCGAAGAGAGCCGAAGCTCCCGTCGCTTGCCGCGCCCCGCTGCCATCAAACCGCCCAAGCTCTGGTGAGCTATTTGCCACCTCGGCCGCCCTCAAGCCATCCCCCACCTCCCCTCTTCCTCCACTTCCACCGCACGCCTCCGTCGACAAACCGCGCATCTGATGCTTTCGCCGCTTTCACCGCGTCACCGCGCTTTCCCAACCCGCTCTACCCCCCCCCCTTCCCCTTTTCTTCTCCGCGGTCGAGAAGCTCCACCGCTGTTGGAGCTAATCCTGCCAAAGCTGATGTTTCAGAGTTTGTATCGAACTCCCAATTCAAGTAAGAGTCGAAGTCTGTTCTTCGAACACTTCTTCGAGTACTATTCTTCTTCGAGTACTATCCTTCGACTACCTTTTCGAGTACTGTTCTTCGAGTAATGTTCTTCGAGTACTGTTCTTCGAGTGTTGTTTTTTTAGTACTCTTCTTTAAGTACCTCTTCGAGTATTGTTCTCCGAGTACCTCTTTGAGTACAGTTCTTCGAGTACTGTTTTTCGAGTACATCTTCGAGTATTGTTCTTCGACTACTTGGTCGGAAAGAGCTTCGATTACCTAGTCGGAAGGAGCTTTCGACTACTTGATCAGAAAGAGCTTTCAACTACAGCTGTAGACTCGCTGCTCTAGTGATCTTCATCCCCGGCCGACCCCGTCACAAAATGCTCCAGGAATCCACGAAGCTCCTCCCAAAGGGAATCAACTTTTGGTTCGCACTTCCCCTTCGCCTCCGGCCGTAACCTTCTTCCCCGTCGTTCGCTATGCTCCGACCACCTCCGTCCCTCTCTTGGTCTCGGTGAGATCCCTGCGTTGTGTTCTTGCTCATGCCCCTTCTCTAGCTCAGAGCGCCAAACCGCCCCGGTCGCCTTCGCTCGGGGACCTGTGACTATGGACTTGGTCCATGCACGGAGTGGCACACCGATCCTCTCCCCTCTTTCTTTTTCCTTGAATTATTTCAAAAACTCGAACTATGGACGTCCTGATCTCTGAATTTAGTGAAATTTGTTTCTAAATTTGTCTAAATTCAAGATCTTCCTAACAACAGTGGCCTTGGTTATTTAGGAGTTTATTTGTTTTTCCTCTTGTATTTATTTATTTTGGTTGCCTGTTGTTTCCTTTTTCCGATGCGATCGTCCGAATAGAGTTCGCGAACGCTGAAGGACCTCAGTTTGATCAAGCCCAAGGTGATCAATACCCTCCCACCCTAGACCCAGGCAAGTCAATACTTTGATCATATTGAACCTATATTTCATGCAAATTACATTCCTTTTAAGATACCAAATTGCATGCTTTTAATTTCCGTATGCAAATGTATATCAAATGGTAGTAAGTTAGCTAAATACTAACTTGATAATTAAATAATATTATACCATCCTTGACAATTGAAAGATCTAATCCTTGTCACCCTAGTAATTATGTGGTAAATATACTAGCTATAGGTTGTACTTAAGCGGCATGCTAGTCTTGCTTAAGTACCGATGTATTTATTTACTCCAACCATCATCTTTAAAATCGTAAACTTATTTTGGGCAGTCATTATGGGTAAATGACTAGAATGTTGAGACAATCTAATTTGTGTTTCTCAAAAACCCTAAATAACTTGTTGTTACCATATCTGGACGGATAGTATGATGGTGGTTGGTGTTGTTGTAGCCCAAGAAATATTGGTATGTGAAAGGTGATATGTAGTATGAACCGCCCAGATAACCCTAAGGATTTAATCCTGTGATGACCTCCAATGTAAAATAGTACAACCACAAGTCTATAATAGCGTTGACCTGGCTAAATAATTTATATCCATCAGTACGGGTTGCACCAGGTAGATGACCTGTGACGTCGTAGGTCTTCATGGCTACGGGTTGGGGTGCACGGCTTATACCTCTGGGTAGGCGTAATTCGTGAAGGCGCAAGAGGGGGTTTGGGTAAGGGTTGACACGTGTAGAGGTGTGATCATTCTCAGGTGAAACCTTAGCGGGTGTAACTAATACTAGAGGATGCATTGTAAAGGTCTTGTGGTAATCTCCCCCTTGATTCACATGTCTAAGGATATGTGTGTACATATCAAGACGATTATCTCTTGTGGGTAAAGATGTACAATCTCTGCATAGTATAAATTGTTCGAACAGCCGTGTCCACGGTCAAAGGCAGGTATGAGAACTTACAAGAGTTAGTTCTATTTATAAAACTTTATGGGTGGGATGAATGGTGTGTCGGGCTCACCTAGCTCGTGATTTGGATTTTTCATGGGTCGTCGTACCCAGTGTTGTTAATAGGTGGATGTAACCTCAATAAAAAATAAGCATAAGGTGGAGGTAACATCTACTGCTATAAATATTGCACAATTAATCTCTATAATAAAATATGATTTGGTCAAAATGCTAAGTGATGAGAATTTCTACATATGATATTTGAAAATATTACTTTAGCAAATAAAAGAACCCAAGCCATCCTTAATAAAGCCTTGCATGTACAAATATTGCATTGTGTATTGGCTCGAGAGCACGAAAATTGTGCTCATCCTCACTCTCTCCCCCAAAACCCTTTAGAGTTCGTGGATCAAGATCACTACGCATACTACGAGGATCCAGACGTTCGTGGCCAAGGAGATGATGAAGCATAGTTTAGTATGTAGATACTCCAGTCTTGCCGCGGTCTGACTGACTCAGTCGGTACTTTTGTACTACCAATATTACTCAGGTCTCTGGATAGTAATCAGTCGTATATTGGTTTCCCCAGTCGCTTGTCTGTGACGAGATGTGCTCTACCACTTTTGCTTCCACTGTCGTTTCCGATTTTTTTTAGCGTAATGTAATCTTTTGGCCTTGTTCCGCTCTACTATAAAATTTGAACGGATGTGGTCTGTGTAAACTCTGATATTATTTAATTAATGTATGATTTGGTCTACGTTTTGTATGAAATAATTCAGTGATATATTCTGTGAGCGCTATCTACTGATCCAGGGAATAACGCGGTATTATTCACAGAGGATTCTGGGTTTACAAAAATCTGGATTATTCGCAGAGGATTCTGGGTTTACGAAAATCTGGGTCCGACAAGTCCCGGGCTACCACGGCAAACTGAAGCCTGAAATATGCTTCATTTCATTTCATCAGTACTGGTATTCTTGCTTGACAATAGTCTTATTCGTTTAAGTTCAATTTGTTGTACCTGTTTCAGTGTTTCCTCCCTGATACTGGGTACATTCTGACTTCTGAGTAAAAAAAATTCAAGGAAGAATAGGCTTGGATGAACTTCTGTATGGTGTATATCACTGTGCCTGGATTGATAGTTCGTGTAGTTGCTGGTGGTATTTCTCAGTTGCTTTGTGTAGTGCCTTCACTGTCTTCTTTTACAGTTCTGGTATTGTGTAGTTCTGGGAAACAGTGTGACCCTCTTGTCCTTTGTACGTCCTCCATCTAGGGAGTGAAACTTTGCACGCTTCTGGCTGAGGTCTTGAACCAACACACAGAAATTTCTGCACACTAGGATGTGTTTAACTGGCATGCTCATTCATGGTTGGCGTGGGCTCATTAATTTAGTATTAGGATAAGTAGTTGAGCTGAGCCCTACGACCCACCCACCACCAAGCCGCACATACAATACATGGCGCCTGCTATACACGCGGCGGCCGCCGCCCCTGCACTGGCGCTGGCGCGCCACGCACGCTGCTGTGTAACACGCTGGGCGCGCTGGCCAACTGCCTCAAGACGCTGGCGCGGGCGCGCTACACGCGCTGGAGCCCCGAGCCGCTGGCCAGATATATTGGAGAGCGACAGCGCGATTTTATTTCGCAATGTTCTTCCGCTAAGTTCATATTCGCCACTCGCCACTCCTCCGCTCATTCTTTTCTTTTCATTCGCTTGCTCTCTCGATTATATTTCAACGTTATTAACGCAGGTAGGTTTATCGTAATTTTTAATTTAGCTACATTCTTCTATGTTTAATTAGCCACATTGTCAGTAATGTTCGCTATGTATGTTTTGCTAGTCATGTCTCTACCGGAGCTACTAGAACAATTCTACGATGAGGACCACCGGCAAGCCGTGGGCTCACGGGGCGTGGATGGCCCTCCGCCGGGCGCCGCGCGGGAGGGACTGGTGGGCGCTAGACGATCGTTACGTCCCGTTCCTCTGGGAGACGGGCTTGTTGCCCTTTGCGAGGATGGTGTCCTTCCAACGGGGGTTCACCCTAGACGCCAGCCTGTTGTCCGCACTTGTGGACCGGTGGAGGCCGGAGACGCACACCTTCCATTTTCGGTGGGGTGAGATGACGATCACCCTAATGGATGTCTCGTTCTTGACTGGTCTCCCGATCCGGGGTGTGCCGCTTGTTCCGCCCTCCGAGAGCGGATCGAAGGTCGACCGAGCAGCGGTTTGGCCAACCTCTGCCGGAGGGTGCACGTGGCGCCCTCGGGCTTGGCCGAGGCGCCAAAATGCCCGCAGGTGCACCCGAGGCGCCGTTAGGACGCATCTCGTTGCTTACCTTCTCCACTCTTTGGTTGGGTCCTGCTTTCCAACCACAAAGGGCGATTTGTGAACCCCACTTCATCCGCCGCCGAGTCTTTGGTCGACGCGGGCCGAGCCGATGCCGCTTACACCGGGATCACCGCCCTTGCGCTACATACCGAGGGTTGTGTGACGCCACGGCGCGGCACCTGGTAGCAACCTAGTCGTGTGCTACGTGCTCCTGCACCGTGGAGTTGGGAGCACTTCCTGCTGGGCGTCCAACCATTGAGACAATGGCGCACCTGCTTCCCTCTCCTGGATGGCGACCCACCACATGACCGTGAGACGCGCCCACCATGGGCTTACGATGGATCGCGGCGGCCGTTCGCACTGGCCAACAACACCGGCGAGGTGCTACTCGTTGTACCACAACGAGTTCGAGTTATTGCACGATAGCGACATCATCTGGTGTCCATGGCATGCTGATTTTCTCCTCGCGGTTGCGCCGCACGGGCTGTCTGCTTCATGCCTCTTGGATCGATTTTTGTGGACGACGACCTGCCACCTGGTGTTCTCACATATGGTGGAGCCTTACGCCGCAGCCGCTGTAATGCGACGATTTAGTCTGATCACCGTGCCCCGAACGCCGTGCCCCGGAGCGAGTTGTACACCGTGAGTTAAATTTCATCCAAGTAATTTTGCGCCCTTACGCCTTCTTTTGTAACATTAATCTTTCCGAAAATGCAGCAATCGAGGTCGGTGGGCATATTTTGGGTGGCAAATGCACCAAAGACGGTGGATTCAGACATGGCTTCACAGGGCGCACGTGGATGTATGGCATGAGCCGCGTCCACATGACCCTCAGTCGTACGATGCGTACATGGAGTGGTACATGCCACGAACGCGCGCAAGACTCACCATTCCTCCTCCGGAGCGCCCAGAGGAGGTGACATGTCAGACGCACGAAGAGACCCTCCGCCGCACGTACGACCGTCACAGCGCTTCAAGACATGACGACGCCGTACGACACTTACAACCTCTGGTTCGCAGTTTTGTTGACGATATTCGTATTTTTTGTTAATGAACCTGTTACATATGTCACTACAGTTGGAGCGGGCGGTGCGCGTCCAGAGCGCAGCGGACGAGGCCCAACTCGCACTGCGAGAGAACCCCGTCGGCATATATAAAGTTTTGAAGCACATCTCGGCGGAGATGAAGAAGATAGTAAAGAACTTGAGCAGTGGTCGTTCGAGGGACGACGTCTTGCGCATCGGGCACGGTGGGGGCGTGCTCACCCGCTAGGTCACCACGACCTACCGAGTCCGGCAGGCGCCGTAGCGCTCCCGTCGGTCATCTGCGGGCCAGTCGCCCGCACAGTAAGTCGCTATGTACAAATTTACATCAAGTTTTGTAATTATGCCTTACGCCCGCTAACATCATGCCGTTCTCTCGCCGTAGGTCCGTCGGGATGAATCACTTCTGTCGTCCGGACCCGGTACACAGCCTGCCGCCCCCCCTCGGTCATCTGCACTGCACATCCGGGAGGTACGAGGTTCTTAGTTTACATCCAGAGTGTTCATTTGTACTAACATCGTTTCGTCTTGCGACCTTTCCCACTCGGGTGACGGCGACCACATCGATTGATGACGACGATACGGGCCTCCCAACTCCTACCAGGGAGCAGTACACGACGCCAGGGCAAGGACAATGGCAGCCAGGGTTTTTAGCGTACGCAGGCCAGAGCTCCTCCGGGTTCGGTGCCCCACGGTATACTCCAGCCGAGAGTTCATCCGCGCAACTGGAGTTGCAGGCATCGTACCCCCAGAGTGGCCCCCAGAGTGGTTTTCTAGCCTCCGTCGTGGATGAATTCCTCGGAAGTGTCCCCTGTGCTCGACGCCTCATCAAGACGACATGTACGCCTACCGGACTCGCTCCGACTCGATCATCGTCCACCTCCGCCTCAACGGTCTCCGCACCCCCTCGAACCGACACGCGCTTCTCCGAGAGGTGGACGATTCCACGGGTCATGCTCGGCGCAAAACAAGGCGCGCGACGCGACGCAGCGCGCAAAGGGAGAGAGTAGTGGCTCAGACGAGTGAGCCGTATAGTTTCACGTGTTATGCTATTTTCATTGTACTTCTGATTTCGTAACGTCTCATGGTTTGTCAGAACTATTTATGAAACGTGACGTATGTGTAATACATATCCATGGCATGTTTTGCAAATTATTTATTTACATCTTGCTTCACGAAACATACATTAACCCTCCAAAGACTAAGACACACGATAACAATAAACACAACAATAACCTCCAACACTACACCTTAACGATAACAATAAACACAAGAAAGAAAATAGCACACAACATTAAATTAATCTTCCACTCCGCCTATCAAAACGATGGCGCATCTCGACGGGTCGCTACCCCCACGACAACTCTCTCATGCCTCGCAATGTCGGCCCTACCGCCCATTTCATCCTCCCACACCTGAGATCGGCAACCGCGGGGCTTCTGCGTTTCACGAGAACAATATTGTCAAACATGCTCGCACGATTTGAATGAACCCAAACAATCATGCTCACCGAGTGAAAGGGGCACTTGAAGTAGTGCCGCCTGTGATTCGTGGCCGTGTGTGAGGTCTTACGCCTAACAACCGTGTTGCATTTTGGGCAAATCACCATTGAGCGGACGATGCGGTCCGAGATGACTCATATCGGCCCGTGGAGTGAGAAGGAATGATAACTACACGTAATGGGAAAACTAATTCAGAGGTGAGGAGAACAATGCGGGGCTAGGTGAGGAATGGCTCCTCTTATAGGCTCGGGGCCTCGGTCATAGAGTCCACACAATAAGAATGCGTGACGCAATGCCAACACGAAACAAAACATACATTGCACATACGCATAATATGCACAAGATTACACGCAAGAAATAAAATCAAAACAACATGCTCAATGCCACACCATCAACACAACAACGACCACAACAAATTACATACGACACATTACTAACTTAGTCACTCTTTCTACTTCATACGTTGGCGTTGCATCTGGCGGAGGTCGGTGTTCTCCTCATTGAGGGTCTCAATTAGCTCCTCCAACTTAAATATTCACGCCATAATGTGAATACATAATTGACAATATAACGCTCGTGGGAGGGTCGATCCACCGGAGAACTCGCATTTCGCCATCCGCAGAAAGGAGGATAAACATGCACTCGCATAAGAAATAAGAAAGTAATGTTACTACTTTTACCCCGGATCGTGGGCATCGGAAGAAACGCGTCGCCATCGAACTGGCATTCGAGGGCCTGCACAACCGCGTCCTCATTGTGTAGGCACTTCGGCCATGCTGGTTGAGCACGCTGAGTTGGTATCAAGCGGTAGTGTGGACCAAATACCTCCCTCCTTTCTAAGGGAAGGTCTTCCTTCGGTGACCCATATCCGATCGGCCCCTCAGCTTCCGACATGTTATGTTTCACAATAGAAGAGGACACACTTCTTTTTTCGATTTGCACGGTTCGCTGCCTACAATATCATGGGACCCCAACCGTGCTATTTATACGAAACGAGAGAACTTACTGCAGTGACGTGACAAAAGAGGCCAGCTTTGCGCAGTGACGTGACAAAAGAGGCCAGCTTTGCTCAGTGACGTGACAAAAGAGGCCACTTTGCGCAGCGACATGACAAAAGAGGCCAGCTTTGCGCAGTTGACGTGACAAAAGAGACCACTTTGCGCATGACATGACAAAAGAGGCCAGCTTTGCGTAGTGACGTGACAAAAGAGACCAGCTTTGCAGGAATATAAATAGTTGGCAGGAATTCGCGGACAGGATAAATGAAACTAGGCGGAAGGCTAAGGAGGAGTCCCGCAAGAAGGCACAATGGGAGGAGACACGCAACATAGCAAGGGTCATGCGCTCGCGAGGAACAAGCAAAGGTCGCCGCGAGGAACAAGCAAAGGCCCGCAATGAGCATTCATTTTTCCGAGTGTTAAATATCACTTTCCTTCCTTTCGCTTAATTGTTCTTATCACGCTTGTTTTCAAAAAATTTCTTTAAATTTTCTACAATAAAACAACATACCATGATCGAAAATTGTTATTGTCAGCCAACATTTTTTCACTACAAGAATCTACAAAATCACAAATACATCAATCATTACTTCACACATATTTCGCTCAGATTTACCAAACAAAATTTTCAATTTTCTAAAATGCAACAAAAATCACATAAGCTATAAACTAGACTCTACATCAAATTCAAATTTTTTGAAACAACATTTCATATATCCAAATTTATTTTTATTGTAAATAACTCAATAATACATATAAATTCTTATACTAAATACATATATCAAATCCTAAACAAAAAATTTTGTGCAATGGGTCGTCTGGCTCGCACTGCATGATCATGCGCGGAGGCGGCGTCGTGCGGTCGGGGAGGCGGGGTCGTGCGGCCGGTGTGTAGGGCGCAGAGGTCGTGCGGTCTGGCGCCGCACGACCCGTGAACAGTGCGGTTATGAAGATGCCGTACAACATGTGGGTAGCAACTACTTAACGATGTGTGCTACTTGTCTCCGCGGGCGCCATAGCAAGGGAGCCTTGTCTCGACGCCGGTGGGTCTCGGCCGAAGGAGCCTTCCCTTATCGCCGACTTCCACGCCGGGCCGGTATGTCGAAGTCGTCCGTACCTGCGATTGTATGATGTAAGTACATCGTGCGATACAAAACGTAATAAGAATGTCAATTGTTCATAACTCACGCTCATCCATGTAGATTGCTCCCGACGACCGGATACGCCAGTGGCGACCGCTCACCGCATGAGCCTTTCCTTGCCCTTGTCACGGACCGCCCACGCCGGCCGGTGTGTCGGTCGCCCATGTCCTGCGCTTGCATGATGTAAGTGCACCGTATAGTGAAAATCATAAGAAGGATGTAATTTCTTCATAATCGACGCCGTGGATACGGATGACGCCGGGCGATCGGATACGCTGTGGCGGCCGGCTCACCTCATGAGCCTTTCCTTGCCCTTGTTACGGAATGTCCACGCGGGGCCGTGTGTCAAGTCGCCCATGTCTCGCGCTTGCATGATGTAAGTACACCGTATAGTGAAAAATCATAAGAAGGATGTAATTTCTTCATAATCGACGCTTGCATGAGCCTTTCCTTGTCGCCGATATGGATTACGCCGGGAGTTTATCGTCCTCCGTGCCTCCTCATCCGTACGTAAGGTTTCCACCGTGAGAAGTTCTCGCCCGCACCGAGTAGTTTAGCATGTACTCTGCCGATGAATGCCCCGTCGCACATCTCGGGCCGCCAATCCATCGGAAGAAGTGGCGGCGCATCTCGGCCGCATTACGTGGGGATGAAGTTAAAAATTGAAGGAATTAAACATTGGGAGGAAAATCGATGCGCGCGAAAGAAACGCTTACCATGTAGTGGCCGCTTTTGTAGTACGCCCGCGGCCGTGGTGCAGGTGTGTGGATGAATGATCTCGCCGGTTCACCACACACACCTCGGGACCGCAAACGTGGTGGCACTGGAGCATCTTTCATTGAAAAATCCGTATTTTAGTTGTTTCCTCTTCTCGCAAGCCGATTGCGCTCGCAACATCCTCTTGTAGAAGTTTGCCAAGAGTCCATAGCCGGTCTCGTATAATTTTGCGCTGTACATAACAAGCAAGACAGAAAAACTTTAAATTACGACAATCGAGTGACGACGGACGAACTAGGTCTCATTGGGACAATCCTTCATTGAGTGCCTGGGGTCTTGCATATCCCGCACTTCACCGCGGCTAATCTTGATACGCTGACTAGCATCCATGTCATTCGGGCGCGCGCGTCCGCCGTCGCCCTTCCCTATTCTCTTCAAGTCCTGTTGGGACCCCATTGCACCATGTCGGGCCAAAGATCCTTGTAGTTCATTTCCAAACCATACGAGTGAAACTCTCCGCCCATGTACCGAATAGGTGCCGCATGTCGTAGTACTCAGAGATGTATGGTGTAGCCATCTGCCGCATTTGCGCACATGCCTTGTACACGCAAGCGAGCATGGTTTGTGGAAGAGCTTTGGCTTGTTGCGGTGCATGTCGCCACATCACCTGGGTGCATGCCTGCTTTCTTTCCCCTAGCATGACTATTGACGATTTCGCCGAAGCTTGATCTCGTACTTTACCGAGGTCGCCGATCACCCGAATGTCGTGCATTCGGGCCTTCTCCATCTTCCGATCCATGTGTCTCGCATGTTCTCGGACCACCGCTGCCTTCGCCCATCCGCCGCTTGGTCAGCGGTGGCTCTATTCACGAAATAACTAACGGTGCGAGTCCATGTCTCCCGGACAACCGCAGTGATAGGGAGCCCGCGCACACCTTTCGTGACGCTATTGTAGACCTCGGACATGTTGGTCGTCATAACGCCGCACTCGCACCGCCTTTGTCATAGAGGAGGACCATTTCTCCAATTCAGAGCGTGGTCGTTAATCCACCGGGAGAAGGTTATGGCGCTACTAGGTTGCTCCTCTCCGGAGTGGACTCCTTGTATGTCTCGTAGTCCTGTTCAAGGTCTCTCCAAATAGACTCAAACTTCCGTCGCCGGTTCTCGCATACACAATGCCTTGAACGCCTTCATGAGTTCCCGATCGCGGAACCGCGTGAACAAGTTAGATGCAAGATGCCTCATGCACCACCGGATTGCACGCCGCTCCACCGGGTGAGATGGATCCATCCCACGCCGCATGATGTTGATGGCCGCCAACAACCCAAAGATTGCGGTCTCGTGACTAGGCGACGCTGGCTTGCCTCCCACCACGACCCTCTTCACGCTTCTCCAAGAACCACACCACCGGATGTGTTCTCGCCTCGACAATGGCAAATGCAACCGGAGAAGTTGGTCATTCGTGATCGCCGCCACCGCGTGAGGATGGTGCCCTTGTACTTCCTCCTGAGAAAAGTGCCATCCATCGTTAGCACGGACGGCGAACTTGAAGCCCCGATGGCTCGAGCGAAAGCCCGTAACACCCTATCCAAGATGAAGTGGTTGGGCCTTTTTCAAAGATCTTCACGCCCAAATTGTTTATGTACGTGCGGGGTTTGATCCGCAATGTGAAGCAATCTCGGCACAAGGTTGTACGCCTCTTCGTATGTCCCGCATATAGTCTCGATGACTTTCTCGCTTGGCTCGCCGAACCTTGTCAGAAGCTAATCGGATAGCCAACCCGATTGACGACTTCCGACATCATCGGCTTGGGGAGATGACACGCCCGCCTCAACTAGGTGCGTGATGAGGTTTGCAACATATGCGAAGTCACGCCCGATGTCGCCGCAGGCTCGCCGAGCTCGCAGTGTGGTCGATCGCCTCCTTGACCGTGAAGACCGAGCCAAAGATCTTTGCTCGGAGAGCGCCGACCTTGCCAGGGCGCCTTCTACTATGCACTTCATCGCAGATCCTGGGTTGGACCGGTGCACTTTCGGTACACACGGTGATGGACAAAGCGCATCGTGCTATAGCTTGTTGCACGCCACCTTGTTCGGAAGCGCCGCCCAACTAATAGGGTGTCGGCTTCAAACCCCACTGGAGCCTTCTTCTTGCGGTAGTACGAGCGAACGCACCGCGATATCATCAAGTCTCGATGCCACGTAAGGACCACCGGCCAGGTGCGCCCTCGCTTGCACCATCCGAGCTTGGGTCGGTGTCCTCGCGGACTCCAACCCGAGAGTCTCGTCCCAGAGATACTGTGGCGCCGATGCGGCCGACCACCATGTTTCCGCCTCATTTGGCTCAAAATTAGGCACGGACTTCTTCTCGAGGCAAGACATTCCGTCTTTGCCATCTTCAGCTCTGGCCGCGCTTGCCCGCTTGTAGAGGCCTCGGCATCATTAGGGTTTCAGACGCCCTATGTACGAAATTGACGTACACCATAGGCTTCCCGTGAATGGCCGCCTCGGGCTGGGAGACAATCTCCATGTACTGCCTCCATGCTATGCTTCCTTCCACCTTTACGAGCTCCCACACATAATTGGTGCAGGTGATCGCCTCAATCATAACTTTCTTCGCCCTTGGCTCCGTGAGGAACTCCTCCGATGCAGCCGCGCACTCGTGAATATTCATCGCGTGGAGCCCTCCGCCTCGACCACCTTGTACCGCATCTCGACAGTCCAACCCATCGTGTCCGCTCGTACAAGCCCATCGCCGTAAAATACAATCAAGTCTTGCATGTTCGAAAATACCTAAACCCACAACAACCACTAAATAATTACGACTAATTAATTAGCACTAAACTAATTCATTACTACTGAACTAACTAATTACGACTAATTAACTATCTCTAAACTAACTAATTACTGTTGATTAATTACCACTACAAAATACCAAGATTTTATTTCCACTTACTTGATATGTCAGAACGATGAGTACTAAACTAATTACGACTAATTAATTAGCACTAAACTAATTTATTACTAGTGAACTAACTAGTTACGACTAATTAGCTATCTATAAACTAACTAATTACGGTTCATTAATTACCACTAAAAAATATCAGTACTTTATTTCCACTTACTTCATATGCTGTAACGATGACTACTAAACTAATTACGACTAATTAATTAGCACTAAACTAATTCTTTACTACTCGACTAACTAATTACTACTAATTAATTACCCCTAAACTATCTAATTACGACTAGCTAACAAAGACTAACTAATTACGACTACGGCAATAACGGCAAAAGCATAACACAAATTACCCGCCTTCCGAGGAAGTAATAAATCACCCTTCTGAGGAAGTAATAAATCACCCTTCTGAGGAAGTAATAAATCACCCTTCTGAGGAAGAGTGACGAGAGCGAGAAAACAATTACCTCCCAATAAATTAATTATGTTACGCTCTTCGAGTTCTCGCGACGAGCGCAAGAACGAGAATCAAACGCAATTGATATGACCAAGAGCGAGTGCCGAGTCCCAGATTTATAGGCGAGTGGAGGAGTCGCGCCTTGGCGCCGGAATTCGTAAGCATTGACGCCGAATTTACGGATGGGGCGGCAGATGTGGGAGGAGGGAGAATGGACTACGAATTCTGGATGGGGCGGCAGATGCGGAGGAGGAGAATGGACGCGGGAAATAGGCCACCCCAATATTTTTAATTCGTCCTGCCACACGCTGCAGGGGCGGCGCGCGGGCGCGCCGCCGCCACGCACGCAGAGAGCGCAAGACACGCCGGCGCCGGCGCAGTTCGGCCGGCTTCGCGCCGCGCCGGCGCCCGGCGCAGAGCCGAGCTGCGCGCGCCACGCTTAGCGCTGCGGCGCAGCTCGCTCGGCGCGGCTCGCGCCAAGGCCAACAGTTAGCGGGCGCAGTTGAACTGCGCCGCGCCACGCTGGCGCCACGCCGCGCTGGCGGGCGCGCGCCACAGAGTGGCCGGCAGCCGGCCTGCCCGCCTGCGCCCACGCAGCGTCGCCCGATCATGCTGGGCGCCGCCGGCGCGGCGCCACGCGGGCTAATTTTGCAAATACCACGGTCTTTGGTTAAATCCGCAAATACGGAATCAATATCGACCGTATCGGCCAAAAATTCCACCACCAAGCCGTATTAAATCATTAACATCAGAAGCCATCTCACATAACGTGCCACTAAAGGCAGCATCCAGTATCTTCGAAGACGCTTACTCCATTGCAGATGTGTCATGCCAGCTTATAACCTCACTAGTAATGAACTCTTTCTGCTCAGTTCAAGAATTTGTAGCTTGTGAACCTGCACCATGAGCCACTCACTAGCATGTGGTTGCAGAGGAATTAAGATGTCGGCAGTGACTCGGCACGCCCGGCTACTTTCGACAGCATCGCAGGTGCAGGCTGTGCTAAAAGAGGAGGCACCTGCTGCCATCTCCAATCATGCCCAATGATCCAACTAGAGGCTAGTACATCACAGGGAGCCAGGGACCCAAGAAGCCCGAGCCGAACCGAGAAAGCTAGGGAAAGCAGGCCATGGCAACAGTACGAGTGGGGGCTCATGTGCGGGTGCCAGGGACTTAAGGGCGCACACGCCTTGGCGCGTCGCGCGGTTTTCTTGTGCGCGTGCCGTGTCGTATGCGGGTTTGTCCTCCTCCGCAGTAGTCACCTCGTAATAATTGGTTATGACTTTTAATCGACATCAGTTCCTAGGATACTTACGTGTATGACTTTTAATTGACATCAGTTCAATACACTAAAGATTCTTTAAGTAGAGTTCGGTTTCAGAAAAAAAAATGTTGAAATCGACTCTTTCAATATATCGAATCGATTCAATATCTTTTCCTCCTACTTTGAATTGGTTAAAACATAACATTGGAGATAATCTAAAGAGAGTACATGCCGAATAAAATGAGCTCCACCTTTCTCTCTCATACTTGTGTATTATTGTCTCCATTGTGATTGTAATTATTTGTATACGACGAAGTTATCAACACAATGGCTCCAAAATCCGGGTAAATCGTTCGATGTGTTTTGATGGTTAGTGTGATCTACTCGCATGATCGATGCACCATCTACATGGTTATCGGACACTGGGAGACATCCGTGGTAAAGGATCTCCATTAGCAAAACGCTTTGCATGAAATTTGGATCGGTCGCAACTCGCGAACTGCACAGCCACGATGTCGATCGCCAGTTCCTTGTTGCTGACACCAAGGATCTACACCATATGAGATGATCGGCAATAATTGTTCATCCTTCACCAAACCGGATGTGAGTTCGATCTAGTCTCATTACCGTTGATCGTTTCTCTATCTAGTAGAACTAGTATGTGTTAATAAATAAAGTAAATTAAATTCACCATTTGCTTGGATTAAAATCAACACGGCTCTGTTCAATCTGGCACGCATCGTGAATGGCCACGACGGCTGAGGCTGCTACCTTCAAGTCACCGGCCATGGCTGTCGCTCTCGCATGCACGCCGCCCACTTGCCACCACCGAGGCATCAATGCATCGTGTCCGTACACACGGCTTGGCTTGTCGTAGCGGAACAAGCTCCCAAAGGTCATTTACGACGCCAGGGATCTCGCCGGGTTTGAGTCGCAGCACCGCCGGGGAGGTTGCCATAACGCCAACCGAACCGGTGTTGTCCACGAGTACACGTGCACCTGCTGCTATCGCGGTCGCCGCCGCACACCCGCCGTGCTGCTGCGCGCAATCTACCATGGCAGGTGTGTCCCCGCTGTTGTGTGCACCTCCCTCTTGCAACGCGCCAGCGATGCACCATGGCTACCGCCTGTCGCCCCACCGAGCGCTCGCGGGAACCGAGCCTACTCTCCTGATCCATCGCCGCAAGCGTGCTCGCCCACCGCTCCACCGAGCGATCCTGCCGTTCCGCCACCGCGTGTGCAAATCCGCCGTCACACATTCCTGCCGCCACCGCAGTTGCCGCCCGCACCCGCCGCAGCAAAAATCGGCATGAAGCCGAATGGTGAGGCGGCTAGGGTTAAATTTAGGGTTTTAACGCTAGCCACCGGTCCCATGGGCCAATTTGGGGCTAGGTATGTGGGCATGTTGGCCCACGCACGTGTGCAACCCGCAGACCGTACGACCCGTTATCTTTATGGCCCACACACCAAAGTAATTTGGCCTGATCCAATTTTGCATTCTAGCCCTTGATGGTTCTCTTATATTACAGAATAAATCGCGTCTATGGTATACTTACATTACGAACCCTGGCGTTTTTAGTAATCCTGAAAATTACTTAATAAATTCTGAAAATTAATGTTAAATTATAGAAATTGACTTTTTTAGGTATATGAGCTGCCATAAATTTGTGAAACATTAGACCTAGTACACCTTTGAAGTATCATGTTCCTTTTATGGTTTATTATTCCTACAATGCGTGTTTTGGGAAATTGGTTGAATTCAGAAAAACACAAAAAGTCCCTTAAATTAATAGAAAATCTCAAAATTTTCTAGATTCCCGAAGGATGCAAGGTCCTCCGATGAAATTCCGAAATAACCAATAGAAAAACTATCGAATTTTTCCATCACAAAAACTGCAAATCGAAACTTATACTATTAACAGTGCCATCTTAGTGTAACAAATAATAACAATAAAAATATGCCAAAAAAATAGTATTATACCTCTTTTGACAACTTGGTGCCGGATTTTGAATTACCAAAAATTTGACATAATTTTTTCAATTCTTGCCCAATTATCACACAAGGAATAATTTTGCACAACATAATTTGTAGAAGAGAATGAGGAATGGATGGGTCTGAAATGAGGGGGTATGGTGGTTATTTATAGGAAAAAATTAGGGTTTTTATGGTATTTTAAACCTCCCAACGATCAAATTATTCAAAATTCCGACTATTAACTGGGCCTAACATGCTAATCATGTCTAATCGGGCCGGTCAGGCTATGCATGGTGTGTCTAACGGCACTAAACGTGCGTGTTGTGTTGTTCTAGGTCAGGCCCAGTGTTTACTATACCGGTTGAATTTTTTTCTGAGGCGCCGATAACACCGTTATCACGATAACCGCGCCAAATTTCTAAAATTTTTAAAAAATTCGAAAATTCGAATTTTAATTTTTTAAAATCAAATTCGAACATAATTCATGCAAATTCGAATTTTTCGTTTTACCAAACCGATTTTTCTTTGAATTTCTACCTCGCCAGAATAATGCATTCTGCAGAAGCCGAAATCTAGATAGAGTTTTCCATGCTAGGCCGCCGCCTCCTTCTCCTTCCTCGTGCCCGACCTCCTCCTCCTCGACCCCAGTCGTCTCCTCCTCCTCCGCGACGTCGGCCGCCCCTCCTCCGCCGTGCCAGCAGCTTCCTCCTCGGCGTCGGTCGTGCCTCGTCGGCCGTGTTGCCGGGCTGTGTCGTGTGTGGGCCAGGCCAACAGTCTCGTGCTTCGGGTCGGGCCGGTAGGCACGACCCATCTGGCCACCTCTAATGGTTGGCAAAATGCATATCCTAGGTCAAATGAAAATGAATTAGCACGAAGTAATAATTAATCTAATTTATTTTGAAGATAAATAAAATATATTACATGTTTATTCTATAACCTAGCAGCCATGAAAAATGGCATTTATACCATTGTCGATATCCATGTTGGTGGCAACGAAATCATTGCAGCCCACGGTGGGCAATTGATTTGTCCCTACAACAATATGCTACTAGCCAACATGCGGAAATGAACATGGCAAACCAACGATCGCCTAACCACAATCACACGTGTGTCATGTTGGCTACACACCCATGCCATACTCATTATCTATGACACATGCATATTGGTAAATGCGATCCACAACTGCATCACCAACGAAACCATATCATTTTGCTCGAAGCAAATATAACTATAGAAATAAAATATGATGACATATTGGATTAAGATGATCTAGAATGATCTAATTTTGGCCATATTTTTTTGGCATTACATCGGGCATATAGATTACCACCCACTTAATTAAATGTTATCCAGTTGAACAATAAATATTTCTATTGAATAATTGTTCCAGCTAGGTGGTTAAACTAGAAATGCATTCCATCATAAAATATACTATTCCATGCAGATTAATACTTGGTCATGTTTTATGTATCAACATTATATTTATGCTTACATTGAGCATCCTGCTGATTTATATTATTATGGACATACTACTCTTGACCATACAAAACATGTTACGTTAATATAAACTTGAAGTTTAATGATCCAAATTATTTAAATATGGTATGAGTAATTGGGTCAAACCTTGGGCAATAATAGAAGAAGCTAGACTATAGAGCAATTATGTCGATCCTACCCTGTTCGGGTTCCTCATTGCAGATTAATAACCCACCAGTTATAGGACTATGTAGTTCTTTATGCCATTGCATTAATACAAGTCTAGCTCACTGCGCGTAATTATCAAACCCCCAATTCAAGGTAGTGTGTGTTGGAGAAATCAGACATTTCCCACGCAATATCACCGCCATAGCATATACATTTGGGCCACCACCAGTTGTTGGGGATCATGCTAAATATGAAATTACATCAATCATGTGCCCATGATAGGAGATTTTGAGGTTTGCTATTAATAAAGGCCGAATCTTGGCAGTAGGGGGGGGAGAGAAATGCCCAAAATTTTGAATGCCTTGATATTTTCATGGAGGAAAAGATCTTTAGTACTAAGATTCATGCATTAGCCAAGCTAAACTTAAGTTTAGTTGATACTCCTATATGCCAGAAGCGGGGATTCTGTCGATATTTTTCAATTTATGGAGGAGTTACCACATTGTTTACTTGTAGAAAATACATCACTAAGAGTGAAATACCTCGTGTTGAATAGTATATCCACCTATGCGAAATTGACTTATTGGTCAATGATCTAAAATCTACGGGGACACCGGCAGGCCTAAGGTTTAATGGCACTAGTCAAAATAATCATTAATCACTCTTCAAACACACCTGAGGAGAAATCACCTTGAAGGTGAAATACCTCACGAAGAGTATCATCTCGAAGATGAAAACTCCAGCAATTTTATGTATGCATATTTCAATGCTGGGAATGAGGAACAACTAAGAATATTTCATTTGGAAAATAATGAAGATCTGGTTAACACCTAGATACCCTCAATTACGAGGATATGGGAGAAAAGTTATTGACAACCATTTTACCTCTACAGGTTCTAACATTTCTCTTTCGAGAACACGGATCCAGACCAAAGTCCATAGCTGAGCACTTGGAGCGCTTATATTGGGTCAAATAAAGGAAGAAATTGAGGCTGAACCATACTTGCCAAATGGAAGCTTGGGAACCAGCTAGTTTAGACTTGATGGGTCGTTATGAAAATAACGAGGTGGTGAAAGCTATGGTTCTCCTTGTAGAGACTGATACCCTGCTATTATGAATGTAATAATGTTCCGTTACATAATAACTTTGGCAGATGGCATGAATGAATAAATAAAATATGCAGTAAATGGATTATAAAAACCCTTGATGAGATCCTTGCACGACTCAAATTCCTAATAAGAAAGGAAAGAAAATTTAAATATATATAAATCCCGTACCTAATAGTCTCTTACCTGTAGAAAGAGCCTCTCCCTGACGGGAAATTATCTTATCAGTCAAAATCTAAATCACACCAATGGTTAGAGCATCTCCCTGGCGGGAAATTATCTTATCAGTCAAAATCTAAATCACACCAATGGTTATATGATCCCTAGAAGTGGACAAGAACCGATCAAGACTTGAAAAAATATAACGAGGAACCCAAAGACCATAAGTACACCGCATAATCACTTATAAGTGTATCTCCCACTAGAAGTAATTGGAGTGGCGACATCCTCTAGTACCATAAAGGTACGATGTGCATTGGTGATGATAGAAATTTGTTTAGACCACTAAATGACAAAACTAAGACATGGCTATACTTTACTCTATAGTGGTACAACCATATCTATAGATCTACAAAATAGTCTATTTGGTTGTAAGTTTAACTACTTAGAGATAGCTGCAAAATATTAAGACTCAGATGGTCCCGATGAGTCATATCCAGAAGGCATTTGACATTGCAATTATTATTAACTACCATGTCCTTTGTTAGGACAATCTACTTGTGTTGCATAAAAAAAGTAGTATTTGATGAGTTAAGAATATCACTCCTAAATTATTTTATTCTCGCAATCTACAGATGAGTCGTAGGATATTTGTCTAGAAGACTATGCATGGTAATAATCTAGTTGATTTGGTCACAATATCATTGCTTACATTCATTTTTGAAAAATGTACGAAAGGCGCTGGAGCAAGAAGACTTCGACGAATGTTGTTTTGCAGGGAAGAATATGCTAAACATTGATCATCATACTTGAGATTTTTTACAATATCATGTTTAGTCAAACCTAGAAGGTATATACTTGATGATCACTACCTTAATATTTTACCACGCAAATGATAGAAATCGAGTTGATTGATATCGCAAAGATCATGAAGATCTTGCATAGATCCTGATGATCATCACTAACTCCCGAAGATAAAAGTCACACTCTTTTTCCCTTAGTGAGATGATGGTTTTTAACGAGGCAATAGTGCACTACAACTTGTGGAATGCGATGTACTTTTTCCCCCTCAATCCTTGTGTTTTCCAACTGAGTTTTTGGAAAGGGGTTTTTGATTAGGCATATGCATGACACGGTATTTGCCCAAGGGGTGTGTGTTACGAAACCCTTATCCTAGGGTATTGTTGAGAAAATACCGAATTTACCCCTAGGGTCTTAGCCTATAAATAGAGCATTACCATTGTAAAGAGAGAGAGAGAGAGAGAGAGAGTTGATGATGAATAAAATGAGCTCTGCCCTTTATCTCACACTTGTGTATTACCGTCTCCATTGTGATTGTGCTTATTTGTATGATTGATCTTTGTCAACAGTACGATGACTATCGAAATTTCAACAACTACACCCAACATGGCCCTTCATAGCCAACTTGGAAAATGGCAGGTTTGCATTTATACCGTGTCTCAAAGTGAAAACAAGGAGTAAAAAATATCTACGTCCATAGTGGGGCTTGAACCCACAACCACAAGGTTAAGAGCTTGCGCTTAGACCTTGTATTTTCCATGAAGTATTATTTATTTTAATTCTATTCATAATAAAATAGTACTATTTAATTCATTTCTAGAATAAAACAAAAATATTAATTATTTTATTATTTCTGTTTGGGTTTTTTTGGCTTCATGCCAAAAACCAGGGTCCAAACTCGAAAAAATCGGGTCGGGCACCGGGTCAGGATGCCGATGGGCAGGTTACTTGCGCTATACCAACTGAGCTAGATGAGCTTGTATGCTGATGAAATAAATATTATTAATACAAAATATGTACAACAATGGTTAGAAAACGCCACTACGGAAGGAGGGTACAATTTTAAGTAGTTTCAGAAAAAAGAAAGAAACTTTAGGTACTATTGAATTCCTTTATAAAATGCTACTTTGATTGAACAAGCACGGACAAAAAATGAACAGAATATCCGTCGCCCAGGACTACCTACACGGTGACAACTTGGAAAGAGAACAAATAAGGACGCGACTAGCGCTCATACGCATGTTCCAAGCACCGGCGCCGTACGCCACGCCTTGTCGCCCAATCTGGTGCCATGATGCTCAGCCGTCCGATCTTGGTGCATTTTTCCTTCCTTCCGAAACAAGTAAAAGTACTATGCAACATTACGCACCCCCGACGCAACAAAAAAAAACTCTTCCTTCGCCCAATTTACCTCAAAAAGACATTGGAAAAAAACATATTCTCACAAAAAATGTATGGAAACCATCGGTATAGAACCTAGCTGCACTTAAAAGCTAATTCAAATATACCAATCAAACAAATTTCGATGTTACAACATTGCAACATTTGAAAATAAGAGTTGCAATATCCAAAAATAATTATTGTAATATTTAAAATTAACTTATGAAATATTTTGATTTTATGTGTGCAAAAATCAGCGCCACTGGTTGCAACAAAAATCTTTTTCCTACAAAATTTCAAGAAGATATATTTGCAACAAATCAAATCACTTTCTGCAACAATGGAGAAAGGGTGCTCCAACAATTCGAGTAACATTTGCAACAAGTTGTACCCGGAGAGGAGGCGCATAGACTACAACAAGTAGTCTAGCTCATCGGAGGGAAGAGAGGTCGACCCGCATTCTCTTTGCCGGTAGACCCAGATCTGGAGAAGTCAAGGCCGGCACTGTGCCTCATCACCAGCCCGCAGCGTCATCTCATCAATGGGATGTGCCATTGTTCCTTCACTCGCAGTCGGTCACTCCCATCTCCCTCCGCCCGCCACCTACTGCCACTCGCTCTCACCGCTGCCCTCCCCTTGTCGACCGGCTCCCGTGCCGAGAGAGAGAGAGAGAGAGAGAGAGATTGGGGAGAAGCTTCACCTTTGGGGTGCTCACCCCATCGCTAATCACCTTTGGGCTTGGAGGCAATGTAGATTGCAAAGGCACGGACTCACAGTAAAATGAGAAAAAAGCTAGAAGGGTCACGAGTCAATTGCAGCGAAGAGAACTTGGGCACATAGGTAAACACATGGCCGAAGGGAAGCTAGGCACATGGACAAGTCACGTGGGTGATGGAATCGTTCGATTTTTTGTTCTCCCGCCGTACGCCCAAATAGTAGCATTATCCAACAAATAAATATTGTGGTACTTGGCTTACCATTGGACATATAGCATCTTGCGGAAGGAATTTGATGCCATTTAGCACAAACTTGCGTAGCTATGAAACTTTGAAACAAGGAAAGAGATCAATCACTGCGAGCCGCCGCAAGCAATTTATTCGAAGGAACCAGAATAATGGAAAGTGTGTTTATATTTTGTTATTGTTGTCATTGAGATTGTAGATTGCACTATGGGTGTGTTTGGTTGGGTGTATAAGTTTGGGCTAGGCTTCTCAGGTGTAGAATCTTTTTGGTTTCGCTTGTTTGGATGACTGCACGTGTAAAGCAACCTGGCTGACCAGATACAAAAGATGCCTTCGGGCCAGGCTAGGCAGAAACACCCAATTTCTCCATTTCTCCATATGCAGGCTCTGCTAATGATGTTATTAAAAGGTGATCAATACATATTAGGTAGTATTAGAGTTGATAAAGTGGATTAAGGTAAAATGAGGGCTATTGGAATATATTAAGACAAAATTAAAGTCATGCTAATATTTTCTTTCCACCGTCTCTTGCATCTACATTTGCGATCAACGTCTTTACGCACCCAACCAAACAACATCTCAACACACCGATCTAATGTAAATGCAAACAACAAAACAACCCATATCGCTTCCACACACGACGACCGCTTTGCTCTGGATGACCGTCAGGCCAAGATAAGGATATACAGGGAACTAAACACACCATATATGACTAATTCCCACTATATACATGTTGGAGTACCTGTACCATCACATTTTTTACACGTTAATACGCCTCACAGATGAAGTCGCGTTGTTTTTATGTACTGCACAAACGTGCACGATATATATTTTCCAAGTCGAATTTACATCAAACACATGTATATTAGAATGAAGAACCAAGTCCCCATCAAGTTACCAGTAATCCCTAACAAGAGTCATTAACGATTCCTTGGCGCCCCTTATCACCTGCCACACATCACACACATCATCAACGGCCATTTTCCCATCACGGTCATAGGAACGATCGCAACGCATCTCTTCCCAAACCCAAGTGTCCACCACCCACACCGCCACGCGAGATAAGCTGACCCGTCCGAACCCAAACACGCGAAATTTATTAGTGGAGAACTTTAGGTATAACCCCACTTCATCGGCCGCTGATTCTTTTATCAATAAAATATAGTGAATCGGATTTTCTTCCGTGCCGCTGCTGCCCACCAACCGGACACAGTCCCCGGTCAGCGACGGGCGGCACCAGCCGCCGAGCGCGCAACCAAACCCGCACATCAAAAGCCCAATAAAAGTTCTCAAAATTAGAACGCGGCCACTAGCCAGTAGCCACCCCGGTCTAGCACGCACGCGCTCACGCGCCGCGCACATGCCGTGCGCCTCCTCCCCCTCTCCCCGCGCAAGCACAGCACCACCTCCTCCTCCACCTTCTGTTTCTCTTGCCCTCGGCGTCGCCGCGCAAACACGATCGATCACGCGGGAGAAACCCTAGCTTCAGTGGAGGAGTGACTCTTCAACCCCAACTCCGAACCCGAGTGGTCCGCGGTTAAATATATTGGAAGGTTCCGGAGGCTCCGATGCAGAACCACACGTACAACCGGCTGGGGAGCTTGGGCGGCGGCGGGGGTGGGGCCGTGCCGTCGCCGCCGTCGTCACTGCGGCGGGCGTGGGGGAGGCGTCCGTCGGTGAAGGGGGGATTGGAGAGGGCGGGCGCGGGCCCCGCCGCCGGCGCGGGGAGGGGCGGAGGCGTGGGGCGGAGGGCGGCGCGGGCAGTGCTCGCGGCGCTGCTGCGGCGACAGGCGGTCTTCCTCTTTGCTCCGCTGCTGTACGTGGCGGCGATGCTGCTGTACATGGGCTCCATCTCTCTTGACAGCGTGCCCCGCATCATCTCGCGCCCGGCGCCCGGGTCGCTGTACCGCAGCCCACAGCTCTACGCCCGCCTGCGCATCGACATGAACGCCGACAACGCGACCGACGTGGTGAGTGACTCCACCTGCTCGTCTGCAGCCCGGTCTATTTGACTGGGATTTCTGTTTCTGATGAAAGTATTTGGCCGTTTTGGGTGATGGGCGAGTTTAATGGATGCTCGGGCTGTCTTAAGTGTGGTGTTGGGTACTTGGTTCATTGGATGTGAGCTAAGTTTAAGCGTATCTGCA
Source organism: Hsuehochloa calcarea (assembly GCA_036346395.1). Taxonomy (NCBI): domain Eukaryota; kingdom Viridiplantae; phylum Streptophyta; class Magnoliopsida; order Poales; family Poaceae; genus Hsuehochloa; species Hsuehochloa calcarea. Next base: position 73,885,825 of record CM070594.1, on the reverse strand, counting down.
GAGAAACTGAACTGTGTGGCTATGTGCTTGTGGCTGGTGGCTGGTACTAGTTTAGATTATTTTAGTGTATGCTGATTAGGTCGGATTTGGGTTACGTTTTCTTCCAATTGCTGGAGAATTGCAATAGAATTATAAAAATATGTGCGACACATCGGTTTTATTTATTTCTTAAGTTATTTTGTGCATGTGTGGGGTGGTTGACAGGGCAAACTAATGGTGTTTCACCAGTTGAAACCTACTTCAAATTCGTGGGGTCCTAGAATATTAGTCCAGTGGGAGACATTAGACAATGGTTAGCTTTGTCAGAATCATATTATTGGAAGTTGGGAATTAATCAGATCAACTGCTGTGCACGATAGCTTGTGTGGATGTTTTACATATCACCTATTGGATTTGTACATTGAATTACAAGTTATGCCGTGTGTGTGTGTGTGTGTGTGTGTTTACGTGCTGCCTATTGGGAGTTTCTATAGTGCACCTCCTTTGTATTTTTGTCCACTGTTGTTATCAGTTGTAGCACCTTAAGTAAGCACCTTCTTCAGTTCTTCCTTGATGAACTACCAAATTCAACATGGTTGGAAAAAACAAAGCAAGTTTTTTTTTAGATGATGATAGGTAATTTTTTTTAATTCAAATACATGGAACTTGTGTATTCCAAAGCACTTGGTTTCTTAGTGGTAACTAAGGATTTACCCTTTGCTCAAGGGAGATGGCCTAAGTCAGTAGCAGACAATAAGACATGCAACTGTTGCTACCTTCTGTAGCAATGCTTTTGCTTTGACTCTCGGGAAGATAGAGTATGTGTTATCTTCACAAAGGGGTATAAAATGAAGATCATTGTGCGCTCCTGGTATAATGTAGGGTTTAGTGATTGTTTATTGTTATCCCTTGGGGATACATGTATTTCCCTGTCCATTGCCCTTGCTGTATCTGCTAACATTAGCTATCAGGACTTCAGGAGTTTCAATGTGATCTATTAGAGTTACATTATGTGTTTTATGTTATAGAAAATTAGTATTTTGTTCTATTGGTTTGGGGATTTGTCATTTGCCTCATCTTGTATCCCTAATTGTCTGGCTCCTCTTATGCTCACTTATGTGTGTTTTGCATATATGTTTTATTGTTCTCATATTGCTATAATTTTTTGTAGCTAGCAACTGTATGGCGGCATGTTTACAAAGGTGGTGTTTGGCGACCTTGCATAAGCAATAACACCTATGGTATGTCATTCCTAACATTTTTTTCTTGACTAATGAATTCACAAGTTCTGAATGTTTGTTTATAGTTCTAATTTCAAATGCTGGTATTGTTCCTATTGATATGGCTTTGATGAATTCCAAAGAATCTTAGCTTCTTTTTTTTATCCACATGCACCATTCAAATTTCCTAGTTTGCGGTAGAAAATATTAAAACTTTTCAAGGGTTTAGGTGAACAGTTACTAGCATATGTATGTTGGTCAGAGGTACATTTATATATGTAGAATAAAAGATATGCCTAAAAATGAAATTTGCGGACATTTTGTCATGGACATGGGCCAGCTGCATCGCGCACAAGGAAAGGGTAGCAGCCAGATTAGTTAAGAGATAATGTTAGCTATGATTTGATTAGATATTGATCCTGTTGATGGAAGGGTCCTTGTGTTCCCTTGAGTCGGCATCCAAGCCAACCAAGAGCCGACCTAGGTGCATCTTGGCCAACGTGACGAGCGACGCAAGATGTCACCTTGAGGGGAGGTTCCCACACCCTCAGTTCGCCAACTACGCCGAAGATGGGACGAACACACGCCGATAAGAAGACCGACGCCGGGCACGACGATAGCACAACGGTAGTCGAAGCCTAACCTAGGTTTTGAATCCAATCCTTGCCTTTGTAGCCATCGGACATGACGTCATATGTGGGCCTGACGTAGGCGGCCCCCACCTGACCAAGAAGGACGAGACTAACTTTAGGGTTGCCCTAGGATTAGGGCAATTTATGTAACTTCACCTCCTCTCCTGGGTGTATAAGTTTGGGCTAGGCTTCTCGGTGTAGAATCTTTTGGTTTCGCTTGTTTGGATGATCAGCACGTAAAGCAACCCGGTGACTGATACAAAAGATGCCTTCGCCAAAGCTAGCGTAAACACCCAATTTCTCCATTTCTCCATATGCAGGCTCTGCTAATGATGTTATTAAAAGGTGATCAATACATATTAGGTAGTATTAGAGTTGATAAAGTGGATTAAGGTAAAATGAGGGCTATTGGAATATATTAAGACAAAATTAAAGCCATGCTAATATTTTCTTTCCACCGTCTATTGCATCTACATTTGCGATCAACGTCTTTACGCACCCAACCAAACAACATCTCAACACAGCCTGATCTAACAGAAACAGCCAACAAAACAACCCATATTGCCTCCACACAGCCTGACCTGCTTTAGCCTGGATGACCCGTACAGGCCAAGATAAGGATATACAGGGAACTAAACACACCATATATGACTAATTCCCACTATATACATGTTGGAGTACCTGTACCATCACATTTTTTACACGTTAATACGCCTCACAGATGAAGTCGCGTTGTTTTTATGTACTGCACAAACGTGCACGATATATATTTTCCAAGTCGAATTTACATCAAACACATGTATATTAGAATGAAGAACCAAGTCCCCATCAAGTTACCAGTAATCCCTAACAAGAGTCATTAACGATTCCTTGGCGCCCCTTATCACCTGCCACACATCACACACATCATCAACGGCCATTTTCCCATCACGGTCATAGGCACGATCGCAACGCATCTCTTCCCAAACCCAAGTGTCCACCACCCACACCGCCACGCGAGATAAGCTGACCCGTCCGAACCCAAACACGCGAAATTTATTAGTGGAGAACTTTAGGTATAACCCCACTTCATCGGCCGCTGATTCTTTTATCAATAAAATATAGTGAATCAGATTTTCTTCCGTGCTGCTGCTGCCCACCAACCGGACACAGTCCCCGGTCGAGCGCGCAACCAAACCCGCACATCGAAAGCCCAATAAAAGTTCTCAAAATTAGAACGCGGCCACTAGCCACACCGGTCTAGCACGCACGCGCTCACGCGCCGCGCACATGCCGTGCGACTCCTCCCCCTCTCCCCGCGCAAGCACAGCACCACCTCCTCCTCCACCTTCTGTTTCTCTCGCCCTCGGCGTCGCCGCGCAAACACGATCGATCACGCGGGAGAAACCCTAGCTCCAGTGGAGGAGTGACTCTTCAACCCCAACTCCGAACCCGAGTGGTCCGCGGTTAAATATATTGGAAGGTTCCGGAGGCTCCGATGCAGAACCACACGTACAACCGGCTGGGGAGCTTGGGCGGCGGCGGGGTGGGGCCGTGCCGTCGCCGCCGTCGTCACTGCGGCGGGCGTGGGGAGGCGTCCGTCGGTGAAGGGGGATTGGAGAGGGCGGGCGCGGGCCCGCCGCCGGCGCGGGAGGGCGGAGGCGTGGGGCGGAGGGCGGCGCGGGCAGTGCTCGCGGCGCTGCTGCGGCGACAGGCGGTCTTCCTCTTTGCTCCGCTGCTGTACGTGGCGGCGATGCTGCTGTACATGGGCTCCATCTCTCTTGACAGCGTGCCCCGCATCATCTCGCGCCCGGCGCCCGGGTCGCTGTACCGCAGCCCACAGCTCTACGCCCGCCTGCGCACCGACATGAACGCCGACAACGCGACCGACGTGGTGAGTGACTCCACCTGCTCGTCTGCAGCCCGGTCTATTTGACTGGGATTTCTGTTTCTGATGAAAGTATTTGGCCGTTTTGGGTGATGGGCGAGTTTAATGGATGCTCGGGCTGTCTTAAGTGTGGTGTTGGGTACTTGGTTCATTGGATGTGAGCTAAGTTTAAGCGTATCTGCAGAGAAACTGAACTGTGTGGCTATGTGCTTGTGGCTGGTGGCTGGTACTAGTTTAGATTATTTTAGTGTATGCTGATTAGGTCGGATTTGGGTTACGTTTTCTTCCAATTGCTGGAGAATTGCAATAGAATTATAAAAATATGTGCGACACATCGGTTTTATTTATTTCTTAAGTTATTTTGTGCATGTGTGGGGTGGTTGACAGGGCAAACTAATGGTGTTTCACCAGTTGAAACCTACTTCAAATTCGTGGGGTCCTAGAATATTAGTCCAGTGGGAGACATTAGACAATGGTTAGCTTTGTCAGAATCATATTATTGGAAGTTGGGAATTAATCAGATCAACTGCTGTGCACGATAGCTTGTGTGGATGTTTTACATATCACCTATTGGATTTGTACATTGAATTACAAGTTATGCCGTGTGTGTGTGTGTGTGTGTGTTTACGTGCTGCCTATTGGGAGTTTCTATAGTGCACCTCCTTTGTATTTTTGTCCACTGTTGTTATCAGTTGTAGCACCTTAAGTAAGCACCTTCTTCAGTTCTTCCTTGATGAACTACCAAATTCAACATGGTTGAAAAAAACAAAGCAAGTTTTTTTTTAGATGATGATAGGTAATTTTTTTTAATTCAAATACATGGAACTTGTGTATTCCAAAGCACTTGGTTTCTTAGTGGTAACTAAGGATTTACCCTTTGCTCAAGGGAGATGGCCTAAGTCAGTAGCAGACAATAAGACATGCAACTGTTGCTACCTTCTGTAGCAATGCTTTTGCTTTGACTCTCGGGAAGATAGAGTATGTGTTATCTTCACAAAGGGGTATAAAATGAAGATCATTGTGCGCTCCTGGTATAATGTAGGGTTTAGTGATTGTTTATTGTTATCCCTTGGGGATACATGTATTTCCCTGTCCATTGCCCTTGCTGTATCTGCTAACATTAGCTATCAGGAGTTTCAATGTGATCTATTAGAGTTACATTATGTGTTTTATGTTATAGAAAATTAGTATTTTGTTCTATTGGTTTGGGGATTTGTCATTTGCCTCATCTTGTATCCCTAATTGTCTGGCTCCTCTTATGCTCACTTATGTGTGTTTTGCATATATGTTTTATTGTTCTCATATTGCTATAATTTTTTGTAGCTAGCAACTGTATGGCGGCATGTTTACAAAGGTGGTGTTTGGCGACCTTGCATAAGCAATAACACCTATGGTATGTCATTCCTAACATTTTTTTCTTGACTAATGAATTCACAAGTTCTGAATGTTTGTTTATAGTTCTAATTTCAAATGCTGGTATTGTTCCTATTGATATGGCTTTGATGAATTCCAAAGAATCTTAGCTTCTTTTTTTATCCACATGCACCATTCAAATTTCCTAGTTTGCGGTAGAAAATATTAAAACTTTTCAAGGGTTTAGGTGAACAGTTACTAGCATATGTATGTTGGTCAGAGGTACATTTATATATGTAGAATAAAAGATATGCCTAAAAATGAAATTTGCGGACATTTTGTCATGGACATGGGCCAGCTGCATTGCGCACAAGGAAAGGGTAGCAGCCAGATTAGTTAAGAGATAATGTTAGCTATGATTTGATTAGATATTGATCCTGTTGATGGAAGGGTCCTTGTGTTCCCTTGAGTCGGCATCCAAGCCAACCAAGAGCCGACCTAGGTGCATCTTGGCCAACGTGACGAGCGACGCAAGATGTCACCTTGAGGGGGGAGGTTCCCCACACCCCCTCAGGTTCGTCAACTACGTCAGCATGGGACGAACACACGTCGATAAGAAGACCGACGCCGGGGCACGACGATAGCACAACGGTAGTGCGAAGCCTAACCTAGGTTTTGAATCCAATCCTTGCCTTTGTAGCCATCGGACATGACGTCATATGTGGGCCTGACGTAGGCGGCCCCCACCTGACCAAGAAGGACGAGACTAACTTTAGGGTTGCCCTAGGATTAGGGCAATTTATGTAACTTCACCTCCTCTCCCTTCCCATCCTATAAATAGGACACCATTGTAACACGTGAAAGTGAGACCACTTGTACATCATTTCACACTTGAGCAATACAGTTGAAGGATTAGATTAGATTCCTTGCTGCGCCTACTCTTCGTTTCCCGCTTACGCATTCTCAGAGGTCGTCATAGCTGACCAGGGTGCCTACAAATCTACTGTCTAGACGTGTATCTACAACAGATCCCTTAAGGATAGGAAGTTATGATTTGATTAGATTCCAATCTCTTATAGATGGAATTAGTTATTTGTTTCGAATCTGCTTATGCCGGCTATCTAAAGCTAAGCATTGCCATCTATTTGAATTAAGCAAGAAACATGAATTAGTTCCAAAGTATCTCAAGTCTCCCCTCCTCCCAGCCGAGTTCATCTCTAACCCATGCGCCCTCTCCTCTAAGCGCAACACTGCCTTCAAACCGTCGCCATCGGTCTCTCTTCTACTGTGTTTATCCCTTGATATGTACTAGGTATGTAACACATGTCCTATTATTTCTTCACAATAGTCTAATATGATAGATCCCGTGCCTACTTGTGTGTCTCCAAGTGCACAAACATTCGAGCCCTTCCATTGGCTTAGTTACAGCTTCTTAGTAGAGCTCTTTTCGCACAACAAGAAAAGCAAAACAAAGAAAATTTCTCACTAATGACTTATGTATCATAATTATACACAAAAATATGTTAGGGTGGTAGGTACATTTTTGCCATTGGTATGAGTCCTAAAGTTGTAGTTGTCAATATAGTTAGTGTATTTGACTTGTCCATACTATATGTATTAATCTATTTTGGTTACTTTAGGATAACACAGATGCCATTTTGCATGATGCACTTGCATCTTAAAGAAAGTATATAACAATATTTCTTTACTTCTGGTAGGTTTGCCTGAATCAAATGGCTTCATATACGTGGAGGCAAATGGTGGTTTGAATCAGCAAAGGGCATCGGTAGTTACCTTTCATCATTGGTTCTTCATGACAATTGCCATTTTTATTTATCACGTTATTATTTATATGTATCGTGAGTTGCTTCGTAATGTTTCCTTTTGTTTTAAATTTCTTTTGCAGATATGCAATGCAGTGGCAGTTGCTGGTTTTCTGAACGCAACTCTTATAATCCCAAATTTCCACTATCACAGCATTTGGAGGGATCCTAGGTCTCTGTCTGTCTGTGCGTGTGTGTTTGGGGTGGGGTGGGGGCATGACTTTGCTTGATGCTAATGCGAGAGATTCCAGTTTTGGAAGACCTCTTAGCAGAATGCTTCTATGCCGTTTGATGTTCACTGTGATCCTTAATGTTGCTACTGAGTTTCTATGCGCCCTACCATTATCTGTATATATACTCTTCGTTGTATCACGACTTTGGGTTAGGCTTGACAAAGTTAAATTTATTATCATTGATGGTTGAATTCTCTATGATACATACAAGTTGATAAATAATGACTGTATGCTATATTTGCATTTGATTGTGCAAGATTTTCACACAAAAAAAAAACTCAAATGGTTCACTACGAATTGTTATCCTTTTTTGCATGCCGTAATGTCATACTATGTTCAATGGCTGAAAATTGGTTAATACAAGGCCCTTAGTCGGTTAATTTTATGAAACTACTTGAAAGACAATTGTACACATGTTGGCCATTTTGTAACATTGTGATCATGTGTTTCATGCACCAGCCTTTTGTTTAGCTATGCACAACTTTAAGTTTCTGGTGGTTCTGAAAAATAAATGATTATTCTTATCCACCAACATGCCATTTGGATGAGGGGATTTTGTTGGATTTTATGAATTTAATTTCAAATTTGAACTAAATCCTGAGGATTAAAAAAATCCAAGCATGCCCCGCCTATCAATGCTAGCAGGTTTTGCTTGAACTACCAAAAGTGAAGTACTAACATTTCTTTTCTGATACAGCAAATTTAGTGATATTTATGATGAGGACCACTTTGTGCAACATTTGAAAAATGATGTCCGAGTGGTTGACAAGGTGCCTGAGTTCATAATGGAGCGGTTTGGTCACAATTTGAGTAATGCATTTAATTTCAAGATAAAGGCTTGGTCTCCTATTCAGTACTACAAAGATGTTCTTCTTCCTAAGTTGGTCGAAGAAAGGTGGGCTGAAGCCAATTTGGCTACTGCAGTTCTGAAGAAAATATACTTGTGATATTATTAAGTTTAATTGTTATCTGACCTTTTGATGCTATTGTCTGTAAATTATAGGCTTATAAGGATTTCACCTTTTGCAAATCGGCTGTCGTTTGATGCTCCACCTGCTGTTCAACGACTGAGATGTCTGGCTAATTTTGAAGCCTTAAAATTTTCTAAACCTATCACAATTTTATCTGACACTTTAATTTCTCGAATGAGAGAAAAAAGTTCCAAAAACAACGGGAAATATGTAGCGGTGCATCTCCGTTTTGAAGAGGTTGGTTTTCTTCTATAAAAGATTTGTGCTTCATATTTCTAAGTGTTTGTGAAACGACAAAACTTACCTAAGGGTGTAAAGGAACTGCCAGGATGTTTCAGATACTGTTGGGCCCTGGTTGTTATGAAAATAATGGGAAACTGGTCCATTCTTCTGTTTATATTTCACTTCTGAAATATGGGCCAGCCTATGGTTATTGTTAAGTTGAATGCACTAACCAATTCACCCAAAAGCTTAAGCTGATGAGGAAAGACGTACAATTCACTTATACTTCAACACTCCCCCTCACGTGTAGGCTCCTTTAGACCTAAGACGTGGAATAGAAATGGAATGCAATTAATTTTTTTTAATTGCACCAACCGGGTCTTGAACTCAAGACCTCTTGGCTCTGATACCATGTTTAGTTGCATGCACTAACCAATTCACCCAAAAGCTTAAGCTGATGGAGAAAGATGTGCAATTCATTTATACTTCAACAGTTATCACTTCTCAGACAAGAGGACAGTCATCCATCGATTTTTCTTTTGCAGGATATGGTGGCCTTCTCTTGTTGTGTCTTTGATGGTGGTGACGAGGAGAAGGAATTGGATGAAGCCAGGGAAAGAGGTTGGAGAGGGAAGTTCACTAGGCCAGGACGTGTAATAAGGCCGGGAGCAATAAGGATGAATGGGAAATGTCCACTTACACCTTTGGAGGTGTGCCAGTATCTAAATATTGGTGTTGCTTCTTTGAAAGAAGCTTCAGAAATTTCATTCTCAAGCAAATACAAATTATATTTCTAGCAAATTTACACTGATGTCATCAACGGCATTGCTGAAGACCACCCCCCCCAAAAGATTTACATGTTTATGTTATATGGTGTTTAGGTTGGACTAACGCTTCGCGGAATGGGTTTCAGCAATAACACTGCAATCTATTTGGCTTCTGGAAAGATATATAAAGCAGAGAAGAACATGGCTCCTCTCCTTGAAATGTTCCCTCTCTTACATACAAAAGAAACATTGGCATCAGATGAAGAACTTGCTCCATTCAAGGTATATAGTAATGATGGCTGCAAAATTTTATTTACTCGATTCCGAAGTATATTGCTCTAACATAATGCATGTCTGCCAGAATTTTTCCTCAAGGATGGCAGCTATCGACTACAGTGTTTGTGTTCATGGCGAGGTTTTTGTGACTACTCAAGGTGGAAATTTTCCTCATTTCCTTATTGGTCATAGGAGATACTTGTATGGTGGGCATTCGAAGACAATTAAGCCTGATAAAAGAAGATTGGCCATACTCTTTGATAGTCCACGCGTCGGGTATGCCATTGCTTTGGTGTTTAATTACCTTTTGGCTCCGGAAGACTCGGGTATTCTTATATTCTTTATTTTTTAAATCATGAATTTTCTTTTTGTTAAAAGTGTACTGTCCCTTTGTGCAGATGGAAGTCATTGAAACGTCAGTTGCTCAATATGAGAGCACACAGCGATGCCAAGGGTATTGAAATGAAAAGAGCAAATGAATCTATATACACCTTTCCATGCCCTGACTGCATGTGCCGTTCAAATAAATCAGAACCCTCCAAATCCATCCAGGCTAGATAGCATCTAATAGTCTTGACTCGTTTGATTGACCCTGATTCTTTTTTGGCATCATAGTATAGTTGTTAGATGTGTAAACAAGGTGTTATTTGTATATATGTCACATATATACTTGTATATATATTGGCTCATTGGCCTCATATGAATACAAACGTTATTTATAACATGGTATCAAAGCAAGGTTAATGTTAGGGTTTTCTCACGTGACTGACGTTGGCCTCTTCAGCCGTCAGTTGCCGCTGCCCACGTTGCTTCTACTCTGCGCTTGTCGTCGGTCGTCGTTCTCGCTTTGGCTCTTTAACTCGGTCGCTCGGCTTCGTTGCCCGCCCAGTCGTCGCTGTCGCTTCGAGCCACTGCCGACGTCGTCCTCACCTATGTGGTTGTTGGCACAGCCTTGATCTACCGCCGCCGACTTTGCTTGTCGTTCGGCCGTCGTTGTTGCTTGTCATTTGGCCGTTGTCGTCGCTCTCTATAGCCGTTGTCGCTCGCCGCCACGCTTCTTGCTTTATTGCCGACCTTGATCTACCGCCGCCGACTTTGCTTGTCGTTCGGCCGTCGTTGTTGCTTGTCGTTCGGCCGTTGTCGTCGCTCTCTATAGCTGTTGCTGCTCCGGCCGCCGCTGCTCTTGCTTTCGTTGTCGCTCGTCTTTTGCCTAGAGCCATTGCTAGGACTGCTGCCACTTGCGCCACCCTCGCTAGGTCTGAGCCATCGTCGCCACTCGTGCCGCCATCGCCAGGCCCGAGCCGCCGCTGCCACTCACGCGCCGTCACCAGGCCCGAGCCGCCACCGCCACTCATGTCGCCTGTCATCACAAGGGAGAACCTAGGGTTCCTCTGTGCGTGAGTTTGACTTCTGGGCCGAGAGTCATAGGCCCTTCGGTGCGGTTAAGTCAGTTGGCCTGGCAAAAAAATCAGTACATCGTTCTAACCGCCGTGCCGTCCAGCGCCACCTGTTAGACGTCGTTGTCTTGGTCGTTGTGCCGTCCAGCGTCGCCTACCAATAGGTATTGTCTATGTTCCTCATTGTCCAATGATCTTCGATTGTCTCAATTATCGGGACTGATTTCAGCAATATGCGCCTCCATATGCGTGATCAGCGTCTTTGGGGTTTTCTCACTGGCGAGTTGCCTTGTCCGCCTCGCCCTGTTCCACATGTTGAGCCCGTGCTCCCGAAGGATGCTTCCGAAGACACTCATAAAGGGATATCTGATGCTTTTAAGGATGTCATGGCGACTTTTCAGACTTAGTATGTTGCCTACAAGAATAGATTGATGAGGATGTCCGTGTCTTTGCTATTCCGATTGCTAGCATAGAGTGCATCTCACTGGGGATGTGGTTAGCTTGGCCTCAGCACAGAGTATATGGGAGCATTTACGTAACCGCTACGAGCCGTCTGGTGATTCTTTGTATCTTTCTGTTGTACATTAGGAGCAGTTGCTGCAGCAGAGAGACACAACTGTGGACGAGTTCCATGCCCAGTTGTCCGCGGTATGGTGTCAGATTGACTCTTTGGGACTGGATGTTTGTCATACTTATTAGCACTGCCAACGTCAGTAGTCTCACTTGGAGCTTCGTCGTATCTACGATTTCTTGACACGTCTTCGGGTTGAGTATGAGCAGATTCGTGCTCAGTTGCTGGCACGACACCCTCGTGTGACTTTGTTGGAGGCCCCTGTAGTTATTCGTGCTGAGGAGATTCGCCTTCGTGTTGCGGGTCTGCTGCCGTTCCAGTCGTTTCCTTCGGTTCTGACAGCTCCTCCAGCTTCTACACCAACTACAGCTACTCCATCACCAGTTGTGTTTTCACCAGTGATAGCTGCTGTTGGTAGGGGAGTCCACTGCACCTATTACAACAAGTATGGACATGTGGAGCAGTTCTGCTACAAGAAGAATAATGATTTACGTCGTGGTGGCCATCCTCCAAAGGGCACTAGTGGTTTCTCCTCTCAGCGGAGCTCTGGTGTTTTTGATTCTTAAGAGTTTTTCACACTGTTGTGTCGCATGACTGCTTCTGCACCATCTGGTTCTGTTGGTTCTGCTGCACCGTCTTCTAGTGAGAGACCACCTTCTACTTCTTCCTCAGGTATATCACCTTGGATACTTGACTCTGGTGCTTCCTTTCATATGATATTTGATTCCACCAGTCTCACTTCCATTCGTCCTTTAGCTGCTCCTATCACTGCTTGGACACCAGATGGTACCTCTCTTTCTGTCGTAGGACGAGACATTTTTTCGAATTGCTCTTTTTATATTCATGTTGTTTCTCATGTTCCCAAACTAACCATGCAGCTCATATCTGCCGGTCAGCTCACTGATCATGGTTGTCGTGTTATTCTCGATTCTGATTCTTGTTGTGTTCGGGATCGATGCATGGGACTCTGGTTGATACTGGCCCTCGCCGCTGTGACTCACAACATCTTTGAGAACTTGACTAGTTTCATCTTCCTTCCGCTGCCCCTGCTAGTCTTGTCGCCTCCACCATCGCCACTGATTCTGCTGCATCTTCCACTGCGTCTTTTGCTCAGTGGTATCATCGTTTGGGACATTTTTGCGGGTCGCGTCTATCTTCTTTACTTCGTCGTGGTCTTTTTGGGTTTGTGTCTAGTGATGCTTATCTCAATTGTCAGGGTTGTAAGCTTGGTAAACAGCTTCAACCAGGGATGGAAATCCCGGCCGGTTACCGCTATGTTCTTCGTGATCGTCAATTTATTCGGCCTCCTGCACGCTTTTGCTTAGTGGCTCTTGCCGAACTGATTTCTTATCGTGATGCTGCTGTTCATCAGTAGTGGCAGCATATGGTGGCAGAAGAGATTGCTGCCTTCGAGCGTACTGGCATGTGGAAACTTGTCCCTCTTCCCGCGTGTTACTCCTATCACGTGCAAATAAGTCTATAAGGTTATGACCCGCTCTGATGGTTCTCTTGAGCGCTACAAGGCTCGTCTCGTGGCATGTGATTTTTAGCAGGAGTATAGTCGTGATTATGATGAGATATTCGCTCATGTGTCTCACATGACCACCATACGCACTCTTCTTGCTATGGCGTCTGTTCGGTCATAGTCCATCTCTCAGCTTGATGTTAAGAATGTCTTTCTCAATGGTGAGCTGCGTGAGGATATTTATATGCAGTCACTACCGGGGTATTCTGTTCCTGAATGTATGGTTTGTCGCCTTCGTTAATCTCTTTACGGCCTCAAGAAAGCTCCTCGTGCTTGGTTTGATCATTTCTCTTCTATTGTCACTACAGCTGGTTTATCTGCCAGTGCTCATGATTCTGCTCTTTTTATTCACACTTCGCTTCATGGTCGGGCGCTTTTATTTTTATTTGTTGATGATATGATTATTACTGGAGATGATTCTCAGTACATCACTTTTGTTAAGGAGCGTCTTAATAAGCAGTTTCTTATGTCTGATCTGAGTTATCTTCACTATTTTATGGGGATTGAGGTTATTGCTACGCCTGAGGGGCATCTATCTGTCCCAAGAAAAGTATATCCAGGATCTCTTTGATCGTGCTTCTCTTACGGATCAGCACACTGCTGAGACTCCCATAGAGCTTAATGTTTATCTTCGGCCCACTGATGGTGAGCCTCTTACTGATCCTACTCGCTATCGCCACCTTGTTGGGAGTCTTGTTTATCTGAGTGTCACCCGTCCTGACATTTTGTACATTGTGCATATCTTGAGTCAGTTTGTTTATGCTCCCACTCAGCTCTACTATAGTCATCTTCTTCGTGTTCTACGATATCTTCGTAGACTATCACTCGTCGTCTATTTTTTCCTTGTTCCAGCTCTTTACAACTTCAGGCATATTCTGATGTTATCTGAGCTAGTGATCACACTGATCGCCGGTCTCTTTCTGCCTATTGTGTTTTTTTAGTGGTCCTTTTATTGCTTGAAAGACCAAAAAGTAGACAACAGTTTCTCGTTCGAGTGCTGAGTCAGAGTTGCGAGTTATGGCTTTGTTGACTGCGGAGGTTACTTGTCTACGGTGGTTACTTGAGGATTTTGGTGTTTTTGTTTCAGCATCCACTCTTCTTTCGTCTGACAGTACATGAGCTATTAGCATTACTACAAATCTAGTGAAGCATGAGCTTACAAAGTATATTGGTGTTGATACTTTCTATATACAAACCTAAGTGCAGGACCAGATTACTGCTCTTCAGTATGTGCTTTCAGAACTTCAGTTGACATACTTTTTCACAAAGTCACAGATGTGGTTGATCCACCATAAGTTTGAATGGGGTGTTAGATGTGGTGTATAAAGGGTTATTTGTATATATATTTCACACACACACATATATATATATATATATATAAACCCATTAATCTTATAATGAATACAAACGCTATTCATAACAATAGTACGTCATTATTTGCGTGCGGTCCGATGGCGATGTTCTGTCTTCGAGCACCCTGCTGCAGCATTGCTCGTATATTCCATTCTCCGCAGGGTGGCTTTTGCAGAGATATACCATATTGCCAGGTTCCTTTCATCTAAGCTAATCCTGGGGCTAACAATACACTGATATGGGTCTGTACAATAGACGTGTCTCTAAGTCTCTAAACCATTTCTAGGGCTAATCTCTAAACCATTTCTAGGGCTAATCCTTGACAATGTAGTGCCAGCCTGCTTGGTGTGGTACTAGTGTCCTTGTACATTGCTCAACTAGAAAGCAATCGTTGTATACGAATTTTGAAGCAAAGGCATACATTGTTTATTTTGTTCTAATTTATTGATCATTTTATCCGAAGTGGGTACCATGTCTCAATGTTTTATCTTTCCTTTGGGGTGCTACTATTTATGGTATTAGGGATGGTTGTCTGTTTTGCTGTAACTTTTTTTTTGCGAGGTTCTTTGCTGTAACTTGGTTGCACACTTACAAATTATTATCGGTTCAAAAAAATAAATAGTCATTCAAAAAAATTATAAAATTAGGTCTGTATCGTCGGCCCAACTTTCTATCGTCAGTTCAACTAGCGACAGGAATCCATTTCTCCTATAAAAGACCTTTGAAACTCTAAAATTTGGCATATGACTCACTTTTATTAGGAAAAAAGAGGAGGGAAGGAAGAGGAGTAGAGGGTAAGGAGAGAAGCTAGCGAAACGCTGCTCGTCCGGTTGCTCACCTGTCAGGTAATTTTTTTAACCGAATGGATTATATAGTTTTAGATGTATGGTTACGTAGTGCAGTATGTTGTATATAATACTTTTTGGTGGGCAGTGTAGTTTTAGATATGTGGTTAATCGTGGAGATATTCTTTATGGTACAGTGCGTCAAGTATATCGGATATCATCAATTTCAACATTTACTACGGTCCGGGGACTATTCTAGAAGGTCTCGAGGGGATTGATTTGCGTTATTTCCAATCGGCGATCGTACCCTTTCCAAGAGCAGAGGGGTGTACATGGGGCACTGTGATGCGCGGTGGTTGTTTCACACATTCTAAGTGAATCATGATGTGTATGATATGAGATTGAGTTGTCTTGGCCCCCGAGCAGCGCAACCCACATATTGGGAGTTAGTGTAGCTGAAGGGAACAAAGTCATGGGAGTTTTATATGTTTGCATGGCGAGAGAGGGAGGGTGAGATTTGGTCCTTCTGGTTGAGGCATATGCCAAGCCCACTTCTGCATCCGCGACTTAACAAGAAGGGGGTGGTGATGCCGAATAAGAAGTCGGGGACTTCAGCAACAGTGTGGCGCACACAATGACCGAAGGTCCGGGAGTAGCTGGTCCTCTCGATGAAGACCCTGTGGAAGGAGCTCCTTCAGTTAGACAAGCTAGCAGACTTGCTGCCGAGGGTGAGGAGGTGGAAGTCATAGTGCAAAGGATGGATCTCGCAGACCGGGACTACGTGACATTGTCAGAAGATGAAGGATCTGACGATGAGGATGATGTGGACCAGCAGGCGGCTTTATCCAAGTGGAACACACACAATTTCGATAATTGCATTGTCAATGAAGACCCCCGTGTGCCGTAGGAGTATGACCAGAGCGAGGTCAGACAAGGAGCTATGTACAAATGCCAAGAGGCCATGCAGGAGGCGGTCAAATTCTGGACCCTGTCGGTGAAGCGCACATTCACAGTCGTCAAGTCGAACACAAGATACTACGACGTGAAGTGCAGTATAGAGGGATGCCCTTGGCGAGTGCACGCATTTCAGTCTAAGTGGGACACCTAATAGAAGTGCTCTATAATGGTCCCCCACACATGTACGGTGAGATCATAGATAATCTAAATTTTAAGCCACGATCCATCATTCGAGCAATTGAGGTAAGGTTCCAGTATACAATCAGCTATGTCAAGGCTTGTAGGGCAAAACAGAAGGCATTGTAATCAAGATTCGGCATGTTCGAGGATTCCTACCACAACCTTACTGGGCTACTCCGGTCATACAAGACAGGGTTTTCGGCACTCATGTCGACATTCAAGATTCTACGCATCCGAAGTGGACCGATAAGAGGGTCCTACGACGAGCATTTTCGCCTCTAGTCCATGCATCAATGCATTCCGACACTGCCGTCCAATCTTGTGTGTGGATAGCATATTTCTGACTGAGAAGTACAAGAGCTATATACTAATTGCAATAGTGATGGATGGGAACAATCATGTTCTTCCTGTAGCAT
The DNA here is from genome assembly GCA_036346395.1 of Hsuehochloa calcarea. Lineage (NCBI taxonomy): Eukaryota > Viridiplantae > Streptophyta > Magnoliopsida > Poales > Poaceae > Hsuehochloa > Hsuehochloa calcarea. The sequence goes on along the minus strand of CM070594.1, from coordinate 73,869,298 downwards.
TCGCTTTCGTTGAAAGCGAGAACACGGATAACTGGTTGTGGTTCTTGAAAAATGTGAGGATTTCTATTGTAGTCCCGACGTATGCGTCATACATGATTGGTATGCGGGCCTGCTGAGTGCAATAACTCAGCTATAACAAGGAGAGAACGAAACACCTCCATGGGTGGATCTGCAGAGCAGGTGGTGCATGAGGTACTTGGGTGCAAACTGGTACTTGGGTGCAAACTTCTACAAGCAGTTCCACAACAAAAACTTGGTGAATCTGTTTAAGCGGCTGTCCAACCAGAACCAGCAGCAAAAGTTTGAAACACTTTGGAATATTCTAGATGAGTGGACCCAGACGCACAGAAGGAATGCAACAAGAAGGGCCGCCCTAAGTACTGACCAAGCATTCAAAGCATTGCTACAGCTACCCATAGATGGTCCCTGTGTGACGAGGAGGACGAGGGCGCAGGTGAAATGATTTTCAGACTGGATAGAGCACGAGCCCGAGGAGAAGTGGTCGCTGCTACATGACAGGGGTGGTGCACGATATAGTGTCATGACAACCAATCTAGGCAACGTGTACAATTAGGTTATGCGCGGCGCAAGGTGCCTCCCTTTGGTTCGTATTGTGGATGCAATTCTCTACGCTGCCATAAACTACTTCGTTGACAGAAGCAACAACACATCGCTCGCCATGGCAAATGACAGAGTACTATACTCCGCCATGATCACCAAGTACATAGAGGAGAAGAGCAAGAAGAGTGAGATGCACTTGACATTCAAGATAGGTACAATGGAGTTTCGCTTTGAGATAATGTGCAGAGATAAAGGACGCCACAGGACGAACCGCAAGAGGATCACCCACGAGTGCACGCTACGTCGCACTAGTTGCGTATGCACTTTCAACATGCCCCTTCTTCTGCATAGGCTCTGCTCCCATGTCATGGCCGTATGTTCGACGGTGGCACAACATTCTAGGCGGTACCTCTATGATTATTTCAACAAGGAGGAGGTGATGCAAACCTAGAGTGCAAAGATGTATGGTTACGCTGTGATTGACCATTTCACTGGCCATCCGACCGGAGTAACTAATCTGGGCTGCGGACATTGATAGGTCAAGGGAAAGGTTGGCTGGCGACAGGTACAGCGTATTAGGAACGACATGGAGGAAGCAGAAGCCGGACATCGTACGAAGAAGTGCTTCATTAGCAGTGAGTCTGAACACACCTTCAAGAAATACCCCACGAGAAATCCTCAAGACGAATGAGACATCGGCACTCCAGATGTCGCCGCGGGGACCTCATTTGGTCGCCCGACTCGAGGTAGTCCACAAGAGGGACGTTGAGGTCGTGGCCACGGAAAGCACAGACAGTTGTAATATGTGATTTCCAATGTTGTGTGTGTAGTGGTACTAAGATTAGAAATGCTAGCATGTTGTAAATTGTACTTCAGTTAGTATTTTGCTTGTTGCATGTAGTGTGGAACTAGTTGTATCGTAATTGCAAACTTTAACTTCATTTGTGGTGTCAATTGTCGTTGTTACCTATCTCTGCAAAGCAAGACATGCTATTATCGTTGCGCTATTTCTCCAAAGTTCTCCACCGTATATGAAATCCCTAGCGCATCGCAATATCATTTACCTTCCTACTTACGAATCATTGCTACCTCAATCGTCCTCACAAAAATTTACAGAAATTTATAAAATACAACAACATATGACGATCACAAAATGTTACTACGAGTCTAACAGATTTCGTACCCTTGAGAATCTACAAAAATCATAAACGAGCCAACCAACCTTGCCACCACCCTTTTTCCCAAAAAAAACATACAAACAAGATTTACTAAATGTATTACCTACAAAAATTGTCATTTGTTACCCACAGTTATTTCCATCAGATTAATAAAAAATATTATTATTATTTTAAATCACCAGTTGAACTAACAACATGCTCCTGTCGCTAGTTGAACTAGTGACAGGAGCACTGTTCACTTCATATCGCCAGTTGAACTGATGACAAGGAGTTGGACCGGCGACAGGGAGGCAACACGGTCCCACAGAGACCTAGTTTTGTATTTTTTTAGCGATAATTTATTTTGTAATTATATTTTAAAATAATAATATTTTTTTAAAAAAAATCAGCAAAGGTAAGTGGTCCTTTCAAGTGACATATTTGTTTTCAATTATTTGTGCTTGTTGAGTGAGTAATGTAAAGCAGGTTTCATCGTCGAGGCTGGTCACATGCCTCATTTGCAGTGGTTTTTGTTGAGGAACCGTCACTGACAAATCCAGTCTAAGCGATTACCTCGTAGACAAGTGTAGAATCGTAAGAACAATGCAAGAATACAAGTAGAGAATAGTAGATTGAACACAAAGATATGAAGGGACTTCTTGCTTCTCTTTATTACTTTTCTATAAACTGTGGTACAATGGTTGGAGGTCTCTCCCTTTATATAGTCTACTAGATAGATGATTAGCCCAACATGGGCTCGACCTGCAAGGTCTGGGCCTAGGGTTTCCTAACACCCCCCCCCCTTGGGCACTCATCCGTCATGTTCATGTCTCGTTAAAACTCCGCAAAAACCTAGTAGCAAAAATTTGAAGAAAGAGTACATGATACACGTTCTATTGTGCTGCACGAATTGCCTCATTAAAAAGCTTAGTCGAGAAACTTTAGAAAAACTCGTCAAGGGAAAAAGAGTACAATCCACCAATTTCATTTAATCTCCAGAATTTATTCTTTGGGTACTCGATCTTCCTGATCAAATTTCAATAATAAGTTCGTGAAGATTCCCCTCTGAATTCTACACTTCTTTAAGTCTCATCATTCCAAATCCACGTATACATCTTTCAAAGCTAGACACCGGAAGTGACTAAGTGAATAAATCTGTAAGATTTTTACATGACTTAGTATGCAGTACTTTAATTTAATTCATCTTTTAATGCTTTGCCCGTGATTATCGTAAGACTACCAGCATTCTTATTGATCGACTGAAAAATTTTGTCTCTCTCAAGGTGGTATTCGTTGTGCCGCTATCCGCTAAACACGCTTCTTCCATAGGGCGTCACACGCGTTCTAATAATTTAAATAACAGAACATAACTTGCTATTATAAATATGAAAAATAAGCCTTGCAGGACTCATCATAAGAATTTAATGATTTACTCTTCTAGAGATTACAACCATTATTCAAAGGATAAAATAATTGAATATTCTACTTCAATCACAAACCGCAAGTTACTATAAAAAGATCCAAGTGCAATGCGTGTACTAGATCGAATCAACGAAGTATTCAGAAACTTCTGCCTCAATCTGCTCCATGGTGATATTATCCTCTTGGGCAACTACGGCTACGGCCACTACAATGTCCAAAGGAGGGGTGATGGAGGCTGCTACTGGGCTGTCCATATTCATGACTGCAACTAATGGTTGTGGATCCTCTGTGCCTGCAATGGTGAGGTGTGCCTCATGCTGTATTTTGCCCCTTTTCATAGACTGAAAAATTTCAATAATGTGCGACTCATGACCTTACCCTTCTTGCCCCTCTTATTCGTGAGAGGCTTCCTCACCTTGTAGCTGGTAGCATTGGCTTCACAGCCAACATTGCTACTAGACGGCTGTGAGATATAGTTCTTTCTTATAACATTATCTTGAGCAACCGCAATTTGGATTATGTCAATCAATTCGGCATACTCCGTATAGCCATCTTGACGATAGTTGTGTGCGGATTGCCCCGCATTCGGGTGAAAGTTAGAGGGAGTCTTCTCAATCTTCTGCTTAACCGTGATTACCTTACCACAGAGTTGAAGACTGGTACAAATTCTGACCATGCTGGGCTAGCTCTTCGAACTCCCGGTTCGTGATGCCAATCATCTTCATATTTTTGCAAAGAATTCATAATATTACTGCTGGTAATTTGCATAGAACGGTTGTAAAATTCTCATAATATTCTTTGAACTCCCGGTTCGTGATACCGTATTTTTCTATGCCTTTTTCATGATTCAATGCTATTTTTAGTGATTAAAAGTAATATAAACAATCACAGATAATAAAAACAATAAATACAGTAAATAAATTACATATAAATAATAATAAAAGAGTTAAACATGCTTCAAATGCTCAGAATTATTCAAAATTTGAATTCCCAAGGCTTTTTTCGACATCTACTCCTTCATGCAACCCACCGACGCAGATTGGAATATAAATTTTTGGTGAATTGAAAGCGATGTAATTTTCGACGCTTACCTTTCGATCCGGATAAATCGCTAAATTTCTCTAAGAATTTAGAATCATAAGAACGTGAGTTGTGTAACTTTTTCTCTCTCGTGTACCTCTGACAGATGCATGTTCGCCTTTCGCTCGTTCTTTCTTTCACTTATCCATTTTTGGGTTGGTGCCTATTGCTTCTAGATCAAGGCTTTCTCAAACAAACCTCAACACACTGTTATCAGACTGGTCCGGAAGACAACACCTCACGAGGGAATGTTTGGCCATAGTCAGATTCTTTTTTTTTGAAAATGGTTTCAACGCCCGCAGGTTGAACGGCTGAGTCAAGAGATTTGGTGTTTGACTATCTGGCTTTTAGGTAGCCTGTCTGCAGATTCTGAGATGGAAAATATCTGAAATGTCCCTGAGGCAAATAATGATTTGTTTGATGTCATTTAATGACAATTAACACAATTGACGGCAACTAACAACAATTAACTATAATTAACGTAATTGACAACAATTAATGTAATTAACGACCTTTAGCGACAACCACCACAATTGACTGCAATTAACGACGACTACCCCAATTAACAAAAATTAATGATAATTAATGTAATTAACAAAAAAATATTACAAAAAATCATTATTGCATAAATAATTGTTACAATAAACAAATATTATGTACATAATTAATTTACAACAGGAAAAAGAGAGGTAGGTTTAGGGTTGGTGGCGACTAGGGTTTGGGTCGCTGTCGCTGCCGGCGTCGGGGGAGGAGCACAGATCCGATCGGCTGGAGGTAGAGGGAGTGCAGATCCGGTTGAGGCGGATGTGTTGGGCCCAGCGACGATGACTCGAGGAAGAACGGTGTGGGCGAAAGCGACTTGAAGGAGGAGGAGGAGGGGTGGGCGGTGACTCGAGGAAGGAGAAGGGGAGAGCGGCGGCGGCGTGTGGGGAGGAGTTGAGGTGGCAAAGACTGAGCGGAGGAGGAGGGACTGCGCCACAGGAGCAAGGGGAGGAGGAAGAAGAGGGGGCTCGTGGAGGCACAGGGATTAGGGTTAGGGTTTGGCTAGGAGGAGTTTTTATGCGATGGCAAAAGCGGGTTAATACATGTGAACTTGAGGGCTAAATCTGGAACAAGGCCACGAGTGAAAGATCTAGACCCGCCATTATGAGTTAATGGATTGTTTTGGTGATTAATGACAAATCCAAATATGAGACTAACTCTTTTATCAAGTATTATCTTTATGTAGTCTCATTTGGATATAAAGGTGAAACATAACGAGGTATGCAAATCGTCATCTCAATTTTATATAATGTTGCATTTCTCGGATCCAAAATATAGGATTGAACTCAACCATAAGTCAAACTTGAATATGTGCATATGATCCTATTACACATTTGTGTATGCACACATTTAGGGGGAGTTTTATCCTATACTTTGTGGTTTCATTAGTATTGATCCATATTCCATTTTCCACATATACTAAGGATCTTTACGTTGAAACAAAACCTTTGAGTATACAAAACTTGTGTAGTTCGTATATACTCATGTTATGAGTATATAGAACTTGTGTAGTTCTTGCATACTCATGTTAGAGTATATATAACTTGTGTAGTTTATATATGCTCATTTGTTCTCTCATTTATCATCATTAAATTTATGAGAATTTATGGTTATCATCAATTACCAAAGAGGGAAAGATTGAGGTATCTTGTCCCACCATTATGAGTTAATGGTATGGTGTGGTAATTAATGATGATCACATTGTGGAACTAACATTTTCCATGAGTTGGATATACAAAGTTATGTTCCAGGATGATGAAGACTTGGGATGATCATGAGTTGATCATCAAGTCAAGAGCTTGGTGTAAATGATGCATCATGAGTTGATGCTTATTAAGAAGAGATGATCATGAGTTGATCATCAAGACAAGAGAAGACCCATCATGTGTTGATGGAGGTCAAGTGAAGGATTGCATCATGTGTTGATGCATGTGAAGACTCGGATGGAGAAATCATCATGTGTTGATAATGTTCAAGACAAGATCCCGAAGTGAAGAAATCATCATGAGTTGATGATTGTCAAAGTCAAGGACCCGACTTGAAGTGTTGATGTGCGCCATCAATCTTCAAGAAGATGCAAGGCAAAGGTATGACTAGCTAGGGCTAAGGATGTGTTCCTAGTCTTTACCTGTCTCTCTGTTTGGTTGATAGACCGGCCTCGTGCCTCACGCGAATGCGATGCGGCTCATTGGCAACGGGGTAGCAAAAATGCGAGAGCGAAGGACGATGATAGAGGATCACAGCCTGGCTTCTGCGACGGCGAGTCGGTGGTAGAGCTAGGGAAAACAACACGAGGATAGTCCGGCAGACGGAAGAGCGAGGCGTGAGATGGGTAGGCGAGCCATGACGCTCAAGATATGAACATCACGTACGAGTGGAACAGATAACGTAGCAGTAGGTACTTGAAGATCCCATCGGGCACTAAGCGTAGGGAGCCTATGGATCTGGCGTTGTTGGTGCCGGCAAGACGATCAAGGAGATTGACTCATCATGAGATGGTATAGCCCGGCATGGAAGAACCTCAATCCCAAGGAAGACATAAGAGAACCATTGTACAAAAGCGTCATGAGATGTTCTCATACTGATGAATGGGATCATCGGTGATGGATCATCGCGATAATGAAGCGTTCCCTTACCAGATGAACATGCAAAGAAAAGCGGATCAAGAATATTCAACATCGTCTCGTACTCAGGTAAAACCGGAAACTATGGAATGATCATAACGTGCCATGAGAGCACGTCTTGCAAGACGTCGTGCATTCGAGAATACCAGTGATGCACATTAGACCAGTAGAAAACTATTAAAAAAGCATTAGAATCTTTGAATCTCTAGAAAAATGAGTATCGGGCTCAGATCTTATATGGTCTATGAGAGATTAGCAAATTCTCGTAACAGTTAGGACCGTTCCTAACGGAGCCACAAGAAGCCTTGTGCTGATATCACAGGACCTGTCTTAATGTGTTACCTTAGCGTGATCTTTGGATCATTCTTTCGGTATATCTCTAAATCAGTTGAAGAGCTCAACTCTTACTATAGTGAGTGCACCGAAAACCACGAAGTTTGGCCAGAACTAGGCTCATATGAAGAGATGCATGGCTACTGCATCCAAGGTGACGTGAGTGAAGAGTGTCCGCACGAAGGTTTTAGTACTTTCATAGGGTCGGATGTGATTCGACAAGTACCGAAGAAACTAAGTTGTATGAGTCGTGAAGTAAATCGGAAAAGACAGTGGTAATTTAACTATTGCAACAATAGGATGACACCTGAGGGAGGATCAAGGACACTAGATACGGACTCGTAAGCATGTATGGAGATATGGGATGAAATTAAAAGAGATAACCATAAATGATAATGTTGAAATAACAAATCTGATGAAGTAATAATTAGAAAAAAGCATTGAGACTGATCCGCGGAATGGATCATAGCACGATAACCATTATGCTCGAACTATAACCAAGAAAAACACACTCAACGAGAAGTGACAATTTGTGCGCTACGAGGTCAGAGCAACAAACAGTGCACCAAAAACACGAAGTGAGTGTCATGGGGCTCAGAGTAGAGACGCCTATAGGACTAACATCCCCCCCCGGGGGGGGGGGGGGCCCGAGCGTGGTGGAATGTGAGAGGCAAGGAGAAGAGTGCGGCGCTCAATCGGATGCGATATTTGCGCCAGCCATTGAGAGGATGGGCACCGGTGCAAGAAGGATAAGAGTGCCGCTGAAAGAAACTATTTAAAAGCGGAGATGTACCGTTGGCGAATCACGAGAAAAAGACGGAGGTGAATCAAACTAAGCGAACCATCGTGCAAAGCTACGATAGATCGAAGAACGCCACGATTAGACATAGGAAAATCTATGGAAAGTGAATAATCATCAATGAAGATCACATAAAGTTTATGCGCTTTAGAGATAATAGGCCAGTCCCGAAATCGAATGAACTAAGTTAAAAGGACAAGAAGACAAAGACTCACTAGAATGATAAGAAGTTTTAGCTACTCTTTTACAAATACTCGACAAAACATGGTTTGGTCAAAAGGTAAACCCTAGATACCCACGAGCTAATGAAGAAAGATGGACCCACATAAGTGATCTAACCAAAGGTGATTAACCAACCATAAGCAAATGTGGTGGCAAGATGCCGTGAATTAGATGTAGTGACTAGGGAGAAGTGGACAAAGTTGGAGGCAATCAAGGATGTAGATACTTCGATGATTCCCATAACAAGGATCTTACGTTGAAACAAAACCTTATATCGAATCTGATAGAAACTATGTGAGTCAAAACCAACCTTTGACCAAGATCGTCAGTTGACCAAAAAGTTGCATGGTAAGCTAGGAACATGTTCAAACATTCGAACTTAAAATTTGAGAATAAGAATGCCTTGCAATTCAAGAGGAAAGATTAGGTATCTTGTCTAAACTATGATATGATAAGGAGGTTCTACTAAATGAGAGATGTGGAGTTCGATGTCATGGAAAGGGACGAATCTAGAACCCAAGAAGTATGAAGGGACGTTTGAGCTAGTTGCATCAATCACGAGTGTGTAAAGATGCATTGAGTAGACTACAGAATGGCTGTATGAGTAGTCACTCAAGCAAGAAGGTCTCATGGTTGATGGAGGTCATCGGTCTGCACGAAGGGCCTCCATGCTCCTTGGATCGCGAAATCACAGTCTTATAATGTTCATGCACCGGAAGAAATCGATAGTTGCGAAGTTCTTGCAATAATCCGACTTGAATCGTTGGTGCAAATCAAGAAGAAAGAAAGGTAGACTAGAGGCTAAGGATGGTTCCAGTCTTTCCGCGTTTAGTTGAAAACGGTTGCAAGATGGTTTAGACAAACGTCTTAAGGGTCTTGAAACTTTCATAGAAGCATCGGTGAGCCTCGTTTTTCGTCGTGACTAGCAGGACTATTATTGAGCATTTTTGCTCAAACTGATGGCAGCATTCAACCTGAGATCTAAAGGTTGCATTATGTTCAAATGTAAGCCTTTATGATACTTCCTTGGATGATCCAAAAGTTGGCAAGTCGTTTTGCAACTTGTCGGAACTCTGTGACCTATAAGTGCATCGAGTCTTCAACGTTTTGCCAACTCGAAGCGAAAAGAACCAAGCATCTGCAAACATGGTATTGCTCGCGCAAGTACTTTCGATCGACAAGTGGTAGGATACCAACAATGTCGGCTAGTGGGCCGACGCGCGCTAGCGGATGCGATTTACACGGCCTCATCGGAACTACGGAACTCAAAGCGTCGGGCATCTGAAAGGCCTCATGTTTTTCAGACACACTTTGGGCCTCCTGCGCTCTCATCTTTTCGTGAAGTGGTATGCGAACTCGGGAAGACGAATGGCGCACGGATAAGGTCGGGCACTGACATATCCTAAGGGAGACCATCGAGGGTGATCTCATGAGGAAGACCATAACGGTAGTTCGTCCCATTAAGTTTGTTCGGAATGAGATCGCGTGTGGACGGAACTGTGCGTGAACTTCCGCGGTTCAGGTTTCTACCAGGCTAAGTTTTTGAGGTGGCTAATATAGCCGCCGGTTAGATCAACTGTTCTTTTCTTTAAGGGTTGGTTGGCTCAGTCTTTGAGCTAGGCCTTTACGCCTTGGAGTGAAGCAATGGGGGACTAGGGTACCCTTAGTTGTGTTGCCTTTTTCTTTGTGCATCCATGAACAATGCAATCAAAAATCCATTTTTTCAATCAATCATCCAATCGGTATTCTGCCAACGACTACATGTCGGCTCAGGGAGACTATGGGAAATTTGTAATCTATAATCCACGGTGCAATCGACATCTACTCCTTCATGCAACCCACCGATCGGCATTGTGCCGGCGACTTCCAGTCGGCTCGCGATAGATTAGAGCAGATTTGCACCATATGAAAAACTCTAGAAAGCCAAATTTGCATAATTGAAAGCGATCTAGAAAAATAATTCAATCTACGAGCGTCGTTCTTCGACGGTTACCTTTCGATCCGAGAAGAGTTAGTCAGACTCGATCGTGCTGATAACGTGTTGAGGAACCGTTGCTGGCAAGTCTAGTCCGAGCGATTACATCGTAGATAAGCGTAGAATCATAAGAACAATGAAAGAACACAAGTACAGAATAGTAGATTGAATACAGAGATATGATGGGACTTCTTTCTTCTCTTTATTGCTCTTTTATAAAAATGTAGTATTGGTGGGGGGTCTTCCCTTTATATAGTCTACTGGATGGATGATTAGCCCATCATGAGCCAGACCTGCAAGGTTTGGGCCCAGGGTTACCTAACAAAAAGGAAGCTGGTGAGTTGTGTAACTTTTTCTCTCTCGTGTACCTCTGACAGATGCATGTTCGCCTTTCGCTCGTTCTTTCTTTCACTTATCCATTTTTGGGTTGGTGCCTATTGCTTCTAGATCAAGGCTTTCTCAAACAAACCTCAACACACTGTTATCAGACTGGTCCGGAAGACAACACCTCACGAGGGAATGTTTGGCCATAGCTGTATTCTTTTTTTTTTTTTGAAAAATGGTTTCCGGTAGCTGCGAGGTTGAGCAGTTGGTGAAGAGATTTGGTGTTTGACTATCGGCTTTTAGGTAGCTTTGTCTGCGGTCTCGAGATGGAAAATATCGAAATGTCACGAGGCAAATAATGATTTGTTTGATGTCATTTAATGACAATTAACACAATTGACGGCAACTAACAACAATTAACTATAATTAACGTAATTGACAACAATTAATGTAATTAACGACCTTTAGCGACAACCACCACAATTGGTATGATTAACGGCTACTACAATTAACAAAATTAATGATAATTAATGTAATTAACAAAAAAATATTACAAAAAAACATTATTGCATAAATAATTGTTACAATAAACAAATATTATGTACATAATTAATTTACAACAGGAAAAAGAGAGGTAGGTTTAGGGTTGGTGGCGACTAGGGTTTGGGTCATTTGTCATTTGCCGTGGGTCGGGAGAACACAGATCCGTCGGTGGAGAGTAGAGAGTCTGAGATCCGGTTGAGGCGGATGTGTTGGGCCCAGCGACGATGACTCGAGGAAGAACGGTGTGGGCGAAAGCGACTTGAAGGAGGAGGAGGAGGGGTGGGCGGTGACTCGAGGAAGGAGAAGGGGAGAGCGGCGGCGGCGTGTGGGGAGGAGTTGAGGTGGCAGCACTGGAGCGGGAGGAGGAGGGGACGGCGCCCCACAGGAGCAAGGGGGAGGGGAGGAAGAAGAGGGGGGCTCGGGGAGGGGCACAGGGGATTAGGGTTAGGGTTTGGCTAGGAGGAGTTTTTATGCGATGGCAAAAGCGGGTTAATACATGTGAACTTGAGGGCTAAATCTGGAACAAGGCCACGAGTGAAAGATCTAGACCCGCCATTATGAGTTAATGGATTGTTTTGGTGATTAATGACAAATCCAAATATGAGACTAACTCTTTTATCAAGTATTATCTTTATGTAGTCTCATTTGGATATAAAGGTGAAACATAACGAGGTATGCAAATCGTCATCTCAATTTTATATAATGTTGCATTTCTCGGATCCAAAATATAGGATTGAACTCAACCATAAGTCAAACTTGAATATGTGCATATGATCCTATTACACATTTGTGTATGCACACATTTAGGGGGAGTTTTATCCTATACTTTGTGGTTTCATTAGTATTGATCCATATTCCATTTTCCACATATACTAAGGATCTTTACGTTGAAACAAAACCTTTGAGTATACAAAACTTGTGTAGTTCGTATATACTCATGTTATGAGTATATAGAACTTGTGTAGTTCTTGCATACTCATGTTAGAGTATATATAACTTGTGTAGTTTATATATGCTCATTTGTTCTCTCATTTATCATCATTAAATTTATGAGAATTTAAGTGGTTATCATCAATTACCAAAGAGGAAAGATTGAGGTATCTTGTCCCACCATTATGAGTTAATGGTATGGTGTGGTAATTAATGATGATCACATTGTGGAACAACATTTTCCATGAGTTGGATATCGAGGTTATGTTCGGGATGATGAAGACTTGGGATGATCATGAGTTGATCATCAAGTCAAAACTTAGTGTAAATGATGCATCATGAGTTGATGCTTATCAAGAAGAGATGATCATGAGTTGATCATCAAGACAAGAAAGACCCATCATGTGTTGATGGAGGTCAAGTGAAGGATTGCATCATGTGTTGATGCATGTGAAGACTTCGGGATGGAGAAATCATCATGTGTTGATAATGTTCAAGACAAGATCCCAAGTGAAGAAATCATCATGAGTTGATGATTGTCAAAGTCAAGGACCGGACTTGAAGTGTTGATGTCGTCATCAATCTTCAAGAAGATGCAAGGCAAAGGTATGACTAGCTAGGGCTAAGGATGTGTTCCTAGTCTTTTACGGTCTCGGTGTTTGGTTGATAGACCGGATTGCTAGTATAGGTTTGCCGTACTATTAAGAGGATCTTGACTAGTAGTTTGAGTTAGTCATGTGTTGATAGCTCATTATATTTGCTCTAGCTCATCTATGCATGGAACTATTATTTGCGAATGTGTTTTGCAAATAGCCGATGCTCATGCATTCAACCCTTGTAGCATGTGACTTAAGTTTGCAAATCGTTTTGCAAATGGTGTAAGTCCATGTACCTTTTTCCTTGTGGTATGATTCCAAAAGTTGGCAAATGTGTTTTGCAACTTGTTGGGAATCTTGCTTGTGACTCTTGTTGACATGACTTGTCAATTAGCAAATGTGTTTTGCAATTGAAGTTGTTGAAAAAGCCATTTACGATTTACATCGGGAAAATCGGAAGTTCGGCTTAACGGCGGAAGTTCCGCACCGGACTGTCCGATTTTCGCGGCTTGATTTTTCGAGGCGGCGGTTTAGGGACTTAGCCGATTTTCCAAGTCGCGGAAGTTCGGAGTGTAACTAAGCGGAACTTCCGATTAATCGGTTGCTCAAAACCGTGGTTGGTTTTTTCGAGAAAGCACCATTTTGGGACTTAGCCAAAATTCAATGTGCGGTAGTTCCGCTATGTGTTGGCGGAACTTCGAAGAATCGAACTTCGATATTTAGTTGGCGGTAGTTCGCACTAAAAATCAAGCGGCTAGTTTCTCGTCGACATAGCCGTTGCGGTGCCTTTTCTCTCTCTGCGGTAGTTCCGGCCTTTGCGGCGGAACTTCCGATTTCCACGATTTTTAGGGGTTTGTCTCCCAACGGCTAGTTTTTGTGTGTGGGCTATATATAGCCACCTTGGCCGGTTGGGAGAGGTCATTAGTGCTATTATTAAGTGATACACTCATTCTTTGAGCTAAGAGCAAGTCTCTATTCTCTTTTGTGCATGTGTTGCACTTGGTGAGATTAGAGAGCAAACCCTAAGTGCATGTGTTGCCTTAGGTAGTGGATTGTGTATCCACGTGGCGTTGACACTTGATTAGTTCAAGTGAAAGTTCGGTTTGTTACTCTTGGTGTTTGCAGACACCTAGGCGGCGTGGAGGCGTCGTGCTCAGGTGACCTTCTCAAGAAGCTTGTGAGAAGGCCCGCGGTTGTGAGTGGTTTGGTGCTCGCCATCTCGGAGTGGAGGAAGAGCAACCATAGTTGAGCGAGGTGTTGGTTCGGTTTGGAACCGGTCCAAGTGTTGGACTTACCTCGGAGGTGTGTGCTCATTTGAGGAGCGGTCCAACGCGGGTTGGGCTTACCTCAGCGTGGATTAGGGGAGACCGAGCAAGTCTCCGAACACCACGGTAAAACATAATCGTGTCATCTTGTGTTTACTTGTGCTTTACCTTGAGCAATTTACATTCTTGCTTTAATTGCTTATATACCTTGTATGATTGCTCATATTGTATTGTGTTCATATTGTCGGTGCACTTAGTTGAGCCTAGTTGATTTAGATTTTAATTGAGCAAAACAAATTCGCTATTAGCTTCCGCATTTATATATTGGTTTAACCCGATAAAGTTTTTAAAAACCGCCTATTCACCCCCCTCTAGTCGGCCACCTCGATCTTACAACGAGAAGTTGCCCCACAGCGGCTTCGGCTTTCGGCTTCGGGATTAGAACGACTTCCAATTTTTCTAAGCAAAAAGCCGAAGCTGAAGCCTTTCTAAACATGCCCTAGATGTAAGACGCTACACTTTCAGGGTTTCACCCTAACCAAAGTAAGCATTGCCATATTACTACCCTTATTATTCACGTGCCCCATTTCTTTAATCCATGACCCTCTCTTGATAGGCACGTCGGAGTTAAACACCATCCTAATATCGATCAAACCAACGTTAAACACCATTTTTAGTTAAACTAGCAGGTGGCCCGCGTATTTGCGTGTTTAGATTTTTTTTCAACGTTTATAGTATTAAATAATATACCTTAGACGCTTGATACTATATTTACGTATTTTGTAGGCTATTTAGATTTTTAAGACATCATAAACATTGTAAATGACAATAAAATTTGAAAGAAAATACAACTTGAAGAACGTAATTGAAGAGTGAGTTTTGATGGAAGAAGATCATTTAGCATAATAAGGTGTTTGGGGGGGGGGGGTGGGGGTTAATGGGGGTTAGAAACAGAATCATTCTCTATCATGCATGAATAGTGTAGCTGCATACCCCTACAATTCCTCCATTAGTTACTCCTTTTCAAAATGTATGCATGCACATCTCCCTTTATTTAATACCAAGCAATATGTTGATTATATGTGCGGTAAATTATTTTATTAGTTTACATGGTATTAAAGTATCTTACTCACGTATACACCGATGTACCATGGGCGACCTAACTTCCCTCACGCATCAGCTGCTTCACCGAATCGTGTGTCTTCTATCACTTCTCACTTTCATAGCTTTTCTACTTCAACCTCCAATAATAAACTTAATTCTTGATCGATCCCTCTCAACTGTTATCCCTTGCAGCACAATACTTTTACCATATAGTTATCTTCTACTTCTCTCCAATTATCTAGGGACTTTACTTTGGAATTCGTATCGAAATCAAATTGCTATTTTTATTTTTTATTTCAAATTTCGGTTAAATTATTGAAATTCGTATAGAAATCTAATTGCTAACTTTTGTTTAAGCTTATTTCAAATTATATTTATTTAGGGAATTCGTATGGAAATTAAATCACTAATTTTATTTTATTTTATTCCAAATTTATGTTATTTATGGATTGTACTTGGCATTGACTTCTTTTTTAAAATCAAGGTCGTTATAATTTAGACCTACCATGATCAATAGATCTTTTTTTTCTCCGATTAATGTTGACATATCTAACCATGAGAACAAACCACTTCTTTTTTTTTCTCTACTTCTGTGAGATAATAGAAGATAGAGAAGATAGATTAGTTCAAAATATCTCCTGGCTTGAGCTGGCTTGGCAACCATTTTTATTTTTAGGCTGTATCAGAAAATGTAAACTTGAGGAGAAATGAAACGAGGTGTATAGTACTAGCACGTAGTCTAACGTGTAGAATGACGACTCAATCAGCACCATTCTGCCGAATAGATGCAAGGCACACGTGCCCTGGTAGACGGGGAGCTGGCGTGGTAGCAAGAGTCCAAGCCACCTACACTGCCACGCCATTAATTCCCCCCAAAACAAGCCGCCATAAATCATCCATTCCAACAGCAAAAGCCCGTAAAAATATGTACAATATTACCATGTTAACAATCTGTTATGTAAAATTTATAATGTAAGATATTAGATGATGTAAATAACAGAGAAGGATAATATAGAATTAGATCGTTTAACTACATGATGATCGTATGTATGTAAATAAGATATGTTAAATAATATAGATAGATCGTTATATATGAAAGAAACATGTAAAAATAAGATATGTTATATATGAAAGAGCTCTTTACAGAGATATATAAAAAAATAATTAATTATAGAAACTGTCTTTATTACTGTATATATATATATATATATATATATATATATATATATATGATATAGAGATGTATTATAAACAGTAAGTTACGTTACTATCAAACAGTGAAGGAAAAAAAACACAAAATATTCCCCTCTCATCACCAGTTTGCCCACCCCCACTTTGCTCTGCTACTGCAGAGGATGTGCATCCCTCCCCACTCCCTACTCCCCACTCCCCGCTCCAGTGTAGTAGTCTACGACGTCAGTGGCGAGATGGAGAGAGGTGCCCCTCCCGTTTCACACCTCGCGCCGCTCGGGTTGCTGTTCCTGCTCGCCGCGCTGCCGTCCCCGGCGGCCGGGGTTAACGTGACGGCCGTGCTCGCGGCGTTCCCCAACCTCGCCGACTTCAGGCGGCTGCTGGCGTCCAGCCCGGTGGCCGGCGAGCTGGTCGGGCGGTCATCGCTGACGCTTCTGGTCGTACCCAACGCCAACCTGCCGCGCTCGCCCTCCGCATTCGCCGCGGCCTCCGGCGCCGACCTCGCCGACGTGCTGCGGTACCACGTCCTCCTCGAGTACCTCTCCCCGTCCGACCTCGCTCGCCTCCCCGCCTCCGGGAAGCTCGTGACGACGCTATTCCAGACCACCGGCCGCGCGCCCTCCGACCTCGGCGCTGTCAACCTCACCGCTGGGGGCAACTCCACTGTCGTGGTCCGCTCGCCAGCGCCGTTCCCGGGGTCCAACGCAACCGTCCTCGGCGCCGTCACCGCGGTGCCTTACAACCTCAGCGTGCTCGCGGTGGGTGGCCTCATCGTCCCCTCAGGGTTCGACCTCGCGGCCTCCGAGAGCCGCCCGCCCTCCGCCGTCAACATCACCCGCGTCCTCGCCGACGCGCGGGGATTCAACGTGGCCGCCTCCATGCTGAAGGCCTCCGGCGTCGCGGACGACTTCGAGGCCGACGAGCGCGGCGCCGGCATCACCGTCTTCGTCCCCACCGACGACGCCTTCGCCGGCCTCCCCGCCACCGACCGCCTCCAGTCCCTCCCCGCCGAGCGCAAGGCCGTCGTGCTGCGCTTCCACGTGCTGCACTCCTACTACCCGCTCGGCTCCCTCGAGTCCATCGTGAACCCCGTCCAGCCCACGCTCGCCACCGAGTGCACCGAGGCTGGCCGCTTCACTCTAAACATCACACGCGTCAACGGCTCCGTCGCCATCGACACCGGC
The DNA here is from genome assembly GCA_036346395.1 of Hsuehochloa calcarea. NCBI lineage: Eukaryota > Viridiplantae > Streptophyta > Magnoliopsida > Poales > Poaceae > Hsuehochloa > Hsuehochloa calcarea. The sequence goes on along the minus strand of CM070594.1, from coordinate 73,851,946 downwards.
GTCGTGCAGGCGTCGATCACCCGCACGGTGTTCGCCCAAAATCCAGTGGCGGTCTTCGCCGTCTCCAAGGTCCTACTACCCAAAGAAATGTTCGGGCGGGGCTATGCCGCTAGCGCCGCGGCAGCGCCACCGCCGGCCGCGATGTCGCCGGACGTCACCGAGAACGTGCAGACCCCGCCGACGAGGCTGTCGTCTCCGCTGGCCCCGCGCGGCGCGGATAACAAGTCGTCGTCGGCATCGGCAACGGCAACGGCAAGGGGGGCCAATTGGTGGTGTATAGGATTGGTGTACCTACAGTTGCATCTGTTACTTGTACTACCTCTGGTATGAGATCCAGGTGGTGCTCGTTGCTCGCTTCCTTGTGCTCTTTTTTTTCCTTCTTCTTTGACCTTTCCCTTCCGTTTTTAGATCGAAAGTGTACAACTACACCGGGAGTGGGATGTGGAGAGAATTCCGTAGAGGCATAGCATTTTTTTAGTATCTTCACTTGATTAGTTCTAAGGGAAATAATATCATCGTGTGTAGAAACCTATGCATTCCTTCTGTTCCAAAATGAACAGCATGTTTAGAGCTTGTGTTTGAACTGAAGCTTTGATGTCCAAATGGGGCCGGCATTGTGGGGGAATTAGCATGGGGATTAGGATTTGACGGCGTGGACTGGGGCTGTTTTGTTTATGTGGGAGTTGGAGGACAGGAGTGTGCGGTTCCATGGCGGTGAGGAGAGAGAGAGGTGGTGGTGAGTGGGAATGAGCTGGCCTGCTGGGGACGAGTCCTGGCCGTCAACCCCCGTTAGATTCTCTCGTCTCTGACACGGTGTAAATACGCTTTTTAAAATAATAATATCAATTTAAATATATAATTACAAAAATAAATAATCAATTTGTTTAAATTTTTTAAACAAATATAGCTGTCTATTGTCATTCTAATTGGCGATAAGAACCTCTTCCTCAATTGAAATAGTGGGTAGAGGTTCATATCGCCAATTGAACTGTACGACATGATTTTTTTAAAAAAAAATCTATGTCTACATAATTCTGCTTAAAGATTAAGTGTATTTCACGAAGTTTTTTAGTAATACCTTGTAGTGTTCGTGTAGTTCAAAATCCTAAATTGAAGAAGATAACAGAATGTGAAGTAGGGCGTGTGAGATCGCGGCGTAATTTGAAACGTGAGTTCGGCGGTGCAATAACACAAATAGCGGCCCCTTATGCAGAATGAAAAAAATATTTGGGTTTCGAGTTGCCATACGCGTTGTTGTCCCGATTGTATTGTTCGTGGAACCGATTCCTTGGAAAAAGATTACGTAATATGTAATAGTCAAAATATATCAGAAAAGAGATTTAAGTTCAAGAGACTTCATAGTTTAATTACAAAATACATGGTACGCTCGGTTTGGTTACGTACATTAGAAACGACAACATGCATGAATGAGCAAACCGAAATACACATACGATAAATGCGCGCCTTTTTGGAATCGAAAAGATGTTGATTGGAACGAAATTGATCAGTCCTGGTGGTCCATCGCTCCCTTCCCCTTGTTTCTAGATGCTCCGCGGCGTTGGCTAGTCTCGAAGTCAGCCATATCTACAAGACAGGCTAGACGATTGAGTGGTGCTAGGATAGCACAACGTAGGGCCAATTTAATATTTGGGATGCATATTGAACATAACTTATCTCTTCGATCTGGACTGCGCTCGGGCGACGGGGGGCTCTAGGATGGTCACCGGTCTCGCTAGCAGGAGCATCCCCCTTTTAAATCGCGCACTCGGCCCGGTCATAGCTTCCGGTGTCTTTTCAGACTGGTCGGGTATGTAGGGTTTCTAGTGTTTGAAGGTCTCGGTCCACATCGTATAGTTCAGTATGTTCTTCTACTGGATGAACGCCCTATCGTATATGTCCGAGCCGTCGATCTATTGGAAGAAGTTGCGTCGCATTTCTGACTGCTATTATGCGCAGATGTAGTTAGAGATTTGCAAAATGGAACGTGGGATGTGGAAAATCTACGTGTGTGCAAGATTCGCTTACAAGATGATGTCTGCACGTGTAGTATGTTCGGGCAGCCGTCGCCGGTTGTGTAGACCGGATGATCTTTGCCGGTTGTTCGCACACACATTACGGACGTGGGAACTCCAGTGGTACCAGCGCATCCTTCATAGAATAATTTGGATAGGGTTTAGCCTTCTCGGCAAGCCACTTGCGCTTCCGCAAGATCTTCGCATACAAGTTTGCTAACGAGTCTGACATCTCCTTCCTCATAGTTGTGTGAATCGAGTTTTGGTGAAGTGTTGGGTGCGGTGGTGTAGTGTTATCCTACAGCTCTCTTCTCTCCCCTTTTATAATGGGCTATTTCGGCCTGAAAAGGGGGTGTGGCCTAGTGTGGTCTTTTCAGTTTGAAAAGGTGGTATGGCCTAGTGTGGCCTTGTCGGTCTGATAAGGTAGCGTCGCAGTGTGTTGTGATCTCAGTCTGCAAAAGCTGCAGCGTGTGGCATGACAGAGTGCGGTCTTTTCGGCCTGAAAAGGGGGGTGTGGCTAAGTGTGATCTTTTTTGTCTAAAAAGGTGGTATGGCATAGTGTGGCCTTGTCGGTCTGATAAGGTAGCGTCGCAGTGTGTTGTCATATCAGTCTGCAAAAGCTACAGCATATGACGTAATAGGGTGCAGTCTTTTCGGCTTGAAAAGGGGGGCATGGCGTTGTGTGGTCTTTTCGGTCTAAAAAGGGGGTTTGATATAGTGTAGTGTCATCTCAGTGTACTAAAGTGGCAGCGTGTGGTGTGGCCCGATGCGATCCTTAAGGTCCGAAATGAAGGGGTGTCGCGATGCTAACTCCCTCACGTGATTACCCGCGCACACAAGAACAAACAGTATCGGAACACAATACTACTATAATGTAAGTTTTACAAAAATTTATATTTGCATGGCATGACTGATATTTACAACTAGTATCTACTCGTGGGCCCTCTTGGGGCGTACCCCAAGCGTGGCTCCTGGCTTCGTCCGGGTCACCTACAGGCGCTAATATGAGCAGGTCAACGGCTCAGGCGGCCGAGACACCCTACCGGTGCGAGTAGCCTGAGGAGGTGTCGCGAGAAGATGTTACGTTGACCGTGTCTCTACGGGCGCACCGTGCAGCTATGAAGCCCCTACGGAGACTTGGCTGCTCTCTCCGTGCGAAGGTCTACCACCACCCAGGTCGAAATCATAGTCCCCCGAGTGTGACTCCTTGTGCGACACCAGCTCCTCCCAAAGGGGTGCGTGAGCTGTGAAATAGTTAGTTAAGCATGTAAACATGGCGTATATACTGAGATAATACATTATGCATGCGTGTAAACAAGATAGACATACCTAGGTGCGCGAAGGTAGCAGACCGCTCTACGTACTTGTGCCGTGTGTACGGGTGGTACTCAGGATCTGCCAGAGAAAATTGTCGTTGGTAACTACTGGAGTTCGAAATAAATAATCAGACGTGAGTGTGTCATGTTGACCTGCGAACTGTGCTAGGGTACTCCCAGCACGGTGCCACGAGGACCCGCATGCCACGTTCGAGTGACGAGCCATGTGCTCGGGTGTGTCCTCCGCCATACGCTTTAGTTGCAAGAAGATAGATACACATCAACAAGGTGCACGAATCAATTTATGCGAGAGGACAATAGTTACAAAGACTTACGTAGAACTGGCAGATCCACTTCAGCGTTGACCCGTGGATGCTGCTGAACTCCCTGTAGCCGCTACCGGCGGCAACACCTATAAGATTGAGGAGGCCGACTGGTGGGGGTGAATAGGCGGTTTTAAAATTTCTTTTGGCTAAAATCAAGTTTTGTGCGGAATTGTAAATTAATTCGGTTTGTCACAATTAAAACCTAAATCAACTAGTCTTGACTAAGTGCACCAACAAGCTAAGGCTAAAACAATGATTACAATCCTAGGGGCGGAAGCAAGCAATTTAATTCTATAAATGTAAATTGCAACAAATTAAAGCTCAAGAAAGCAAACCACACGAACACAAAGCAAACCACATGAACACATGAACTTTTTTCTGTGGTGATCGAAAAGTTACCAGATTCCACTGGTCCAAGTCGAGGTAAGCCCAGACGAATTGGACCGGCTCTACAAATTAAGCATACACCTCAAATCCACTCGTTGTTGATCTTTCTCCACTCCGGAGATGGCGAGCACCACGCCACTCACAACCGTCCAGGTCTTCTCATAACCATATTTGAGAAGATCACCGGCGCAACTCCTCCAAGCTGTCTAGGTGCCGGCAAACACCAAGAGTGACAAGTCGGAGATACTCACTTGAACGAATCAAGTGTCTAAGCTCAATGGATACTAAATCCAACACCTAGTGCAACGCATGCACTAGGATTTTGCTCTCTAAGCTCATTAGGTGCAACACATGCACAAAAGAGGAGATGGCTTACTCTTTTCTTAAGGGAACTAATAGTTTCACTTGCTTTCCCTCACAACTGGCCACAAGAGGTATTTATATACCCATACATAAAAAAAGCCGTTGGAGGAGAAACTGTGCAAAAGCAGGAAGACCGATCAAACCGCGGGCTCAAGGCCGGTCAGACTGGACTACAGAGTAACGGTAAACTCTGCAGTAATCATTGCAGCAGAATCTATTCGTTATGCCAGGTCCGGTCAGTCCGTCCACTCAAGGTCCGATCAGACCGGGCTCAAATGTTTTCCAAACCAGAGAAAACATGCTATTGGAAAAAGCTGGCCGCGCTGGTCAGTCCAGGGTTCCGATATGACCGGGGAAAACACAGCGGTTAGTTCGACAAGGATAAATCAGTAGCAAGCCACAAAAATAGCCTTCTCTGGAAGAAGTTGACCGCACCAATGACCCAGAGGTCCAGTTAGTCCAGCCCTCCAACTACGGTCAGTCCGGATAGCCAAAATAAAGAAGGGGTGAACAACAAGGAGGCTCTCTAGAAAATGCTGAGCACCCGACTCGGACTGGAGGTTCGGTCAGTCCAGTCTTCCCACTGCGGTCAGTCCGAACAACGAATCAAATGCTGATTTTGCAAATTGCTTCCACTCAATTTTGCAAAACACATTTGCCAATTGATGCGCAATGCAAATAAGGGATGCAAATTTGCCGACTTTTAGAATCACGCCACAAGGAGTTTTGGAACATGGACTTAAACTGTGTGCAGAACACATTCGCAGACTAAATTCATACGTTACAAGGATTATGCATGACTCTCAACTATTTGCAAAACACATTCATAAATATTGGCAATATGCTAAAGAGAGTAAGAGAAAGCACTAAATGCTATCAACACATGACATACTCAAGCTGCTAGTCAATACTAATCTTAATAGTACGACATCCTATACTAGCAATCCGATCTCCACATCAAACACTGAGACCGGTACAATTACTAAGAAACAAATCGTTAGCATATGCTAGCCATACTTTTGCCTTGAGTATCCATCTTGGAATGATTACTTCAAGATGAGCACCTCCACTCCAAGAGACCGGATTCTTGACTTGATCAAAATTATCACATGATGACTTCCTTTACTCCAAGTTCTTAACTTGAATATCATCAACACACGACGATCTTCTTTACATTGGGATCTTGTCTTGAATGTCATCACCACAAGATGACATCTTTCATTCCAAATCTTGATTTGGTGACTTTAACACATTGAGCCATCAATTGCCTTCATCGTCATGTGACTTAACTTATTTCACCAACTCATGGAAATATTAGTCCATATGACGATTGTCATTAATTACCAAAATACTCCATTAACATAAAATGACGAGTCGAGATTCTTTAGCACCCCCTAGAACCTCGCTAGGAACTCCGTGCGCCACGTGGCCAAGATGTCGTGCTCAGCTAGGGGGAAGCCAGCGCAGGGCAACCCAGTCAGGAAGGTCACGTCCTAAAGTGTTGACGTCATCTCCATGCACGGAAGGTGAAACGTTTGCATCTCCGGTCTCCACCGGTCAACCAGCGCCGTCAGTAGGCACCGGTCATACAAAAAGCGCCTAGATGTACGACCACCGCCCGCGCAGTCCTAGCCGTCATCCCACGTCTCCTCAACCATCCTCGCTAGTGGAAGGATTCCTCCCTCCTCAAACTGCGTCGAAAAAGATTAAAAACAAACGTTAGTCCACCCAAAGTAGTCAGGCTGAAAATGAGTACACGAAAGTCACAATTGCACGTACCTCGAAACCCAACGTGGGTCCAGCCTCCACATCCTCATGGGCATGCGCAGCTGCAGCGCACCAAGCTCAATCGTCGCCTCGCCTTCCTGGGGGAGGATGGTACTGAGGCGGCTACAATGATGCGCGTCAATGACCAAGTCAAGCAACTCGTTCGACCATTGCACAACGTATCCTAGGTCCGCTATACCTGAAAATTCAGTGCATACATTGTAAAAACTACGAAACATATACAAAAAATTATAATAAGCGGCATACCCAATTAATACAATTTAAATAGGCAACTTGCTACGTTCAGAATTTATGATATATTTAACGTTTACAAATATTAAGTTTAGAATATTTTAATTCACATCTACATACCCTATGTACTATCCCTGGATTTCTTATAGAATTTTTAGAGGTGTCTTGCTATTTTTCTAATTCTAAAAGTATTTTCGTCATTACAGATATTTAGCTACTCTATAATTTTTAAAGATTTTCAATAGGTATCTTTTTATTTTTACAGTGTCCTCCTATTTTCTTGGTTTAAAAAGTATTTTCGGCATTGGCAAAATTATCTAATGATGTAGTATACATAGCTAAAGTGACGTACTACATCAAACATCAATACATATAAAATTATCTAATACATTGAATTTTATGTCGCTATTTTCATTTGCTAACCTAGTAGGTTTCGAATTTATGTACAAAGTTGTAAAAATATTTACCTGCTAAATGTGTGACCAGATCTCCTGCTTTGTCTCTCTGCTACAGACCGGCAGGGCTTCGCAGCATCTCTCCTCCCCTCTCTTCTCTTTTCTCCGGAATTAAAATGACTTTCCCCCTATTGTGGGGGGTTTATATAACTACCTCCATGTCGCCAGTTGAACTGGCCATAGGAGCCCACGGTTTCCTATCGCCAGGTAATTGGATCGGCAACAGGCAATTATTATGTTCATGTCACCAATTGCAATAGCGACAGGAGCCTGTCAACGCTTCAATTGGCGATATGAACCTATTTGTAAAAAAATCGATTATTTATTTTTGTAATTATATTTTAAATTAATATCATTTCAAAAAAAAAAACGTGTAAATACGATGGAATGAAGTTGCCTACCATACTAATCGTTTGACTCTAGTGTAGGAACTGAAGTCTGATAAGTTGGTTGCCAGCTGAGGTCCAAACTCCCAACAGCTGCCTATCTAAACTTATTTCTTGGCCTTTCTGAAAGTCGACAGACTTTGCGTACATAAGAAATTTAGCAAACTTTTTTTTTACAAACACTTGCTGGATATTGATACTTGATAGGTAGATTTACTGATTCTAATTTGAAAGTTCACACAATTAATCCACATATCTGTTATTGCTCTTTCAAGTGTACAGAATCTGAGTAGATTGTTATGCTTAGCGGCACATCTTTGTACTGTTAGAAGAAAAACAAAGTACCAGCGTCCTTTCACTTTGAGGGGGTATAAATGAGAAGTTGCTGAGCATAAATTCCTCATCAAGATATCATACAGTGTTACGGCTTGATTTGGTTGGTTGTCGCAGGGGAGGCAGAAGATGTAAACTGGACTAAAGTGTTGGATCGCAAGGGGTACGGCAAGCGTGGACGATCGCCGGAGATCTCTGGTCGGGACCTGTTGGACTTGTTCCCGGCCGGAGATCTCTGGTCGGGACCTGCTGATTCTTTCGATAGAGATAGAAGATTGACTACTAACTTGTTTATTGTTTAAACTGTCGCAGTACAATATATTGCCCTTTTACGAAGAACAAATACTATAGTATCCGGAAGGGACACGTAAACCTACTTGACAAATATCCTAAAGGGATATTTCCTAACAAAACATATCTAAAAGCTATCTATAAGGAAACTGCTAGACGTAAAGCTTCTCTCGGCAGAGACAAGTCGTAGACGTTATGCATAATCTTTGATAAATTTATGATAATAACCCGTAAAACCAAAAAACTCTGCGCAGAACCCGAACTGACGTTGGAACGGGCCAATCAGCCACAACAGAAACATTCTCGGGATCCATGGCCACACCTTGTTCGGAGATAATGTGACCCAAATAGGCTATCGAGTCCAGACCAAAAGAACACTTGGAGCGCTTCAGGAACAATGCATGGTCAGCTAACGGTTGAAAAACAACACGCACCTGTTGAATATGGGCTGACCAACATGAACTGTAAATCAAAATATCTTCGAAGAACACCAAGACGAAACGACGAAGAAAGGGTTTGAGAATATCATTCATAAGAGCTTGAAAAGTGGTCGACGCATTGGTGAGGCCAAAAAGCATAACCATGAACTCAAAGTGGCCCTGATGCGTACGGAAAGCAGTCTTCTCAATGTCGGAAAGATGCATCCGTACTTGATGATATCCGCTGCGGAGGTCCAGCTTGGTAAAGAAACATGCGCCCTTGAGCTCGTCCAATAGCTCATCCACGACCGGGATGGGAAATCTATCTTTGACGGTCTTGTCGTTCAAAGCCCGGTAATCCACACAAAATCGCCAAGTCACATCTTGCTTTTTGACCAACAGGTGTGAAAAATGCTAACGTACTCTCCCGTATGATTCCTTGTTGCGACATGTCATCACATTGACGCTCAATTTCATCTTTCAAAAGCTGTGGGTAGCGATACAGACGAACGACCACGGGAGCTGTTCCAGGAAGAAGATGAATGTGATGATCATGATGGCGGGGTGGAGGCAGACCTTGCGGTTCGACGAAGACGGACTCGAACTCCAGCAGCAGGTCTGTGAGCACGCCATCCTGTGCGCATGCATGCAGTCTTGGAACAGTGCGGCCCGAAGCAAGACCTTACCAAGTCACTTGGTAATCCCGCCACCAAAACGACATGGTGAGACGATCAAAGTCCCAAATGATGGGCCCGAGCGCACAAAGCCACTGGACGCCCAAGACGACGTCAAAGCCTTCCAATGGTAATGTGTAGCAATCGATGATAAAGGGATTGATGATAAATGACTCGTGATTGATATCAATATGCATATGCAAACCACGGTGCATGCCCAAACTAGTGACACGGTCGCCGTTGGCCACTGTTACCTTCATCCCTGGCAGCGGTGTGAATGGAACGCCAATGCGGGCGACCACGCCATCGGCCAAAAAATTATGAGTCGAGCTGGAGTCCACCAAAGCAGTAAGAAGGGTGCCCCGAATAGATACTTGCAGCTTCATGGTGCGGCCATTACTAACGCCAGTGATAGCATGCAATGATATCTGGACCTCTGTACCAATCTGGTCTTCTCCCGCATCATCCACTGGCTCATGAAGGTAAATGCCTTTAAACGAACAAGCATGATCACGTGTAAATTTGTAAATTTGGCAGGGCAATTGTAGCACAATCCTTTGAGGCGACGGTCGGCCAGCGGAATATGGAGTTCGCTGGCGTCGGGAGCAATGGCGGCCTGGGCGCAACTGGTGCCGGAGCGCTAGGCACGCTGAGCGCCGAAGCGGGCGACCCAGAGGAAGGCACGTTCGGACTGCTAGTAGCAGATTGAAGTTTGATCGTCTGATGTGGGGTAAGAGAGGAGAAACGTGGTGCTGATGAGCCCTGAACCGGTGGCAGCACGTCGGCCGCATGGTCCTCACCACGATGCTCACACACGCGGGCGAGACTCATTGCCGTTTGCAAATTGGATGTGGGTTCTGGAGGTCCACGTCGGTCTTGAATGGATTGCGTAAACCAGCCGTAAATAGTTGCACTTGTTTGGATGTCAATGGCTTGGTGCGGCAAAGGAGCGCCAAAAAATGTTGTTGGTTGTCCTGGACTGTCGCAGTCCGCCGAAGGTGGGCCAATTCGCCAAGTGGATTGGTACGCAATGGCAGACCGAAATGCATGTTGACGAAGTCGACGAAACGAGGCCATGACACAATGCCTTCATCACGCTCGAGTTGATAGTACGAAAGTTGGGCATTGCCAGTTAAGTGGTATGCGGCAAGCCAAACCTTCTCCTCCTCCCTGGTGCGCTGCCCTCGAAAAAAATGTTCACACCGCTTGAGCCATGGCAAAGGGTCATCATCTCCGCCGTACGTAGGAAATTTCAATTTGTGGAAGCGGGGCACGCCGAGGACCTCCTCCCCCAACCGACCACCACCGGTCGCTCTCGGTGGCGCTAGTGGTTGGAGATGTGGCAGTATTGAGTCACGCTTGTGCTCTGTTTAGAATTTTTCGGTGCGTGAAGTCCGTACATCGTGACTGTCCAGTCGATGATTCAACGTGGAGAGTTGAGTGAGAATCTGATCGAGCTTGGCTGAATCATCACGGCCATAGGCGGCGGCCGCCGCTTGTGCTTCAGGTTCGTCGTCGGGCATGGATGTTAGCGTGACGTTCGGCTCTGATACCAAATTGTTATGGCTTGATTTGGTTGGTTGTCACAGGGAGACAAAAGATGTAAACTGGACTCTGGGTTGGATCGCAAGGGGTATAGCGAGCGTGGACGATCGACGGAGATCTCTGGTCGGGACTTGTTCCCGGCCAGAGCTGCTGATTCTTTCGATAGAGATAGATGATTCACTACGAACTTGTTTATGAACTTGTTTATTGCTTAAACTGTTTCAGTACAATACGTTGCCCTTTCATGAAGAACAAATACTGTAGTATCCGGAAGGGCTACGTAATCCTACTTGCCAAATATTATTTCCTAACAAAACATATCTAAAAGCTATCTATAAGGAAACTGCTAGACGTAAAGCTTCTCTTGGCAGAGACAAGTCGTACACACTAGGCATCGGCGGAACGAGGCCGTGCCGGACTCGGCACAATTGTGTCTGGCAACTTCTTGATGCGATGAGAATATTTTCGACCGAAAAAGGAGTCCACAACATGCAGTGCTTGTTACTTATAATCTTGACTTTTGCATGTAGTATTAGTGTTTATTTCATTATAACAGTATCATTAGTGGCTAGAAATATTTGCATGTGGTTAGAAACTGCAAGTACACGTTGAGGTGCTATTAGTGGGTCTAATTGCATGTAACATGTGTGTATTAACTCTTGTAACATGTGCTCAATTAGTAGCGCACCATTGCGTGTAATAGTGGGTCTCTTTATCAATATAAAAGGAGAAGAAAACCAAGAAAAGTTGCAGGTTGTGTGCGATACAAATCTCTATCTCTAGCGTTTCCTAATCTCATTTTTTGTGTGTGTTCCAGAGAAGAGCTAATGTGTGAGTTCTCTCTGGGAGTTGGGCCAACAATAGGTATCAGAGCGAGATTCAATGTGAAGAGAGTGCCCACACGGTGGCGCCGGCGGCAAGGCACGACGCGGCGCCGGCGGCAAGGCATGGTACCCGGCGAAGCAGGCGAACCTGGCGATGGCGCAGAACCTGTTCGAGGACCAGCAGGAGTAGCCGGAGCGCAACATGGAGCGGCTATCCAAGGTGCTCGCGACGGACGTACCAGCGCTGCCTGGAAGCGACGGCTTTAGGCGCTGCATGGCCACGGCGCATCGGCTCGACCCAGGGCATACGTGATGCGGCTGTGGGTGCAGCAGCACTCGACGAGCCCGGCTAAGACGTGGTGCAAGGCGCGGTGGCAGGCGGCGCGCAAGGTGCGAGGCACACAAGGCGCGCGCGCGTCGTCAAGAGGTCGAGCGCGGCGGCGAGCACGTCGCGAGCGGTGCCAAGATAAGCGGCAAGCGGGTGTGCAATGCTAGCCGATCGTCTTGCGAGGCTCGGGTGTGCGCGTGAGGCGCGGGTGGCGGCATCTGCGGTGTCGTGTGCGAGGGCCAACTGGCAGTGCAACACCACGCAAGGGTGCTGGCGCACGTAGGTGACTACGCGATCGGCGTACAGCGTGGAGCATGCGGCTCCGCTATGAGGAGAGCAAGAGCGTTTGGACAAAGGTGCACAAGTGCGGCGATAAGCCGGCTGCAGCACCATACACTCAAGAGCACGACGACGAAGGTCCACGCGGCCAGAGCGAGGACAACGCGGTTTGCTAGAATCGCACGTGACATGCACACCGGCGGCGGCGACGTGATTGCCGTGGAGTTGGCATGGAGGACGGCAGTCTCCACAGGAGGTGGAGGCCGTGGTGGCAAGGTGTGGCGGTGCGAAGCCGTCAGGAAACGAGCGGCATGAGGCCGACAAACGGCGATGGCATGGAGGCCGTCGTCGTAGGAAGAATCAAGGTCGGAGTCGCCCGGTGAGTCGTATCACCGGCGGCGAAGTTGTGGCGGCTAAGAGGTAGCGGTGAAGAATAGAGACGGCGTGTCTCCAGAAATACATGCTATCAAGGAGCGTCGTCGTCAACCGACAAGGCAAGATGGGCGAATGTATTGTCCATCTCCGTGTCTCCAAGAGAAGAACTGCCAGGTGCATGAGCTGTGGTGGCGCCCATGTTCACGATCGCTAATGATGAGGGCGAATGTATTGTCCCTCAAGAGTGATCGTGTGGCGAGGGCGACTGTACTGTCCCTCAAAGAGTGCACCACGTGGTAGAGAAGCGGCTGCATGGGTTCAACAACACATAAAGGGAGTTTGTGTTGCTAACCCGTGTCGAGCAGGAAGACGGAACTTCTTGAAGATAAGGATTGAAGACCGTCAATGGTGCAATGAGTCGTGCAAGAGGAGTCGCTGCATGTGGCAACAAGAAGAAAGTCGCTGCTCGTGACAAGAGGTTGCGGGCGATCCACAACGTCGAGTCGACATCGTCGAGATCAAGAAAGCGTATCAAGGATTATGGGGTGTTTGTTGAATAATCCTTAATACGCTGTTTATTTTTGTATTTATTGTATTTCGGTTTTTGCATAGTTGTGCTTTTAGTGTTTTGCATTAGCAGTCACACTTTGAATGTTTCGGTTATGGCTGATTGCTTTACACCACTTCATGGCTGAGTAAGTCAAGTTTAGTGGCGCAATTGAAAGCCTGGTCGTTGGTGGCTGTAGTGGGTGTCTTCAATTATGTTTTACAAGCATGTATAAAGTGATGAAAAAATAAGAAAAGTTGCAACAGATTTTGGGCAGCACCAAAACTTGTCTCGTGAGTTCATCTTTGTCTTTGCATCCACAGTGTGCGTATGTTTGATCCTTGGGCTGAGCCATCAGTGCTTAAGACATGGATTTTAGAAGAAATTTGAGGAGGGGTTTTTAACCATTCCAAGAGTCAATAGTCAAAACGATATCTGTCGTTCTCATGAGATTGTGCAAACTCCCCCCACAAACGCACATGTCAGAGTGAGAAATACTTGTTGATGTCTCTAGTAGCTGTAGTTCTTATGTGGCTATTCGGCTATTCCTAACATTCTGTGGTGTTTCATGTTCATAATGAGCTGGTGTATTTTCGCTGGGGGACCACTAGCTATGCATGAAAATTTGTATGTAGTTTGGCAAGAGTTTGTGAACATGATTGACCCAATGAGGTGGTCCATTTTTAGTTGATTGGTTCCTGGGCCTGTTCCATCATGTGCCAGCTCATGCGTACTCTGCCTGAGCCATCGGACCCATGGAATTATTTTCTGAATAATATCCATGAGATGATCTTACGTTGGAGATGCCATATTTTTGGATAATAGAGTGCACATTTTATCCATTGAGCATTGCTGCTGGATGAGATGTGTTGTGTGGTTGACTTTACTCAATCACGCCCAGTATTAGAAACCCATTTGTTCATTCAAAATATAACCTACTAACCCCATGACAATTCAGTAAGTGCGCACCCTCTGCCACTGTCAAAATCGAAAGCAGAATTGAGGCTTCAATGTGGGACGTACTGCCCAGATTGGGGGAATATTTATCATATAACTTGTGTGATTTCATGTCAGGGAAAAGAAATGAGGTGTGACTTCTGAAAGATGCAAAGAAATGAGCTGTGGGGAATGTTTTGAACACCTAGGTTTCTTCTCCTAGTAAAGATAAAGACTTAAGGTCTAGCATGATGATGGTAGGTTTGTTGGACAAGTGACAAATCACTGGTTTAGTTAATTGTTGTGGGGCTGCCCATCTACAGCCCACAATGAAATGAAAAGGTCCACGGAGGTACTGTTTGATGCATTTGCATCTTCGTTTTGCACACTCAGAGGTCTCTGTTAGAAAAAGCTGTCATGCTGTAGAACACTGTTAACACCACCATGGTGTTCTTTATCTTGTCTACTGCATGCACTTGTCAACTATATATTGTGCTACAGCTTACAGTTATGAGATGGCAGAACTTCATCGATGCTGAATAATTGGTGGTTGCCCTTCTTTTTTAGTATTTGAATTTTTTTTTCTCTTGCTACTTATCTGAAGCCTCGCGCCTTTTCTGTAAATTCATTCTAATCACCTTTTAGTAACTTAAGTACAGCAGAAGGACGAGATTGTGCTGCATTGTTTTTTATTGTGCTATAATAAAATGAGCACAATGGAGATCGAGTATATACTCCACCGAAAGAATTGCACATCTATAAAGTACACTCTTTTCAACAAAAGAAAAATAAATGGTATGTATAGCTATTATAGGGTGTCCCGGTAAAAAAAGTTACTATAAGGTGTTGTAGTTTGTAATATTTTTTCAATAATGCAGGAGCAGATAGCATTACTGCTTTCTTAGTGGTATATAGTAGTATCAGTTTTTTGGCCCTTAATATCCAAATGCAGGAGCAGATGAGATTGCAATAGCATGTGATCAATGTCAATCTTCTGTAGCTCAGGAATGTTCTAACCCATTAGACTCAGTTAAAGAAAACTAAAACTTGCTTCTATATTCTTTCCTTTAGCGGTTACAGTTTAGTAAGATTGTTTACTGTTGATTTAAAGGATATGGACACTACTACAAAAACAGGCAATAGAAGACGTATGTGATAAAATTATCACAGATGGTTCTTCATTAACCGTCTGATATGGACATATCACAGAGATTTATTAATACAACCGTCTTAACCGTTTGTGATATGAACATATCACAAACGGTTTATTAATACAACCGTCTGTGATCAGTAAGAACCATCTGTGATAATGGTAGTCATCACAGACGGTTCTTTATACTAACCGTCTATGATACTTCACAGACGGTTATATTAATAAACCGTATGTGATTCTATGTGTCATCACCGACGGCTCTTTATACGAACCGTGATATACAAGCACTATAAATAGATGCTCCCGATAAGCCCCCCTACCCATTCCATTTGAGGCGCCGCCACCCTATTGCTGCTGCCACCTCCTCCCCATTGGCCACCCTGCTGCTGCTGCCTCCTCCCCCGTTGCGCCACCCTGCTGCTGCTGCCTCCTTCCATGCACATTGTTGCCCATTCCCTTTTGAGCTGTCACCCCTGCTGCCTCCTCCCCCATTGCGGCACCTCTGTTGTCTCCTCCCACATTGCGCCACCACGGAGGTCAGTGACGTCGGGATCCCGCTGAGTCCCAAGAAAGCAGCTGCGAGATTCCGGACCGTCTGCAAGGTACTTGCAAGGGAATGGATCCCCATCACCACCCCAACCTGGAAGTCTCTGACGAATGTACAGAGAGACCAGTTATGGACTAAACTTTCTACCTCGTTCACTTTCCCTAAAGCAGACCAGGCACGTGTGCGATGGCATGCGCTGCTCGCGATGTGCCACGCGTGAAGGACCTTCAAGAGCCTGCTTGTCACGCAGTACGTGAACATGGGTCGGACGCCCTTCACGAAGTATCATTTCTTGTCGCGGGATACATGAAACGCCTTCGTGCAGATGAAGACGACAGCCGAATTTCAGGAGCAAAGTGCGGCGCACAGAGCTCTCCAGGCACAAAACACTCACCCGCACAAACTTCGGCACGGCGAGTGCGCGGTAAAGCCTGCGATGGGCGGCGGAGGGTGAGACCATTGCCGACTGCTTCTTGAGATCTCGAGACGAGCTTGCTCGATCCTGGTTAAGAGCGAGGGCATCAGCCACGTCTTCGGGCAGCATCTCTTTCACAAACCCGGCAGACGAGGCAGTGTCTCAACGCCTGGTAAATATGTCGAACCACTTAGTTGTTAATAAGTCCATAACTTCATGGTGTCTACAATAACATGATGTCCTCTTGTAGGAAGCATTGACTTCCGCATCTTACTAAGGTTCCTTCGAAGTAGACAGGGAGAAGGATGTACTATCTACGGCCCTGGGAAACAAGGAGCACCCAGGTCGCACGCAAGGCGTTGGAGTTTACGTACCTTGGAGGGATGGATTCCCACACGACTCCAACACATATAGGAGTAGGAAGAGATCCAATGACCAGCACGACGCTCGGTTGGAACATGTGATTATTGAAAAATTTCAAGTACAAATAACAAACTTGTAGAACCAAGTAAATCAACTCATGAAGGCGCAAGCCGCCCCTGTTAATTTGGGAGCAAATCCTCCTCGACATCGGAGTAGCGTCGCGTCCACACATAATTCTGGACATGACGACGTGCAATTACCGATCGACGACATCGAGGTAATGTACATCTCTGGAATACTCCAAATATAGACCTATAGGACATCTTAGCTAATTGTGTACCGTTTTGTAGGAGCCGACGCCCTGCAAGCTCCAAGTGAGGATGGTTGGGCCGATTCCTATTGAGGCTGGGCGGGATATGGTGTATCCATACCAGGAAGGGGTCGGGCAAAGACGGTGCCCACCGGTAGCACAGGTTACGCCAGGGTGCAGGTGGACATGGTACATGACAATTTCATAGCCATCCCGCTGGAGATTCCCCCGAACGAATAAATCAGAATACTAGAGGATGCCACACACACTTTTATCCAGTGGCCCAAGAAGGACATCGCTCTGGACCCTTCAGTGACGCGATATCGACAGGACCTGCCTCTCCAATTGGACCCTCGATGAGTCCGCCTCAACCAAAGCTTCAGAAGGCCGCCACATCGCTTCCCGTCGAGAAGACGGCGAAGGGACAAGAAAAGCGTGTCACCATATCGGTCCCTGAGTCGTCTCACGGGAAGTCGTCCCTCAGCCACCTCGTTAAGGACAAATCGATATCGAATAACATTAAGTCACCTCACAAACCTGTGAAATACTCCCTCGTAAGTCCGTTGGTTTCCGGCGCAGAAATAAACAGCTCAGCAGTAGCTTGTCAAGCTTTGCATGATTGGTACTTGCGCAGGACCCGAGAGGAGGGGAGCCATACTGGAATCACCGTCAGATACGAGAGGGAGTATTTTCTCCACGAGCCTAGCCACTTCGTCATGGGCTTCGAAGACTTATTTGACCTATACAACCTAACTGCCCTCGACGCCTCACTTCTACGATGCTGGACACTGTAAGTGTATACAATCAATTTTTACACTCACGTGATACCGATAAATATCACAACTCATTGCTTATGTACAGATACATTATGAAATGTGCCCGTCGAAACAATGAACCGGTGGGTTTCCTTGACCCACACGTGGTCTCTGAGCAAACAATCAACCAAGACGACGTCGAGAATTACATAAAAATAGGATTGCTTGCTCTGGACGACAAGGACTACATAATGGTGCCCTACAACCAGAAGTAAGTGCTTCAATATTTGCTATACAAATTTTGTTTCAACATAGGTTTATGACTATAGCGATATACATGAGTAGGTTCCACTGGATTCTTCTGATTATTGTGCCAAAGAGGAACACTGTGTTGTACCTTGATTCTCTACTCAACAAAAAGCACGACTTCACCTTTCTTAAAGGAATACTCGACAGGTATGTTCATTTCCTCCGCACAAAACTCTATTGTAGTCTTCCTTCATTTGAAATGGACGAGGATAACTTTTTTGAATCATGTAGGGCATTCATCGGCTATGTTGCCGAGAGAGGTTCATACAAGGGAACGAGCGCCATACTGACTCACAGGATGCGATTTTTGGTACGCGCTACAACACAATAATCAAATATCATACTCCGTAATATTGCGTCTCGAACTGACTGTACATTTATATGTAATTCTATTTTTGCGATCTTGCCAAAGAAAAACGAGATCACCTATCGCATTCTACATATGCCATCATATGCAGCTATTGATTGCTTCTAGGACGCACAATCCCCAGGTTTGTCAATCTTGTAATAATTATTTCATAATTATAAATTTAAATATATATACTTACTACTTTACTCCTGCTAGCAACAGGGCTTGAACATAGAGTTAAATGCACTCGAGATGAACCAGGTCACACACGTTTGAGGGGAGCTCTGCGGCTTCATCAAGGCGGACATCGTTAACACCACCGGAGAGTTTCACGCCGTCGACACCGATGAACGACCTCGAAACAATTGATTCAATATTGTAATTCACTTTGACTGGTTGTAATTCAATTTGTAACTCTAGCGACAATACTTGAAACATTCATTTGTAATTGATTTTGAGTTAAATGATCACTTTGAGTTGTCAACAATTATCTGTGATATGTTTCTACTTATTAGTTTTCAGAGGGCATAGCTAGCAATTTCTGAGGCTAGCTGAAAATACAACAAAAATTAGTTAGGTATAAAATCTTATCACAGACGATTTTTTGTTGAAAAACCGTATGTGAAGGGCAGATATCACAGACGGTTCAAACCAAGAACCGTCTGTGATATGATAGTCTCACAGACGGTTCTTGGTTTAAACCGTCTGTGATATGTAGTTTATCACATACGGTTGTTACGCAGATATCACAGACGGTTCAAACCAAGAACCGTCTGTGATATGATAGTCTCACAGACGGTTCTTGGTTTAAACTGCTCATGATATGCGATTATCATAGCGGTGATAAGCG
Source organism: Hsuehochloa calcarea (assembly GCA_036346395.1). Taxonomy (NCBI): domain Eukaryota; kingdom Viridiplantae; phylum Streptophyta; class Magnoliopsida; order Poales; family Poaceae; genus Hsuehochloa; species Hsuehochloa calcarea. The sequence goes on along the minus strand of CM070594.1, from coordinate 73,833,080 downwards.
GCGGTTGTTACTGCGATATCACGCGGTTCTTGGTTTGAATCGTCTGTGAGACTATCATATCACAGATGGTTCTTGATTTGAACCGTCTATGATATATGCCCTTCACAGACGGTTCTTGGTTTGAACCATCTGTGATATCTGCCCTTCACAGACGGTTTTTCAACAAAAATCGTCTGTGATAAGACTTATCACAAACGGTTGAAAAACCGTCTCTTATCACAGACATAAAAATTCAGACGGTTCAAAAACCGTTTGTGATGAGCTTTTCTGTAGTAGTGAGATGTGAAAGAAGACATCATCGACATGCCACATGCTAAAATTTGTTTACTGTGGATTTTAAAGGACTTGGAAGATGTGAAAGAAGACATCATCGACATGCCACATGCTAAGAATTCTTAGGTAAAGCAAAAGAATGAAATAATTTCAGATGATGCAAACCGGTAGGACATGTTTGATGTCAGTGGAGACTCTTGATTGATACAGTAGTGGAAGTTAGTTCGTACAACTAGTGCTCGGACATACGATAGAAAACAACTTGTACAACAATTGTAATCAACACATGCAACAAGATGCAAAATAACATTGGAAAAATAACGAGAAAAAAATAAAAAAATAGATATCATCCTCTCACCGAAAGCATAATGAAAACCATAAGAATATGACTTAGCTAAGTGCTAAAACAAGATAAGAAACCCCATACAAAAATTTTACGACCTTACGACACTACAATATTTGAAAACAATAGTTGTAACATTTTAAAATTGCTCATGCAACAATAGAATTAAATGTTTGCAATAAAATTGAGAATCACAAGCTCTACTGCAACAAAAAAAAATGACCATGTGCAGCATAAATTTTTTAAAAAATTGATGCAACATTTAAGAAGACACATTGCAACAAAATAAAACATTACGTGCAACAATTAAGAAAAGTTGCTGCAACAAATAAGAATATCTACGGCATCAAATAAAAATACTTATAGCAACAAGTAAGAAGACATGTTGCAATAAATTTCCAAAGCATTTTCAACAACCGCACCTGAAACATCTGCAACAGCAGATCTGTGTGACGGTGGAGCTCGCCGAGCAACGAAGGTGGATCTCGTGGTGGTATGGCAACAGATCGAAAGAAGCTCATCTCTATTGGTGATCTCTGGCTGCTATCAACTCACCGTGGAAGGAAGAGGGAGGGAGTGGGGGTGGGGAGGAGGGGAGAGAGAGGCGTAGGGATGAAGTGGAGGGAGGAGGAGGAGGCGATCTCCAGCCGTCGGCGGCTCAGCCGGAGCTCCGGTTTGTATGAGGAGGAGGCGGGGAGGGAGGATGAAAAGGATAAAGGAGGAGAGAGAAAAGCAGGCTCCAGCCACCCTTAGGGAGGGGATCAAGCTCTAGCCATGGCTAATTGCCTCCCTTGAGTTCGATTAGTAGTGACGGCTTGCAGAAAAACAAGGATGGAGGTGAGCAGTGAGAGATGTGTTTGAGGGCTAGAGAGAAGAATGAAAGCAGGAGGGGAGTGACTCGACAAAAGTGGCTTGGAGGAGAAAAGTAAGCGGCTTCAGGAGTGGAAGATGCGTTTGATGCGTCGGACGTCTAAGTGGTATGATTACCGTATATTATTATACTGCCTATTTTTGGATGATTAGCTACTTCCGAAGTAAAGATGTAATAATAGAATCGTCTTTGCACCAGTTTCAACAAGATCTGTACATAAGGTGACTTGCTTTCGGAGTTTTTTGTTTGGAAAATCCAAGTACTAGCAGTATCGGCTGGTTTTAATTATTTTTCTTAGCCATTGCTATATTTATGTGGTTTCTGAAGAAAATGCAGGATTTCTGGTTATTTCAACAGGTGAGTTACCACTTGCCACTGGTTTTCTTAAGTCTGACTGTCTGGGCCCTTGAAGCACATTCTCTTTTTAATAAAGTCTTTTTCTTGTGGACACTGAGCATCTGTGAGGGTTCTTGGAATCATCTGTTAGAATTATGTGCAAGAGAAGGGTACACTAGCATATTAGAACTCACTAGTCATGTACTTCGTAATACGAACTTGTACTAAAAATGCCGGGCAATTGGTACTGTTTCGCAGTCAATCCTACCCTTGACTTGCATCTATCCACCTGCCATCAACAGTAGTTTGTGCTTTGTACATATACTATTTTGGTATAGGAAAAATTGTAAGCATAGAACCTCTCGTACATAAATATACAGAGAAAATCTCATATGTAGTTATGTACCTTCGCCAGGCAATTATGCTGTTATAGGAGACAGATGATTACGTAGCATCAGAAATTAGAACTGAAGGAGACAATTTAGATTCTGGAAGGCCACACAGCACTTAATTGCGACGCGAAGCATGCTTAAGGAACCAAGAGAGCAACACAACTAGGAAAGAGCCTAAGCATTAAGCAGCATCAGCAAACCACTGACCTTACATGCTTTTTTCTCACATCCCAAACCGATCGACGAGGTGACGGCTGACGGCTCATCCCCTCGACTCGATCACTGGCTCAGCAGCAGCATCGCCTCCGGCCGCTGCTGCTGCCCGAAGCTGTGGAACGGGTGGTGGTGGTGCCGGTCGTCCACCTGCTCCCCCACGTCGCGCCCGTGCCGCAGCTGATCGGGTCTCGATATCAGATTCTCCTTGTCGCCGTCGCCGTCGGCGCCGTCCCCCTTCCTCCACCGGTTCTCGTACTGCGAGTTGCTCCGCGCGTAGCACTGATCCGTCGCGCGGCTGACACTGCCTTCGCCCGACCGTTGCTCGCGCGAACTGTGGCTGCTGATGTTGAAGCTGCCGAAGCCCTTGATCTCGCGCGCGATCTTGCGCGCCCGCTCGCGCTCCTCCTCCAGGAACGGCCCCCGCTCCAGCAGCTTCAGCACGCGCTCCGACTTGCTCTTCACCGTCAGGCCCCAGTTGAAACTGCAGCGGAATTGACAAGTTTTTTTTTCGAAAATCACGAAAACGTTGGAGAACATTAGTTTTTTCCCCTTCGAAAAGCAGTTGGAGAACACAATTAAGAACGTGACCTTTTCGAAAAAACAAGTTAAGAGCGTGTCTAGAAAAAAACAAAATTGAACGGACCCTTTCTCGTCGATGTGCTGGAAGGCGACCATCTGCTCGATGACCTCCCTGTCCTTCTGGAACTCCGAAGCGACGCTCCGGGGGCCGTGCGTCAGGAGGTGCTCCAGGAGGAGCAGCGCCTTGTACGGCTCTCGCCACTGCGTCCTGTCGAACCTCGCGAACCTGAAGATTGATCGGTCCAAATTAAACGAGCAGAGCACAGCGTGGTACGTTGGCTAGCGATCCGGCAAGAACTAGCTGGGCAAAGGCCTCACCTCTTGTGGAGGATGTCCGCGATCCTGACGTACTCGTCGATCTCGAACGCCTGGCGTGCGATGAGGCTCATCGTCTTCACGTTCGGCGGCGACGCGTCCCCGTTCGTCGCCTCCTCCGTCATCCTATACACACATATACAAACAAGCACAACCACACCACGCGATATATTGTCAAACCTTAGCAGATGAATCAACACCGAACACGAGGAGACCCAAAGATACACAGGTAGGTACAGAGCAGGAAGGGATCGAGGAGGCTCACAGCTGCGTCGGGGTGACGTCCGTGAGCGCGAGCCGCGCGGAGCGGATCTTGCCGGTGAGGTAGGAGGAGGCCTGCCGCCTGAGCTCGTGGAAGAAGGGCGCGTCCATGGCCGTAACCGCACGTACACCGCGAAATCCCCTCTTTGTATCGATCGTCTGCCGCCGAGGAGGTCAGGAGAGGGCAAGAAGCGACGTGTTGTTATGTCACTCGCGCGGCTATTTTGTGCTTGCGCATGGACGCGTCCGCCCGCCCGCTGCCGGCAACCACTCCGTGCAAGCGAACAAGCGGTAGGAACCAGCCGAGCCGTTGGGCGCGTTAACCACTCCTCAAGCGCTAGTGATGCACGCGACGCGACGCGCGAGAGAGACGGCAAATTTGATTGGAGTGGTAATAGTCCGGTCAGAGTGATGGATGCATGGTTTGGACTGGACGAGCTTAATTGGAGGGGAGAAGAGTGCGCTCCTTTGGTCGATCTGCTCCGTCTTTTCTACTGGTGTCTTTGAAGCGTTCAAAAAGGGAGGACATCACAGCAGTGACAAAAATGTCAACTGGTAGAGACAAGAACAAGAGTGGCGTTTTGAATTTTGAATCCGCGCTCCGTGGTGCAGGCAGAGCAGGCTGCCGTGGTGGGCGCCGCTGAAGCCACATGGTGCGGCCTACGTACGCGCGGCGCTTTCGCCGTGCGCCGACGGCCCGAGGGGCAGGTGGATGTGCCTGTCTGTATTTTGCATCGCACCGTATCGCCGCGGGGACGTCAAGGGTGTGTTTTAAGAAGAGAGATGAAGCTTTCTTTCGGAATGATGGCCACCCTTTTTCTATTTCCGTAGTGTTTTTTTTTGAGCCATGCACCACTCCATTTGGAACTTGGAAGGGATTTAATCAGTTTTCCCCTAGCGTTTCAAAGAGCCAGGCAACCCGCGGACAGGATGTTGCGGTAGAAAAACCAGAAATCAAACGACTGCTCTTGCGTTTTATTATACGCATCTATACGTACGCGCGCTGGTGCTCATGTCATGGCGCAGGGGAAACATTGGTGGTGTCGAGTACTTCCGAGGCTGGCAGATGGCTACGTCGTCAACAAATAGACGGTCAATGTTGCAACGGCGATTCAACATGACGCCGTCCACGGGGGAGGGGCGTAGGGCGAGTACGCAGTCTCCAACGGCCCATCAGCCACACTGCCACAGGGAGTTCTGTGGGCCGTTGCACTGCCGAAACGAAGCCAGGCAGTCATCCCCTGCCATCCTACCGGCCTGCCAAGGATTTTGCTCGGCCCGTGGTGGACGAGGCGCAAACCCAACGAAATGGTCAGCCGGTTCGCTCAAAACTAGGCAGTTCGGGCCGTGATTTTGCTCATCAGTCTAGGATTCTCTCTGTCTTTCTGGGACAGGATTTTTCGGTGTGTGCGCGCGTTGCCTTGCCTTGCCTTCCATTATGCAGTTCGATCCCCTTTGAAATCGCACAGCTTGCGCAACTCGCAAGTATCAGTAGTTACTATGCTAGGTTCATAGGCAGTGGATGGGCATATGCTTTTGCTTTGCTTATCCGGACTGGTGGACGAGGACGAAACCTTAGTGAGTTCAAGCGCAGGTCGCGATGCAGCAGCAGACCGCAGAATATGGCTTCGCCCGCTTTCCGTGGTCTCGGGCGCTCGTTCGTCCGCTTACGCCGTCAATGATTCCTACCGTCTTTTCTAGGCTTTACTGGATTATCTTATGGAATTTCCCCACTTCTGCTTCCGTCTTTTCTAGGCTTTACTGGATTATCTATCTTATGGAATTTCCCCACTTCTGCTTCGTCGACGCGATTTAGCCGAGCACTTCCGTGAAAGCTCACACAGCAACACTGACATGCAAATGCAATGATGTAAACTTGCCAAACATAAGGCTGTCTTGCCAATGAGCCTCTTGTAGTTGCGTCCATGTAGCACTGACATTTCTTTGTGTGCCTGCACTTTTCAGCCTCGAGGCCCGTCAAACAATTCTACTGTACTGAGCAATAATGCTTCGCTTTTTCACGTGTTACCACTTTTGCCCTCTGCATATAAGCAAGCCTTCACGGCTCCCCCCTCTCCAATCCTTATCAGTTGGTTACCACTGCTCTTGCCCCCCGTGAGATCGGCAAGCTTGATACAGAGAGCTCATGGCCCACGAGGTACACCTATCCAATCTTTTCCTTTATTGCGGTTCCTGTTTGTTTTACACTAACCTTGTTCTGTTTAGCACAAAAATTGCTCACCAATCTACGGTTGGAGAGATGACAGGACGGCTGGCCTCTTGGACTGGGCGCCCTGAATGTAAGAGCTGGAGTGGTCAGAAGTGTCGATCTTTCCGGCTCAGCCTCCTTCAGCACGGCCTTCACTTCCTCTCATCGCGCTTCCTCCTTGGCTTCGTCTGATTTCGGCACAGAGGTCGGAATCGAGCCACACCTACTTAATAGCGTATAAATGTTAAGAACATCTTGGCAGTTACGGTCAATCCAGCAATGGCATCGTAGGTCTGTTGCATCGTGAGTTCGTGACGTGCAGTGCAACTGTGCAAAGTTGAGAACATCTGGAGGTGCTTGCGTGTCTGCATCTGAATCTGAATCTGATCCTTTTGTGTTGCTACTTGTTGCAGTCGGCCTGGTCTTTGCCTTGCGGGGGCAGCATGACGCTGGCGAGCCTGATCGGCCTGGTGGACGCCATGGAGAACCGGCGGCGCCGGGACGCGAGGGCGAGCAGGAGCGGAAAACTCAGGGCGTTGCTGCTCTCGCTCTGCCTCCGGAGCCATCTGGAGAACGGCAGCACCGCGCCGTCACTCGGCCAGTTCCTCGAGATGGAAAGGAGAGCCGGTGGCAGCAGTAGCCATGTCCACAGGATGCTTTCGTGGAATCATGCCTGACGAACTTGCATGCAGTCAAATTTAGCTCAACGTACGGTGCGGGAATAAACTTTTCGTTTCGTTTCTTTTCGTTTCCAGATTAGAGTGAACTGGTATTCATCTTTAATTAGCCGAAAACCCAGGCTTTTTTATCGATCGTGAGTCGTGACGCGTCGTTCTCATCGATCTCTGCTGTGTTTGTTTGATCGGAGTAATGGATTTGCAGATGAAAGGACCAAAATTTGTCGATGTGAGCATGCATGGGACGAACAAGAAAACACAATATCTCAGAAGAGAAAACAATAGAACAGTGTGTGCATGTCTTTTTTCTTCTTTTTTTTTTTTTTTTTGCAACTAGCATGTGAATGTTAACCAACCGATTTGCAGAGGCTTGTGTCGCAGTGGTTCAGCCGTTGTAACTTTGCGAAACATTACAGGAAACTTTCAGCAGTGTATCACTGTACACTGGAATACAAAATCAAGAGGTCGCCCATTTTCCATTTTTGATTAGACGTTGTAGACATCGATCTTGATTTTGTATCATATGACGTTTTGCCAACCTTTTCCTAAATTAGACTAATCTGGCCTTGACTCGATACCACTTGCTATACTCTGGTATCCCTCCTTACGCGTAGCAGCTCCTAAATCGAATTAGAGTTCATGAGATACGGCACGAGCGTACATGATAACAAGAACGAAGTAGATAAATACAATAGAGAAAACCGAAATAACTGCGACGTAGCAACCTCGACGAGAGAGAAAAAATTGGTGAAGTCGACAAAAGTTTCATTAAGCACAACATCAAAAAGTACAAGGGATTGTCGCTATCTTACAACCTTCTTGAACCTTTTAGGATTCTCGGATTTTTGCTCTATACAAGAATTTAGTGCTAAATAATAACCTAGCGTCTAATCCTCTCGTATGTCTCTTACTTTGAATGGATTGGTTTGTGGCTTGTGTTCACTATGATCACCCTTCATGGCTTTATATAGTGTCGTCTAGTTCTCCTCCAAAGAGAGGTGATAATCTGAATTATATTAGAATTCGTATAGCAATCCTTGTAGCACAGCTCTCCAAGACCTAATAGGTTACGATATGAGTCACCCTTTCTCAACATGCACACAAAAAAAAATGTTGTTAAAACAATAGGTCGAGTTAGTACTTTATTCGTTCCGCTATATTTGTATTTGTCCATTGTGGCTATATTTGTATTTGTCCATGTGGAAATATATAGTGTAGTTATTGTATTTTTTTTCCCTCCCTTTACCCATACTTAAATGTTTAGAAAGAGGTTAAGTGGTTATGGTATGCCATTTAATAGGGGCATATGTAGTAATTTCTTATTAAATATTTGTTAGATTTAGTGAAATATGGGGAAATAGGGAGTAGTTGTAACACCCTATGTCCAACACTGAGCTCGGAATACCACAAAAAAATCCTAACTACTAATTTTAACAGCAACTAACAATAAATTCTAGCAAGCAATTCAATACTAAAACCCGTCCACGGGTGAATAACGACATGGCAAGCTCAAGAATTAAGTAAAACCAATCTCAAAAGAGACTATTGAATGAATAACAAGTTCTAACCAATCATTTAGAATCATTCAATGTCTATCATAGCTAAGAGGTTAAATCGTCATGGTAAGATAAAGTTGTTTCATGACAATGGTCAAATAATTGAGTGTATGTCGTGTTCCAATTGCTATCCATTCCCAAGAAGGGTGAGTCCACAACTTAGCAAGTACAATAATAAATAATGAACAATGTTTAAACATCAGTACATAATATCATCATTAACATTAATTGTTCACTTTTCTTTATTCTCATGCTCAATCATGCAATTATCTTTCTTTATTCTCATATGCATTCATCAATTACTTTTAATTCAATACATCTCTACAACTACATGTCCACGTGCACTTCTTTTGCGTATACCGGTATAGCATGAGTGTTCACCCGTCGATGATACACTCTCAAGCCCGTCCTCATTGAGGATAGGGGACCCCTCCACTCCTGTGGAGTTGTGATCAACCCGATCACCTTCTCATATGCAATAATGTTTATGAATGCACAATTATTCATAGATTCATCATTATTAATCATCAACCATCAATCTCATATCCATCAATACCAAATAACTCAAGACCATCACATTACTTGCAGTTAAATAAAGCAAAAACATAGCGATATAATGGTAATAAATGGTAAAGCATATAGTGTTCAACCAAGGAGCATCGTTTACCATGCACTTGTTGCCTCCTTATCCTTGTGACGTCGGATAGCGATGCGGCGTCAGTGCACAAGGGGCCACACTCCCTGGACAACAATTCAAAACACATCTCAAAAATTATACATTACAACACCGAAACTTTATTCTAACTGTCACCGCATGTCTATGCCAAACCGACCCCTTTTAACCCGAAATTACGGACACACTACCTGCTGTCTCATTAGTAAAACGACTATATCTTACTCATCTAAACTCCTAATTCGGCCACCGAAGACTTTATGGAATCCTCATGAAACAACCTATATTTTCCTAATTATGAAAAAAAACTTTAATTCTATCGTTTTATATTTCGTTTCTTTACCCAAAGATCGTTTGATATTATGTCGAAACATTATGTTTCACAATTTTATATCTTTAATTCTGCAACTTGAACATATATGAATAATATGAGTTCTGAAAACTACACAAGATTTTCTACAATATTCAAGTTTACATAAAAAAATTTATTTTACCAATTTCTACATGAAATTGACCCAACTTTACGAAGTCTACCATCTACGTTCTGAATATGGACAACAGCCTTCCGGAGGCTCTATCTTTTCTCTTGCTACTCCGTTTTTAACGATCCATACCTTCCTAAAAATCTAATGCGATAACATAACTTTTCTCTAATTACATCGAACACTAATTCCGAGTCTAAATACCCCTAATCATCCCCGCAACGTTCTGCCCCCTAATCCTATCGAACTTGGACAGAAAAGTCATCTACTCTTCCCTTTGACCAAACATTCTAAAAACAGAGTATAGATTAACCTAGAACAAATCTAAGGGTTTCAGATCGTACCCTCAGAGAGCATGAAGCCAAATCACGAAACCACGCGAAATCCTTCCCTCTTTCTTCCTCTTTTCCTTCTCCTCTCTTCCTCCTTCCCTGGCCGAACTTCTCTGCACTTCCTCCTTCCTTCTTTTGGCCAACAGTAGCAACACCCAAGGCGAGGCGAGAGAGAGGCGCAATACTGATCGCACTAGGGTGGAAGGAAAGACTACCGCAAGGGGAAATTGTGGCTACAAGGAAGGGCTGCTTATGGCCCCTAACCCTCTTATGGTGCTGCCCTCCTTTGGGCCTTGCTGTTGTGGGTTAAGAGCCCATAGGTCAGGTTTTGAAGAATTTTCAAAAAATCTCTTTTAACTATTTTTGTTGTTTCTCTAACGTGTTTCAGAGTATTACATTAATACTTTGGATTGTGCGATGACTTCGGTCAGATCATGAGCACACAAATAAATATAGAAATAGATGAACACAAGAACTACAAGACTCAAGGGCATAAGTAGGCGAAATACTAAGAATTTTTTAAAATAATATTATTTTAAAAGAAAATTACAAAAATAAATAGCCGACCCAAAAAATTACAAAAATGGATTCCTGTCGTTGGTTGAATCGAGACGATCGCTGTCGTCGGTTGAATCGCGGCGACAGCGCTGTCGTCAGTTGAATCGCGATGTGTACCTGTCATCCATCGTCAGGTACAATTTTATGTGGTTTCGACTCACGTAGTCGGAATGAAGTTTCAACTTCACATGGTCGGAAGCAGATTTCGATTATATGGTCGGAAGGTGGTTCGACTACCTGATCGAAGGTTGTTCGACTGGTCGAAAGGTTTTGACTATCTGATCGGAGATTCAGGTTGAAAGGTTTCGACTACCTAGTCGAATGAGGTTCGACTGGTCAGAAGGTTTTGACTATTTGGTTGTTTCGGCGACCGGCAGTTAAACTGCGATAGGAGCCTGTCGCCAGTTCAACGGCGATAGGAGCCCATTTTTGTAATTCTTTGGACCGACTATTTATTTTTTATTTTTCTTTTAAAATAATATTTTTTTTAAAAAAATTCGAAATAGTAGGGGGGGGGGGATATACGGAGAGAAATGAGCCCAGTATTCTTCGCTCGGTCCGGCCCATTTGTCCGCCACGAAGAAATTTCACTGCGCCGGTGCGTGTATATAAGCACATCCTCTCCCACTCTAGGGTTTCTCCACGGACGCAGCCGGCGGCTTAGGTTTTTTCACTCGCACCCATCCAAGGTAAGCAACCAGCCAACTACCAAGCGCCGCTTCCCACCCGAACCCTCGCTTCAGATCTCTCGCCACTTCTCCTCGATTGTTCTTTGATCGATTCGGTTTGGTTTGTTCCATTGCGTCCGTCGCAGGTTAGAGGAGCGAGCGGGAGACCAGCCATGGCGCCGTCGCAGCCCAAGTCGGGGCTCTTCGTGGGCATCAACAAGGGTCACGTCGTCACCAAGCGCGAGCTGCCGCCTCGCCCGTCCGACCGCAAGGGGGTAACGCTCTCCGCTATTAAGTCTTAACCCTCGTTTGATATCCCGCTACTTTTTTTTTTCTGCTCTGTCATCTCAAGTGCGCGTTGTTCGTATCCATGGTGATTTTGCTAGCTGCATGCTACTTCGGTTTGTTATTTAGATCTGTTGTGGTTAGGAGGTTTTGTGTTGTAGACGTAGCAGACGCCTAGCTGTTTGGTTAAATCGTGTTTTGTGTTGTGTCTGGTGAGAGATTAGAATTTGTGTAGTGGATTCTGCTTGTTTGAACACTCTAGTGGTAATTTGTTAATTATGAATTGAAATTGCGTTGTCTGTAACTTGTGGACTGAAATGTTACTGTGTGTATCACTAAGTGCCTCAACATTGGAGCATAACTTGATATTACTGAAGGATCCATGCTGTAATTGCCTGACGAGAAAGCAATAGATAGTATGTTGTTGAGGTATACCTGAATTGCATTAGAGCTCACCAACGTTGAGTACATATTTTTTTCATTCCACGTCGACGGCAGCTTTGTTGTATGTACTTTGCTTTCCTAATGCCTCGTCACACCTTTGGCAATTTGGAGGTTTCAGAACTCCAAGTTGCTAGTCCTGGAGGCACATATTAATTGGTGAGACTAACGTGGAAGCTTAATCAATTGATGATTTCGTTTCTAAAACATCTCACGAAATGCACCTTTCTGCATTAGTAAATGTACTTTTGCATATGATATGGTCTTGCTGTTATTTTTTTCTCCCTTTTTTCTATGTTCAATGCATAATGATAGCCAGTCACGTGAAACTTTGGAGCATAGGTTGGATGTTGCTGCTCATGGTTGAATCTGGCTTCCCTAGCACAGACTTTAATGTGTATCTCAATATGTTTAAACACTAACATATTTTTTTATTCTGTGTCTTTGCACTAAAGACCAGTATAATCTTTTTCTGTTTTTGTGTTATAGAACTAACACCAATATAGATTCCATTCCTTACATTTGATATTTCCTGAGAAATTAGTGCAATTACCTTATCATGTTAAAAGTCAAATTAGACTCTTGAGGTGTTTTTTGGGCAAAGATAAACTATCCATTGTGACCTAATTTCAAAATAGGTAGATCATTCAATTACTCAGTCATTCTAGTTGTGCTTTCTGACTATCTCCCTTTTTTACAAAAAAGTTGAAACTTGTGATGAGGAATTGAAACAGAAGTAACATTGCAGTTTTATGCTCCTATATGCGTAGTTAAATGATAGCTACCTGTTTATATTTGGTTTGCATTTTGTCCTTATGTCTTTATCTTGGCCCAATTATTGCAGAAAATCACCAAGAGGGTGCAGTTTGTCAGGAACTTGATTAGGGAAGTTGCTGGATTTGCTCCCTATGAGAAGCGCATCACTGAGCTTCTTAAGGTTGGGAAGGATAAGCGTGCACTCAAGGTGGCCAAGAGAAAGCTTGGTACTCACAAGAGAGCAAAGAAGAAGAGAGAGGAGATGGCGAATGTCCTCAGGAAGATGAGGTGTGTGACCTTACCTACTGCAGTTTATATTGTGATCATTATTTTATTTTGTTACCCTGTGGTTCAGTTTCCTTTTTAGTTCCTAGTGTGCTTAGGTGCCAAGGAGATGAAAGGTTTTCTGTTAGCAGACTGCTATCACTTACGTATGTTAGGTTTATAGTTGATTGTGGTTGTTTCCAGTAACTATTTTGTCGTAATGGTTTTTAAGCCAGTGTGGCTTTCAGATAAACTTATGTATAAGTTTGATACATACATACAGCGTCATGAAGTGTAGATTGTAGACAACAGTACCCACATGGAATTCGACAGTACTGTTGTTGTTGATAACCATGCAACCTGCTGCATAATAACTTTTGATTTGACGATGTTTCAATTGCCTGTGATTCTCTAAGAGCATGTACATCCCTTAACATCTAAACTCTAAAGTAGGTGCTAAGGTTGGGGTGATCCACCACTCTCTCCAAACTAGCATTGTTAGCTATTTTTGCTGTAACCCTTAACACTCACCTATGAGTAGTAAATGCGGTAGCACAAGCAGCTAAGCTTGCTTTGATGCCACGCATTCTGGCCTTATCAACCATATCTACAACCCTTAGCATGGATGCTAACTAGATTCTCTCACCTCTGTCATTGCCTTAGCAGCTTGGTACATGTTCTAAGTGCTTCTTTTGCATGGCCAAAGTTGCTGAATTGTACGATTAGGAATATAAAGTTTCTGTGAATTCTTACTGCCGTCTCAGTAATGATGATAAACAATTTCGATGTTCGTTTTTGTTTGCAGGTCAGCGGGTGTTACTGACAAGAAGAAATAAAATTTTGCAAGTCGATGATATTATTGCAGTCCTTTGTTGTGTAGTTCAGTTGCTCGTACCTATATAACCTTCTAGACTATGACACTGTATTAGCCTGTAGAACAATGCAATGCTAGTTCTGAGTAAAACTATGAATTTTTGGCACTATCTTCAGCACGTGGTTTCATTGTTGAGTACTCCTACCTGTTTACATCAACCAGGTGTCTTTTTTTTGTTGATTGGGTACTTTGCTAATTATTCAATTCTCAGAGCATACCAAGAGTTGATAATCGGTTGGTGATTGCTACTATTGTCTACCGTTTGCATCTGTATGTTCTTTCAAAAGGAATTCAGTCGGTGAACGGGTAATTAGCGATCGTGGTACGATTAAAAAAACTTAAATGCACTAGGCAGTTTGGGCAGGGTGCGGTGTCCGAAGCTGTATGCATTTTGCCAATACAGCGACAATTTTATGAAGAATCGTATTAACAAAACATTGTGCGAATTAATAGCTCCTTTTAATAATTGTTAATCTGCTGACAGAAACATATTTTTAAATATTTGAGACTTAATTTAGGCGGTTACGCCGTGATACCGTCGAGAACTCGAGATGCCCTTGCGAGGGTATAGCATCTGACCGTTTGAGGATGTTTCAAGCGAGTTCTAGAAAGTTTCGAGATGTTTAATCATGTTTCAAGGTCCCTAGTTTCAGGTTCATAAAGTTTCTGTTGTGAAACATAGGACTGATTATTTGGTTTGTCCTGTAAATAAAGTGACTATGGTAAATACAGTATTATCAATTCAGTAAATATTGTATTAGAATATAATTTGTTATCGGTAGATATTAATTTATTTTGTTACAGTATTGATAAATACTATATTTACCAAATTTAACGCATTCGCGAAATGACGAACAAAACGAGGAACGAGACTTAAGTTTTTGGTGGAGACATGGACCAGCTGCATGTCCAATAACACAACACATGGGACATCAAAGAATAAACATCCCGGCCGACCGAGCCATCTACTAGACACACATTCAAGCTAAAAAGACGGTGCAACATGTATACTAGTCATCAATCCGAGCGATTACTTCGAAGTTAAACCCAAAATCGTTAGAACAATACAAGAATGTAAAGGTAGAGTAGTAGATTGAACACAGAGATATGAGAAACTTTAGATTTTTTTATTGCTCTTCTAAAACGGTGTGTATAATATTGAGGGTCTCTCCTCCTTTATATAGCCAATTGGATGGATGAGGAGCTCATCTGGTCAGGACTCTCCGGTCCTAGGCCTTGGGCACTCATTAAACATGTTTATGTCTCGTCAAAACTCCATAAAATCATAGTGGAAAAAATTTGAAGAAAGAGTATATGATATGCATTCCGTTGCGTTGCACGAATTGCCTCGTTAAAAACGTTAGCCGAGAAATTTCAGGAAAACTCGTCAAGGGTAAAAGAGTACAATCCACCCAATTTCATTTAATCTCTAAGATTTATTCTTTGAGTACTCGGTCTTCGTGATCAAGCTTTAATAATGAGTCCGTGAATATTTTCCTCCTGAATTCTGCACTTCTCTAAGCCTCATCATTCTAATTCCACGTATGCATCTTTTAAAGCTAAACGCTGGAAGTGACTTAGTGAATAAATCTGCAGGATTTTTACATGACTTAGTATGCAGTACATTAATTTCATCATCTTTTGCAATTCATGAGCATAGAAGAACTTGGGGTTGATATGCTTTGTGAGAGGACTCTTCACATAACCCATCTGTACTTGTGTAACACACGTTTCATTATCTTCATAGATAATAGTGGGGGTTTGTGCGGTATTCAATCTACATGACTGCTTGGATGTGGTGAATCATCCGCCAAAGCCAAAATATTCCCGTGAGGCCTCGTACAGTGCTATGATTTTCAAGTGGTTCGTCGAAATAGATACAAGACTTTGCTTAGATGATTTATGTGAAATTGCAGTTCCACCACAAAGGAATACATAGCATGTTTACGACTTAGCTGTATGCGGGTCTGACAGGTACCCAACATTTACATAACCAGTTATAGTTAGATCTTGGTTCTTTCTATAGAACAGACCAAGATCTTTGCTTCCTTGGAGGTATTAGAAGATGTCCTCTATTCCCTGTTAATGTCTTTTGGTAGGTTCTACACTATACCTTGCTAGCAGATTCACAACAAATGCAATGTCTGATCTAGTACAGTTTGCTAATACATGAGTGCTCCTATTGCACTCAGGTACAAGAATTCCGATCCCATGACTTTCTTCCTCTCTTCTTTAGGTCTATACGTGTCCTTGTTCTGCTGTAAAGATCTCCCGACCATCGGTACTTTCGAAGGATATACTTTTTCAAAACCGAACCATTCTAACACTTTCGAGTGTAGGTTGACTGATGTACTAAAATTCCTTCAGGAGTATGCTCAAACTGCAAGCCTATGCAATATTTAGTTTTACCCAAGTCTTTCATTTCGAACTCCGACTCTAGGTAAAAGCTTGCTTTCTTAATATCTTCCAGGGCCCCGATGATATTCAGATCATCTACATATACTGAGATTATACATAATCCATCCTAGGATCACCGTATAAAAACACAGCGGACAATCCTCATTGTTCGTGTAGCCTTTCTTACAGAAAAAGTTGCTCAAGCGATTATACCATATTCTGCCTAATTGATTCAGTTCATACAATGACTTTCTGAGTTGCACACTGTATATATTTCTATTTGCTCTGTCTTGGTTCAGGACATGAATACCTTTAGGTACCTTCATATAAATATCTGAATCCAAGTTTCCATAAAGGTATGCAGTTATCACATCCATCAATTTCATTTCTAAATTCAAGTTTACTGCCATTAAGATTAAATATCTAAAGGTAGTTTCGCCCATGACAGGGAAATAAGTTTCTTCATAATCGACTCTTGGTCGCTGAGTGAAACCTTGTGCAACAAGCCTTGCTTTTATGTCGAACAACTGCATTGTTTTTATTTCTCTTTCGAACAAATACCCACTTATGCCATGCGGGGTGCACATGGGGAGGCGTGCGGCTTATAGGCTCAAATACCTTTCTTTTATTTAGGGATAATAATTATGTTTCTATTGCCTTCTTCCAATCTTTCCAATTTGATCTTTTCTTACATTTAGCGAGCGACGCAGGCTTTGGATCGAGATCGATAATTGTGGTAATTTTCTTTGCAAAATAAATATTGACATTGGCTATTGTTCTATTCATAGATTCCCCCGTGGTCATATAATTTATAGCTATTTCTTCATGGGGTGATTCTGCTAGTACTTCTACTTGCCCACCGTTGCTTCCAATTATAGGGGCAAGTCCTTTTACTTTTTCAGCTTCGACGTGTGCGTACACATCTATGTTGATGTCTCCCTCTGTGGGAATATTCAAATCCGGTATGCCTTTTACTAAAAGTTCCATACTGGTGCCAGGTCTCAACTAGCACCCCTTCTGGTTGTGGGAACTTCAATGATTAGCTGTGGCAAGTCCTTCTTATCCTTTTTCGCCAGGCGTCCCCGATTACTTAGGATTAGAGGGGCCGGAGTTATCGTCCTTTTATTCTAAGGCCTCCGGACGGGATTAGGGATACCTTAAATTTTCTTTGGTATTTCAACACTCTCCGACGCATTGTGTGCGGCACATGCGACTTGGTCACGCTCTTCAAATCACTAAAGTGGTCCGACAATTAATTCGCTAATGCTTGCAAATCAATTATTTTCTGGACTTCTCTATTTGTTTCACTAGTGCGTTGGTCATGTGCATGCATTCCCGTGGCTTTCCACGTTATTTCTCGATATTTTTCATCAAGTGGTTGATTTCCTCCCCTAGTGATGGGAAACTATCATCATCAAATATGTTATCAGCGAAGCGAGCTGTATGCAAATCTTTAGTCATGGGGTTGAGATACCTGATTATGGATGTTGTCTCATGTATCCCAGACTTTCGGATGGGGCCCATTACAGTTCGCTGCGGTGGTGGTATAGGTACATAAACCTTGCAACTAAATCTTCGTAGATGAGAGATTTTCGGATTGACCCTTGCGCTAGTTGCATAGGTGAATGAGTGTTATATGATGACAGTCTAAAATTGATGAGAGTTGCTGCGTGTAGGACTGTGTGTCCTCAACATGCAGTTGGTAAATTACAATTATGCAAGAACGACCGAGCAATAAATTTAATTCTTTTAATTAATACCTCCGCTAATCCATTCTGGGTGTGGACATATGGTACACAATGCTCAACGGTAATTCCCATTGCCATACAATAATCATCAAATACCTTTGAAGTAAATTCTCCGGCGTTGTCCATTCTGATGGACTTCACATGATGATCAGGGAAATTATTCTTAATTTTAATTATCTGCGAGATCAGCTTTGCAAAAGTATAGTTTCTTGTAGATAAGAAGCATACATGCGACCATTTCGAGGAAGCATTGATGAGCACCATAAAATACCTAAATGATCCTGACAGGGGCTGTATAGGATCACAAATGTCTCTATGAATACGGTCCAAGAATGTAGGGATTTCATCCTTTACTTTCAAAATAGATGGTCTAGTAATCAGTTTCCCGGTGGCACATGCGAAACATACAAAATCTTCCCGATTCAGAAAATTCTTTGCATTGACATTGTGTCCCTGAGAATTAGTAATTATATTTCTCATCATTCTAAGACCAGGGTAGTCTAATATATCATGCCAGAGATAGAAAAATTCAGAGCTTCTAAAAGTGGTTTTCAGGACAATATAGCCTGCAGGTGCCTTAATGTGAGTGCAGTATAGCCTAGATTCATATGAAGGAAGTCGTTCTAATACCCCTTTCTCATTTTCTTCACGTTTTGTAACGAGTAGATATTTCTTACCATACTCTTCTTCAGTATCTACGTGGAGACCGTTAGTGCGAACATCTTTAAAGGTTAAGAGAGTCCTAGTCGATTCTTGGTACAACAAGGTTTCTTCAATGACCAATGTTGTGCCCATCGGGAGTATAATTGTGGCTCTTCCTGAGCATATTATACAAGTATCGCTGCCTGCAATTGTCGTAAGACTATCGGCATTTTTGTCGATCTACTGAATTTTTTTTGTCTCTCTCAATATGGTATTCATTGTGCTGCTATCTGCTAAGCACACTTCCTCCATAGGGCGCCACACACGTTCTGATATATAAATTATTTATTAATATAGGGTAGGAAGCAATCCACACATATAAGTAAAATACTTCAAAACAGAACACAACTTGCTATTATTAATACGAAAAAAAACTTGCGGGACATATTATAAGAATTTATTGCTTTGCTCTCCTAGAGGTTACAACCATTATTCAAAATTCAATGTTCCATCACAACCATGAACTGCAAATGACTATAAAATCTAAGTGCAATGCGTGCACTAGATTGAATCAGCGAAGTAGGAAGAAATTTCTGCCTGAATCTGCTCCATGTCCAACTTCTCTTCTTCGGCAACAACAGCTGCTGCCGCTGTGATGTCCAAAGAAGGTGTGATGGGAACTGGTGCTGAGATGTCCACATCCATGAGTGCAACCCATGATTGCGGATACTCTGTGCCTACAATGACGAGGTGTGTTTCATGCTGTTCTTTGCCCTTCTTCTTAGCCTTAAAAGCATCAATCATGTGCTGCGGCTCACGGCAAACATGTGATCAATGTTCTCAAGTGTCACATTTGTAGCAACTTTGGTCCTGCTGACCATAGGGTTTCTCATCGCGCTTGTTTTGTTCGCCCTTCTTGGCTTGAGCATTCTGCTTGATTTTGTGACCCATGACCTTACCCTTCTTGCCTCTTTCTTTTGAGTGAGGCTTCCTCACCTTATAGCTGCTTGCATTGACTTCATGTCCAACTTTGCTACTAGGCGGCTGTGAGATGTAGTTCTTTATGAGAACGTCATCTTGAGCTTCCGCAACTTGCATGATGTCAATCAATTCGGCATATTCTTTGTAGCCATCCCGACGATAGTTGCATGCGGATTGCACCGTGTTTTTGTGAAAGGTAGATAAAGTTTTCTCGATCTTCTGCTCATCTGTGGTTACCTTATCACAGAGTTGAAGACTTGTACAAATTCTGTGTAATGCAGAATTGTACCCCCCACGGTCTTGTAGTCAGCAAAACGTAGTCAGTTCTATTCTCGCTCTGCCCGAGGAAAAATAGTGTACTTCACTTTTCGAACCACTTCTTCAGTACGGTCCATAAAAGCTAGTGCGTTCTTTTCTACCATATACTCATTCTTGAGTGTTAGGTAGGGATGGTGTCTGAGAAAATAAAGTGCTTGATCATTCTCCTCAACAGTTGGAGTGACGTCCTTCGAGGTGCCAAGTCCAATAGCAGCACAGAGCTTCTTGGCTCCAAGTACAATTTTGACATCTTATGCTCAAGTCAGGTAATTGTGGTCATATTGGTCCAGCTCTTCGAACTCCTGGTTCGTAATGCCAGTCATCTGCATATTCATGCAAAAGTGCATAAGATTATCTGCGGGTAGCTTGTATAAAATAGTTGCAAAAATTATCATAATATTCTCATATTTTTCTATGTATTTTTCATAATTTACTGCTATTTTCACTGATTAAAAGCAATATAAACAATCATAAATAATCAAAATAGTAAAAACAGTAAATAAATTACATATAAATAATAATAACAAAGTTAAACATGCTTCAAATGCTAAAACCGATTCAAAATTTGAATTCATGAGACCCTTTTTTGCTGGAAAAATAATGTTTTGACGAATTCTGCAATTTTCAGGGGTTAAAACGAGAAATTTCAGTTTTGAGAAATTTTTCGTGTAATTTTCAGATTTCCCGAGGGGTTTTCCATAAAATGTTCTTATTCGCGAAAATTTCTCGTAATTTTCATAATTCTGAGGGGTTTTTTTTCACAAAATTTCCTTATTCGCGAAAATTTATCGTAATTTTCAGAATTTCAAGGTTTTTTTGCAAAACATGATTTCCTTTTTCCTTTTGTTTTTTTCTTTCGACCGGAAAAACATTGGGCCGACCTTCTTGGCCCATTCCGCCAGCGCTAGGGGGGCACCTCGTAGGGTTTCCCTTGCCCCGTGCAAGGAGTTGGCGGCGGCTATGCGGGAGGGCCAGCGGGGCCGGAGGGGATTCTCGGGAGGGAGTCCGGCGATGGAGGCGTCGCTCGTGCGGGAGCGCCGCGGAGTCCGGCGATCGAGGCGGCTAGCCGGTGGTCGCGTCGGCTTCAAGCGACGGCCGTCGGCGTGTGGCGCGCGGTGGCCGGCGGCGCCATGCGGGAAGGAGACGACGCTTTAGGTCGAGGTTGGTCTTTGGCGGTGCATGCGGGCACACGGCGGCCGAGCCGACGGGCGCCGCTTCGAGCGGTGGAGCGAGACGCGTGGGGTCCGAGTTGGCACAGGGCCATGGTGGCGCGTGCTCCCGGCGCCGCGTGCGGTTCATGGGGGCACGGGCGTGCAATTACCGATCATTTGGTCGGCGATTTCAAGTCGACTCATGGTAGATTAGAATGTATTTACGATTTTTAATCTACGGTACAATCGACAACCACCTTTTCATGCAATCTACTTATCGACATTGTGTCGGTGACTTCAAGCCGACTCGCGGTAGATTAGAGCGGATTTGCACCGTAGGTTACAATCAAGAAAGCCAAATTTGCAGAAATTGAAAGCAATCTAGAAAAACGATTTGATCTACAAGTGTCGTTCATCGACGGTTACCTTTCTATCCGAGGAGAGTCGATCGTACTGACAACGTGTTGAGGAACTGTTGCTGGTGAGTCTAGTCCGAACAATTACCTCCTAGACAAACTCAGAATCGTAAGAACAATACAAAAACATAAGAGCAGAATAGTAGATTGAACACAGAGGTATAAGAGAACTTCAAATTTCTCTTAATTACTCTTTTAAAACAGTGTGTACAACATTGAGAGTTCTTTTTTTATATATAGATAATTGGACGGATGGGAAGTCCATCTAAACCAAAATCACCTGATCCAAGAGTCTCCGGTCGTGAGGCCTATTTTTTTAACACATACATCGCACGACAATACTATTGAATAATAATCGTTGGACGATGAACGGTAATGCAATCACAATAAAGTAATCAATCAATAACACAAAAGCCGCTGCTGAGAGAGAGAACACCAGATCTTTATTAATGAAATCAGGGGATCAATTACAGGGGTGTACTGCCTCTCTATATATAGACTAAGCCCACAGGGGCAATTTAGGTATTTGCCCATATCTAATCTTCCAGATTTCTTAACACTCCCCCTTGGGCGAATACCATGGCATGCACATGCCTCATTAAAAACTCCTCCCAAAAACCCAGTGGGAAAAAAGGGATGGAGAAAAGAGTGCATTGCATCCATTTCTTGGATCGCACTTGTTGCCTCATTAAAAACCTTTACGTGAGAAAATTTCAAGAAAACTCACAAAGGGAAAAAGAGTGCAACATTTGGATCTTCAGGATCATGTAAATCTTCTGGTATTACATATGGGCTATGGTTCGTGATTCACTCCTCAACCTTATAACTCACTAAGTCGTCTCATCCCTATGCCTCTAACACATTTGTAGAAGCTAGAGGTCGAGAGATTTTGTGAATAGATCTCGCTAGGTTATCACAAGACTTAGCTTTTAATACATTTATCTCTCCGTTCTTACAAGTTCATGAGGATAAAAGAATTTAGGAGCAATATGCTTCGTGATATTACTCTTAACATAGCCCATTTGCATTTGTGCAATACAAGCGGCATTATCTTCATAGATAATAGTGGGGTCATCGACGGTGCTTATGCCACATGACTTCTTGATGTGGCTAATCATCCGCCTAAGCCAAACGCATTCTCGTGAGGCTTCATATAATGCGATTATTTCGAGTGGTTGGTGGGCGTAGCAACCAAAGTCTGCTTAAATGATCGCCAAGAGATGGTCAGTACCACCACAAAGAAATACAAATCTCGTGCAGGATTTCGCATTATGTGGATCGAGACGGATATCCCGCATCATGTATCCAACCATAGACATGTCTTGGTTCTTGGGTAAAATAATCCAAGATCTTGTGTACCACGAAGGTACTGAATACGCTTTAATGCCACCAATGTCTTGAGTTGAGTGCGCTATGTCTTGTTAGTAAGTTTATCGCAAAGGCAATATCCGCCTTGTGCGATTAGCTAGATACATTAGTGCCCCAATAGCACTTAAATATGGAACTTCGGTCCAAGGATTTCCTCATTTTCCATCTTTGGTCCGAAGGGTCTTTATCCGCTTCTAGGATCGGACCACCATTGGGGTTTTATCTGATATGATTTTTCCATGTTAAATTTCTCTAGGACTTTCTTGATATATGAGGATTGGTATACAAAAACTCCTTCGTGGAGATGCTCCATTGCAGCCTAAGCAAAATTTGGTTCGCCCAAATCCTTCATTTCAAATTCTTTAACCGATAAGAACTAGCTTCTTTTATATTTTCTGTCATTCCGATGATATTCGGATCATCGACATATACCGAGATAATACGAGAATCCATTCAGGATTTCTTTATGAATACAGGACAGTCTTCACTATTAGTATATTCTTTCTTCAGGAGGAATTCACTAAGTCGGTTGTACCACATTCTTCCGCATTGTCTTAATCCATACAGCGATCTTTGCGACTTGACGGTATATATTTCGATTCACTTTATTTTGATTTGGAATCTTTACTCCTTCCGGGACTTTCATATAAATATCAGAATCAAGTGACCCATATAGATATGCTGTCACTACATCCATTAACTGCATACATAAATTCATACCTGCTGCCATTGATATTAAGTATCGGAACGTTGTTCCACTCATAACAGGAGAATAAGTTTCATCGTAATCAATACCGGGTCTCTGCGTGAAACCTTGTGCCACCAATCTCGCTTTATATCTCACCACCTCATTATTTTCGTTTCTCTTCCGGACGAAAACCCATTTGCATCCTACAGGGAATACCTTGGGTGGTGTTTGGGCTATCGGCCAAACACTTTTCTTTTATTCAACGAGTAATTATCGCCTCAATTGCTTCCTTCCATTTACCCCGGTCAACGCTCGCATTCACTAAGGACTTTGGTTCGGATCCAGTTCAAGGTTTCTAGCAATTTTGAGGCGAAATAGATGTCGACAAATCGTAGTTTTCCTTTTATATAGTTCTCCTGATTCAACAAAATTAGTGGATATTTCTTCATTCATTTCGTCCAGCTCCTCGTGATTTCCCATAACGACGGAGTCTGGTTGTTCCGAAATCCCAGTATTAGACTGTGCGCGCGCAATTGTACTGGGTTTACTATCTTCAGGATTATTTCCTTCAGGGGTATTTTTAACTTCAAAGTTGATTCTCTTTAACGGCTGTGAAGATGTCTTATTGAGTTCTATTTTACATGGGACGTCTCCGGAATTGAGGCCTCATTCTCCTGCACTCTCCCCTCTTCTTCACATGAGGGGTTGGAGTGGTTCGAGTATCCTTCTGGGGTATTTCTACTCTCTCCGGAGCATTTGCTGCTGGTATATAAGACTTTGTTACTCCCTTCTGATCAGTGAATGCATCTGGCAAGTTAGTTGCAATTTGTTGCAGGTTTATTATTCGTTGAACTTCTAGTTCAGCTTCTTTAGTGCGTGGATCCAGGCCCGGATGCCCGAGGCATTCCAATCTATTTCTCGGATTTATCTATTCCTCCCTAATGCCGGAAATTTTCTTCATCAAAGATACAATCGGCATGGCGTCAGTAAACATGTCTCCGTGGTAGGTTCAAGATATTTAATAATCGACGGGACTCAAAACCGATATATACTCCCAACTTCCTGGGGCCCATGGTCAGACGTTGTGGTGGTGAAATTGGCACGTATACAGTACAGCCAAATTTTCGCAGATGGGAAATACTTGGTTCTTTCCCACGCACTAGTTGTAAAGGGGAAAATTGATGGTATGCAGTTGGTCTTAAATTTATTAGTGTTTGCGCATGCAACAACGCATGTCCCCAACAATCGGTGGGAGCCTCTTGCTCGCAAAGAGGGTCTAGCGATTAGCTTAATTCTTTTGATGAATGACTCGCAAGGCCATTCCGAGTGTGGACGTGGGGTACAGGAATGCTCTACCTTAATACCTAAAGCTAAACAATAGTCATTAAATGCCTTAGAGGTAAACTCACCGCATTGTCCATTCTAATGGACTTAATTCTTTCATCCGGAAAGTTGGCTCTTATTCTGATTATTTGAGCTATTAGTTTAGCAAAGGCGTGGTTCCTAGTAGACAGCAGGCATACATAGGACCACCTAGTAGAAGCGTCTAATACGACCATAAAGTATCTAAAAGGGCCCGACAGGGGTTGAATAGGTCCACAGATATCACCTTGTATTCTCTCCAGGAAAATAGGTGACTCCGCCTCTACTTTCAGGTAAGAAGGTCTAGTGATGAGCTTTCCTTTGGCACAAGTGGGCATAAGAAATCTTCGTGTTTAGGAAAGGATAGAGTTTTTAAGCTATGACCAATAGAGTTGTTTATGATTTTCTCATCATTCCTACTCCAGATGCCCTAATCGATCATGCCAAATCTTGTAAGGCTCGATGATTTGTACTGCTTTTAACGCTACATATGCTTCGTGTTTTATGTAGGTATAATATAATCCAGATGAGAAAGAGGAAGTTGTTCAACCACACGCTTCGACCACCGTCGAGTTTAGTTAGTAGGAGATATTCTCAGATCCCCACAACCGCTTGTCTCCACATGGATGTCATTTCGCGAATATCCTTAAAGCTTAATAGGTACGCTTCGATTCGGGATACAAGAGAGCATCCTCAATCACTATTCGGTACCCATAGGAGAACAAGTGTGGCTCTTCCAAAGGCCAACTATGAGAGCATCGCTTCCAGCTATTGTCATAACATTTCCCGTTTTCTTAGTTAACGTGTGGAAATATTTGGTATCCCTTAGGATTGAGTTGGTAGTTCCACTGTCTACCAGACAAATTTCCTCCTCTTTCATCAGATTCAAGTAGTTGTTCTATATAGAATATAATATAGTCAACAATAATCCAACAGAAATAAAACTTCAAAAGATAACAAGCAACTCTTTTATTCATCAAGAGAATGTTTCAATCCTAAACAATTAATGCTCCAAAAGAGCATGGAAAAACCACTTATTCGTCTGGAATAAACTACACTGATATAGTAAACCTAAGGAAATTATGACATTTGGAGTTGCTTGGGGAGATAGCCTATGGCCTACTGCAGGTCACCATATGTGTCAACCTCCATGTGATCACCCCTTGCTGTAGTGTCGAGCTCCATCACACAGTTTGGGTCATCACCCTTATTATCATCAGGTTGATTAACAAAATGTGTCTCTGCAGCCTTCCTTACTGGCGCCTTCTTGCCTTTAGCAACTGACTCTTGGTAGAGTTCCACCAGATGTTTCGGGGTGCGGCAGGTGCGGGACCAATGGTCCATGCAGCCACACCTGTAGCACTGTGAAGGAGGGTATGACTTCTTGCTACCCATATCTGGTTTCTGTTGCTTACCTCTCCCTTGCCCCATCCAGCGGGGTTTGCCATTCCCTTTCTGCACATTCAATTTCTTCCACTGTCCACCTTTCTGCATGGGGCCCTTTCCGCGGCCCTTACCACTTGTCCTCTGGAAATTTGCATGTGCTTCGGCAATGGTCGTGATCGATGGGACGAGTCGATAGTTCTTCATCAAGAACTCATCATTCTTCTCTCGCCTCGAGAAGAGTGGTAATCGGCCCAGTACTTCTTGTACTTGGCTTGACTTCTTCTTTGGAGTGTCCTGTGAGTGGGGTGAAAAGTGCTCAAAGTTTTATCAATGATCTCAAAGATCTGTGATCTTCCGTTACGTAATCGAGCTTAGCGATAAGTTTATGAATTGCGAGTTGTATTCGGACACCTTCTTGAAATCTCGAACCTTATGTTGGTCCACTCACGCTGTGCTTCAGGTAGCATGATGGATCTCTGCTGGTCATACCTCTCCTTCAGGGAGTTCCATAGTGCCAGCGGGTCTTCTTCTAGAAGATACTCAGACTTCAGGTCTGGGTGGATATGGTGCCTCAAGAAGTGCAGTGGCGCGCATTTGGCAAAGATCGGGAATGGCAGGGCCCCTCCTCAAAGGGGTTATGGCAATATGAGCGTTCGGCCGTCAAAGTTGATCTTAGCGTCCATTGCCCATGTGAGGTAGTTGCTACCGTCCAGGGCAAGTTCAGCAAACTCCTTTTTAGCGATGTCAGACATTTCCTACATTATTCATGCACAATACTAATTTACTACAGGTAAACAGCATGAATATTACTATATCAGTAAGGTGTGGATTTTATCTAGATAATTTTAGAATAAGAAACAATAAATAATTCTACAAAATTTCAGGTACTAAAGATAAAGAAAACAGTTCTGAGAAAAATGAAACGTAATTTTCGGGAAATCAGAGGGGTTTTCTGCAAAAATTCTTATTCCCGAAAACGTATCTTAATTTCCATATTTTACGAGGGGTTCTTTTTTTTTTTTTTTTTTCAATGGGCGCGCCAAGACGGCCCATGCGGCATTCGCCCAGCGTCCCTCACGCCGATAAAGCCGGTGTGGAGGGTTAGGGTTTCCCCCCCACCCCACCCATTTCCTTTCGTGGCGGCGGCAGATGCGCTTCGTGCGCTGGAGGTAGCGGAGGCGGCGGGCACGGCCGGTGGCGCAGAGGCGAGATCCCTCGCGGAAATGGCGCGGCCGATGCGTGCTCCTCGCGAAATGGCGGCGGGCGCTGGTCTTCCTCGCGGAAATGGCGGCGCGGCGGCGGCGGCCTCGCCGCCGCGGCTCTTGTCGGGAGGCGGTGCTCGCATGGAGCGGTGCGTCGTCCGGCGACAGTCGCGAATCGGCGTGGATGGCGACTACGGCGGCCACGGCTACGGCCAGCATCGGCGTTGCGAGGCGGCGCGAAGCGAGGTGGGCTGCGGCGCGGCTCGGACGAGGAGGCGGTCGGAGGCTTGGCGGCTCCGTTCTCTCCTCCCCTTTCACGCTTGGAAGCGAGGCGGCCGCGGCGCGGTTACAGGCGTGGCGGCTGCGGCGCGCGCGACGGGAGGAAGCGGCCGAGGCGTGGCCGCTCGGTTCTCCCCTCCCTTTCTTCCTTGGCGCGAGCGAGGCGGCCGCGGGTCATGGTTACGGCGTGGCGGTGCGGGCGCGATCGGGACGAGGAAGCGGCCGTTGCCGGAGCCGCGTTCGGGCGGTGGTGGTGCGGCCGCTGCCGGCCGCCCCCTTCATTTTTTTTTTGTGTGTGATGCTGCCTCGGGTGTGTCGACGGCCGACCACCGATTGCCAAAATTTTTCTTTTATCGTGATTCACAGATCGCAAAACTACTAGTCAATAGTCTACTGGATCTAGATATTAAAACTGTAGATTAATCTACTGGCGATCTAATCATGGCATTGCAGATCTAGTATGATTAACATAAATTGCAATGCGCAGTAGATTGAAATTACCTTTCACCTCGGAGAGCGATTCGTGCTGATAACGTATTGAATAATAATCGTTGGACGATGAACGGTAATGCAATCACAATAAAGTAATCAATCAATAACACAAAAGCCGCTGCTGAGAGAGAGAACACCAGATCTTTATTAATGAAATCAGGGGATCAATTACGGTGTACTGCCTCTCTATATATAGACTAAGCCCACAGGGGCAATTTAGGTATTTGCCCATATCTAATCTTCCAGATTTCTTAACAAATACATGACAGAGACTGACTGAGGGAGAGCGAACCGCCATGCCGCTTGGAGACACTGCTGGTCGAGGATTCTAGGCTGTCGCCTCCTCATTCGTCGCTCTACCACCTGAATCCTAGGCCGTCGCCGCCAGGATCCCAAGTTGTCGCCGGCTCGCCGCTATCCTAATTCCCAAGCCGCTGCCTCCTGCACATGGCTAAGATCTGCTCCTGCTCGAGGAGGAACAACAAGAAGAGGTAGCAAGGCGTTCTATTCTTCTTTGGCCTGTTCTATCTCAATTTTCTCGTTCTCCTACCCCTTATTTGTTTGATTCTTTCCTAAGTCTGTTGAGTCTTTTTATGCTAATCCGGCAAATGGGATGATGGATTGGTTGAGGGCTCTGCTGGTAGAGGGGTTACTCATAGTTATACTTCAGTTTTCTTCCGGTTTTTACTGGAAAAAACTGAACCCTCCAAATCACCAATTTAATATTGAATACCGATCGAATCGAGTTGACCGGTACGGTTCGAGTGCATTGTGAACAACCACAGTGAAACATGAGGTTTCTGTGGTGAAGCTTTTACATTTGATCTATGAAACCTGACTTTGAGCTCTAGAAATTTTAGGCTTCAATGATGAAAAGTCCAAGTCACATCCACAAGAAGAAAGGGAAAAGTATGTTTCAACATAACAACATCATAGATGAATTATTCACAGGAATGCAGTACAAGAAGTAAAGGCAATGTAGCAGAGAAACGTGTAAATAGTTGCTCATTCCAGTTCCATTGGAGTTGCATATGCATCGTCATAGATAGTAACATAACATACCAAATCGGTGGTGTGCTAGGAGACAGGCAGGGTATGAAGTCTACAAATATCATAGTGCTCCAACATTAGCATGGTTAAAACCAGCCACTTGAAACCATCTGATACACAAACGTTTAATTGTAAGGTAACAATAGATCATATGAACATGCTTTAATGGAGCTGCTTGCAACTTTTACGAAGTTTTGTTATGGCATCTATAACTCCCTCCAGTTTAGGTGGGCAGCCCGCAAGTAAACATCCACATGAATTAACTTATCGACTCCTCGAACAATACTATATACACAAGAAAGATGTTACAGATAAGGAAATCAAATAATATCTAGAGTCCTATTCTATCTCTAATAGATATCTCTAACACCCCCCCTCAAACTCATGGTGGATCAACAACACTGAGTTTGGAGAGGTAGAAGCCATGCTGTGCTCGAGTCTGGGCCTTCGTGAAGAAATCCGCTATCTGAAGCTCTGAAGGCACATACTGAAGAGCAATCACCTGATCATGCACACAAGACCTCATGAAGGAAGCATCAACACCAATATGCTTGGTGAGCTCATGCTTCACAGGGTCACGGGCAATACTGATAGCACCTGTACTGTCTGACAACAGAGGAGTCGGTGTAGTAACAGAAACACCAAAATCCTCAAGTAACCACCGTAGCCAAGTAATCTCTGCTATCAAGAGAGCCATAGCACGCAACTCACCTCTGCACTCTCAACGGGACACTGCATTGCTTTCTTCGCCTTCCGTGCAATAAGCGAACCACCAAGAAAACACAAGAAGCGAGATAGACCGCGATCGAGGGATCGCCGCCCAAGTAGCATCCGAATAAGCTCAAGTCAGAAGCGAGCTGGAGCGTGGAAAGAAGAGACGGCGAGAGATAGTCCCACGAAGGTATCGCAGAACTCGAAGAAGGTGGTCAGAGTGGACTGAGTGGGAGCAAAACGAATCGACTCGTAATGTGAATCAATAAGTGATATCCGGACGAGTAACAAAGAAGGTAGACAAGACTCCCAACAAGATGACGATAGCGAGTCGGATCGTAAAGAGGCTCGCCATCGAGGGTCGGAGGTGAACATTGAGCTCCATGGGAGTCTCAACAAGATCGATTGATCGAGGGAGGCGCGATCAAGAAGATCTGAATATACTTCTCTTGGGACATAAAGAAACCATCTGGAGTGGAAGTAACCTCAATCCCAAGGAAGTAACGAAGAGGACCAAGATCCGACATAAGGAACTGCTCACTAAGACGAGCCTTGACAAAGGCAATGTACTCAGAGTCATCTCCGTGAATGATCATATCATCAACATACGTAAGAAGAAGAGTCCACCACGAGATGAAGTGTGGACAAAGAGCGCAGGATCATGATCACTTGTCAAAAGCCGCAGAGTGACCACATAGGAGAAGCGCCAAACCAAGCACGAGGGCTTGCTTAAGGCCATAGAGAGAGCGACAAGGCGACATGCACCATGCCCTCGAGAATGAATACCCGGTGGCGGATGCATGTAGACCTCCTCACGCAACTCACCATTAAGAAAGGCATTCTTGACATCAAGTCGAGAATGCACTGCCGGCGAACAGACGCCACCGAAAGAAGAGTGCGAACAGTGGTCATGTGGGCCACAGGAGCAAAAGTCTTGTCATAGTCACGACCATGCTCCTGCTGGAAGCCACGAGCAACAAGACACGCCTTATAGCGCTCAAGAGAACCATCGAGCGAGTCTTAATCTTATAGACCCACTTACATGTGATGGGACGAGAGAGATGGAAAAGGAACAAGATCCCAAGTACCAAGACGCTGAGGGCGAGAATCTCCTCGGCCATGGCATGCCGCCACTCAGATGAGTAACAAGATCCCTGTGAGGAGGCGAAGCTCACGAGTAGTCTGCGCCAAAGAAAGGCAAAACAGGCAGGGGTCAAGCGATCAAGCGATCGCGAGAGCGAAGCGAGGAGAAGACGGCCCATCAGGGGAAGATGAAGCATCAGAAGAAGATGAAACATCAGGAGAAGTGGGCTCATCTGGAAGATCCTCAATACAAGGTCGACGAGTGTAGACAAGTGTAGTGAGGGGAGCCTGAGGAGCCACAGGAGACGAAACAGGCGGCGACAATGGCGGAGAGGCCACAGGAGAAATATGTGGAGACGAGATAGGTGTATCTGGAAAGGTCAAAAAAGACAGAGACTCCACAGAGGAAGTCGAAGGAGAGACAGGACGTGGGTAGAAGGGACGAGACTCGTCGAAAGTCACATCCCGAGAAATCCGCATCCGTCGACCAACAGGATCCCAGCACCAATAGCCCTTGTGCTCGGCACTGTACCCCAGAAAGACACACTCAATGGACTGAGCAGTCAGTTTGGTGCGTTCTCAAGGAGCGAGGAGAACGTATCAAACGTAGCCAAACAGACGAAGGGCAGAGTAGTCAGGAAGGAGACCACAGAGACGCTCAATAGGGATTGCGCCCTGAAGAGCAGAAGAAGGCTGGATGTTGACGAGATAGGTGGCAGTGGAAATAGCCTCCGCCCAAAAGTGAGGTGGAATAGAGGCAGCAATCATCAGTGCACGAGCCGACTCAAGGAGGTGACGATGCTTGCGCTCAGCAACACCATTCTGAGCATGAGCACCGTGACAAGAGAATCGAAGCGAGAGTGCCACCTCGCCAAAGAAGGAAATCAAGCAGGTGATGAGAGAGGTACTCGCCAGCAGAGTCAGCACGAAAAACACGAATAGGAGTGGAGAACTGTGTGTGAACCATAGTGGCAAACTGTTTATAGATAGACAAGACCTCACTACAAGAAGACATGAAATATATCCAAGTGTGGCGAGAGAAATCATCTATAAATATGATATAGTATCGATGACCCCCTTTCAAACGAAGGAGCCGGACCCCAAACATCCAATGAACAAGATCAAATGGACGTTGAGACACCGACTCACTATGAGGATAAGGAAGTCAAGTCGCTTGCATAACTTACAACCCTGACAATGAAGAGACACGCCTCCCGAGATGCACCCGAAGACCACGACGAACTAAAGACGACAGACGAGAGCCACACAGATGGCCAAGACGGTGATGCCATTGTTGGAAAGAGACGGTAGATAGAGTGGCGGAGGCGGAGAGATCGGCGGCGACGGTGGCGGCGGAAGGAAGGTGAAGCCGACCAAGCTCCCAGAGACGCTGCGAGTCAAGGCGCCGAGGGCCGTAACCAACCGTAGCTCCGTGTGGCGGTCCCGAACACAACAAGAGTCGAGTCGAGAATGATCCGATAACCAAGGTCGATGAATCATCCAAAGATAAAGAAGTCAGATGGTTAGGCGAGGAACATGAGCAATGTAGGAACATGAAAAGATGAGTTGCTAAGAGGTCCTCGACTGAGACGAAAGAGAGGTACCATCGCAGAAGAACACCGACAGGGGAATCAAGAGGGTAACAAAAGATAGAGTGGAAGAATCGGAAGTCATGTGGAAGGATGCTCCTAATCAAGGATCCACGGGAGGTACCTGCGTGTAGGAGGTGGTTTCTCGGTTCAAGAGTCGTCGGCCGCAGAACTCGCCGAGGAAGAACTCAAGCGGCAAGCGCTTGTCGAAGTCGGCTATCTCCGCTCGCCAGAGAGAAAATGCGGAAGTAGTCGATGCAGACGTCGTTGTAGAAGTACCGGTGCCAGTGCTAGGAGAAGAACGGCGTGAAATATGCCGCTGTTTCTTGTAGCACTGAGACTCAATGTGGCCTATCTTGTCGCAGTAGGAGCAGCGAGGACGACCACCGCCAGATGGAGGGCGGCCACCACCACCTGTGGGAGCCGCTGGAGGAGGCAGCGTACTGAAGCGTGAAGCAGTCGGTGTAGCAGGTGTACGGGCGGCGAGCACGGAGGGGAGTGGCATCAGACCGGCACCACTCAGACGAGTCTCCTCTGCACGTATCTCGGTAAGGGCCTCCAGAAGAGTGACACGAGGGTGGCGTGCAAGTAGCTGGGCACGCCTCTGCTCGAACTCAGACGGCGGCGAGTAAGGAACTCGTGAGACACGCGAAACTCCAGTCAAGACGGACGGCCAAGGCAAGATGAACAGAACGACAGCCAGCAGTGCGAAGAGAGTCCAGTTGACGCCAGACTGCAGAACTCTGAGCGTAGAAGGCGTCAACAGTAGCATCACCCTGCTGAAGAGAGTGCTCCTGGCGAACTACTGACAGGTAGAGGGCATCTCCAGAGGGTTCGTAGCGCTGTCGAAGATGAGTCCACATCTGGACAGCCGAAGAAAATCCCACAATCTCAGAAGAGAACTGAGGCTGGACACTGGCGATGAAGACAAGAAGCACTGAAAGTCCGTCGCCGCACCACCGAGTGTAGGTAGTCAAGCGATCCATGTAGGAGTCGAGCCTCTTGGTAGGCGAGGCGCTCTTCTCATCGAAGGCCAAGAGGCCTCAATAGCGCTTTGTCACCGTCGGGAAGCGCAACAGCGAGGGTCTCGTCGGAGGAGTAGGGCATGGCGACAGTGACATCGCGGATAGAACGCCCAGAGATTTAAGACCACGATATGGATGCGCATGTGAGACACGAAGTCGGTGTAGTTAACACCGTCGAAGATCACCGGCAAAGGAGGAGGGAACGGTGCCCATTGGTAGCGGCGCTAGACGGCGGCGACCAAGACAACGATGTCTAACAAAGCGGCGACGGACGGCCACGGTTAGAATAACGTTTTTTTCCTACGACTTAAATAAAAATCAAACACCTCGGCCCAAATACAAAACCAAGAATTTCAAATTAACCACTAGGACGCATGGGGAACCAAGTTAGGGTTCCCCGCCTAGTGATGGCGGCGCGGCAGGGCCTAGAGGGCGGCGGCGGCGGCGGCAGCGGCGACGCTGGAGAGCGCGGAGACGCGTCGGAGAGCGGCGGCGACGGCGGCAACCTCCGGGCGACGCGCGGAGAGCGCGGAGAGCTGCGGCGACGGCGGAGGCGCTGTGGGACGCCGGAGAACGACGGCGACGGCGGCAACCTCCGGCGACGCGCTGGAGGAGCCGGATCCGACCGGAGGCGCGGCGACGGGCCGGACCGGGAGGATCGGCGGCGGCTCGATGGCGGCGACGGCCCGGATCGGGCCGGAGGCGCGGCGGCCCGGATCCGGCGGGAAGGCGGACGCGACGGCGCCCAGCAGCAATGGCGGCGGCCTCGGCGCAGACGCTGAGGTGCTCCGCGACGGGCGGGACCGGGAGCGCGGCGGCGACGGGCCGTACCAGAAGGAGGCCGGCGGCGCAGAAGAGGAGGCCGGCGTGCGGCGCAGCGTGAGGAGGCCGACGTCGGGACGACAAGCGAAGCGACGGAAAATCCAAAACCCTAGGTAGGCTCTGATACCATGTTATGATTGTCGCATATATTCAATATGAGGCTAATGGGCCAATATATATACACAAGAAAGATGTTACAGATAAGGAAATCAAATAATATCTAGAGTCCTATTCTATCTCTAATAGATATCTCTAACAATATGATCATTCTATACATTGTAGAATTTCTATAGTTGAAGAACTAGTAGATAGTTTTATCAGATCACTTGTGGCGTGTAAGACATGACTCAGAGGCTGGCCGTACTTGTTCCTGTACAGCGGCGAGAACTTATCAACCTACAAAATGGAACCATTCTGATTTCAGTAGTCAAAGCATGGCATCAAAAGTGGTAGTGATCATCAGAATGGGTCATCAATTGAAACCAAATCTTAGTCCGTTGAAATTCCTCATAATTTAATAACGCAACAAGTAGCAAATAAAAAAAAAACCAAAAAAACAAGTAGAACAAAACGCAAATTCTCTGAAAATTAGGCTGCCACAACATTGCATGTCTCAGCTACACATTTTAACCAACACTTGGTAGGCAGAACAAATACTATGTGCAGAACAAATAATAAGGGGAAGAGGAACTTGAGCTTGGAAGTGATCTTAAGGTGAGAGGAAGGTTGATCTCAGTGAGAAGACCAAGGGAGACAAAGCTTGGCCTCAACGACAGTCTGTTGCTGGAGTGCCCTTTGCAGGCTCGCAACGCCTGCACGGCCCGGTCCCTGCCCACTGCCGCAATGCCCCCCACTCGTCGCTCGCTGCCGGAGGCCACTGCTTGCCATGCTCCGCTCGCCGCTCGCTGCACCCGCACGCCTTTTGCCACCGCTCGCTGCACCCGCACGTGATGATCCGTTCGATGAGAGACTTCGAATGGGGAATGCGAGGGGAGTGCTGGGATTGGGGAGTGGGGATCGAGAGAAAGCGAAGAGTTCGTCCGAGCGCTACAAAGATTCGTGCGACGTCGACGGTATCGAACAATTAGATGCTATACCATCGAATCGGTGAATAACGTTATACCGTTCTATAGTATCTATGTTTCATTTATTCTGTTCATTATGAAATCGCTTGTGCTTCTAGTAGAATCATTCTATGCATCAGAGTTCTGAATCAAACATCTGTATTATACTTTGTTCCATTAGTTACTTGCTTTCGTATGTTAGTCTTACTGCAGAAAACTTTACAACTACTGGTTGATTGTTTTAAAAAGAAAAAAAAAAGAAGAGGGACTACTAACATCAAGCAGATAGCGAGAATATACATGAAGCAGAAACTGTCAAAGCTAGCCTAAACATGAAGCAGAATCTGAAGATTGCTTTGGCTATGTTGGAAGTTGGTAATGGTATAATAGAACATGAAGCAGAAACTGAAGATTGTAGCTCGATCTTATTCTGTTATGCTACAATTGCAATTTTTTATTTTCCTTCTGAAAATTTTCCCTGCAGCACTGTGTCGTAGGATAGGTGAAATTTTAGTACAGAAACTTGGGATTCAATACATCACCCGCTTTCATCCTACTCTTACTAGTCTGTATGTAGGCCCAATCTCCTGCATCTAAAGAATGCCTTCCAAGTATCTGGTTGAACAAAGGGGCTAGAGCTGGGTAGAAATATCACAACACGTAGACTAACATTTCAACATTGAAATAAAACCCGTTGATCCTTGCCGGTGTGGTAAAAAATCTACCCACCCCCACCCCCACCACAATTCCGCTGTATTTGTCTACAGTTCCGGAAGTGACTGTTTCAATATATCTATCCATTAAGAGAATCCAGGAGTGTCCATTTCAATATATTTATCCATTAAGAAAATTTAAAGTGTAGTCGTTGTATTATTTTTTCACACTTAAATGCTTTAGAAGATGTTAAGTGGTTGTGTTATATCATTCACATAGTAAGAGTAGATGTAGTCATTCTCATTAATTATTTCTTAAATTTAGTGCTTTTTTAATCTATACGTATGGTGAGGTTATAGACAAATATAACAAAGGGAGGAAGTACTATTTTTCACCTTTCCCGGGGCACCACAGAAGTTTGCTTCCTTCTGATGCCCAATGCACAGTGGCAAATGCGAGTTATTCCTTTCCACATTTGATGCTAGGTAGAATCGTGGGTATTGAACGGGAACGATTGCAATCAACTCAGAAAAATACGATGGACCCTGAAAACTTCGCTGTACATTTGCCTCTCGTGTTCGTTTTTTATCCATTTAGAATGTCTGTTCTAAGAGTTGTCCAAGTGTTTTGTTTGATAAGCTGCTCTTACTCATTGACACACGCACCGTTGCGCTACATGTCTGGAATTTTAGGGTTTTGAGTTTTGACTCGGATGTCTCGCGTCGCCCGGCGTCAAGCAGAGCAGCTGCACGGGTTTTGGATGTTATGGTTTCGTATTACCGATGGCTCATTTGATTGCACCATTGTCATGCGCTACTGGTACTATTACTCCCAGTTTTTTTTGCCTAATCAAACGGCATTGCTTGTCCCAACCGGAGCAGGCAACATTTTTTTAATTCGGATCGGTGACGATCCCAGTTCAAATCTTTTGGGCAGATTTGTCGTGCATAAAAATCAATCCATGTCCTATGGCATTCCCAATAGCTTGATATAGAGGAGAGAGAATGATTACATTAGATTTTAGATACAGTCACTCTGATAGCTTGATACTAAAGTTTATATTTAGATGAGATATGGTAGATAATTTGGAGAAAGATGCCCCACTAATTTCTTGGTTTTCTAAAAAGTTTAGGTACTTTCATGAGTATCAAGCTCCTTCTATCTCTTCCACTTGACCAAAAGCTGATGTGTCATATATTAAGTATCAAGTAAATTTGACTGCTGGGAGTGGCTTCAGATGCTCTCGCTGCATGCACATATTTTTTTCTGCACTGCTCACTCCTAGGCGATTGGCCTAGGCGTGGTGTAGCCTCTTCTCTTACATAGCTACGCATGGCATTTCCCAACGCAGCAGGCACTAATTTGCAACGTCTCTCTCCTTTTGCCTTCGCTAGAGGTGGCTAAATGGGTTATGCTAGTCGGACTGGCTCGAAGCATGTTACTGTTAGTCTAGCTCAGATACGACACGATCCACTACCTAAATGGGTTGTGTCGGCCTGACTCGACGCACTGTGGCGTGCTTGGGTCGCTATCTCGGCCCAGTGGTCCTGACACGACACGACTTAAGAACACCTATCCCGTTAGGTCTGTTCATTTTTTAATATTTATATAATTTTATTTTATAGTTTTTGAATTTTATATAGCTCATTTTATAAGTATATATAAATTTATTTTGTATTTTTTTTAACATTATATATATTTCTAGGTTTTTTTTATATTTTTTTTGAATTTTCATACCAAATGGGCTAAATGGGTTGACACCAACCTGACAGGCTAACCGTGCCTAGGCCAGCACGGCACAACCCATGAGGCTATCGTGCCGTGCTTGGGTCGGTACCTCAGCCCATGGGCTGTCATGACACGACCCGTCTAAGTAACGAGCCAAACAAGCCCATACCTAAATAGATTTATAGGCACCATGACGGGCCATCCATTTGGCCAGCTCAAGCCTCTACCCCCTTGTGAGTGAGGACTGAGGAGTAAGACCATCTGCAATGTGTTAGCTTAGCCGGTTCAATAAACTGGTTTAAGTGCTAGGAACCAATTCAATACATTGCAAGCTGTTTATTCAAAGCAAACGTGTAGGGAATCAATGCAAACTTTGCATCTGGATACAACCGAATAGAATGATGATTTTTTACTCTATGGTTAGTCGGTGCATTAAGTTAATTAGTCGTATGCATTAATTCTTCTTTTTTAGCTGTTGCCATCCCATGTCTATATGAACACAGTTCTAGCTCACAGCACAAGCACTTCATTCAATTAAACAAACATGGATAATATCAGCTTCAAGTTCTACAAACTTGCTCAACTCTTCAAACTTATCATGCCAAGATCTAAAAAATAGCAGCCAATACACTCCAAATTTGCCACATCATTTTCCCTTCCCATCCTCCAAATATGCCCAACAATTTCAACCTCGATATCCCCCTAATTACCCTCCTTTTGTACCTGCAAATTACCAACAGCAAGTTCCACATACCTCCATAGCTTTTCATGGTGTTCAAAACTTGAGCCATGGAATGCTTGGAGGAGCTACAACTGGCCATTCGTCGTCCCCATCTCAAGCAATTGGCTTGTTTGGAGCTCTCGGTGTCATAACTTCACATGGTTCAAAATCAACCTCTCTGATGCCAGCTACACAGAAGAAGAAGTGGAGAACAGTTGAACAATGAAGATTCAAGTGATAGCAGTTCAGATGAAGGAAAGAGAAATATATGCACAAAGTGGACCCAACAAGATAACCTACGGCTAATTAGTTTTTAGTTTAACAACTCTAGCGATCCAATTGAGGGCAACTCAACGAAGAATGACCAATAATAGAATAAAGAAGATGAGAATTACAATAGCAGTAGTCCTACAGATCGAAGAAGATCAGTTGTGCAATGCAAAAACCATTGGAACATGACTAACACCGAGGTTACTATGTTTAATGGATGTTGGTTGTTTAACAAGAACCTATATGCTAGCGGTCAATCTAATGACCAGCTTTTGGAGAAAGCGCATGAGAAATACAAATGTGATACCGAAGGGAAAAACTTCACTATTGATGTATTGGTGGAGAGAAGTGAATGATCAACCGAAATGGGGGAGAGCATTTGATGACCAAGACAAGAACGAGGGAGCTAAGGTTTCTACTCCAGGAGCTTACATATCATCATCCAACCTTGGATCTGAAGGGACTGATCACAATCAACCTACCAAGGGTAGAAGGTGAACAAACGGGATTGGAAAGGGAAAGGGAAAGGTAAAGGGAAAGGGAAAGTCAAGGCATAGTCTACTTCTAGTTCGGAAGAAAATATGAAACTTTTGTCATCACCTTCAAGCGAAGAAGTCTGTTGCAAGTGAAAAAATGGCAGAAGCTAATATGATGAAATCTGTGTCAATGGGAAAATTGGCAAAAGCAACCAAAGAGAAGGCGAAGGTGCTGAAGTATGATAAGTATGCCAAACTAATGAAGATTGATACTTCGTAAATGAGTGATGCAAAAAGGAAGCGCCATGAACAAGTGATAGATTATTCATGTAAGGATTTGTTTGCTGAAAACAAGTAGTATGCATGCCTTGATGTTTACGAATAAATTGTATCCTCCTACTTAATGAATTGACAATTGTTTTCAGTTGTACCCTCCTACCTAATGTATTGTCGATTGTTTCTTTCTTGGTATCTTGTAATATGTTGTCAAGTAATATATCAGTATTGAACACCCATTTCACTTTATCTTGGTTCTATGAAACATGCAGTGCAGTACCATAGGCATGATAGTTTGATAATTTAGCAGCTAATGAATAATCAACAAGACAACATCCCTGTGACTTCTCATTCATACAATAACGTAGCAATTGATTTTAAAGTAGATAGAAGACAAGAAGCACTTACAGTAAATTTATAGAAGACCATTGGGTTATGGAAGAACATCACCAATAATAATGCAAAATAGTTGTTGTAAACTAGCTGTAAATGCCATCGCCTCAGTCCTGTAAAATGCATGCACAAGTCAAATGTAGCAACCAAATGTAAACTAGTTGTTTTATTTTTGTTAAGTGTGAACAAGCCATTGTAAACTAGCTGTTACATTCTTGTTAAGTGTGAACTAGCCGTTATGGATTAGCACCTTTAAAATGAGGATGGAAGTTCCTATCACCACATGAAACCAAGCATTCAGATCACAAACTACACAACTCTTTTCTCCCTAGAAAACAAGACCACCTGAAAATGTCTGAACAGTCAGATTCCCATTCTAATTTTTCAGATAGTGATGAAAACTTTGGCGGGTTCATTTCAGACTTTATGATTGATCCTTTAGATGCAAAAATTGAAGCCCAGATTGAAGTTCAACTTGAAGCACAACTGTTTGGAAGCTCTAATCAGCACCGAGGTTAGTCTCGAAGGTACATTGATCAATGTTGTGAAGCTGCCCACAAGCGATTGTATGATGACTACTTCTTTGACAATCCAGTGTACACTGATTCTCAATTCTGCTAGAGGTATCGGATGAGCAGGCACCTATTTGAGCACATTATGCAAGTCCTTAGTGATTGGTCTCCATATTTTTGCGAAAGGAGTGATGCCTTTGGCAAGGTTGGTTTTTCTTCTCTGTAGAAATGCACAGTTGCTATGCGAATGCTGGCCAATGGCACCCTTGCTGATCTTGTTGATGAAAATTTGTGGATCGGTGAAAGCACAACCGTTACGTGCTTGACCAAATTTGTTAAAGGTGTGAAGGAAAATTTTGGAGAACAATATCTTGTAAGGCCCAATGAAGAATACATTCAAAGGTTACTTAATATAGGGGAGGCCCGTGGCTTCCCTGGGATGTTGGGAAGTGTTGATTGCATGCACTAGAAGTGAAAAAATTGCCCAGTCGCATGGAAGGGGCAATTTACACGTGGTGATCAAGGAAAACCGACCATCATGCTCGAAGTTGTTGCCTCACATGACCTATGGATATGGCATGCATTTTTGGAGCTGTTGGTTCAAACAACGATATTAATGTACTAAACCAATCAACATTATTCATGAATGTATACTACAAGGAAGAGCTCTTGCAGTTCAATTTAAAGTAAATTGCAATGAGTATAATATGGGGTACTATTTAGTTGATGACATTTATCCAGAGTGGGCAACTTTTGTCAAAACAACCCCCTACCTCAAAGTGATAAAGGCTAAATTTTTTGCACAACACTAGGAAGGAGCAAGAAAAGATGTTGACGTGCTTTTGGAGTTTTGCAATCCCGTTTTGCCTCAGGTTGCGACCATCGCTACAACTGCGCGTGTTGGAACAGGCCGAGCTCAAATCCATTCGAGGACAGTTTGCGTATTTCTTATTGTGTAAGGTCATAAAGCCAGATGGGGAGTTCCGCGATGTATATTGAACTTGATTGGGGTAAGATTGAACTTAATGGTACATGTGTGTATTTGTTCTTGAATGATTAATTTTAGTTCATTTGAGTTAATTTATTTGTGAAATGGATGTGCTTGTTTCTGAAATGAATGTGAATTAGATGTATACATGTACTTTTATGTTTCTGCTTGTTTCAGAGGGTATGACTAGCATTTCCTGAGGCTAGCCAATAAAAAGAAATAGATTTAACAATACGAAAAAATATCACAGATGGTTCCTTACGACAAATCGTCTGTGATACATCAGCTATCATAAACGATTTCATCTACAAACTGTCTGTGATACATAATCTATCACTAGACCTGTTCATGGGCGACCCAGCCCGTCGGCCCGGCCCGAGCTTGACCATGTCCGGGCTGGGCTTGGGATTGGAAATCCGGCCCAAAAGCCCAAAAATAAAAAAACTATTATTTAATACTGGAAATGAATTAAATGTTATTTTTTATTCCAAAAAGGATTAAAATAATAGTTTTAAACTAGAATTTGAATTTTTGGGGTCGGGACTGCCCGTTTAAGACCTGGCTTGCCCGACGTTTGAACAGGTCTAGCTATCACAGACGGTTTCATCCACAACCCGTCTGTGATAGTTAATTATCACAAACGGTTCTCAGTTAATAACCGCCAGTGATAGTTTGCATCACAGACGGTTCAAAAATCGTCCGTGGTGATGTCATATCATTACTGACCTATAAACTCAGACAACTCAGGAAACCGTATGTGATGACGTTTTTGAACCGTCTGTAATGATCTTTTCTGTAGTAGTGTGTGAAAGAGATGTCAACTCATGTCTAAAATATAACATTGATTATCTGTTTGCTAAGTATGGATTGAGCTTAAAACAAGTTAGAGGCTAGGGTTACGACGAAGCAAGCAACATGGGAGGTGAGTTCAATGGGTTGAGAGCTTTGATTATCAGAGAGAATCACTACTACACAAAGGCTCATCACAGACGGTTCTAAACCATCATCACAGACGGTTCTAAACCGTATGGATTTATATGTTTGTGATAACAGACGGTCACTGTGAAAAAAGGTATCATAGACGGTTCTTATCAAGAACCATCTGTGATAATAACTATCACAGATGGTTTTTGTTGAGAACCGCTCTGTGATAGTCTATTTTCACAGACGATTCTGTGTGATAGTAATTATTACAGACAGATATTGTTTAGAACTGTATGTGATAGCTTTTTTATTGCAAAAAAAAAAATCGAAAACAGGTGCTGAAAATTCACAGCGAATGAATTTTGGGATTGAACTTTTCGTTAGCTTTCCAACAAGCCAAAGAATGTCGAGGGAGGCTGTGGGCGACGAGGTCGGGGGAGGCCGGCGATGACGAGGCCGGGGCTAGGTGGAGGAGGCCGGGGGCGATGAGGTCGTGGAGGCCGGGGCGACGAAGTGGAGGAGGCTAGGGGCGACAGTGTGAGGAGGAGGCCGGGGTGACGATGTGAGGTGGAGGTTGGGGCGACGATGTCGAGGGAGGCTGTGGGCGAGGAGGTTGGGGGAGGCCGGCGACGACGAGGCCGGGGCGAGGCGGAGGAGATCAGGGGCGACGATGTCGGGGGAGCCCATGGGCTATGAGGTCGGGGGAGGCCGGCGATGATGAGGACGGGGCGAGGTGGAGGAGGCCGCAGGAGATGAGCTCGGGGGAGGCTGGGGCGCAAGGTGTGAGGAGGAGAGATGACAGAGGAGGAGATGGGGGTGTGAGCTGTAAGGAGACTCAGTTAATATAAAGTGAGTTTCGGTAACCCACCCATTAAGTTCAAATTTTATTTTTCGTCCAACAAAACAAAAGTATCAAAGACGGTTCTTATTTGGAACCGTCTGTGATGTATCACTATCACAGAGGGTTTAATCTCGGACATCAGACGGTTTTATTTACAAACCGTTTGTGATAATTCTTAAGAAGAACCGTCTGTGATGTCCGAGATTATCACTTAAGAACCGTCTGTGAATTGTCACAGACGGTTTTATTTACAAACCGTCTGTGATAAGTACAACGCATACGGTTCCAAAGGAACCGTCTGTGATGATGCGTGTAGTATGATCTGTTTTGTAGTAGTGAATAACTCAGCATTTTATGTCCATTGCTTTGCTGACCAACTTCAGTTAGTCATTGTGGCAGTAAATAAAAAGAATGATGCTATTAGTGACTTCTTTGACATGATATCTCTTCTACTTAATTTGGCTGGAGCTTGCAAACGTAAAGATATGATTTGAGATATAGTAAATATGAGAGAGTAAGGAAAGTTATAGGCAATGTACATCTTAATAGTGGAACATGTTTAAATCAGGAGCGATCTCTCCAAAGTGCTGGAGACACTCGTTAGAGTTCTCACTATAAACCCTTAAGAGCATAAACAATTTGTTCCCGTCTATTATTGAAGTGCCCCAATATGTTGAAAAAGATGGCCCAAATGATGGGAAGAAACGTCAAGCCCATAGCCTTCTGGATTATCTCCATAGCCTTCTGGATTATCTCAAGGATTTTGACTTCGTGTTTCATTTGCACTTGATGTTGCTTATCTTAGGACATGCAAATGCTTTGTCACTGTCTTTGCAAAGGAAAGATCAAGACATGTTGCGGGCCATGTTAGAGGTGAAGTCAACCAAGCAGAAATTTCAGTAGATCGGCATAAATCAAGGCAAAAAACCAACCACACTAACTATCAACACTGCAGATATGATTGCTTGAACGCTGTTATTGACTTGCAGCTTATAGAGTTCAATGAGGTAAACTCTAATTTGCATCGATAATGTTGATGCTTTCAAATCCGAGAGTTTAATAGAGTTGGCTAAGTCCTATCCGGTTGATTTTGATTCAATGCAATTGAAGGATCTTGGCCATGAGCTTCATATTTACATCGATAATGTGTGAGCAGATGAAAGATTTGCGAAATTGTGCACTATTTCTGAACTTGCTAAGCTGGTGGTGGATACAAACAAACATCTTGCTTTTCCTTTGGTCTACAAGCTCCTCAAGCTAGTACTCGTTCTGCCTATCGCAACTGCATCGGTGGGGAGGTGCTTTTCAGCAATGAAAATTGTGAAGACAGTACTACGTAATCGTATTGATGACCAATTTATGAATGATTCTATCATTTGCTTCGTGGGTCAAGGCTTTCTAGCTATAATTCCAAATGATGTTGTGATAGATCGATTTCTGAGGATGAAAGAACGTAAAGAGCAACTATAAGAGCTAACCACTTTTGTAAAGAAAATTTATTCTGTTATGATATATTGTCATCAATTTATTTCCTTTTTTATACATGTTAGTTTATTACAAACTACAAGTTAGTGTTGTAAGTTTTTTCAAAGGAATGTTTGTAGTTCATATTGAGCCAGCGACCTTTTATGGATCCACCCCTG
Organism: Hsuehochloa calcarea; assembly: GCA_036346395.1. NCBI lineage: Eukaryota > Viridiplantae > Streptophyta > Magnoliopsida > Poales > Poaceae > Hsuehochloa > Hsuehochloa calcarea. The sequence continues at coordinate 73,788,519 of CM070594.1, read as the reverse complement.
ATTGTATATGCATATGTCTGCAGGCAAGCCTGCGAGCAATATGCTGACAGCTTGCATGGCTCTTGCCACATTGACCCACAGTCCCACGAAATCTCATCGCAGGCATGAAATGGATTTCGTGCATTTATGTCATTGAGTGGCTCAAGCACTTGGCCGACTATTTTCCGCAAAAAATGGACTGATGGGCTAGCATAGGTTTCTTGGAGCAAGCACAAGTTTTGGTGCCCAATCAAACCAAACGCTCCATTTCTTTGCAAATAGCTGCTACTCCACCGTAAGTAGAGGTGGGCATTGGGCGTCCGCCGTGCGCACGCCAGCCCACCGCGGCCGCAGCCGTGCGTGCGGCTCGCCCGGTCATTCTACCGCGCCGCGCCGTGTCGGCCCAGATCGCCTCTAGTCGAGCCTAAGCACGCCCAAAGCCCGCCGTGTCGGATCGCGCCGCGTCGCCTGTGCCCGCCCTAAGTAACTATAGACGCTGAGAAGACGATAACCGCCGCCATTGCTCAGAAGACAAAGACACCGTGATTCGTCCGTGGCGAAGCGGATGATTGGTTAGGCTAGGTCGGTGTGGAGTGATTGACTAGGTTAAGGGAGGATTGGGCAGAACGGAGGGCTGGCGGTGTGGGGAGTGATTGGACTAGGCCGAGGAGGATTGGGCTAGAACGGAAAGGTTGGGCCTATTTCGTCGTGCCGCCCAAGCACGCCCAACCGATCGCGTTGCGCCGTGCCGCCTAACGCGCATTCTCGCCCGCCCGCCCGTTGTTCGTCTTGCGGCCCGCCCGCCACGCGCGTCCGCGCGTGCGATTTAGATCAGCGGCCGTGCTTCGGGCTGGCCCAAAAAAGCACGGCCCAAGTCCCAGCTCTAACCGTAAGTAACGCGATGGAACAACACGGTCTACTCTAGTCAAGTTTCACTCCCAGATTTCTTCACCTGACAGGTATAGCTTCTACGTCTAAATTACTCCCAAGGAGGACGTTGCAAAAGTGGCTCACGGAGACATGAAAACTGGAAAGCACACGCATATCATCATGCAGCTACACGAAACCTCACCCGTAAAACGAAAAGCCCAGTAGCACAACTGCACAAGCGAAGAGTTGCTATCATTCTATTTCCCGAGGAGGAGGGGATCCGAGCACCGGGCGACCGAGCTCCACTAGCTCTCTCCTACAGACTACAGTATGTCAGTACAGTCATCTCCAAGGCAAGCGGCAAGCCATTCCTTGGCACTGTACAAGCCTGCACGCGCTCCGCAGCCTCCCAGCCGCTTCCGTCCCCCATTGTTTTCAGAGCCCACGTCAAACCACACACACTTAATTTACTCACTCTTTTTCCAATGGCAATGCATGAACCAACACACACGGATCGAGCACGGCCGATGTGCCGCGCCGTTACATCCTTTGCTGGCAGAAAGTTAATTTCCAGGGGCAGAAACGTATTAACGCTCGTCTTGCTGGCTACGTGCGTGCACGCTCGATGCGTACCACCGGTCACAATGCATGACACCGGCGTGCCAGTGCATATATCATGCAGCACGTACAACTGTACAATGCACCTGATAAGGACGTAGTGCTAGCTAGTGTGTGTGTACTTATCGTGATCGCGTACGCGCGGTAGACGGCACAGGCACACGAGAGTACGTTGCTACCCTGCGCCCCTCTCCCCACGCGCCCCCTTGAGGCCTTGACCGCAAGACGACAGAGCCCAGCACGAAATCCCTCTCGTGCCGATGCGGATGCCGTTGCCGCGCACGCGCTCCACCCGCTCTCATGCACGCTTAAAACCACGCACCCGCACAGCGGAAAAGCGCACACAAACGCACTGCCTCCTCCTCGAGCTACCTAGCTATAGCCCAGAGAAGCGGCAGATCGAGCTAGCCATGGAGATTCCGCAAGGCGGCGGCCACCAGCAAGCGAGCTTTGCCCCTCCGTCTCCCCTCTCCCCGCCGCTGTCCCCGACCTCCGCCGCGGCGGCCGCGCTGGCCAACGCGCGGTGGACGCCGACCAAGGAGCAGATCGCCGTGCTGGAGGGGCTGTACGGGCAGGGGCTGCGCACGCCCACCGCGGAGCAGATACAGCAGATCACGGCCAGGCTCCGGGAGCACGGCCACATCGAGGGCAAGAACGTCTTCTACTGGTTCCAGAACCACAAGGCCCGCCAGCGCCAGAAGCAGAAGCAACAGAGCTTCGACTACTTCAGCAAGCTCCTCCGCCGGCCACCACCACTGCCCGTCCTCCATAGGGCCCCTGCTCCGCCCTTCCCAGTCCCGCTGCCGGCGCCGCAGATCACGCCGCCGGCGCCTACTGCATGCAACAGCGGTGGTACGCATGAGCTGCTGCTTTTAATTAATGTCGGTTAATAAATTTGCTTTTGGCATGCCCCTATTGATGATTAGCTCCTGAAGGTGCGCGTTTCCTTAATTAGCTTTACATATGGGATTTAGCTGGCTAGGATATATGACCTGCCGTTTCAACTCATCGCGTTCCATGCTCGGATGAATGGCAGTATTTTCGTGGGCGTTTCTACGTAAGAAAGTAGAACGACAGCTGAGCAATTAACATGCCTGCAGCTTCTATGTTGACCCATAGTCCGAAACGGAGCCAGAAATTTTTTATCAAGTGAAAACTAAATATCAAAGAGTATCGAGTATAAATATTTTACTATTCTACGTAAACAAATTAAAAACTATATATAAAACTTCATTAATCAGAGCTCCCACTGGTTCTCTATCTCCGTCCTATCCTATCGATAGTTGCAGCGACATCATCACGGTTGTAATAGCTGTCTATTTTGCGCTAGTCCCTTTAATTACATGCACACGCTTGTTTGCTTGCTGCTTCTGCTCACCATATGCATGCATGACCCTGTATATGCAATGTAAGCGTTATGTAATAATGTTTCTGCTTCCTGTTATGTAATAATGTTTCTGCTTCCTGGTTTTTTCTCCCCTATACAGAGTATTTCCCTTTCTCTCTCGTGTCGCCTGTCTTTTCTCCTCCTACCCCTGTGCAGTGCCAGTGCAGCAGAGAAACCCTCGTAGTCATGGCCACACGATTTAGCGTTGCCTGCCTACGTAGCTGCTTCTGCTGCTACCCTTTTGTAGCTCCTTTAATCTTCTGTGCCCTGTGCATGCATGCATGCCCCAGGTTTGAAGGAAACGAGCATCGCTACCACCGAAACGACCAGACACAGCCTTCCACATCATTCCTTAGCTGCTTCCTTTCCCATCCAAGAAATGCTGGACTGCCATCTCGTAATGTAGGCTGATAATAAAATGGGTCCCACGGGGTCCATACAGTTGTCAACCAATCCAGCAGCGAGTAGTGTTGTTTAGAATTGTCGATTTGTTCCTTACATGCAGGTCGTCGTAATGACGATCCTCAAAGAGATTCTTCGGTTGGACCGTGAATTTAAGGTCGACGCGGAATTTAAGATTCTATTTGATTATACTCAATAAATATGTTTAAAAATCTATATTATATTTTAACACTTTATTTTTAAAACTATATATTTAAAACTTTTGTTTGCCAAAATGTAATTCAAGGAAAAGATCATTTTGTTATTTGTGTAAATTATAATGGACATGAAGAAATAAAAGGTTAAAATTTACAATGAAAGAAACATATGCAAATAATTATTTATAATAAATCACTAGAATCGAGTATGATCTTATGAAAATTTTGATCACGATCCTATAAATTTTGTTATATTAGAATCGTTATAATATTAAGATTCTACCAAATTAAGACTCTACCATAAAATTCAATTCAATCTGGGTTGTAGAAACGTATGATTGTATGACTAGAATCAAGATTCTAACCATGCTTACATGATCATGAACCATGTTTTTCTAATGCTTAATTTCACAATATATTGCACTTAATTAGTTGATTAGGTCCTGTAAACTTCATACTTTGAGATTCTGTGCGTTAACGCGAGCTAAAGTTTATTATGAACAAAAACAGCGTGAGGACATCTGATCTGCATGACTAATACATATCTGCGAGGAACTTGCTGACATGTTTTCCATTGAATTTATGAACCTTTCTTGCAGTGACATACAGGCCAGCAAGCTACATGCCAGCGCCACAGGCCGCGGCAAATGTGGCCTACTACCTGCGTCCGCAGATGCCAGTACTGTACCCGGTGCAGCCACCAACCACCATGTACCTGCAGCCAGCTCCGAACAACGCAGGCACTACTTTGCACGTGCTGGACTTCCCGCCAGCCAACGGTGGCGGCGGCGGTGTGGCCGCAGACGTTGGCGGCGCCGGCCGTGAGACCCTGCAGCTGTTCCCGCTGCAGCCCACCTTCGTGCTGCCCGACAAGGCGCGCCGCACCGGGAACGCCTCCCTGACGCCGACGCCGTCCGCGTCCGCTTCGTTCTGCGGGGAGTCGGAGAGCCCGAACGGCGAGGCGCTGCCGTTCTACGACTTCTTCGGTGTCTATTCTGGAGGCCGCTGATTAATAGGAAGCTGAGGAGAAGCTGGCAATGCGTGCAGTGGAGATCGATCCATTGCCGGTTTGCTCTACTTGTCGAACTCGGAACCGTCTTACATTCCTGAGCGATTGACAAGATGGACCCATCGCGTTTTGCTAAGTTTATTTGCACTGTTGGTTTACTTAATTAGAAATAAGTGTACTGCTTCACCAACTTGAAGTGTGTTCCTGAAAAGGTTTGTTAAATTGCATTCGAGTTATCGAGCTAGTCCCTTATAAGGTGCGCTCTCTCTCTCCCTTTCGTCAATTCATAGTGGGTGTGTGTGGTTGGGTGTATAAGTTTGGGCTAAACTCCTTAGGTAGAGAATCTTTCTGGTTTCACTTGTTTGGATGACTGCACGCGTAAAGCAACCTGGCTGAGCAGATGCAAAAGATACTTTCGGGTTAGGCTGGGCAGAAACACCCAATTTCTCCATTTCTCCAGATGCAGACTCTACTTTTCGTATAGACATAGGCGTGAACTTGTTGCCGAGGTTCACAGCCTGAAGCTAGAAGATCTCAACACACGTAATACTGCACATATTATCTCAAGCACCTACAGGCTGCAGCTCTTACTGGTTGCAATTTGCAAATTAAGTACTACAGTTTTGCCTTTGTCTTCACAACTTTCAAACATCAAACTCATGTTGGAGTAGTATTGCTGGATTAGTAGTTCCAATTCACAAAGCAACTGGCAGAATTTGAATCTGATGCACATAAACATTTTGGATTCAGGAAGAAGATATCCGGTGGATTCAGAGCTATCCGAAAAAGAAATCGGAGCTATCCCGGAAACTATCCGATTGGTATCCGAATCGGAGCTACGGACCTACACTACAGCTAACACAACCCAGTCGCTAGTCGGGCGTCCACACTCCAGACTCCCACCCGCATCTCCCAAATTCTAATCCCATCCCCTCCGGCCGTCCCGTGTGTCCCTGGCGGCCGGCCCCCCTAACCCTAACCCTCACCGCCGTGTCCCTCCTCCCTCGCCGCCGCCGCCTCCCTTCCCTTTCCACGGTCCCTCCTCAATCCTCCTCAATCCTCATATACACCTCCCCACCCCATCCACGCCCTCGCCCCTCCCCCTCAGTCTCCCTCCTCCCTCGCAGCCACCGCCGCCTCCCCTCCCTCCTTCACCTCCCTTCTCATCTCTGCCTACCCCCACCCGTGCCCTCCCTTGCTGCGCCCCTCCTCCTTCACTGCTGCAGCTGCCTGCCTCCTCCCTCGTCGTTGCAGCCGCCGCCTCCCTCCTCCATCGCCGCCGCAGTAGCCTCACAGCCTTCCCTCCCTAGCTTCCCTCATCAACCGTAGCGAGTGAAGACTGCACAGAGACACAGAGTGACAGAGGTTAGTGAATTGTGAGACCAATGTTCATTGTAAATTTGTAATGTAGGTGTTTGTATATGTAGGTTTGGGGTTTATACTTATGCCTGCAAACAAGGGAACCTGGGAGCAAAGTTTTTACCTATAATATTATAAATGTAAAATAGTTTTTATTTTGACAACAAGATAGGAAATGGTTGATACTTGTGCCTAAAACAATCTGCTAGATATCCTGATAGTACTGAAACTACTGAAACCATTTCATGTGAAGTATCTTAAAAGATGTATTGGCATGTAAGTATAAATGTATTGACGTCGTATTATTACTGAAATGAGAAATGGCAGTGATACTCTGCATCACGTCAATAGAAATTTGTAGGAATGCAATCACACGATGAAACCGTCAGTACGCGATTAAACCCATATGACCCACTAGTCTCAGGGAATCGACCATGGGATCCATTTCAGTGTGAAATATAATTTTTTCTTAGTGATTTAATGATTTTTAACAAACTGACATGATAGGAGGTTTTAAAACATATTACATAGATACACGTGAACGAAAACAAAACATCATGATACAAGATTTACTTGCATGTACAAGACACTATAACTTTTGGTTGGAGTGCACGTGGTCTATTGTGCAAAGAGTTCTTGGAGTCATATGTACATATCCATCTGATTTGCATTGCATTCCTGGGCTCAATTGGAAAATTGTCTTTGAACTTTGAACGCCTATTAGCACTTTGGTTATAGATTTACAAGGTAACACATATCTTGCAGTAGGCTGCCCTCCTACGGATTACATAAGCACAACCCACCTTTTCTTGCCTTAGAAGAGTGACTGGACAAGCATTGGTGTCATGGTGTGTGCCTATTGAAAGATTTCAATATCTCAATAAAAATAGGGTATGAGGATTTGGCCTAATTTTGAGGAGTGATGACACCAATTATGTCTGAAAGTTTTACTTGACTAGTTAGTTTTGAGGTGCTCTCAATCAAGGCGCAAACTTGCAACTCAAGCTATGCTGACACTACTATAGAAAATGTCTTCACATACGGTTCAAAAACATCATCACAGACAGTTTCGTGAGCCGTCTGAGTTTATGGGTCGGTAATGACACGAGGTCATCACAGAAGGTTTTTGAACCGTCTATGATTCAGACTATCACAGACGGTTTGTAGCTGAAACCGTCTGTGAGAGCTGATGTATCACAGACGGTTTGTAGATGAAACCGTCTGTGAGAGTCGATGTATCACAGACGGTGTGTCCTAAGGAACCGTCAGTGATATTCTTTTGTATTTCTAAATCTATTTCTGTTTATTGGATAGCCTCAGAAAATGCTAGCCATGCCCTCTGAAATAAGCTGAAACACAACAAGTACATGTATACATCCAATTCACATTCATTTCAGAAACAAGCACATCCAATTCACAAATCAATTAACTAAAATTGATCATTCATGTACATTTACACGCATGTACCATGAAGTTCAATTTTATCCCAATCAAGTTCAATCTACATTGTGGAAGTTTCCATCTGGATTTATGACCTCACAGTTCAAGAATGACGTAAACTGTCTTCGAATGTTTATGAGCTGGCCCTGTTCCAACGTAGTTGTATCGATGCTTGCAACCTGTCGCTAGGAAGATTAAATTCGTGCAAATATAAACTGATAAGTATGAAATAATTATGATAAGATTGACAAACCTGAGGATCATTGGTCATCGCGGAACCAACGAGTAGTTCCATGTTGTAGCAAACATAGTATCCACAGATGTTACAGGCCGACGGCTACTGGTGGCACTGCAAAAATAGGATTAGGTAGTTCAAGAGGTATTACTATGAAGTGTTATATAGGATTAATGTGTACTAGCGAATACCGAGAAATTTAGACCATGTTGCATGATCCTTCCCTTGTATTTCCCTCCTTTAGCAAAGTACACGACGAACGACCTACGTGATTCCAAGAAGTTAGCCTTAGCCATTGCAAATGAAGGAAATACTACAATAGAGTTATTCATGGAGAAAATGTGTTTACCCGTCAATTAATTATCGGACAATTGTGAAGTCATGTGCTACCCTCTTTAGGAAATATAGGTATATTACCTTGTTCCGTTTTGGTATAATTACAATTAGAATCCAGTGGAACCTACACAGGTATATCGCCATGGTCAATAGACCTAAGTTCATGTTGTTTATAAAGTACAAATCAACAAGTATAGCCACTAGTGCAACACTTACTCCTGGTTGTAGGGTAAAAGTATGAATTCCTTGTCGCGGTGAGCCAGCAATGACTCCATCACGTAATCCTCGATGAATTTTGCATTATCCTTGATGGTTTGAAAGGAGACCAAGTGTGGGTCGAGGAAACCTATCGGTGAATTCCTTAATTCGGCTTCAAAAATCATGTATATATACACACACACACACAAAAGCAACTAGTTATATATATATAACATTTATCGGTATTACATGAACGTTGACTGTGATTGTACACACGTACGTGTCCAGCATCGCATGAACGAGGCGTCGAGGGCATCGATGTTGAAAAGAAAGAACAAGTCCTCGAAGGTCACCGTGAAGACACAGTCTTGAACCACATGGTTAATATTAGCCTTCTTGAACTTGATGTTGACACCCGAGCATCGTTGTCCATCCGTCTTGTTGGCATGTTCCATGTACCATATATGTAATCTCGTGCAAGCGAATCCTAGGGTAGGGTCGCGCTCTACCGTCTCGACCAACAGCTCACTTAGCACGAATTTTCAGGCCAACGGCAAGACGGGGATATGAAAACAGGAGTTGACCATCTTCAATTGGCCCTTGTTGCCTCACTTTTTAGAGGTCGACTTTAAGAGAGTCAACCAAGTACAAGGTGTAGATGCATCTGATACACTGGGCTCTTGCCACTTCGGTGCTGGTAGCTCCGGTGCGGGTAGCTCTCGTGGACTTGACACCGCTGCAGGACATTCTGGTGAAGTTGACACCAGAGCAGGCGGATGACCCTCTTGGGCCACTGGATGAATGTTCCAATGGCTTGCCCTAGAGTTATGACCTCATTGTTTGGGGGGAATCTGCAGCGGGACGACCGCGCAATTGGCATGAACACCGTCCACATTCACTTTTGTGAAACCCGACGCTAGATTTACACAGTGCACCAAAGCTCCAACGTCGGATGGATATGCCTGGCCCCAAGCAGCATCTAGGGCAACAGAGGCATATGTCACTTGAAGCTTGCACTTCATAGTCACCTACATAATGATACAAAATTAGCTACTCCAAAAGTATTTTCAATGGATCGAGCATTTTAGAGATAATAATTATTATCAGAATGTCATCGACAGGAAATCTGTCGCCGCCTTTTGGGGTAGGGTTCGACGCGCAGTACTCAGAAGTTTGGGGGGGGGGCTGGCTAGCGCAGTAGGGGCAAGGGCTTGTAACTGATTTTCTCTAAGCCTTTCCTCAAGGCTCTCCATCTACCATCGCGTCTCATCACTGACGCAATCATTGATCTCATTTCTGACGCAATCACTGATGTCATGTCTAAGGGATTCAGTGATCTCATCTCTGAGGGATTCATGAATCTCCTCTTGTAGCCGTGTATCGCGCTCGGTTTTGGCTCTCTTCCTACTCTGGTACGCTTCAGAGTCCTCTGGAACTTTATGTTTCCATGGAATATAAAGACCAAGACCTCTTGTGTGACCCGGGTGCTCATTGTTTTCCAGGGCCGCGGAGAGTATATCTCTCTCCCTGATTGCCTGGAATGAGCCTTGGGAATATTATGCACTCAGCACTACCTACAATAGCCCGACACGTCATTTCACTTCCTATGAAGTTACAGAGTAATTACAAACTAGGTAGTTCGGTATCTTACCAGGCGATGGAACACTTCCTCGTCTACGGGGTTTGGAAAAGAGATGGCCCCAGAAGACAGGGTAGATGACCTCGCTCTTAGCCAGTTTTGGGCGCGCTCACCAGGGATCCCGACAAATGGCGGGGAGGTATTCGAACGGTTTATCTGCTGGTCCTGATTCCTCCATTGCGGGATTTTGCTCGTATACCCAGCAGTGCTGAATCTGAGGGGGTGCGTGTTTTTTGCCTAGAGGGCCTTGTGTGCACACTTTCACTCCTAAAATATTTGTCATCTTCTTCGCCACAAATTCTTGGCAGTACTCTTCCAAAAACGGATACTTGTGGAAGGGCGTCAGATCCTTCTCCACATATTTCTTGACAAGCGTGCTCTCGAAGTTCTTCCACGCTTTGCACGCCTATAGCAACGCATTTCATCGCGCGTAGTCCTGGTGCTGTTCCGGGATCTCGAACGATCAAAAATATCCGTCAGTAGCTCACCTTTCTGAGCTTTGGTCAACTCCTTTCGCGAATCGTAGGTGATGTTGACCAGTTCCTGTGCAACTATTTTGACCGTTCTGCTTCTGTTATTCCTCTTATTCTACTTCTGTTGGACCGAAAAGACGACTAGAGGGGGGGTGAATAGGAGCACGCTTATTTTTTCACAAATAATGGATTCAACACAAATTTCACTCTAGTAGCTATGGAAGCTATGAAGATCAGTATATTAGTACAGCGGAAGACTAATATTGAATCCAATAAAAACCCCTAAACAATACTACAAAAGATCAAACACAAGATAACAAATCTCAGTGCACTTCTGGTCGAACCACTCGCTCAAGGGCGCTGGATCGATTCTCGGCCCGACCGGTGATGTCGGGCTTGGCCGACCGCTGGCCTCCGCAATGCATCAATAGCCCGATGACGAAGTTGCAAATAGACGAAACTTTTAATCTACAACTCCAAACTTGATGAAACTTGGAACACACCTTCTCTATGATATCAGGAAGCTATTACAATCGAAGATTGTGATAATTCTTGGAGGAATAAAGATCTTTTTCCGCTTGATTGAAGAAGGGTTCAAAACCGGGTCAAAACGAAAACTTGATCCAAGATCTTGCTCGTGGGTGATTGATGATCAAGATGATCCTAGATAGGTTCCCACACGTCACAGCAAGCTAGATCACGTGAAGAATTCAATCAAAAACTCGCTGATCAAAGAAAGACTCAAAATCATCAAATATAGAGAAAGAACGCAAAGAGATAAAATATTGATCAAACTTTCCTTTGATTGATTGATATGATCTGGGCTTACAACCTCTCCATCAATGGAGGATAATGCTCAATCTAAAAGCACAAAAATCACATCAAACTATCAAGAACCCTAGCCTCCACAATAGCTCTCCCTAAGAAAATTAGGGTTTACAAAAATAGCAAAAGAGACGAAGAGGAGGTGTAGCCACCTCCCTCTCCTATTTATATTGGAGGCTTAGACCTTCTAGAAATTTGACTCAATTGGGCTCCCGTTAAGACCCAAAACAAACAGGACACTTACGCACGCATTTTAATGCGCCGTCTTTAACACCTCTTGACCTAACTAGCTACACCTTGCGCCTCGGATTATCCAATAGGTCACCCTTGTCCATATTGCACCACACTTGAGTACATTGACCTCACCCGGCATCGTCGATCATTCTGGACCTCAGCTCTCCAAGCCTAGTACCGATCATCCTCGCCGTTGACCGTCGTTGACCACCAAGCAACCTGCATAACAATAGACAAGTAAACCGAATTTGGAAACAAGTTCTTCACAACTTGACCCATGTTAGTCAAAACATGCATCATGCAACATATATGCCCAGAAACTCATGACTCTAACCTAACAACTGAACAACGTCGTCACGACGGGTAACGATCAAAGTGAAAACCGGTTAGACCAGCCCTATCGGTCAAACCGCCCCTAGGGCCGGTCTGACCGCCCACCCTGGCCGGTCTGACCGCCAGCTATTGGCCGGTCAGACCGCCATTAATGACTTAGCCGATTTTCAACATCTGAAAACCGAAACCTACTGGAAATTTCAAACCAATAGACCTTTTGACTGGAGACTCCAAAAATTATGAGACCAAGTGCAATAGAATCTCCTCTCTTACCTACACCCTCTATTTTTGGCCCAGCTCAAACCCTCACTTTCTAAAATTGTCGGTCCGATCGCCATCAGACCGGCCGCATCACGCCGCCGGCCGATCGGCCGAGGCCTAATAAGATCAGAATCGTGCCGAAACACACGAAACAACAAACCGTTAACGCCATTGCCAATTGTCACATCATCCTAAGATTTAGAGTATATCCTCATGATATCCACAATCTCCCCCTTGATGAATACATTGGCAATAATCCAGAAAATGTAATTTGGAGGTTTGAAAAGTAAAATACTTTCGTTTTCGCACAAAGGCACAACTTGATCCATAAGCAAGAGAAAGAAATGGAAATGACCAAGCTGGCATCAGAATAACATAGACAAGTGAGATAAGGCAAAAGAAAGCATAAAAACTTTAAATTCCAGAAAATAAAAAAATCTCACTTAAGGTCCATATGAAAGAACAATTGTTCAATTGACCTATGATCATTGTGAGGATAAATAAATACAATTCAAGTTCAGAAAAGTCAATAAGACAAATAAGAATGCAATTCAAAACCCCCTTACTATGATCCTGAGATTTCAGAAAATTTCAAATTCTCCTATTTCTGCCCCTTTTTATCATTTTTTATATATTCTCCCCCTTTGTACAATAATGATATATCTTTTCCCCCAACATTGAAATATCTTCTTCCCATTTGACAATAGAGTCATCAAGGAATCACGCCTTCCTCTCATCCAGAGATAAGAAATGCGAATGAAGAAAGAAACATAAGAAGCAGTATGCATGAAGTGGAATGCAGTAGCTTTATTTTTTTTGTATTTTTCAATTTTTTATTACAAGAAGCTTTGGAGATTACCCAAAAGAACAAGCTAGCATCTCTAATATTGCACAAACATCATATGAAGCCTAACAACGCTAGCAAGATCATGATAAAACATATATATCAAAGCTAAGCACGAAGGCTCAAAAGTAAAGCAATATATTTGATCAATTTAAGTAAAGCTTCAAATTCAGCAAGTTCATCAACAGGAATCCTAAAGTGAAATTGGTCATGTCATAATGTCAAAGTGAGATAAAAATCTAACAAAGACCACATTAAGAGTCAATCAGGAACTGTATAGAATCATTTTGCTCAAATTTCTCAGAAGCCCATTTTTTCAACAGTTTTCTCATTTGTACTGAATATTGAAGTTGACTAATGATCTAACTTAGTGACAAGATCCTAGACTAGGTGTCATCCACAAACTCATCCTAAGCTTCGAACAGAAGTTGATTAAATGTATATCTTAGTGAAGAAGATCCTGGACTAGGAGCCATCCACAAACTCTTCCTAAGCTTCTACCAGGGCGACAAATCTTGAGGTTTATGTCATTTCTGACTAGCAGTCCCCATGAGATCGTCTGGATCATCAAACTATCTCCAAGTTCATGTCTTTGACAAGCAGTCTCGTAAGAGTAGTTTGGCACAATTTAAGCATAAGACAAACTTGATTTTTCATGTTTCATTAGAGCAGTTTTAGAATCTCAAGAACACAAGAAGCTCAAGTAATGACCAATTTTAGATTCAAGAGCTAACAAAGCAATTCTGACAGGGCCAATATCACAAGAGGAACACTAATTGCGCAACTAGCTAAAATATCCACAAATTGTAATTTTTAGTTCGAGTTGCTTTAGAGTTCTAGCTCATACAACAAAGACTTATCTGTATATGTGAAAATATGATAATTCTAGCAAGTCAAAGAACTAGACATGGCATTGAGCAAGAATTAAAATACTAAAGCTCCAAAGGGTAATAGGCAAAGCTTCATCAATTATAAAATATAAGCAGAAAAACTTATATTACAATGCATTTTTTTGGATACCACTTGTTGGATTTTTCATACTACTTGTTAGATTTTTCATATGAATACAATATGATACAATGAGATGCAATAAAAGCCTAAAAAACCTAAAAATTTCAAAAAGATCAATAAGTTTAGAAAAGAACAATAAAAGATCAAAGAAACAAGGTAAGATCAGAAAAGATCGAACCCCCCCTCAAACCAACCCATAGGGATAAATTACCCTTTACTCACTTCTCAATGTGGCAAACCTAGTTGGGTCTAAAGGCTTGGTGAGAATATCAGCCAGTTGAGCCCCGGACTCCACAAAGTGCAGCATAATATCACCTTTCTCGACATGGTCTCTAAGAAAGTGATAGCGAATATCTATGTGCTTGGTCCTAGAGTGTTGCACAGGGTTCTTAGCAATATTAATGGTAGAAGTGTTATCACAGAAAAGAGGAACACTAGCAAAATTTAACCCATAATCCTTAAGAGTGGTTACCATCAACAAAATCTGACTACAGCAACTAGCAGCAGCCACATATTCAGCTTCAGCAGTGGATTATGCAACAGAAGACTGCTTCCTAGAAGACTAAGATACAAGAGAAGTGTCTAGGAAGTGACAAGTGCCTGAGGTACTCTTCCTATCTAGCCGACAGCCCGCAAAATCAGAATCAGAAAACCCCCGAATGGACAAAGATGACGAGCAGGAATACCAAATGCCATACAGAAGGGTAGAGTGTAAATACCTGAATGTGCGCTTAACGGCTTGGCGATGGGAAGTTCTCGGAGATGTTTGAAACCTCGCACAGAGGCAGACCGTGAAGTGGATGTCCGGTCTCGAGGCCATCTGGTACAGAAGGGAACCGATCATGCTGCGCTACTCGCGTTGATCCACAGCTTCTCCTTCCTCATATGGATCCACAACAGTCGAAGTTGCCATGGGAGTGGAGATTGGCTTGCAGTCACCCATGTCGAAACGTTTGAGCAAGTCCTTAGTGTACTTCGTCTGATGGATGGAGATTCCTTCCATGCATTGCTTGATTTGAAGCCCCAAAAAGTAATTGAACTCTCCCATCATACTTATCTCAAATTACCTGAACATAGTCTCAGAAAAGTGGGAAACAAGAGCTTTAGAAGAACCACCGAAGATAATATCATCAACGTAAATTTGAGCAAGCAGAAAATCATTACCACGCCTAAGAATGAAGAAAGTCTTGTCTATCTTACCCATCTCAAAATCATTCTTAAGTAAAAAGGTCTTAAGTCTATCATACCAGGCTCTAGATGCTTGTTTAAGACCATATAAGGCTTTGGATAGCTTGAATACATGGTGTGGGTACTTGGGATTCTCAAAGACTAGGGGTTGCTTAACATAAACTTCCTTCACTATGAAACCATTTAAGAAGGCACTTTTAACATCCATGTGATATAATCTAAAGCTCTTTGATGCAGCAAATGCAAGCAGAATGCTAATGGCTTCTAGTTTAGCAACATGAGCAAAAGTCTCATCAAAATCCAACCCCTCAACTTGGCTAAAACCATGAGCTACCAACCTAACCTTTTTCTAATAACACCGCCACGACAGGCGACGATCAATGTGAAAACCGGTCAGACCGCCCACCCTGGCCGGCCGGTCAGACCGCCAGTAATGACTTAGCCGATTTTCAACCTCTGAAAACCAAAACCTACTGGAAATTTCAAACCAATAGAACTTTTAACTGGAGACTCCAAAAATTACGAGACCAAGTGCAATAGAATCTCCTCTCTTGCCTACACCCTCTATTTTTGGCCCAACTCAAACCCTCACTTTTGAAATTACGGCCGATCGCCACTGTGGCCGGCCGATCGCCGCATGGATCGGTCTGACCGCCGCGGCCGGCCGACCGGCTGAGGCCTCGACAAGATCAGAATCGTGCTAAAACACGCGAAACGACAAACCGTTAACGCCATTGCCAATTGTCACATCATCCTAAGATCTGGAGTATATCCCCATGATATCCACAACTTCATTTGGATATTCCAGGGGACGACGCATCAGACACATGAGACGGCGATGACGAAGAATGAGTGGAAGATATCTTCACTAGAAATAGAAGTTTTGACACACATGAACATATTATCATAAAGATTCGATCTCTATGTGTATGGGTATACAAACCAATCAAAGTAAAATGATCACCAAAACAACGCTCCAGTCAGTCAACAAAACTTGATCTACTGACAGTATAAATATCACAGTTTAATAAGTTCAGCAATAAGCCCAATTGACTGACAGAATAACATGTATTGTGAATTGCCAACGATCACAGAACCTGGAGTTTCAACCAATTAACCAACCGAAAGTAACAGACTAAATGCTAAAGATTAATCAATATTAGTAAACATTTCAATTAGAGCTCAAGTTCAAACCCGATTATCAAAAAAATTTCAGTACAAGACTATCATCATCATAGTCATCATCATAGAGCATTCTTCTCAAGTACATTGCAATATATTCCAGTAGCAGCATCACAATAAATACCATATGAATCACTGACTAGAACAAATACAAATTTATAAAACAAGTACAATACCTTATACTACTCAGTGTTTGAACCAGATACCAGCGCAATTACCATGAATCCATGAGGACCATGACATTATGGGAGATTATTGGTAGAAACAATGAGGAAAAGGGGTTTCGGGGTCGGCAATTCGGCATCGGTTACCTTTGGGTGTCAAGGAGAAGGACGAGTAGCGAGCAGTACTGGAGCAGCAGGGCGACGTCGAAGGGGAGGCGCGTCGGGCTTGGGGGAGGAGGAGGCGACGTGTGCTCGGGGAAGGGGAGGAGGCGGGCTCGGGGGAGGAGGGGCGTCTGGTTCGGGGAGACGGCGACTCATGCTCGGGGAGGAGGCGCGCCGTGCTGGAGGAGGAGGCGGCACCGAGGACGGCGGGGACATGCTCAGGGGAGGAGGCGGCGTCGAGGATGTCGGCGACGGGCTCGGGGGAGGAGGGAGAGTTGAGAAACTTAATCATTTGAGTGGGGGCGAGCACGGGCAAACCCTAGAGTCCGAATATAAATAGGGTTAGACATCCCAGACGGTTTTAAAGTAGAACTATCTGTGATAAATAATATCACAGACGGTTCCAATAAATAACCATCTGTGATAAATTGTGTATCGCAGATGGTTTGTAGATGAGATCGTCTGTGATATCTTATGTATCGCAGATAGCTTATCCTAAGGAACTGTCTGTGATAGCTTATGTACCACAAATGGGCTGTAGATGAAACAGTGTGTAATAGATTATTACAGACAATTTGTAGATGAAATCGTTTGTGATATTCTTTTGTATTGGTAAATCTAGTTCTGTTTATTGTCCATGCTCTTTGAAACAAGCAGAAACACAACAAGTATATGTATACATACAATTCACATTCATTTAAAAAACAAGCACATCTATTTCACAGTACAAATCAATTAACTCAAATGAACTAAAATTAACCATTCAGAACATATACACACATGTACCATTAAGTTCAATTTTATCCCAATGAAGTTCAATCTATATTGTGGAACACTCCCCATATGACATATTCTCGACCCTTATGCAATACACATATTTTCAATCTTTAAAAATTAGCCCTTCATAATGATTGACGCATATGTAGCTAGTTTCGTCACGTTGTTCTTCATGATGATCGACGCGTATGTAGCCGTTTTCGAAAGGAGACAACTCGTCAAATTGATCGTATTCTTCCTCGTCCACTATATTCTCAACTCCAACAATCCTCCTTTTTACATGAAGAACTATGTGGCGCATCTTATTTACCAGGTCAGGTACATAGAAGACTTAAATAACTAGGTTAGCGAGTACGAATGGTTCGTCTTTGTATCCGACACGTTTGAGGTCCATGGTAGTGACACCGTACTTGTCGACCTTCACCTATGGGAGATGGACCCAACGACGCCGAAATAGGGGAATCTTGAAAAGCACGCAGTTAAGCTCCCAAATCTCTTCTATGAGCCCATAGTAGGAGCTCCTCGGCCATCTATACTGAACGCATCTATGGAGACACCAACTGTTCTGATTAGTGCTAATTATATCTTGAGCCTGCGTATAGAATGTGTACCCATTTGTATCGTATCCTTGCCATATCACAACTATAAATGTTGGCTCTTTTACCAACTATGTCAGCATATCACTTGACGATCTCCTAGCGAGTCACTCCTTCAACCATTGGTTGAACCGACTGTTGTGTTGTCTCATGATCCAAACATCCGACCACTCTAGATTCTGTTGCCGAAGCACATCCTTGTGCTGGTCGATATACGGGGACACTTCGGTCATGTGTTGCAAGACCGTGAAATGGGCTTGAGAATATGCATCCATATCTAGAGTGATTGCTTTCCTTCTGATGGTCTCGATACCCTCAAACCCCCCTCATGGCGAGATCGAGACACACATATCGGTTCGACCTAAGCCATGTAATCGATGCAGAACTCAATGACCTCTTCGGTTGCATAACCTTCGACGATGCTGCCCTTCGGCCGAGATAGATTCCGTACATAGGACTTGAGAGTTCCCATGAACCTCTCGAACGGGTACATAATACGTAGGAACACGGGCCCACACATCTTTATCTCCCTCACAATGTTAACAACGAGATGGACCATGATATCGAAAAATGACGAAGCAAAATACATCTCAAGATCACATAGAGTCATTACCACCTCGTCCTACAGAGCATCTAGTCCTTCGGGATCGATGACGTTCTAAGTAATTATGTTGAAGAAATAACACAGCCTCATGATTGTCTCTCGGACCTTGATCGGTAAAATACTTCAAATTGCAACAGGGAGCATCTGTGTCATCAGCACATGGCAATCATGAGACTACATGCCAATTAACTTTAAATCTTTCATCGAAACAAGTTTCTTCATATTGGCAGAGTAGCCGAACGGAACTTTTACACCATGCAAGAACTGGCACAGTTTAGTTCTCTAGGCCTTAGACAGAGTGTAACAAGTAGGGGGAAGATACTTTCGTCCTTTATCGGTCTTTGTCGGTGCTAACTCTGGTCTGATATCCATATCAACCAAGTCAAGCGTGCATTGACACCATCCTTTGTTTTGTCACGAATGTTCAGTAAGAGACCAATCAAGTTGTCACATAAATTCTTCTCTACGTGCATGACATGGATGCAATGATGAACTTCTAGGTGCTCTCAATAAGGTAAGTCATAAAATATTGATCTCTTGTTCCAGATGTTCTTCTCACGGGTCCTCGATTTACGTCCCTTTTCGAGCACAACATCTAAAGCCTTAACCATATCATAGACCTTTTTCCGCTTAAATGCCTTGGAGCTGAACTATCCTCCTTCTCTCTGTCGAATTGTTTCTTCATCCTGCGGTATGGGTGAGCCCTCCGAAGGAACCAACGGTGACACATATACACGGTTTTGTGCGAGTACTTCAAGCACACACTTTCGGTATCATCTAAGAAGTAGCATAGGCTTTGGCCTCTTTTGTACTCTGGCCCGACATGTTATTAAGGGCCAGATAATCATTTATGATACAGAACAACAAGGAGCGTACGTAGAGTGAAGTTCTGTCGTTTGTATCTCATACCTGTACCCCTTCAATCCACGGTATTTTTAGATCTTCCATCAATGGTGCTGGGTACACATCAATATCATTCCCAGGTTGCTTCCACCCTTGGATAAGTATCGACAGCAAAATATACTCCTACTTCATACACAACTAAGGAGGAAGGTTGTAGATACAAAGAGTCACGGGCCAAGTGCTATGTCGGCTACTCTTATTATCGAAAGGATTCATTCCATCTTTACTCAATCCAATCCTTATATTCCTCGGTTCCACACCGAAGTCTACAAACCTCCTATCGATGTTTCTCCACTAGGCGGAATCAGCAGAGTGTCCTAGCTTTCTGTCATTCTTACGCTCCTCCAAGTGCCAATGCAGCAGTTTTGCATCCTTTGTTTTGCAAAAAACCGCTTCAAACCGAGAATTACAGGAAGATACCACACCACCTTAGCAGCAGGTCCTTTCTTCACCTCGATTCCCTCGCCGTCATCTAATTGATTCTTACGCTTGTACCGGGATGCGTTGCACACTGGACATACATGCATGTTTGCATACTCGTTACGGTAGAAGACACATTTGTTCGGGAATGCATGTATTCTTTCTACTTCTATTTTCAATGGACAAAGAAACTTCTTGGCTTTGTAGGTGGTTTTGGGCAACTTGTTTTTCCTCCAGAAGCATGTCCGCTAAGAGACCTAACAGTGCTGTGAAACTCTTGTCAGACCAACCGTTGCTTGCTGTCAATTTCAGCAGTTCAAGCACGGATGACAACCTTGAATATTCTGGCTTGCAACCCGGGAACAAATGTTTCTCCAATCCTCCATCAAGCCCCGGAATTTAACATACTCCCTCTCATCACAGTTCCCTTCTACATCATGAAACATCTGATCTAGATTGTCATCGTGTAGTCTATCCAAATCGGAACCACAATGGACATCATCCGATGGCATATCATTGACTTCGTCGGCGATGTCGTTATTACTACCTTCACCGTGACTAGTCCAATGTGTATAAGCCCTTTTGAAACCCATTCAAATCAAGTGTGCTTCGATATGCGCTTGGTTCTTAAACATCTTCAGATTCTCGTAGTCAATGCATGGACAATATATATATTCCACCCCTTATTCAACATATCCTCCTCGGCAGCTTTTGTAAAAGCAGACACGCCATCATTGTATTCTTCACTCACACGGTTGCCAGCATACATGCAGCTTCGGTCCATCTACGCGACGCATATAACAATTTGGTGTTAAATATTGAATTAATTAATTAGTATAATATAGATGCAACTTTTGATATGTCATTTGAAAAAACAACAATGCACATTAGGGTCAGGTTGTTCATCACAAACACATTATAGATAGCCCATGCTCAATTTCGGATAGCAAGAAGCCAACATTTGTAAAACAACACCAAAAGCTAGATCTAAACTATCTTCAATTCTCTCTTTATCGATCTAAAATATCTTTAATTCTCTCTTTACCAAGCTAGATCTAGAATATAATGCAAGGAATAAATTATTAACCATCGATAGTCAAGAACAAATTACCAAGCTAGATCTACAATCTCTCTTCCTAAATTCACGGTCTCCTTTCACCAAATCGCCTCAAAGCCCTACCTCCAGCAGCAACTGCGAGAACAGAGTTGAAATTTAAGATAGATCGATCTGTGAGGGTCGGGTCTGCAATAAATGAGATTACCACCGATGGTTTTGTAATACAAACCGTCTGTGATGAGTACAAAAAGTTACAGACAGTTCATGTTGAAAACCGTATGTGATACTTCGCAGACAGTTTTCAACACCAATCGTTTGTGATATTACCTCTTCACAGATGGTTTTTAGCACAGCCAGTAACACAAATGGTCACTAAACCAAAACTGTTTGTGATTGTATTTAATACAAACAGTTTTGATAAACCGTCTGTGATGAGTCGTTCATTATTAGCCTTTTTTGTAGTAGTGTGAGTTGCTAAGCCTAACGTGAGCTAGGCCCGCTAGACCACCTGAGCTCAGCTGACTAACTTGTGCAAATAATCAATTACAAAGCAACTGACCTGACTACTTAGAAGCTATTTGTAGCACTGTTGCTTAGCTCATTAGTTCGTTCTTTTGTCTTTGCACTAGATAAATATGACACTGCTGTTGAGAAGCTATTTGTAGCATTTCCCACAAATCTACACGACCGTTGTCCGAGCAGGAGGAGGAGGAGAGGACGTCATGACGAATTACCTTCTAGCTGTGCTCGAAGGGTCCGCTCGATCGTAGCTGCTAAACCAACCACTCGAGTCGATCTATTCGTGGCAACACCTATGCGACCTTTTGCTGGCCAATTTTTGAGGCACCTATCATCACCCTGGAAAGGACGACGACCTACACAAGATGAGACAGAATGACCAGGAGACCTTACGCCAATTCATCAGGCATTTCAGCCAGGTTCGTAATTTGATTCCAGAGGTTCCTGACTCATCTATTATCAGAGCCTTTAAGTAGGGAATCTATAGCAGAATGATTACAGAGGACTCTATTATCAGAGCCTTTAAGCAAGGAATCTATAGCAGAATGATTACAGAGGACATCTTTTTGAATCCCCCAGCAAATGCTGCAGAGCTCTTCGAGATGGCTGATCGATATATGACTACTGCTGAAGCAGTCGAGTGGAACAAAACCATCGATCGGGGTGACAAAAATCCTCAAAAAGCAGGCGAAAGTAGCAAAAAGAGGATAAGAAGGACAAAAAAAATCCAAGAATAAGTCTAAAGACCAAAAGCCTCAAGCCAATAGTTCCAAGAAAGTCTTGGCCGTAAGCGATAAGGAGCCACGAAGTTCCTAGCCGTACTCCAACCGGGGCAAAGGTAAGCGCCCCGAGCGGAAGAACGACAAGCCTAGGTGGTGCCCTTTCCATAAAAAGGAAGGACATGACCTTCGCAACTACTGGATTTTCCAACAAAAACTTGACAACTACTAGACCGGCAAAGGACCACTCCCTACACTTGAGGAGCTAGGGCAAACGAGTGGTCGTAAGCAGTCGGACGACGATGATGAGATGTCGTTCCAAGATCCGAAGCATACCATCGACCACTTCTTTGGGGGATCTTCGGCATGCGAATCAAAGCGACAGTTCAAGGCCATCGCACGAGAGGTAAACTCTATTGAACCTCCCCTTGTCATTAAATCCCCGAAGTGGTCGGAAGTTCTCATCACTTTCGAGAAGGCGGACTATCTGATTCCTTCCACTTGACCAGGTCGATATTCGATCGTAGTCGAGCCCACCATCAACAACTGTCGAGTGAATCCCGTGTTAGTTGATGGTGGCCGTTCGTTAAATATTTTATTTACAAGTACCTGGGATGAGATGCAAGTACCTCAGACCAGAATAAAACATGTACGATACTCATTCCATGGGATCGTACCGGGGTCTTCGGCCAAACCCATTAGCCAAGTTTCTCTTACTGTCACGTTTGGTTCTCCAAGCAATTTCAGGACAGAGAAAATCTCCTTTGATGTGGTCGATTTCGATACGGCTTATAATGCAATACTCAGACGACCAACTTTGGCATGATTCTTAAGGGCTGCTCATTATTTATATCAATATCTTAAGATGCCATGTGTAACACCCTCACTATAAGGAAGTCAAGATGTCACCTATATCCACTACTTTTCAATTGAATAACATCAAAACGCATGATAAGATGAAGCAAGTATTAAGATGATAAGGAAACAAGTATTTATCATCCAGTTTTAATCAACGAAATGGAAGAAAACAATTCAGAAAGATAAGGTAAACAAGGCCATGATGGCTTATTACAACGCAACACAAGTCATAATTAATGACAATAAAAGTCCTCAAATTGTTTGATAAATGATAGTGAGTGCATCGTGATGAACTACCCTCCACAAGATCATTCTTCCTTGTCATTTACCTAAATAAGACAATAAAGCAAGAATGAGCCAAAGACTCAGCAAGCAACTGTATGTAACAACCAAACATACTATGAACGATATATCACAATCATAATTGGAACATTTACTGAAAACTGAATTATGAATGGATGAAGTGGAATGGTGCATTGAAGGAAATGGACATATTGCAGCATATACCGGTATAGCGAGTGAATCACCCGTCGGTGTTCACTTAAAGTAATCGTATGAAGAACGTTTCATACGATCGTCCAACGTGGCCCACATTGGAATGGTGGACTCACGTAACGTGGCCCACATTGGAATGGTGGACTCACGTACCCATCTTGGAATTGATGGGATTTCAAGTGCCCATACTGGAATTGATGGGTCTTACCAAAATAATGTATGCATGTCATGATGTGATCCCATGTCAATATTGAATTGTACTCATAAATGAAAAGAACACATGGCATTCATCTACAAATACGAACAAATGTAATCATGCATTCACACATCATACATGGCATCAATCATAGAATACAAATTACTTGCCTGCCGCGCTGCAACGGGTTAGGAGGTAATTGGGATACCCCTCCACTCACCGCTTCACCGCCTACAATATAACATAATCGAAATAAGGGAAAACGAATATGGCAATGCTACACGAGTCCTCCCTCAATCTCTAATCAAACTAACCAAATAAAAGTTCAATTTGATCAATTTACCTAAACATTTCAATTATCCCTAATCTGGCAGTTTTACTAGAAAATTCACCAATAAAATACCGTAAGTCCAAAAGACCTGAAACCAGTTCTCAAATTTTCTTAACTTAACTGGCTACAAAACTCTAGTTGATGGTAAACTCTAATTCGGCCAATACAGAGGTCTAACCATCCAATGAAAAACATTAACTGCAGTCTGCCTAGAATTCAGAACAGCCCTAAAGAAAAGGCTCTAACTTTTAAACCACTGATCCAAATAAAGTGATTTTTATCAGCCTGGAAATATGGTGAAATTATCGTCATAAACCTAGTTGGGTGGCCGACCTGATTCTGACTCTAACTAGATCAAAACCTAGGTGCAACCGACTATACCCAATATTTCTGACAGACAGACCAGAACATAGTAAAACAGTCATAACTTTTAATCTACTGGGTGAAAATTCGTGATCCAGGTGCCAAAAGAAAGCTAATTAAATAAGGAACAAATCTCTAGAAGGCGAGGACATCCAATTATGCCTCTAAGACACCCAAAACCGAGTTGCAACATTCTGTACAGAACCGATCTACTGACAGAGATTACGCGATACTACCAAAAACATTGAATCGACAACTCTAACGCAATCAAACAGCGATGGGGTCTCTCGTTACCCTTGTAGACCCAAAGAACGATGAAGATCAACTTCCCGAAGGCTTCCCCTCTCCTTCTTTGGCCAGCCCCAACTCCACAAACCCGATTGGAATGCAATCGCCCGGCGGAGGAAGAAACGAAGGTGTACACGTGGGAGACCGGGTGTGCAGCTCCGGGGATCACCAATGGCAGCCACCAATGGAGGGGAGGCGCCTAGGAGGAGGGGAGAAGGAAAGTGGGGCGGCTCAAGGGGAAATCTACAGGGCGGCTCAGGACTCGAATTACCTTCTAACTGTGCTCGAAGGGTCCGCTCGATCGTAGCTGCTAAACCAACCACTCGAGTCGATCTATTCGTGGCAACACCTATGCGACCTTCTGCTGGCCAATTTTTGAGGCACCTATCATCACCCTGGAAAGGAGGACGACCTGCACAGGATGAGACAAAATGACCAGGAGACCTTATGCCAATTCATCAGGCATTTCGGTCAGGTTCGTAACTTGATTCCAGAGGTGTCTGACTCATCTATTATCAGAGCCTTTAAACAGGGAATCTATAGCAGAATGATTACGGAGGACTCTATTATCAGAGCCTTTAAGCAAGGAATCTATAGCAGAATGATTACAGAGGACATCTTTTTGAATCCCCCAGCAAATGCTGCAGAGCTCTTCGAGATGGTTGATCGATATATGACTACTGCTGAAGCAGTCGAGTGGAATAAAACCATCGATCGGGGTGACAAAAATCCTCAAAAATCTGCCGAAAGTAGAAAAAAGAGGATAAGAAGGACAAAAAAAATCCAAGAATAAATCTAAAGACCAAAAGCCTCAAGCCAATAGTTCCAAGAAAGTCTTGGCCGTAGTTTATAAGGAGCCACGGTTCTAGTCAGATCTCACCGGGCAAAGGTAAGCGCCCCGAGCGGAAGAACGACAAGCCTAGGTGGTGCCCATTCCATAAAAAGGAAGGACATGACCTTCGCAACTACCGGATTTTCCAACAAAAGCTTGACGACTACTACACCGGCAAAGGACCACTCCCTACACTTGAGGAGCTAGGGCAAACGAGTGGTCGTAAGCAGTCGGACGACGATGATGAGATGTCGTTCCAAGTTCCGAAGCATACCATCGACCACTTCTTTGGGGGATCTTCGGCATGCGAATCAAAGCGACAGCTCAAGGCCATCGCACGAGGTAAACTCTATTGACCCTCCCTTGTCATTAAATCCCAAGTGGTGGAAGTTCTCATCACTTTGAGAAGGCGACTATCCGATTCCTTCCACTTGACCAGTCGATATTCGATCAGAATGAGCCCACCATCAACAATCGCCGAGTGAATCCCGTGTTAGTTGATGGTGGCGTTCGATAAATATTTTATTTACAAGTACTTAGTACTCATTCCATGGATCGCATCGGTCTTCTACCAAACCCATTAGCCAATTTCTTTTACTCTCTCCGACCTCTTTCTTTCTCCAAACAATTTCCGACGAGTTGTAAATCTCCTTTGAATAAAATTCGATACGACATAATACAACGATACAACCTAACCGGATAAATGAGGTATTACACCATGTCCCAAAGGAGTGATCACAGTACGCTGTGATAAGAAGATGATGCTTACATGCGACCACAAGTCCCTCGAGATGGTTGGCCAGATACCTACTCGAGAAGCAAGCGCAAGTCAGCCTTCAACCAAGCAGTCGAAGCCTAAAGCTGCACCGAAGCCAAATGATGAAGTCATGGAAGTTCCCCTAAATCCAGAGGAACTCTCGAAGACTGTTCGCATCGGGTTACTTCCGACCTCAAATAGGAAGACGCCCTTGTCACTTTCCTCCAAGCTAACGTAGATGTCTTCACGTGGCAAGCATCCGACAAGCCTGGAGTCCCTAAGGAAGTGATCGAGCACAGGCTAGCTCTACGGCCTGACAAGGAACCTGTAAAACAAAAAATTACAGAGATTTACATCTGATCGATGAGAGGCCATCAAATCAGAATTGAACAAGTTACTTAGAGCAGCTTTATAAGAGAAGTCGACAACCCAGAGTGGTTGGGTAACCCTGTAATAGTTAGAAAGTCTAATGGCAAGTGGCTAATGTGTGTAGACTTTACTGATCTCAATAAAGCTTGTCCAAAAAATAATTTTCCTTTACCTCGTGTCGATCAATTAGTTGATTCTACCGCTGGTTGTGAAGTATTAAGTTTTCTAGATGCATAATCTGGTTATCATCAGATTAGTATGTGTTTAGATGATGAAGAAAAGACCATATTTATTACACTATTTGGAATATTGTGCTATGTCAAAATGCTATTTGGTCTCAAAAAATACTGACGCTTCTTTTCAACACTTGATGTAAATGACTTTTTCACCACAACTAGGCCAAAATTTGGAAGCCGATGTTGATGATCTAGTCGTAAAAAACTTCAAGCGACTTAATCATATTTCTGACTTGCAAGAAACATTCGACAACCTCATAAAACACCGTTTGAAACTCAATCCTGAAAAGTGCGTGTTCGGAGTCTCTTCAGAAAAATTGCTTGTATTCCTTGTCTCTGCACGATGCATCAAAGCAAATCTTGAAAAGATAAAGGCCATTGAAACAATGTGCGCCCACCACGAAGAAAGAAGTCCAAAAACTGACAGGGTGCATGGCGACTTTAAGTTGTTTCATCGCACGACGAGGAGAAAAAGGCATTCCTTTCTTGAAACTTGTAAGGAAGCATGGGAGTTTCGAGTGGTCAGAAGAGGCAAACGCAACCTTTGAGGATGTCAAGAGGTATCTTACGAGTTCTCCTATTTTAGTTTCTCCAAAACCAGAAGAGAAGCTCTTAATTTATCAAGCTGCCACGCCACAGGCAGTGAGCGCAGTACTGGTCACAGAACATGAAAATGTTCAACGACCAGTTTACTACGTAAGTGAAGTTTTACACGGGCCTAAGGAGCGCTACCATCAGGTCCAAAAACTTCTATATGCCCTCCTCATGTCTTTGAGGAAACTACGACATTATTTTCAAGTGCACAAGATAATTCTGTCGTCTGAGTTTCCCTTAGGAGTAGTCCTCCAGAACAGGGAAGCAGCAGGACGCATGACAAAATAGTCAGTAGAATTTGGGGAGTCTGACCTCCATTTCGTGTCCCGAACGACCATTACATCCCAGATCTTGACAGACTTTGTCGATGAATGGACAAATCCCGAACCTGTTCAGGATCCCTAGTACAATTCCCACGACTAGCGGGCGATGTACTTAGACGGGTCACTTACATTAAGTGGCTCAGGGGCTAGGGTGGTACTGGAATCTTCTACAAGGGAGGCCTTAAAGTTTGCCATTCAATTCAACTTTCCTACCACTAATAACGTAGCAAAATACGAAGGTTTATTGGCTGGCATACGAGCTGCAAAAGCGCTCAGGATTTGACGACTACTCGTGAGAGGAGACTCTCAACTAGTCGTGAATCAGGTCGAAAAAGAGTACTAGTACTCTAACCCGACCACGTCGCAGTACCTATCAAAAGTTCAAAAGCTTGAAAAGCATGTTCGGTTTCTAGGTACAATTTATCCCTCGAAAGGATAATTTCCTTGCAAACTAGCTTGCTCGTATGACTTCTTCCAGATTACAAGTACCAAAAGGAGTCTTCTTGCAACAGCTCTAGAAGTCGTCTCTTATTGAAACACCAGAGATACCTCCTATTGAGATAGCCTCACTAGAATACGAGGATACCTGGATGAATCCCATCTACGAGTATCTTCAGAAGGGTACAATTCCCGATGATGAACTCGAGACAGATCGCTTATCCCAAAAGGATAAAATGTATACTTTGGTCAAAGGAGTCCTCTATAAACGAGGCACTCAAGGGGTACTTGTGCGATGCATATCGCAGAGAGAAGTATTAAACCTCCTTCACGACATACACAGGGGCATCTGTGGAACTCATACTTCCTACAGAACGCAAGTCAGAAAGGCCTTTCGACAAGGTTTCTACTGGCCAACAACCCTCTATAATGCCAAAGAGCTGGTTAAGAAGTATGTACAATATCAATTTCATAGCAGGCAAATACACCAACTGGCTCAGGCATTACAAACAATCCTTCTATCTTAGCCTTTTGCGACCTAGGGTCTCGATATCCTATGACCGTTCCAAAAAACGCTAGGTGGCTTCGAGTTCCTTTTTGTAGCTATTGATACGTTAACAAAATGGATTGAAGCCAAACCTGTGACTAGGATAACAACGGCAGTAGCAAAAAGGTTCATGATGAGAAGCGTGATTACTCAATTTGGTGTTCGAAGTCACGCAATCACAAATAATGTAAGCAATTGTGTTGGGTACCAAATTGTGTTATGCTTTTGTTGCCCACCCTCAAAGCAATGGGGCAATCGAAAGAGAGAATGACCAAATAATGCAGGGAATCAAAACTCAAGTCTTCGACCAACTTATCAAGCGCTCGAGGGCTTGGGTACAAGAATTACCCTCAATATTATGGGCAGTTCGTACAACTGCTAGTCGGGCTATAGGTGAAACACCTTTTTTCCTAGTTTTCGGTGCGAAACCATGCTTCCCCCACAACTAAAGATTAGGTCGACAAGAGTTGAAACTTTCAATGACTCTATCCAGGAACAACTTCGAGCAGATGATATCAACCTACTCGAAGAGAAGAGAAATCAAGCCTTAATCCGTTCAGCAGTCTACCAACAAGCCCTGCGCAAATACTACGATCGCATGGTCCAACCTCGTAACCTTGCCGTGGGTGACTTGGTATTGAAGTCCTTACACAGTGGTCAAAGTTACACGACCAGGTTCGGTACGATTGGCAATGAAAGATGGCCGGGTACTCTGTAATTCTTAGAATATTGACCAGTTACGCATATTTTATATGTAACCAACCATTCCACAATAAAGTATCTGGTTCTTTCTATCTTTATTGTCTTACTTTGAGTAGTGTTTTGATATTTTTTTTTAAAAAAAACACCTAGCCTTTCTTTACACTGGTCGAAAGGACGGTAACATCACCTAGTCAAAGTCTTTCCTCTCTGAACGTGGTCTTGCCCACTAGAATGAACTTTCTAGTGTCGACTCGTTCCTCACTTTTGCTGCCAACACAAAGCGCTTGGGTTCAACAAACATAGTCGAAATATTTTCAAGTCAACTCTTTCCACCATAGTTTATTTCTTCATTCATTTTGAAAAATACTCTAAGCAGAGTACACTTTTGTAATTTGTTCGACTACTTTTGGTAAACTCGGTTCATTGCAACTGGTCGAAGAAATACACAATACCTAGTCGAAGTCTTTCCTCTTTGCACGTGATCATGCCCACTATAAGGAACTTCCTAATGTTGTCTTGTTTCTAACTTTTTCTACCAGGGCAAACCTACCGAATTCACTAGGAAAATGTCGAATGAATTTTTTAGGTACTCGGATGTTTGTCTAACTCAAGTTGCCACTCTTCATTTGATTAATCTGGTCGGAGAGGGTAACATCACCTAGTCGAAGTCTTTCCTTTCTACATGTGGTTCTTCCCACTAGAAGAAACTTCTAGTGTCGACTTGTTCCTACTCTTACGACTAGTACATGATAATCGTGATCGAAAACTATAAGTTAGCTAAACCTCTTTTTTAAGAAAACTCTTTTCACACTATTTACTTAGTTTATCTAAATAAGCTAAGCAAATAGTCGAGGGCTAGGATAAAGTCATTAATATGACTTCCATTCCTAGTCTTAATTTTTTTAATTCATTATCTTATGAGTTACTAACTACTCAACAAGATGATTTGTAGGAAAAAACGGATATATATTCATACTCAAAAGCTTATCTTTACAAGTTTTCTACTGAAAACTACTATGAGGAAGGATATCCAATCTGCATTTCCTCTATGACTTTTTGACTAACTGGCTTGACTTCTGCAATTAGCTGAGTGGCCACTACTGCAGAGCAGTCAAAATCGACCTCGATTGCTTGAAGATCGAGATTATGGTTATGAGCCTTGAGCTTTGCCCAGGCATAGCTCACTACACTTTCGACCGCCTCTCTGATTGAGTCAGTCTGGTTGGACCTCAGAGTGGCCACTAAAGTTGACTTGCGTAGTGGATATCACCAAATTCACATGAAATTAGGAGATGAATGAAAACAACGTTCAAAACTAAGTTCGGTTTGTATGAGTGGTTAGTGATGCCTTTCGGTCTAACTAATTCACCTAGTACTTTCATGAAATTGATGAACGAAGTATTGCATACTTTCATTGGTAAATTTGTGGTGGTTTATTTTGATGATATATTGATATATAGCAAATCGTTAGAGCAACATCGTGACTATTTACGTGCTGTTTTTAATGCTTTTACATGGTACACGTTTATTCGGTAACCTTGAGAAGTGCACCTTTTGCACCGATCGAGTCGTGTTTCTTGGCTATGTTGTTACTCCACGGGAATTGAAGTTGATCAAGCCAAGGTTGAAGCAATACAGAGTTGGCCGACTCCTAACACGGTCACATAGGTACGAAGCTTTTTAGGACTTGCTGGATTTTATCGCCGCTTCGTGAAGGATTTTAGCACCATCGCTGCACTATTGAATGAGCTCACTAAGAAGGGCGTGCCATTTGTGTGGAGCGCCGCACAAGAGAACACATTCACCACACTAAAAGATAAGTTAACACATGCACCCCTGATTTTAATAAAACTTTTGAACTTGAATGTGATGCTAGCGGAATTGGTTTAGGTGGCGTGTTGTTACAAGAAGGTAAACCGATAGCATACTTTAGTGAGAAATTGAGTGGGCCTAGTATGAACTATTCTACTTATGATAAGGAATTATATGCACTATTTTGAACTTTAGAAACTTGGCAACACTATTTATGGCCCAAAGAATTTGTTATACATTCTGATCATGAATCTTTAAAGCATATTTGAAGTTAAAGTAAACTTAATCGTAGACATACAAGGTGGGTTGAGTTTATCGAGTCTTTTCCTTATGTCATAAAACACAAGAAGGGAAAGGAGAATGTTATTATTGATGCTTTGTCTAGGAGATATACCATGCTTTCACAACTTGACTTTAAAATTTTTGGATTAGAGACCATTAAAGAGCAATATATGCATATGCTGATTTTACAGATGTCTTGTTGAATTGTAAAGAAGGGAAAACGTGGAACAAATTTACCATTAATGATGGGTTTGTGTTTCAAGCTAACAAGCTATGCATTCCAGCTAGCTCTGTTCGTTTGTTGTTGTTACAGGAAGCACATGGAGGTGGGCTGATGGGACACTTTAGCGTGAAGAAAACAGAGGATATACTTGCTGATCATTTCTTTTGGCCAAAGATGAGATGGGACGTCGAGTGCTACGTTGCTCGCTGCACTACATGTCAAAGAGCTAAGTCACGACTTAATCCTCATGGTTTATACATGCCTCTACCTGTTCCTATCGTTCCATGGGAAGATATTTCGATGGACTTTGTTTTAGGATTGCCTAGAACACAGAAGGGGAGAGATAGTATATTCGTTGTTGTTGATCGATTTTCTAAGATGGCTCATTTTATACCATGTCATAAGAGCAATGATGCTACCCATATTGCTGATTTATTCTTTCGTGAAGTTGTTCGATTACATGGTGTACCTAATACTATAGTTTCAGATCGTGATGCCAAATTTGTTAGCCATTTTTGGCAAACTTTATGGGCTAAATTGGGGACTAAGCTGCTATTTTCTACTACTTATCATTCCCAAACCGATGGACAAACTGAAGTTGTGAATAGAGCATTATCTACAATGCTTAGGGCTATGTTGAAAAAGAATTTAAAAATGTGGGAAGAATGCTTGCCTCATATTGAGTTTGCTTATAATCGTTCCTTGCATTCTACTACCAAGATATGCCCTTTTGAGGTTGTTTATGGTTTTATGCCTCGTGCTCCTATTGATTTAATGCTTCTTTCATCTTCTGAGAAATTGAATTTTGATGCTAAACAACGTGCTGAATTGATTTTAAAAATGCATGAGACAACCAAGGAGAATATAGAGCGCATGAATGCTAAATATAAACTTGCTGGTAGTCAGGGGAGGAAACATTTAACTTTTGAATCAGGTGATCTTGTTTGGTTGCACTTGAGAAAAGATAGGTTCCCTGAATTGAGAATGTCAAAATTGATGCCTAGAGCTGATGGTCATTTCAAAGTGTTGAAAAAGATTAATGATAATGCATACAAGCTTGAACTGCTGCAGATTTTGGAATTAGTCCCACATTTAACATTGCAGATTTGAAGCCATACTTGGGAGAAGAGGATGTGCTTGAGTCGAGGACGACTCAAATGCAAGAAGGGGAGGATGATGAGGACATCTCTACTATGGATACAGCTGCGTCTACACACACAACTCATCCACAACCAGTACAAGGACCTCTTACCCGAGCTCGTGCTCGCCAACTTAATTATCAGGTGAATTCGTTCCTATGTTTATATATTACTGAGAATAAACCGCTACCTAATGCAAGTAATTTAATTGTGCTTAGGAACATGGGAACGGATCAAGGAGAGACCTGTGGAGTGATGGACATGCATGGAAGACATAATAGAGGTCACCACGGCACTTTGGGTACATGTCAAGCAAGAGTTCGAGTTGGGCTCGTTCTGGATTCGAATTTGGACTGCTGCGATAGTACTAAGTTCAAACAGTCGTAACTTCTTCATACGGACTCCGTTTGGGGTGATTCTGGACTTCATGGAAATCTTATCAAGTCTATTTTCCAACGGATCCAAGATCATCATCAAAATCCATCCGAGCCAGCCACAATCATCAAAAGAGTCTACGTCTATTTCTAAGTCTGAGTCAAACGGGTGCTGCACCACCTCCACTTGGGCCCATGGGCCTTGTAACCCTAAGGGCGTGCGGCCACTTCGCTGGCCGCCACCCCTGGCCGTCTCCCTATATAGGATCCGCCATCTCCTTTTTCTAGAACTTGGATTTCATTTGATTAGTTTCTCCATTGTGAAAACTCTCGTTCTTCGCTTGTGTCGACTAGACCAACCGTAAAGGACCTCTGCGGAATCCCACCTTCTGAACTCAATCATATATTTGCAATTCAAATTGCTTTTTTATCTCGTTCTTGCTTGTTCTTCGATTGCTTGCAGGAATTGATCCT
The DNA here is from genome assembly GCA_036346395.1 of Hsuehochloa calcarea. Lineage (NCBI taxonomy): Eukaryota > Viridiplantae > Streptophyta > Magnoliopsida > Poales > Poaceae > Hsuehochloa > Hsuehochloa calcarea. The sequence goes on along the minus strand of CM070594.1, from coordinate 73,754,945 downwards.
CGTAATCAGGTCAACTGGGTCTTCGGCACAGTTGATAATGACTTGGTGATTAGTTCAGCGATTGCTTGGTTCGTGCGTGCTGCGTTCGTAGCCTGGACCGTGAGAGTTGACCGTTATCCAATCGGAATTTACCCCTCTCCGAAAGATCGGGACAACATAGTACATCAGATAGTGCTCAATCCTTCGACCACTTCCGATGTCGTTCCTTCAACTGTTGAAGAAGTAGCAGTGGGCCTCTCGACAAAAGCGTCCTTGGAGATTGGAGAAGTCAGTCTAAGACCATAAAAGAAAAACCATTCAAGATTGTAGAAAGCAAAAGGTAAATGTTGTTCTTATGCTTTTGACTTTTTAAATACCTTGATTCTTTGGTCTTGATCTTAAATTTAGAAGAAACCTTCCCAAGGAAAGATTTCTTGTTTCTTCCCATCGACCACGTCTAGTCGATGTTCGAGTTGAGGGATAGGGGTCACTATGACCACGCCTGGTTGCAGGTCTTGAGCGAGAATTGCCGCTCCTTGAGCCTCCTGACTCTCCTGATGGTCGAGACCTGTCTTGACTACCCCAAGAGCAGCACTTCCCTCAACCACGGACCCACTGGCATAGCAGTTTCCTTCACAAAAGACATAAAGCTCTTCCACTTCTCCTTTTCTAGTTACTTGATAAAGCCATGAGAGGCAGAAAGTGCGAAAGTATTGTTGTCGTAGTAGAAAGATATCTTGGTCTTGGGGGCTTTACGTTTGAGAGCTTCAGTCGCTTCGACCATCTCAACTTTCTCTGCAGCAGCCATATCTGCAACGAATTTCTCAAAGAACCTGGTCGAAGTAGCAGAGCTTGAGCCTGCGCCTCCCTTGTTGGCGACCCACACAAGGTGACGCCTTCTGGCCGGAGGAGCCTTGCTTTCCTCCGCCCTTGTTTCGACGACCATCAATTCGACCTCTTCGTCGTCTTGTCGGTCTTCCATGCCTACTTTCTGCAAGAATCAGAAAAAGAAATATTACTAAGTGGTCATTTTCAATGATCATCCCCTAGTCGTAAGTCCTTCTACGACCAGTATCTAGTTGTATGTATTTCTACGACAATCTCCTAGTCGTAAGTATTTCTACGACTATGAGATTCTAAAGAAGAAATCAATCTTTGATTACCTTTAGGCGTTCCATCTTATCCTATGCGGACAAGATCGCTAGCATTTGAGGAGCCACCACATTGAGTGGCAAAGATTTTTCACAAACGAGCTTGACTCAAGCATCAATTTTTGTTTGTGAGAGATCTGTATGGTTAAATAAACTTTCAATAGCCAAGCTTGAAATCAACAAAAAAGATCCTTGGGATGTGCTCGTTTCTTCAAAGGGCTAATGCGACGTGTGATGAAATCCTTCACCACGTGTCATCCGTGAGCACATCTTCCTTCAAGTATTTAATGGCTTGAATGTAGGGGGCAATCCGGCCAAGATCCTTGGGAGTCGAATCTCAGGAAGAAATCATCGCGGCAGTCTTCCCTACAAAGGAAGGGTTGTCTTCAATGGTCGTCTCCTAGTGGAACCACTTCCTCTTCCACCCCGGCCACGGCGATCAAGTGAACATATGAATGTACTCCTTGGTCTTCCCGTCGTGGAGCTTCAGACCGTAGCTCCCGGTGATTCCAGATTGTCTGCTCATTCCAGAGTAGTAGTGGTGGAGCTCTAGGTCTACAAGAATCCCAAGGTAAGCCTCACACAAGTACATGAACACACTTAACATTGTGATAGAATTGGGAACAAGGTTAACCAACTCCACCCCAAAGTGCTCGAGTACGAGCGTAAGGAAGGTATGAGCAGTAGTCGAAGGTCAAACTCATAGTACGCATGGAAGATGGAGATCTGACCGATTTCCCCCGACGGTCAATGTTGCCCAGCAGCCTCAATCCACTTCACGAATTCTTCCTTCATGATCTTCTCGACGGCGACCAAATCTTTTATCTTCACTGAATCCATCTCCGATTCCTTCTCGACGGCGACCAAGCGGCTTCATCAATCATTTTCTCCGAAATCGAGAAGCGGCTCCGCCAGTGATTTGGGTTTGGAAGGATTTCAAGAGAGATAACGATTTGGTCGGCGGCAAAGAGCGCAAGAGCTCGACGAACAGTTGGAGCAAATGGGGAAAAGTACAAACCCTAAGCTCCATCTGTTGTCCCTTTTTATAACCGCACACTAGAGTTAAAAATTGTGGTAACGCAGCGATACTACGACACCGCCTGCACTCTGGTTGGTCCTCTTGGCCGTCTCGCACCCGCCGTTGGCTGACTCACCCTCAACCTAGCTGATGTAGTGCTTCCCAATGTCGCTCATTGTCCAGCCACTTCATCACCTCCTCTCGCTCCAACGCCATACGCGTCCCCACGGCGCCCTCCTTAGACGCCTTGTATATGGCCTTACAACTCCAATATACGTACATACACAATTCAAGATGTCTATGATAAATATACATCACATGCGGTTTCAATAAATAACCGTTTGTGGTAATATATATTCTCATATACTTAAATACAAATTCACACATATGATACATTCGCATATAAATAAATGCTCAGAACATATGGTACATAAACATGTATTACTTATTTAACATAAGTAATGCCATCATGTCATTATTACGAGACCGTTTACATATATAGAAGGCAGTAAATACAAATTCAACCGATTTTTGTATTTTTGTATTTATATATGGCCAAACAGCGTGGCCAGTCGCTTCTTACAAAGATTTTAAAAAAAGTAAAAACCTAAATAATCAAAAATTTCTAGTGTCGAGGTAGCATGCTATCTCTGTCTTCAAAACTTCATAGCCGTCGTGCGTCGGCATCGGACGGTTCAAGATCATCAAACGAAGCCTAAAATGCATCCACCTACTGACACGCTCGTTCGAGTGTGTCCCGAAGACCCTCCGACTGTTGAATCAAGAAGAATTGAGCCCATAGGCTCTCTTCCCTTGTATGATGGGTCATGGCAAGGTCGAATCGGTCGCCTGGCGCCTCGATTAAGCAGTCCAAGTGATGGCAAGCCTCCTAGAGACATGCAACGTCGTTGTGGAGGACCACATCGATGAATAGGTTAACTCGCCGGAAGTGGGAGATCACCCGGAAGACACGGCGGAGGAGGATGTCAAGACATCTGAAGGTGGTCGTCACCTACTCCGGCAAATCCTCGGACAGACAGGGCGGAAGTAGTTGGTCCCACCCAGTGTCACAGGACACCGGGTTCTTTTTAAAAAATGGTAAATATTATCATGTATATACTATGTGTGCACCCCCTAGTTTAAAAGCTGTGCACCCCGGTTCAGCCCAACCTTCGATCTCTTGCAGTCTTTTAACATATAAATTACTATTTAGTATAGTGTTATTTAAAAATTATATATATTGTTATATGTATAGTGAAATAGTGAACCCTGATCATTTTCGTTCTAGTTCCGCCGACAGGAGTGTATTGTCCTTCCACAAAGATCCGCCAACAGACGCGGAGAGGTGCTCAGACAAGATGGTCGTAGGCCATCAATGCCGGCGATAAGGAAACATAAGATGGATACATTTCTGCTTTTAGAGTGAGAGTGATGTCTGAATGATCATCTTCGATGGTGAATTATCTTTTTATAAAACAAGGAATAAATTCGGCCCGTGATACGAAGAGACACATCGAGGTGCCGAAGCGGCATTGATGCGAGCGAAGAGACGCATCGGCGACGAAGAAACTCATCGGGTAGATGAAGCGATATTACCACAGATGGTTATAATTAAAAACCGTCTGTGAAGTCTACAATTATCACAGACGGTTCGTGTTCAGAACCGTTTGTGATACTTCACAGACAGTTCTCAACATAAATCATCTATGATATTATCTCTTCACAGACGATTCTTAACGCATCCAGTAATACAAACGATAACTAAACAAAAAGCACCTGTGATTGTATTTAATACAGACGGTTTTGGTCAACCATCTGTGATGAGACGTTCAAGTATTAACTTTTTTGTAATAGTGAGTATATATGTACATGTTTACATACAATCCATAACATGTTTTTAATGTAAAATAACTCTATATATTATCCCTTATATGCTTTATTTACCACTTTTGCTTACTCAATATGTATTGTCTACCTCATAAACATTGCATAATTCATTATAAAATAATATTTATTTATTTATGTGCATAGTGATTGTATTTTGGAACTCCCAAGAAAGAAGAATGATGAAATGAGTCATGTCTGAGCAAAATCCGGAGGGATATCGGTGTTGAAAATACTATTTAGATATTTGGACATATTTTTTGGATATTAAATGGACTCAAATAAAAATATTCACAAATACAAATTTAGGCTACTCATTTGTCTAATTTGGATTTCGAACGAGAAAGTTATGGTTTTCGGAAGACAATGCACATACAACCTCAAACAGTATCTCCGGATATCCGAAGCCGTATCGATGGAAAGTGCGGTATCGAATCTGTATTCGTTTCTAATCCGACATTATCCGAACCGATAGTATCAGTATTCGAAAATGATCCTGGTTGGTCAAAAACTATCCGAATCGTTTTCACCCTAACTCTGAAGTAACAATATATACTTGATGAAGGACACTATGAACAACACTACAGGGAAAACGCCGGCCAAAAATTGGAAAGGGCTTAAATCCCATGTAACCCTACTAGCAACGAATCTGGATCCTGGACGCCCTATTGTCCATTCCAAGACTCAGGGGCTGCTTAGTCCGAGTCCTGGGAGTTATTTGCCTGGCTAGGTGGTTCCCTGAGAACAAGCTGTTGCTGTTTGGTTCAGTATCCAGCCTGCTAACACGCCCATGCAGTAACGCTAGATTTAGACACTCGCTTTGGTACGTCTGGCTCCTAGGCCAGCAATCCAGCTTCCCTTTGTTTGATTCAATGTCATGCGTTCTATCCACTATTCTTAGGCACATAGTTTTAACCAAATAACTCGTCTTCAGACTTAGCTGCCTAACAAAAAATCATCAAATTTTCAACCTTCCCCTGAGCAGCATTTTTTGCCGTACAGGTTGTCCGGCTTCCAACCAAACAAGCCCTCAATCTCAGACCCTTTAGACCCGTTTGAAATGCAGGAATTTTACGGAGAAACAGTTCCCGCGTATGGGTCTATTGGCGATGGTATATGTGCATTGCCTTGTGCCTCACCCGGGTCTCTTTGGAACCTGCGGTTTGGTGGGCATTAAGCAGCGCATTGTGCTTCTTATGGCTTTGCCGGTTTCGCATTCGCATTCACGCAATCACGTCCCTGAGCTTTTTATGGCTTTGGCGATAAGTTACTCGAAAAGAGATGGATGGAGTGATGGACCGAACTAGTCCACTACTAGTTAGCCAATAATTTACGGCTGCGGATAGCTTGGCAATGAGCAGGAAGATTCTGCACTGCACATCGACTGGAGTGAAGTAAAATTGTGGTGTAATAAGTGGCGCAGGCACAAATGCAGGTGGTGACTTACTTCATATCTTAAGTCACTAATTAACTACTCCTACAAGAGACACTTTACCCCTAGACAATTCAAAATGCTCAAAAGTAAATGCACAAGCAAAGCACGACACTAGACTACTAGACTCCCCAACAGGCAGACTGGCTCATGAAGCGCCTCCACCATGTTTGATCTTGACCTCAAGAGACTCAATGTGCCAACATGCCTTTTCGTAGAATTAAGAATGAACAAAAAAAATGAAACATAGAAAACCACTTACAAACAGATATATTAAAATACACAATTATTACAAGAATTTGCAGCCACAAAACGAAGATATGGTGCGGGCATCTATTTTGAGTAAAGTAAAACCACACAAATCACATACTAGATAGGGTTACCAGCGGTAAATGCGAAATCAACACATAATGCGTTGCTCGCGTAGCATGTCTTGAACAATTCACAAAGTAAAGAGAGGGGTTAAAAAAAAACAAAGGTCATGATGATTTGCCACTACCAGCAGATGCAGAAAAGAGCCCTCTTTCTTTAACTATTCTTTTAGAATGTGTTGGATTCCATAATGGGGCCTGTTCTTCAACTAATTCTCAGATGGGGAAAAAAAAGCAGAAAAGGAGGCACACTTATTTGTTGATGCATAGTCGCGCGAGTTGTTGCGGCATCGACTGGCTGTTCACATCATCGCATGTTTGTCGTTGGTTTGGAGGTCGTATCCAAAAACCAAAAGAAACAAGGCTTCTCCATTGGGGTGATGGATCTGTCGCGCGGTTAGACGGGGATGCAGAGATCTTTTGGCGACGGCGATGGGAACCTAACCATCCGTATTTGTTTCTCCTGACAAGCGCATTAAGGGTGCTGAACAAAGCCAAAGCCAAAAGATCGCAATTTTCTTATGTGGTGAGGCCACGGGTCACTGGTTTGCTGTTCAGCGTCTGTTTCTGATTATGCCATTGCAGTCGTGGCTGTTTCAGACTGGCCTGAGGATCAGGAGGAAGCAAAATTGGAGTTTGTTTTTTTTCCAGAGGAAATGAATTTGTCTTTCAAGTGCCATGGGAGTCTGTACTACTCGCTGTCTTTTGAGCAAACCGTGTGCCCATACCGGCATTGATTAGAAACAACTAGTTAGCATCTGTGCAGTTGTCTAAATTGCCCTTGAGGAAGCTCTAGAGTTGTGAGCGGTAGCTTGTGACCGGCTGTCTGAACAGGCTCTGGAAACTGAAAGGTCTTCTGTTTGTTTGAGAGAAGGCATGCACCTTACTTCAAGTAAGGTGCTTATATGCTTCTTTTAAGAGGATAGCAAAAGAGACGTCAGTGTCATGTAATCCACATCAAACCATTGGAGACTGAAGAGTTCCGCGTGCATGAGCGCTAACTGCAGTTTTCCTTTCTTTCACATCTTTGTTCTAATTTACAACCCAAAAAAAAATCTTCAACGAGAAACCAAAACATAAACAAGACTGAAGAGTTCCACATGGACCACTAGATGATCAACAGAGGAGAAGACAAGTGGGCATCAGTGATCAGCCAGACAAAAAATTGTCAACAGACAAAAAGGGAGGAAAAAGGTTGATTAGTACGAGCAGTACCAGCTTCTGCTTTGTACAGAAGTTGATGGATTTTTAAAATAGCATCAAGATGCCTTCTGATCCCCATCATTTCTGGAGTTTTTGCTTGCTAGAGTGCCCCTCAATCATGTTAATAAAATAGGGCCTAATCATATCTCGAGCTTGTACACAAGATATTACTATATCTTAGTGTCATTCACGTGCTGATATATTCGGCTGGTTTTCTTGGTGACGATAACGTCCATAACATTTCGAAAACTAATATAATTCACGGAAAATTTGAATTGACGACGCATATCAGGTAGGTGTATGTAAACCAAAAGTTACTTAGCTGAGAAAGTTACTTAGCTGAGAAAGTATGAAGGCTAGGGACTAATGGTTGCTATCTTAATGTGAACTAAGTCCAGTCTATCCTAGAGAAGGAAAAAAGAAGAAAGGCGATGATAGATGACCAGAGACTAAAGGAGGGGTCTCAATCTTATCAGATCCGAGGGATGTGGTTATAGTACATAATTATTGCAGCCTAGCTAGGACCAGACACCAGAAGCTGCGCTGCTTGTCTGCTTTCGCAGCACCTGAATCTGAATGGTGTAGCTATTATGATATCTAAAGTGGAGCAGAGCAGAGAAGAGCAGAGCGGAGCATGCTGCGACTGCACCTCACCCAAACCCAAATTGGAGGCGCTGTGCGAAAGACTCTTCCTCCCTCCTCCATGGCCACACCCACGCTCCCAATAATGTCCATATAGAAACCACCATCACGAACACAAAAGCGAAAGCGGGAGCATCAACGAGACCTGGCCACAATGGCCATTCATTTCCAGTTTTGAGGTACGTGCATTTCACTGTCAGCTTTCTTGCCAAATCGTGTGGCATTTTGCCTCCTCTAGGATGCTGTTCTCAAGTGCACCTGGCTACTGTGCCAGGAGGTTGGCTACTTAGCAGACTCATCAACCATACTAATAGAAAGAAAAAAAAAGTTGACCAAACGAACACACAAGATCTGAAACTTCGGGGCTATAGGAGAAATTGATAGAGTTTGCAATTCACTGTAGTTCAGCTCAGAGTGGAGCCAAGAATGTTGGACTACAAAATTAGCTAATTTCTAAATACATTTTTTTAGATAATGAAGATAAAACCTCTCCCGGTCTCTGTATCCGATGATACACACAACCTAAAGTTTATTACAAATACCCAAGAATTCTTAACCAGACGAAACAGTAACCCCACAAACCATAATAAAACGACAAAACAACCACCACAAAAGCATAAACCAACGGCAAAATAAAAGTCGTAAAAACAGTAAACATCCTTGTGAAGAAAAAAAAACGATGGCCTAAAAGTGTTTCAAATATCTCGAAGCCTGTTACATAGTTTCCACCCATTCTTATTGAATATCTCCCTTGTAATGATCTCCAATGCTTTGCTCCTATCTACCAAGACCTCCCTGCTTCCTTAGCATTGCAAAGCTGATCAAGACTGGATCTAATGGATACATTTGAATATAACCTGCAGAGGATGGTCAATAACTTTTTTTTTGTCGAAAATGACATAATTATGATATAACCATATAGACCGCATAGTGCCACCGCCCAACCAAAATAGTTGCTTGTAAATCAAAATTAAGACCTAATAACCAGTTACCAAAGATATTCCGAATAGTATTAGGTCTGTTAAGATTAAAAACAATTTAGATTTGACAGAAAATTGTTCATTCCTTGCAAATTCCATCGTACCATATATCGAAAGATGATTGAAAGCAAAAAATTTGATCCAATAATCACTCTTCTGAAATCTAATATTAAAAATATAGTACCTAAAACATCCGCAACTAAAGCATTTTTTCGTCGTGTCCTGTCATCATCCGCCCACAGCATGGCACGCACGGCAGCTAGAATTGAGCCAAAAAAAAAAAAAAATCCGTCCTGCACGCCTCACTACTTTGAAACTTGCAGACAGGGCGAGGTGCAACTGCCATTTGCACCTGGGCGCAAGAACCAATGGAAAAGCGAAAACCTACCGGTCTACCGCAACTAGATCCGCATTGCAGGAAGACAAAAGGAGGCCAGATCAGATCACAAGCAGCACCATTGTCCCAGCTCGTATCCGGGGTAGCTCTCTTCTGAATCTTCGATGCATCACGCTTGCAACTCGGTCAGTTTTCTGCTCAGCCCTCCCAAAAACAGACAAATCAACCACCAATAATACAGTACCGCCTGCCTGTCACCTTGTTCGATCTGTACACTGAACGCGGCGAAGATTCGGAGAAAAATAAGTACAGTACGCTATTGTGTGGCGCACTGCACACTGCACTGCACAGCGGTGTCTCTGCGACCCTGGTCGCAGTCGCACTTGGTTCCGTTGTGCTGTGCTCTGTTTGGGGCTGCAGTCGGGAGAGAGCTAGAGATGGAAGAAGGCCACGCGGGGCAAAAACGCCTGCATGCAATCTTTATTATAGCCGTGATTAGCACCTCAACAAACTAGGTTATGACAAACTCAACCGGATATATAATACGGCGGATATACACGTACACACTTTACACAAGTATAGGAACGTGACACTTGCATGTACAAGATCATATCGCTAACAGGGACGTGTTTAGAGAGATTTGCACGCGTTTTTTTCTTTTTGCCTGAAATAGCGACCAGATAGGTGATTAGGAGTCAATTCTTTTTCTTATTGGTATTTAACTTCTTCTTCACTTTAATAACTAAGCAAAGTTATGAAGATTATGGTCTCAAGATCACAGCGAAAGACTACATTGAAACCAAAAAAATAGGACTTAAAACTTCTTAAATTAGTCTGACCGCAAGGCACGGCCGCTCTGACCGCTCCCCTCTACTATCTGAAAATAACATGACGACAGATACACAAAATAACCTAACTTTTGATCTAGGGATCCAAATTATCTGAGATTTTAGACATAGCTCAACAAGAAAGTCATGAATATATTCCAATCGAAGATCGAGACCGTCATAGCCAAAGTTCCATAAATTTCTTGATTGAGAATAAGAAGGCTCAAAACCGTAGGAAACCTAAACTTGATCTAAGGGCTTGCTCGTGGATGAAAATGGTCAAGATGACCTTAGATCAAATCCCACAACTCCTAGCAAACTAGATCATAGCAAAAGACCAAGGTAAAACCCCTACAACACAAGAATCCCAAAATCACCAAAGAGTGAGTAAGAACAAAAGAGAACTCATCTTGACACAGACTTATTAGATTGATACGACGAATTGTAGGTTTACAGTCACTCCACTATGGAGGACAAAAATTCACTCATGAGCACCAAATCTCTTAATACATATCTCTCAAACCCAAATCTCGTAATACATCTTTCTCAAACCTACAACACAAGAACCCTCTTCTATCCTCTCCACTTTCCCCAAATCTCAAATTAGGGTTTTCAAGGCTTGGTTGTGTAAATCCTGCACCAATCCTTATATAGTAGAGGCTAGGTCTATAAAAAAAACCCTAATGGGCACTCATTAAGCCCTCACACAAATGGATCTACACTCGGGCACCCTTCTCAAAGCGGATGACAATTCGGTCTTCTGAATCCATTTCTTCATTATCTTTTCCTTCTCGTGACCTAAACCACTTCTCCTTTGCGTCGTCATATGTCATAGTTTCTCTAAGGTCACCAATCCGGTATTTTGATGAAGATACCAAAACACCCCTTCTCGATCCTAAAACATGACTGAGTCCAATCATCGTGAAGCGATCACATACTTCGTCACACATAGGTTCATCAATGATTTTTCTCATACCGGCAAGTCTCCCCCATCTAGCTCCCACCATACCACCTTGGCACTTGCACTAGTCTCAAGCCACTTGATGCAACTTGTTACACCGAACTTCCCGTTCGATTGTTCTTGTCCATCTTTCACCACGCTTGAGTCCAACTACTTCACCTGACATCCTCGATCGTTATGTACCTCAGCTCTCCTAGCTTAGTCCCGATCATCCTTGTCGTTGACCATAGTTGACTCTAAGCGTCCCTGCACAACAATAGACCATGAAATCGATTCCGAGCACAAGTTCTTAGCAACTTGACCCATATTAACCAAAACATGCATCATGCAACATCTATGTGCTGGATCCCATGACTTTGATCAAATCCCAAAGTTCAGCACAACCCACTATGCATGAACTCGCCCTGGCCGGTCAGCCCGCCGACCCATCGATTGTTCAGACTGCCAACCACGGTAACAGGGGACCGGTCAAACCACCACTGGTCTAATGCCAACCAATGGCTAGTCAGACCACTTCCCAAATCATAAAACACCCCTCTCTAGACTTTTCGGCAAAACTCTATCTAGTTTTACGTCGAGCCTCCATTTTCAATGAAACCTGGTGCAAACTCACCCCCAAACACTCCCAAACAAGTTTTTGGTTCTCATTCCCATATGGTTCGATCGCCACCCATGGCCGGTCAGACCGCCCTACCTCGGCTAGTCAGATTGCCCTGCAGGGCCCGTAAGACCACCACCGCCTCACAACAAATCTGACAATTTGCGAAAACATAGGTTTCCGCCCCCCCAAACTCCTCGACATCAATGCCAATTATTCAACACCTTGATTAGGACCATACCACATAGTCTCTGTAACATTCTAAAGTTTTGTTACTAAAATTAAGTAAATAATAATAATTTAAAATATTAAAGTTACCATTTTATTGGTTTTTCTAAAAGTTAAAAGAGTTTTCTTGGATTTCCTGCAGTGGAAGTTGTCGAACCAAGGAGTAACACTTCCAGATTCTCTATGTATTCAACACTAGTCCCTAGAAGAGTAGCTAGTGAACACAATAAATAAATATAATAACATCCACATTTTGCATAATTTTATTAATAATTATTAGAGTTTATTACAAGATTGGCTCACAAGCCAACAATAAAAGAACACAACGGAAGACGAAGAAGAAGTAGTAGAGCCTAGTAAATTTGCAACAAGCAATCAACTGGGGTAGCGGCCTAGTCGTCGAGATCCTCAGCAATAGCGGAGTCATTCTCTTCTGAACAACATTTTATTAAGCAAGGGTGAGTACAAAAAAAGTACTCCGCAAGTTACACCCATAACAGAGTTAATACATGTATGGATATTATCAAAGGAAGACTTATAGGATTGTTTGTGCAAAAGCAATATTTGATATTTTAAATACAATAACTAAGTTCAAAAACTTAAATTTTACAATATCTAAAATTGAGTTTAAATGAATTGACAAAGCTAGCGTAGGATCCAGTCTAACACTAACTTAAACACGAGCACCAACCCGGAGTTTCAATCCATATTTTTCTCATGGACACCAATCCATGTCATAAACCATTTAGTAAATTATTTTGAAAAGAAAACCAAAGTATAACTTTGAGTGGCTTTTGCTTAACAAGTCCATGACCGTGGATATGACTATTCGAATACTTTTACACTCTACAGAGGTTGTACAACTTTACCCACAAGAGATAATCATCGTATATTGTCCACTTCACACACTTCCTTTCATGTGCAACTAAGTGATTATCACGAGACCTTTATAATGCTTCTTACCAAAGTAGTCATGCCCGCTAAGATTTCACTTTCATTGGGATAACCACCCGTCGGAAGCCCCCTTTTGCGCTAAGTGGGAATTTTGTCTAACGAACACCCGCCCATCAATATGGCACAACTAACTATGGAACATTGTAAATTATTTAGCATAGTCTGTCCCATACCAGACTTGTGGTAGTACATAATGACTTTCTAAGATGCAGCTCGAAGACCAGTCCTTAACCAACTTGGGCGACTTCCAAAAAACCCCTAGGCCTCAACCATTACTGAATTGAGCCCGTGCATAAACCTGAACCCACCAATTATCCATTTTACCCAAGTCTAAACCATTTTTTATTTTAATTCATTTGTATAATCATTTGTAAACTTCCATATCACACCAATGTTATTTATACAGTTTAAATCACATTTGATTTTTAGTTGTAAATTCTCAAATCAAATATTTCAAGTCTAAACATGGCTAAGCTTAATTTTTCTTCTAAAATGTCCCAGATCATACTATTGTACCAACTGGATGTTATCTATGGTGACAAGGTATGGATATCTATGGTGGCGATGGTGCTCCGGTGACGCTCCGGCGAAGGGGGGTGAGCACGACGTAGAACGCGAAGAGATGAAGTTCCCAGTGTGGATGAAGGCGGCAGAGCTCCACGGACGACGTTGCAATTGGTGGCAGAGGAGCTTGCAGGCCGACGAGGGGAAACTCAATATCGACTAGAGGAGATGGAGAGGGGAGTTGGAATTTGGGAGAGAGGATGACTGAGAGATGGGGCACCTCATGCTCCCATTTATAGGGGCAAAGGAGGAGCGAGAGAGGAGATCGACAACTTCCCCTGGTCGACCAATAAATGAGGGAGAAATGGACGGAATTGAGTGTAAAAGGAAAATTTTAATTAATTTCCATGGATTTTAAAAGGATTTTTCCTAATTTACAGAAGTTAAAAATAATTTATGTGCAAAAATAACAAAACCAACTTTAAGTTGGAAATACTTTTCTTATGTTCAAAATAATTCAAGGAACTTATGTGAATTTTTCTACATTTTTAACTATATTTGCTATTTTCTAAAAGCCATTCGAATTTCTTGTAATTTCTCAAAATACAAATTCTAATTAAAACCCTCTCGGGTTGAGTTCTTTTCCTCCACCCGTTTCCTCTTTTCCTGACCCGACCATTTTTCTTCTTTCTTCCCCTTTCTTTTCTCCCCGCTTGGGCCGAAACCCGCTTACCTCCACGCGTGAAGCTTGCTCCCATGTCTAACCCACACCTTCCCCTCTCTGCCGCTGCCACCTAGGCCCTGCTTGACAGCGCCAGCCATCCCCACTCCATCTCTCTTCTCTCTCGCTGCCACCGGGACCCACCTATCAGGTTGTCTTAAACCTCAAGCTGTTCGCCCTCGCCACCATTGCCGAAGCAACCGAGCTCATAAAGATAGTTCTTTATCCATCTTTTCGCATGCATTTGATGCCATTAACACCCTACTCCCTCGCCGCCTTCATTATGGACATTTGTCCTCGGTTTAATTCAAGTTAGCATGCATTTGCGTCGTCGCCCGCGCCGGTAATGAACGGCGCTCACGATCTCCCTCCTTTGGCATCCCCTTGCCTTATAAGGGCTTGTTTAGATACATTGTGATCCAACTCGATCTTTCATATTGACTCAGAATTTGAATTAAAATCCATTCCAATCCGAAGAGATTGGTTCTAATCCCTCCCTATCCAAAAAAGCACTAAAAGGGAGCACCCGGTGCCCGATCCCTCACTCATCCCTCCACCACAGCCCCAGCCTTTACCTCCCTTCCTCATCGCCACACTTGAAGTTTTTCCATCGCTGGCCGCAAGAACCGCCATCTAAGGGTCTCTGACAATGTTTTCTATTTCCCGGACATCGTGGCAAGAACTCGCCATCTAGAGCATCGTTGTCTTCATACTCGCCGTTGGCCATCCTTGTATGCCCAATCATCGCTAGGGTGAGCATCGCATTCCCAGCATTCCCCTCTCTCTGTTGTGACCCTCTCCGTCTGCCGTCGCGCCGCTGTTCGCCCAGACCGTTGGTTCCCGAGCGCCGCGCGGGTGCCACCTCGGCCAAACACACCTCGTCACCCGCCGCATGTGTGCTTGCGTGTGCACTTGCGTGGCAAACAACATTGTGCTTTATTAAGATCAGTAAATCCTTAACACATATGTCATTTACCATTAGACTTTCTAACCATTAGAAGGTTAGCCAACCACTCTGGTTGGTCGACTTCTCTTATGATGTTTCCTTTAAGTAGCTTGTCCAATTTAGATCTGATGGCATTTCATCGATCAGGTGTGAATCTCTATAGCGCTAGCTGTGCTCGATCACCTCCCTAGGGACCCCGGATATATCGGATGCTTGCCACTCGAAGACATTTGCGTTTGCTCGGAGGAAGGTGACGAGAGCGTCTTCCTATGCAGGGTCAGAAGTGACTCCGATGCGAACAGTCTTCAAAGGCTCCTCTGTATTCAGAGGAAATTATTTGACTTGGTCATTCGACTTTGGTGCAACTTTAGGCTTCAGTTGCTTGGTTGAAGGTTGCCCCTTGGTTGCTTCTCAAGTTGGTATTTGGCCAACCATCTTGAGAGATTTGCGGTCGCATATAAGCACCATATTTTTATCACGGTAGACTGTGATTACTCCTTTGGGGCTTGGCATCTTAAGATATTGATAACCGTAATGAACAGCCATTAGGAATCATACCAAAGTTGGTCGACCGAGTATGGCATTGTATGCCATGTTGAAATCGACCACATAAAAAGATTTTTTTCTCCGTCCTGAAATTGTTTGGTGACCCAAACTTTACAGGAAGATAAACCTAACCAATGGGTTTGGTCAAGACCTCGGTACAATCCCATGAAGTGAGTATCGTATAGGCTTGATCTTTGTCACGAGAACTTGCATCTCGTCCAGGGTACTCGTAAAGAATATATTCAGTGAACTCCCACCATCAATTAACACACGATTGACTCAAGAGTTGTTGATGGTGGGCTCGACCACGATTGGAAAATGACCAGGTCGAGTAGAGGGGATCGAACAATCACCTTTCTCAAAAGAGATGGTGATTTCTAACCACTTTGGTACTTTATTTACAAGAGGAGGGTCGATAAAATTTACCTAGCGTTCGACAACTCTGAGCTATTATTTCAACTCGTATGCCGAAGATCCTCCATAGATATGATCAATGGTGTGTTATGGATCTTGAAATAGCATCTCCTCATCATCATCTAACTATTTTCGACCACTCATTTGCCCTACCTCTTCAAGTGTAGGAAGCAGTCCCTTACCATAATAGTAATCCTCGAGTTTCTGTTGAAAAACTCGGCAGTTGTGAAGGTTGTGTCTTTCTTTTTTGTGGAAGGGACATAACCTAGGTTTGTCGTTCTTCTGTTTCGGGCGTTTACCTTTGCTCCGATCGGTGTATGGTTTGGAGCTCCCAGGCTCCTTGTTGTTCACGGCTAATACCTTCTTAGATATTTTAACTTGAAGCTTTTGGCCTTTAGTCTTGCTCTTGGATTTCTCAACCTTTTATCTTCTTCTTGCTGCTTTCACCCGCTTCTCGAGTGTCCTTATCTTCACGATCAATCGTGCGATTCCACTCGACAGCATCTGCAGCAGTTGCATAATGGTCGGCAATTTCAAAGAGCTCGGCGTTGGTAGCCGGAGGATTTAGAGCGATATCCTCTGTGATCCTTTGAATGCGGACTCCCTATTTGAATGCTCTGATGACAAAAGAGTCAGAAACTTTAGGAATTGAATTGTGAAACTAACTGAAACACATGATAAATTGGTTCAAGGTCTCGTGGTAATCCTGTCGCATTCTGTGCAGGTCATCCTCCTTTCCTGGACGATTGTAAGTGCACTAGAAGTTGGCTAGTAGTAGTTCGCAGATGTGCTGCAGTGAATAGATCGACTCTTATGGTTGATTTAACAGTCATGACCGAGCAGATCCTTCGAGCAGCGTAGGAAGGTAGTTGGCCATGACTTGCTTTCCTCATTCGACAGCTTGAACAGCGATGGTATAGATTTGAAGAAACTCGATGGGATTTTGTGACCCACCAAATTTCTCCATGTTCACTAGTCTGAACTAGGGCGGCCAGCGAACTGCTCGAAGGTCAGGCGAAAACATCCGACATCCGGTGATAATATCATAATACATTCTTTGTAGAAAAGAAGTGTTAACATCACCAGGTGATCGTACTCAACAATACCCAGAGGTAAGTGGACCTAACCTATCATATATCTCAGCCTTACGAGAGTAATACGCCTCCCACTCCCTCTACTGGTGCAAATTTATCAGAAGTGGTGAGCGATCACTTCCCCTAGGAGTTTGGTGATCACCAGTTGTTCGAGGGACTCTTATACAACTAAGGTCATGGTTAGGAGATCGAACGGACATGTTATCTTGTCTTTCTCCACAAGGAGAGTCTTCTGAACGACTGACGTTCAATGGAGTTGTCCTGGTACGACTACCATGACGGTGTTGTCGAGTTCGCTTGAGCCTGACCATCGTGTCTCGAAGTATTCGTGCGATCTCATGAGCAAAGAGGTCATAGCTTGGCGCTTGTCCAAGCTCTTGAGTCGAGTTTTTGATCAGGGCATTAATTCATTGAAATCCATGATCTTCCTCTGGCTGGTATTGGATGCGCCTAGGTAAGGACCTCAGGGGAGCAATTCTTGTTCTCTAAATGGTTTCGAGATCATCAACGCCTAAGTCAGTCGGAGCATGCTTTAGTGGAGAGCAATCATGTCCAGGAATTTAGCCCATTCATCACCAGGCGTTCTCGCCATCACCACGAGAGCCCGAAGTGAGTGTGCGATGGGAAGCATCCCCAGCCCTACCTCTTGGACAGAGATTAGGATCGAGGGGAGGACAAAGACCTACTAGGTGCAATTATCTCCACTTGCGTCAACGTCCTCTAGACTCGAGGAGTAGTCAAAAGACAACGCCTTGCGACTTGGAGTAATCCCCTCCAGGAAGGAGAATTATTGGTTATAACCATCCCTGACTGAAGGTGAACCCTATGGGGGTGGTCGAATCCGTAGATGAAGTGGGCTCAACAATGCACCTCGTGGGGGTAACCGAAGGGTGATGGTTATCAGGTGTTGATTGAGTTCTGGAATAATGGATTCTAGGACTTGATGTGCGAGATCGGACGACCTTAGATGGGATTGAACATTTAGAGGGGGAACCCTCGCCATGCTTTGTACTCGCTGTGGCACAATCCTGGCCCTAGTTGGATGAACCCTTACCCTTTTAGGAGTATGGTTCCTCATCTAGGCGTTATGTCGTTGGGGAGAAAGCTCCCTCATCAACCTTGTTCGTGGTATGGTCTCTTGGTTCTGGTGAAAGATACCTAGAAACAACATTGCTATCAGACGAAATGATGCTCTGCTCGTACTCGTAGCAGGCATCCATGTTAAGTTCTACATAGTCTGCCGAATCGAACCAATTCTCCTCATTTCACTTTCCTACCATGAAAGTATTAAAGTTGAAAAATAAAGACAATTTGTCGAAAAGGAAAGGAGAAATCGGAAGATCCCCACAGTCGAGCCAACTGTTGATGGTTTAGAATCGATCTTACGAATGAATGAAAGGGACTCTCTTGAGTTAAACTACACAGAAAAAGACACGAGGATTTTACACAGGTTCGGGCCTTCTTATGAGATAATAATAACCCTACTCCTATGTTGTTCTATTGACTATGCTTTACAACAGGGAAGAAATCACTAGAACTATAGCTTAATGACTTTTGTCTTGTGTTCGTTGCTGTTCCTATCCTCTGTCCACCGGCTTTACTCTTTATATAACACAGGAAGGGGTGGCATTTGTCCCGTATCAAGAGGTGTCTCACTGTTTGATGAAATACACAAGTTCAGTGACGGTTATTGTCAGAGACTAATCCTCCCACGTCGCCTTGCAGTTATGTCAGAAACAGGAGCTTAATACGTTGTAATATCCTGCTTAATCAACAATAATTAGGAATTAAGAAATTGAAGTTTAATAATTAAAATTCAGAGATCGCCAGCCCATAAGCAAGTGGGGGAAGCCGACCATTGAGGCCCATGGCCCATGAGGAGGGTCGGCTGCCCACTAAAAGGCAAGGGATGGGAGACGGCCTTCAAACCCTAGCCTCCCCACCCCTGTGCCGCCTCCCTCTCACCCTTGTGTTGGCTCCCACCCCTTGGTGTCCTACCTATAGCACCGCCCTACCCCGTGGTCGCCGCCTACCCTTCCAGCCACCAAGGCCGGCAATGCTACTTCCCTACTCGGCCAGCAGAAGAAAGGATGAGGAAGGGGGGAAAATGAAAGAGAAGAAAATAGAGACATCTCACTGGGATTTTGTGTTCGTCACCTTGGCCTCCAAGGGTGATGATCAAATTTCTTTTCCATTTGTTTAGCAATTTTTTTGTCGGGAAAAATTCGTAGATCGGTTATTCTGTTGTCTAGGTTGTATTGTAGTTTTGGGTACAAGTGGTGTGGAATATGGGAATTCCATATACTATGAAGTTATAGAGGATCTCTATAGCTTTCTATAGGATGTTTATTCATGTCGATCGGATGAGTAGATTTTAAGTTATAAATTTTGTAATCTCACTGTCTGGAAAGTTTGTTGAGGTCTAGCAACAGGCGTTAAACTATAGATTAAAAATAGAAGATGATTAATTTGGTGTTTAGATCTACATAAAAAGTGTAGCTAACTTCTTCAAGATTTTATAGACTCCAATAACATGATTGTTGCACGGGTAGGATAGAAGTTATGATTTTTGGAAGATTGTAGTCCATAACTGAGTTGCAGCTGGAAGCAGTAGTAGGAAAACTTTAATTTGGCAAAGTTAATGGAAGAATGGAATTTTTGGCATAACTACTGTGGTAGATAATTTCATGTAGTTTCTGAAAAGTCTTATATCATGATATTTGCACGTGTGGATTAATATAGATGAAATTATTAAGTCCGCTGTCTAGAAGATGACAGATCTGTCTTCTAGGGTAAAAAAGGGGTTTAGATAATTTAATATGAACTTTTAATCACCTAAGAAGTTGTAGCAAATTTTGCACATATTCCAAAATGATATGGATTACTATTTTACAATGTGGGAATTGAAAGTTATGATAGTTTTGTTGCCAGGACAGCAGGGGAGCTAGCTGGTAAAGAGGAAAAATGGTGGAATTGGAGAATGTGTAGGAGCGATGTATATTAAGTGATGTTTTGTATTGTCATAGCTTGTATTGAATTGGGTTCTTGCGGTAGGCGGTGTGGCTTCGGGATTGGTATCACCCTCTCATTACTCTGATCGTCGCAACTAGAAAGGTAAGTGCATGTAGAATTATATCGAATATTGGAATTTTCATTTGGTTAAATAAATGCTTGTCATGATTATGCACGTGAGATATGCTTATTTCATATTGCTCTTATACTTTCAATAATTGATGATTAATCATTGCATTGCATAATGAGCATTCATGTTAGAATAATTTGAACCACAGGAGTGGGATGAGGTTTCCATATGCAAGATATGGACAATGAGATCCCCGTATGAGAAAGGACAGGCAATGGATCCCTGCATTTGAGAATGCGTTCATGAGTGAACACCGACAGGTGTTACACTCTGCTATACCGGTATAAAACTGAAGTGAAGTATGGCATGAGCATAAGTTGCATTGCATTCATGAAAGATGAAATTGTGTTATGAGATAATGAGAATGAATTATTGATGAGATGTTGTTTCGGTGTTAATTTTCTTGTACTTGCTGGGTCTTGGACCCACTCTTTTTATTTTTTGTTTCAGGTGAACGGTGATGATGACATACTTTGGGGTGGAAGTAGAACATGAAACTATTGCATTTGTGTAGCACTTCACTCTACTTCATAATTCATTCATTTTGTACTTGTAATAATTGGATAAGTCATGGTCCCCTAAGTTCCTTATGGTTGATAATAATGCTATTTGATGTTTTCCTTAATTGAAATTTACCTATGATGACTTTGGTAATTATTTGGATTATATTACATTTGAATTATGATTATTCATTTTGCTGAAATTTATGATTACCATATTGTTGAATGTTTAGTCGTGAAGTCTAATAGGTAGTTATACTTGATTATGATTTAAAATTGGTAATGTTAGTAGTTGTAGGAAACATCTTGGGTTTTTGCTAACCTGGGGTGTTACAGTTAGTATCAGAGTGGGCATTAGGTCCGTGGTAAATAATCAATAACCTACTTGCTTAATCAACTAAAAATTTTACACACTGGTGCATAGTAGGATGGGAATTAGATCAAGCATTGCATGTGCGCTTCCGTTACTTTATTTAATTGTAATAGATGTTGGACTGTTGCTGATTTGATTATGTACTGATGTTATTGTTGTGCTTGAGCTGAGTTGTCAGTTGCTCTTTTTGGTGATAAGTGATGGCGAGAGGTGGAGGCTATGGTCGTGGAGCAGGCCGTGGTTGTAGTCGTGGACGCGGTCCAGTGGTGCCACCACCCTCGGCGGAGGAGGTTGCGGGTGATGCAAGTGAGGAGGTCGCTTCGGCTGCTCAACCAGCCGATGGTGCTCAGGCGGCGTCAGTCGCCCTGTTGCAGGACCTTCAGAGGGAGGTCCAAGAGCTTCGTCAGCAGGTGCAGGCAGCCCCTCCTGCTGCAGTCACACCTGTTGCTACACCAGTTCCACAGGAGGCTAGGATGAGCCTTCATGAGTGGATGTCCCTCCGTCTGGACACTTTTGATGGAGTGGGCACACCGGTCCAAGCAGCAAATTGGCTTCGCTACATGGAGAGATAGTTCAGAGCCTTAGGGATGACCTCTCAGCAGAAGGCACGCTTTGTGGCCATTCAACTGAAGGGTTAGGTGAACATCTGGTGGGAGGGGGCTCTGTCAGCTAGGACCCCAGTTCAGGGACCAATCGTGTGGGTGGTTTTCGTTGAGTAGTTCAGAGCAAAGTTCTACTCAGAGTCCTTTCTTGAGAGGATGGAGCACTCCCTGTTGACCTTCGTCCAGGGAAAGTTGTATGTTGCCGAATACGAGGTGGGGTTCAATAACCTAGTCCACTTTGTGCCAGTTGTGGCTGGTAATGACTGTGAGAAGGCAAAAAGGTTCTATAGGGGACTCAATCAGGAATATGGCCATATCCTGGGGGCGACCGATTCACGTGACTTAAACTCTGTGGTCGATCAGGCCGGAGTTAGAGAGAGAGCTCACTAGAGAGAGGAAGGCTTCTAGTAGTCCTATTCCTTCTTGTGGTTTTTGTAGTGGCCAGAAGAGGATCTTTGGTGGCAGGGGCGGGTCTTCTCAGCAGCCCGTTCCCAAGAGGTTCTAGGGAGGACAGCATCCTTAGTCGTTGACTCGGCCTTTTTAGCTAACTTAGTCTACTTCTTCTGCGCCACGCCCTTCTTCAGCTTCGCAGGCGTTGCGCCCTGTTCCAGGCCAGGGCATGATCTATTTCAAGTGCAATGCTTAGCATCGTGCTTCTAAGTGCTCCTTTTCGGGGAGCTGTCGTCAGTGTGGTCGGGCAGGCCACAAGATGTCGGTCTGCAAGCAGAATCCTTCGAGCATCATCAGGTGGGAGCTAGTTCCTGCGACATCTTCAGCTGCATCGTCTCGAGGTTTAGTTCAGATGCTGGCGGCCATCCCAATGCCACAATATCCTCTAGCTTGTGCCCCTCCTGCAGTGTTTCATTCAGCGCATCCTGTCGGGTTCTACTAGAACCCTGGACCTTCCGCGCCGCCTCAATTCGTTACCCCTCCGGTAGTTCCCGCACTTCCCTCACCAAGTGTCAGGGCTTCCGCCACCCCAGAGTCTACGCCATGCCTACACTTGAGATAGTAGGCCGTCCTAATGTGGTGACAAGTACTTTACTTGTGGATTCTTATGAGGCTTTCGTTCTTTTTTATTCAGGGGCTACCTACTCATTTGTGTCATTAGAGTTTGCTAGGAGAGCGATCTTGGGTATACAGCAGATTTCTCAGTCAGTTCGCCGGGAGGTCTCATTTCTAGTTCTATCGTTTGTCCGGGTTGTTCTGTCACCAATGATGATGAGAATTTCACTGCCAATCTGATGGTGATTCAGCTAGCGCCTTTTGAGGTTATCCTTAGTACGGACTAGTTGTTAAGTTATCGTGCTAATATCTATTATTTTTGGAAGACTGTGACTTTGCAAGCTCCGTCTGGAGAAGAGTTGGGTTTACAGGGTAGTGCACCGTCAAATTCTCTCTTTGTGTCGGCCAGTATGTTTCCTGGCCATAGTGCATCAAGAATTGGGTTGCTTTGGTCTCTTACTGTGAAGCCAAGTTCTTCTTTGCGCATCGTCGAGATCCCAGTGGTGTGTGATTATTCTGATGTTTTTCATACAGAGCTTCTGATGAGGACATCACTTCCATGCATACACCCAACACTCCTCATAATAGAGCTGAACATATGGACTTGCAAGGTCCAATTATCAAAGCTCGTGGACGTCAATTGAACTATCAGGTAACTTTGTTTCTAGGAGTACATTTTGTTTCTAATAAGAATATGCTGCTACCTAATGCATGTGATGTTCTTTTAATCAGGAACTTAGGAGTTGATCATGAAGGGAAGTATGTGCAATCCAATTCGGTCTCCGAAAACAACACTGAATTCAAACATGCATAACTTTCGCATACGGAGTCCGTTGGAGGTCCACGAGTACTTGATTGAAATATTATCTCGCCCTCTTTCCAACAGATCCAGCTCTACCTCCAAATTCCTTCTGAGCACACCATAATCGCAAAAACAATCTGGCACTATTTCTGAGCCCGACTCAAAAGGGTGTTGCGCCACCTTCACTTGGGCCCATAGGCCTTGTAACCCTAGGGGTGTGCGTCCACTTCCTGGCTGTCACCCCTAGTCCTCTTGACATATAGGAGCCGCCGCCTCCCTTTGCTAGAACTCGAATTTCATTTATGTTTAGTTCGTCTTCATTGGAACTTGTATCTTCTGCGTGTGTCGACTAGACCACCCAGTCAAGATCCTTATTCAGAATCTCACCTTATCAGTACTTTCATCAATATTTGTAATACATCATATTGTGTTTCACCTTGTTCTTGCATTCTTCTTCGATGTATGCAGGGATTGATCTTTGTGATCAGGTCATATGGGTATTCGTACACGATTGATAACGACTTGTCGAGTAGTTTAGCAATTGTGTGGTTTTAGGCCTTGCGAGTTCATAGCCAGGATCGTGAGAATTGAGTGACTTCTACCGAATTTACCTTCTCATCGAATGATTGGGGCCAGAATACGACCTCCATGGTTCATCAAGTGGTATCAGAGCTATAATTGATCGGTGAGAGTTTCCAGTTTTCTAGTAGTAGATTCGTGTTTCAAACCTAGAGTCCAGAAAATTGTCTTAAAATATTACATCTATCATCCATACCGAGCCCTTTGAGCCACTGAAATTTGTTTCTTTTAGTTTGTATTATTGAATTTTCGTTGCATCGTCGAGTAATTGTGCTGATTTCTGTCCAGATTGATCTAGTTTGGAGTCTTTTGCAAGTCGTCTAGTCCTACCACTGTCCCCTACCGCCATTACCTTTGCTGCCGCAACACTCATCACCCCCTGCCGCGCCGTTGCCTTCGTGTCGTGGCACCATCACCCCCTGTCGCGCCGCTGCCTACCGATCTTTGTTGAAGACACCAAACCGCCTGCCATGGCAATCGATCGACCACCACAGCGCTTGTCGCCATTGCTAATCACTACCGCGTCACCAACTCGCTCTACCACCGTTCGGCCATTTTCTTGTCGCGACCACCAGCCACCCTACCGCGACTCCTTGGTGATGCCACGGCAACCATCTGGTACCAAAACGCCTGTCGCCGCATGTTATGCAAGAAGACAAGCCCTACCTGACTTCAAATTTTGGGCAAAAAAACAAAACAAAAAATAGGTTATTTTCGTGTTGCCAAAAGGAAACCTAAGATTCATCTGACTTCTATAAAAAGTTTGTGAGTCATATACCTCCCTAGGCCCGAAAGAGGAATTTGAAGATATTTGAGTCGGTGCAGATTCGTAAAAAATAGAGAGAAAAAAGAAGAAGGAAAAAGAAAGAAAAAGAAATTAGGAGTTGCTTCCATTCTTAACTTTTT
Organism: Hsuehochloa calcarea; assembly: GCA_036346395.1. Lineage (NCBI taxonomy): Eukaryota > Viridiplantae > Streptophyta > Magnoliopsida > Poales > Poaceae > Hsuehochloa > Hsuehochloa calcarea. The sequence continues at coordinate 73,730,246 of CM070594.1, read as the reverse complement.
TTTCCTTGTTTAGATTAGTATAGTTTATCCATTGGTCGCTTGCTTTGCTAGGTTCTTGTGCTAGCCTTTCCACTGTTGTTCCTAGTCGTTCTTGTGAGTTGCTCTAGCTAGACTTGGTTTAGACTAGGACTAGCACTTGTGACTAGTACTTTGAACTACTTTTCAACTTTGTATACTGATTTGAACAATTGCCACTCCTTTGCTACACACTAGCCTTCTGAGCTCCACTTCCTACTAACTCAGCAGGTACCGCTTCCTCACAATCGTTGGGCTATTCATAAGTGAGAGTATCACAATCCAGCCACCGGTTGTACCACCTCCTTTGTGCATTGGTAAGAGCTTGTAAGAACTTGGTAAGGTATTGTGAGAGAGTGACTTATGAAACTCCAGAGCCTAATAGTCCATAGGGACATATACACTGTGATTTTTTTCTTTATTTTCTACTAACAATGACAGTGTCATGCGGATCTACACATGGTGCAAACAACAACGACCACTAGATAGTCGTAGAAGTACTTACGACCATATAGGGTGGTCGTAAAATGGTTGACGACCACTCAGCTAAGCTTCTCCCTTATTAATGATAAGGGGTATCCTCACGAATAATATGAAGATATTTCTATCTATAATAACAATTACAGATAAACAATTACTTAATTGAGGAGTATTAGATCCTTCTATGAACTACTACAATTTGGGAAAATTTACGCTCAGCCATGTTTTGTCCTAAAATGTTTTATTGGGAATTTACAACCAAAATCCAACTATGGTTTGAAAGTGTATCTATGGAATTTGTATGCCGTGGAAGTTTAAAAATGATTTGAGAAAAATAAAATAAAAATAAAAACTATTTAGACTTGGGTGAAATGATTGTTAGGTTGGTGCAAGTTGATACACATGATCGATTTATTTTAATGGTCAAGACCAGGCTTTTATTGGAAGTCGCCCAATTTAATTAAGGACTACTCTACGGGCCGCATCTTGCATAGCCCCTCCGTACTACCATAAGTCTGGTTTGCACTTGTCTTGGGTAAAGTTATATCCTAACACTTGCTTCCCATAAGGAGTTTTGGACTTGTCAAGAATCATGTTCAATTGTTTCTTACCCTTAGAAAATTTTCTAATATGTCCTTGAGATAAGCATTTTCATTTTCAAGTTTAGGACATGATTTACAAGTTTTAGTATTAACGGTTCCAGTATGCTTCTCCTTATGAATAGCAACTTTAAGATTAAGGGCTTCACATGAAGCACATGGAGCAGAATTAAATTTATCCTAAAGTTTGGCATACATAACTCTAATTACTTCCAACATGTCATTCAATTCATGTTCACGTTCTGAGCAGAAAAAGCAAATGCTATACTCAACCTTATCAGAAGCTATCAACTTACTAGATTCGAATCATTTTTTACATGGAGTGAATTTAAACTCAATCAACTCAGACCTAGCATTGTCTAGTTGGTGCATGGCAACATCATGAATATTTTGTAACTTAGCAAGTTCATAATATAAAGAATGGTAGAATGAACATTCATTAGCATCAAGTACTAAAGTTCTCTTGAGATTTAGCAAGTTCATAATGTGATAGAGCTCTCCACACTTATAACATTCTCAAGTTCATTAGACAAACAAGTAAGTACAAATCCAGAAGAAGATTCTGAAGAGCCATTAGAAGTTCTCTTGAGACGGTCAGCTACTAAAGTTGTGTTCACCTTCTTAGGATGATCGACCCTCTTGATCTCATGAGTCTTGAGCTTGCTATAAAGAAAATCCAAAGTGAGATAAGAGATATTTACATTCTCCTCAATGGTGTTGATTGCAGCCAAGAGGTGGGTAGTATTCTCATACTAAGAATACTCGATGTCGACCGCTCTAAACTGATTGAGCACCTTGTTGAAGTGAATAAATACATCATCGATGCTCTCTCTAGGATGCATCTCAAACTCGTTGCGTTCTTACTTAAAAACCATTTGACGTACTTGCTTAATTTGGGATGAACCCTCGTGGTAGGTTTCGATGGTACACAAAATCTCATTCGCAGTCGCAAGGTGACAGATTATGTCATACTCCTATCTACCAAGCCAAGCATATAGGAGATTCTTTACCTTGTTGTTGTTTGCCAAGAGGGTTACTGAAGCCGGTGTCGCAACCACGGGCAAGACGAGCGTGGCTCGGACAACCTCCCATATGGCTTGACCTTCGTTCTGAAGGTAGACACGCATGTGATTCTTTTAATAGGCATAATCGAGCCCATTGAAGACATGCGGCTTAGTGGAGTACTTCTCCATCGTCAAGTTCAGTGACTGGTTAAGATCAAGATTGAACTAATCGGGCTCTAATGCCACTTGTTGGATCAAAATGGCGACTAGAGGGGGGGAATAGGAGCACTATCTCTTTTTCACCTTAATCGGATTCAACTCAATCTTCTCTCTAATAGTTATGAAAGTTATGAAGATCAACGAACAAGCATAGCACAAGTCTTGTATTGAATCAAATCTAAGAAGAAGAACAACCAAAAACACTGAAAACTCAAATCAATATGAGTCAGACCTCTCAGGTTGGGTGGTCAGACTTCCATCAAAATCACAAATCAGCTCAACTTTTAATCCGGTGATCTAAATCCCCTCAGGTTTCAACCATGGTTCATCAAGAAGGTCAGGAACCTATTTCAATTCACGATTGGGAAGATCAAAGCCAAGTTTCCATGAATTTCATAGATGAGGGAAGGAGGGCATAGGAACCTAGGAAAATCAAACTTTGATCCCAAAACTTACTCGTGGATAAAAGATGATCCTATATGCATTCCCACATATTACAACAAGCAAGATCACCGCAAGAAACCAAAGAAAAATCAAAGGATTATCAAAAATCCAAAAGTATTTTAGTGAAGTTACCAAAATACCACTTCTCGATCCTTCTCCAAAAGGAATTTTTGTCCGTTGGATTTTCCCCAGAAACGGTTACAATATTGTCGCTATAAAAGGTCCCTTAGCACTGGGTGTTAGAGTTTCTACATCTTTTGCTTTCGTCTTTATTTTCCAAGAAACCATCTCCGATCACCTTTGAATTCTTCACCCGAAAGAAATCACCATGTCGGATCTTATTACCAACCGGTCGATCTCTGATCTGAGCGAGAAGAAACTTGAAGGTCTGGAAAAGGTTGGGCTATTACCCGACAGAAATCTGATCGCGTGGAGATCAGCGTTTGGGGAATATTCTCCAAGTGGTGAGGATGGAGAAATTCCCGTTTTTCTCGCATATATCGAATGCGGCTTTAGACTTCCAGTTCACTCCTTTCTTTCTCAAGTTTTGGAGTATTATAGAGTTCAACTGATCAATATGGCCCCCAACGCCATAGCCAACCTCAGCATCTTTGTTTACCTCTGCGAAGCGTACCTAGGAATTCCAGCAACCCTAGACCTCTTCAAGCACTACTACAGATTGGTGAATGCGAAGAAGACGACCGGTACACCCGTAGAGTGTACCTTGCGTCTCCATGACGGGAAGGCTGATAAGTACATTCCGATGTACTCCAAGTCTTCGTGGTCGTCATGGAAGAAGAGTTGGTTTTACATGAAGATCACCCAGGGCGATGGCCTTTATTACAGCGGTAAAAAGGCTATCGAGATCCCGCAATAGCGTTCCTCGTCGAAGAAGGAGGGGAAAATTGGGAGATGGGTTGAAGCCATCCATCTCCTGAGTGTCAAGGGTTTGACATCCTGGCACGTGGTGAGGGACTTCTCCATGCGGAGAATCAGTCCTTTGAAGGCCAGAGCAAACTCGATGCTCTAGTATATTGGTCGTGACGATACGACCAAGGATTCTAGGGAAGGTAAGTTTCAGTAAGAATCCGACCAGTATATCTGGTCAAATGCTCTTATAACTCTAAGACCTCTCTTTTATTACTGACTTTGTCTTGATGAAATCGAAGCGGATCGAAATGATACGTCTTTGGAGAGCCTAATGAGAAGGCTGGTTTCCCTTTGATCTTAGCAGTGACTACTGCTGAAGAGAGGGCTGAGAGACTTCGGGTAAGCATGATAATTATTTTCCATATTTACAATCTTTTCCGATCGGTGTTTACCTAAAAATCCTCTTTGATATGTAGTCGGTTGGTCTAAGAATTGATAAGGCCACGGAGACCTGTGAGCCAATTGACGAACCGACCAACCTTACGATCACTTGTGATCGTGTAGAAATAAATAAATCAAGGAAATACTTTTTGCTTAGATGAAAAGATATGTTCATCACCCGACTAACTTTGTTTGTTGAATCAGGCGGTAGTCATTGAGTCCCATACAGTTGTTCAAGATTTGCCAAGGGTCGTTGAAGCAACTGCATTGGTGACCGATGAACCTACACCTTCCGATCCAACGATCAGGGATTCTACTCTCGACCAGCTGGTTGAAAGTATTACATCTGATCGTTCATTGAAGGATGTAGAGGGTACAGCCAACCCTTCCAGTTCGAGACTGGAAAAATTAGTTGAAAAGAAAAGAAAAGCTAGCGCTACAGACTTTAAGCCAGCGCGCTTCAGAGTCAAGATAAAAAAGATAACCGGGTATGTTGTAAATGAAATTATCATATGAACGCATACCTTTTTATATCATTGGCGAACTTGAATTCTGAACTTCCTTTTCTTTGCGCAGACCTGTTGGAGTTCCAGTCGTTCCTGAAAAGGATATTCCAGCAGGTCAGGTGATCGAGGACACCTCCGACCAGGGCTTTCCTCAGGTAAGAAATCCTGAGGAGGAAGTGGTTAGGGAAGCCTCCGAGCCTACTTTAGTAATGGAATCTGGTGCAGATCCTGTGTTGATTACTACTCCATCAGAGGAGGTAGGCGTCTTTGCAGATCCACAGCAGATTCCAACTTCTGAAAGTAATCTCTCCCAGACTAACAAGTTCCCTTTCTCTCCTCGATTTATCGACGATAAGGAACTTGATGAAGCTTGGAGGAGAGTATCAAATCACCTTGCAAAGGCGAATCCTGATAGATTTTTTGCCGATTATGATGACATGGCAATTCAAGTAAGTATCTTCAACCATTCTTATAATTTTCCTTGAAGTTTACAAGAAACTTTTTAAAGGTAAAAATGCTATCTATGCAGCATATGGTTGAAAATTTTGCTGCGATCGGAGGACTCACCGATCGGATTAAGAATCTAGAGCAAAAACACTCAGAATTAGAAAGTAAGAACTTTCTTCTTAATTTGTCTTTTGCCAAGACTTTCCTTTCTTTCTTTAACTATCATCCCTTATCAAATGTGATAGATTTGGAGAAAATAAAAGAAGAAGTTTTGGCTGAAAAAGCCAGAAGAATAAAGCTTGAAGAGGAAATTCAAGCTAAAGACCGGTCGATCGAAAACTTAACGACCAAATACGAAAAATACCAGGAAAAATCCAGGAAGAAGGCCGAAGGTAACTTAGTCGTATACTTGACTTAGTATCTCTTCTGATCCTTTTTAGCCTAATATTTGTTTTCCTTATGCAGAACAAAATCAAGCTTTAACCAAAGCAAAGAAAGCTTTGGAATTTGAGCAAGACAAAGGGGCTGCAATCATGCTTAACCTTGACTTAAAGATTATTGCGCTCAACAAAATGATCTTTGATATAGGATCAGGATCATCGTTGCCTTCCTTAAGTGATCCAATGGAAAAGGTAAATTACCTTGGTTACCTTTTGGAGGACCTTAAGGGCTTGCTCAAAGCTACAAGAGATAATTACGCCCAGTCCGTAAAGGAATCTATTGCTAGTGGAGTTAGTCTTACTTTGGCAAAACTGAAGGCGTCCAACCCCTCTATCAATCTTCAAGCTATTGAAGATGATTTTAACTGCTTGCCTGAGGAGGTGACCAACTTTCTCATGGAAGTTAAAACTCTTGGAGACAAGGTTGCAGAAGAAATGGAGGTCGGATCTCCATCCAGCAGTGACTAATGAAGGGCAATCTCTAGTAGTTTAAATCTTGCAAAAAGAGAGAGTATGCAAAAAAAAATGTGTAAAAACTTACCTTTCTCTTTTCAATGAAAAAAGAATTTTTGTTTATCCGGTCGACTTACCATATATTACCCAGCCCCCGACTGTTTTATAGTAGAAGAACTTTACTATAAAAGCAATAGGCCAAGAATATAAACTTAAGTCTCAACCATTGTTTGAAAGTATGTACTGATCGTTGAAAAATTGATCGTGATAATACTAGGAAACCTTTTTTGGTCGGAACCAGTGTTAGGTTTAGACTAGTTGTAAATCTGTTTTTCATAATCAAAGTACTTACTAAGACAATATATGGTCGGAAGAAAAAATAATTTTTCTTGATAAGAGGAATTTATATGCAAAGACAGATATAATAAACGAGAAGTGGTTTTATTTCTATGCAGTGTTCAACGCTGGTCGGAATGAAATTGCTAAGAAATGAAGACATATATTGTATTTCGCAATACGTGTTCGTGCTCTAGTCCGACTAGCAGCGATGATCGTAAGAAAAGGGCCGTCGCTAGGAAGCTCCTTCCAGTGGACGAACCACATGCGAAAAAGGAGAGACTTCGACTAGGAGGTTTTACGTGTTCCGACCAGTAGCCAAACAAGAGTAGAACAGAATTTTGAAAATAAAACATATAATCTCCATTGTACTAAGCATATGAACCGCAGTCGACCAGAGCTAAGTTCTATCATATAAATAACATCACTTTCTTTTTGAATTGATTCATTATTTATTAAACTGAAATGGAAATGAAATGAAAATTAAACGAAAAACTTACGCAATTGGTCAATATTTTAATAATTAGACAAAACCCTGCCGTCTGACATGGCTAATCGAAACGAACCTATTCGGGTGACTTCGACCACAGTGTAAGGACCTTCCCACTTGGGAGAAAGTTTGTTGCGATTTGCTTGGTTCTGAATTTTTCTAAGAACCAAATCACCTACAGCTAAGCTGCGAGGTTGCACCTTACGACTGTGGTACCTTCGCATGGCTTGTTGATAGATTACCGAACGCAACAAGGCTTGGTTTCGTCGTTCCTCAAGGAAATTGATATCGTCGAGTCGTCTTTCTTCCTGATCATTTTCATTAAAACGATCAGTGCGAGCAGAACCAATTTTTAATTCTGGAGGAAGCATGGCTTCGGCCCCATAAACTAAAAAGAATGGTGTTTCACCGGTAGCACGACTGGTCGTCGCACGAACAGCCCATAAAACAGAAAGAAGTTCTTGAATCCAAGCTCCTGACCGTTTTATTAACAGGTCGAATACTCGACGTTTGGCCCCCTGCATTATGATACCATTGGCACGCTCAACTGCTCCGTTACTCTGCGGATGAGCAACTGAAGTGAAATGGATTTTGATACCTGTGTCGTCGCGAATTCACGAAATTACCATAGGACCTGGAAGGCGACTAGGGGGTGAATAGGCGCTTTCAAAACTTTTCTCGCCTAAATCAAAACCAACACGAACTTTACTCCTTTAGCTACGAAAGCTAAGAAGTTCGGTGAGCACACAACGAAGCCTTGTGTTGGATTTGATAAACCCCTCAAGCACCACGACACAAAGGAGAAAAGAACTCAATGTTCTTCATCGAGCACGGCGATCGGCCCAGCTACCACGCAGTGATCGGACCGACGGTCATCCAAATGTCCGACCGCAACTAACCAAATGGTCGGACCGGTGGGCAACGGTTCGACCCGCCAAACCAATGATCGAAAACAGGGCGGTCGAACGCCGTTGAAAGGTTTGGTCGGACCGGTAGAGTCGATCTTCAAAACTCCACCCAAAACCAAAGCGAAATTTGATCCAACTTTTGAATCAACCAATGAAACTTGACCAAATTTCTAGCACACCTCCCTAATGATATTAGAGACCTATTTTTAGCGACGATCCGTCAGATCCACTTCGCAGAATCGATCTCTCGAGATTTTACCAAAGAGGTGCACAAACCCTAGAAATAAGAAAAACTTGATTCAACACTTGCTTGCGGGGGTTTGATGAACTAGACGACTCTAGAAGTAATCCCACACATCAAAGCAAGGTAAAGTAGGCCAAAAGACCAAGCATGAACATTTGAATCAAGGAAGCACCAAAAACATCCAAAAGAGAGAAGAACACAAGGGAGCAATTGATCTTTCAATTAAGCATCACAAGATTGTTCATCCACAATAGATGCTTACAAAGCCTCTCCACCTAGGAGGGCAAGAGCTCAACAAGGAGCACACTCCAAACCCTAGTTTTCCTCTCCTCTCCTCCAAACCCTAGAAAAAGGAAGAAGGAGGCTAAATGAATGCTTGCTTCGGTTTTCCACCTCTCCCCTTCCTATTTATACTAGAGAGCTAGGGTTTCCCTTTTTGGGTCTCTTACACATGGGACCCACACACAAATAACTCTTGAAGCAATCGCCTGCTTCACCACGTGTAGGTTGATCAGCGGTTCTCATCGACGCCAAGCCTCTCTTGTCCGAATCCCATCGGAACCTCCCGAGACTCGCGCCGATATCCGCACCGCTTTGATCCAACGGTATGCATCAACCACCCATTCGATCCATCTTGTCCATCCTGCACCATGCTTGTGTCACACGACCTCACTCGGTATCCCTGATCGTTCTGGACCTCGGCTCTCAAGCGTAGTCGATCCACTCACCGTTGACGTCGTTGACACGCAAGCCACCGCACAAAGAATAGACAAACAAACCGTTTCCGAACAAGTTCTTCACAACTTGACCCACGTCGATTCCGCAATGCAATATACATCAATAAAGCATTGAAGTTCATAGAATAACACACTCGAACAAACTCAATGCAACACTTGGCTCACTTCAAGTGATCGCCGTCCCGAGCCACACGGGCGGTCCGACCGATTTCATGCCGTCGGACCGCTCCCACAATGGCAGGTCGGACGGTCCAAATGACTTAGCCAAAATTCAAGCGAGAAATCCAAACCTTCGGAAATTTCAATCGAATAGAACTTTTGACGGGAGCTCCAAAATTATGGGACCACATCCAGAGACTCCCTCACTTGCCTACACAACCTATTTTTGGCCCACTCAAAACCCAAATCTCAAATCGTGATCGGACCGGCCACCATGGCGGTCGGATCGCTCCATCGATCGGTTCGACCGCCAAGACAACCTGGGTCGACCGCCAAGGGCCTCGCTTTGGCGACCTTGGACCCAAACGCGCGAGATTTTGCAAACCAATAACGCCATTGCCAATTGACTCATCATCACGAGATCGTGCACATATCCTCACGATATCCACAATCTCCCCTTGATGAACACATTGGCAATTTTCAAAAAATGTGGTTTTCAAAATGAAAAGTAAAAATACGCCGTTTTCGCATAAAGGCACAACTTGATCCATAAGCAACAAAAACCTAGGAACCGACCAAGTGGCTTCGAATAGTGTAAGCAAGTGAGATAAGGCATTGAAAGCACAAAAGAATTCAAATTCCGTAGTAGCCAAAAATCTCACTTAGGTCCAAATGAAAGGCACATTGTTCTATTTGACCTTTGATCATTGTGAGTATTCTTCAATTTCAAACCAAATCAGGAAAAGGCAATAAACCCAGAAGCTCAACTCACCATGATCACAAATTTTCAAAAGGTTCACAAAAGTTTTTTATGTGTGTTCTTTATGTATGAAACCAATCTTTATGTATGAAACCAAAAGCTCCAACAAATTTTCTTCACAATCTTTCTCCCCTTTGACAATGAATTCATCAAGATGCATGAAAAAGAAAGAGCATGAAGGAATGACTTTATTTTTAAGCTTTAGTAAAAAGGAGCAAAGACCATTATACATGTAGACAGTACAAGTATTATACCAAGCCATATAAGGAGAAGACGCTATATTCAATCATGGCAAAACGTATGCAGCAAAGCTAAAACCAAGATAGCAAACTGAGATTAACAATTAAAACCATGAAAGGTTGCTCAATGTCATAGATTCACTAAAGCAACCAAAAATGAGTCAAGCCATGTCTATAAGTAAAGAGACTCAAAACAAGAGTTGAGGCATTTTGAGCATTAAGAAAATTCTTTTGAAGCAAAGCTCAAGCACTTAGCCCTTTTGGGCAAAATCTCTTTTCTTTCTCTCCCTTTTTCTTTGTGCTAGATCTCAAGCCTTGCATGACCATCTCAAGCGATAAGCTTAAAAGAATGATCTAGGTCATCCAAAACTCCCCTGAGTTCATGCCTAGTGCAATGGCAAGCCGTCTCATGAAAGAGGATTGGTGAGATCAGGTTTTTCAGACGAAATTTTTCTTTTCTTTTGCTTGACTTAAGAAGGTAAAAACCTCATTTTCCATCTCAAAATAAGTTCAAGACTCAATTCAACTTGTAAGACATGGCGAGAATCATAAGTGGATCACTAGAGCAAAACTAGTCACAAGATCCAACAAGACATGATTTGATTCAAATTTCTCACAGATATAAAGCTAGCAAGTCAAAAGCTGAGCCAAACACGAAGAGCCATAAAAGAGGTCTAGCAGGCTATCACTCGATATGACAAGGTATAAAATATGAAAACAAGTCATACAGGGATAATAATCAAAGCTCCATTAGTTTTAATATACAATGCAAGACAAATGAAATGAAACATGCATTATGATACAATGAATGCAAGCAGAGCCACTTCCCCTCAAAAGCCCAATAGGACTAATAACCCTAACTCTCCTCGCATAAGCGACAAAGCGAAGAGTCAAGAGCCTTAGTGAAAATATCCGCAAGTCGTTGCTCGGACTCTACAAAGTGAAGCACAACATCACCTTTCTCAACATGGTCTCTCGTAAAATGAAATCGAATGTCAATGTGTTTAGTCTGGAATGTTGCTGGGTTTTGGCAATATTAATTGCAGAAGTGTTGTCACAGAAAAGAGGAACACTTCCCAAAGACAACCCATAGTCCCGCAGCGTGGATAAAATCCAAAGAACCTGAGAGCAGCCACTGGCGGCAGCTACATACTCAGCCTCAGCTGTAGACTGTGCAACAGAAGACTGTTTTCTAGAAGACCAAGAAACAAGAGATGTGCCCAAGAAATGACAAGTGCCAGAAGTACTCTTCCTATCAACTCTACACCCGGCGAAATCAGCATCAGAAAATGCTCGAATTGAAAGAGCCGAAGAAGAAGAATACGAGTCAAAAATCAAGCGTATCTTGAAGGTACACGAATATCGCGTCTTGTTGCGATGAGAAGCACGAGGAAGCTCGAAGCGCACGGACATCTGGGCGGTGTATGTCCGGCCTCGACGCTGTAAGATAGAGGAGGGAGCCAATCATACTGCGGTACTCCTTCTGGTCCACGGACTCTCCATCCTCATCAGGGTCCAGCACGGTGGTTGTTGCAATGGGAGTAGACATTGGCCTACTGCTTCCCATATTGAAGCGCCGAAGAAGGTCCTTTGTATACTTACTCTGGTGAACAAAAGTACCTTCTTTCAGTTGCTTGATTTGAAGACCAAGGAAGAAGGTCAGCTCTCCCATCATGCTCATCTCGAATTCACTGCTCATAGAATCTGAAAATCTAGACACCAAAGCATGAGAGGAACCACCGAAAATAATATCATCCACATATATTTGAACCAACAAGAAATCACTGCCATGCCTGAGAGTGAACAAGGTTTTATCAACCATTCCCATTTTGAAATCATTTTCAAGTAAGAAACTCTTAAGCCTGTCATACCAAGCTCTAGGAGCTTGTTTCAATCCATCTGAGGCTTTAGAGAGTTTAAAAACATGGTTTAGGAATTTTGATTTTCAAACCCGGAGGTTGCTTGACAAAGACCTCTTCTTGTATGAAGCCATTCAAGAAGGCACTTTTAACATCCATTTGAAAAAGCTTGAAACCCTTGGATGTTGCAAATGCTAAAAGAATGCGAATGGCTTCCAATCTAGCTCTTTGGAGCAAAGGTCTCCTCAAAGTCTAAGCCCTCTACACAGGAATAACCTTGAGCAACAAGTCTAGCTTTATTAAGAACAACCAATCCATCCTCACTTTGCTTATTTTTAAACACCCATTTTGTTCCAATGACATGAGAATCAGAAGGTCGCTCAACTAAAAACCAGACTTTGTTTCTTTCAAAATTTTCAAGCTCTTCATGCATGGCATTGACCCAAGAGGCATCGGATAAAGCATGGGTGATATCTCGGGGTTCAAAAGAAGCAACAAAAGCGAGAATGTGCATGGGAATCGGAGATATAAACACGGCGAGTGACTCGCTCTTGAAGATCCCCAATCATGCTGCTCGGTGGATGTTGTCGCATTTGTATCGCAGTGGTGCTCTGAGTGCGACGTGGCCTCTACCTCATGAGTTGTGGAGGTAGGACAGAGCCACTCGGATCGTCGGTGGGGATAGGAGGCGTTGCTCGGTGACACATCAAGTAGTAGTGAGCTCTCCACCCTCTCGGAGGTAGCGGGAGGATGGTTTGGGTCTTCATCCTCGGAATCATCATCGATTTAAGATGCTTTCTTGAGTTTGAAACTTTGTGTACAAGCATCGGGTCTAGTACGGGACTAGCCTCATCAAAAGTGACTTCAAGTCTCAACAATTTTGTTAGTATCAACATTAAAAACACGATAGCCACGAGAATGGCGGGATATCCAAGAAATATGCCATCAAAACATCTAGACTCAAATTTATCAAGATTGCCATGTTTAAGAATGAAGCACTTGCAACCAAAAATCTTGAAATGAGAGACCTTTGGAGAATGACCAAATCTAAGCTCATAAGAAGTCTTCCCAACCACGGATCTCAAGAAAACCCTATTGGAGATATAACAAGAGAGATCGCCTCATTAAAATCTCCTAGGAGTAGAATGCTCATCTAGCATGGTCAGAGCCATCTCTACAAGGGTTACGTTCTTCCTTTCTACAACACCATTCTGTGAGGAACTCTAGGAGAAGAAAACGATGCTCAATTCCCTATCGGTATGAAGGTAGAAAAAGAAGAGTTCTTGAACTCTGTCCCATTATCACTCCTAATGGCTCTCAAAGCTCTGTAATAAATCAAAGAATTCTAAGGACCAAATCTTTAAAGAATCCAAATGCTTCGTCCTTAGAAGTAAGAAAATAAACCCATGAATACAGGTAATCATCCACAACCACCAAGACATACCATTTCCCACGGTGGTGAACTCTAGAAGGACCAATCAGATCTAAGTGAAGAAGCATCACTGTCCATCGATCATTACCAAAGTAAGAGGTGGGTGGGAAGCGGACACCATCTTACCATGTCTACTGAGGTGAGCACACAAGATCTCTGACGACCTTGACCTAGGCAAACCTCTAATCAAGTCCTTGCAGCTGACCCTAGACAAATGATCAAAACCTATATGCCCAAGTCTACGATGCCACAAAACAAGGTCATGAGAATCGGAGGCTACAAGACACCTAGGACTAGAAGCGGAAGAAATCTTTGAAATTTGCACGAAAATCTTCTCAAACACGGAGATCTCAAAAACAAGCTCACCCGAGGAATCTAGAACTCTACACTCACCTCTCTTAAACCTCACTTCTAGACCCTCATCAAGCGGTGAGAAGCGGATAGAAGATTATACCTCGACTTACTTACCAAAGCGACGTCTTTTAGCATGAACTTGTCGTTGACGCCAAGACAGTGCCCTTTGCGATCCACGGTCCCAAGAGAAGCATCCCCAAATGTAATCAATTCATTGCGGATGCGTGTGAGGAGGAGAACCATCTAGAATCTCGGTCATATGTCGAGAACACCCGAGTCAACAAGCCACTTGTCCTCCTTCCTCGCACGACGGACCTAAAAGGCACAATCAGAAAACATCCGTGCCTCAGTACTGGGATTAGTGATAAAAGAACGAGGAATCCAAAGATCTTGAGAAGCACGATGTCCGGAAGCGGCGATAGAAATAGGTGAAACATGATCGGGAATAAAATCATAAGGATGCACATGAGAATCACCTAGACCTCTCCAAACGATCTACCAAAGATCGATACTCCCCTGTCTAGGTGCTACCCGTTGTCTCTCCTCACGATGTCCTAATCCAACATCTTGCCTAGACCCAACAAAAGAGTCTACAAAGTTCTCTACAAATCTAGGCCTATGTGTGGTGCGATAAGCAGTGCCTAGCTCTAGAGACTACATCCGGAGAAGGGACTCCTCTAATGGATCTTAGGGCGCTCATCCTCTCTTTTCTCTCAAGTTTTGCTCTCGGAGGGAGAACTCAGCAGTATGGCCTTCTTTCTTGCAGAAGGTGCAATGGTCTTGGACCTTTTGAGGGTGCTGCATGAGAATGAGTGAAAGCACCTTTCTTGCGAGAAAGAGTTTGAGCAAAACCACGGTTGAAAACAACCGGATGGCTTAGGAGGTTCTAGCTCAAACAAACCATTCTTCACAACTCTAGCAATCTTAGGTGGGTTCTTCTTGGAATGCTCTAGGGGGTTGAAACCTAGACCACTATTTTTCACGCTCACCTTGGATTGATCAAGAATCATGTTGAGTTTCTTTTTCCCACTTGAAAATTTCTCAAGAGTCACCTTGAGGTAATCATTCTCTTTCACTAACTCCTCACATCTAGCACACTTGCTAGACTTGATTACCTCATTAAGCTTACTCTTAAGAAGGGCCACTTCCACTTTGAAGGCCTCACAAGACACACAATAGGATTCCTGAATCCTACTCAACTGCTCCTTAAACTTGACTCTAAACGCCTCTTGTATCTGACTAACCATGGTTTCAACTTCAGCATTCAAAGCACAAGAGTTAGAATCAATAACCTTTTTAGAAGCAGTAAAAGACATGGATCTTTCAATTTTAGCCTTTTCTTCCAGGGTCTTGTTTAAGGCTTCAATCTCAATTGTAAGCTTGGGACAATTTTCACAAGATGCAACTCTAGAGTAAATCAATGTTTACATCATCTCTTGCATCTTAATCCTATTATCCTTACAATGAGAGCATGTGTGACTAGCATCAAACTTTTGCAATTCTTTTAAGGAACTATCCAATTTTAATTCTAGCAGAGCACAATTAGAGCAAGTTAAAGGGATAGCTTCCATGGCAGTCACATCAAGAGGAATGACATCTAAACAAGCGAGATCTAGACTTGAAAGATTCTAGTTCATCTGTTTAGGCGAGTTCGGGCCTTCTCAGGAGAATAATAACCTAATCCACGTGTGTATGGTATTCTTGATGATCAAGTAAAAGACTAAGACTATTACAGAGAATAGCACTTGTGTTCCTACTTGACTAGCTCTTGTTATTTGTCCCTCCTCTCCCTTATCCCTCGATTGATGCCCTTATATAGTCGTGAAGAAGTAGCCGTTTTGCCACTGAAGATGCGCCTAATTAATCCGATGCTGGCGCATGATGGCGATAATTACTGGCGCCTCGGCTTCTTCCGCCGTCGCTCAATTATCTTCCGGAGATAATGGGGTAATTACACACCATTAATAAAGCGGAATAATAGTGCGTGCGAGACCGTTCGGATTCCTTAATCAATTGGACCGCTCGCGTAGGTTTGATTATAAGGTGGTGCGTAGTTTACACGGTCGTAGAAGAACTTACGACCGGTGGCGATCGTAAAAGGACTTACGACCGGTGGCTGATCGTGAAGGACTTACGACTATGTAGTGATCGTAGAAGGACTTACGACCATGATATAGTCGTAGCAAGACTTACGACTGTGGGGGTGATTGTAGAAGAACTTACAACCACTTATTGGGCTTCTCCCTTATAGATAAGAAAGGTACCTCTGGGGACTATGTGACATCATATTTACCCATAATTAGAATTATAGATAAAAGATAAAATGAGGATTATTAGATCCTCGTCATCTAACTGACTTCAAGTAGAAAATAACTTACTTGGTAAAGGTTTAAGTAAATGGACTTACGACCATGAAAATGTCGTAGAATGATAGTCGAAGGAAAAACTCTTACGACATTTGAGTCTTGCTTTGACGAGAAATTTGCTTGGTCGGGAAGGTTGCTTCGACTATCAAAAGTCATAAAAACCCCTCGACCACACGGTGGTCGTGTAGTAGAAAATCGGAAAAAACTCTTCCAGATTGATACTTCAGCCGACTAGAAAGACTTGGTCAAGAATGTAATTTTGCTTGGAGGTGACAATCGTACCTATTTTTTCTCGAGGCAGCGGACCATCAGGGAATTGCAAGCGGCTCTCATAGACTTGTCAGATGAAGCGGTTCCAGGCGGTACAACCATCTATCATAGACCTATAGCCAGGAGCGGTTTCGAGCGGCGGAGATCGTGTGGTTATAAAAACTTACCGGGAGGTAGACTTGGATTTTTACTTTTCCCCAAATCACTCCATTGTTCTTGAGCTCTTGCTTTCTCCATCCTCGACTAGGTTTCATCTTCTCCATGTAACCCAATTAAAAAACTTCTTATGGCGAAATGGCCAAGAGAGTTTCGAATGGGAGGAATCGGAGATGGATCACGACTAAGATCAAGATCTTGGTCGATGCGGGAAAGATTCGAAGAAGGCTGGGTGAAGTGGATTCCGGCTATCGGCGACAGGCCGCCGGGAAAATGGGCAAATCCGTCTTCAGCGTATTGTGAGTGGCGGCCTTGATTGCTGCTTGCCCCTTTCTTCTGTGGTACTCGAACACTTTGGGGTGGGCGGTGAACTTAGGTCCCAATTCCATTACCATGTTGAGGCGTGTTCGTGTATACATGCGGCGTGCACAGGGATTCGGCGGATCTCGGTTGTTTCAATATTATTATGGGATGGCTCGACAAGCCGGAATCGCCAGGAAGGCGTGATGCAAGCTCCATGACTCGAAGTCGAAGGAGTACATTGAGTTTCACCGGTCTTACGTGGTAGATTGGAGGAAGAGGTGGTTCTCTGCGGAAGGTCACCTCTGAGTGACTGACCTTTCTTTGCGAGGAAGAGTGCAGAAAGAAATCTTCATGGGACTCAACCCCTGAAGATATCAGTAGGATAAGTCCTTATATTCAAGCTATTAAGGACTTGAAGGAAGAAGAGGTGGCCGGATGGCATGTGGTGAAGGATTTCATCACACGCCCGAATTAGTCCTCTGAAGAAGCGAGCATCTCCTGTGTGGAGGTACTGGGAGAGAGAGACCCCACGAGAGACTACGAGGAGGGTAAGCAATTGTCGACTTAGCTCTCGGTTTGGTCTTTCTCAACCTTGTCTAATATTTTTATCATTTATCTGGATCTTTCCGGTTGAGTTGACTCAGTCGGACTCATCGTGAGAATCTCCGCCACTCCGAGGCGGTTCCTCAAATCATTGCGGCTTTGTCAATGAGATGAAAGATAGGCGCCTAAAGGTAATCAAAAATCTGATTTTCTTTAGGACTTTATAGTGCGTAGAAGATACTTCGACTAATGGTGATCGTAGAATATCTTACGATCAAGAAAAAGTCGTGAAAAACTTACGACTTGGTACTAGTCGTGAAAAACTTACGACTAATTAGTGATTCTTCTTTTTCTGTTTTGCTTTGAGAAGTAGGCATGGAAAATCGTCGGGACTGACGAAGAAGTCGTGATGATGATTATTAGTCTTTGGGTTGACCGAAAGACAAAGTTCGGCTCCTCCCTGAAGAGGCGTCGACTTGTAAAAATCTGTTGATAAGGGGAGCAAGCTCGAGCTCGGTCTTTCGACCGGACCCTCTACAAAGCTTACTTGGCGTTTGTATTGTATATGTCGAAGCGAGCCCATGACCGTCAGCCAGGAAGTTGCGGCGATTTGAACCTCTTAAGCGCAAACCTACATGAGCTAAGGTACCCTTCTATTATGACACGGAATCTTTCGTAGATCGATTACCACTCCTAGTTTTAATAAGCAAGCTGGAAAGGGAAGCGGAAAGATTTTATGTCTTTTATGAAGGGCGATCTTTGCATCGGCAACTGCAAGCGTAAGCCCAGCGATCTTCTTACGGAATGAGTCGAGGCCGATCTCGTCCATCCAGAGGATCGAAACGAGCCACGATCCTGTTCAAACTCTGACGGACGTGAGTGCGTAGGCTGACCAATGATTGAACCTCGACGACGTGGTCGTGGAGAAGAAGAGGTCCTCCGTGGGGAGGATTGCTCCAAAATTCACAGTTAAGACGGAGGTGCAGTATGTGAAATGTACTAAAGTGTAAGAGCGACATTTACCTTTTCTTTTTCACAACTTTGATTTGCTTTTCTTTATTTAGTCAAACTCCTTATTTCCGGAATGCTACCTTTGAGAAGTCCATTGCTATCCCTTCATTCCTTTGAAGAGGTATCAATGAAATTATTGAAGCATCACCCTTAGCCATGTGGCGGGTGAAGTCGAGACTCCCAGTGACTTACATCTGCTTGAGTGCGTTAACTCGACCCTTGAAGTAATGGTATTCTTTGTTGAGGTGGCCGCTCGACCCTTTAGTTGTAGAAACAACGGTATTTGTGGAAGCCTGCTGGTCAAGGTAGTGACATTTGTGACCGCTTCAGGAAGGAAATCGTAGGGCGTTCCTTCCCTACAAGAAATCCGCAGAACCGGAAGGAGAAAATTTCAACTTACGTGGTGACTTCTTTGGGCTGCCTCCGTCGTAGGGTCTTACCTTCTGAGATCGTGACCGAGTCCCCATCCCAAAGATATTCCCAATACGAGAATACTTTTGATAACGGCGCCTTGAGAAGGTGTGGTGGGACAAGGTCGCGAGGATGGATAAGCTGCAAAACCCGGACCTTGTATATTCAATGTTTGCTAGGACGACTATGAATGTAAGTATCTTCAAAATACTTATATATGTGGCTTTCCTTCTCTTCTCACTTTGTTCTCTTTTGCGAAGCTCTGGAGCAAATTCTTGTTGTCGGTGAGTATCATCGACAACTTTTAAACTAAGACGGGAGAAAAGAACTACTCTGTGAGAGCGAGAGAGGTGGTAAGTCACTTATCATTCATAGTTGTTTTTGACTTAAATACTCGTATAATGTTTCACGAGAATAGTCATGGAAGAAACTCATGACAAAGTACTAGTCGTAAAAAGCTTACGACTACTTACAACCAGGTAGTGGTCGTAGAAAGACTTACAACCATATCGTAGTCGTAGAAAAACTTACGACTAGGTCGGTAGTTGTAGAAGTACTTACAACCATTTGGCTGATGTTTATCTTCGTTCTGTTCTTTGTAGGTTAAGCGGTGATCGAAGACCTTAGGTGACTCACTCGACTATGAAAAGAAGAGTCGAGGAGGCTAAGGAGCAATGTCGATCCTCTCGGATAGACTTGAGATGTCTGCATCTAAAAGATTGCGAGGAAAAAATAAGCGATAAGTTCGAACTTAAAGGCGCTTTTGATCTTTAACCTTTACCGACTCTCCTTTCTTCTCGGATAAAGAAAAAGAGATCGGAAGCTCGGACAAGTTCAAGAAAAAGCTTTGGTTATTCGGAGTTTTCCGCATTCGCGAATAAGGATCAAGAACTCGAGGGTTTTAGAACTCGATTAACGGTAAGTAAATCTTTACTTATCCTTTTGAGTACTTTCCTTTTCTAATGCCAATTTCGGTTGAAATTGCTTGCCCAATGAAAGCCTCGAGGTGAAATCCAAGCAAAGACCTTAATCGCAATGAGTGCATCGCATTGCTAAGATGAATCTGCGGAGGACATCGGGCGTGGGAGCAAAAGCATCTTTGAGCCGTTGCTTCCCATCGAGAAGAGGTCAAGAAATTGGATTCTCAATTAGTAGGTAAGAAAAGCTTTTACCTATAATTATCTTTGTGTTATCTTCCTCTAGAAGTATATTTTTGTTTGGAGATATTATTCTTTTGAACAAGTGGTGAAAACAAAAGCTCCGAGGCTTCGACTTGTACCCAACGAAATGGAGCCGATTGAAGACTAGTCTTCAAGGCAACATCACTCTCTGAACAATGTGCTTAGTGAGCTACATTCGAGGAAAAACTCCTCGAGAAGATACCATATCTGCTCACACAAGTACCATTGGGGAACAAGTCGGAAAATTGCAAGAAATGGTGACCACTCAAGACTAATCAATGAATCAATAATGGAACGTCATAGCCGATAGTTACGCTTTGGCGAAACTTAAAGCTCAAGACCCGCTTAATGTTAAACCAATGGCGCTATTGATCACGCAATCGAGGCAAGTCGTCGATTGAGGAAATCGAATCGGTTGTAAAAAGGTGCGGAGGAAATGCACTAGGCTCTCCCCATAAGTAATCTTGTAACTACCTTGTAAGAGACAATTTTGTTGATGAGTAATATATGATCCGCCTCATTTCACGAAAATCATCTTGTCGAGTAGTTAGTAACTCAAAAGATAATAACGAATGAAAGACTAAGAATTGAAGTCAAATTAATAACTTTATCCTAGCCCCGACTATTTGCTTAGATTGTTTAACAATCTAAATAAATAGTGTTTAAAATGGGGTTTCAAAACAAAGAGGTTTATTTAACTTATAGCTTTTTTACGGTTGTCAAGCTTGTAGAAAGAGTAGAAAGCGACTTGACACTAGGAAGTTCCTTCTAGTGGGCGGGACCACGTGCGAGAGGAAAGACTTCGACTAGGTGATGTTCCCATCTCCAACTAGTTTAATCAAACCAAGAACACAACTGAGTTAAACAACGTCTTAGAGTACTTTAATCATTCGTTTGTCCTTTTTGGTGGACTTGATAAGTTTTTTCATGAGCAAAGTAGGAGCGGCGACACTAGGAAGTTTCCTTCTAGTGGGCGGGACCACATGCAGAGAGGAAAGACTTGACTAGGTGTGTCTCTTCCTTGACCGATTAAAACAAATCGAGTACACCAAGGTGGTCGAACAAATGTAAGAAAGTGCACTCTACTTAGAATATTTTTTGAATTCTTGAAAAATAGACTAAGATTGAGAGAGTTGGCTTTGAGAACATTACGACTAGATAAAACCGAGCTCTTTGTATTGGCGAAAAAATGAGTACGAGTCGATGTTAGGAAATTCCTTCTAGTGGCGAAACCACATGCAGAGAGGAAAGTTTCACGGATGGCGTTTCTACGCTTTTGGCAGTGTAAAAAAAGCGGGTGTTTTCATATCATAGTCGAAAGATTAAAAAGCACTACTCAAAAAATAAGGCAAAAGAGGTAGAAAGAACCGGACTTTTATTGCCGAAACTGGTCACACATAGAATTTGCGTAGCGGTCGATGTTCCAAGAGTTTGAGAGAACCATCCATCTTCCATTGCTAGTCGTCAGCACAGGCAGTTACTCGACCCTTGTGTAGGACCTTCCCATTTAGGGAAAGTTTATTCGATTAGACTTGGATTGGCGAGCCTCAATACCAAGTCACCTAGACAAAGGTGCGAGGTTGGACCTTCGATTATAGTTCTGCTGAGGGCTTGTTGGTAGGCCGAGCGGATTAAGGCTAGGTTTCTCCTCTCTTGAGTAGGTTAATGTCATCGCTCAGAAGTTGTTCTTGTACGAGTTGTTGAAGGTTTCAACTCGTGTCGACACAATTTTAGCTCAGGAGGAAGCATGGCTTGACTCAAAACTAGAAAAAATGGTGTTTCTCTGTTGCTCATTGGTGGTCGATCTGAGCCCATAATATGGAGGTAATTCTTGTACCCAAGCCCGAGCGCTTAACAAGTGGTCGAAGACTCGAGTTTTATTCCTCGCATTATTTGGCCGTTTACCGTTCGTAGCTCCATTGCTTTGGGGATGTGCAGGAAGCATAGCATAGTTTGGTACCCAACTTCGCCATAAAATTCGAAATTTTGCACTTGCATTTTACCATTATGCGTAATTATCGACTTCGGAACTCCAAATCGACTAATTCGCTTCTCATCATGAACCTTTTCTTTGCTTAGTTGTTATCGATTCTGAGTTAACTTCGATCCATTTGTGAGCGTGTCAATAGCCACAAAAGAATTGAAACCTCCGGAGCTTTGGGAAAGCGGTCCTAAGATATCAAGCCCCAGTGCAAAAGGCCAAGAAAGAGGTATTGTTTGTAATGCTTGAAGTGGTTGGTGTATCATCTACCATGGAATTGTACTGGACACACTTTTAACCACCTCCTAGCATAATGCGAGTGTAGGCGGTAAAAACCTTGTCGAAAGGCTTTACCAACCAAAGTTACAGGAAGCATCGTCCCACAGATGCCCTTGTGTATATCGTGAAGGAGTGTTATTCCTCGTTTTCGGAATGCATCCATGAGTATTCCTTGGGTTCCTCGTTTATAGAGGACTCCTTCAACAAAGTATACATTTTGGCTTTTAGGGATAATCGATCGCCTCAAGATCATCTTGATCTGAAACCCTTGTAAAGATACTCGTAGATGGGAGTCATCCGAGTATCCTCGTAATCTAATGAGGCCATCTCAGGAGGAGGTGTTTACGGTTCTTCGACAGAGCGGTTTTGGAGTTGCTCAAGAAAACTCCTTTTGAATGCTAGTGGATCGGAAGAAGCCATCCGAGCAAGTTGTGCGAGAAATTATCCTTCGAGTGATAAATTGTACCTCGAAACCTAAAAATTTTTCTAGCTTAGTATAGTCCTACCTTGGGGTTTTAGACGCTTAGACTCTTCATCCATTCGATGCTTCTCTTGAACTTCTATCTTCTTCGGTTTTTAAATCAGTTGAGGTTTTGTATTCGTACAACTTCGCTCCACATTGTTATAGCCAAAGTTTAATTTATGGCATACTTTAAGGTTTCTCGGTTGGGATCGGATCACTAAGCCACTAAACTAGTGACCTCAATACATCCTCATGTGAATCGTTTGGAGATCCAATGGAGGAATTACGAATTTGCCATTGCAAAGTCTGCAAGATGGAGTTTTTTTGGCCGGTCGAGTGTCATCTTCTTCGTAGTCAATTGATTAAAGGTGTCAGATTGATGCTTAAGAACCTGCGGACTTAAATGAGTAATGCATAGTATCACCCAGGTGGAAATCGAAATAGTGAACCTTGAATTGCCGTTGCGCAGTGCACACGTCCGATCGTGATCAGCGCTTTTGAATGGTGTGGCGGTTAAGAGCGAGCTGCCAGCGTTGTGCTGACTGGTACGATATGTGGACAACATCCTGGATGTGTATGTAATCCTCTCTCATGATTGTGGAGCGAGTCGGATGTCCAAATAAGTCGAACTCCCCAAGTTCGATGACCATTTGCCATCGGTCATTGTCTCCCTCTCATTATGGAGGATTGCTCCTGTGAAATCTCGAGCACTTCCTACATTGTGAACGTGAAACATAATGCGATCGTTCTCGAAGACTGAGGAGGCATAAGTTTTGGACACGGAGGTCTGAGGTCTCAGTGTTGGCGTGTAAAACCCTCTTAACCTATGCCGGCGCCTGACTGTCATCTTGGCTAACCTGACTAACTGGCGCTTCTGTTGCTGTGGGCTGATGCGTAAATTAGGCAGCCTTACGGCTTTGGAGATCGAGCAAGGCATTCTCGAAAGATCCTCTTGACATCCTCAAAGCAGCGTTTGCCTGTTCGACCGACTAAAACCTTGCATGTCTCCGAGAAGTTTAAAGAAAGGTAGTCCTTTTTCTCCTAGTCGTGCGATGAAACGACTTAAAGCCGCCATGACACGGAGTTTTGGACTTCCTTTTTTGTGTTTGGAGGCTGTCGGAGGATGGCTTTTATTTTTCGAGTTTGCTTGATTCCTCGTTGGATACTAGAATCCAAGCAATTTTGCTGAAAAATTCAAACACACACTTCTGGATTGAGTTTTAAGCGGTGCTTACGAGGTTGTCGAATGTTTCTTGTAGGTCGATGATATGATTAAGTCTCTTAATGCTTTTTACAACTAGATCATCAACATAGGCTTCCAAATTCGGCCTAATTGAGATGAAAAAGTTGTTTGCATTAGGCATTGAAAAAACAGGCATTCTTTAGACCAAATGGCATTTGACATAGCAAAGGTACCAAATGGAGTAATGAATGCGGTCTTTTCTTCATCGTTTAAACACATATTGATCGGTGGTATCGAATATGCATCTAAAAACTTAATATCTCACAACTGCGTTGAATCAACGTGATCGTCGAGGTAAGGAAATCATCTTTTGGACAAGCTTTATTAAGATCGAAAGTCCGCTCGCCATTTGCCGTTTGATTTTGACCATTCGGGTTAGCCAACCACTCGGTGGTTGACTTCTCTTATAAAGCACCTTTAAGTAGCTTATCAACTCGATTTAATAGCATCTCGTCGATCGAGGCAAATCTCGTAATTTTTGTTTCTGGTACTTTATCGAGCGTAAAGCTAGCACAGTGCTCGATCACCTCCACGGGACTCGGGCATGTCGGATGCTTGCCGCAAAGACATCTGCGTTAGCTCGGAGGAAGGTAATGAGGCGTCTTCCTATTTGGTCGGAAGTCTCCCGTGCGAGCAGTCTTGAGGTTCTTCTGCGTCGGAGGAACCTCTTTGACTTGCGTTCGGCTTTGGTGCGACTTTGAAGCCGACTTGCTAGTCGAAGTGACTTTCATCTCGAGTTGGTATTTGACCAACCATCTCGAGGATCGGCGATGACTATCGCCATCTTTTGTCACCTGAATGGTGATCACTCCTTTGGGACTGGCATCTTAAGACATTGATACGTAATGAGTAGCCATTAAGAATTTTGCCAAAGTTGGTCGTCAGGTATGGCGTTATATCGTGATCAAATCGCCGATCTTATGAATATATAAATGAAAAGAGGAAAATGACTCGTATCTTCTAGAAAGTAGTGAGACTGCTCTTTATTGCTTTGAACTGGCTATTACAAATGGTGTATAAAACTTAGACTAAAGACTAATTCGGGTGTATAAGGCTCTTGAGGGTGTCTCCCAAATGATCTTCACTGTTCCGGCCTTTTCATCTTCAGTCCGCATTCCTCCTTATATAGTTGATGAAGGGTTGGCAGTTGTCTCTGGAGGGGCGCTTTGTTAGGGAGCAGCAACGCTGGTTGAAGAAGAGTGTCTCATTGATAATGTATCAATTGTCGTGCGGTTATATGTCTATGAGTTATGTAACTGCACTTTAGTATCGTAACGTCGCGTGGTATGGAATATATAGCACATGTTCCATTCGTCACACGGTAAAGCATATGTCTGGTCGTAGATCCAGACATCAGTTCAAAGCCTTGTAAGCATTTGACTGGTCGGAGACTTGGTTTGGAACCATGTCCGACCAGATTGGTACCGTATGTAACCTTCGAATTCTTACGACCAAATGAGTCGTTAGTTTTGGGTTTCACGACCATGAAGACGTATGGTCTCTATATACTAAATAATAAATCGAGGTTTTTAATCCTCGTCACTTCTGCATAACAATAGATCAAGAAATCGATTTCAGGAACATATTTTTCGTAACCTAACCCACGTTAGTCAAAAATATGCATCCTGCAACACATATGTACTGAAATCCATGAAATTGACCTAACCTATGAATATCACGCCAAACCCAACGAACGGAAACAGGTCCGGCCGACGCCACCCATGGCTGGGTCGACCTCTCATTTGCAGTCTAACCACCCAAAGATGGGAATTTAGCCAAACTTCTTTCTGGAAATCCGAAACCTCTCTGGAAATTTAAAACAAATATAACTTTTGACTCGAAATTTCAAAAAATTATAAGACCAAGTGTGGAAGAATCATCTTTTTTGTCTACATCCTCTATTTTTTTTGCCCAACTCTAAACTCGAAAGTCACATTTATGGCCGATCGATTTTAGCTGGCATACGGTTTAGCCGAGGCGGCTTGATCTTATGAGGTGGCCGGTCCAATCATTTATCTGACCGGCCTCAATCAGCAAACTCTGCTTATCAAAACCTGAATTTTATCAAAAATAAGTGTTTCGATAAACCTTCGATATCATTACTAATTATATTACCATCGTAAACATATCCTCTCATCGTATCCACAGATAGTCCTTTTAGGAATGATAATTGAGACGACCAGTGATGATTTACTCCCTCTCGCACGATAATCCAACCATATCGTGGCGAAGGACAATAATTCACTCAACTTGAGAGTGGTTTTATAGGGCCAAGGGAAGTTCACCTTACAAGTACTTTTGTCGTCATAGAAGCTGCACGATTCTCTCATCAAATTTTAAAATGGCCTTACACAAAAGAGGACATATATACAGGAAAGGAGCAAAAGAGCAACAGCGAAAATTCGAAGCGTTTTTTTCATGATTCGACTTTTTCGCCGATACGTCTCTCTCGCTGCATAAATGCATATCATGTTTGTAATGGAGCACATCGCCATCCAAGTACCATGTTTGTTTGTTTGTTTTTTTTTTTTTTTTTGAAACATCCAAGTGCCATGTTTGATCCTATAAAAACGCGTACTGCCGTTCTTAAATGGGGCCATCTCCAAGTCAATCTACCGCTGGGGCAAACAAATGACAACCTTTTGAATATGACAGAGAGCTAATATAATCCTAGTGTCCTAATTTTTTTTTGTGTTATTAGGCAAGGCCCGCCACTATCATTCTAGTCCACCAGCCACCGTGATAAGAGAGGAGGAGAGAGGCGATAGGCTGCTTTAGTTTTTTCTCTTTGATAAATAAACGAAGAGGCAAAGCTTGGCAAGAGAGATAAGAACATCAAGTCAAATAAGAACACCACGTTGGGACACCATATTTTCAAACTTTGGGATGGCCCCGAGAGACCCCAACAACCGAGCAATGATCCTTTTTTTTTTTGTGCGTAGTTGCGTAACAGTGTGAAACGTGACCTGCTCAGTTTTAGATCTATTTGGGACGGAAGATTTTTTGAGCTTCGAATTTTTGCAACAAAAAAAAAAGTCGGAAGCCGTGCTAACCGAACTGCTTTCTCTAGCCATTTTTTCTAAAGCTGGAAGTCTATTACCATGTGCGGGAGCCGGAAACCGCACAGGGGCACCTTCCCATGGCTTCGGTGGGTTGCCTTCCAATGTTGCCCCTAGAGTTGAGATTATTTACCCGCTATTGTCACTAAACAAAACCAGCCACCCCACCCCTCCAGAACCCTAACCCTAGCCGCGTGCCCACCACGCCTACTCCCGAGCGACGACACCCCGCCCACGCATCATCCCTCCTCTTCCCGCGCCACATGTAAGATTGAGGAGGCCAACTAGAGGGGGGTGAATATGCGTTTTTATTTTTTATTTTGCTAAAATCGAGTTTCATGCAAAATTGTAAATCAATTTGATTTTACTCAATTACAACCTAAATAAACTAGTCAAGACTAAGAGCACCAACAAGCTAAGACTAACACATAGCCGGAGGTGCTAGAGGATAATTATCGAACAAGCAATGTGGGACTAATCCCACCACACAACTCCTCATGGATTCCCGATCCGAACTCCTCCAAGCGAGGCGCTGGCAAACCAAAAGGGCTCACTTGAATGAATCAAGTGTCTAAGCTCGATAGATACTCGACCGATTTTTGCGCTCACTAAGTGCATGCGGGAGAGGGCTCAAGCCATGAGGAGAAAACACCCCTCTATGGGAAAAGCTAACACCCTCTATGGGAAAAGCTAACCGGTTGTGACTGACTGGGCCCGGTCAGACCGACAAACACATGGCGGTCAGACTGCCAGGTCAAATGGACCGGCACTCAGCCTGGTCAGACCTCTCAAGGGTTGGTCATACCACCCTAGTCTAGCGGTCAGACTGCCAGGGACTTAGAAGGCAGAAAATTGATTTTTTTTGTATTTTGCTTCAACTTGATTTGTAAAACACATTTGTCAATTGATGCGCAATGCAAACAAGGTATGGAAGCAAGATTATCAACAAGTTACAAAACACATTTGCCGACCTTTTAGAATCATGTCATAAAGGAGTTAGATACATGGACTTAAACCATTTTCAAAATATATTCGCAAACTAAAGTCACATGCTACAAGGATTATACATGAGTCTTAATTATTTGCAAAACATTCGTAAATATCAGCAACATGCCAAAAAGAGCTAGAGCAAGCACTAAGAGCTATCAACACAAGACACACTCAAGCTACTAGTCAAGACCCGTCTTAATAGTACGGCAACCTATACTAGCAATCCGGTCTCCACATCAAACACCGAGACCGGTAAAATGACTAATAAATAAATTCTGAGCCTATGTTAGTCATAAATTCGCCTTGATCATCTATCTTGGAGTGATCACTTGATGACGAACATCTTCACTTCAAATCCGAGATCTTGACTTGAATACCATCAACACATAATGATCTTCTTCACTCCATGGTCTTCTCACCATGGGACTCAACTTGTTTCACCAACTCACAATAAAATGTTAGTCCACATAACAATTGTTATTAATTACTAAAATAGTTCATTAACTTATAATGATGGGCCTAGATTCTTCACCGCAGTCCCTCCTCTTCTCGCACCGGCGCCGCCGCCCTAGCCTCCCTCCTTCTCCCACTACCGTCACCCCCTCTCCCTCCTCCTCCCGCGTCGGCATCGTCCTCCTCTCCCGACGTTGCCTTCCTCCTCCCCCGGCGTGGCCACCACCCTTCTCCTCCCATGGCGGCGCTACCCTCCTCCTCCCAACACCATCGTCGCCCTCCTCCTCCCCCGACACTACCCTCATCCCTCCTCTGCTTGCCTCCTCTATCCTCCTCCGCCGCTATCGTCCTCCTCCCCCGACGCTGCCTCGATCTCCGCCGTCACCGCCATCCTCCTCCCCACGTGTGCACGCCGGGTTCATTTTCTTTGTCTTTTTTTAATTGTTCATTTTCCTTTGTTATTTTTTCTGATATAGATGGATTGTTTATGTAATTATTGAATTGATTACTTGTGTAATCATGAAATTAGATCAATTGTTGTCAATTGTGTTAATTATCGTTAAAATTTACTTTGTACAAATTGTCTTTAATTGCTGTCAATTGTCATTAAGATTTACTTATATGTGAATTATCGTTAGTTGTCGTTAATTATCGTTAATTGCTATCAATTGTGATTAATTGTCGTTAAATGACATCAAACAAGTCATCATTTCATTTAAAGTTATTTCAGATATTTCTCAACTCAAAGGCTCTAACCAGTCTATCTAAAAGTTGGACTGTCAAATACTAAATATTTTTAACTCAGTTATTCAGATCTTCGACTCAGTCGGATGCTGCTTAAAAAAACCACGTCAAACACCCCGGCAGCCAAAGCTCGGTGATGCCGTTCAGGCTCCAAAAGTCAAAAGTCCACTCTCTACTGTTAAAACCAAAAGAAAAGGGTAAATGAAAGGGAAAAGCAGTAAGGGGCTGCTGCTCTCTTTTAAGTGGATACTATATACCCTCAGAACTCCTTTCGGGCGCGTCTGCTTTCAGTTAAAAGAACTCGATTTTAACTAGGTTAGGTAATCTTAGTGCAGGTAGGTTAGCTTAACTCGATTTTAACGTTTCGTTTGGCAACAAACTTAGCTAAAATGTTGTTTCGATAGATGAAGAAACAAGACTGGCGCGGATTAGATTGGTTCAACCTTCTGGCAGGTTAATTTAATCTCATGGGCTAGTATACGACCTTTTTATTATTTAATCTATTTTTAAAAAAATTATAAAGATAACATCTCCTTAATTTTATTTTTAATTCTGATCTCTTTGGTCATGCCACAACGCGCGGTATGATAAAAGCACTCTGTCACGTCATGTACCACGGTGTGATCAAAACTGTCACGATGGCCCTCCGAGCCAACACGTGTCTATTTTTTTGGCTAAGTCCTGTCATGCCAAGAGGGACGGCATGACAGCACTTGTTTGCCACGCCGAAATTCGTAGTGTGATAACGTGTTTTTACCACGTTATACGTTGTGGTGCAGTCAAATAGGTTTAGAACTGTTTAATTGTATGATAAGTGCACATAATATCCATCCGTTAGTATATTATCACGCCAATCGATTCAACGAGATTGCAAGCTTGCATCTCATATTCTAAGGGCACTTCCCACCTAATGCTCCCCTCTATCTCATTGTATTCGTTCTATTACGTACAACCATCAGTAAACAATGTACTAGCAGTTTGATAATTCAATGTACTAGCAGTTTGATAATGATATCAGCGGCACAATTTAGAATAAGTATATTGGCTATTGACTTTCATGAAGAGCTCGAACCGGAGCCTGGAGCGTTAACACAACAAATAGATAAGTTGTTACCGAGGTCAGGTCATCGATCGAAACTCATTGACTTGTACCAAGGAATCCAACTAAAGTGTTTGTTGATAAGACGATTGCCATGAGTACATCGAGAATACTAATCAAATCGAATCAACGCTATCATGTTCGACAAGTGATTTGCTGATTTTGCACGAAGGAAAAGGGCAAAACGGACGGACGACACGGCGTGTTGGAGCGTTAGCGGTGGCGTGGGAAAAAAAATTTCTACGGGGGCAAGGTCTAAAACTCCATTGTTGAAGGCCCATATCTCATATCTTACCACCTAACTCAGAGTTCTATTTTTTCCCTCTTATCCTCTCCCAACCATCGGCTCTCACTACCGCTACCGTTGTGGTGCCGCCGGCTGGCTGCTGTAGCGTTATACGATTGGCCTCCCACTGTCACTGCCACTGCCATTATGGTGCCGCCGGCTGACTACTTCTGTCTCACGCGTAGGGATAGCAATCAGGCGCGACGGGTACGGGTAGTGCTCGTCCATATTCAGCTCGCGACCCCGAATTCCCCCCACAGGCATACCCGCGAAGGACGGTGGGTGAAAAACCTCGCTCATGCCCGTCGCCCGCGGGTATGCCCGTTTACCCACGAATAATGCATCGCCCGTGGGTACCCATCGCCCGCGGACATGGTCGTTACCCGCGAGTAATGCAAACATCAAGTTCATCATAATTCGCACATCAATAGTGCATCACGCATTCAACAACTAATAAAATTCATCACAATTCACATATCATGTTCGACAAGACAACTAATCATGTTCAACAAATAAAATAAAAATACAAACTGACATAGTTCCTTACACATGCGGGTAGGTTACGGGTAATTGGACGAAGCGGGTACGGGTGGAGCTTACCCATGCCCACGCCCGTTTACCCGATGGACAAGGAATTGTGCTCGTTTTCATACATGTGGGCAAAGAAAGCCGCCCATACCCGCCTCCATTAGGGTATTCGCCCGCGGGTACGCAGGTAATCGAGCACAATTGCCATCCTTAGTCACGCGCAGAGCATTGATCACGACGCCACTGCCCGCGTCCGCCTTCGCTCACCGCCGCACCTCCGCCATTGATCCCTCGTCAAGATGCACGTGCGTGCTCCATCCTTCTCGCTCTCGCCCGTCGTCGACGCACCAACTTCGTTCCAACCTCGATCCTCCATCCACACTCTTGATGGATGCCGCTCTTCTCCACCCCAACCTCGCCCCTTCCCACTCCTCATCGCCTCAACACCGCGGCACACCGCCCCTTTTTCCCAGCCACATGTGGCCGCCGCCATCGCCGTCGTCGTGAGGAGGAGGAAGCGAGGGTTGGGAGGGAGCGAGGAAGGAGGATGGAAGTTGCGGTGAAGGATGTTGGGAGAGGAGAGGTGGGGAAGAACTCTAGTTATGTACTTTGAGATTGGTGATGGTCCGTGGCAAAATTGGGGACAGTGGAACTTTAGGCTCTGCCCCCAGATAAATTTTTCCCGGTGGTGTGTGCCCTAACGCCGTGGCCGTGAAACGTGACGGCGCAGTCGTCCCGGTCGTATCCGGTGGAGGGCTCCTCCGAATCCCAGAGGCCATTAAAAGCGGCCGCCCTCCACAACCATCTCTTCCCCTTCCCCCACCTCGCACCTCACATGCCCTCGCCTTCCTCCCCGCGCTCTTGCTTTCGCACCTTCCCACTCCCTCCTCACTAATGACAAAGGCTGCTTTGCTTTCCTAATGGAGGTAACTGTCGGCTAGCCCACCCATCGTCCGTCCGTCCCTCCGTCCCTCCCTCTCTGTTTCTTGGCCTCTTTGCATCATCTCCTAGTTTTTTGATTCCTGCGAGGACGTAGGACATTTTCTGGGGGTTGTGGATTTTGTTGGGGGAGGAGGCTGGTTGAAGATTTGTGGTGGAATCCCGTGGGGGATTGATGGTGGGATATATGGAATGGGTCCATGATTGGTTGCTGTGGGACGCCTTCTTGGAATGCGGAGGGATCCGGAGGCCACCGATTAGATAGCGGCCGGAGAAGAGGGAGGACGAGGAGGCTGAGGCCGCCATTAGCACCCATCACCCCGAGGCGCGAGCCACCAGCCATGGGGGAAGACCTCGTCACCACCCTTTCCATGGAGAACGGCGGCGGCGGCGGAGGCCACCACGGCCCCTGCACCCTCCTCTCCATGGACCCCTCCGGCCACCTGGACGACCGCGCCGTCGGCGTCATGGTGCAAACCCGCATCGGAGGCGGCGCGCGGGCCCACGCCGTATCGCTCTCCGGCGCGCCTCCGCCAGACATCAACCAGCCGTGGCAGACGGATCCCTGTGACATGCTGTATGTCAGCCTCGGGCCGCAGGCCTACGACGGCGAGACCGTGCTGAGCAGCGCTCCGAAGGCCGGGAACCGGAAGACTGCCAAGCGCGGTGACAGCATCTGGGGCGCGTGGTTCTTCTTCACGTTCTACTTCAAGCCCCTGCTGTCGGACAAGTGCAAGGGCAAGGTCGTCCGGGACACGCACGGCGTGTCGGGGTTCGACAAGTCGGACCTCCGGCTCGACATGTTCCTGGTGCAGCACGACATGGAGAACATGTACATGTGGGTGTTCAAGGAGCGGCCGGAGAATGCCCTTGGGAAGATGCAGCTGAGGAGCTACATGAACGGGCACTCACGGCCCGGTGAGCCGCAGTTCCCGTTTAGTGTTGACAGGGGATTCGTCCGATCGCACCGGATGCAGCGCAAGCACTACCGGGGGCTCTCAAACCCGCAGTGTATCCATGGGATTGAGGTGGTGAGATCACCGAATCTTGCAGGCATCACCGAGGTAGACCGGAGGAGGTGGGCTGAGCTTACAGGGAGGCAGATCAATTTCGCAATCCCACAGGAGGCCAGTGATTTTGGGACATGGAGGACTATGCCAAACTCAGAGCTTGAACTGGAGAGGCCACACACTACCATGAAGAACAATGTCCACCAACACCCAAAGAAGCTGCTAAATGGGTCAGGCTTCAATTTGTCATCACCGTCCAACCATTCAGGAGAAGATGGTATGGATCTCTCCCCGGTTAGCAGCAAGCGCAGGAAGGAGGTGTTCCCACATGCCATGGACGAGGAATGCTTCTTGCCGTTGAACTCTTGCAATGGGAGGTCACAACAAGATATGGAGATGCATTCGGTAGTGCAGCCTTCGTGGCTGCACGAGTTCACTGGGGTGATGAGCAAGGCTTGCGGGCCAGTGACTGCTGCCAAGTCTATTTACGAGGACGACCAGGGCTACTTAATAATGGTCAGCTTGCCGTTCGTTGATCAGCAGCGGGTGAAGGTTTCATGGAGAAACAGTCTTACTCATGGTATAGTAAAGATCCTTTGTGTCAGTACAGCCCGGATGCCATGCATCAGAAGACGTGATAGGGCTTTCAAGCTCGCCGATCCTACACCCGAGCACTGCCCTCCTGGGGAATTCATCCGCGAAATACCTCTAGCTACCCGTATCCCTGAAGATGCTAAGCTGGAGGCATACTTTGATGAGGCTGCTGCGGTGCTTGAGATCATGGTTCCCAAACGAGGAGACGGGCCAGAAGAACATGAAGTTAGGGTCTCTATGCGCCCTCCTCACCTTGGAGCGAACGATCTACTTCTGACATAAGTAATGGAAGGTCTCTTCACCATGTTGTGTCTTGTTTGTGACCACCAGATCAAATGCCCAAAAGAGCTGAGAATTAAGGTATTAGCATGCTTGTTGTCTGGGTGCTTTCCTTTTGAGTACTTGTTGCGCTGCACTAGACTTTGCTGAAGACTAGTTTGTTCTAGCTTGTATGTTATGGGTATCTTTTTAACCCTCGTGCCTCCTTTTTAGCATATGGTGGGATTGCTTGTTCTAGAATTTGTACTAAGTTGAATTAACAAAATAAATTGTCTTGAGTTTACTTAATTTACTACTACGTGTTTGGATCCTGGGTTGTGATTATTTTGTTTGTGCCCGTCTGTACGATCCAAATTTTACACTATTATTAGCCATTAACTAGTGCTTAATTCCGCGCTCCAGGTGAAATACTAAGTATATCCAAGTTGCAATCGTCCTCCATGTCCCAAACAACATTCAGGAGCCTGTAATGCAGAATTGCCTTAATCTCTCTCTCTCTCTCTCTCTCTCTCTCTCTGAATAAATATATGTATCGCATGGTAATCGCAGTTCCTTCGTCTCAGGGGTGTCATGCCTGATTTCGAGACACTGCACACAACCAGTTATGCAATCTACGACTAGAGCACGGCCAAGAAGTTGCTGGAATGGTTCCAATTGCGACTTGAAACGCAGTTCATGGGGAAGAGAATTCATTCACAGTCCTATCTTAGACAGGTGGTAACAGAAACAGAAAGAAAAATCGTAGTTTGTCTTCCAATCAAGCATCCAGATTCTAACGCAGCTGCCTAAAGCAAAAGTTCTCATGTCAGGCAGGCAGTCCAGACTAACACGGTACAGTAGAGGCAAAGTTCGCGGCCGCTTCCCTTTGTCTGAAGAAGGGAAGAAAAGAAGCAGCTGTTTTCAATGATCTAGTGAGCAGCAGACTTCATTAAGTTTAGCTCACACAAATATATGCCTGTAGTAGTACTATAATTGACACCGTTGAGGCTGCAACTCTAACCACATAATTTCGGCAGCAGACCAGCCGTAACCTGTAATTCAGGAAGCAAGGTCGTAATTTCGGCAGCACCTGTGCCACTGAGCTTGCGAGTATGAACGATTGAGATTAGAGAACAAAGCTCTGAGGTTGACATGAGCAACGAAAGATTGAACATTAGAGAACAAAGCTCTGAGGTTGACATGAGCAACGAAAGATTGAACAAGCATGAATATTTTTGAAAAATTATTTATTAACCTCAGCTATAAAAAAACAGAACATTGATACGGACGTTCAAAAGTTTATCCATCTCGCGACTTTAACCACAAGTCCACAACTGAAAACAGAGATCAGACACGATCACAGGTTCGGACTTAAGAGTGGAGACTCCCTCGCCACCAAATCCACTAGACCACCACGAGTTAGTCGACCTCCTCAGTCTTAGGGCCCGCGCTGCTTCCACCGGCCGGCGTGTCCTCGTTCATGCTGACCGCGCCGCCCGTGTCCGCGCCAGCGCCCTGGTACATCTTCGCGATGATGGGGTTGCAGATGGCTCTCCAGCTCCATCTTGTCCTCGAACTCGTGCGCCTCCGCGAGCTGGTTGCTGTCGAGCCAGCTGATGGCGCCGTCGATGGCGTCCTCAATCTTCTTCTTGTCGTCCGCCGAGAGCTTGGAGGCGATCTTGTCGTCCTTGATGGTGTTCCTCATGTTGTAAGCGTGGTTCTCGAGCGCGTTCTTGGCATCCACCTTCTTGTGCTACTCGTCCTCCGCCTTGCACTTCTCAGTAGGGGTGGCAAAAAAGCTCGCGGCTCGTGAGCCGGCTCGAGCTTGTTCCGAGCTGAGCCGGCTCGAGCTCGGTTTTTTCCGAGCCGAGCCGAGCTTCGAGCTCGGTGAAGATTCGAGCCGAGCTCGAGCCGCTCATGCCAAACGAGCCGCAATGTACCCTATATAATCAAGATGATTAGATTTTGAATTGATGATAAATGACTCATATAATCATTTTATTCTACCTTTATTTTTGGGCTTGGGAAACCCTGGCTCGAACGAGCTTTTTCGAGCCGGCTCGAGCTTTTTTCGAGCCGAGCCGAGCCTCAGACCGAGCCTGGGCGAGCTTGGCTCGTTTCCAACCCTACTTCTCGGCCTCCTGCACCATCTTCTCGATCTCGAATTTATTATATGTTTCCGATGCTACTAATATTTAGCATATACGTCTTAGGCATATGAGTGAAATTGGTTTGATAAAATTGAGTAAGAGATGACTTCTTGATGAACATAGCATCGGTAAGCTGAAATTTTGTGAATATTATGTGTTTGGCAAACACAAGAGGATGATGTTCCATACTTAGGTTCGTACTACAGAAGGTTATTTTGATTATGTGCATTCTGATTTATGGGGACCATCTCGCAAGACATTGCTAGGAGATGCTCGTTATATGTTAACAATTATTGATGATTACTCTAGAAGGGTGTGACCTTATTTCTTGAAGCATAAATCAGAAGTATTTTCAGCATTTAAAGAGTGAAAGAGTTTGGTTGAAAGGAAAACTGAAAAGAATGTAAAGAAACTTCACACTGGATAATCGGATGGAATTATGTTCTAATGAATTTGAATCATATTGCAAGACTGGATGCATTGTTAGGCACTACGCTGTTCCCCATGCTCCTCAGCAAAACGGTGTAGCTGAGCGTATGAACAGGATTATCATTTTCAATGCGCATTGCATGTTGTCTAATGCATGTTTGCATAGACGTTTTTGGGTTGAAGCCACTTCCACTGCTTGCTATCTTATTAATCGGTCACCCTCTATTGCAATTGAAAAAGAAGACTCTAATTGAGGTATGGTCTGGTTCCCCATCAAATTATTCAAAATTAAAAGTTTTTTGTTGTACTGCTTATGCTCATATTGATAATAGAAAATTAGAGCCTCGAGTTATTAAGTGTATCTTTCTTGTTTATAAATCTGGTGTTAAAGGATACAAGTTGTAGAATCCTGAAACAAATAAGGTTGTGATCAGCAGAAATATTGTCTTAAATGAATCTACTATGCTTCATGATAAACTGTCTACTAATGTTCCTGTTGAGAGTGCGCATAATTCAAGTGTTCAAGTGGATCATTTTGTTGATTCAAATAACACATCAAATAAGAAAAATATTATTGTTCATGATGCATCTATTGTTGATAATCCTACTATTATTAAGCAGCTACCACAACGGTTCATTGCAGTTGACAAGCCTAGAAGGGAGATTAATTCACCCAAGAGGTTAATTGAAGAAGCTAATATTGTTGCTTATCATTTAAGTGTGCCAGAAGAAATTGAAGGTGATACAGAACCTTTATCATACTTTGAGGCTATTAACTTCACTGATTGTAATAAGTGGATAACTACGATGCATGATGAGATGGAGTCACTTGAAAAGAATGGCACTTGGAAATTAGTGAAATTGCCAAAAGAGAAGAAGTATGTTCATTGCAAGTGGATTTTCAAAAGAAATGAATATATTTCTCCTCTTGATCGAACCGGTAAGGTATAAAGCAATGTTGGTTGCTAAAGGTTATAGTCAGATTCCAGGTATTGATTTTAAAAATATTTTTTCCCAATTGTGAAGTATAGTTCTATTCGCACTTTACTCAGTATTGTTGCTATGCATGATTATGAACTTGAGCAATTAGATGTTAAAACTACATTCCTACATAGGGAGTTGGAAGAACACATTTATATGGACCAACATGATGGTTTTGTTATTCCTGAAAAAGAACATATTATTTGTAGATTAAACAAATCTCTTTATAGTTTGAAGCAATCTCCTAGGCAATGATACAAGAGATTTGACTCTTTTATGTTCTCTCATATTTTTAAATGGTATGATTATGATAGTTGTGTTTATTTAAATATTGTTAATGGTTTAGCTATTTATTTGCTTATCTATGTTGGTGATATGTTAATTGCTGCAAAAGATAAGTCGGAAATAGCAAAACTGAAAGCATAATTGAGTAATGAATTTAAGATGAAGGACCTAGGTGTAGGAAAGAAAATTATTGGTATGGAGATTATTAGAGAGAGAAAATCTGACAAATTATACCTTAGTTAACAAACCGGCATCCCTGGTAGTTTGACTCTGCGAGTCGTTGAAGTAGGCCAGCACTGTCACGACAGCGTTCTTGATTGTGGAGCCGAGGTAGGCTTCAGCAATCTTCTCCATCGTGATGAGCACCATGGAGGCGATCTCCTCGGCGGCAAACTGCTTCTCCTCGCCCTTGTACTGGACGACAATCATCGGCTTGTCACCAGGGCCGGGAATGACCTTGAATGGCCACAGCTTCATGTCACTCTGCACGGACAGGTCAGAGAACCGCGTACCAATCAACCGCTTAGCATCTGCATTGGAAATAGAAGAAGATTGTAAGTCAAATTGTTCGAGTAGAAGAAATTGTAGAGTTTGCTCCAATCAATTCATCTTATTTCCTCGGGTATTAAAAGCAAACAAGCAGAGCGACAGGAGGGTTTAACAAGGAATTGCGGAATTTTGTCACCAATCAGAGAACTAAGTTATCCAGGTCCACATCAGAAATTGCTGGTGTGTTCTCCAAAACTGTTTCTTCTCACTATGGGAATTTTAATCGAGAATTGTAGCAGAAACTTTCTGAAACTAAGGGGTTTATCAATGTACCAGAGAATTTAAATTTATAGATAGACTTCGGCAGAATCTTTCTGAAACTATGGGGTTTATCCCCAGACCAGATAGGTGGGTATACGGCCAAATAGCCTGTTTCTTACTACTACTTACATATCTTAAACAACAACTCCCGTCGCATTACAATGTTCCATTAGAGCTACTTAGATACCGAGTACAG
Source organism: Hsuehochloa calcarea (assembly GCA_036346395.1). Lineage (NCBI taxonomy): Eukaryota > Viridiplantae > Streptophyta > Magnoliopsida > Poales > Poaceae > Hsuehochloa > Hsuehochloa calcarea. Next base: position 73,691,792 of record CM070594.1, on the reverse strand, counting down.
CACAATGCTTGAGATTGAGATAATCAAAGTAGGTAGATCTAAAATTCTAAATATTAACACTTGCATCTAATGAGGAATGCATTGCATAATCTAGATGCAAAACTAATAAACCGCATTAAAAACGGCATAGTAACAAGACAACTGTGAACGAAGTGGGCTTAACGAGCAGGAGCTAGCGGGGCACGTACCGATGACGGTGTTGGAGGGTTCATGGCGACCTGGTTCTCGGTGGCGTCACGCAGCACGTATAACGGCGTGGTCCGATTCCTCTGGTCATTAGTGCGGTTGAAGTTATACATCAATATAGTTAAAATAATATAGTCGAAGTTATGCAAAACATTGTTGTCAAAATGAAGTAGTCTGATCGAAAAATAGTAGTAAAACCAGGATCTAATAATCACTGCTTAATTACCATTAATTGATTTTAAATTAGCATTTACTAGTGGTTTAATGTGTGCTTTATTATGCAGTTACTGGAGAGTAATTGTCTCGACCTTTAAAAGATTTGGAGACGACCAAACATGAAACATTGGATTCTCTCCCATTTTCTTCCTCTTCCTCTCTAAGCTAAGTCATCTTTTCTTCTCGGCGTGCACCGAGAAGGAAAGTGAATGGGTATCTCCAAACCATTGTCGCTGAGTTCACCTGCACGGGGAGGCAATAAGATTTCTGAGCAACGCAACCACTCGCTTCACTGTTTCATCTACGTTCTGTACTGTTGAGTCTACGTTGTTTCCCGTTCTTCATCAAACCCGGGTGTAAGTTGGTTGTGCGACCAAACTATTCTGTTATAATTTTATTATTTTGTATATTTAGAAGTGCAATGAGTTGCTTGTTGTTGGTATTGTTTTATGCATCTCTTGTTTCACGTGATCTTTGCCTCATAATAAAATTTAAAATTAAAATATTATACATATTTCCAACAATATTAACACTAGTTCGGATTCGTTTCTTGAGCTTGCTAAGAAACTCGTCCCTGTTTCCACCTATGCTATTTTGTAATAACAAATTTAGCGATACATTGTTTTTACGAAGATGCAACTTTACATCTGATGTTATATAAAGTACGTGTCGGCGCCTTCAAGTCCATGCATGGAGCACACGGTACTTTTGGAGCCTAATTGGTACAATATGCTACGAACACGCGGTCTAAATTGTCCATTTGTTTGAGCCAAGCAGTTTAGATCATGAAACGAAAAAAGTGCGTATGTTTGTGGATTTCGAGTGAAATGCGAAACGAACCCAAGCACACATTCGTAAAGATGTTTGACAAATCGACTTATTTGGGCCAGCCTTGCCAACGTTGGATTTGGGCCACCTCTCCCCCGAAAAAAGCTTGATCTGGGCCTAAATATTAGCCGGGCAGATTGGGATAGGCTAAGAAGAAACTGTAACAGCCCCTCCAAAACCTGAGTTTTTTACTGGATGTGGCCTCATTGGTAAGCTTCGTCCTGGCCAATGGTTATATTAAGCGAAAGATGTTCTCGGACCTCATGGTCTGTGCAGACTGTCTTCTTAAGCAGGTTCACGGTGGTTGGTAGGGGAATCATAGATCATCATGCAATGTCAGACAAGAGTGGTCTTCATAGTTCATAGCCATCGTTTCATCGGTGGAGCGTGCAGTTCTTCAGAATTTTAATGACCATTGATCAGAATCAGATCATTAGCTTCCACAGGAACGGGGCGCTGCTGAAGTTGCTGGATAAAGAACCCGCGCCAGAAATTTTAGCCAGTTACATTGATTTTGTTTGGTGCTGTGGCCTCGTGCTTGTGCATATTTTTTTGCTTTCTTGGTTCACCTCCCTGGTGAATGCTCTGAAGACTCAGCACTGGGTGAAACTTCTCGAACTTGATCAGTTGATCCCATTCCTCTCTCGCAATTTCGATTTCGAAATTTGCCGGCAATCAGTCATGCTGTCTATTACTTCGTCTTTCTTGGTTTTTATAGGAAAGAGTACTGAGAGAGGCAGAGCAGTAGCCATTTAAAATTTGCCGTGGGCCATAGGCATGGTTCCCTTCACACAGGTGCAGTAGTGCCCAGCATTTCCTCTTGGAGCACGCTTCATGCTGCGTGGTAGCTACAGATACCGAGTAGAGCACTGGAACTGGTAACACATACACAATTCCGATTTCGGACTACTCCCGAAATAAGCAGCGGAAGTGCGACATGGCAACAAGCACTAGGTAGGAATCCAAAGTTCCAAACAGATGAACCGCGCCCGATGCGAACCTGGAAGGTAGCGTGGTCATTACACATTTGCGTACGGTCAGTCTTTCAAGGGTCGCGTCGTTCGGAAGAGCGAGACCGCATTTCTCACGGAGCTACGCAGTAAATAGTTGCAAAATCTCACATTATGGGTAGCCCGCGAGGGAAACACAAAGGACAACACGTGGGGGCGGGCGACTGCACGGCGCGGCGTGAAAACTGGAAAGGTGAAAGCGAACAAAGCGAAAGCATTCGCGTGTCATGATGGCATCCACGTAGCAATCAGGGTTGCGCTCGGCAGGATTCGCCTGCCACGGCAGTCTTTCTGCGACGCAGCCAAGCTTTCAAAGCCGCAGCCAGCACCGGAGAAACCGATATGCCCGTGCGCCCTGTGCCAAAAAAAAAAGGCAGGTCGGTACGTCTTCGTGCTGTGTCTGCCCTGCGCTTATCCACAGGGTGACAGGGCACAAGTTTAGTATCTGTATCTCGCCTTGACATTGGTTGAATACATAAAACCCTGAAGCGAAACTATAAAATGGTGCAAGGGTAGCTTTAGATCTGCTTTACTTGTTTTTGTAAAGCTGCTTTGAGAAAGCAAGTTTGAGGATAGGCAACCTCCAAGGTTACTTTTTGAAACGAAGTCGATGGCATCTTTGATCTTTTACCTGAGAAGAAAAAACAGTCGAGATTGTTCGGGGTATCAAATTTTGAAGTGCACTTCTTCTAAACAGTGCAGGATACTTTTGTGTCAAAATTTATTGCACCTTGTTCATTTTGGTGTCATTTACGCATTTTGTTCACTTTTAGGCCCCTGCAAACTGCAACCACACAAACCGACGTCGGGAAGCTTCCCGCCAATAAGCACGAGCCACCTTCCTCGAGTCTTCGGGGGAAAAGAAATGAAATAACAAAAATAGTTTATATCGAATAAATTGAAAAAAAAACACGGTTTCGACTTAAAAATCACAAAGATGACCTACCGCACCATGAGTGTCGATGATCAACTTGTCGCCACGCCCCAATTCGCGGCGGTGATGTGCGCTGGTCACCGTCGCGCCTCAATTCGCGTAAAGTCGCCTATCAACCCACCAACGCCGCAAGCGGGCCCTGCGGCTCCTTAAAGGCGCGGTAGGCCACCTTCTGTGATTTTTAGTGTGAAATCGATACTATTTTACTAATTCATTTATAAATTGCTATTTCGCTTCAAAAAAGTATCATTCTAGACGTAATCTTCCTCTTCCTGCTCTGTTACCAAGTCATTAACCCCGCACACGTCAGACAGCACCACTTACCACGCTCCGATACAAACTTCCAACATCTAATAAAAAATTACAAACCTCCAAAGCACCAATCCATGACTTCTCCTATAAAATCCCCCTAAAACCTCTCACTTATCACCGCCACTCCGCCACAGCCTGATCAAGACCTCAGGCAACCCGCAGCCCACCACCCATGGCTTTTCCTAAGCTTCTCCTGCTGCTCGCCACCTCCCTACTGAGCTGCGGCCTCCTGCTTGCCGACTTCGCCCCGATGACCCTGACCATCGTGAACAACTGCCCCTACCCCGTGTGGCCGGGCATCCAGCCCAACTCAGGCGACGACGTACTGCAGGGCGGCGGCTTCTTCTTGCCGGCGCTCTCCCACAGCTCCTTCCCGGCGCCCACCCACGCCTGGTCCGGTCGCATCTGGGCGCGCACCGGCTGCACTGGCGCCGGCGCGCAGCTCCACTGCACCACCGGCGACTGCGGCGGCCGGCTCCAGTGTGGCGGCCTCGGCGGCGCGGCGCCCGCCACGCTCGCGCAGGTCTCCCTCCACCACGGCAACGACCAGTCCTCGTACGGCGTGAGCGTCGTGGACGGCTTCAACGTCGGGCTGTCCGTGACCCCGCATGAGGGGAAGGGCAACTGCCCCGTCCTCGCCTGCCGCAAGAACCTCACCGAGACCTGCCCCAGCGAGCTGCAACTGCGCACGCCGGCGGGCAGCGTCATCGCCTGCAAGAGCGGCTGCGAGGCCTTCAGCACCGACGAGCTGTGCTGCCGCAACATGTACAACAGCCCGCGCACCTGCCACGCGTCCAAGTACTCGGAGTTCTTCAAACGCGAGTGCCCGCAGGCCTTCACCTACGCGCACGACAGCCCCTCGCTCACCCACGAGTGCTCCGCGCCGCGCGAGCTCAAGGTCATCTTCTGCCATTAGAGTGGAGCCAGCCGGTGGGCGCAACGCGTGCGCCGGCCGCCAACCAGTGTCACTAGGATCTGGTGTGTGTTGCAATATTTGTAGTGTTCGATTAGCTCCTGGTTTGAGACTGGAAATGCTTGGTGTAGTTCGTGATCTGTAGGTGCTGCTCGTGTATCGTGTTGGCTGTATGTAAGGCTGTAATGGTGCTACTGCTCGGTTTCCAGTCTGAAATAACATGCTTAGATGGCCAGTGTCCCACTAATCTGGTCACATGTTCAGTTGCTCAATCACGTGTTGCGTGCATTTTAGTTCTGCTCCTCCTTATTCCATTTAAACGCCATTGCTCAGCAGTGAGAACTGAGAACCCAATGCTCATTGCTCTTACCTGAATGGAATATCCAGTTGTAAAATTCGTCTCAGTTCGTGAGAACTTGCTGAGAGCATGCGTTAGCTCGACATGAATACTATTATGTTATGTAGAAACATTGTGTCAACTTGGTACTAGTATTCGATTGAACCGAATCGATACTAGCACCAAGATGGCACCAAGATGCCTTGAGGTGGGTTCGGGCCTCAAGGGCATCGACGAGTCTTGTCCATGCCCCAAGAGCACGGAGGAGGAGGCCAGTGGTCCGGGGGGCACGAAGGAGGCAGTGCCACGCCCGGGAGGTGCGAACATAGTAGTCACGTAGCGGGCGGCGGAGGGGTCTGAATGCCTGAGGTACGGACAAGAGATGTCCGCCCCTGCCAACAAACTAAGCAACGTGTCAAGCGGTTGAGGTTAGATTTGTTTTCGAGTAGAAGAAATTGTAGAGTTTGCTCCAATCAATTCATCTTATTTCCTCGGGTATTAAAAGCAAATAAGCAGAGCGACAGGAGGGTTTAACAAGGAATTGCGGAATTTTGTCACCAATCAGAGAACTAAGTTATCCAGGTCCACATCAGAAATTGCTGGTGTGTTCTCCAAAACTGTTTCTTCTCACTATGGGAATTTTAATCGAGAATTGTAGCAGAAACTTTCTGAAACTAAGGGGTTTATCAATGTACCAGAGAATTTAAATTTATAGATAGACTTCGGCAGAATCTTTCTGAAACTATGGGGTTTATCCCCAGACCAGATAGGTGGGTATACGGCCAAATAGCCTGTTTCTTACTACTACTTACATATCTTAAACAACAACTCCCGTCACATTACAATGTTCCATTAGAGCTACTTAGATACCGAGTACAGCACAATGCTTGAGATTGAGATAATCAAAGTAGGTAGATCTAAAATTCTAAATATTAACACTTGCGTCTAATGAGGAATGCATTGCATAATCTAGATGCAAAACTAATAAACCGCATTAAAAACGGCATAGTAACAAGACAACTGTGAACGAAGTGGGCTTAACGAGCAGGAGCTAGCGGGGCACGTACCGATGACGGTGTTGGAGGGTTCATGGCGACCTGGTTCTCGGTGGCGTCACGCCGCACGTATAACGGCGTGGTCCGATTCCTCTGGTCATTAGTGCGGTTGAAGTTATACATCAATATAGTTAAAATAATATAGTCGAAGTTATACAAAACATTGTTGTCAAAATGAAGTAGTCTGATCGAAAAATAGTAGTAAATTCAGGATCTAATAATCACTGCTTAATTATCATTAATTGATTTTAAATTAGCATTTACTAGTGGTTTAATATGTGCTTTATTATTCAGTTATTGGAGAGTAATTGTCTCGACCTTTAAAAGATTTGGAGACGACCAAACCTGAAACATTGGATTCTCTCCCATTTTCTTCTTCTTCCTCTCTAAGCTAAGTCATCTTTTCTTCTCGGCGTGCACCGAGAAGGAAAGTGAATGGGTATCTCCAAACCATTGTCGCTGAGTTCACCTGCACGGGGAGGCAATAAGATTTCTGAGCAACGCAACCACTCGCTTCACTGTTTCATCTACGTTCTGTACTGTTGAGTCTACGTTGTTTCCCGTTCTTCATCAAACCCGGGTGTAAGTTGGTTGTGCGACCAAACTATTCTGTTATAATTTTATAATTTTGTATATTTAGAAGTGCAATGAGTTGCTTGTTGTTGGTATTGTTTTATGCATCTCTTATTTCACGTGATCTTTGCCTCATAATAAAATTTAAAATTAAAATATTATATATATTTCCAACAATATTAACACTAGTTCGGATTCGTTTCTTGAGCTTGCTAAGAAACTCGTCCCTGTTTCCACCTATGCTATTTTGTAATAACAAATTTAGCGATACATTGTTTTTACGAAGACGCAACTTTACATCTGATGTTATATAAAGTACGTGTCGGCGCCTTCAAGTCCATGCATGGAGCACACGGTACTTTTGGAGCCTAATTGGTACAATATGCTACGAACACGCGGTCTAAATTGTCCATTTGTTTGAGCCAAGCAGTTGAGATCATGAAACGAAAAAAGTGCGTATGTTTGTGGATTTCGAGTGAAATGCGAAACGAACCCAAGCACACATTCGTAAAGATGTTTGACAAATCGACTTATTTGGGCCAGCCTTGCCAACGGTGGATTTGGGCCACCTCTCCCCCGAAAAAAGCTTTATCTGGGCCTAAATATTAGCCGGGCAGATTGGGATAGGCTAAGAAGAAACTGTAACAGCCCCTCCAAAACCTGAGTTTTTTACAAACCCGACTGGATGTGGCCTCATTGGTAAGCTTCGTCCTGGCCAATGGTTATATTAAGCGAAAGATGTTCTCGGACCTCATGGTCAGACAAGAGTGGTCTTCATAGTTCATAGCCATCGTTTCATCGGTGGAGCGTGCAGTTCTTCAGAATTTTAATGACCATTGATCAGAATCAGATCATTAGCTTCCACAGGAACGGGGCGCTGCTGAAGTTGCTGGATAAAGAACCCGCGCCAGAAATTTTAGCCAGTTACATTGATTTTGTTTGGTGCTGTGGCCTCGTGCTTGTGCATATTTTTTTGCTTTCTTGGTTCACCTCCCTGGTGAATGCTCTGAAGACTCAGCACTGGGTGAAACTTCTCGAACTTGATCAGTTGATCCCATTCCTCTCTCGCAATTTCGATTTCGAAATTTGCCGGCAATCAGTCATGCTGTCTATTACTTCGTCTTTCTTGGTTTTTATAGGAAAGAGTACTGAGAGAGGCAGAGCAGTAGCCATTTAAAATTTGCCGTGGGCCATAGGCATGGTTCCCTTCACACAGGTGCAGTAGTGCCCAGCATTTCCTCTTGGAGCACGCTTCATGCTGCGTGGTAGCTACAGATACCGAGTAGAGCACTGGAACTGGTAACACATACACAATTCCGATTTCGGACTACTCCCGAAATAAGCAGCGGAGGTGCGACATGGCAACAAGCACTAGGTAGGAATCCAAAGTTCCAAACAGATGAACCGCGCCCGATGCGAACTTGGAAGGTAGCGTGGTCATTACACATTTGCGTACGGTCAGTCTTTCAAGGGTCATTACACATTTCGGAAGAGCGAGACTGCATTTCTCACGGAGCTACGGAGTAAATAGTTGCAAAATCTCACATTATGGGTAGCCCGCGAGGGAAACACAAAGGACAACACGTGGGGGCGGGCGACTGCACGGCGCGGCGTGAAAACTGGAAAGGTGAAAGCGAACAAAGCGAAAGCATTCGCGTGTCATGATGGCATCCACGTAGCAATCAGGGTTGCGCTCGGCAGGATTCGCCTGCCACGGCAGTCTTTCTGCGACGCAGCCAAGCTTTCAAAGCCGCAGCCAGCACCGGAGAAACCGATATGCCCGTGCGCCCTGTGCCAAAAAAAAAAGGCAGGTCGGTACGTCTTCGTGCTGTGTCTGCCCTGCGCTTATCCACAGGGTGACAGGGCACAAGTTTAGTATCTGTATCTCGCCTTGACATTGGTTGAATACATAAAACCCTGAAGCGAAACTATAAAATGGTGCAAGGGTAGCTTTAGATCTGCTTTACTTGTTTTTGTAAAGCTGCTTTGAGAAAGCAAGTTTGAGGATAGGCAACCTCCAAGGTTACTTTTTGAAACGAAGTCGATGGCATCTTTGATCTTTTACCTGAGAAGAAAAAACAGTCGAGATTGTTCGGGGTATCAAATTTTGAAGTGCACTTCTTCTAAACAGTGCAGGATACTTTTGTGTCAAAATTTATTGCACCTTGTTCATTTTGGTGTCATTTACGCATTTTGTTCACTTTTAGGCCCCTGCAAACTGCAACCACACAAACCGACGTCGGGAAGCTTCCCGCCAATAAGCACGAGCCACCTTCCTCGAGTCTTCGGGGGAAAAGAAATGAAATAACAAAAATAGTTTATATCGAATAAATTGAAAAAAAAATAACACCGGTTTCGCACTTAAAAATCACAAAAGATGACCTACCGCACCATGAGTGTCGATGATCAACTTGTCGCCACGCCCCCAATTCGCGGCCGGTGATGTGCGCTGGTCACCTGTCGCGCCCTCAATTCGCGGTAAGTCGCCTATCAACCCACCAACGCTCGCAACGGGCCCTGCGGCTCCCTTAAGGCGCGGTAGGCCACCTTCTGTGATTTTTTAGTGTGAAATCGATACTATTTTTACTAATTCATTTATAAATTGCTATTTCGCTTCAAAAAAGTATCATTCTAGACGTAATCTTCCTCTTCCTGCTCTGTTACCAAGTCATTAACCCCGCACACGTCAGACAGCACCACTTACCACGCTCCGATACAAACTTCCAACATCTAATAAAAAATTACAAACCTCCAAAGCACCAATCCATGACTTCTCCTATAAAATCCCCCTAAAACCTCTCACTTATCACCGCCACTCCGCCACAGCCTGATCAAGACCTCAGGCAACCCGCAGCCCACCACCCATGGCTTTTCCTAAGCTTCTCCTGCTGCTCGCCACCTCCCTACTGAGCTGCGGCCTCCTGCTTGCCGACTTCGCCCCGATGACCCTGACCATCGTGAACAACTGCCCCTACCCCGTGTGGCCGGGCATCCAGCCCAACTCAGGCGACGACGTACTGCAGGGCGGCGGCTTCTTCTTGCCGGCGCTCTCCACAGCTCCTTCCCGGCGCCCACCCACGCCTGGTCCGGTCGCATCTGGGCGCGCACCGGCTGCACTGGCGCCGGCGCGCAGCTCCACTGCACCACCGGCGACTGCGGCGGCCGGCTCCAGTGTGGCGGCCTCGGCGGCGCGGCGCCCGCCACGCTCGCGCAGGTCTCCCTCCACCACGGCAACGACCAGTCCTCGTACGGCGTGAGCGTCGTGGACGGCTTCAACGTCGGGCTGTCCGTGACCCCGCATGAGGGGAAGGGCAACTGCCCCGTCCTCGCCTGCCGCAAGAACCTCACCGAGACCTGCCCCAGCGAGCTGCAACTGCGCACGCCGGCGGGCAGCGTCATCGCCTGCAAGAGCGGCTGCGAGGCCTTCAGCACCGACGAGCTGTGCTGCCGCAACATGTACAACAGCCCGCGCACCTGCCACGCGTCCAAGTACTCGGAGTTCTTCAAACGCGAGTGCCCGCAGGCCTTCACCTACGCGCACGACAGCCCCTCGCTCACCCACGAGTGCTCCGCGCCGCGCGAGCTCAAGGTCATCTTCTGCCATTAGAGTGGAGCCAGCCGGTGGGCGCAACGCGTGCGCCGGCCGCCAACCAGTGTCACTAGGATCTGGTGTGTGTTGCAATATTTGTAGTGTTCGATTAGCTCCTGGTTTGAGACTGGAAATGCTTGGTGTAGTTCGTGATCTGTAGGTGCTGCTCGTGTATCGTGTTGGCTGTATGTAAGGCTGTAATGGTGCTACTGCTCGGTTTCCAGTCTGAAATAACATGCTTAGATGGCCAGTGTCCCACTAATCTGGTCACATGTTCAGTTGCTCAATCACGTGTTGCGTGCATTTTTAGTTCTGCTCCTCCTTATTCCATTTAAACGCCATTGCTCAGCAGTGAGAACTGAGAACCCAATGCTCATTGCTCTTACCTGAATGGAATATCCAGTTGTAAAATTCGTCTCAGTTCGTGAGAACTTGCTGAGAGCATGCGTTAGCTCGACATGAATACTATTATGTTATGTAGAAACATTGTGTCAACTTGGTACTAGTATTCGATTGAACCGAATCGATACTAGCACCAAGATGGCACCAAGATGCCTTGAGGTGGGTTCGGGCCTCAAGGGCATCGACGAGTCTTGTCCATGCCCCAAGAGCACGGAGGAGGAGGCCAGTGGTCCGGGGGGCACGAAGGAGGCAGTGCCACGCCCGGGAGGTGCGAACATAGTAGTCACGTAGCGGGCGGCGGAGGGGTCTGAATGCCTGAGGTACGGACAAGAGATGTCCGCCCCTGCCAACAAACTAAGCAACGTGTCAAGCGGTTGAGGTTAGATTTGTTAAGAAACCGGTCTTGGACTCCGGAGAGTGGTCTAATTGGACTCCTCATCTCTTGAAGTCTATAAATAGAGGAAACCTTTCTCATTGTAACCCCGGATGATTGAGAAGCAACAAAGCGAAGCATGAAGTTCTCTCGTATCTCTGTGTTCAATTTATTATTCTGTTTTTATGTTCTTACATTGTTTTTACGATTCTGAATTTGTATACTAGGTACCTGTTCGAACTGGACTCGTCAGCGACGGTTACTCAACAAGATTTGCTTCTAAAGATATCAAAAATATCATTTTAACACACACACACACACACAAAAAAAAAAAAAAAAAAAACTCGTGTCCGCTTCTGGTAAATGGTGTCCTGTTGTCGCTTTCTCCTTTCCATTTTCTCTGCCGCTTGGCTGTGTCTGTGTCTGTGCCTTTTCAGATCGTGGGATTGGGTTGTTTCTCCTCATCTTGGCGCCTTCGTCTGTGGCTTGGCTGGTCCGAGTCTACATCGCAAGTATGAGTTTCTGTAGCTTTTCTCTACGCCCTTGCTATATCCGCTCTGAGATTTGCATTTTTGATATTTTCCCTAAAAGTATGTTTCTCTGAGAAACTAACAGAGAGCGGCTTACAGTAAATATAATAAATCACACTTCGTTTGGAGTTTTTCGGATGGATTTAGAATGAAGCTGCAAGCCTGTAACTACCAAAGCAAAGATCTAACACGGGAGAGAACTTGGATCCGATCATCTGAAATCTGAGCAACTGATTGATCAAGCCGGTGTATATAAGCTTGGTCCATCCTCCTGATGGGATGATGGAGCTAGCTTTAAGGGAAGCATCAAGCGGCAGTGCAGGGGAGGCAGCATAACGTGACTGCACACAGAACTTGCTACGCAGTACCACTTTTCCTGTACCAATAGTATGCGGTTTACATCCTTGGTATTGCTATAATTCAGTGGTCCCTACGAAACGAGATAAGAACAATGATCATTAGCAAACGGATACTACCTCGTATTGAGGCTGTCAGGCGTTAGCTAACCAAGGTAATACTGCCTCCCGTTCACAATAAACTAGTTGTTTTTGACCTCTAAAATACACCTTTGATCATCAATTATTATTATAATATATTTGTAAAACTCGATAAATTTATAATATTATGAATGTATTTTTCAAGATGAATATAGAGATATGATTTTTATATATCTAATCTAAATATTTTTAAAAACATTAATAATTAAAAATTTAAAGTTTGGCCGCACTTAATTCTACTAGTTTTAGGGAAGAGGGACTAGTAGTAGTCTACTCTACTGCCCACTAGTGGATTCATGATCTCGAACTGAGACGAATTCAAGATCTCAAAAAGAAAAGCTGACTCGAAACAATGGCCCCAAGGAGTCTAAAAAAACAAGGAGCCTAAGAGGACAATGTTTGCTACTGTGGGTCTATGGTATTCTTTTTGAGTTTCATGAACTAATGAAAGGCCCAGATCCAGATGCTTGCATGTTTTTAAGAGTGGGCCTTTTTCTTTTATTTTCGGGGAAAGATTGGTATAGTTTCAATCTTTCTTGTGGAAGCATGGGCTTATTTCATTTAGCCTCGAGACTGGCAAGTGAAGTGATAAGTTTTGTTTCGCATCTCTTGGTTGTTGGTCGTACAGATAAGTTCTGATAAGGCTTATTATCTCTTGATGGTTGTCCGTCGTCGCTAGAGACCTAGAGTGCCCATCAGCAGCGAGCAACGGTCCAAGGATTTCACGGCGCAACCGTGTAGACGTCCTCAGATTCATCGGGAGCGTCGCTGACGAGTCAGTCCGATTAATTATATCGTGAATAAGTGTAGAATTATTTAAAATAATACAAAAATAAATAGTAAATTGAACATAGAGAGAAACAAATGTGTAGAGGGTATTCTTCTTCTTTATTCTTTCTTCAAACGATCAGTCTTTTACAATGATTAGCACCTCATATTTATAGTCTATAGATTTTACTAGGGTTTTGGATAGAGCGTCCCTATAGGCCGACTGCTAGGTCAAAACCATTGTTTCCCAACACCCCCTCATTATGTATCCATCCTCACATGTTCATGTCTCGTCAAAACTTCACAAAAATTTAGTAGAAAAAAATTGAAGTACATGATACACGTTCTTGTTGCGTTGTACAAATTATCTCATTAAAAACCTTAGCCAAAAACTTTATGAAAACTCGTCAAGGAAAAAGAGTACAATTTACCCTATTTCTTTTAATCTCCGGATTTACTCTTTGGGTACTCGATCTTCGTGACCAAGTTTCAATAATGAGTTCACGGAGATTCTCCCCCTGAATTATGCACTTCTCTAAGTCTCATCATTCCAATTCCACATATGCGTCTTTCAAAGCTAAATGCTGGAAGTGACTTAATGAATAAATCTGTAAGATTTTTACATGACTTAGTATGCGGTACTTTAATGTCATCCATCTTTTGCAATTCATGAGCATAGAAGAACTTGTGGTTGATATGCTTTTGTGATATGACTCTTCACATAATCCATATGTACTTGTGTAACACAAACTGCATTATATTCGCAGATAATAGTGGGGGTTTGCACGTTATTCAATCCACATGACTGCTAGATGTAAGATACATTCAGACACCTTCATATAAATGTCTGAATCCAACTTTCTATAAATGTATACATTTACCACATCCATCAATTCCATTTCTAAATTCAAGTTTACTGTCATTGAGATAAATATCTAAAGGTAATTTCGCCTATGACCGGGCAATAGATTTCTTTATAATCAACTCTTGGATGTTGAGTGAAACCTTGTACAACGAACATTTCTTACAACTTCATTATTTTTATTTCTCGTTCAAACAAATACTCATTTATACCTTACGATGTGCACATGGGGAGGCGTATGACTTACAGGCCCAAATACATCTCTTTTATTCAAAGATAATAATTCAGTTTCTATTGTCTTCTTCCAATCTTCCTAATCTGATCTTTTCTTTGTAAAATAAATGTCGACATTGGTTGTTATCCTTTTTATAGATTCTCACGTGATCACATAGTTTGTAGCTATTTTTTCATGAGGCGATTCTTCTAATACTTCCACTTGCTCAAATCTTTCAGTTACGGGACAAGCCCCTTTAGTTTTCCAGCTCCGATGTGTGCGCACACATTCATGCTGGTATATCCATCTCTAGAAATATTCAAATCTGGTATGCCTTTCCTGAAGGTTCCATACTGGTGTCAAGTCTCAACTGGCTCCTCTTCTGGTTCTGGAGAACTTTGGTGATCGACTGTATCAAGTCATTCTTATCATTTTTCACGGATATCCCCGTTACATAGGATTGCAGGAGCCGGAGTTCTCGTCCTTTCTCATTCCTCGAGACGGGATTAAGGATACCTTTTTCTTTTTTTGGTATTTCAACCCTCTCTGATGTATTGCGTGAAAGCACATGTGACTTGGTCACGCTTTTCAAATCACTAAAGTGGTCGGGCAGTTGATTCTCTAATGGTTGTAAATCAATTATATTCTGGACTTCTCTATTTGATTCACTAGTGTGTGGGTCATGTATATGGATTCTCGTGGCTTGCCACGTTATTTTCTGGTTTTTTTTCATCAAGGGGTTGATTTCCTCCTCCTAATGATGTGAAAACTATCCTCGTCATATGCTATCAGCGAAACGGGTCGTATGCAAATCTGCAATCATAGGGTCCAAAACATGATTATGGATGCTATCAAATAACCAACGTATATCCCAGATTTTCGGAGAGGGTACATTTCAGTTCAATGTGGTGTTGGTATAGGTACATAAACCTTGCAACTAAATCTGCGAAGATGAGAAATTTTCGATGCTGACCCTTGCGCTAGCTGCGAAGATGGATGGATGTTATATGTCGATGGTCTAAAATTGATGAGAGTTGTTACATGCTGGATTGTGTGTCCCCAATATGTAGTTGGTAAGTTACAATTATGCAAAGTGGTCGAACAATAAATTTAATCCTTTTAATTAATGCCTCTTCTAGTCCATTCTGAATGTGGACATGTGGTACGAAAGGCTCAACTTTAATTTTCATTTTCATGCAATAATCATCAAATACATTCGAAGTAAATTCTCCAGTGTTGTCCATTCTGGTCGACTTCACATGATGATTAGAGAATTTTTTTTAATTATCTGCGAGATTAACTTTGCAAAAGTATAGTTTCTCGTAGACAATAAACATATGTGCGACTATTTTGAGGAAGCGTCGATAAGCACTATAAAATAACTAAATGGCTCTGACAGGGGCTGTATAGGACCGTAAATGTCTCCCTAGATACGGTCCAGGAATGCTGGGAATTCATCTTTCGTTTTTAGAGCAGAAGGTCAAGTAATTAATTTTTGGTGGCACATGAGGGGCACACAAAATCTTACTGATTTGAAAACTTCTTTACATCGATATTATATCTCGGTGAATTGTTAATTATATTTATTATCATCCTAAGACTGAGGTGGTCTAAACTATCATGCTAGAGACAGAAGAGTTCAAAGCTCATACATGTGATTTTCATGGCAGTATAAGGTGTGGATGCCTTAATATTAATGTAGTATAACCCAGTTTCATATGAAAGAAGTAGTTCTAATACCCTTTTTTACTTTTTTCACGCTTTGTAATGAGCAGGTATTCCTTGTCATACTCTTCTCTAGTCTCTACGTGAAAACCGTTAGAGCGAATTCACATGGATTCCTTACCATCGAGGGTATAATTATGGCTCTTCCTGGACCTATTGTACAAGTATCGTTGCCCACGATGGTTGTAAGATTACTAGCATTCTTGCTGATCGTGTGAAAGAATTTTGTTTCTGTCTTAAGATGGTATTCGTTGTGCGGCTATCCGCTAAGCACACTTCCTCTACAGGGTGCCACGCGTGTTCTAATGCTTCAAATATCATAACATAACTTGCTATTATAAATACGAGAAAAATAAACCTTGCATGACTCATCATAAGAATTTAATATTTTACTCTCCTGGAGCTTACAACCATTATTCAAAAAAATTTAGTATTCTGCTTCAATCACAAATTGCAAGTTACTATAAAAAGATCCAAGTGGAATGCGTGCACTAGATCGAATCAACGGAGTATTTAGAAACTTCTGCCTCAATATGCTTCACGGCGATCTTCTCCTCTTGGGCAACTACGGCTGCGGCCGCTGCAATGTGCAAAGGAGGGCTGATGGAGGCTGCTACTGGGTTGTCAACATCCATGAGTGCAACTAATGACTGTGGATCCTCTGTGCTGCAATGGCGAGGAGTACCACATGCTGTCCTTTGCCATTCTTCTTAGACTGGAAAGCATTAATAACGTGTGACCCACGACCTTACCCTTCTCGTCCCTCTCCTTCGTGAGAGGTTTCCTCACCTTGTAGCTGCTAGCATTGGTTTCATGACCAACATTGCTACTAGGCGGTTGTGAGATGTAGTTCTTCCTTAGAACATCATCTCAAAACTTCCGCAACTTGCATTATGTCAATCAATTTAGCATACTCCTTGTATCCATATTGACAATAGTTATGTGCCGATTGCACCGCATTCGGGTGAAAGGTAGAGAGAATCTTTTCAATCTTCTGCTCATCCGCGATTACCTTACCATAGAGTTGAAGACTTGTACAAATTCTGGACAAGCTATGCCAGCTCTTCGAACTCATGGTTCGTGATGCCAGTCATCTATATATTTTTTTGCAAAGAGTTCATAAGAATACTACTGGTAGTTTACATAAAAATGGTTGCAAAATTCTCATAATGCTCTTCAAACTCCCGGTTCGTGATCCCGTATTTTTCTATATATTTTCATGATTCACTGCTATTTTCAATGATTAAAAGTAATATAATAAATTACAGATAATTAAAATAGTAAATACAATATATATAAATTGCACAAAAATAATAATAACAAAGTTAAACATACTTCAAATACTAAAAATGATTCAAAATTCGGGTTCCCCTTGCCCTGTTCTTCAAAGGTGGTGGCGGCGCTTGTAGGGCGGGCGCGCAACGACGACGGCCCCCAGGGAGCGGCGCTGTGGAGACGACGCACGGTGGTGCCGCCCATGCGAAGGGGGCGTGAGGGGCGTTCGGCCGAGCGGCGGCATCGGATCGCGCGGCTCGATCGGCGGCGTTCGTGTGGAGCAATCACGTGCGGGCAGCGTGCGTGTAGGGGCCGTCGCGTGTGGGCGAGGTGGCTTTGGGCCGAGCGGTGTCCATGTTGCTGGTGTGTGTAGCCACCGGCTGCGGCGGCGCGGTGGCCGCGTACGGGCGATGCCATGCGGGGCTGCAGGCAGTGTCGTGCGCTAGATTTTTTTCATTCACTGTTCATGCATCGATCTACAGTACAATCAACATCCTCTTTCATGCGATCTACGATCAACTTGGCTGGCGACTTCAAGTCGGCTCGTGGTAGATTACAATGGATTTGCACCGTAGAAAACAATCTTGAAAGCAACAATTGAGGAATTGAAAACGTTCTAGAAAATACGATTCGGTCTCGAGCGTCGTGCTACGACGGTTACCATTCAATCCGAGTTGAGTAGCCTAGAGGTGGGCCGGGGTCGATCGTGTTGATAACGTGTTGAGGAACCGTCGCTGGAGAGTCCAGTACGATCGATCATTTTGTGGATAAGTGTAGAATCACTTCGAACAATGCAAGAACAAATAGTAGATTGAACATACAGAGAGACAAATGTGTATGTGATGTTCTTCTTCTTTATTCCTTCTTCAAACGATCGAGTTTCTACCATGACTAACATCCTCTATTTATAGTCTACAAATCCTTTGGATGGAGTATCCACCCATAAATCGATTGCTGGGTGAAACCAATAGTTTCCAACAAGATTAACATTTTCTTGTTATGTTATGTATGCTTGCTTGCAAGATTAGAAAAGTCTACCCTATCAAACAACAGATCAAATCATTATCGTGGTAGAAAAAGGGCGATTAGGACCAAAGCCCACCATCCCCCAAAAAACAGCGGGATGACGCCCGAAATAGCAAAAGCTCGCGGGAGAAAAGAGAGGTTGGGGGGAGGGTCTCTTGCTCGGTCAGTGTGTGCCGGCCGGTCCCGCGTCGTCTCAAGACCCCTGGTCCACCGGCGTCGTAGAACGCACTACTGGTGGCGCGGAAACGCGCGACTTTGCGCGCATAGTACGATTAAGAGCAGGAGAAGAGCCAAATCCACAGGTTCCGATCGCCATCGCGCTTTGAGTTTTTGGGGTGGACCAGGTCGAGTGGTGGCCGCGGCTGGGAAATCAATAGCCGTCCTTTCGCTCCTCGGCACGGAAAGTGGCCTCCTCTGCTCACGCTTTAGGGGTGCCAAAGCTGTGCGAGGTTGTTTATCGCTAGATGCGCCTAAACGTGTATAAAACACATGCAGGAAACCGGCCCACTGGTGCCTTTAGTTGGAGGTCAAGTGCTGGTTCTTCCTGCACGATGTGTCTTATATATATATATATATATATATGGTCAAGTGCTGGTTCTTTCTGCACGATGTGTCTTATATATATATATATATATATATATATATATATATATATGAAAGTCTGTGCCTTAGTTTAATTGCCTGCACATGATATGGAATTGACTAGTAATGACTGGTGTTGAATATCTTGACTTGAGCCAGACTCGGTTTACACTCTTCTTGGAGAGGAAACTGCATAAGTACACAGAAGTGTACTTCAAATTTTCGTTCCTTACTCTGCACATGTAAAATTTACAGACTTACCAAGCGAGATAGGACAAAGTTTTATGGAAATATTCTGACAAATTTTTTTATCACCGCCCGCCAAACTGCAACTGGAGAATTTTAAAAGCAAAATGCCCCTGCGGGTGAGCACGAAAAGGCGAGCTCCTTTCGGACGAAGGGTGACGTGACGACCGGCGATCCCAACCAAGTATGTTATGTTTCCTGTACGCATCGGCCGCGAAGCAGGGGGAACGCAACAGTCGGCGGCTCATCATTTCGCGTTGGGCGGTGGGGGAACGCAACGCTGCTACGCTACCTCTGTCCGTTTCGAGTTGCCGTCAGGGGCGGCATCGCACAGCCGCTGATGTAAAAAAAAAACGAGGAGGCGACCGCCCGCCCGTCCCCGCGACATTCAGGGCCCGCCGGTGTGTGGCCATGCCCCCTGTATAAAGGCTGCCTACGAACGCCGGTGTTCAAGTGAGGCTCCTCTGCCCCGTCCCGTGTTTTGATTTGTCGATGGTCCAGGTCGAGGATGGCCGACACAGGTTTAATAATGTTTGTGAGTCGTCTCCATCTTTTCGTTTAGATTGCGTTTGTGACGGATACAGCATGCCGGCCATTTCCTTCGGTCACAAATAAATATAGTTTTGGACATCCATAGGGATCTCAAATTCTACTTTCAGTCTTTTGATGACTAATTTTTATTATAATATATATAGGAATTGCTATATAACTTCTGACAGTTTTTTAAAGTTAAAATTGTCACTTTTCTGTTCGTTAGATGTGTTATAAGATTCGTATTGTTGATTATATTGATTACAAATATTACTAATTCACGTGCTAGCTAGCCGTGGTATGCTAATATTATTGTACTAGATGCACTCAATTAATGCTGCTAGTTGTGATCAACCTACTATATATTACAAAGTGTGTTGTACGTGCACAGTTTTTAAGTGGTTTATATATGTGGAAGTAAATCTTCGAAATGATACGCTGGTGAGGTGAAATAACGTGTCTTTGGTTACAACTTCATTATACATAAATTATAGTAAGTTATTTATGTAATTTTGGTTCTTGATCACTGTAATTATTCTTGAATATATTTTGGGATGTGCATTTTTTCCCATATGATGAATTGAGTCCGAATTTATTATGATTTTTTATTCAAAACATAATGGGTTCACCATATTGCCGTATTTTGTTGGTATATTTTTTTTATCTTCGTTTTTGCTCAACCTTTTAAATTACATATGAAGAACATAACGAATTCACCACATTGACGTATTTTGTTGGTATATATTTTTTTGTTTTACTTTTTCTCAACCTCTCAAAGTGCATATGAGATTTTGAATCAGGTGATGGAAATATGAGTTATTAATATTTTCAAGAATAATTACAGTGATCAAGAACTAAAATTAAATAAATAATTTACTGTAATTTATGTATAATGGAGTTGTAAATGAACTTTCAAAATTTGACAGTTTTATACAAAGAAAATTGTCACATTCTGTTTAGACAGACCCATAATATATTTATAAAAGTATAATATTATAAAAGTACTTTTCGAGACAAATATATGCATATATACGCACACCTTATTATTACTGATGTGTGTGTCACACGTTTTGATGTACCCACTCATCTTATTACTGATAATTTATCATAATTTGTTAGTGGTTTGTTTCATGATTGTTGTGATAAAATAGTCACAAAGATTTATTTACGCTTCTGTTGCTCATCCACAGAGTAATGAAGCAGTTGAATGTGCAAACAGTCAAATCATACAAAGCATGATGAAAAGGGTCTTTGATAGATTCAAATTGCCCATAGGGGCTTGGGTAGACGACATCTACCTAGTTCTTTGGGCCCTACATACTACGACTAGTAGAGCTATAGGTGAAACACCATTTCCACTAGTCTACGGAGCAGAAGCGGTATTATCTAATGAAATTCATTTGGGTTCTACATAAATTAATCTCCATGATAATGTCAATCAAGGCAAGCCGTGTGAAGATGATGTAAACCTTCTCGAAGAAAAACACAATCGAGCATTTATCAAATCGACAGCCTATCTAAAAGGGTTGCGTCGGTACTACCATAAAATAGTTCAACCGCATACACTTAACATGGGGTACTTGGTTCTAAGACGAATCTAGAATCAGTCTAATTCAAATAAATTTTCTCCCAAATTGGAATGTCCTTTTACCATAGTCTCTATCACCCGACCTGGTTCTGTTAAACTTGGTATGGTGGACAACAAAGTTCTATCCAATGCTTTGAATATAGAGCACCTTCGCAAGTATTTTAAATGTTTATGTTTTGCATTCATTCTTTGATGTCTTTATCTTCCAATTTATATGATGTGATTCTATATTGCTCTACGTTGTGTGATTATCGTCGGTCTCCATGACTACTGACCAGTCTCCTAACATATACAAGGTCACTAGTCTGGACTTATGATAACTTCTAGTAGAGACTTTACCAATAAGTCAGTTCTCACTGCTCAGGAACTCACTAGACTGATTTTATCTAAGACTTGCTTCCAATTAGTACTATCTATATTGTGAAAGTTACACTGGTCATCAGCTTCTAAAATATCACAAATGTTAAGTCCCTGTGATACGTTTACCGTGTCACTTGTCAAGCACATCATAATCGGGGACTAGTAATATACCAAAAACAGCAAGAGAAAGCTCAATTAATTACAAGACAAAAATATTCATTCATTCAAAAACATTCATTACAATAATGTTAAAGTCATTCAGTTGCCTTTAAACTAAAATTTTACATTCTTTAGGTACTCAGCTACAAGAGAAGCTACTTCCTCTCTTTTCTTCTGAATTGCTTGTGCAGAGTTCAAACTCAATTCATTCAAACTCAATTCAGGGATCAACTTCTCCAAGTCCGCTGCAAAATGTAGTAGTGATTTATTTTGATGAAGAAAGTTCCTACATTGACTGCAAAGACAATGAACTTCACTCGAGCTTTGACACTGTTAACCAGTTCTCCAACCTATGGCTCCTCTTTTGTGAGTGAAAACTCTTCACATTTTACTTCAACAACAATAACTTCAGCTGAGTTAGAATCAAACACAAAGTAGTAGAGTAGGCTTCTCTACTATATTTGATATCCTTTTTGAGAGCATTCTTTTCCTTGATAAGCTTCTCTTTGTCCAAGAGTTTGTCTACTTGATTCATCTATATTCTTTCTTTCCATGTCAATCCTCTTTGTTCTCTTAATTGTCTCTGCAATTCTAATTTTTTGAAGATAGAAAATTTTGGATAAGCATGAGAAATATACACTAAATATAATACAAGAGTGAAGTTTTTACCTTCTGTTTCTTCCTTGTGTTTCTGAAGAATTTTGTCATGGTCCCGCGTAAGCTTTTTGCAGACCACTGACCACTTGACGCTCCTTCAAGTCAACCAAGAGTTTTGAGTTTTTCAAGGCACTTGTGCTATGTAGCGACCTCCTTGAGAATTTTTTTTCTTTTCCTTTAAGGCTTTTTTCCTTGAGACCAAGCTGGAATTTGATTTTTTTTTGGCAGCATTGTCGGTAAAAAAACCAACTTGTTCTCATACACTTGGATGAGTCGACCAACATTTTTTTTTGTTACTTAAGTTAACTGAAATAGCAAAGTTAAAATCGTCAAAATTAGTCAAGTAATCAAAGCAAAAGTTTGTTCAACTTACTCTTTCAATTTTGCATTTTCTAAATCTTTAGATACATCCTTGTTGGTCTCATTTCCCTTTGAATGCCTTAAAAAGGCAAGGTTTTGGTTGTTTTCTACAAGTGTGATAGTGGAAAATCAGAATTTCACTACCTAATTAAGTATCAAAGGGCAAGCGAAACTTCAATGGTCAGAACATGTTCGACGACCACCTTAGTTTGCCTTTGTCTCCTCTCCTGCTAGTGGGATTTCCTCAACCACCTCTTCCATTGGAATCGAGGCTTACTCGATTACTTATGCATGTATTTGTCTTGGGGAGGTCAGAGTATTCCCGACCACTTCCTCAGCCACCACCTCAGGCACGGTTGTCTCCTCCAAGCTGATTTGTGCTAACTTGGCTACAGGAGGAGCAGACATTGTCCCCTCTCTGGATTCTTCAACTTTAGCAGTTGGAGCAGGAGAGATGATTGGAGGGCTAATGCAGACAAATATATTTATCTAAGTAAATATTGCAAAAAAAATAAATCAAATAAATAAAAAGTAAAGTTAAAAATACTTACTCAAAGCAAAGACCAACATCGGTCTCAAAAGAAAATAAGAACTACTTCAGTGATGTTAACACTAGGACTGTTATTCCTAGGTTTTCTCGCCAAGATGAAGGGATCTTCTTCCTTCTCAATCTCATCTCCCTCACCATGAACATATGGGAATAAAGGAATATGACTATATGATTATTAAGAAATCACAACCTTTCGTTTTGTGTTGCGTACCTAGGTCAAAACCTTCACAACTTTCACCAACTATTCTTGAGACTAGGGACGGTCATGGATGCGTTTCGACCAGATAGCAGGGATGGTGTTGGTCGTGTCTACTGCAACCTTGCTACTTGACAGCACAACACCGGTTGGCACATCACTGGTCGTCATAGCGATGGTTTTCTTAGTAACAACCAGGGTACCCGCAGACTACTGTTGCAGGTCTTGCCCTAGCCGTCAATCTTTCGACCACGACTTTGCTAGACGTTGCAACAATAGTTTTGTCCTGTTTTGCAGGCGGGGTATAAAGTCCCAAAATTTGGCTTTTGAAAAATCTTTTGGGTAGTTTAGTTACCTGGAAATTTCACCAATTTTATTTGATCTAATAAAGCTTAATTGGGAATGTTCTAAATTCAAAATATTTAATTTGACTAATATAAACATCAGTAAAATCTAAACCAGTGTTATTTGGCTTCCTTGTGTTCCAATGATTTTTTTTGGGATTTTTCTAAGTTTGTTTGCTATTTATTTGGTCTCCTTTATTTTCGGTCTTTTCTTTAATTTCGATGATCCTAAATTTTCTCTCTCCTGCCACATGGTGGGACTGTTCATCGCGCACTGTTCATCTTCCCAATAGAATCGAGAGTTCTGCTCTCGTACGTGGCCAAGATTTCCTCTTTCCATACCTCCTCTTGTGAATATAAAAAAAAACTATCTGCGTCATATTGAGCCTCTTGATCTCCTCTTCTAATCCCCTTATTTGGTTTCCTCCGAACCCCTTTCATTTCATCGCAATCTGCTATGAACCGAGCTCCAACCAAAGGTCTTCTCCATCGAGTTGCGCCTCCATCCGACGTCCCTTGGCCGAACCGTCTATGGCGTTGAGTTCACCTCGACGCATTCTACATCTACATCCTGTCCTCTTCGCCGGAAGACCATCGAATCATCGTCGGTCATCTCAAGCCAAGACGTTGAAACACGTATGTCGCGTTCCTCGCTTCCTCTGTGAGTTTTTCCAAAATCCGACCGCGTCATCTTGTGTCCCTCGTCGAGACCTCTTTTTCTCATATTTTAGTTACAGGTTTTATCAACCGTGCACCGAGAATCGAGCGCTCTCTCCTCTCTAGGCCTATCTTCCTTCTCCGGCAAAATACTCCGCAATCGTTGATTACATGCCTTCATCTCCACCACTGTTGGGTTCGTGTCACCGCGTTCTACACCGTTCTTCCCTCCCTTTTTGCAGAACATCGCTGGAAGCAGTGCACCACCATGAGGCCGCCGTTCTTTGCCTTGCCGCCGCCGCTTGGTGCCGATTCTTGTCGTTCAGACCGCGTCATCTTCTCCGCCTCGTCTTCGCTGTTCCATTTTGCCCATTGGTGGAAGTTCGTTCGCCTTCGTCCGTCGTCCACCCCATGCACCAGGATCGGCCGACCACTGTCCACTGTTGCATTTCATCTCTGGATGTTGCTTCACTCCCAGCTTCTATTGATCCAGCACTCTTTGTTCCTGTGTTGTGTTTCCTCTGTGGATTCTCTCGGTTGTCTTTTCTCTAACCCCATCTCAGTGCCAAAAATCTATGCCTCCATGCGCAAGAACGAGATGCACATCTCTTTGTCTTCTCTGTTCGTTCCGCTCTATACGCTTTCTGTGGATATCATGGGGATATGCTCCAGATCTTAGGATGATGTGACAATTGGCAATGGCGTTAATGGTTTGTCGTTTCACGTGTTTTCGGCAAAATTGGCATGCTGTCAGGCTATAACCGGTCTGACCGGCCAGGGTGGCTGGTCTGACCGATTCATGGCCGGTCTGACCGGCCTTGGTGGCAGTCGGACCGACCAGTTACAGAAAGTGAGAATTGAGTTGGACCAAAAATAGAGGGTGTAGACAAGAGAGAGGATTCTATTGTACTTGATCTCATAATTTTTGGAGTCTCCAGTCAAAAGTTCTATTGGTTTGAAAATTCCAGTAGGTTTCAGTTTTCCAGAGGGGAAAAATGGCTAAGTCCCAGCTGGCGGTCTGATCGGCCCATAGGTGGCGGTCAGACCGGCTAGGGTAGGCGGTCAGACCGGCCCGGTTTTCACTTTGATCGTCGGTCTTCGAGGCGACGTTATTAGGTTGTTAGGTCAAAGTCATGAGTTTCAGGGCATATATGTTGCATGATGCATGTTTTGACTAACATGGATCAAGTTGTAAAAAACTTGTTCCTAAATTCGGTTTACTTGTCTATTGTTGTGCAGGTTACTTGGTGGTCAACGACGGTCAACGGTGAGGATGATCGGGACTAGGCTTGGAGAGCTGAGGTCTAGAATGATCGACGATGCCGGGTGAGGTCAATGTACTCAAGCGTGGTGCAATATGGACAAGGGTGACCTATTAGCTAATCCAAGGCGCAAGATGTCACAAGGTGTAGCCAGTTAGGTCAAGGGATGATAAAGACGGCGCATTAAAATACGTGCGTAAGTGTCCTGTTTGTTTTGGGCCTTAACGGGAGCCCAACAGAGTCAAACTTCTAGAAGGTCTAAGCCTCCACTATAAATAGGAGAGGGTGGTGGCTGCACCATCGCTTCGCCTCTTTTGCAATTTTTGTAAACCATAATTTTCTTAGGGAGAGCTTTTGTGGAGGCTAGGGTTCTTGATAGTTTGATGTGATTTTCGTGCTCTTGAATTGAGCATTATCCTCCATTGATGGAGAGGCTGTAAGCCAATATCATATCAAATCGATCTAGAGAAAGTTTGATCATGTTTTGTCTCATTGCGTTCTTTTTCTCTATTTGATGATTTTGGGTCTTTCTTTGATCCGTGAGTTTTTACTTAGTTTTTTCACATGATCAAGCTTGCTGTGACGTGTGGGAGTCTATCTAGGATCATCTTGATCATCAATCACCCACGAGCAAGAGTTTTGACCTAGTTTTTATTTTTGACCCGGTTTTGAACCTCTCTTCAATCAAATCGAAAAGGATCGCTATTCTTCCAAGAATTATCACAATATTCAATTGGAATAGTTTTCTGATATCATAGAGAAGGTGTGTTCCAAGTATCATCAAGTTTGGATTAGTAGATCAAAAGTTTCATCTATTTTCATCTTCGTCATCGGTTTGTTCTTACATTACGTACACGGTGATCGGACCATCGCAATCGACCGGTCAGACCAACAGGAAATCGGTCTGACCGGTGTTGTCCCAGCGGTCCGACCACCAGTGCATTAAGTTGCTTCAATCTTTGTTGATTTTGTCTTATTGCTTACTGGTTTAAATTAGATTCAATATTAGTCTTCTGCTTTACTGATATATTGATCTTCATAGCTTCCATAGTTACTGGAGTAAAATTTTATTGAATCCAGTATTTGTGAATAAGTGAGTGTGCTCCTATTCTCCCCCCTCTAGTCGCCTTTTCGGTCCAACACTTTCTTTCCTAATCTATCTGAAGAATGGACCCACTGGTCATCTAATTAATCCAAGCATTCTCTGGTTGCTTAAGTGATTATAAAACTTTGTGATAAAACTGTGTGATGTGTGCTATTACTCGCTGATGGTATATTTTGCACTTAACCAACAGGGTGGAAAATGATTTAGACTGAGGCAAGTGGTGGATTCTGTATGATATGGTGGCGCTTGGTACTCGGTATTTGAAAAGAATGATTGTTTAGTTAGAAATTGGAAGTTTTGCATTGGTCAATTAAGGACTTAACTTTTTGCGCCATTGAACTGGGTTTTACTGTACAACCACATGCCTAGTATGGGACAGGTCTAACTTTGTAAGTTATGAAATCTTGACATTGACTGCTTAGGTAGTAGGTTAAGCTCCGTGCCAGGGTGGAGGTGTGTTTTTGTCTCCGTGGCGATTCACATTTATGAGCGGTTCGCCATCTTCAGGTCCAACGATATGCGTCGGACTAACTTTTTTCTGTGAGGGTTGGTGCCGACGGTAAAACACATCGGTAGTGTCAATTGTTGAGATGAAGTTTAAGAAAAGTTTTGTTATGATCAGTGTAGGCCACACTGGTTATATCTTGTGGGTAAAGTGTACAACTTCTGCAAAGTGTAAAACTATTCGAATAGCCGCTTCCGCAGTCATGGACATGCTTGGGGATTTTACACGAGGGGTAGATTTTCATAAAATAATTGGGAATGGACAGTTTGTGGATTAATTCATATGGTTGTGTGAAAGAAATGGATTAATGTTTGTGTTCTTTGTGAAAATAATTGTTAAACTATTACTGCTTATTTGTTTTGAATCACGCTTTCAATCTATTATTTGTATTCAATGGCAAATGCTGCTTTATTGCAAAATAACAACATAAGCCATATCCTTTGGAATAAGCCATCATCTGTAATTGCATTATGTTGTGCAACTTGTTGAGTACTCGGAGTATTCATTCTTACTACAATCATTCAGATAAAGTAGAGGAATCGTCGATCAACAAGGTCTACTTCGAGGATCGTGGAGAGTCGATTGCCTGTGGGCATATGAATGGGCTTCACTAAAGTTATTCTGTTACCTTCCGTTGCAGCTTAATCGAGCTATTCACCTTTTGAGGCATTAACTGTAAGTTTTGACCTTAAGGTTTTACTCTTATAATTATTGTTATTTGTCTATTTATTAGTCATATTTGCATATGGAATGATATTTTATAGATGTTGCAACTGTGTGCGCTAGCGTGGTCCTAGACTAGTGCAGTATACACAGAGGGTCCAGATTTCCATATTTGGGTCTCGACACAGGGCTTGGCTTCTAGAACCAAACTGGTCAATACCACTATTTATGCCATGCATGTAAAGAGAGACGAAGCTTATCAGTTACAATCAAGAAAAAAAATTCAAGACTAAGATTAAAGTTGTACATACATGCATTCGTTCATTTATGAACTTAGACGCTAATTAGGCTGGAAGCCTGGTCGTCAAATGAGATAGGCTCTGAGTCACCCCGTACATTCTTCAACATAGGTGAAGCCATTTCTTCAGCCACCTCCTTTGGCAATTCTAAAAGCAAAAAAGAAAGACGTAGTAATGCTTATATTACAAAGTCAAAATAATTCTTCAGAAAGAAATCTGGAGAGTAACATACCTCCAGAGCTATCCTTGGAAGGGTCATGACCCCTTTTAGCATCCAAGCATAGTGAATTATTTTATTCAAGGGATTGACCGTGTGCACGTGAAAGTCATGGATGATCTTTCGACCAGTGAGTCTAGCAGCCATTAGTGAGATGACTGTGTTGACCAGTCTTCCCACTTCTGCTGTCAGCTTTAGAGAGGTCTTCTCGTTCTTCACGTCCCGAGCAGACCAGGTTGGAGGAGGGCCTTGGGTATACTTCAGGCGACTGACTTTAGAAACTTCAGAGCAAAACCACTACTTATGGTGGTCCCGTCATGTATCATTGATAGGGAGAGGGGGTATTTCTTGGACATTTGGTCGTGGAGCTTCAAATAAGTGCTACCACAAAAACCTCTTACCTTTATTGTTTCGGGTAAATTGATAAAAATGGCAGAAAAGCCGAACAAAAGAGAAATGCCAAGAAAAGCTTTGCAAAGATGTGAAGAGACACTAAGAATTATAATTGAGTTTGGTACAATATGGAAGAGTTATATTCTAAAGTAATCAAGGATGTCTGCTAAGAATTCACTCTCTGGCAAACGAAAACATAATTTCACGAAAGAAGTGAAGAGGATGATCCGACCTTCCTCCGGAATTGGACTCGCTTCATTGGCGCAAGGAGTTCATTTGATTAGAGATTGAGCCGGAAGATATCATTGGTTCTTCAATTCTTGAATCTAGTTTTCAATAATAATTGAAGTACCTAGAATCGTCATGATCAAAGATCAAACAAAGATTTTTATGAGATTTGGGAATAAGAGGAATGAGAGATGAGGAGACTCTATGGCAGGAGACGGAGATTGCAATGGTAGCGAAGTAACAGTAACGGGAAAAAAAGAAGTCTTTTTTATTTCTTTTACCACAAAATGTTCACCAAATGAAAAACTTCATATGATATTTAAACTCCAAATAATTAATATTATATGTTAAGAAACCGAACCCAAGCCAGGCAGGCCTGACCCATGATGGGCTCCTCATCCTCCCAACAGACTGGACCCGCAGCAATTGTACTACAGTTTTACATAAGAGCAATAAAGAGAAGTTAGAAGTCCCCTCATATCTCTGTGTTCAATCGATTATTATGTTCTTGTATTATTCTTACGATTCTGAGATTGTCTACGAGGTAATCGCTCGAACTAGACTCGCCAACGACGGTTCCTCAACATGCTATCAAGACGATCGACTCTCCTCGGATCGAAATGCAACCATCAAAAAACAACACTTGTAGATTGTATCATTTTTTTATATCGCTTTCAATTCCGTAATTGTTGCTTTCTAGATTGTTTTATCCTACGGTGCAAATCCGCTCTAATCTACCGCGAGCTGACTTGAAGTCGTCGGCACAATGCCGATCGGTAGATTGCATGGAAGAGTATATGATGATTGCGCTGTGGATTGCAAATATGTTCTAATATACCGTGAGCCGACTTGAAGTCGCGAGCAAAGTCGATCGGTGGATTGCCCACGAACAGTATTTCTGTGTGAACAATAATTGCACAGTAATCGCAATGAACGATAAACATCAACAAAAAAGGAGGCGGTCGGCACCATCGCCGGCCGCCCTCCCCCCGCACAGGCCATCACCGGCCTGCAACCACGCCGCCCCTGTACGGGCCATCACCGGCCTACAGCTGCAACTCCACCGGCTGGCCTCCACCACCTAGAGCCATCGCACGGCCACGACATCGCCCACAC
This sequence comes from Hsuehochloa calcarea, assembly GCA_036346395.1. Classification (NCBI taxonomy): domain Eukaryota; kingdom Viridiplantae; phylum Streptophyta; class Magnoliopsida; order Poales; family Poaceae; genus Hsuehochloa; species Hsuehochloa calcarea. The sequence goes on along the minus strand of CM070594.1, from coordinate 73,662,149 downwards.
GCCGGCCCGAAGCCGCACCTCCCGACGCAGTCGGCGCCGTCGATCCACCGTGTGCCCGCGTGGGTCATGCCGCCGTCGGAGCCGCCAATGGCCACGGCACCATCCAAATAAAGAAAAAAAGAGAGGGGGAAGGGGGTGCTGCCGGCACCGCCAAGCCATGCGCCGCTACTGTTGGGTAACGCGACAATACTACGATAGCACAAACAAAATTTTACCACGCTACCAAGGAACCACCGCAAGTAATAGATCACGAGATTACCGCTAGGCGCGCCGACTTGTAGCGGAAGTAGAGTCGTAGTAGCGAGTTGATGTAGTCGTAGTCCTACTCACGACGTGTCTCCTCCTTCGAGTAGTCGTACTCGACGCGTCTGCTTCTTCGAGTGGTCGTACCCACCACGCGACTTCTTCTCCGACTCCGGTGATCAACACAAGTCGCGGATCATCCTAGTGCTGATGCTTCGCAATAACACCTCCAAGGTATCCACATGTACGGGGCAGGATTACCACGCACCAGAGTGCTAGCTCCGGTAGTGAGGTTAAGAAGGCGTGGCTATAAGGGTTTCAGGAGTTCTTTCAAAGATCATCCTCATATCCTCTGTCACTCCCCATGCCACCGCCCCTCTTTATATAGGCATCCATGATGGGTCTCGTACCTGAGGCCCATTAGGAACTCGTGGCCTATACGAATTTGGATCACCATCCAAAACAGATCCTTGCCCTTTAACTGTGCGATCCCACAGGTTGATGTGTAATCGGTTATGACTCGAAAACTCTTTTCCGATCACTAGTCGTTAGCGGTACCTAGCAGCACATAACGATTCCCAAAGACACATAGAATAAATCGGACGAACATTGATGTAATATGATTGTAGGATCAAGGATAACCGACTAGAGGGGTGTGAATAGGAGGTTTCTAAATTTTCTTAATCAAATTACCGAAATTAGCAAGATACTCTAATCAAAGATATTTAACACAATCTATGAGCTACAAAATAAGTGCAATAAGTAAAGACAAGAATTAACCGCACAAGGACAAGGGGGTTTTTCCTGTGGTATCGAAGATTTGTCGATCTTCACTAGTCCACGTTGAGGAAGCTTGACCACTCAAGCCGGCTCCACAAATTAAGCCTACCCTCGATCACTTGGTTGTTCTTCCTCCTCTCCGGAGTTGGTGAACACCGACCAATCACAAGCAACAGCGGGTCTCTTCACAAGCTTCTTTGAAGAGATCACCGGCGACCTTCGCCAAGTCGTCTAGGTGCCGACAAGCACCAAGAGAATAGAACTTTGAACTTCACTTGACGACAATCAAGAGCCAATGGATCAACTAAGAATGCAATGCTCTTGTTCTTGCTCACTACCTCACAAATATGTGCAAAGAGAGTAAATGAGGAGTGAGAGGAGTGCTCAAGGCTCAAATGAATTGAATGAATGCTCAACAACACGTCCTTGAGCTGGTGGGGTGTATTTATACCCCAACAACCAAATATGACCGTTATCACGAAAATCGAGGCAAAACTCGGAAATCGGAAGTTCGCGGTACAAGGTGCGGAACTTCCACTTCACTCGAGTGCCTTTATAGCAGTCATTACGATGAGCATTAAATGCTCGAACTAGCCGTTGGATTTATGTGCGGAACTTCCGCCAACAAGATTCGGTTCTTAGATTAATCGGAAGATCCGCTTTTACAATGGAACTACGCGCTCGTGAAAGCGGCTAAGTCCCAAAAAGGGTGCTCTCTGGAAAAAAGCGATCGCGCATAATTGAACAACGATTTAATCGAACTTCCGCTCATTTCATTGCGGAACTTCCGCTTGAGAATTTGGCTAAGTCCCAAAAGGATGCTCTCTGGAAAAATTCGATCAGCGCAAATTTGAACAACCGATTAATCGGAACTTCCGCTCATATCATTGCGGAACTTCCGCACTTGAAAAATCGGCTAAGTCCCTTAAATGGATGCTCTCTGGAAAAATCAAGCGCGACTTTTTGAACAACAACAACGGAAGTTCCGCGATATACATGCCTGGAACTTCCGATTATGTTCGAGGAAAAGATTTTCTTTTAAACCAAACCAAAAGAACATGCATGATCCTAAGTTGATCCAAAGGCATAATGAGATGCTTTCAAGCTACTAGACAAGCTCCCCCTTAATAGTACGACATTTATCCTATAATCCGGTCTTCCTCCATACTCCAAAGACCGGTAAAATTAAAAGGGGTCCTAGTCTATTTGTACCTTGTCTTTGAGATCACTCCATCTTCTCATCATTCTTTCACATGCAGCTCCTTGGTTTCACTTTGTCATTTGGGACTATGCCTTGTAATCACTTCAACAAACATGTTAGTCCCATATTCACATAATGTCATTAATTACCAAAATACAATTTTTAGGGGCCTAGATGCTTTCAATCTCCCCCTTTTTGGTAATTGATGACAACACAATAAAGTTGTGAGAGAAAGTTGGTTTGAAAACAGAAAGCTCCCCCTTAACATGTGTATATTGAGTAGAAGATAATGTAAAGCACATGTTTGGATTTTCAGGAAATTTCGGCGGAGTTTCTGTAGAACATTGTTACTTGGAAGAGAACAAATGACAATAAAGATAGAGCATTCACATCACATGGTCATTCATCATTAATCAAAGATCCAAGAACAACAAAAATATAAGATAACACAATATATTATCCTAAGCATCAAGTTGTCAAACAAAGTCATTACAAGCCATAGTCATAATGACACAATATATTACAATAAGCATAATAGATAAGTTTTCCCTTAAACACCACAAACTCTCTCACTCACTAACACACTCCTCTCCCCCTTTGTCATCAAGGGCCAAAAGGGTCACTCCGCAGGAGGATCTTGTGGAGGATGAACTGGAGGAACGGGAAGATCAACCGGTGGAGCGACAGGAGGATCAGCCGAAGGACCACCATGAGGAGAACGAAGGCGACGCCGTCCAAAACGAACAGGTGGAGGAAACTGCTCAGTGAATCTGGCTGAAAGCGCGTCAAGACTAGCAGTATGGGCGTCGAGCCTGGAAGTGGTCGCCTCCTGGAAAGCATCCAGTCTGGAAAAAGTGGCTGCCTCGAACGCATCCAGTCTAGAGGTGGTCACTGCCTGGAAGGTATCCTGGGATGCCCTTATCTCCAACAAGGTGGCATAAATCTGATCCATAGTAGCTATACCTTGTGGAGGAAGCGGCGGCGGCGGAGGTGCGACCTCGGTACTTCTGAGCACGCCTAAGATTGGCAGGAATTGGAGGACCTTCTCTTGGTTTATAGGCTTTATGTGCTGAAGGTAAAGCTCCATTATATCTAGTTTGTTTAATGATCAAAGCCATAATGTAAGGTGCAAAGTTTATTCGTTTGACTTGATCATTCTTTGTTCCTGCTATCTCCCTTATGATAACATCCACAACATCAAACTTTCTTCCATGCATGATGCATTCCAATATATTCCAAACATGTCCTCTAATAGCATCATAATTCCCACTCTTTGGTAACATGGTATGGTTAATGATCCTATTTACCAAGCTGGGAATAGGAAGAAGTCATGTGATCTTACCAGGGACAAATCTTTGTGTGGTGTCATAAAATTGATCCAAGGTGAAAGAGGAGAAGCTGTTCCATCATAGATCTGCTCATATTCGCTTATGGATATTCATGCATTTTCAAAGCCACGCTTTGTGCAAGAATATCTCACATTCTGTCATCCAAGTGAGTGAGAAAAGTCAGGAGGAATGCACACTGTGGCATAAAACTGTCGGATGATCTCATTACTATAATTGCATTTTATTGCCACAAAGTTGTGAATCCCAGCTCGCTGAAAGAGCCTGTAGGTACCCTCATATTTGTCAAGCCCGTTTAGGTAGGACCAATTAACATACTTGTGATCAGCAAAAGGCTTGTTTGGTCCATAGAAAAGATCGTAGACTTGTCTTTGAAACTTGGTATGAAATCGAGGGTCATCACAGTTTCCTGGAAGTGAATATTGATCTTTGCTTCTAAGAAGTGTGTAATCATCTGCTGTAAGTCCCTTAAGATCAATTTCAATCTCTTCCGGTTCTCCTAGTTCCTCATCAGATTCATATTCAGATTCTTCTCCTGATTCACTTTCTTCTGATCCTGAATTATCAGATTCTTCCTCATTTCTTGAAGAAGATGCGCCAGCATCTGAATAGTGCTTTGGGACTGATACCTTCATCCTCGGCATCTTCAAGAACAACAATGGATGAAGTGTCAAAGGTTGAATCAAATGAAAATGGGATTTTCTGTTTCTGTTAGGACAATCGGAAGCTCCGCTAGTTGCACTCCGGAACTACCGCTGGCGGAAGTTCCGCGATTTCAACGGCGGAAGTTCGATTATCTGGCCGATTCTAGGTTAATAGGAATTTTGGATTTTTCAGTATTTGGATGGATTGAGTCCATGGATTCGATGCATATACATCATACAATACTGAATAAACCTATTTTCCCAAGAATCAACCACAGATTTCAACAACATTTGATTTTTCCCAAAATTTTGACCTAGGGTTCATAAGAGGTGAAAATCCAAAAAGAAATTGGAGATACCTTGAGAGAATGGATGATTGAACCCTGGGGAATCAGTTGATCGGTTGAGATTGAAGGAAAACCGAGGAACTAATCAAGGAGTTTCGGTGGAGATGAAGAGAGGAGAAGAGGGGAGCTCGGGACAACAAGGAGGCGGCTGGAGAGAGTTAAGGAACCGGACCAACCGCAGGCAATAAATGCTTCTCAGCTACCGGAAAGCGGAAGTTCCGCAGTACAACAGCGGAAGTTCCGGAAAGCGGAAGTTCCGCACTTTGAGGGCCGGAAGTTCCGATTATCCTGACGCTTCGGAAGGAGCTGAAAAACGGAAGTTCCGCAACACAACGTGAAGTTCGGACACCGAAGTTCCGCGCTGGGGCGGAAGTTCGATTATCTGACACTTGGGGAAGAAGAAGTTGAATTTGAAGATTTTGCAAATAATCCTTAGTTTTTGCACTCAACCAAGTATCATTCAGGATTATTATGCAATGAAAAGACTAATGTCTATATAATAAAGTAATTTTTACTAAAATATCACATTTGGAGCGAAAATTTGAGTAAAAACATCTTACAAAAAATAAAAATGCAACTAAGACCCAAAGTGCATGTGACAAGAGTTCAGCGACATTTGAATAGTCAATGACATTTAACTCATTCCTCAATAGGCAAAAGCGGCCTTCATCTAAAGGTTTGGTAAAGATATCGCTAATTGATTTTCGATGCAAATGTGGCTAATTTCAATATCTCCCTTGCACACATGATCTCTAAGGAAATGATGGCGGATATCTATATGCTTGGTTCTTGAATGTTGGGCGGGGTTGTTGGCTATTTTCACTTTGCACTATCATTATCACACAAAGAGGCATTTTATCGAATGATATTCCATAGTCCATCAATGTTTGCCTCATCCAAAGCAATTATGCACAACAACTACTGCGAAACATATTCGGCCGGCGGTGGAAAGAACAACAGAGTTTTGTTTCTTGGAAGACCAAGACACTAAGGATCTACCTAAAATTGACAACTCCACGAGGTGCTTTTTCTATCCACTTTACAACCCGCATAATCCGAATCGAATATCCAATCAAATCAAATTTAGCACCTTTTGGATACCAAAGGCCAATACTTGAGGAATGCTTTAAATATCTTAAAATTCTTTTGTGACCATTAAATGACATTCTTTTGGAGCCGATTGAAAGCGTGCACACATGCAAGCGCTAAACATAATATCGGGCCTAGATGCGGTAAGATAAAGCAAACTACCAAACATAGACCTATAAAGCTTTAAATCAACAGATTTACCTCCTTCGTTTAGATCAAGATGTCCATTTGTAGCCATAGGAGTCTTGATGGGCTTTGCGTCATCCATGCCAAATCTTTTGAGTAAATCCTTCACATACTTGGATTGACTTATGAAAACCCCATCATTGAGTTGTTTGATTTGAAGTCCGAGGAAGAAACTAAGTTCTCCTATCATTGACATCTCAAACTCCTAGACATCATATCACCAAATTCTTTGCAAAAATCTTGATTAGTAGAACCAAAAATTATATCATCAACATAAATTTGACAAACAAAGAAATCACCATCAATAATTTTGGTAAACAAAGTTGTATCAACCTTTCGATTTTGAATCCCTTAGAGAGTAGAAAATCTCGAAGGCGCTCATACCATGCTCTAGGAGCTTGTTTTAAACCATATAGCGCCTTTGAGAGTTTATACACATGATTAGGATTTTGGGATCTTCAAAACCGGAGGTTGTTCAACAAAAACAAGTTCGGATATTTTGCCATTTAGGAAAGCACTTTTAACATCCATTTGAAATAATTTAATATCAAAGCATGATGCAAAAGCAAGTAAAATGCGAATAGACTCAAGTCTTGCTACGGTGCAAATGTTTCATCATAATCTAAACCCTCAACTTGAGTATATCCTTGAGCAACTAACCTTGCCTTGTTTCTTACCACAACTCCATTTTCATCTTGTTTATTCGAAAGACCCATTTTGTGCCAATAACATTATGCTCCTCGGGTCTTTCCACCATTGTCCAAACATCATTTGGTGAAGTTATTTAGCTCCTCATGCATAGCATTCACCCAATCCGGATCTTCTAGTGCTTCATCTATACGCTTTGGTTCTAAAGAGGAAACAAAAGAGTAATGTTCACAAAAGAAGCAATACGAGGCGAGTTTGGACACCTTTGCTTACTTCACCCAATATTTGGTCTATTGGGTGGTCTTTGGCTATTGCGTTGTGGATCCTTTGAGGTAGATTAAATGATTGATCACCTTCCTTGACATCTTCTTGATTTTGATTAATTTCATTTGTCACGGAAGAGGTAGGTGGCTCAACTCTCATGGATGATGATGGTTCACTTTGATCTTCTTTAGGCTTAATGTCCCCAATTTGCATATTCTTCATTGCTTCCATAAGAGCTCCATTACCTACATCATCAAGATCTTCTTGCTCTTCTTGAGAGCCGTTAGTTTCATCAAATTGTACATCGTGTCTTTCTTCAACAATACCACTTGTTTTGTTAAAGACACGATATGCTTTGCTATTTGAAGAATAACCTAGCGAAAACCAACATCACACCGACTAGCAAATTTAGAAAGTCGAACACCCTTTCTTAAGATATAGCATTTGCACCCAAATACTCTAAAGTAAGAGATGTTCGGTTTTCTTCCAACAAGGAGTTCATAGGAAGTCTTTTTCAAAAGTCTATGCAAATAAAGGCGGTTTATGGCATGACAAGCGGTATTAATGGCTTCCCCAAAAGCGATCGGAGTATTATACTCATCAAGCATTGTCCTAGCCATTTCTATTAATGTACGATTTTCCTTTCTACTACTCCATTTTGCTCGGAGTGTAGGTAGTGGAAAACTCATGCTTTATTCAAGTTCATCACAATAATCTTCAATATTAGTGTTTTTGAACTCGGAACCATTATCACTCTGATTTTCTTTATTATAAAATCAAATTCATTTTGAGCCCTTTTGCAAAACTTTTAAAAATCTTGGAGGCTTCACCTTTGTCATATAAGAAGAATACCCATGTATATCTAGAGTAATCATCTACAACGACTAAACAATAGCTATTGCCCCCAATACTCTTATAGGTTGTTGGCCCAAACAAATCCATATGTAAGAGCTCCAATGGCCTAGAAGTTGACATGATACTTTTGGAAGGATGAGAGTTAGCAACTTGCTTTCCGGCTTGGCAAGCACTACAAAGTCTATTTTTCTTAAACTTCACATCCTTCAAGCCAACCACTAAGTCATGTTTAAAAAGCTTTTTAAGTTGAATCATTCCCACATGACCTAGTCTTCTATGCCATAACCAACCCATTGAAGTTTTTGCAATCAAACAAGTTTTCAAACACGATTCATTTGAGGAGAAATCAACCAAATAAAGATTGCCGAATCTAAAACCTTTAAAAATCATTTCATTTTCTTTTTCCTTAAAAATAGTGACCTCCTTTTTAGAGAAAGAGCAAGTTAATTCAAGATCACATAATTGAGCAACGGATAGCAAATTAAAATTCAATGTTTCTACTAAGGATACATTTGAAATGGAAAGGTCATTTGAGATAGCAATTTTACCTAAGCCAATTACCTTTCCTTTGCTATTGTCACCAAAAGTGATCTTTTCATTTCCGCTCCCGTTCTCAAATGAGGTGAACATTTTCCGGTCTCCGGTCATGTGTTGAGTGCATCCACTATCAAGCACCCAATGCCTTCCACCGGTCTTGTAGTTCACCTACAAAAGAGATCAAGTTCTTTTAGGTACCCATATTTGTTTGGGTCCTTGGAGGTTAGTTATCAAAGATTTGGGCACCCAAATAGCATTCTTTTTAACACCTAAAATTGAGGTGCCAACAAACCTAGCAAACACTTTTCCATCTTTGGCCTTTTTGAGCATATAACAAGAATCAAACAAGCCAATTGATGAAACCTTACCAATATGACACTTTTGTTGAACATGTCCTATTTCCCGGCATTTTTGGCAAAACTTGCCATTTTGATTAACAAACCTCACGGACTTGTTTACCGGTTTCTTACCTTTCTTGGGCACGTACCCAAGTCCTTCCTTATTGAATGAGCACCTTTGCTCACTCAAAAGCTTGTCAAGGGTAGCTTTACCCTTGAAACACCTTTCCAAGCTCTTACTTAGCTTGGTGACTTGCTCCTTTAGCTCACTATTTTCTACAAATAGCTTATCACAAGATTTAGCATTTTCAATTTTAGAATCAACACTTGAGCTACATGGTATAGCAAGCAAATCATCATACGAGTGGATATGCTAGTTCTAGCAATGTTTACACTAGGCATTTTTTCTTGAATATCATAAGCAATACCAATGCTAGTGTAAGACTTATCTTGGACAAGCAAATCATGAGCATCTTTTAATTCATCATAAGAGTTTTTTAAAGATATATGCTCTTTCTTTAAGACTCTAAATTTAGCTTTTTCCTTTCCAAGATATTCATTTAATTCTTCAAGCATATCCATAAGCTCATCATAGGAGGGTTCTTCACTATCAAGAGATTTTACCTTTTCTCCTTTTGCCATGAGGCAAGTGGGAGTAGAAAATAACGATGGAGCCTCCTTGATAGCAATACCAACAAGTCCTCTCTTCTTGGAGGACCCCTCAATATCGGAGTCGGAGTCGGAATCCGAAAACTCCTTGTCAGTCCCATTCTCGATATGAGCTTCATTCTTTCCATCCTTGTGAAGCTTCTTGAAAAGCTTCTTCTTACCATTGAATTCCTTCTTCTTTGATGACTTACCCTTGTCATCCTTCTTGGTTGGGCAATGAGAGGCAATGTGCCCCTTCTCATCACACTCATAGCAACGAATGTTGCTATAGCGCTTCTTCTCATTGAATGATTGCCCTTTTGCAATCTTATCGAAATTGAAGCTTCTATGAGGCCGTCTCCTCATGAACTTCTTCATCCTCCTCACAAGGAGGGAAAACTCTTCCTCGGAGTCTTCATCCTCATCTTCTTCATCGCTTGATTCCGCTTTTGCCTTAAAAGCGGTAACTTTCTTTCTTGAAGAAGTGGACTCCATGAGCTCTTCTTTGTCTTTCTTGTAGAGCTCATTTGTGATGAGGTTTCCCAAAAGTCCGGTTGGTGTCATTCTTGGCAACTCGGGAGAGTTGAGAAACAATGTTACCAACATTTCATACTTGTCGGGAAGAGCCCTAAGCATCTTGCGCACTACATCAATATCAAGCAAATTAGTACCAAGACCCTTGAGCTCATTTACAATGTTGTTGAGTCTAGAGTACATTTCGGTGATACTCTCTTGAGGCAACATTGTAAATGTCTCATATTGATCCTAAGCCTATGCAATTTGGCTTCTTTAACCGTGGATGTGCCCTCATGAATTTGAGAGCGTGGTCCATATCTCGTGAGCAGTTTCAAGGTTGCTCACGCGATTGAACTCATCCGCGTTTAAAGCTCCAAAGAGAGCATTCATTGCTTGAGCATTGAGGTGAGAATTTCGTTCGTCTTGATCCGTGGGGTGTGTGGGATCAAGTGGCATAACGAAACCTTCACTTACAATTCTCCATACGCTTGGGCTCATGGCCTTTAAGTAGATTGACATTCTAATTTTCCAATAAGAATAATTTGATCCGTCAAATAGAGGAGCCTTGCCTATAGACATTCCCTCGCTAGCCATCCTTTCTCTCCTAGACGGTTAAGTCTAAAAATGGAGAGTCCAAGCTCTGATACCACTTGTAGGATCAAGGATAACCGACTAGAGGGGGGTGAATAGGAGGTTTCTAAATTTTCTTAATCAAATTACCGAAATTAGCAAGATACTCTAATCAAAGATATTTAACACAATCTATAAGCTACAAAATAAGTGCAATAAGTAAAGACAAGAATTAACCGCACAAGGACAAGGGGGTTTTTCCTGTGGTATCGAAGATTTGTCGATCTTCACTAGTCCACGTTGAGGAAGCTTGACCACTCAAGCCGGCTCCACAAATTAAGCCTACCCTCGATCACTTGGTTGTTCTTCCTCCTCTCGGAGTTGGTGAACACCGACCAATCACAAGCGACAGCGGGTCTCTTCACAAGCTTCTTTGAAGAGATCACCGAGCGACCTTCGCCAAGTCGTCTAGGTGCCGACAAGCACCAAGAGAATAGAACTTTGAACTTCACTTGACGACAATCAAGAGCCAATGGATCAACTAAGAATGCAATGCTCTTGTTCTTGCTCACTACGTCACAAATATGTGCAAAGAGAGTAAATGAGGAGTGAGAGGAGTGCTCAAGGCTCAAATGAATTGAATGAATGCTCAACAACACGTCCTTGAGCTGGTGGGGGTGTATTTATACCCCCAACAACCAAATATGACCGTTATCAGAAAATCGAGGCAAAACTTCGGAAATCGGAAGTTCCGCGATACAAGGTGCGGAACTTCCGCTTCCTTCGAGTGCCTTTAATGGTCATTACGATGAGCATTAAATGCTCTGAACTAGCCGTTGGATTTATGTGCGGAACTTCCGCCAACAAGATTCGGTTCTTAGATTAATCGGAAGATCCGCTTTTACAATGGAACTACGCGCTCGTGAAAGCGGCTAAGTCCCAAAAAGGGTGCTCTCGGAAAAAAGCGACCGCGCATAATTGAACAACCGATTTAATCGAACTTCCGCTCATTTCATTGCGGAACTTCCGCGCTTGAGAATTTGGCTAAGTCCGAAAAGGATGCTCTCTGGAAAAATTCGATAGCGCAAATTTGAACAACCGATTAATCGGAACTTCGCTCATATCATTGCGGAACTTCCGCACTTGAAAAATCGGCTAAGTCCCTTAAATGGATGCTCTCGGAAAAATCAAGCCGCACTTTTGAACAACCGCTGTGGAAGTTCCGCGATATACATCTTGGAACTTCCGATTATGTTCTGAGGAAAAAGATTTTTCTTTTTAAACCAAACCAAAAGAACATGCATGATCCTAAGTTGATCCAAAGGCATAATGAGATGCTTTCAAGCTACTAGACAAGCTCCCCCTTAATAGTACGACATTTATCCTATAATCCGGTCTTCCTCCATACTCCAAAGACCGGTAAAATTAAAAGGGGTCCTAGTCTATTTGTACCTTGTCTTTGAGATCACTCCATCTTCTCATCATTCTTTCACATGCAGCTCCTTGGTTTCACTTTGTCATTTGGGAATATGCCTTGTAATCACTTCAACAAACATGTTAGTCCCATATTCACATAATGTCATTAATTACCAAAATACAATTTTTAGGGGCCTAGATGCTTTCAATGATCTATGATTAGGTCCTCATCACTTACGACTAGTTCGTATCTCTATACTATCAGGTTGTAATTGGTCACGACCAGTTCGTAACTCCTTACGACCAGGTTCTTACCATTATGTGATTACGTTTGACCATTCTACGACCAGCACGTATCTCCATACGACTTGTCCGTAACTGATCAAACTAAGCGACCTACTCATGCATTCTCCCTTTGCCTCACGATATCTGGTTGAACTCCAGGTGAGATGATGTGCCATCCATGGACTGTTCAATACTTTCTCGATCGAGTGTCAGATAACATCATGTGGTCGACACTTCGACCACTAGTGGCATGGCCATGCACTTTCTTTATCCAATCACCACGAGGGGCCCAGAGACATCTCTCATGTTATGTTAGGAGGGGCAAATCCCATCTCGACCAGTCACATCCCTCCGTATGTTTCATAGCATACCCGAAAGCTACCTTTATAACTACCTAGTTACGGAGTAACGTTTGACAACCCCTAAGAGTGCTATTACACATGTAGGAAACCATGATGATCTCAGGTCTAAGGATTATACATCATCATTACTTAAGACCAACTAATGACACAAAGATTCATAACAATCTCAATAGTGTCTCAATGATGGGTCTATCCAACACCATGTTCTCTAACACGTGTTCACATTATTGATTCGATATCTCCATATCTATGACCGGTGAAACCAGGTCATCAATCAATACATATGCTAGTCACATAGTCACTGGTGTTCCGAACAGTGACTTCCGACCAGGGATACATTTAGAATGACATCATATAAGTTAAAGAGTTCCACCAACAAGTCACGTACTTATTGATCTATAACAAATGATTCATTCAAGGAACATGATAACATATTATCAAAATCATGAACATAATGAAATATCATCATCTCTATGATTGCCTCTTGGGCATATTTCCAACAGCTACACCCTGCGTCACCTCGCGCCACCCGTCGGCCTAGAACCACCATCGGCCGCCCGCAAGCCACCCCAAAAGGCGCGCCGCCCCGCCGCTCATCACTGATGAATGCCAATGTGCCCGAAGATGTGCCCCGGCCTCCTGACCACGTACAACTACACCGTCGGCTCGCCCGAAGCACCAGTCGCCTCACTGATGGCTAGCCCGAAGCGCCGGCCGCCTCGCCCGCCGACTCGCCTGAAGCGTTGGCCGCCTCGCGCACCCACATGCGCCATTGCTGGAGCCCACACGCGCCGTCGGTTCCTGGTTGTCCGCCGCGAGCCCGCATGTGCCACCGCCGGAGCTCGCACACATCGTCGTTTCCCGGTCGCCTGGCTCGCGCCTCGTGCCTCCTGCGTGTAGCGCGCCGCCACTGTGTAGGAATAGGGGTAGGGTTTGTGTAGGAACATGGGTAGGAAACCCTACCCCTTCCCTCCTAAACCAGCCAAGTGGGCCAAATGGGCCGGATGGACCCGACCAAAGAAAGGCCGAGTCGAAAAAAACCACAGAAAAAGGAAAAGAAAAAAAACGGGGGAAAAAATGAAAAATCCCAGTTTCTGTAAAAAGGCCCTTGGTAATTCTTAAAATTGCATGCAAAATTTTCTCAAAACAGAAAATTTGCATTTTAGCCCGTGAAAATTGCAGAATTCGAGAAAATTCATTTTCCAGTAGAAAAGGGGCTTGGGAATTCAATTTTTTAAATCAAGTTTTGCATTTGAAGCATGTTTTTTTTATTATTTCTATACAATTTATGTATTGTATTTACAGTTTTTTTGATTATTTGTGATTGCTTATATTGCTTTTAATCACTAAAAATAGCAGTACATCGTGAAATACATAGATAAATACATAAACATTATGATAATTTTTGCAACTATTTTATACAAATTACCAGTAGTAATCTTATGAACCCTTTGCATGAATATGCAGATGACTGGCATTACCAACCGAGGGTTCGAAGAGATGGACCAGCATGGCCACAATTTTCTAACTTGGGCATCAGACGTCGAGATCGTACTTGGAGCCAAGAAGCTCTGTGCTGCTATCGAACTTGGCACCTTGAAGGATGTCACTCCAACTGTTGAGGAAAATGATCAAGCATTTCATTTCCTTAAACACCATCTCTGTCTAACGCTCAAGAAAGAGTATATGGTGAAGAGGAATGCACTAGCTTTATGGACCGCACTGAAGAAGCGGTTCGAGAAGCTGAAGCACATCATTTTCCCCCGAGCAAAGCAGGAATGGAACCGACTACATTTTGTTGACTACAAGAGTGTGGGGGAGTACAATTCCGCGTTGCACATAATTTGTACAAGTCTTCAACTTTGTGGTAAGGTAACCACATATGAGTAGAAGATCAAGAAAACTCTCTCTAGCTTTCACCCAAACGCGGTGCAATTCGCACAACTATCGTCAGGACGGCTACAAAGAGTATGCCGAACTGATTGACATCATGCATGTTGCGGAAGCTCAAGATGATGTTCTCAGAAAGAATTACATCTCACAACCACCTAGTAGCAATGTTGGTCATGAAATCAATGCTAGCAGCTACAAGGTGAGGAAGCTTCACTTAAAGAAAAGAGGCAAAAAGGGTAAGTTCATGGATTACAAAACCAAGCAGAATGCTCAAACCAAGAAGGGTAGACAAAAGAAGTGCGATGAGAAACCATATGGTCTGCAGAACCAAAGTTGCTACAAATGTGGTACTTGGAGACATTGATCATGTGTTTGCCGTGAGCTGCAACACATGATTGATGCTTTCAAGTCTAAGAAGAAGGGTAAAGGACAACATGAGACACACATCGCCGGTGCAGGCACATAGGATCCACAGTCATGGGTTGCACCCATGGATGCGGATAGCCCATTAGCAACCCCCATCACACCTTCTTTGGACATCGCAGCGGCAGTAGCCGTAGTTGCCGAAGAAGTAAAGATGGACATAGAGTAGATTCAGGCAGAAGTTTCTTCATACTTCGCTGATTCAATCTAGTGCACGTATTGCACTTAGATTTTTATATAGTCATTTGCAGTTTATGGTTGTAAAGACCATTGATTTTTTCTGAATAATAGTTGTAAACTCTAGGAGAGAAAAGCATTAAATTCTTATGATAAGTCCTAAAAGACTTTTTCCCATATTAATAATTGCAAGTTATGTTCTATTTTGGAGTATTTTAATTATGTGTTTGGATTGCTTCCTGCCCCATATTAATAAATACTTTATATATCAGAACGCGTGCGGCGCCCTATGGAGGAAGTGTGCTTAGCAGATAAAGGCACAACGAATACCATCTTGAGAGAAACAAAAAATTTCCCAGTTGGTCAGCAAGAATGATGGTAGTCTTACAACAATCGCAGGCAACGATACTTGCATTTTAGGCTTAGGAAGAGCCACAACTATACTCCCGATGGGCACAATATTGGTCATTGAAGAAGACTTGTTGTACCCAAAATCTACTATAACTCTCTTAAGTTTTAAAGTTATTCGCGCTAGCGGTCTCCACGTAGAGACTGAAGAAGAGTATGCTAAGGAATACATGTTCATTACAAAGCGTGAAGAAAATAAATAAAAAAAGGTATTAGAACGACTTTCTTCATATGAATCTGGACTATACTACACTAATATTAAGGCACCTGTAGCATATACTATCCTGAAAACCACTTTTAGAAGCTCTTAACTTTTATGTCTCTAGCATGATAGATTAGGCCACCCCGGTCTTAGGATGATGAGAAATATAATTACTAATTCTCAAGGATATAATATAAATTTAAAGAATTTCCCGAATCAGGAAGATTCTGTGTGCCCCGCATGTGCTACTGGGAAACTACTTACAAGACCTTCTGCTCTGAAAGTAAAGGATGAAATCCATACATTTTTGGACTGTATCCAGGGAGACATTTGCGGCCCTATACAGCCCCAATTAGGGCCATTTAGGTACTTTATTGTGCTCATCGATGCTTCCTCGAAATGGTCGCATGTATATCTATTGTCTACGAGAAATCATGCTTTTGCAAAGTTGATCTCATAGATAATTAAAATTAAGAATAATTTCCCTGATCATAATGTGAAGTCCATCAGAATAAACAATGCCAGAGAATTCACTTCAAAGGTATTTGATGATTATTGTATGGCAATGAGAATTACCATTGAGTATTTCGTACCTGTATATCCACATCCAGAATGGTCTAGTAGACGCATTAATTAAAAGAATTAAATTTATTGCCCAACCGCTCTTGTAGAATTGTAATTTACCAACTACATGTTGGAGACACGCAGTCCTACACGCAACAACTCTCATCAATTTTAGACTGTCGGCATATAACATCCATTCACCTATGCAACTAGCGCAAGGGTCATCACTGAAAATCTCTCATCCACGAAGGTTTGGTTGCAAGGTTTACGTACCTATACCACCACCGCAGCGAACTGCAATGGACCCTTTTCGAAAGTCTGGGATATACGTTGGTTATGAGACAATATCCATAATCAGGTACCTGGACTCCATGACTGGAGATTTGCATATAGCCCGCTTCGTTGACAACATATTTGATGAGCATAGTTTCCCGTCATTAGGGAGGGGAATAAACCCCTTGATGAAAAATATCAAAAAATAACGTGGCAAGCTATTGGAATCTATGCACATGACCCGCGCACTAGAGAAGCAAGTAGAGAAGTCCAAAAGATAATTGATTTGTAAGCACTAGTGAATAAATTGTCTTACCACTTTAATGATTTGAAGAGCGTGACCAAATCACATGTGCCTGAACGTAATGCACAGGAGAGGGTTGAAATACCCAAGAAAATTAAAGGTATCCCTAATACCGTCTAGAGGCCTCGTAATAAAAGGACGAGAACTCCGACCCTTTAAATCCGAAGTAACTTGGGATGCTTGGCGAAAAAGGATAAGAAGGACTTGACACAGCCGATCACTGAAGTTCCGTAGAACCAGAAGGGGAGCCACTTAAGACCTAACACCAGTACGAAACTTTCAGTAAAATGCATACCGGATTTGAATATTCCCACAGAGGGAGACATCAGTATTGATGTGTGGACACACATCGGAGCTGAAAAACTAAAGCGAATTGCCCCCGCAATTGGAAGCAGCAGTGAGCAAGTAGAAACATTAGAAGTATTACCCCATGAAGAAATAACTACAAATTATGTGACCAAAGGAGAATCTATGAATAGAACAACAACCAATGTCCACATTTATTTTGCAAATAAAATTATCACAATCATCGATCTTGACCCGAGCCTGCATCGCTCGTTGAATGTAAGAAAATATCAGATTGAAAAGATTGGAGGAAGGCAATAGTGAAGGACCGAAATGGCAACAGAGGGGGGGGGGTGAATGGTGCCTTAAAAATTAAGAACTCCCCTTTACTGTATTTAAATAAACCTACAAAGCCCTCTGGAAATCTCAAGAAGAGTGAAGCAAAATCAGAGAACAAAAACTAGCTTGATGCATTACATTAGAAATCGAAGCTCGATTCTACCGTGATAGTTCCGCGCTTCGGTAGTTCGGGTTGGTCACGGAAGTTCCGCTAGCGGTAGTTCCGCCTTGGACAATCGGAAGTTCCGATTGTCCCGACCAAGAACAATCTTTCGGGTTTTTCCCAAAAATCCAAAATACTAAATCTTGAATGCACTTCTCAGGTCAAGTTTCACAGGACATCATCCTAAACAACATCTTGACCTCATGGAGAAGAATCGCAAATAAAGATTCATTAATCAAAGCAAAATCGGATTTCTTGAAGAAGGGGCAAGAAAAACCAAAAACCACAATAGACAAGATTCTCAGATTCTTAGCTCATGAAACTTTGAGGATATATTAGCAATAGCAATACGACTCTAGTTATCAAGTTTCATGCCATCTCATAAGACGAATCAAGAGTTTCATCAAAAACCCTACCTATTCAAGAGAAGAACAGAGAGAAGAGAGGAGGCATAAACAAGTAATAAAAACCTCAGAGTTTCATTGATAGAATCAAACGATTACAGAGGGAAACACAGAGGAATGATTACACAAGATTTCAGTTCATCCTCTCCAACTCAACAAACTCTCAAAAAGCAAAACAAAACCTTTTGCTAAAGCTAACCCTAATTTTCTCTCTCAAAGTCTAACCCTAACACCAGGGGTTCACCTCTATTTATAGCCCTTGGCTAATGGGCCTCCAACCCATTAAGCCCGCTACACCCGAACGGAACCGCCTCCACTTGTGCCGCTTTGCGAAAAGACCGTTTCGCCCCTTGCGCACCTTCTAGAAGCCTCCCGTACGCCTTGCTGTCCTTGACTCGCAACCACCTCAAGATTCACGCCGTCTTCGACACATCCCGACCGTTCTGACCTCAACGCCACCTGCGCCTAGTCCAATCACCTCGTGTCTCGCCACGACTTCGTCTTGATATCCTGCAGTCAACACAGACAAAAACACATCACATAGCATTGCACAATATCATAGCATCAACATTAGTACAAGACTCAAACTCATACAAACTCAAAATCACAAACTTTCCTTCTCTGCACAGTTCTGGACACAATCGGAAGTTCCGCACTTGACATTGCGGAAGTTCCGATTTCTGGAACATCCGCACTTGTCAGGATTATCGGAAGTTCCGCGCTTACCATTGCGGAACTTCCGATTATCGGAACGTCCGCACTCCCAGTTTTTCAATTCCGATTTTCGTCTCAGAGGAATACTCACGTCAGTATTATCGGACAAACCGCGACCCCAGGTGCGGAAGTTCCGATTACTTCAACCGAACACAATTCCCAGATTAATCGGAAG
Source organism: Hsuehochloa calcarea (assembly GCA_036346395.1). Classification (NCBI taxonomy): domain Eukaryota; kingdom Viridiplantae; phylum Streptophyta; class Magnoliopsida; order Poales; family Poaceae; genus Hsuehochloa; species Hsuehochloa calcarea. The sequence continues at coordinate 73,643,550 of CM070594.1, read as the reverse complement.
TTCCTCTTTCCAACGCCGGTAGTTCCGATTATCGGAACTTCCGCTACATACACAATGTAGTTCCGATTATCTGTTCAAAGACGAAACATTACAACAATGAAAGACTCAAATCTCAACCTATTCAACAAGTTGTCAAATACTCATCACTCACAATGGAGGACCTCTCACATGGTCTCTCAAATAGAAGCAGAATTATTATCTCTGAATAAAATAGAGGTTTTTGGGCCTGTAAGCCGCACGCCTCCCCATGTACATCCCGTAGAGCATAAGTGAGTATTTGTTCGAAAGAGAAATGAAAACAATGAAGTTATAAGATATAAAGCAAGGCTTGTTGTACAAGGTTTCACTCAACGACCCGGAGTCGATTATGAAGGAACTACCTTTAGACATTTAATCTCAATGGCAGTAAACTTGAATTTAGCAATAAAATTGGTGGATGTGGTAACTGTATACCTTTTTGAAAACTTGGATTTGAGCATATATATGAAGGTACCTGAAGGTATCCCTATCTGAACCGAGACAGAGCAAATAGAAATATGTATAGTGTGCAACTCAGATAGTCACTATATGGACTGAAGCAATCAAGCAGAATATGGTATAATCGCTTGAACGACTTTTTATGCAAAAAACGCTACACGAACAATGAAGATTGTCCCTGTGTTTTTATACGACAATCCCAGGATGGATTTCATATAATCTCGGTGTATGTAGATGATCTGAACATCACTAGAACCCTGGAAGGTATTAAGAAAATAAGCTCTTGCTTGGAGTCAGAGTTCGAAATATAGGATTTGGGTAAAACAAAATATTGTCTAGGCTTGTAGCTTGAGCATACCCCTGAAGATATTTTAGTACATCGGTCAACCTACACTCAGAAAGTGTTAGAAATGTTCGACTTTGAAAAAGCATATCCTTCAAAAGTGTCAATGGTCGGTAGATCCTTGCAGGAAGACAATGACCTGTACAGACCTAAAGAAAGAGGGCGGTGTCCTGGGAACGAAATTCTCGTACTTGAGTGCAGTGAGAGCTATCATGTATGTAGCAAACTGTACTAGACCAGACGTTGCATTTGTCGTGAACCTACTAGCAAGATATAGTGCAGAAACTACCAAAAGGCATTGGTAGGGAATAAAAGACATCTTCCGATACCTCTAAGGAAGCAAAAATTTTGGTCTGATCGACAGAAAGAACCAAGACCTAACTATGACTGGCTATGCAAATGCTGGGTACCTGTCAGATCCGCATACAACCAAGTTGCAAACAAGCTATGTATTCCTATGTGGTGGAACTGCAATTTTATAAAAATCATATAAGCAAAGTCTTGTATTTACTTCGACGAACCACTCGGAAATAATAGCACTGTACGAGACCTCACGAGAATGTTCTTGGCTTCGGTGGATGATTCCCCACATCCAGCAATCATGTGGATTGAATACCGCGCAAACTTCTACTATTATCTATGAAGATAATACAGCTTGTGTTGCACAAGTACATATAAGTTATGTGGAGAGTCCTCTCACTGAGCATGTCAACCCCGAGTTCTTCTATGCTCATGAATTGTAAAAGATAGACGAAATTAAAGTATTGCTTACTAAGTCATGTGAAAATCTTGCAGATTTATTCACTAAGTCACTTCCAGCGTCTGAGTTTGAAAGATGCATATGTAGAATTAGAATGATGAGACTTAGGGAAGTGTATAATTCAGGGGAGAATTTTCACAAACTCTTTATTAAAACTTGATTACGAAGATCGAGTACCAAAAGAATACATCCTAGAGATTAAATGAACTTGAGTGTATTATTCTCTTTTCCTTCGACGAGTTTTCTTGAAGTTTCTCGGTTAAGATTTTTAATGAGACAATTCGTGCATTACAACAGAACATGTTTCATGTACTTTTTCTCTAAATTTTTTCCATTGAGTTTTTATGGAGTTTCGACGAGATATGAACATGATAGATGAATACCCAATAGGAGTGTTAAGAAACCGGGTCAGACAGACATGCTTAGCCCATGATGGACTCCTCATCCTCTCAATAGACTATATAAAGGGAGACCCCCAGCCGTTGTACTACAGTTTTATAGAAGATGAATAAAGAGAAGTAAAAAAATCTCTTATATCTCTGTGTTCAATATATAATTATATTCTTGTGTTGTTATATTATTCTTACCGTTCTGAATTTATCTATATGATAATTGTTCGAATTAGATTAGCAGCGACGGTTCCTCGGGAGTAGCAATCATAATTAAACTCCAAATAAACGCGTTTACCCGAAATAGAATTCACGTCAATCAGCGAACAGCCACCGGACGCGACCATTATAGCAGCCTGCTACTACTAATCAACTACCTGTACGTTTTCTCCCTCCCATTGGCCATAGCGCACCTCTCTCCAAGCTCCTCCTCGCCTCTATAAATAAGGCGCCCCGCGGCGCCCATCAATTCGCGTCACCGCCTACCGAGACCGCGAATTATTCTTCCGCCCACCGCAAAACCCTAGCCACCGATCCCATGGCGGCCACCACCAGCCAGGCGTGCCTCCTCCTCCAGAAGCAGCTCAAAGGTGCGGATCCGAGCCGCTCGCTTCGCCCCCCATGTATCGTTTTTTTTTTTCTGCTCGGTTTTGCTTTCGGAGTGATTGATTTGGGTTTGTTTGTGGTCTGGTGAGGTGCAGATCTCGCGAAGAACCCCGTGGATGGGTTCTCGGCTGGGCTCGTCGACGACAGCAGCGTCTTCGAGTGGCAGGTCACCATCATCGGCCCGCCCGACACCCTATAGTGAGTCGGATTCCCTCCCATTCGCCTCGCGCTTCCATGTCTTATCGTGATGAATTGCCTGTTTGCTGTGCGTTGGTGCCATGCGAATGGCGGTTTTCGTGTTTACCTGTGAATTGGAAGCGGTAGCGGAGAATCTAATTCTGGAATTCGTCAGTAGCTGAGGTTGGCGAGCGGTTGAATTTGCGATGTTTTTACGTTTTAGGCTGTTGTACCAGATTGGCATTGTTATCACCAATACAGCGACTAGACTATATGGTCGGCGTCCAATTTAATCGAGTTTGATTGGTACTGGATGTGTGAATGAGGCAAGGGTGGCTCTGTTCACCAGCTGGTAGTTCTGCTGGTTGAATTTGTGCTAGTCACCCATGTTCACACTTAAGATTGGGAATTGGGGCTGCATGCGCATGTACGGGTAAGCCTTTATGGTAGTTTGGGGTAGAAACTTCAACCGCATCATGTTGAGAAATGGAAATATATGTATCGCTTGGTTGGAGTCTGTAATTAGATGGGGTAAATTGGGCTACACGCACATGTTGTGTAGGTAGGGGTTTATGGTAGTTTGGGGTAGATTCTTCAACTTCTTGAGTAGCACTCTGTTGGTAATTTAATACTACGCGAGCCTGTGAAACTTGTCTCGAGTAGTACCAACCTGAAACTATATTCCAATTTCATCAGGTTGTTTGGTTAATGATCAATGAGTTCAGTGTACATATGCACAGTTGCACACATCTGTTATGTTCAATTTGCTGTGATCTCATTCATAGGGATGGGCTGGGTTGGAAGGGGGGCACTTCAAGCGCACTTGAGCGTCACTGGAACAGACCGCCATTGGCTGGAGTTTGGCAAGCAGCAATTTGACCTGCGTTTCTGGTTTTCTTCTCTAGTGATTGGAGGTTTTCTACTCTACCTTGCAAATGTTCGTGGCGATATATTTTACTGAAAACATAATTGGAAGTTATGTGCCTTGGTAGATGCAGCTGATGTGGGTAGCTTTTTTTATCTATATGTTTTTTCTGCTGCAGATTTTGGTACTGCTGAGATGGAATTGGACATTTCTTATGTTGTTTTGACTTGATCATATAGTTATGCAATGGGGACTAGAGTGGGCTGTTAGATGGGTATGAAATTTACATTCATTTTGTCTTGAGAACAAGTTGTAGACTTAAAAATATAGTGCAGTTTTGCCACATGACTCTGTTTGTCGAATCTAGCGAGCACATAAAAGAGGCCTGTCATCCAAAGGAATGGAAAAATACGAGAATGGAATGAGGGCAAGGAAGTATCTGGAAGTATGTTCTTTTGGGATAATCCAGAGAAAGTGACAGGAACTTCCACCTATGTGGTGGATGAGTTATAGAGTACTCCCTCTGTTCAAGAATATATGGTGTTTTGGATATCGATACAGTCTCCAACATAGAATTTTGATCATTACTTTTTATATGAATATATTCATAAAATAATATAAAATTATTATATTATGAAAATATTTTTCATGACTTATCTCATGATACCATTTTCACATGACCAATACAAATATTAATGGTCAAAGTTAAAGAAGTTTGATTGCACGCTTTCTAAAACATCATATATTTTTGAATGGAGGGAGTAATTTACGATGTAGCAATAACTGTGGTTGCTAATTACAAATTGCACTATCTACCAAATGCACAGCAAGTAGATCAATAGTGTTACTCACTTACTCTGAGTAACACTATTGATCTGCTTGCTGTGCATTTGTCTTTGAAGTGTTGGCTCAATGCAATCATGTAAATAGTTTTAAAGCTGCGCACTGGCCTTCATTTTGCAGTGATGGAGGCTACTTCAACGCAATAATGAGCTTCCCACAAAATTATCCGAACAGTCCTCCATCAGTTAGATTTACTTCTGAAATGTGGCATCCAAATGGTCAGCTTTTTACAAGCATAACTTCGTATTTCTGTACTTCCATGATACATCATTTCGACATTATGCATAATATTTGTTTTGTCGCCAGTTTATACCGATGGGCGGGTGTGCATTTCTATTCTTCATCCACCTGGTGAAGATCCCAATGGCTATGAGCTTGCGAGTGAGCGTTGGACACCAGTGCATACGGTAGGGCTTCTTTATGGTGTTTTATGATGCTAACAATGTGTTCCTTTTTTATTCTGCTCTGCAGTAATTCCATTCTATCAAAATCTATTCTGTGAATTCTTCATCTGCTAAATTTGCTACGATTCATCATCAAACAGCATTTAGAAGAGAAAAAAAATTATAATTCAAATAAATGCAAAAATTGAAGTTCATTGAGAGATCTGCAATATATTGTATCTTGGGTGTGTGTGTGATGCATTACTGTTGCTACTTTCTGGTAATTGTTAACTTAATATTTCAACTGAGAGCAGCCTTAACACCAAAATGCAAATATGTCCTAAACTTGATATATTTTATATCATTGTGTTTTTAGAAAATTGGTGATGCCTTTCTTGTGCATTTCTACATATTCGTGATGAACGTTTATGTCTTGCCTGTATAGTTTCTTTTTGTTAATATTTTTCTATTTCAAATAAATTTACTGAAAAATACAATGTCTTAATTAACATTAGACTAGTAAAGTTGTTGGTTCATGCCTATGGTAAAGTATTCTATTTTCTAGGTAGGCAGTTGTGCAGTCTTGGTTTTCTATCAAGCTTTGATGTAGTAGATTCTGTAGTGGTGGAGGTTAAAGATGCATAAGTTGTCTTTGTGCACCTGATATTCTCGTTTTTGGTTGGATTTCTTGGTTGTTTTCTTGTATGAGCAAATACCTTCATCTTTTGGGAAAAAACTCACACTATACACGCTTACGTTGAAAATGCTTGAAATTGTCGAGAGACTCGACCTTTGGTGAATTTCTTATTCGAATTCATTATTAGATCTTCCTAGCCTGCTAGGCAAGGTTATTAAGTCGGTAAGTCGACACTACCCTCCTAGTGACCGATTTGCCGACTAGTTGACATGTACTGTTCACATGGTATTCGCAGCACAACACACACACAGGCAGCACACAAAGGCACACCCACAACACATCACACCACACACCACACAGCCACACACCACACCACACCACACCCCACACAGCCACACACACATCACACCACACCACACCCACACACAGCCACACACACCACGCACTCCGCCACACACGCAGCCACCACACACACCACGCAGCCACAGGGAGGGGGAGCAGAGGATGGCGATGGCGATGGCGACGGCGATAGCGGCGGCGGCAGGGAGCTCGTCGCTGGTCACATCGAGCTCGCCTCCACCGCCCCGAGGCCGGATGCACATCGCCTCCATCTCCGCTGTTGGCGAGTTGGGAGCTTCAGCTCCCACCATGGGAGACGAAGGGCGGCGCCGGCTGGGAGCTGCAGCCGAGAGCGACGATCTCCGGCCACATCAAGCTCACCTCCACCTCCCCGACCGGATCCACATCGCCTCCATCTCCACCGTCGACTAGCTAGGAGCTTCCGCTCCCGCCAAGGGAGAGGAAGGGCGGCGCTGGCTGGGAGCCGCAGCCGAGGGCGACGATGGGCGGCAGCGGCGAGATGGGAGCCTGGCAAGTCGAGTCACCGGACCAAGTTGCCTAGGCTCCACCGACTTGTCGACGAAGTATAGCCTTCAAGAATTTTCAACGCACTAAACATCACAACAAACATATTCTTTCTTTGGCATATCTAATTATTCTGCTGCCATTCCTAAAATTAAGTGTAAATTAACTTCATTTCTGCTACTAGATCTTACCTTTCAAAGCGGTACCTGCTTCCTTCCCTGATTGTCTTAATCATTTTTTCCCTTCTGGGTGATTATGAGCAATTATTTTAAAACTTTTGACCATTTTCCACTTGATTGAATAGTGCATCTTTTGGCCTCAAGGTGGGAGAATGAGCAGGCATCTTTGAGACATCAATGTTTGTTTTATTTTAATTTTAATGTCTGTTCTCCATTTGCAGGTTGAGAGTATAGTTCTGAGCATTATTTCGATGCTTTCTAGTCCAAACGATGAATCGCCAGCAAATATTGAAGCGGCTGTAAGTTCACATGGCCTCTGTTATGTAAATTGCAGAACATCTTATATCTTACTGTCCCATCAATTCATAGATCTTTTTGGGGAACTGGCACCATCACTTAATAGTTGTGAAATGACAGCAACTGTAATTTGTATTACTTTCTAATAGCGAAATTTTCAGAGTTGACAGTTCCAAAAAAAAACATTTAGTTCAAGAGTCATCATTAATTTATTATCAACATCATCCTGTTGGACACTGCATGCATCATGCGTCTAGACCTTCACCTATTTAGGCTAGTGACAACCCTGAAAATTTTCTCAGACACTCTTACAACCCTTGAAACAATTAGTGAAATTACTTAAGTACTTCAACTAACCGTTTGGATTATTTTTTGGCTGCGTGGAAACATCGTCTTTAGAATGGTTCATACTGTATGTTTTGCCGCTGTTTGATGGGCCTCCTTTGTCTGAAGTTTTTCCTGTTATACTTCTTGCGCAGAAGGAATGGAGAGAAAAGAGGGACGACTTCAAGAAAAAGGTTAGGCGCATCGTACGGAAATCTCAGGAAATGCTCTGAAGAAAATGGGAGTACTGGGGAAGTTAGTCATGCCACTGTCAGGTGTGCAAGATTTTGCTGTCGATCTCGAAATGTCCATCCGACGCTAGCAATTTCACTTCTCCCCTGTATATTTTCCATTTACTGTGTGTCCAGTGGTGATCGTGGTTTTGTCTCCAGAAACGCACTGGGACGTGTGGCCTATTCTAAAGGTCCAGTTGTTGTATTGTGCCGTCCGGACTGTCAATGCTATGAAACTTGGAAATACTGCCACTCACCATAATTTTCTTAACGAACCTCGTATAAAAGGACTCCTGTCTGATCAGCTAATTGTTGAAGTTGAATGTTGAACATATCTGTGAACTGTTGCGATCTGTTCTTGTCTTGAAGCAATTCTGGGTTTTGTAAAGAATATGTCCTGAAAAAGTTTCCTCGTGCCAGTTTAGAAGCAGAAGTTTTTCCTGTGTAGTCATTCTACCTGACATACAGATGCAATAAAACTTAGCATGTTTTGCCATCAGCATGAGACGGGAATAATCTACATGCTACAAAAAGCAGTTGTTGCAGCAATCGAGAGTATGATCTGTTTCTCACGACTTTTGGAAGAAGCAAAGAAGTCAATTTTCTGAAGTTCATCTGCAACTCGGTTGTTTGTAAGCCCCGCTTATCTTTTGTTTTGATATAGCTTTCTTGGTATCTTTCTTCCGTTTTGTTCATAAAATTCTCGCTCAACACAGCTGCAGACTTTTACCCCGTGCATCACGTAGAATCATCCAGGCAGGTCATCTGAAGATTCCGAATATGAACGTACAAGCTTGAAGTAGATTTCATGTGCGAATTAACTGTGCTATTCTAATGCAATTTCTTTACATGCACAACAATTCAACAGAATTGCAATGCCGTATCAACAGAAATATAACTTTATAAGCACCAGCACCACGCCACGGGTTTTGGATAATGATGGACCATTGTCAACCAAGCCCTGGTATGGAATGGTCCCATCTCCGATACAAAAATTGACACCACCAGTTGCCAGGGGGTTACACGACGCAAATGGACCATGAACTGACAAGCATGCAGGTAACAGTAAAACCGCTTGATAAGGCGTGAGCACTGGCAAAATTCTGCACTCCGTGACAATCCTCCCCGGAAGGCAGCTGGGGTCTGGGACCAGTGTTGTTCACAAGTGAACCCTGAAAGCCTTGTGGGTGATGAATGATGCCAGAATGTCACTGTCAGCTGAAAATTCACAACAGACACAAGAAACAAAAGCAAAAGCCAAGGCAAATTTCCTCTAAAAAAAGCCAAGAGAAATTGATCATAGTGGGATTCGAACCCACGACTTTTAGATTCGGAATCTAACGCGATATCCACTTCGCTATATGACCATTCTTGACTTCCATACACATTTTAATTTTGATACATGAAGGCATCCACATTCATGTCCTAACTTCAAGAGGCGGAAAAGACAAAAGACAAGGTTATGGCTTGCATTAGTAACATCCAAAAACTGAAATAAAATGATTTGATATACCATCATAGTGACTGTGAATAAAGGTTATACATCAGAACTGATCACGACAGGGGGGAAATAAAGCCCACACATACACCTCGAATTATCTAACGTTTCAAAATTATGGACTAGATAACCAACGCTGGATGGCAGACTTCCCAAATATGCAACATATACAGCTGGAGATGAGTTGCTCCTAACTCCTAGATAGTTCTTCACTAACATTATACACAGACTGTTGTATCCGGGGCAGGCATATTGATGCTACAATATAAACAAGTGAAATGACACTGCGAGGCACTCCAGACACAAATAAGACCCATCTGATTGTGCTAACAAGTAAGGTGTATGGAGTTGGACAGGATGATACCCACAAACATCTAGTCACACACACTACTTCCACTCCACGCTAACAGAAAGCATAGCAATTGAGGAGGTTCAATTCTGGCCTTATGCCGAGGGAGAACTAGCAAACCGTCAAATGCTGGCATGAAACAGCCACTCGGCATCAGAAATCACCTTGAGAAAGTAAGATATAGATCATGCCCATGTGCTAGCCAATTGGGATGTGCCATACAGGTGCAGTCGGGACTGGGTTGGTTTGTCTCGGACTCTCGGTTGTCGGTGTGTGTCTAAAATTAGAGCTTCGTTCACGTCAGTCACTCCCACGATTCGATCGCCCCCAAATCCCAGTCGGGAGGAGACGACTGAGATAGGAGAGTAACCATGGCCACCAAACAAGAACTAGAAGAAGCCACGAACTCTACCACTAGCGTGTCAGCGACAAATTTGGTACGCCGAATCGTAAAAAAGGTAAAAGAGAAAGAGAGAGAGAGAAAAAAGGTTACCTGCAGATCTAGGCTCGCGTCGAATGGTCGATCGATTCAACGACCCAAGTCGGTCTGCAGCTACGTCAGATCAGATCAGATCACGGCCGGCCACAGCTAACGAATCCTTGCAGACGGAGATCCGGAGGGTGGGGGGGCGGTGATTGGTCGTACCGGCGATCCATCGGTAAGCCGGCGATGAGGGAGCGGCCACAGGCTGGCTGGGCACTTGGGCTCCATCCCGCCGAAAGGGTGCCCGCGTGATCGACCCGCCTCCCGCCGGAGCCGCGATCCGTGTGAGGGAGGATTTGGAAACCGAAGGCGGCGGAAAGAAGCGACGGCGCAGCCGTTCGGTTTTGGCTACCCGCGAATCTGCCCCGACTGGCACCTTAGCACGCGCCTTGGGGCGGTCCAGTTCGTGACCTCGTCTGCCCACTGGCAAGTGCCACCCGCTCGACACGAGCTGCAGTGTCGTAGCGCGGCGCGCTCCTCGAATTGGTCGCCCACGAGGTTTTTCCTTGGCATATTCAGGGACAACGCCAGTTTATTTCACTACGCATTTGTGTTTCACTCGGAACTTGATAATTATTCCTGTTTGAAATGTGAGATTTCATAGGAATTACGTAAGAACTATACTGCTCCTATCTCCCAAAAAATTGACGTGAACTTGCTGCATTTCCAAACATGGCCTAAGGTGGTGCAGAGCATCATTATTAGCATAAATAAAGGTTCCAAGGCAGAGCTTACATTTGCCCATATCTAGTGGCCAAACTAGTATGGTACAATAGGTTGGACGATTTTTTTTTAATACAAAATGCATTTCGAAATTGGTGAATGATACAAATACATACGAAAGTTACCAACCTATTTCACCATCCCACTGCTCATCGCCAACGAAGTTGAGCAAGTCACCCATCTGCGCTGTTGCCTTGCCTACGACCATATCTCAACAGAAATGAATTACGACGAATGTTTAAAAGTATTCTTAAATAATTTGATAAAAGCTATATTGGTGATTGATCCAAGAAGTGCAAAGAAAACTTGTGGTAGAGGTTTTTAGCTACTTCTAGCCTGTTTCTAAATCCTAATGCATGCTAAAATGCGCCGAGGTTCCTTCTAATGTCGCATCTTCCTCTTCCTCTCCTCTTTCCTTATTTGCCCAAAGTTCCTTGCCGCTTAAACCCCTTATCATAGCCAATTGGGCTTTAACCATCTCATCTCCTTTGGACTCCTTACATATCTCTTCTCCATCTTCGTAGCTAACTCGGATTCTGATCCCACACCGATAATTCCTTTTACTTGCCCTCCACATCAACCGCAAACACGTGATTTTTCTTGTACTTGCTTATTTGATTGCCCAGTATGTCATGTTTCCCATTTTTGGGTGCCAACACCTCTTAAACCAGTTTCACAAAAAAAAAAGGTGAAATAGAGTAACCCACCACAACCAGCTTGAATTCTGCTTTTGTATAGCTAACCTTACGTCTTTACCTACTTAATCTAGCCAAATAACATCTTAGGATTGGAAACGCCATAGTAATCGCTGGTCCTGTTAAGTTTCTGACAAGCTATTGGGAGGAGCTTTTCATGGTCCGACAACAAGAGGAATCGGGTGATGGAAAGGGGAAGAAGCTGGTTAGTCCTTAACCACTGCCTAAGCACCATCGTTCTTGGGCGAGGCATTGCTGGGAGAATCCTCCTTCTGGGTGGGGTGAAGATTAATGCTGATGGAGCAATTTTCAGGTGTTTCCTGCAATGCAGGAATTGGTGTGGTCGTTCGGGGCCAAAATGGCGGGTGCTAGGAAAGGAAAGTAAAAATTGAGAACAATTCAAGGGATAATAATAAGGATAAAAAAGGGTTTTGCCGTTAGAACCTTTTGGTTTTAGAAATACCGAACAAATTATCGCTCATTGAGGTTCCCAGAACGTCCACAACCGGTCGATGTCTCTCACTTATGTGAGTATCATCATTCGGCAATAAGAATCCAATATCCACGATTTTTATCAACTTACCTTCCGTAGTAGCCTAAGAAAAACTAAACACAATGTCATTTTTTTAACCCACCTACTTTTAGCCGTGAGGTAAAGCCTCACCCTTGACCAAGCCTGGAAAGAGAGAGAGAGAGAGAAGGGGATAAGATCAAGCCATTGCACAGCCAGAGGACAATCCATTCATTTTCTCCTTAAGTAAGCCACCACCAAAGAAGCACCACACTTCCCTCTCATCCCACAGCCAAGAAGGGCACTGAGTCCATGGCAACCACAGAAGGAAAGTAAGGAAGAGAGTTGGAGGAGAGGAGTGCAGAGAGTTGGGGAAGGCGAAGGGGGAGGTGAGAACCCCAGGCGACCACCTTCGGCCAACTCCGATAAGAGAAAACCCACCACTTCACCGAGCACGTGAGAGCAAGCTACAACCTCCCCAAGCATCGTCACCATTGCCCACTTCTAGACTAACAAACCAAGTATACCACCCTACCCCCCATTTCTATCCAATACTTTCATGCGTAAAGTAAAAGGGAGGGGTAAGAGTAGACTTTCCCAGGGGGGCCATCGCGTGGGGGTGGGGGAAGCCGAGGCGACGCTGGAAAAGACCAGCGGGAGCGGCGAGCTAGGCGAGGCCAGAGGCGAGGCAACGCACAAGGGCTGCACTGGGCGCGGCGCTCGCGGGAGCGGCGCGCTGGGCTGGCCAGTGGGAGGTGGCTTTGGTGGGGCGACATGGCTTCGGAGTAGAGGCAGAGGAGCTGGAGGAGAGGCGGCGGCGCCATGAGCTTCAATTGGCTCTAAGCAAAGAACCAAGAAGAAGGGAGAATGAGGAGTGAGAGAAAGAAATGAGGGAGGGGAAGCTAGAGAAGGCTTCAGCCGAACCGAGGGGATAAGGGGGAGCGAGAAGTAAAGAAAAAAAGAGAAAAGAGAGGAAAAGAGAATAAAATATGGATATCATGGGAATATATTCATGATCTTAGAATGATGTTACAATTGATAATAGTATTGAGGGTTTGTCGAAACACGCGTTTTCGGTAAAGTTTCAGGTTCTGTCTGGCAGCTGGTGATCAGACCGGCCTGTGTGGCGATCAGACCGGCCACCTCAGGCGGTTAGACCAACTAGGGTTTTGGCTAAGAGGCTGGCGGTCAGACCGACCATAAAACTAGTTTTGAGTTTGGAGTTGGGCCAAAAATAGAGAGTGTAGGCAAAGAGGGGCTTCTTCTACTATTGGTCTCATAATTTTTGGAGCTTCGAGTCAAAAGTTCTATTCGTTTGAAATTTCCAGAGAGGTTTCGGATTTCTAGGGAGGAAATATGGCTAAGTCCCTTGCTGGACAATCAGACCGGCCATGGGTGGCGGTCTGACTAGTTTTGGCTTGTTCACCAGTCAGCTTGGCGGCGATGTTTGTTGGTTAGGTCAAGTTCATGGGTTTCAGTGCATATGTGTTTCGTGATGCATATTTTGACTAACGTGGATCAAGTTGTAAAGAACTTGTTCCCGAAATTAATTTCTTTGTCTATTGTTGTGCATGAGGTTTGGCGGTCAACGGCGACGATGATCGGGACTAGGCTTGGAGAGCTGATGTTCAGAATGATCGAGGATGTCGGGTGAAGTCAGTGAACTCAAGCATGGCGCAAAATGGACAAGGATGACCGAACGGAAAGTTCGGTCGACGACAGTTGCATCAAGCGGCGCAGGGTTAGTGCAAATGTCATAGTAGTTCCGGTGGGAGTGGGATGGGAGAGACCTGCCGATATGAAGAGAGTCATTGATCAACCTACACGTGGCGAATCATGGGATTGCTTCATGAAGATTGGACTCGGTCTTGAGAGAAGGATAGAGAGTGGGTATTTTAGTAACTTCACAAAAATATCATCTTGATAGCTTTTGGCTAAACCGCGGCGCAAGACGGTGCAAGGAGAAGTGGTTTAGGTCAAGAGAAGATGAAGACGACACTTTGAAATACGTGCGTGAGTTAAACTCGTTTGTATGTGGGCTTAACGGGTGCCCATTAGGAATGTCCTTCTAGAAGCTAGCCTCCACTATAAATAGGGGAGGGTGTTGGTTGTGCACCTCCCAACCCTTGTATTGAAGAAACCCTGGTTTGTGTTTAGGGAGAAGAAAGTGGAGATGTTAGGGTTCTAAAGAGTTGGATTGATTGTGTGCTCAAGTGTTGAACCTTTGTCCTCCAGGATGGAGTGGCTGAGTTGGATTAATTGTGTACTCAAGTGTCGAGCCTTTGTCCTCCAAGATGGAGTGGCTGTAAACCAACATCAATTTTGAATCAATCCAAGCAAGATTCCTCAAAATGAGTCGCTTCTTGTTCTTACTCTCTCTTTTGTGATTTTGCAGTTCATCGTGCTAGAGGTCAGACCGCCCCATGGAGAGGTCTGACCGCCCAACTCATTGTGAATTGCATTTGTGGTGTTTTTGGTTGTTTTGCTTCGGGGTTTCGATTGAATTTAATACAAGTCTTCCGCTATACTTGTACATTTATCTTCATATCTCTCACAGCTATTGGAGTAAAAAACGTGTTGAATCCAATCAAGGTGAAAAAGAGATCGTGCTCCTATTCACCTCCCCTCTCTAGTCGCCATTTCGGTCCAACAGAAAAGGAAAGCAAAGAAAAAAGGAAGGAATTTAGGGGCGCGTAAATAAATTTTATTCGCAAGGTTAGGTGACGCGATCCCTAACTTTTTATTATTTGGGCACCGGGTCAGCAGAATAGTACCCGATGAGAGGGGTTTGTTTGTGTCATTTTGCGTGTAGGATCAATGACATCTATATATGTACATGTATTGCTACAATGTGCTGAGTCTAGTTGAATGCATGTTTAGGTGGAGGTTCTGGAACGGCGTCATCCGTACGTTAATCCGCGCCGCTCAGTTAAGAGGCAAGTGCATGGTAGAGCGATAGCCTGTAAGTGCTATGAAATATATGATGTTTTCGTAATATGATGATGGCAATAATGACGGGGTGAGCAATGAGGCTACCCCTCTTAATGATGACGATGATCAACCATGTTAATGACAATGAACATATGCATTATGCATTATAGTAAGAATGCACGAGCCAGGTCGGTGAGAAAGTCATGACTAATCCGGAGTACTCTAGATGAGGTCTTACATCTGTAGGGACTAGATAAAGTCCTATAATGTAAGGACCCCATCGGAAGAGTGTGTCATCAACGGGTGAACACTCTGCGATACTGGTATCAGTTGATAAGATGCATATGAGCAAATGAGCATGTAGAATACTAGTACATTGCATTAATGAGAAGATAATGATAAAAATAATGATATGGTTATGTTTGTGTGGCAGTGTTTATCGTTTCTATTATGTGTTTGCTAAGTTTTCGGACTCATCCTTGTTTATTTTGGTGTTTAGGTGAATGATGAAAATGACATGCATCGGGAAGGGAGAATAGCACATCCACGTCACATGCTGGTCACTAATGCAAAATATTTTCCCTAGATAACCACTTTTGTTATAATATGTGTAGTTGTTAAATTAGCTGCGCAAAGTTTTGATGATGACTGTTGTGTGGTGATAGTATTCTGGGCCTAGAGGATGGACTGGGGTGTTACAAGGATATAGTCACGGGAGTTTATGCTGAAGAGATAGAAGATTTGGCGTCAGGGGTGTGTAAGCTGGGTTTTACTTTTGCTGCGGATTGGAATCGTTTGCCAGCCGTATTAGAGTATGACTGCTTGACGGCGTCGATGCTAAATCTTTTGAAGTATCCTCAAGAGCATCATGCATGACATAACTTTATGATCCAGGAAGGGATTCACATGGTGAATCAACTCCCGGAGTTCAAGATAAGTTCGTGTGAAGAGAGTAAAATGAAGTAGCCTGTGAGCTCGCGCATATTGCTTTGCGCATGAAACATTCCGCAGTGTGGAGAGCCCAAGCCCCAATGTGTGTTGAGCACCTAGTTGCCCGAGATTGTAATTTTATCTTTGAGTAATTAATAAAGCTCTCTTTTCCCTCACAAAAAAACATTTTAGGATAACTAGGTTAATTGTCAAACACAAAAGTTGGGTTAAGCTATCTTATCTGGGTTAATGGTAACTATTGTAGTTAGTATCCCAAACCAAACATAGCACGAGGAAAACTTAAAGCCTTAGTGCATGTACAAAGGCGTGATGTGTGGAGTTTTGTTGATGTGGACGAGAGAGAACAATAAGATAGAGAGTTGTTGTCTATTGGTGAAGAGACGACCAATCCCACGAAATAGTGACACATAGACAGTACAAACATCATTGTGTGAGTTGATGTTTCCAACAAACACCTTTTTTCATACAAAATTCAGAAGATTACAGAGTTCTATAGAAACAACCCATTTGCAGCCGTCTCTTCGTCTTGACACTTAGGATTCTTATTGACATGGAAGATAAGGAACAAAGGGAATTGAAAGATGACGAGATCCTTTAGAGACAACTTAATAGATAACCTATTGTTGAAGTTGTCTCTACTCTCTAGTCTTGTGTATCTAGATGACATGAAAAGATATATAAATAACAGTCGTCTCTAACTTGTACATACCCTTAATCATCTTCAAAAGTAAAATCCATTCCTAATGGAATGTTATTACTATTTACTGCTCGAGAGGCCCAACAAAATATACGAGAATCCGACTTTTAGATCAAGCTACTCCCTATAATTCTGAGTGTAAATACAGTTAAGACTGGCCCAACCTAAGGCCGCCATACAAAGTCGAGCAAATGTTTGGCGGCCTTGTTGTATGTAAACTTGCCCCATATGACCGGCAGCACATGGTCCGCGAAAATCCCGCAAAAACCCAACCCGAAGCAACCAAAACACACAACTTCCCGCTCGCGTTTCGTCACCCAAATTCCCGCTTGCCGCCTAAACCACCACCGAACCGCCACTTCACGCATCCCCACACGCAACCCCCCCCTCAAGCCGAGAAGAAGCCCGCGGAGAAGAAGCTCGTGGAGAAGACGGAGAAACGCGTCCCCAGCGCCAAGGAGGGCGGCGCAGACAAGACGGGGAAGTAGAAGGCCAAGAAGAGCGTGGAGACGTACAAGATGTACATTTTCAAGGTGCTCAAGCAGGTGCACCCGGACATCCGCATCTCCTCCAAGTCCATGTCTATCATGAACTCCTTCATCAACGACATCTTCGAGAAGCTCGCCCAGGAGGCCGCCCGCCTCGCCCACTATAACAAGAAGCCCACCATCACCTCCCGCAACAGACCTCAGTGCGCCTCGTCCTCCCCGGCGAGCTCGCCAAGCACGCCGTCTCGGAGGGCACCAAGACCGTCACCAAGTTCACGTCCTCTTAGTCATGCCCTGCGGGGCGCCTTGGCGGTTCACCTTTTGGTTCGGTTCGGTTTGGTCCCATGTTTAGAGCATAGCGTTAGATTTCAAATATGGAACGATGTAGAATGAGTTCAATTTGCTGAATGAAAGAATGATCTTGAGTTTCAAATTTGTTTCGTTTCTACGCTTAAGATTGCCTCTTGGATTTGGGCTCTGAACTATTTGCTCGAAATGAATGACCTTAGGATGGGGCCTTTGAACGATTCGCTTTTTTTGAATTTTTTGCTTCTGCCTTCAAACGACTTCGTTGAAATGAATAGCTTTGGGTTCACTTAACCGTGCACATGTGGGTGTGGGAATTTTGTTCCAGCTTCTGGTTTTGCGTATATTTGTGCAGAGTGTCTATGCTTTGCTTTTGATGAGATAGCTTCCATCTCCGTAGATTTGTAGAGATGATCCATTATTAATAGGATAATGCTACTGCTATTCACGTTTTCCTCTTCTCCCGTCGATCTGAGCGCACCGGCGATGTGATTTTTTTTTGGGTACAATTGGAGATGTGATTTGTTGCAGCACGTTGGTGTAATGGTTTGTTGCTACCAAATAAGGTTTTATTGCACGCTAAGTAATTATTGTTGTGCTCGCTATTATTTTTTTATTGCAACTTTTTATTAGTAGATTGCATTCGGGTCTAAATTTGTTGTAAACTTATAAATTAATTGTTGCATTTTTTGGTTTTTTATTGCATCGAATCGAATGATTGAGATCGACGACTTAAATGGGATCTGACAGGTGGGACGAGTGTACAATGAGAACAGGTTCAGGCGCTGGTCGCCCCTTTAATATTGAATGGTTTGGAAGTGTTTATGCGACCAGATCTGGTAACTTAGTACAATCTTATTTTCAGCGTCAACATTTGATTGCGCGGTTTAACACCTTTGTTAATTCCCTAAGAAATCAATGGCCAGCCGTATTCTAGTGATTCTGTACAGAATTTAACCCTGTGCTAAAATGTCTGTACTATCAAAACCATCTGGAGAACATTTGTTTTTCTGTGAATATCCAGTAGCTTGAATTTGCTACCCTGCAATAAGTTTGATTTGAACGATTTTCCTATCCAGCTTGACACATTACAGTTTGCTCAGGAAATTCCTAGTTCTATAATCTAACCGACTACTTTAGAATCATTCAATGTTTACATTTCCGGTAAGAATGTGAGGTGAAAAAAAAGGTGAAATCAGTAAGCACTCAGCACCGTGAAAGCTTTGAATTGCTGTTCATCTTTTGTTCTCATCTCCAGGTACTCTGCAGTTCCCTTTGCTGTTGGTCTTATGAGGGCCATTTCCTCCTGCAACCCTGCAAGTGGAAGTCCATCCATACCATTTAATCTGATGAACATGCCTGGCTATTCGTAGTCAGGCTTGCTGTCTTCTAAGCACTTCATCAGTCCTTACGGACCTGTAACGATTACAAGCGAATGTCGTTCCCTAAGGATCAGAAACGATTACAGGGGAATGCTGTTCCCCTAGATCAGTCTTTTGAATGGTTTCCCATAATGAGACAAGGCAATGTTCATCTTCCTCGGTATCCAGACAAGCTTCAAGCATCATGTAAATTTCATCACTCTTAGGATGTCTACAGTCTCCATTGAAGAAGACATGGACCTTGTTCTGGACCTCAATCCAGCTGCAGCCAGTGATCCGCTTCAGCCCCTTCTCGTTAATTTGTCTCCTAATCATTGACACACTCTGCCAGCTTCCGGCTGCAGAGTAAACATTAGAAAGAAGGATGTATGAAGAAGTGTCCTTCGGATCCAGTGCACGAATATGCTTCGCAACACTCTCAGCCAGGTCCTTATTCCAGTGAATCTGGCACCCTCCTACCATTGACTTCCAGAACCCGATGCCCGGCTCAAAGGGAAGGTCCTGAAGAAACCTCTTGGCATCGTCGAATCGCTTAGCCCGAGAGAAGAGATCAACCACACAGGCATAATGCTCAGGTCTCAATGTACCCGGTTGCTCCTTCTCGGCAGTCTTGAACAACGAATAACCCTCATCAACCAGACCAGCATGGTTGCAACCAAACAGTAAGCCAAGAAGAGTAACATTATCTGGCTTCAAGCCCATTGCTCTCATCGTCTTGTAGGCATCTAAAGCTTCCACTCCCCTCCCATTCTGTGCATACCCGCAGATCAAAGAGTTCCAAGACACCACGTTCTTTCGCTCGATCTTTTTGAACGCCAGGACACTGTCCACCAAGCTACCGCACCTGGCGTAGAAGCTCACAAGAGAATTGCCCACGTAAACATCAAGCTTGCCCAAGAACTTGATAGCCGATGCATGGACGCTCCTACCAACGCCAAGTGACCCTGCATTGGCAACACAAGTGAGCATGCAGGGAAACGTGCTTTCATTCGGCCTGACGCCTTCTCGACACATTTCCAGGAACATGCCGGCGGCCTCCTCATTGAGACCTGCCTGGCTGCACCCGCCGATCATCGCGTTCCAAGAAATCACATTCCTCTCCGGCATGCACCGGAACATCCGGACCGCATCCCCAAACATCCCATTCTTCAAGAACCCCGCCATGAGCGCGGTGTAAGAGACGACATTCGGCTCACGGGTGTCCTCGAGCGCGCTCTGGGCTTCCCTCATGGCGCCCATCTTGGCATAGTGATCGACAAGAGCACTCCCCACAAAGACGTTGGAGCACAGGCCAAACTTGGCAATGCAGGCGTGGAGCTGCGTGCCGACGCACAGGTCACGCAGCGCGGTGGCCGACCGGAGGACGGTGCCGAACGTGAACTCGTTAGGCGGGGGGCCATCAGCAAGGAGGCGAGAAAAGAGGGCAACGGCATCGCGGTGCCGGCCGCGGCGGGTGAGTGCGCCAATGGCAGCCGTGGCCGAGACGACGTCCCGGTGCGGCATTTCGTCGAGCACGTTGTGCGCGGTTTCCAGGGCGCCGTGGGAAAAATACCACTCGATGGACGAGCTGGGTCAGGAACGGCGATGTCCCCGGCTTGAGGTGTTTGGCATGCGATTTCTGGG
Organism: Hsuehochloa calcarea; assembly: GCA_036346395.1. NCBI lineage: Eukaryota > Viridiplantae > Streptophyta > Magnoliopsida > Poales > Poaceae > Hsuehochloa > Hsuehochloa calcarea. The sequence continues at coordinate 73,623,535 of CM070594.1, read as the reverse complement.
CTTTTTAGAGCGGGGAGGAAGATTTGGGCAGCTTCTTATGCTGGGATTTGGGATTCGGACGGGGTTTGTGAGGAATTTGAGGATCTTGGGCCGTTTCATGAGATCGCAAAACCGGTGTGGCGGTGTATCACGAGGCAATAGTTTTTCGAAGTGACACGCGAAACACGAAAGTTTCAGCCAGTTTAGGCTAAATTTCTCCCTTGGTTCGAGCTCAAGCGGCCTAAGCTAAAATATCAAGCAACGGATTGTTGCCTTGTGGGCTGTGGCAACATCTAACCGTTTTACTTGGGAATCAAAGAGAATAATACGATCTGGTAATACTGCTGCGCTACTATGTCTCAAATTCTGAATTAAAGAATGATGCGAAATAGACCAGTAAGTCTCCAATTTGATGATTGGCGAAAAACACAAATTGCATTAAATAAAACACCAGCAGCAAACAAGCAACTACAGAGACATGGGTGGTGGGACTAATGCAGACATGAAGGAGGCCATGAGTGATCCAGACTCGAATTTGCCAGGCGATTCTTTAAACATTATACATCAGCGATAGGAAAACCAATACATCACTGACATTCTAAGAATTTTTTTTAAAATAATATTATTTTAAAAAAATTATAAAAATAAATAGTCAACCCAAAAAATAACAAAAATAGTTTCCCCCGTCGCCAGTCCAACTTACTATCGTTCAATTTCCTGTCGCCAGTTCAACTGATGACAACAATCTAGCTATAAAATCCTTAAAAATTCACTCCAAAGCTCATTTTAATTCCAGAAAATAACAGAAAGAGAGGAGAGGAAGAGAAGAAAGGTAGCGAAGCTCTGCCTTCGTCGCAGAGGAGAGATAGATGGAGTATCGGATCCGATTGACCATCTTGCAAGTTTTTTTGAGACTTTGTATATTATGTTAAAACATTGTCGGTTACCAAACAAAAATAGCGATATAGAATTTAGTAGATTAGATAAATGTAGTCCAATTATGTAGTACATCATTTGAGCTGTGTACAAGGTAGGTAGAGCGTAATCTAAATAATTCCAGTTTTATTTAGCTCCTCATTTGTGCATGGTAATTATATTATTAATACCAAAAATTAATTTTTAATTAAAAAAATAGCATGACACGTTTTAAAATTGAAAGTAAAATCCGTAGCAGCTAATTAGGCTAGATAGATCCTAATCGAAATAATTGTAGCTTTATTTAGCTCCCTATTTGTGCGCGATAATTGTATTGTTAATGTCAGGAATTAATTTATAACCAAGAAAATATCATGGCATATTTTAAAATTGTAAAGAAAATATAGAGCAGCTAATTAGGGTAGTTAGAGACTAATTAGGGTAGGTAGAGCCTAATCGAAATAATCCCACCTTTATTTAGCTTCGTAGGGTAGGTAGAGCGTAATCGCAGCTTTATGACTTGTCGCATAAATTTGGTTTCTATTTGTGGTTGATAATTATTTTGCTAATGTCGCTTCCTATTACCTTATTACATATTTCGTAGTCTTTACAATATATGCATTGAATTTTCAGGTATGACAGACCCAGACCACGATGCCGAGTGTCCGTACGAGTTGCTTGACTCAGTGATTGACCTACATCACCGTAGCCGCCTCAGTACTATCCTCCCCCAGGAGGGCAAGGCCCCGATTGAGCTTGGCGTGTTGCGGCTGCGCACGCGCCATCAGGGCATGGAGGTTGCACCCAAGATGGGTGCCGAGGTATGTGCCATTGCGACCTTCGTGTACTCATTTGTGTCCTGACTACTACGTGCAAACTAACATTCGTGTATTCATTTGTGGCCTGACTACTACGTGTGGTCTAACATTCAATCGTAACCTGACCCGACATAGGTTGAGGGCGGCATGCCTCCTTCCGCTAGCATGGATGGTGGAGGCGACATGGGAGGAGGACCAGGACCGCGGTCCTGGTCGTACGTCCAAATGTTTTCCATACGACTTGGCCCTACTGATGGCATTGGTCGACCGGTGGAGGCCGGAGATGCACACGTTTCACTTTCCGTACGGGGAGATGGCGTCGACGCTGCAGGACGTGAGCTTCCTGACCAGGTTGCTCTGCACAAGCTTCCCCATGGCGGCATATGAGATCTCGCCCACGTGGCTCACGAGTTCTGGCGAGATTCCAAGATGTGCTGCCATCGAGCAGTGATTACCACGAGTTCAACAGCCCGCACGGGCCGACACTGATGTGGATCTACCAGTTCTACGTAAGTCTTTGTAACTATTGTCTTCTCACATCAATTTATTTGTGAACCTTGCTAACGTGTATATGTCTTCTTGTAGCCTGAGTGTATGGCGGATGACGCACCCGATGAGACGGTGAGAAGGCACTTCGAGGCCTATTTACTATGATTGTTTGGGTGGGTCATATTCCTGGGGTCCCACGATGACAGCGTCGACAAGCACTACATCCTCTATGCACGTGAGCTCGCAGATTGGCCGGTGGAGGAGATCCAGCCCTACGCCTAGGGTTTGGCCGTACTGTGCGCGACGTACCACACACTTTTCAATGTGTGACGCCGGTCCTGGGACAGCTCCATCATCTCTGGATACCCGCTACTTTTGCAACTATGATCCTTCGAGCGCTTCCAGATCAGACGTCCACAGCTAGACTTGGGAGCGTACACGATCAGCCTATACTCCGAGAACGACGATGTGGACCGACCGACTATGGGCACATTACGATGCCGCCGATGGGTTAGTTTCGTGAATATTTATTATTTTCTCGTAATGCAATCATAATTTTGTGTGCTAAGTTTTCATTTGGTCTATTCCACATGTTACCTACACACCTATCACCACACAGGGGTCGTACCCGGAGTACGTCGTGATGTTCAACCATCTGACAGATGACTGCATCATCTGGAGACCGTACACTCAGGAGAGGGTGTCCGCGCACGCCCGGAGGACTGTCCAGCCTGTGCACACGAGACTACGTGTATTGGTACACGCAGAGGGCCTTGGTGCACGAGGTCTTCGTGGAGGAGTACCAGGTGGCGTGAGTCACAGCAGGTCCCAGCCCCCTTGGCGCAGCGGCTGCCGGCTACACGAGGCTGCGACGTCCGACACGTACCCCACACAGCCAGACTCCGCATTCCACCGTGTGGTACGTATTAAACGGTCGGTACTTCAAATTTAATTCGCTAGATTTAGGTTTACATCTTGTTGATTACGTGTGCAGGTAGATCTACACTGGGAGGTCCTCGAGTTGACAGCCTCCACGCTTCAGATGTCGCTTGGTGGGACATCAGATGGATCTTACAGCGCATTGCGGAGAAGGCGAGACAAGCAATCTAGATTGCAATTTGTCACACGCCGAGGGACCCGGTGGATCCACCAGGGCGTGGACGAGGGGTCAACCACAGTGGCTCACGTCCACGGGCGCCTACCCCGGACGGTGGCTCACGGCCACAGGCTCCTGCCCCGAACGTGGTGGGCGGGTCCTCGTGGCACTGTGGTGGGAGCTCCTCAGGACAGTTTTCAAGTGAGCATGACACATTCACTTTCGCTTCTTTATTTCCAACCCCACTAGTTACTAACGGCAATATTCTCTTGTAGGTCCTCAGTTCCACCAATACACAGGGTAGGAGTACGCGTAGTCGTCCGCGGCTGCCTTCGTGCCCCAAGATATGACTATCTTGCTTGATTTCGTAACGTCTTATTTTGTGGTTTCCCTATGATTGCATGCGTAACGTAATGTTTCACGGTCGTGCACCACGTTGGGACAAAGCGGACTTATCGTACGATGAGATATTCGCCGAGGACTTCTACTTCCCCTAGGACCAGGCCTCCGCGGGGGCTTATCAGTTGCCAGGTGCACCAGAGTTGACCCTACCGATGCAGGACCTCGACGTCGCGACACCACCTCCGACTCCTCGTGCTGGTCGGGTACGTCGACTGCCTAACCCTTTGACGTACTCGCACCAGCGCCGGGCGAGGCCAGGGGCTACTGCGGGGTCATCCCAAGAGGGGCCGCTAGTAGATGTTTGATCAGTCATGTCATGTAAAATATTAATTTTTCTACAACTATAGTAATGCTAGTATGATGTTTTATTTTCTCTTTTTGGTGTGCACACCCCGCACCACCCTCTCTCTACGCCCTGCGACATGACACAATGAGACAGCTTTGCACAACGATGTGATCCAAAAAGTCAACTTTGCGCAGAGACGTGACCCAACGAGACAGCTTTGCGCAGAGATGTGACCCAACGAGTTAGCTTTGCACAGAGACGTGACCCAACGAGATAGCTTTGCGCAACGACGTGACTCAACGAGTCAGCTTTGTGTAGAGACGTGACCGAATGATACAGCTTTGTGTAGAGACGTGACGCAGCACTGCCTTGCGAACGTGAATTTATGTCAATCGAATTATAATTCAGTCGTGTATGCAGGGCCGCCTTGGCCTATAAGTACTACCCATTCCACGGTGGGTTTTCCTGCATCAACACTTAGACACAATCTCGCAAAGACGGAGAAACAATGGGAAGAGATCCGTGAATTCACAAGGCGTGTTGTGGCCCTGGACAAACAAAGGGCGCGTGCCAGGAGATGACGCCGCCCCCATAGCAGTAACCCCATCCAGAACATTCTAACCGAGCCTTCACCACAAAACCTGCCCGAGGGGGAGACGTCGCCTATCTGTTGGTGCAGAGACCCATGCAAGTTCTTCAAGTCCAAGCAGCGACTCAGCCTGGGCATGCATTATTGGGGTTGCGCGAACTACTCCTCTGACTATCCCGACCGCCGTTAGAACACGAGCAACTATCGGCAGCCGGTAAGAACCAGTTACAATATGTTCCCCTACCATTTCTCTTTCAAAGTAAGCACTAACAACCTCCCCCGTCTACCCGTAGTCCCCAGATCCGCTATGTGGCTACTGCAAGTGGATCGACAAAGAGATCCACCCATGCGACTAGTGGTGTATGGACTACGAGGAGTGGGATACCAAAAGGGCCCGCGAGATCCAAGAGGAGGAGCACCACAACGATGATCCTAATGAGCGTATTCGTCGGGAGATGAAAGCTTATCTCGAGGCGTGCAGCCGCAGGGAGAGCGAGGCTCGCGAGAGGGAGCGCAAGAAAAAGAGGGAAATAGTGACCAAGGCGAGGGATGCCAGCGAGGAGTACAACACCGAGCTCGCAAGGAGGGTAAATGGCATTGGTCCATGCAGTTGGTTGGGCCATTCCGTAGTAGTCCCCCATCCCCCCTCCTACCCGCCATATTTTTAACTATCTCCTAAAGGCTTGTGTCCTAGTGTATCGTAGTAGTATCAAGGACGACTAAAGCGATTAGTCAAACCATCATGCCATGTGACCACATGTAACATTCTTCTGCTTGCGAACTCTAATGTATTTCTGGTTCCTTGCCTCACACTTTACCTTCGGTCCATGGATTAAATTTCCTAGTAATAAAAAGTCAAGATCGTATAAATGTGAACAGAAAACAGAGGGGCAAGCACAACCCCAACTCCTCCCACAAGTTGGTAAGGAAGATAAAATCATGCGAATTTGACATTACTCAAAACTACGACATATCACACTGATATTACATAACATTAAGCAAAATGTCATAATAGTTAGTTTTTTACAAATTAAAGTGATATTCCAGAATATTGGCAATCACATATTACAAGTGTCCATGCTTTCCTGTGGCATTGGCCTCAACGTCCCCCATGTGGGCTGCCTTGAGTCAGGCGGCCGGATGAGGTCCCCGCGGCGACGTCCAGAGTGTCGTTGTCTCCTTCGTTCTGAGGATTTCTCATCGGTATTTCTTAAAGGTGTGCCCACACTCCCTGTAAAATGGAGCACTTCTTCGTACAACGTTGTAAGATCGAGGAGGCCGACTAGAAGGGGGTGAATAGACGGTTTTAAAAATCTCTTTGGCTAAAACCTATTTTTAATACGGAAGCTAACAACAAATTAGTTTTGCATAATTAAAACCTAAATCAACTAGTCTTTACTAAGTGCACCAACAATATACAACAAATGAAGACTAGTAAGCATACAAAGATATATAAGCAATTAGTGCAAGTATTGTAAATTGCTCAAAGTAAAGCCCAAAAACAAACCACAATAGACACGATGATGTTTTACCGTGGTGTTCGGAGACTTGCCGGTCTCCCCTAGTCCACGTTGAGGTAAGCCCAACCACGTTGGACCGGCTCCTCAATTGAGCCAACACCTCCGAGGTAAGTCCAACTACTTGGACCAGTTCTCACAACACGAACCAACACCTCGATCCACTCGGGTTGCTCTTCCTCCACTCCGGAGATGACGAGCACCAAACCTCTCACAATCACGCCGGTCCTTCTCACAAGTTTCTTGAGAAGATCACCGGTACACGACGTCTCCATGCCGTCTAGGTGTCGACAAACTCCAAGAGTAACAAGTCTACGACTTTCACTTGAACTAATCAAGTATCTAAGCTCAATGGATACACAATCCACTACCTAATGCAACACATGCATTTAGGGTTTGCTCTCCAAGCTCACTAAGTGCAACACATGCACATAAGAGATAAGAGGGCTTGCTCTTTACTCAAGGGAATGGGTAATGGCACCAGCAACCAGCCACCTCACCCAAGGCCAGCCAAGGTGGGTATTTATAGCCCACATAAAAAAACTAACCGTTAGGGAGAGATTCTCACGAAAATCGGGAAGCCCTGGTCGGGCCAGAGGCATATGGCTGTCGACAAAGACTTGCTCCAACGGCTATAAAACTAGTCGTTGGACACATCCAGTCTGACCGCCAACCAATTGCTGGTCAGACCGAACCAGCAGTCAGTCCGGTCAACACATGCGGGTCAGACCGCTCCAACTAAAATTAGAGAAACACACTCTCTGAAAAAAGCTGATCGGGTCGACGACCCGGAGGTCCGGTCAGTCTGGTCTTACAACTGTGGTCAGACCGCTCCACAGAGGAAACAACAAATCCTAAAAAATACATCTTCTGGAAAAAGTTGGCCGCGCGACCCTGACCGGTACCTCGGTCAGACCGGCCAACACATGGCGGTTAGTCCGGTCCAGGAAACAAAAACTGATTTTGCAATTGGTTCAACTCAATTTGCAAAATACATTTGCCAATTTATGCAATATGCAAACAAGGGTTGAATGCGAGATTCTCAACAAGTTGCAAAACACATTTGCCAAATTTTAGAATCATACTACAAGGAATAAGGTACATGGACTTAAGCAATTTGCAAAACACATTCGCAAACTAAAGTCACATGCTACAAGGATTATGCATGAGCCTCAACTACTTGCAAAATACATTTGCAAATATTAACTACATGCTAACGAGAGCTAGAGCAAGCACGACGAGCTATCAACACATGACACTCTCAAGCTGCTAGTCAAGACCCCTTTTAATAGTACGGCAGCCTAAACTAGCAATCCGCTCTACCAACCAAACACCAAGACCGGTAAAAAACTAGAAAAACATCCTTAGACCTAGCTAGTCATACATTTGCCTTGAACATCTTCTTCAAGCTTGATGACCCACATCTTCACTTCAAGTCTGGGTCATTGACTTGATAACCATCAACACATGATGATCTCCTTTACTTCAAGCTCTTTACTTCAATATCATCAACACATAATGATCTTCTTCACTTCGGGATCTTGTCTTGAACATCATCAACACATGATGATTTCCTTCATCCCGAGTCTTGACATGATGGCGATCAACTCATAATGTCACCCAAAGTCTTCATCATCTTGGAACATAATATAATCATCTAACTCATGGAAAATGTTAGTTTCACAATATGATTATTATTAATTACCACACCATACCATTAACTCATAATGGTGGAACAATATATTTCAATATTTTCTTTTTTGGTAATTGATAATAACCACTTCAATTACACATAAATTGAATGTAGATAAATAAACATAGAGCAACATGAGTATACAAGAATTACACAAGTTATATATACTCCAAGGATATGTTTCAAAGTAGAGATCCCAAGTATGTGTAGAGAACGGAATATGGATCAATACTAATGAAACCATAAAATATAGAGTGAACTCCCCCTAAATATGTGCATACACAAGTGTGTAATAAGAACATATGCACATATTCAAGTTAAATTTTTGGTGGAGTTCAACCTATATTTTGGATCTGAGGAATGCAACAATATATAAGAGTATAAAGTCGAATGCATACCTCTATGGTTTTCATATTTTTATATCCAAACGAGACTACACAAATCATACTAGATAAGAGAGTTAGTCTCACAAGTAGATTTGTCATTAATCAATGAAAGGTGTTAGTCTCATATTTAGATTTGTCATTAATCACCAAAATACTCCATTAACACATAATGGTGGGTCTAGATTCTTCAAACGCCCAGCTTCTGCTTCACCCATGTCGTTCCTGATGCGCTGTACTTGTCGTTAGTCGACCTTTCCCTTCAGCCTTTCAATGTCCGCGGCCCAGATTGGTTGCTCCCAAGTCGGATGGTCAGTGAAATGGTCAACAACGCGTAATCATATATCTATGCACTCTATATTTGCATCACCTCCTCTTTGTTGAAGTAATCGAGAGGTATCGCTCGTGATGTTTGCACCACGAGGAACATGCGCCATGACATAGGAGCAGGCCTATGCGTAAGAAGGGGTTTGTTGCAAGTGCATACGCAACTAGTGTGGCGTGGCGTGTACTCGTGGTTAATCCTCTCGCGGTTTGTCCGTGGCGCCTTTTATCTCTCGCACATTATCTCGGCGAAGCTCCCTTGTGCCCATCTTGAATGCTCGATGCATCTCACCCTTCTTACTCTTCTCCTCCATGTACTTGGTGATCATGGCGGAGTATAGTACTCTGTCATTTGCCATAGCGAGTGATGCGTTGTTGCTTCTGTCAACGAAGTAGTTTGTCGTATCGCAAAAATTGCCTTCATAATTCCAACCAAAGGGAGACACCTTGCACCGCGCATGACCCAGTTGTAAACCTCAGCTAGATTGGTTGTCATGACACCATATCGAGCACCACCCCTGCCATGCAGTAGTGGCCACTTCTCCTTAGGCTCGTGCTCAATCCAGTCTAAGAAGCATTTCACCTGCGCTGCCGTCCTCCTTGCCAGACTGGGACCATCTGTGGGTAGCTGTGGCAATGCATCGGAGGCTAAGTCAGCGCTTGGGGCAGCCCTTTTCGTTGCCTTCCTTCTGTGCGTCCAGGTCCTCTCATTCATAATATTCTAGAGTGCTTCAAAACTCTGCTGCTGGTTATGGTTACACAACTGCTTGAACAGATTCATCAGGTCCTTGTTGCGGAATTACTTGTAGAAGTTTGCCCCCAAGTGCCTCATTCACCACCTGCTCTGCAGATCCACCCATGCAAATGGTTCGTTATCTCCTTGTTGTAGCTGGGTTATTGCACTAAGCAGGCCGGTATGCCGATCATGAATGGTGCATACGTTTGGACGGCCCTGTACAACAGAAATCCTCATATTCTTCAGGAACCACAACCAGTTGTCTGTATTCTCGCTTTCAACAAAAGCGAATGCCACGTGAAGAACTTGATTGTTGTCGTCCGTCGCTATTGCGGTCAGTATCTGCCCTTGTACTTTCTAGTCAAGAATGTGTCATCTACGCACAAGATTGGATGCATTGATGCATGGAACAAAGACGAAGAATGCTCGCTGCAATACCCTCTTATTGGCCCACTTCGGATGTGTGGCGTCTTGAATGTCGACATGAGTGTTGGTATTCCTGTCTTGTATGACTCGGAGTAGCCCGGGAGGTAGTGGTAGAAATCCTTGAATGTGCCAAACCTTAATTCCACTGCCTTCTGTTTTTCCCTCCAAGCCTTGGCATAGCTGATTGTGTATTGGAACCTTACCTCGATCGCACAAATGATGAATCATGGCTCAAAATCAAGATTATCCACGATCTCACTATACATGAGGTTGGCGATGAAGTCTAATGACAGGTTCCTGTGGGACTGCACTGACTTAGCGACGACGCATGTGTGCGTGACCACTATAGAGCACTTCCAGTAGGTGTCTCACTTAGGCTAAAATGCGCGCACTCACCAAGGGTATCCCTCTATTTCACACTTCACATTATAGCAACTTGGGCTAGACTTGACGACTGTGAATGTACGCCGCACCGATAAGACCCAGAATTTGACTGCCTCCTGCACGACCTCCTTGCATTTGTACACAACTCCTTGCCTGACCTCGCTCTGGTCGTACTCCCACGGCACACAGGAGCCTTCGTCTACGACGAGGTTGTCGAACTGGTATGTGTTCCACTCGGATGGAACCACCAGCTGGTCCACATCATCCTCGTCGCCGAATCCTTCATTTTCTGACAATGCATTGTAGTCCCAGGATTCCTGATCCATCATTTGCACTATGGCTTCTAGTTCCTCACCCTCGTCAGCTAGCCCACTGGCCCGCCCGACTGAAGGAGCTACTTCTCCAGAGTCTTCGTCGACAACATCAGCAACTCTGGGAGCTTCAGGCACTGTGTGCGCCGTGTTGTGACTGGAGTCACCGATTTCTTCTTCGGCATCACCACCTCCTTGTTCAGCCACGGATGCAAGAGTGGGCTTGGCATATGCCTGAGTCAGAAAGACCAAATCTCACCCTCCCTCCCTCGCCACATGTAGATATGATTGCCATGACTTTGTTCCCTTCAGCGGCACTAACTCCCAATATGTGGGCTGTGTTGCTCGTGGGGCAAGGCAACTCAATCTCATATCATACACATCACAGTCCACTTGAAATGTGTGAAACAACCGCCGCATCACAGCGCCCCATGTACGGTCCTCTGCTCCTGGCAGGGGCACAATCACCGATTGAAAATAACACAAATCAATCCCCCCATGACCCTCCAGAATAGTCCCCGGACGGTAGTAAATTTTAAAATTGGTGACGTCCGACATAACTGATGCACTACTGAAGGATCTAGACCCACCATTATGAGTTAATGGAGTGTTTTGGTGATTAATGACAAATCTAATTATGAGACTAACAATTCTATTGCTATATCTAGTGTGTACTCTCATTTGGATATAAAGGTGAAATTCAATGAGGTATGCATTCGACTCATAATCTTATATATTGTTGCATTCTCGATCCAAAATATAGGATGAACTCAACCATAAGTGTAACTGGAATATGTGCATATGATCTAATTACACATTTGTGTATGCACACATTTAGGGGGAGTTTATTCTATATTTTGTGGTTTCATTAGTATTGATCCATATTCTATTTTTCACACATATTTGGGATCTTACTTTGAAACATATTCGTTTGATTATATAAAACTTGTGTAGTTTTTGTATATTCATATTGTGAGTATATGGAACTTATGTAGTTCTCATATACTCATGGTTTGAGTATGTAGAACTTGTGTAGTTCTCGTATACTCATGGTGTGAGTATATAAATGACTTGTGTAGTTTATATATACTCACATCGTGTTACTTTTATCAAATCAAATTTATGTGTGTTTGAAATGGTTATCATCAATTATCAAAGAGGGAAAAATTGAGGTATCTTGTCCCACCATTATGAGTTAATGGTATAGTGTGGTAATTAATGATAATCATATTGTGGAACTAATATTTTCTATGAGTTGGATGAATAGGTTATATTCCAGGATGATGAAGACTTGGGATGATCATGAGTTGATCATCAAATCAAGATTCAAGTGAAGGATGCATCATGTGTTGATGCACATCAAGTCAAGAGAAGACCCATCATGTGTTAATGGAGGTCAAGAGAAGGAATGCATTATGCGTTGATGCATGTGAAGACTCGGGATGAAGAAATCATCATGTGTTGATGATGTTCAAGGCAAGATCCCGAAGTGAAGAGATCATCATGTGTTGATGATTGTCAAGTCAAAGACCCGAACTTGAAGTATTGATGTGCGTCATCAAGCTTCAAGAAGATACAAGGCAAATGTATGACTAGCTAAGGCTAAGGATGTGTTCCTAGTCTTTTACCGGTCTTGATGTTTGGTTGGAAGATCGGATTGCTAGTATAGGATTGTCGTACTATTAAGAGGGGTCTTGACTAGTAGCATGAGTTAGTCATGTGTTGATAGCTCATTGTGTTTGCTCTAGCTCATCTATGCATAGAGCTATTATTTGCGAATGTGTTTTGCGAATAATTGATGCTCATGCATTTAATCTTTGTAGCATGTGACTATAGTTTGCAAATGTGTTTAGCAAATGGTTGAAGTTCATGCACCTTAGCCTTGTGGCATGATGCTGTTATTTACGAATGCGTTTTGCAAATAGTTGAAGCGCATGTTTGATTTCTTGCAGCATGTGACTTAAGTTTGCAAATGTGTTTTGCAAATGGTGTAAGTCCATGTGCCTTATTCCTTGTGGTAAGATTCTAAAGTTGGCAAATGTGTTTTGCAACTTGTTGGAAATCTTGCCTGTGATCTTTGTTGGTATGGTTTGTCAATTGACAAATGTGTTTTGCAATTGAGTTTGTTTGTGAAGCCATTGTTGGTTCTGTCAGGATAATCGGTAGTTCCGGCGTTATAATCGCGAACTACACGCATCTTGGTAGTACCGGCATGTTGAGAGCGGAACTACCGCAGGCCGGAAGGTCCGAAATCCGGCGAAACGTTTTTCCAGAGAAGCACCCTTTTGGGGCTTAGCCGATTTTCGAAAGCGCGAAAGTACCGCCATGTTGGGAGCGGAACTACCGCACCGCGGAAGTTTTGATTTGGCGCGGTACGTTTTTTCCAGAAGGTGCTATGTGTTGGACCTGAGTGGAAGCGGATGTACCGCCCATCAGAAACGGATCTTCCGATAATCGGAAGTACCGCAAATTAGTTGGCGGTAGTTCCGGATTTCATGTTCAACGACCAGTTTCTCGTCTGATATAGCCGTTACTGTGCTTGTGGCTGAGGTGCGAAAGTTCTGGACTTTGAATGGCGAAAGTTCCGCATTTGCTGATTTTTCAGCAGATTCTCTCCCAACGGCTAGTTTTTGTGTGTGGGCTATAAATAGCCACCTTGGTCGGTTGGGGATGGTTGCTGGTGTTATTGTGAACCTCTATTGAGCCTCTTGAGCTAAGAGCAAACCTCTCGTCCTCTATTGTGCATGTGTTGCACTTGGTGATATTTGAGAGCAAATCCTAAGTGCATGTGTTATCTTAGGTAGTGGATTGTGTATCCACTTGAGTTTAGACACTTAATTAGTTCGAGTGAAAGGTGAGATTTATTTCTCTTGGTGTTTGCCGACACCTAGACTGCGTGGAGGCGTCATGCCCGGTGATCTTCTCAAGAAGCTTGTGAGAAGGCCCGGCGTGTTGTGAGTGGTTTGGTGCTCGCCATCTCCGGAGTGGAGGAAGAGCAACCCTAGTGGAGCGAGGTGTTGGTTCGTATTGGAACCAGTCCAAGTGGTTAGACTTACCTCGGAGGTGTTGGCTTAATTAGTGGAGCCGGTCCAACGTGGTCGGGATTACCTCAATGTGGATTAGGGGAGACCGGCAAGTCTCCGAACACCACGGTAAAACATAATCGTGTCATCTTGTTTTATCTTGTGCTTTACTTTGAGCAATTTACATTACATGCTTTAATTACTTATATACCATTGTGTGATTGCTCTCATTGTATTGTGTTCATATTGTTGGTGCACTTAGTTGAACCTAATTGATTTAGGTTTTAATTGTGCAAAAATCAATTCGTTATTAGCTTTCGCATTATATATTGGTTTTAGCGCGAATGAATTTTTAAAAACCACCTATTCACCTCCTCTAGTCGCCACCTCGATCTTACAATCGCACCATAAATAATATTTTCACGATTAACTACATATCTGAAACAAGACTACCAACTGAAAAGAATTATGTACAATATACTGCACTATACAACCGTACATCCAAAACTATGTAATCCATTCGGTTTAAAAAATTACCTCACAGGTGGGCAACCGGACGGGCAACGCTTCGCTAGCTTCTCTTCTCTTTTTTCTGAATACAAATAAATTTTGTGCTGAATTTTAGAATTTCATAGAGTTTTTATAGGGGAAAGAGTCAATGTCGCCAGTTGAACTAGCGACAGATAGTTATACCGGCGACAGGGAGGGAACATGGTTCCTATCGTCGGTTGAACTGACAACAGGCTCCTATCGCCAGTTCAACCGGCGACATGAACCCATTTTTGTTATTTTTTAGGTCGACTATTTATTATTGTAATTTTCTTTTAAAATAATATTTTTTTAAAAAAAAGAATATCAACATTCTGAGGCCATAATACACCTGTGTGGATAACATTGCATCCTCGATCGATCATACATCTCATCAGGCCAGAGGATAGCAATTTTAGTATGAACTATTCTATTGACAAATTATCTCCTGACAAAAATCCTCCTGCATGACAGACCTGTGCCTGGTAGCCTTCTACAGAAAAATGAATATTATCATTCACGGGAAAGAAACAAAAAATAGATATTGCTCTCATAAGCCTTCTGTTTTGGAGCTATCGCTAACTTTAGGCCCCACCCACTGTTGGCTAGCACGAGATTTGGTCCATGGATCAGGAGGAACCCGCTGAGGTGGCTGTGGTGTCGCAGGTTTGGCCTCTCGAAGTTCGTTCTCCCTGTCGACAAACCTGCACATGAAACTATTTAGATGCAACAATCGAAAAATCTGAAAACAACCAGTTATCATTTCTGGAAATTTTCATTAGACAAATTTTTAGGTATAGTGCCAATCTTGGCCAGATTTGCTAAAACTCAGCAACAAAATAGACAATATTATATTCCCTGAACTGACCAGCTTCTTCGGCTCATAACCTTCAAATGTAAATTTCTTGGATTAGGTTTAGTATTATATGATGTGAAAACATTCTTAGCACAGCAGCTTCTATCATTAAAAAAACATGGCATGGACATGAACTTTGTTCTCAACCAGTCACATCTTCAACATCAAGCAACAGCAAAGTCAAGCCGTGCCTTACTAACTCTTAGTCAAACAGAAAGTGCAAGTAACATACACCAATCAATACCACACTGTGGAAAAGCTAGCTAGTAATTTTTTCTTGTTATGAAATATGAGCAAAGAAACTTACTCGATGTATGCCATCGGTGCAGCATCACCAACTCGTATCCTAGTTCTCAATAGTCTTGTGTATCCACCAGCTCGATCTCTAAAATACACAAAGGAAAATAATAATAAAAATAAAGTTTAGCTTGAAAATTGATATTATCCCTCTGTTTCCAAATACATGTCATTCTAGCCTTCTCATTTTGTTTCTAAATCATGGCATCCTACAATTTCAAGGACATGAGGACATCTATAATATTTCTCCCTACATAGCCCCTCTTTCACCAATTAAAGTTCCATGAGAAAAACAATAACCCTAAGCATGCAGGAGTATTTAACAAGGTTTGGAGGTATATACATGACCATTAAATAAGACTATCACAGTTATTCTCACACGCGAGATGTTACATCTATTTTGAAACAAGTAACAAATTTCAATGCGGGAATGCCAGGTTATACAAGATTGAACTGATCCAAGGATAGCTAAAAAGGCTTACTTGTAGCGGTAGGCCAGCTCTGTGAATAGCTTATGAGCAACATCATCTCCCCGAACAAAAGCAGAAGCATGTCTTGCTGCGTCCAGTGTACCCTACATAATTTATGTCAATATGGCATGAGTTTCTGCACTAGTAGCCTGAAGTAAGAGTTAATTTAATCAATGCAACAACTCGATTAGAAAACAAGAAAACAAGAGGATTGAGGCCACATGTGGAAGGAAACAATTTCACAAAACAAAGCATATAGAATATCAGGAACTTATGTAGCATCAACTCAAAAACAATAAGGCATCACTCTGGCTAGAAGGGCTCTTTGGTCCTATAATGAAATTTCAGCACAAACAAACAAAATGGTAAGCACTATGCCAAAAATGAGGTTGTTCACTTGTTCTGATATTATACATTACAGAATCTCTGACAAAATTGTCATTGATCAGTTCTCTAATGAGACGTTTCAGCATTTCAATCTGCTTAAAAAGAACGGAGGGGGAAAACCCCCCTACTCCTAGCATCTCACTGAAATTTCACTAGCCAAGATCTCAAACATGCATACTACCATTACTTCTATACAACACTGAGTTCTAAGTTCTAATCCTAAGTGAAACCTACCGGAAACTGCAAAGCGGTTAAATGCCAGAATAATGGAGCCAATTAAGTACTCATCCATGCTGATTAGTTCTAAACTATTTGTGCACTTGACTACATCATTGTCACAGCCCCACTATTTGTGCACATAGATTCATGGATGCCACTAAACATTACAAGTTTTCAGGTGTCAAATCACTGGGCATTAGGGGAGTGGTGCTCGGTTTACCTCCTTGCCGAGCTGCACCATTTGATATGCCTTCCTCCGCACCTCCTTCGCCTGAAACCAACCACCAGAGGGGCATTCAAGTATTAGCACTCCAGGCACGCAAATTCCGGGCACCCCACCACATGGTGCTCGACGAGATGCCAAGATGCGAAAGACGTAACTTTGCGACGGTGGTCTCGATGCGCTCGTGCTTCACCAGCTGCGACACCATCGTCCTGCCGAGGAGACGACAAATCCAACAGAAGTCAGCGGCACGGCGACGTATACTCACAGGGGCGGCTGGCGAGATAAGGGTACGGGGTACCTGAGCATGGAGACGCGGTGGGCGGCGTGGCGGCCGAGCTTGCGGAACTTGCCCATGGCGGCGGCGGGACAGAGCGGCCGGCGGCGGTGGTGGCGGGGGTTGAGGGGTTTGCGAAGGGGGTTCGCTAGGTTTGTGCTCGCGTGCCGAGCGACTTTTGGGCCGAGAGGCCCAACGCGGGCTACATGGCCCTGCGCGCTACAGATGCACTTTATTGGGCTTTGGCTCGTGAATTTGGTTTCCAACTTCATTTTGCTGTTTGCTGTTTCAGTTCGATCTCAGTACCTGCTATTGGCTTTCGGTGAGTGTGGTTTGTTTGTTTTTCTTCTGCTGCTCATTGAGTGCTGGTAGCCTCATCTTCACTTTTTGTAATGTTTCATTTGTAAACCTGTCATGAGCTTTCCATAAAAGTTGGACTTTGCCTTCTTTTTTTTAAAAAAAACGGACAAGTCGGCGAGGCGTGACAAGCACAAAAATCGTTTTGGTGAGCTCAACACCGTACTCTCCTCTCTTGTCTAGTCCAGATGTCCAATGTGATCCTGTGCCAGAACGGTGCGGCTATCCACAGCAGTTGTACTGGATCGGCACTGAAGAAAACATATCCACGGCAGTTGCACTGGATCAACGTACCTTAAAGATGTACAAAACGGTTAGCCGGTCCGGGTTAGCTCTAGTAGATCAAGTACGTAGTTGCGTTGGCTCTGAAGGCAGGAGGATGATTTTTTAAATAATATTAATTTAAAAGATAGTGATAGAAATATAGTTATAGAAATAAATAGTTATTTTTTTAAAAATAAAACTAGGCTCCCGCCACCAATTGGAATTATGACAAGCTCCTATCGCCATTTTAATTGGCGACATGGGTCTAACCCTAGGCGACACGGTGCTCAACAGTACAAAGAGCTCTCTGTCGCTAGTTGAATCGGCGACAGGAACGTCTGTCGTCAATTGAAATGGCGATAAGCTCCTGTCGCCATTTCAATTGGCGACATGGGCCTAGCCCCTGGCGACACGACGCTCAACAGTATAGAGAGCTCCATATCGCCAGTTGAATTGGCGACATGTCCCTGTCGCTGATTCAAATGGCGACAGATATCCTTAATTTTTTAATTTTAAAATTTGAAAAACCGTCATTTCAAATGGCGATAGGGATCCCACAAGTCCATGTCGCTATTCCAAATGGTGACACAATCTCCCCTATAAAAGACCCTTGGAACCCTAAAATTCAGAGAAAATTCACTTTTATTCCGAAAAAAAAGAGAAAGATGGGGGAGAGAGGAGCAGAGAGGAGTACATGGGAGGAGAGAAGCTAGCGAAGCGCTGCCCATCCGGTCGCCCACATGTCAAGTAGTTTTTTTAACCGAAACATAATCCTTTTCGGTGGGTAGTTTAGTTTTAGATATGTGGTTAATCATAGAAATCTTATTTATGATACAATACGTTAAATATGTCAGACGCCACCAACTTTAAATTTTACTACAGTCAAGGGACTATTTTTTAGGGTCCCGAGGGGATTGATTTTCGTTATTTCCAATCAGCGATCGTGCCCCTAACAAGACCAGAGCAGCGTAAATGGGGCGTTGTGATGTGGTAGTTGTTTCACTCATTTGATTTGTGCCATACTGTAACATCCCAAATTGGGTTTGTGTTTCAAATGTAATAAAAATGAGGATAAATTAAAACTTTTGTTGCCTCATGTGTAGTTACAGTGTTTGAAACCTCTTTCCTTTAATTTGTGGAAATTAAAACTCAAAATTTCCCCAATTAAATTCAGGTCATAAATCTCCTCAATGAAAATCTGTGCCCAACCCTCCAAATAATTTTCATTGGACCTAGGAGTGATGTTTAACCCTCGAATTATTTCATAATTTTGAAAATTATTTGATAATTTTGAGACAAGTCAAACATTAGTCAAACTCCTAAAATCGCCTTCGAATTTTTAGAGAAACATGCAGTGCATAACGATCTCGAAAATTTTATATAAGGTTCCTCTGTTCAAAATCTCCGCTTAAAATTTCATGAATTTTGGAGTTTGTCTGCTATTCCAAATAATTCTCTAAAGTCGGCTCAGCCAATTAAGTCGAAAATCAGTTTCACTGTTGCTCGGGTCCGGGTCCGACATCGATTCGAGCTCAAGGGTGCGGCGGATCAACTAATAGCACCTTAGGCGGTCTCTCGCTACCGATCCGTAGCCGTTTGATCTAAATCCGGTACGCTGCGGGTGAACGTTCGGACCGAACGAACTCACTTAAACGCGTTAGTCGTTTGATCTTCGATCAACGGCGCGATGGAAGGGATGTTCGGACCGTCCAGAAGTGCGGTGAGAACCAACGTTGGATCTTGATCCAATGCGACAGCGATGGAACGTTCGGACCCCGAACCGAATAATAGCGTTTGCCGGAGCGCGGTAGCGCGCGATTGGAATCCTATGTGATCGAACGGCCGCCCTCTTTTCGTCTTCCTCTCGCCACGTCGTCGGCCGGTCAACAGAGAACGTGCACGATGACAAAGAACCACAAGGCATTGTCACCTCCATCGTTCGGCCAACGTCTTTGAGCATTAAATGCTAGTGCCGCCGACTGCTGAGTCGTCTTCACCTCTGCACTGCCCCATCCCTTCGGCCGGTTTGGACACAAGCTTTTGACCGAAAGTTGCATTGCTTCCTCCTTTGTTCTCTCGGCCTATATAAGCTTCTTCATTGCTCCCTTAGCCTCCTTTGAACGCCTCGAGCTTTAGCATCCGTGATCGGAGGTCCAATTGAGCTTTATCGCTGAGTTCTTTGTCTGTCGCCATTGCCGCCATTGCTTGAGTTTCAAGCTTTTCGGTGAAGGCGGTACCATTGGGCTTCATCCCTTTCAGTCTTGCTCCTCTCGATTCCTCTCACCTCGGTGATCAGTAACCCTTAATCAATTTGGGTTTCTCCCGAGAATCTTATCAA
This sequence comes from Hsuehochloa calcarea, assembly GCA_036346395.1. NCBI lineage: Eukaryota > Viridiplantae > Streptophyta > Magnoliopsida > Poales > Poaceae > Hsuehochloa > Hsuehochloa calcarea. The sequence continues at coordinate 73,603,948 of CM070594.1, read as the reverse complement.
TTTGGTTTTTCCTCTTTCGGTAGAAAATTGGTTATTGTCATCTCCACTCCGTAAGTCCATATCTCAGTATAATTCCTTGCTTGATGGGTACTCCATGCTATTGCGATCATCGTAGTAGCTTTAGATTTCGCTATTTTTGCTGGAGTCGCCGGCGCATCGCCGGGCTTTGCCTCTGTTCTTTTTGTCGATCTTCGTTGTCGGACGAAAAACAGAGAGCTTTCGGTTATCGTTGAGTTTGAGCCGTAGGATCTTAGATCGATCGCTCGGATTTCTTGTGGCCGTGATCGGACGCGCGCGCGCTAGGTCATCGCGCGTGGCCGTCCGATTTTCGATCAACGGTCCAGATCTGGATGAACGTTCGGACCGTCCGAACGGTTCGATCCACGTGGACCGTCGGATCCAAGATCAACGGTTCATGTACGTGTGAACGTTCGGACCGCCGAACATCCTTGGCATCTGGTTCGTTCATCTTTCATCCAACGGTCGATGCTTAGGGTTCGCACGCGAGTTCTGTTGCTTTGTGTTTGGGCCGTTTGTTTTCGGATCTTCGGCCCAGAATTGTCCACGTCGTTTATCTGAGTTGTATTTCTCGGGTAGAGTTATTTATCAACTGAAAAATAGTTTTATCTTCCAAAATTCATAAGTATTTTTCTCAAACTTCAAAATTATAAAACCAAATGCCTTTATTTTTCATTCTTAGTAAAATTATTTCCAGTATAGGTTGCTCATTTATCTCAAGAGTGAAAAGTTTTATTTTGAAAGTAAACATTAAACTGATTATCTTTGCAATAGAAAAATAGTGAATCTTAGAAAACTCATAAATAATTATTGCAAGCTCCAAATGAGATGAATCCAGTGGGGCTGTTCATCTTATAAGATGCTTGATTTATCATAAAAGTTTCAGTAGCTGTATCATTCTAGAAAATTTCGCTAAAATCATTGCTTAGGTGAATAGTCTTTGTTTTTCATTTTTCCGCCGACTGAAAATGTTTTGGCCATAACTTTTGCATTGAGAATCCAAATCAATTGGTTCTTGTTGCTTTAGTTCATAAAAATTATGTTCTTTCTACTGTAAAAATTTGAGAACTTTTTGCTGAGTTTTGCTGTTGCATCTTTCGATGTTTCTCGCCTTATTGGTTCTTGTTGGTTCTTTCGATAGGTTGCGACAATATTGTTAATATCGAGAGTGATCCTCTGCAGCAAAACAATGAGCTTCAAAGAAGGCAAGATATTTGATCATAAATGTCCCATTACTTTCAAAGTCTAATATCTTGTTTACAAATTATATGTATGCATTGCTTTTGTGTCCAAGTATTTTTGTCCTGTTTAGAGGTAGCTATTCCTAATGCATTGTTGCCATTAAAATGTTATCCCCTGCCACAACCATAAGCTATTATCATCGCTGGTGAATTAGAGCCCGGTGATTTAATTATGCTCTTTTTCTGTCTTTGCGATATCATGCTTAGAAATGCTTAGCTACCGGTAGAATTGGGCGGTTATCGACTTAGTCGATGACCTTGATCACACAAATCATTTTGTTTATTTTTGGTTCAGCACCTTATGCTTTTGTTTTGTAAAAACCGAAAATGAAACAAAATGATTTGACTTGGGCACAATGGCATGTTGGTGTGATTGTTGGGTGTGACAAGGAAAGGTGCCCAGGTCCCTAAGGACCGAAAATGTTGCTTGCGCCACTGATCCAAGTACTTTTGCGTACTAACCACATGAGGGTTATATGGGACCCCTCTTGACCTAGTACTTTGGAGTGTGTTATCTCCGAGTCGCAGGAGGAGCGTTGTGTGTGTTGTGTGAAAAAGGAATTGTGTTCTTGTGTTGGGTGTGCGGTGGTGGAGTTTCCGGGATGGACTCTCCACCTCGAGGGGCGTCGCAGTTGTCCGAGGCTTTACCCGTGAGGGGTAGTTGTCCGAGGCTGGGCCACGACCCCGACACAACGTATGGGTTTCTATCCATACGGGCGACTCGAAGTTAATACATAATATTAGAAAAGTCTCGTAGGACTTAGCCGTGCCGGCATACCTAAGGAAGTGTGCTTAATCATGTGGCAAAAAGGCGGTCTGACATGTGGGTAAGTTGGTACACCCTGCAGGGATAAATCTATTCGAATAGCCTCGTCCCTAGGTTGTGGACACGCTTGGTGATTTCACGCAAGATCTAGACTTCAACAACTGCTTTTGTTTTAAAAATTAAAACTTGACATGGTTGGCATGAGTGGGTAATTCATGCTATTGTGGTGGCTATTGGGTTAGCCACTTCGGGACTGCTTTCTCGTTGTTGATACTTGATTACTACTGTTTTATCAAATAAAATCAGATTGCAAAATTGCCTTCAATCTATTACATTATTGCAAATAAAACTTGCTTTATGCTTACAAACTTGAGTCCTATCTGCTCCACTTGAATAAGCTTGCATATAGTTATTGTATAGATCTGTTATCATTCTTATATATCTTGCAGTACATTCAAAGTACTCACCCGACTTTTTTTGAAATCGCTTTTGTTTGCAGAGGAAGAAGGTGAGCCCCAAGGGCTTCACTACGTGAGATGTCTTTGAGTTCGACGGCTAGGCTGCGGCTCTGGTCGGTTGCCTTGTGGGTAAAAGGCACACCGTTGGGCTCTTTGTTTATCGCCATCTTATGGCACTTTTGCTTCCATTGCTCGTAATATTTATCTGCTGGCGGTTGGCCTCTTTGTTGTAATTACTCTTGAATATTATTATGTATGTCTTTATTTTGTTCGTGCTTTGGTTCTATGTGATTGAATGGAATTGATGCATGAACTTTTGTGAGAGGGTGTATCTTGCACTGGGAAGTATACATTCCTCGGCGTCACGAGTTATTATGCTTATGATGATAGGGTCAAGTGGTGACTAATCATTATAAGCTTAATAATCCCGGGGGCGTCACACATACTGTGTATGATCTGAGATTGAGTTGCCTTACCCCCCAACCAACACAGGGCACATATTGGGAGTTAGTCCAGTTTAATGGAACAATGTCATGGCAATCATATATACGCAGGATAAAGGGCAGAATGGTGGGATTTGGTCCTTCCAGCTCAGGCATATGCCAGGCTCACTTCTGCATCGGCAACCGAACAAGAAGGGGGTGGTGATGCCGGAAGAAGAAGTTGGGGACTCCAGCCACAACGGGACACACACAATGGCCGAAGGTCCCAAAGTTACCGATGCTGTCGATGAAGACCCTGTGGAAGGAGCTCCTTCAGTTAGGTAAGCTAGTGGGCTTGCTGATGAGGGTGAAGAGTTGGAAGCCTTAGTGCAAAGGATGGATATCGAAGACCGGGACTACATGGCATTGTCAGAAGATGAAGGATCCGACGATGAAGATGATGTGGACCAGCAGACGGTTCCATCTGAGTAGAACACATACCAGTTTGACAACCTCGTCGTTAACGGAGGCTCCCGTGTGCTGTGGGAGTATAACCAGAGCGAGGTCAGGCAAGTATCTATGTACAAATACAAGGAGGCCGTGCAGGAGGCTGTCAAATTCTAGACCTTGTTGATTAGGCATACATTCACAGTCGTCAAGTCTAACCCAAGATGCTACAACGTGAAGTGCGACATATAGGAATGCCCTTGACGAGTGCGTGCATTTCAACCTAAGTGGGACCTATTGGAAATGCTCTATAGTGGTTCCTCACACATGTATCGTCGCTGAGTCAGTGCAATCCCACATGAACCTATCACCAGGCTTCATCGCGAACCTTATGTACGGTAAGATTATGAAAAATCTAGATTTTGAGCCACAATCCATCATTCGCCCGATTGAGCCAAGGTTCTAGTACACAGTCCTATGCCAAGGCGTGGAGGGCAAAACGAAAGGCATTGAAATCAAGGTTCGGTACGTTCGAGGACTCCTACCACAACCTCCCCGGCTACTCCGAGTCATACAAGATAGGAATCTTGGCACTCATGTCGACATTCAAGATTTCGCGCATCCTAAGTGAGCCAATAAAAGGGTACTGAAGCAAGCATTCTTCTCCTTTGGTCTATGCATCAATGCATTCCGGCACTGTCATCCAATTTTGTGCGTGGATGGTACATTTCTGACTGGAAAGTATAAAGACCAGATACTGACTACAATAGTGATGGACGGGAACAATCAAGTTCTTCCCGTGGCATTCGCTTTTGTTGAAAGCGAGGACAGAGACAGCTGGTTGTGGTTCTTGAGAAATTTGAGGATTTCTATTGTACAAGGTTGTCCTAAGGTATGTATAATACATGATTGCCATACGGGCCTGCTGAGTGCAATAACTCAGCTACAGTAAAAAAGAGAACAAACCACTTTCATGAACGGATCTGCAGAGCAGGTGGTGCATAAGACACTTGGGTGCAAACTTCTACCAGCATTTCTGCAACAAGGACTTGATGAATAAATTCAAGCAGTTGTGCAACCAGAACCAGCAGCGAAAGTTTGAAACACTTTAAAAGATTCTAGACGATGGCAGCACAGAAGAGAGGCCGCCCAAGTGCTGACTAGGCCCCTAAAGCATTACCACAACTACCCACAGATGGTCCTAGTGTGGTGAGGAAGACGGGGTCGCAGGTGAAATGCTTCTTGGACTGGATTGAGCATGAGCCTATGGAGAAGTGGTCGCTGCTACATGACAGGGTTTGTGCTCGATATGGTGTCATAACAACCAATCTAGCTGAGGTATATAACTAGGTCATCCGCGACGCAAGGTGCCTCCCTTTGGTTGGTACCTCATCTGACCGCCCCACTCGGAGCGGTCCACATGGCGGACATTGAGGTCGTGGCCACGGGAAAGGTTCGTTCTGTTGAAATATGCGGTGCCTAATGCTTTGTAATATCACTTTGATTTGTCAAAAACTAGGTGTTATGATGTTGTGCTGAATGTTATGTAATATTAGTGTGATTTGTCCAGAAAGTATGTGACGACGTTGCGCCGAATGTTATGTAATGTCATTGTGATTTATCAATAAAAGATGTTATGACGTTGAGATGAATGTTATGCAATGATTTGTCGACAAAAAATATGCTAAAAAATAGTAAGTAGAAATTGTGATTTATCGATAAAAGATGTTATGACGTTGTGCTTAATATTATATAGTATCAGTGTGACTTGTCGATAAAATATATGCTGAGAAATAGTTAGTACAAAAGCAGTGTAGGGATCCTTGTCGCCAATTCAACTGGAGACAAGGAGCCCTCTGTACTGTTGAACGTCCTGTTGCCAAATGGAATGGCGACATAAGTGTCTAGTTTTGTTAAAAAAAATTTTGACTATTTTATTTTTGTAATTATTTTTATAAATTAATATTATTTAAACAAAATCGGAGAAGGAGCAGCTCTCCTCGGCGGCTCAAGCATGGCTTGGCAAATGACAAACCGTATCACGTTGTACTCCTCTATTTATTACTAGGCCTCGTTAGGGGCGGATCCACAAAGGCCCATTGTGGTACACATGACACCCGATCCAAAATCATTTTCCCTATATATAGCCTATGTATGTACAGTGTAGGACACCTCTAGCCCAACATGAGGGACACCGGACCCCAAGCCTCAACCCAAGTCTCGCTCGCTCGGACTCCCGCTCCCGCCTGTCGCCGGCCTGCCCGATCACTAGACGACTCACCAGAGAAGGTCCCACCGTGGTCCTAACCTCTCAGGTTCCCAACCGGCCACCTCGCCTCTGTCTTTGTGGTTGCAGGTGTCGCGCTCAGCGAAGAAGGAGCTCACCGCTGAAGTGGTGAGGCCACACATCTAATTACTTTCAACGAGGTACCTCCGATTTCTCTCAATAATTCTTATTTATGTCAAGCACAATAGCTAATTTTGTGTCTTTGGGATTCAATTTGCTTAGGTTGGTTGATTTTTGTCAAACTATAGGTTTAGGGTTTTTAATTGTGCACTTGTGGTAGTATTTGGAAATGGGAATATCCTAATGACAAACCAGAGGCAAAATTGCAGCTTGTGAGTGACCCATGTGATCACCGGAAAACCTCTAAATTGCTCGTTTGCTCGGCTGCTTTGAGTCCTAGACAATCATTATGTGATTTCAATTTAGAGCATTTGTGAGTCTAACTAAACTTTATTCCAATGATTGTAATGATGGGGAATTGAGGGACTTTAAACATAATCTTCGCCTCTACATTGCGGATATGTGTGTGGATAACATAGAGACTATTAGTGATATTTTTTTTTAAAAAAAAAGTAGCGGAGACAAGGAAACATATTTGCTATCTTTTCGTTTGTCGACTTTTGAAGCTAGCACTAGCTTAGCCTATTGCCACTACTATAGTTGAGAGATGTTTTTAGCCATGAAAATTGTGAAAAACACATTTGCGTGTCGCATAGGCGATGACTTCTTGAGAGATAGCCTTGTTTGCTATTTGGAGAAATGTGAAATAGGGAGAGTTACCAATGATGCTGTAATTCAATGCTTCTAGAACTTAATGGAGCGTCAAAAGAAATTATATAATGTAATGTACTTATCTTTGTTTTGATTATTTCATGATTCTTTTATTTAAAATTTTACTAACTTATTTCTTCTCTTCTTTTAGGCCATCGAGGTTGGATGTTGTATTTTACCGACGTCGACCATCTTTTGCCCACGGTTTAGATCTTTACATATCATTTATTCACTTTGTTATAGTTAACCAATACTACTAGTGGGACCGTTTAATGTTTATTTTAGTAAGCACTTTGATGGGTATATCTTTATATGTTGAATTGTTGAACACATTATTATTTTTAGTTATTGAACACATTATTATTATTACTAGTTATAAGTTGCTTGATAATTAAATATGTGTAATATGTATGGACATCCGATCAATTTAGTTCTGGATGCGGCCCTCGTCTCGTGACGCATCAATCTGTCAATTCGTTCATTGTAAATAGGACTAGACATTGCAAGTTTTCAGCGCGTGCACTGATCTCACAAGTCGCAGTTCCACAAGCTTCCAGCCTAAATTTCACATGTACGCACTAAACAAAACACTCGGGCGTTTTCCGCACTTAGAAACCTGTGCAGTGCGACGGATGCCCCTGTATTTCTGCTCCCGCCAAGCATCGATCGATTCGACAAATCTGCAGCGAGCCAAGAGAAGTAAAAAAGAAGAAAAATCTGTACGAAGCGCGCGCGCGCTTCCGAATTCCGACACCTCGGATGCGCGAGCGATCGATTGCAAGCCTGACAGTAAGCACGCATGGTCACGGAGGAATCAGAGGTGAGTACTCCAGCATTCAGTCTTCAGTAGTAGCAGCACGCTTCTATTACCGAAGCGCGGTAGAGAGAGAGACAGACAGAGAGTGTGGAAAGGAGAAAAGAAACCAACACGAGAGGAGAGGAGAGGAGAGGAGAGGAGAGGCGCGGATCTCGATACTCGAACGGCCGGCCCGGGCGCGCGGTGGCGCGTCGGCACCGCAGTCCGCACCGTCCCGTCCATCTCCGTGAGTCAAACGCAGCCTCGTTCCCTCGCGCGCTTCCGGTTTCGCCCGCCGTGCGGTCTCGCTATCCGCACCTGCCATCTTGAGGCGTGGCTAATTACAGTTGCTCGTTGTCTCGCTGACGTGTGGGGGGCCATGCAGCGCTGGGCCCTGCTCCTAGTGCTAAATGGCCGGCTTGGTTTAGGCTGACGATGCTGGTTGCTGGTTGCTGGTTGCTGGAGCTTTGTTTACGGATGGGTGATGGTCCCTCTCACGTGGCTCGGATTAGTATACTTGTCGCTTCTCTCTGCAAAGAGAGTTGGAACTTGGAGGCCCAAATGGACAGGGCAGGGATGGCAGCCTCCCACTCACGCGAATGCTTCCAAACATTTACTAGAATCAGCAGCGGCCGTATAGTAAGTAAATCAGTATATAGTATACCCGTACTCGAAGGCTTCACATGCACAGCTTATTTGTCTACGGAGACATATATGAATGACATCATCAGACATGAAGAGAGGCCAATCAAGTTAACAAACCACTCCAAATGGTTTCGAGGATGTACACTACTCTTGGCCAAAAAGAGAGTGCGGTGTCTGGACCCACCGACCCTTGTGGTCAGCGTCGCATACGTGTGGGGCCTCGCTAGTCAAACGCTTGCGCTTAAAAGAACTGCCTTGGCAGCGCCAAAGCAGCTGCCATTTCACCATCCTCTAACGTCCCCACATTAATTACTCACCTTAATCCACTGGTCTCATTTCACTGGTCCCACCCCCAAACTAGCGAGCCCCTTCATTAGTCAACACTACCAGTAATTAAGCTCTAGTACTAGTACTTATATATAACTAACAGGACAATCTACCATACAAAATGCGGTAGTACTTGGTCAGTTGACCTTAAGAACCAAAAGACGAGTTAACCAGAGCAAAGCTTTTTCTTTACAATGTCCTTGTTTGTTTTTACACCTTTCACTGCTCTCCACCAGACCACCCTGCACTACTACTCTTACAGCTACACGCTGGTCCTAGCATGGTTTGAATGCCTGATGACTCTGCCTCGCTGCGTCCTTCTTTTGCACCTTCCTTTGTGTCGCACTCGCAACGCTACCTAGCGAGTGACGACGTCTGCAGCCTGCTGCTGCTGCTTATAGCTCACGGATTATCGAAGCAGCGCCAGCCAGCGATTGCCGAAGATGCCAGTGGTGGTGGCGCGGGGCAGCAGACCGAGAGCCGAGCAGCCGAGGCCGCAGTGGCGAGAGCAGCAGGAGCCGAGGAGCCCCGACATGGCGCCGCCGAGGCCGCCGCGCCCGGGACCGGGGCCGGCGAGGGCGGCCGTCGTGTACTACCTGTCGAGGAACGGGCACCTCGAACACCCGCACTTCATGGAGGTCGCCCTCTCCTCCCCTGACGGCCTCTACCTCCGAGGTACCATACGTGTGCTTGCTCAGTTGCGCACTTGCTTGTATCATCTGCTCATGGCGCGTACATGCATTTTGATCCCTTCCCTTTTGCACTGAGAGTTCTGCGTTGCTGCTTGTCGTGTGTAGATGTGATCGACAGGCTCGACGCGCTGAGAGGCAAGGGGATGGCGCGCATGTACTCGTGGGCGTCCAAGAGGTTGGTTTGGTTTGGTTCGGTTAAGGTTGTTGTCGTTGGTGATGTACGAGTGGTGCATTGCGGCCGTTACATGCGTTCCTTGCTTTGCGATGTTGTTGCAATGCAGGGGCTACCGGAACGGGTTCGTGTGGCACGACCTGGCGGACGACGACTACATCCACCCGGTGGCCGGGCGGGAGTACGTGCTCAAGGGCACCGAGCGGCTGCACCCGATCCAGCTCCCGCTGCTCGACGCGGCCGCCGCGTCCTCCTGCTCCTCCGGCTCGCAGGAGACTGCCACGTCCTCGTCGTCCGGGTGGGAGCATGGCGGCGCGGCGCGCAAGAAGAAGGGCGCTGGCTTGTGCGGCGCCTCAACGGAGCTTGGTGAGTATAGGGTGTACAAGACCGAGGAGCGCGCCGCGGCGGCCGCGGACGCCGCGACGCAGACCGAGGATAGCTGCGGCGGCCGCGTTGGTCACCAGAGGCGCGTCCAGGCTGCCGCGGCTGCGCAGGAGGAGCTGAGCCGAGAGGAGACGTCGCCGCCGACGGCGTCAACGAGCCCCGAGACGCTCGAGGCGCTGGTAAAGACTGACGGCCGCGTCGTGGCGGCCGTCACCGGCGGCGGGAGGGCCAGGGCGTCCTCCGTGCTCATGCAGCTCATCTCATGTGGGTCCGTGTCGGTGAAGGGCGCGCTCACCTCGCCGGTGATGCCGCGTGCGGCGCACTACCGTCCACGCCCACCGCGCCCACCCGCACCTGCGTCCGCCGAGATACCAACCTACCGCGAAAAGATCGTCCAAGACAAGGAGTACTTCAGCGGGAGCCTCGCGGAGACAAAGCGCTCGCCGGCCGACGCGTCCCAGGACCTGGCCGTTCTACGGCGGTCGTCTTCCTACAACGCCGACAGGTAAAACCAATCCCACCCTCTTGCAAAACATCAATGCAAAGCAAGTATCTCAAATTATTTTACTTGTCTCTAATGGTTGTAAGGATGAAGTGCCACTTTCATTGAATCATCCTGTCGTAACGGCAGTTAATATTTCTGGCGCGGTACCGACGCCGCGCTGGACTCCTCTGCAAGTGCCATTGCGGTATGCGCAAGATATACTTGATTGGTGGTTACGTTCATAAATAGAAGTAGGTCTCGCACAGTGCGGACGGATAGGGAATGTCAGGAAGATGGCTTGAATTCTCGGTCGGCCCTGCTCCGTGCGAGGCTGTCTTGCGAGCAGCAAATCCTGCAACTGTTCTTCGCGTGTGACACGCGCTATTGCACAAAGTCTAATTAATCTGGATCTACCCATTAGTTTGTTGAGACTTGAGATCCATGGCTCGTTACTCGTAAGTACCAGTAATCATCTTTGGGGGTGAGGAAGAAGTGATACATTACATTGAATTACAATGTGAGCTTGTAATAACAGCCTCTGTCAGCCACTGAACTCTGCTGTTAGCAGTGGCCCAGAAGAACCCTAATCAAGACCCCACTCATCATCACACAGGCTGCACAGCTCGCACTTGCTTGAATAGAAACCTTGTGGTACTTTATGTAGCAATGTATTGAGCTGTACGATAATTATGATGATGAGATAGTGATACGATATCGAGTCTTGATGAATGGCATGCAGGGTGCTAAAGGTGGAGATTGCCAAGGAGGCCGTGGACCTGCATGACAGGTGCATTCCTCGGAAGCCCAAGAGCAAGAAGGACGGCTACCTGGTGATCTCCGGCAGCGCGCATAGGAGTAAAAGACTCGGAGGTTGACGAGTTTGGTTGGAACAATACGGGCAACATCCTTAACTATTATGGTAAACACGGCGAGTTGGCGAGTATTCCACTGCTTATCTTCTCATGGAGTGCACCGTAAAGAAAGAAATTAGTGCGAGATTGATTGGTGTCGTTAGTAATTGTGAGATGCCTGTGATTTCGAAGTGAGCTCTGTTAATATTTCTCTCTCTGCTACGTATATGGCTTGTCTCAAGTTTTATTCGGCTATCTGATTATGTACTGCTAATAGGTACTAGTGTGCCATATGACCATATGAAGCGCAGGTGTACTGCTACGTATATGGCTTGTCTCAAGGATTTTCATAAGGATCGTAACATGTACTAATTAACACACGAGAGTTCCATGGTGCCGCTACATTAGGCTATTAGTACATCTTTCGATCCTTATGAAAATCCGTTGAATTAGGATCAGCGATTAATTAGTTGGCGGTATTTTACGGTCCGACGAACCACATACCGATTTTTACACTAGTTGGAACCACTCGTCTATTCCACGGCGTTTATACCATTTACAAAATGCAAGTTTTAACGTTATGGTTAGATGAAGGTAGCCTATGCCCCCTAATGCCCCTAGCCAGGCATAGCCTAGGAAGCTCTAAGCGCATGGCCGTTGGACATTGGTCAGGTTCCCCCAAGTTGAGCTTGAAATATTAGGCCGGGTGTTCGAAAGGCTGGCCATAGAGTACGACGGGTCGATTTAGGCATGAGAATGCGGCCTATTAGATGGCACAATACGGTACGAAATATGCATAACCTTCCCATTGTAGCCTAATTCCTCTCTCAGCCTGGTCTAATCACTCCCCCGCATCGGTCTGACCCAACCAATCACCCCCTTCTGTCACCCGGTCTGACCCAGCATCCCTCTCGACCTCCCCCAACCCCCATCCCCAACCCTTTCCCCCGAGCCCTGGCTCCCAAATTCCCAATTCTTAATCACATCCGCTGATTCCCCTCCCTCTAGCTCCTACCGCCTCCCTCCCCACGCGCCGTTGGCCGCCTCTCCCTCCCTATGTGTCGCCGCCCTCCCTCCACCCCACGCGCGCCTCCACCCACCTCCTCGTCGCCGTCCTTCTCACCCCCTTTGCAAGCGCACGGTGCGCCCGAGGTGCGCGAAGTTCTTCATCGGCGTGTAATAGGAGGAGGGGCTATGGCGAGGGGGAGCAAACGTAGATGACGCACTGGTGTCTTCATTTTCTTGGGCGATGGCGACGGCTGTCGTCTTCGCAAACGTCTATAGTTACTTAGGGCTGAGCTTGGGCTGGCACGACACGATCCCGACACGGCGGGCATTGGGCCATGCCTGGGCCTGGTCGGAGGCAAGGTAGGCCAGCACGGCGGGGTGGCCGGGCCAAGCCAGCACAACACAACGCGGCCTGAAGCACGGTGGGTCCTTGCCGTGCAAGTCGATTGTACCGATATTTGTTTGGCAGTACGTATTTTTTAGAGAGCATGTTTTCGGATGTTTTGAATCTCTCTGATAGTCGGAACGACCGCATTTGAACTGTGGTACTACCGCAGGTCGGTAATACCGAAAAATATATGGTGATACGTAAAATACAAAGGGTGTGTTTTCGAGTGGTTTGAGTACCAATATTTATGTGGTGGTACGTATATTACAGAGAGCGTGTTTTTTTTGAAGTTTTGATCTCCCTTGAATCGGTATAACTGTATTATCTTGAGCGGTACTACCAGAGTGCGGTAGTACCTATATTTTCATGGCGGTACTAGTTTTTCAGAGAAGATGTTTTTTGAGAATTCCTGAGCTCTGGAAAACGGAAGCTCCGTTCTAACTGAGCGATACGATCGCGATGCGGTAGTATCAATTTGTAGTTGGCGGTAGTACCACAACTTTTTATAACAGCTATATCAGTCGCATTAAATGCACAACAGTCGACCGTTGAATCGCGACTGCGATAGTACTGGTCCTGAACGGCGGTACTAACAGAAATAGTGATTTATTTAGGATGTTTGCTCCAACAGCTAATTTTTATGGTGAGGCCTATAAATACCCCCTTGGTCGGTTGTGAAATAACCCTTAACACTTTATTTCATTCTATTGAGCTAGTGGCGAGCTTCTCCTCTCAATTATGCATGTGTTGCACCTTGTGAGTAAGGAGAGAGGTCTCTAATTGCATGTGTTGCATCTAGAGTTGGATTTCGTATCCACTTGAGCTTTTGCATTCATTGTACGTGTTGAGAGTCAAGCAAGGAGTTTGACTTATTAATTTTGGAGTTTGCCGGCTCCTAGACAGCGTTGGAGGTGTCGTGTCCGGTGATATCTTCAAAGAAGATAGTTAAGAGGCCCGACGTATTATGAAGGTTGGAGGTCACCTACCCAAATGTTGTGAAGGTTGCAACACAAGCGTGCTCGTTCGGTCGACGATTAGTGCGTGATAAAAGGATTAGAATTAGAAATAAAGTCCGTGAAAGATTAACTTTTAATTTTTTTTTAAAAAAAATTAACTAATAAAAAAAGTTCGCGAGCCCTACCAGCCAACTGGCTAACATACAAACAATCACAAATTCCAAATTCCACAAAGAACGTAAAGTGCGCAGCGCGTAACTTTATTCCTGCCCGTTCGTTGATCGGAGGGGAAGCACTAGTACTTTCCCAATTTGCATTCATGGGAAGGAATAAGTCTATTTTATCTCTTTAATTTTATCAAAAAGTTTATTTAACCCCTTCAACTATAAAACCGACTTTTCACCCTCCTAATCTTTCAAAATCAGATCAAATAACACCTTAAGATGATTTGACTGAACGGTTTTGCATAATAAATCCATAGTACCCCTTCAAACTTTCCAAAAAGTTCACACTAACCTTCTGAACTACACACTGGGTATTTCAAAACCGGATCAAATAATTCCATATGTGGTTCCTACTTCCTACGACGCACCAATCATATAGACAATACATTCACACTTCAGAGTCTGAAGCTACCAATCGAAACAAGAAGCTGACAGACAATACATTCAGAGTCTGACATTCCACAAATCAATTGCAGCTGACCAATATCTGTACAGAAGAAAAACAACAACTGAATAGAGGAGCAGAGCCTACGGATCTACAGGTAACGATCAATTACATGCCATGATCACGTCCCAAAATTTTAGTTAGGAATCCAATTAAACACCATGCATGTACAACACGGAATCATCAGATATGTATGCACCATATAGGCCTATACAAGCAGGTTAAGTAGCTGAGGCTCCGAGCTGTGATCGGCTGAAGATTCTTGGCCATCGCTGCCGTCCTCCAACGGCGGGTAGTTCAGGTCAGGCATGATGTCGGGCTGCACGGCGCTGGAACTGGCGTCGACGGGCACGATTGAGGACGTGGCCTCGCCCCTGTGCCGGCGCATGTGGCCGCCCAGCGCCTGCCCCATGGAGAACTCGAGCCCGCACACAGCGCACTCGTGCACCCGGGCCCTGTCCCTCTCGGCGCCGGCCGCGGGCTCGTGCACCAAATCCGCGCCGCAGCAGCGTGTGGCTCGTGGCGGTGCCCGCCAGCGCTGAACGACGGGAACCGCTTGCTGCACGCCTTGCACTCGAACACGCCCTCTGCGGCCGCGCCCGCCACGGGTGCCGTCGTCGACGGCTCGCTGATCCCGCTGCCCGCCGGCTCCGTTGACGACGCGGGCGATGAAAGCGAGAGCAGCGCGTCGGCGTGCACCCGGAGGCTCTCCTCCGCTTCCTCTCTCGTAATCGTCATTACGATCGAGGAAACGAAATCAATCAACTTCCTCTTCTTCTCATCAACGAACTAAAATTCCATCCACGTAGTCGCGCGTACGTGTTCATATCTATCTATATAGATATATTACTAACCATCAACTATATATGCTTACGAGTTATGGCTTGCTCTGCTGGGGGAAGAGAGGTGATAGAGTCGTTCACGTCAGGGTTTGACGTGCGTGCGAACCAGATAAGCCACTTAAAGCTTAATTGGCCACCAAGAAACGAGTCACGGTCGCACTCGTACTCGTTCGCATTTCACATATGCCCGGTCGTCACCCGTGCCGCCTCGGAACACATGGTTAGGCCGGGAAAGTTCGCTTGCTTTTCCGCTCTTCCAGAGGCTAAACCTACCAATTCAGACGGCTAGCGAGCGAGCTCATCTCGCATCGCGAGGAACTCGATCACACGTACGTAAAACGAACCTACCCACGTGGCCGCAGTTTTGTAGAGCTTCCCACTGTTTCAATTAAGGGTCGATGGGTGTGAAAAAAGGGAAAGTTTTTTTCGCGTGACACCGTTTTGCAATTTTGTTCCGAAAGGACCGCTCTGCGTGTGCGTATATGGAGGAGTCAGGACGTAATCTCGGTGAGTTTTTTTTTTCCACTTCCACTTGTCTATCTATTCCATTTGTACATGCACACATCTTGACTATAATTTGTTTAGTGAGCACACGTACATATCTTGACGAATCGAAAGTGCACTGACCATCTCTTCACGCCAGAGGACGGTGCTAGCTCGGGCGGTGTGTGAGACGAGCAGCTCAATTCTCCAGGTACCCACACGGCGGCGGACGTAAGGTGTGATGGACGGGTGCGCGAAGCCACGGAACCGGAAAGGTGTTGGGAACTATCACTTCACTTGTGCGGCAGTTGTATATAAAATCCAACGGGGAATTTCTCTCTGTTTCTTGACTTTTCTGTGTGTCATGCCCGTTTCTTGGGCCGAAAGCATAGTACTACCAGCTTCCTATATCTCTTGGGGTGCTTCTCGGACGCGTGCAAGAGGAGTTCCGGCCAGAGTCACAGAATAATACGGAAGCCACGGGGCAAGTCAACTTGGAGCTTTATCCAGTAGTAGATGTGGATGTCAGGTCATGCTGATGTGAGCGACCAGCTTGGCACAAATCAAATCAAGGAGTTTTTAATCGTTTAGCACTAAATAACAAATCTAGTCTAGCTCTCTGCGAATGAAATGATAAATCTAATTTTTTTAGATGAAATAACAAAAATATCATCTCGATAGGTTAAACAAGACATACGTACAGATGACCTGCCACGTACGATGCATCGACATGAGTGGTTTCGTGCACAGGAGCTTGGTTGGGGTGCCATTCATGCACAACTTGGAACCTGTAATTGATGGAGTAGTTGGGTGCCTGCTTCTGCTTTGCCGTCATCTCGACTCGACGGAAGTGCTTACTGAATTATACCACAAAGTACAGTCACATCCAAAGAGGCAGGTAGGTTACAGAGCGGGAAATGATCAAGAAGGGAATGGCATACGCCGATCTTTTTTTAAAATATTATTATGCCCCTAGAGCGAAGCCTAACGTTTGACATGTAAGCAAATTTGACCTGAAGTTTCAATTCAAGGATGGCTTTGATACGTAGGGTTCTTACGTGTTCGAAAAGGCAGAGAGAGAAACCGGAGGATGCGAAACTGGAAATAGTACGCAGAACCACAATTTCCACTGAGTTTCTTCCTATGCTACAAATCCACAGTATGACTCCGGAGTACAAACTAGTAATACATTCGTTCATTTGCCATGCCGGTCAAGATTTCGAGAGCCCTCACCGAGCTGCTTTGTCAGCTCCGTGTGAAAGTTGATGGAGAATTCAAAACCCTCGCAAGGGGATTGTGTGGTTCTAGACATTTTTCTTTTGTTTGGTCCATGCTTATATTGACCATCTAGTTCAGGGTCAGAATCACCTCCTTTTCTTTTTCTGAGAATAAATTATCCTTCCTCTTTTTTTCCAAGAAAGAGAGTTCAGGGTCAGATACTCTGATGGGTGACGCTTTGTTGTTGCCTTGTTCTGCTGTGCCTTTTGGCTCGAAGAAAAGAAAGTCACTGGAGGAATACACCACAAGTAATTTAGTAAATTATGGGCGCACTTCTCCTCACGACCACAGATCAAACCGTTTTCTCGGCCCCTTATGATACGGGCCTCTTTCTTCCAGCCCACTGCAATGATTCGTCAATGGTCTAGTACAACTGGAACCGTCCTCGCGCATTTTTGCATCATCGATGGCCGAAAAAAATACGATGGGGGGAGTCGTCCGCTGTTGGGTCATTTTTGAGAGAACTAATTCAACAACCGATGAGGAGAGCCTCACGTGATGCTCGCCCCTAGCAAATTTTCTTCCATCGATGGTCAACATAGGAGGAGTTGGGGATTTGGAACGCGCGAAGGATCGTTCCATTAGGTTGAAGATAGCGCATCTTGGAGGAAGAAATGGTGGAACTCCTCTTGAAGGGCAACCTTTTGCTCCACTTGATTCAGGCGTTTCTCGATGCGGTCCAAACTTTGAGAAGTGTAGGGGGGGAAAAGATCAGAAGGCTACGACATGCAGTTGATGCCTACTGACTACTGAGGTATAAGTTTAGAGGGGGCTCTCCTCTGATGGGGCTTTATTGCCGGTTAAACGTGCTGATCCAGTTGCAGCTAGTAACCAAAATTCTCAGGAACTTTTACTGGGGACGAGTTCAAAGAAACAGAAGATGGAAACAAGATCTTCATCTAACAAATCGGCGGAGCCTGCGGCGCAGCCCCGCCGAGTGCCATGAATCTTCCAAGTTTGAACTGCCGGGGCTGCGGGATGCCCAAGGCGGCTCAAGAACTCCACAGTCTCGTGGAGCAAACCCGTCCCGCTGGGGTCTTCTTGATGGAGACTAAAATGAGAGAATCTCAAGCTGAACATCTTCGTTGGCAGCTAGGTTTTCCCCATGGTATTGCAGTGAAAAGTGAAGGTAAAAGTGGTGGCCTGGCCCCCTCTTTTGACGAAGGGAGATTGAGGTGAATCTGAAAACCTTTTCGAAATCGCATATTGATGGTTTTATCTCTTGTTCGGACACGGGAGAACAATCCTGGCGTTTCACTGCATTTTATAGTGAGCCCCGCCGCAAATTCAGGCATGATAGTTGGTATCTCCTAAAATATCTCAGAAGGCAATTCAAAATACCTTGGCTATGTGTAGGCGATTTTAATCTTAATACACCTAATACTATTTATAATATCTTTTAGAACGGGTTATTATGTCTTAATTTGAATTCAAAAACAACTATTTTGGTGGGGACGGCGGCACTTTGCTGGTCTATATGGTTATATCGTAATGATGTTGTTTTCGACAAAAAAAATTTATTGACCACCCTTAAGACTGGTAGCTGGAAGCAAAGTATTGGGGATCATTATAAGAGAGATCTTCAACAAGAATGGGTGGAGACTATGTAATAGGTTTCGAGATGTTTGAAACACTTTTATGTCTTTGTTTCTCTTCAGAAGGATGTTTACTGTTTTTACGGCTTTTGTTTTGCCGTTAATTTATGTTTTTACGGTATTTGTTTTGCCGCTTCATTATGGTTTATATGGTTACTGTTTCGTCTGGCTAAGAATTCTTCATTATTTATAACAAATTTTGGGCTGTGTGTATCATCGGGGCCTTATTCACGATGGGCCCCAACAGGTCACCAAGCAATAGATGACTTTACAGCAGGACTTTAGCTTTTAAAGGATATCAAGTTTCAAGTGCAGTTCTTAGTTTCCTTAATGGGGGGAGATATGCCCACAGAGGTAAACCGCACTGTTTTGGTGTTGATTCCCAAAATTAAAAACCCTCAGAAACTCTCTCAGTACAGGCCGATCTCTTTATGCAATGTCATCTAAAAGCTTTGCTCAAAAGTTCTTGCTAACCGGCTGCGACAAATCCTGGAGGATATCATACCTGAAGAATAGAGCGCCTTCGTACCGGGACGCTTAATTTCTGATAATATCCTAATTGCCTGTGAATGTATCCATTATTTACGAAGGAAGAAAGGCAAGTTATGTTGAATATATAAGTATTTTTTGAAGTACTTTAATCCAGAAATATACTAGATGAATCATGGATAATACTTTAAACTTTCTCATAAAGCAAACAGACATGAACACCATAGTCATACTAATTTTCAGAAAAACAGAAAGTGCTATTCCTATCTCAGTGTTCAAGATAACAACAAATAATAAAGTTAAACAAACAACAATTAAGAGATTGATATACCCGTAACCAGAGACGAAAGCAGCGTGCAGATTGTTGGTGAGATCGTCGTTCGCCATGGCGTAGTGGACGTCGTGGTAGTAGTCGCGCAGATGAAGCAGAGGATCCGAAGTAGCGATCGAATGAAGACGGAGTAGCGAGCAGTCGCGCGAACGCTCCCCAAAAACCTTATTCGTCCTCGCTCGTGAAAGCCTTCAAGAACAGGGTTCCGGAGGCCTACTCTCTCGGTTCGACCGTACACGCGATTCGCCGGGATGGAGATCGCCAGTCACAACAGCAACAAACTCAGAGATCCTTTTTTAGTCTCTTGTGGAGTGAATTGGAGAAGACAGCAAAACTGAACAGTTCACTGTGTAATAGCCAAAACCAAAAAATGAAGAGGCAGAGACCAGAGGAAACGGTTGCCATCAACCAGTGCAAACCGAAGCCATCACACACTGGTAACTGAACCGTTACTGCCATTACTTCGAGTCGATGCGTTTCGATTTTCGAACGCACAACGGCATGGCACGGCACGGCTCGGCGAGGCGAGGCGAGCGAGCGCGTGCGTGTATTGGCCTCCTCCAATTCCACAAGGGGCTACCACGTTCTACCTTATAAAGTGGTGTAACTCCCCCTCAACTCTCCATGTGAGACTAATCAATTTTAGCACGTGCACATAGGCCTTTGAGATTCTCTAGGAATTAAATAGAATTAAAAACTGGGTCCAGCCCGTATTAATTCCTACAATCACCCACCAGATCTCAAAGACACATGTCAAATGCCTTGATCCACAATATTATTTTAATATACCAGTGTTTCGATGGAGACCAAATAAGGTTGAACATCCATCTAGAACAGAAGCTACACTAATCCACAAATGCACAATGGACTAAGCCTTGAATTGGCAGTTTTGTGTGAATAAGTTTCACTTGAGTCCTTAACTGATACTAGGCCATCAGCATCCCCGCAGTTGGAGCATATAAGTCATACTCCTGGCCTATTCATGAGCTTCCTAGAGATTACCCTATCTCATAGACTGTGACTAGCAGTCGGGCTCATATAGGTGTGTTCTTTCAAGACTACTCTGTAGGACAGCATATTTGCTTAAACAAGCCACAAAACACATTAAGATAAACATCAACCTGCCATACAGATTTAGGAGAGAGTTGCATCTCCAATGGAGTGGGTCTGTAAAAGTACTCTCCTCCCAGTTAACCAATAGCTTGTTTCGTCAATCCTACTTCACGGGATCTCCGATCACATAGAATGGGTTGCCACTATGGTATAACTCACGTGGGTCTCAAACACATCTCCCTCGATGCATTGTCTATCACATTCTGTGATAAACCCTTTGTGAAGGGATCTCGCAGATTCTTAGTCGCTTGGATATAATCCAAAGCTATTACTCCGGAGTTTGTCATTTTCCGATTTGATTTCGCCTCTCTTCACATGTCTTGATGATTTTATATTATCCTTATAATCGCTCACCTTGACAATCACAGCTTGATTGTCACAACATCGAATAGCCGTGCACGGTTTTCAACCACCGCAAATCCATCAAGAGCTCACGGCCATTTGGCTTCAATAGTGGCGATATGATGATCGTGAGTTCGCTCCATTGTTGACCTCGTTAAGATGGTCTGCTTGCAAGACTTCCATGAAACAGCGCCACCTCCAAATGTGAAAACATATCCACTTGTGACCTTAATCTCATCAGCATCAGATATCCAGTTTGAATCGCTATAACCCTCCAGTACCCTTTGATACCCGGTATAGTGAATGCCATAGCTCATAGTACCATTTAGATAGCGTATTACCCTCTCAAGAGCATGCCAATGATCATCTCTCGGATTGGAAACAAAACGGCTTAGTTTGCTCGCAGCAAACGAGATGTCAGGCCTGATACCGCTAGCTAAATACATGAGTGAACCAATTATCTGAGAATATCTCAATTGGTCTCTGTCTATTCTCCGATTCTTCCTAAGCAATACGCTGGTATCATAAGGTGTTGGAGAGGATTTACAGTCGTTATAACCAAAACAACTTAGAACCTTTTCCACATAATGGGTTTGCAACAATGTAATCCCACCATCATCACCTTTCAACAGCTTGATGTTTAAGATAACATCAGATACTCCCAGATCTTTCATCTCAAAGTTCTGAGACAAGAAATCCTTGACCTCCTTAATCACATTAAGGCTAGTTCCAAAGATCAGTATGTCATCAACATACAGACATAGAATGACTCCCTCGCCCCCCACCATGGCGATAATACACACATCTGTCAGCCTCATTCACAATAAAGCCCGCAGAGGTTAAAATTATGTCGAACTTTTCATGTCATTGCTTAGGTGCTTGTTTAAGACCATACAAATATTTCAACAGCTTACACACCTTTCCTTCTTGACCATTTACTACAAATCCATCTGGTTGTTCCATGTAAATTTCCTCGTCCAACTCTCCATTTAGGAAAGCCGTCTTAATGTCCAGCCGATGAACGAGAAGACCGTGTGAGGCAGCCAGAGATAGTAGCACTCGAATAGTGGTCAATCTAGCCACAGGTGAATAAGTATCAAATAAATCTTCGCTTTCCTTTTGGGTATAACCCTTGGCCAAAAGCTGTGCCTTGTACATCTCGATAGTACCATCAGGCCTAAACTTCTTTTTGAACACCCACTTACATCCTTCAAAAATGGTACTTAGAGTATCATCCGCAAGGTACACAATAAAATAAGGACCAAAAGACTTTGCAGTCCTTTGTCTTTTACTCTTCCTCAGAGTTTCATTGTCTTGCTCCTCAGGAGTTTGTTCGGGGATTTGCTCAAAATATTCCTTTGGAATGGCAGGTTCAGGAGTTGTATCAGGCTCCTGACTCGACGAGCTAGGCATATCTTTCATCGAAAAAATACCCTCAAAGAATGTAGCATCTCTGGACTCCATAATTGTACTGACATGCACGTCAGGTACTCCAGATTTCACCACTAGAAATCTATATCCAACACTATGATGAGCATAGCCTAGAAAGACGCAATCCGTGGTTTTTGGTCCAAGCTTACGCTTTTTGGAAATTGGCACATTGACTTTCGCCCAACAACCCCAAGTGCGCAAGTATGAAAGTGAT
The DNA here is from genome assembly GCA_036346395.1 of Hsuehochloa calcarea. Classification (NCBI taxonomy): domain Eukaryota; kingdom Viridiplantae; phylum Streptophyta; class Magnoliopsida; order Poales; family Poaceae; genus Hsuehochloa; species Hsuehochloa calcarea. The sequence continues at coordinate 73,582,048 of CM070594.1, read as the reverse complement.
AGTCTTTTCTTCTCCCATTGTTCATATGGGGTTATCTCTTTATTCTTTGTGGGAACCCTGTTTAGGACATGACATGAAGTCAATATAGCCTCCCACTACTATGCTTTGGAAAGACCACGGTGTCAACATGGCGCTAACCAAATCGCTTAGAGTGCGGTTCTTTCTTTCAAAGAACCCCGCTTGACTGGGTGAATAGGAGGCGTTCTCTCATGGATTATACCATGTTCCTCACAGTAATAAATTGAACTCATTAGAAAAGTACTACGCCACGACTGCACCTAACCCTTTTGATTTTCCTTTCAAGTTGGTTCTCAGCTTCTGCCTTATAGATTTTAAAGTAGTGAAGAGCTTCATTTTTAGTTTTCAAAAGATACACATAGCAGAACCTAGTGGAGTCATCAATCAAAGTTATGAAATATCTATTACCATATTTTGTCAAGACACCATTCATCTTACACAGATCTGAATGTATGAGTTCTAATGGTGCTAAGTTTCTTACCTCCGCAGCCTTATGAGGCTTATGAGGCTGCTTTGATTGCACACAAACTTGATACTTAGAACCTTTGGCAAGGGTGAATTTCAGGATTAACTCTAAACTGGCTAACCGCGTTATGCAACCAAAATTTATGTGACAAAGTCATGAATGCCAAATAGTAGTCTCATTACCACTACAAACATGGTTCACAACATTATTACACAAATCTGAAAGAGATAGGCGGAACAAGCCTCCGCACACATAGCCTTACCAACAAATTGTACACACTTGGACACTACAAATTTATTAGACTCAAATACCAGTCTAAAGCCATCTCTACACAGAAGAGATCCGCTGACGAGATTCTTATTGATAGATAGCACATGATGTACGTTCTTTAGTTGCACAATCTTTCCTGAAGTAAACTTCAGATCGACCGTACCAACACCATGAACAGTAGTATGTGACCCGTTCCCCATTAGAACGGCTGAATCCCGAGTGACCTGGTAAGAAGAGAACAATGAAACATCAGCACACACATGTATATTAGCACCGGTGTCATCCACCAATCCAGAATGACATATGGAAAGAACAGTAGGTAAAATACCATACCCTGAAGTTCCCGTCTCAGTGGTACCAACAACAACATTAGCAGACTTAGAATTCTGCCCTTACTGATTCTTTCCACCTTTGCGTTGGCTGCAATCCTTGGCCCAATGACCAGATTCGTCACACACAAAGCAAAGGCCATCCTTTGTATTTTTCTTCTTCTTCTTGAAGCTACTTGTTTGTGCAGTCTTGTTCTTGCCTTTGAACTTTTGAGCTTGGCCATTATTCTTCTGCACCACATTGGCACTAGCATGTCCCTCATTACCTCTAGTGTGTGTATCTTTTGCTCTCGCCTTCTCTTCAACATCAAGAGACCCAATGAAATTTTCAACAGAAAACTCTTGTCTCTTATGTTTCAGAGAAGTAGCAAAATTCCTCTAAGAAGGAGGAAGCTTGGCAATAACGCCTCTCGCGACAAACTTGTCCGGTAACACACACTTGAAATGTTCAAGTTCTGTGGCCATGGATTGTATCTCATGAGCCTGCTCAACTACAGAACGGCCATCAACCATTCTATAGTCATGATATTGCTCCATGAGATACAATTCACTGCCTGCACCTGAAACCCCAAACTTGGCCTCGAGTGCATCCCACATCTCTTTCCCAGCTTTAATCACCATGTATGCATCGATTAACTTCTCACCACGAACGCTAACCACGACTCATTTAAAAAGGTTATCAGCAGCCTCGAACGCTCGCTCCTATTCAGGAGTAAGTGTTCCTTCAGGTTTGCCGTTTGCCACATGGAAAACGTTCATGGCAGTTAGCCAAAGCACCATCTTGGTGCGCCACCTCTTGTAGTTCGCACCATCGAACTCAAAGGGTTTGAGCGCAGCAGCAAAGCCAGTTGACGAAAAATGCCTATAATAAGGTTTTTATATTGTTGAATATATAAGCATTTTTCAAAGTACTTTAATCCAGAAATATACTAGATGAATCATAGACAATACTCTATACTTTCTCATAAAGCAAACAGATAAGAACACAATCACAATCACAATCACAATCACAATCTTCTTGAAGAGATCACCGCTTTCACAATCATAAAGCCGGCTTCACGAATTAAGCCTTCCCCCAATTTCACTTGTGGTTGTTGTTCCTCCCCTCCGGAGTTGGTGAATACCGAACCAATCACAATCACAATCTTCTTGAAGAGATCACCGCGTAAATGTAATACCCCGGAAATTGAATCGGGTAATTAGAAAATTACTCGGGAGGAGAAAAGAGAATAAGAGGAATAGTAATACCTGAAAGGGAAGAGGGTTATCTGCGTTTATTCAACAACCTGGGCAGCGGGCCGTGGCCCAGGGGAGGGCCTTTTGATGGCCGGCCAAGGGTGGGCTCCCACCCCCCTAAAACCCTAAAATCCCCCTCCCCTTTCCCCCCTTTGAGCCGCCACCTCTTCCCCCCCATAGTCGGCGCCCTTGCTCCTCCTTGGTGCGGCCTCGCTGCTGTGGTGCCATCCCCGGTGATCTCCGGCGTTGCTCCCCAGGGTCTTCTCCGAAGTCGCCTCCTCCCGCCGTCGTCACCGGCCGTTCGTCGTCCTCTTTGCGGCCGGCCATTTGAGAGGGAAGGGAGGAGAAGGGAGGGAGATCTTCGGGAAGTGGATCAACGTCTTCCTACGGGTCTACAGGGGTAATGAAGAGTCTCTCCCGCTGTTTGATATTGGTTGGAGGTAGATTGAATGATTAGTGATTAACCGACATGCTGTCTGCCAGATTCCAGAATAGGTCCATGTCTTTGCGTGTCCAGTATCGACTTCTTAGATTCCGATCTGGAGGTTCTCCCCTCCCAGAGAGTTGTAGCCATCGGTTTTATATTTCTTTAGGCACCGAGATCACCTGATTTGGACTTACGGTTTAAGAGTTATGGTAGTTTTACCGCGACTGTCCAAGAGAGCTGATGAGAATAGGCAGATTATCTTGTTTGGCCATTATGAATTATTTAGAGGCCGAATCCGAAATGTCACCCAAAATGAATGTTGTAGAGAATTCAGTAAGATATTCAAGTTGATAAAGAACACAATTTTTAGGGCCTGTTTGTTTAGGCTTTTTGTCTGGCTTATAAGCAAAAAAGCCTAAGCCTAAACAAAGGGTGACTTTTTTATACACCTTAAAAAAAGCTTAAGCCATTTTAAGCCAAAAATCCATAAGCCAGGGAGGGGATGTTTTTTTTGGCTTTTACGGAACGAAATATCCATTTAGCACTAAACTTTGCTAAAATTACCATCAAAATACTATTCATATATAAACCTCGACTCCCACCCCTTCTCCCATCAAATTCCCGATCGTTCCCACCCCCTCTCCCCATTTCCCCTCCTCGCCCGATCGCCCCGCCCCCTAACCTCGGCTCCCACCCCTTCTCCCCCTTCCCCCCCTCTCGATCGCTCCCCGCCGCTCCCCCTCCCGCTCGCTCCCCCGCCTCCTCCTCTCCTCCCCATCGCCCCCACCGGCGCCTCCCCCAACTCCGCCTCCTCCCCAGCCGCCTCCCCCCCGCCCCGCCGCCGCCCTCCCTCCCCCACGCCGCCCCCTTCGGTTCCCCGCCTCGACAGCTGCAGCCTCCTCCTCCCTCCGCCGCGCGCCCTCCCCAACACCTCCGCCTCCTCTCCGCCTACCACGTCGTCTTCATCGTCGCCTTTGTGTGAATCTCGGGGTCGAAATGAGTGAGTTTGCAAACCCGTTGTTCTGAAGAATTCTTTAGCATGTGTTCTATGAACACTTAAAAACTGCAAGTACCATTGTACAAAATCGAGAATTTTTTTTCGAGCAGCCTAGATCAATGCTCTTTCATTTGCAAAGTAGCTGATGATACCCTTTTTTGTTATGCAGCTTTTCCTGAGGCAACTTGAAACGATGGTGTAGATGCTGATGCTAACTACATTAGAAGGTCACTTTTAGTGTATCCAAGCGTTGGGGAGATGTGGATCGCTGCAAGATCAAACTTCCACTGAAGCATGCATCCTTTCTGTCGTCAACTTGCAAACTCGATTTATCGGGCATTTGTCCCAGAACATGATAGTATTTGTAATTGCGACGGCTTGCTGGAGCTTGTATATGTCCTCCACTACTTTCTTGTGTTTCATTCCTTTCTCCCTTTGTTTGTGGATGAGGCATGTTGGCTAACTTAAGAAATGATATAGGTTGGCATTTGCAGTGACATTCCTCCATTGTATCACTGTCTGAATGCTTCCTCTGTGCCTTATGCTTAGTTTGTAGCTTGTTCACAATGTTGGATGAGATTTGGTGAACTATGTGAATGCGTTTCTGTTCGCTGTTGAATATATATAGTACTCCTCTCAAAGTTAAGGGAGCTGGAGTAAGAAGACGGAATAAATTGGTTGCCAGCTTTGCACAGACTGCAATTTGGACAAAATGCCCTCTGTTACATGGATATATGTGATAACTGTATGGACACTGATGTTATTAAAGGAGAATGTATGTTCAGCTGTTTTTATACTTCAAGGAAACAACAGTTCTAGATGAGGTTGGCTATGTAGATTTGCCTATGTGAACAATCTGCCATAAAATTAGTATACAAATCATGTGCATACGAAAGTGGATTGTCGTATTTTATGGGCACCTTACCTTTATTTGTCTATTTCTTTTTCTGTGTATCTTTTATTTTCTGCTGCCATTTTAGATACCTCTGAATTCTGATGTATGACGGCTGGTAATGTTTTGGGTTTCAGTAGAGTAATTGGCTTAAAAACATCTGAATTAGTATACAAAAATAAGTTTAAATTCATCTTTAAAAATATCCCCCTCAAGGGCAATTCAGACTTTTTATCCTTCACACACAACTCAATAAGCCAACATCCTACAAAAAGCCAGACTACAAAACATCAAAGGTTGGCTTAAAAGCTGAGAGGCTTATAAGCCGATTAAGACAAAAAGCTGGCTTTAAGCTATAAGCCAAAAAGTCTAAGCCTAAACAAAAAGGGCCTTAGAGTTGATAATCAAAAGTTATGGAATTTTTACCGTCGCTGTTTTCTGACTGTCAGATTGAAGGGACAGAAAACTTCACCTGAATATAAGAATTAGTAGGAGGCCGAATCATGTAACATCCCGTTTTTGAAAAAAAAGATTCAAAATCAAAACTTGATTTCAATTTCAAAATTTCAAATTTCAAAATCAAAATTTAAACCCTAACCCTAACCCTAGCCTCACCTCGCGGGCCCGGCCCGGCCCGGCCCGGTTCCGGCCTGCTCTCACACGCCCGCCTCGGTGTCGCCCCACACCAGACGCCGACGCTGTCCTCCTCGCTGCGGCGCCACGGACCCCTTTCTCCTCCCTCCTCCTGCGCCACGGCTTTGCTCCTCTCGCCTCGGCTATTTAAGCGCGCCCCTGCCTTCTTTTCTTTTCCTCCTCCACTCTCCTCGCCGTCGTTGCTGAGCCGCCGCGCCGCCGTTTTCTTCGACCCGCCCGCGCTCCTCCTTCGGCCGCCCGGCCTCGCCTCGCCCGGCGGCTTCTTCTTCTCGCCTCGGCTCGCTCCCGCTGCCTCCTTCTGCCGCCACCGCCGCCGCGCCCGCCTCCTCTCTCTTCACCGCCGCCGCCGCCTCGCCTCCTCCGGAGAAGACGAGGCGACGCTGTCGGAGAACGCTCGCCCGCTTTAACTCAAGGCAGACGCTGGCGGGTGGGCCTCACTGGCAGCGTCTGCGCGGCCGCAAGGGGCCCACTTGCGGCCATGGCTGCTCATGGCGCCGTAGCGTGGACCCGGTCCACGCACTGTGCTGTGGACCGGAGGCCACGTGTCAGCCCCTGGGTTTTTTCCGGTTTTTCTGATTTTCTGTTTAATTGAAAAATCGGTTAAAAGCTTCCAAAATTCATATCTTTTTCTGTATAACTCCAAAAATTGTGAAATCAATTTCTAAAATTTTCTAAAATCAAGATCTTTCTAATGGTATTGGTCTTGTTCATTTTGGAGTTCATTATTTATTGAGTTGGTATTTATTTGCTCTCTTTGCCGTTGTGTCTTTTTCCGGAACTTTCGACCGATTAGGATTCGACGACGCCGGAGACCTCCACTTCGATCAAGCTCAAGAAGACCAAGACCCCTCTGCCTTTAACCAAGGCGAGTCAATACTTTGATCATTCCGAACCTACATTTTATGCAAACTATGTTTATTTAAAATATCAAAGTTGCATGCTTTAATTTTGTAATCAATGATATGTTAAAGCTTAAGGTAGTTAAATACCCATTTGTTGATTAATTACTTATTAAGCCATCCTTTGATAATTGAATCCATTATTCCTTGTCACCCTAGTAAATATTTTGTAAATACTAGTATAGGTTGTACTTAAGCGACATGCTAGTCTTGCTTAAGTACCGGGCAATAATCATTCCGATCATCATCCTTTAAACATGAAAATGGTTTTGGGCGGTCATTGGATGTAGATGATCGTGTGTTGTGTTAATTGGTTTTTCCTTCCCAAAACCCTATTAACTTGTCATATCGTCTGGCGGATGGTATGAGGAATGGGATGTTGATGGGTGCTAATGTAGCCAGGAACGTGGTTAACATTGGAATGAACCGCCCGTATAACCTTAAGGACTTAATCTTGTCATGACCTCCTGTAAAACAAGTACAACCGCAAGTCCGCAAATTGCAACTTGGCTTAGTAAATGTATTAAATCTTGAAGTCATCTCATCGGTGGTCGAGCAAAATAGTGCAAGTAGTGGATTAGATCCACTTGAATGGGACACCAAAGGAAGGGTGAAGTCGCCACCACGCAAGTCGTGGTGGCGACATCCCGCACAACTTATGGGACCCACCGCATGGGGTAGCCCATACTAGTGAGATGACTAAGAGGTAAGATACATTGAAACGTTATCGTGACGATCGCTCAACTACATGACTAAGGAATCATGTGGAGTAACGAGTATGATTATCTCTTGTGGGTACAAGTGTACAACCTCTGCAGAGTCTAAACTGCTTAAATGTACCGCGCTTTCTGGTCAAAGGCGCATATGGAACTTAACCTCGAGTTAGTTCTATTTCAAAAATCTTGTGGGTGGAATGGAAATGTGTTGGGCTCATCCAAATTTTGTTTTGAATTTTCCGGTAGCCTTATCCAAAGGTTGATAATTGGTGGACGTAACCGTTATCAAAATTAAGCATAAGGTGGAGGTAACCTTCGCTGTTATTTAATATTGCACTCAATCTCTTTAAATAAAAATGCAAATTTGTTAAAATGCCAAGTCATAGGACTTTGTAATTATGATAATTGAAAATATTGCTTTAGCAAATAAAAGAACCTGAGCCATCCTTGTTAAGCCTTGCATGTATACTATTGCATACTGTGTGTTGGCTCGCGAGCACGGTGGTTGTGCTCATTCTCGCTCTTTCCCCAAACCCTCAGAAGCAGGAAATCTTGGAGATTACGACTACTACGAGGAACCAGATGTATGAAGACTCAGGAGTTCTTGAAGCATAGTTTAGTCTATAGTTGTTCTAGTCTCGCCCCAGTCTAGCTGACTCCGCTGGTACCTAGGTGCATCCTATATTATCTGAGTTTTCGGGTAATATCGGATGTACACAGGTTTCCCTAGTCGCTTGCCTATGGAGAGATGTGCCCTCACCCCTTTTTGCTTCCGTTGTCGCTTCCGCTACTTATGTGATGTAATCTTTTGGCATGTTCGGCCCTTATTGTAAAACTTGACCCGATGTGGTCTATGTAAACTCTGATGTGTTAAATTAATGAATGGTATGGTTTTACGCCATTGTATGAAATGATTCAGTGATGTATCTGTGAGTGCTATCTACTGATCCAGGGAATAGCACAGTTATTCGCAGAGGATTCGGGATTAGAAAATCCGGGTCCGACAAATCAGGGGACTTGCCCAACTAGATTATTGTAGCTGGTTTTGTCGTGATTCCATAGAGTCCAAGATCACCCCGTTCCGAGTTGCGTAGTAAAAGTTATGTTATTTTTAGCGCTGCTGTCCCGTAGTCCTTTCTGCTAGACTGTCGGGAAGGTGGAGTAAACCCTGTATTCGAACCCTAGGTCTTGAGGAGTTGGGTTAAGGGGCGTAAACGGAGTCCTCTTTTCAGCGTATTTATTGTTAGAGCTATTCTTGTGTCGGAGGCGGAGTCCCGGAATAGAGGCACCATCTTTGCTTCTTCGTGCGCCGTAGCGGAAAAAGGCAAGTACAATTTTAGTACGACATTGTGTGTTGGGCAATATGGTTGATTTGATGCGTGCTTAATATGATTATGCGTGATGAATGTGTTTATTTCACATTGTTTATATGATGATCGATAATTGATAATTCATATAAGAACATATTGTGGATTGTCCATGTCATTTCATATCAATCATGCATGTTGGCATGAGATACCCACGGGAGTGGGCATTGAGATTCCCATATTTAAGATATGGGCAATGGGTCCCCATCTGAAAAGGATGGGCAATGAGTCCCCGCATTTGATAATGCGGGCATGAGTGAACACCGACGAGTGTAACACTTCTCAATACTGGTATATGCAAAAGAGGAAAGAAAAATGCATTTGAGCAATTTACATAGCATGAGCATATGAAATTTTTATTGTTGAGAATTGTGGATGGATGATGATAGTTACAGTTGTTTATGTTATTGTCTTGCTAAATGTACTTTGCTGAGTCTTGGACTCACTCTTGTTGTTACTGTGTTTTTAGGTACCCCGTTTGTGGACAGCATGCATGGGAGGGAATAGATTTATGCTTGGATGCACATTGGCACGAACCAATTCTCCATTGAATAAACAATTTGAATGATAGTTTAGAATCTGAGTAAACCGTTTAAGGTTTCTTATGTTGATACTTTATGCGTTTGGATAATTGTTTATTCCTATTGTTAGCTGTGCAAACCCCCGGTATGGTTAGTTATTCAAAGGAGAAATGCCGAAAGTTAGCAAAATATCTTAGTTTAATTTGTAATTTTGTTAGTATGGTAGCATTCCAGGCTCAGGTGGGTATGGGGTGTTACAGTTGGTACAGAGCGGGCTTTAGGTCTGTGGTGAATAGATTAATTAAAATTTGCTAGTGGTTAATCCACTTAAAATTTGACACACTAGTGCACAGTAGGATGGGAATGGGCAAAGCATTGCATTTACATTTCCGTTATATTGTATTGATGATTGCTGATATTAATTGAGTATGATTGCTTACTAATTGATTATATTATTGTTATGTGTGAGAATAATCGAGGTTGGGAGGTTGAGGTCGTGGTTGTGGCTCTGGGCTTTACCAGGTTACACCACCGTTCGTAGTAAGAGAATAGCGAAATGGTTACCTCGGATATCTCAGTACAGGCGTTGAAAGTGAGTATCTTCAGAAAAGTTGTTCTTTTCCTTTGTGTTGACTTGAGAAAGGTTGATGAATTTCTTTTGTGTTGACTTTGGACCACTCTTGTCCAGACGTGGTTGATGAATTTCTTTTGTGTTGACTTGAGAAAGGTTGATGTGTTTTCATTGGTTTAATTTGTCCCTTAAAGCAACTATTATTTTCCCAACAGTTGAGTTACTCTTACGAATGGTAAACTTGGTTAATTGTCAATGTTGACCTTTGTATTGGAGTTTTGTCTTTCTTAATGGTAAGCATGACCCATTTATTTTGTTTGATGATTTGGATGATGAACGTTTCTTTTTGCAAGTCCTTTAGTACGTGGAAGCTTTGACTCAGTGTAACACTTTTGGGTGATCTGAGTGTTGAAGTTGAATGGTTCTCTTTTATGAAAGAAAAATGTTGAACCCTTTAGCGATGTCTTCTCGTGGTCAAGTAAGAGGTCATAATCAAAGAAATGAAGAGATATGATATGGGTTATCAAGTTGGGTCTGTAGGAGGGCGCATAATCGATCTTAACTAAGACCCTTGGAAGGAAAGTCGATTAATTTGATGGTGTCTTGTAGTAGTTCTTGATGAACTGTAATGAAGGGTATGGCTATACCTAATTGAAGTTAAAGGTGTTATCAAGAAGTGTGGAATATTGACGAACTGGTTTGGCCATTGAAATTGTTTAGTTTGCTAAACTTGTGGGATTATTTGGTCTCAATGGACGAAATTAATTGTGTGGAAAGGGAGAGTTGAGGAGATGTTGGATTATTGCCTTGGTGGAAAAAAAATTGAAGGGATAGAAAACTAGTGGATATAGGATATTATGGGAGGAGTTCTGGATAGCTCTTCTATTAAAAAATGATGTGATGAATTTGGTTGCAATGTTGTGAGACTTTTGAATGATGGAAGATTTCGATTCTTGAAGTTTTATTGCGATATTGTACCAAATTATGAATGAGAGGAAGAACAGTTGAATATGTGTTTGTAATTGCTCTTGTGATTTGGCAAGGAAATTAGGTGGGAGTGCAACCGTTGTGCGTTGACGTGTGGTGTTGAGCATCTATAAGAGTTGAACTCATGTGATTTAATAGATGGCTTATACCGACATGGTTGTGAAATAGTCGGATGACAGCATGACCGCGATGAAAGGGTTTTGACTTAACCTTTTAAATTGTGTAGTAGATTCCCTCTAAAATAAAATGGTTGATGTAATGAGATTGTAAGATTTTGGTATATTCTTAATTTGAGGATGAAATGAAATAAGTAATATGGAACCATTTGGTAAGCCTTGGGGGCTTTATCATAAAAAGAGTTGACGATAAAGATTCTTGTTTAGAGTGTATTATTCTTGGTGTTAGTAAGGCGATCTGCAGAGGATTGTGACTTGTGAGAGTAGTGATGATTCTTCACGAGAGAAAGTAAATTGAACGCCTTTTGTGATAATGGAGAAGTGAAATGTTCAGAGTTTTGCATTCGTAATCCTTTGAGAGTTCATGATTTATGTGGTATCTGAAATTAGTTTGCGCAGAGCGACGTATTTGAAGATTCTATCGGTTCTTAAGTGATTCAGGTGATTTGAGCTTAAAGAATCTTTTGCTTGAGTTGGCAAAGTGATGTTTCGGTCAAAGAAAATTATTTATTATGTTAGATGGAAGGGTGTATTAGAGGTATACGTGGTTGGATTCAAGTTTTGTAGCTTGCAGCTTCGTGAAACGTGCTTAACCTCATTGGTTGGCCGCAAAGGAGTTCCTCAGTTTTCAAAAGCAATGTTTTATTGGCTGAAGTTTGATATTCTCTTCTGGTGGGACTTGTGCCCTTATTTGTGGTCTCATCTCTTGCTTTCCGAGTTCAATGCTAAATTACTATTTCTCTTGGTTTTGTGTTTACGGTGGATGGTAAATGCTTTTCTAAGTGCTGAAATCATTATTGTTATTTGCCTCTTCATTGAGCAAGGAATAATGGATTTGTTTACAAAACCTCCTAGAGGGTAGGGTAGCAACTGATTGGTGGTAGTCAAGTGAACAAATTTGTGAGGCTCTGGGGGTCAATCTGTTTGAGATTGCATTGAGTGATAAGTTGATTTCTTGGAGAAATCCTTGGAGAGGATTTGATTTAAATATAAAGTTTGTCTTTGAGGCTAAACTGATTGCATTGTTGCAACTAATCGGATCTATAATGGATTGTAGTCCAAGGTCTTTTGGTTATTTTGGGTGGAACATTAGCATTATCGAAAGCATTGAAATCTTGATCAGTTCATTAAAGTAGCGCGATTGGGTAAGTTGCAAGGATGTGTAGGTGATTTATGATAGCGTTGTTTGATGAGAGTGAGATTACAATGTGACCTGATCGTTGTGACAATTAATGGGATAATAGGAAATGTTGAGTTAATGTCAAGAATGACCCGGCCTTACTGAGCAACACTATGTAATTTGGTCGAAGAAATATGTCCATGTCAATGATAATGAGTGAGAATGTTTGGATTGTGGGAATTTTAGGGATTTAATATGAAGCTTTCCCTATCTTCTATATGGCAAGAACGTTGTAGGGGTCTTGGAGGTTAAAGTTGGGCTTTGCATTTTATGCTAGAACTTTGGTCGTCCAATGATTGTGTGTAGAGGAAATAGAATAAGGGTGAATTCCGAGCAGTGGGACGATCAATGGTAGGACCCTTTTTATGTAGTACATGAGAGTGTGTGATGTGAATTCCAAGTTATTTATTCTTAAAGGATTGAGGTACCGTGACTGCGTGTGATATCTATTTTGGGTTGCATTAGGGAGTCTTCTGTTAAAGTAACTCCGTCGGTAGAGGAGTTGGCTAGAGTATATTTCAAAGGTGTGGGTAATGTATTCACCCTTGATTCTTGTTTTACCTATGTGTTTATGGCTGATGTCTTCCGTAAATGGAGTTGGCGCCATGTTGACGTAGTAGCTCTCTTCAGTTCAGAAAGGACAAAATAAATAATTGGTTTGGACATTTGAGTGATTTCTCTTTTGGCTTTCGTGGTGTTCATTGAAAATTACCTAATTAGAAAGTGGAATGGTTTCTGTGATGAGTTTTTGATTTTTGGAATTGACCCTTTTTGTTGGAGAGTTGGTATGGCATGGTTGCGATGAGAATCTTTTACTTTCAGTTGTCTCTTTTTATAGTAGAGATTGTTCAAAGAGGGTTCTGTTGTGTGTCCCTCGTGAAAGGAGGTATTCCTTGTTTCGGTGTAGAGCTCGATTGGGAGTTGGAACAAGAGTCTCGTGTGACGTGTGCGGGACTTCTGGTTTGGTACCTAAGGGAAGGTCGGCCCAAGTTACATGGATTTGATTTTAGAGGTTGGCGAATCGCCAGGACTGTTTCGAGTCCATGCGCGGAGTACGCAACGTTTTGTATGTCTAGTGCTAAGTGAGTACCTGAGAGGTCCAAAGCTTGAGTTTTCGATAGAGCCGTTGGCCAACTAGTAAGACCTGACCGTTGTGCCCCGTGTGTTGAGAGAACCTGTAAATGTCGAGACGAAGACGTTGGTGTACGTGATGGTCTAAGTGTGTTGAGACTTGAGACTTGGGAAATCGCATTCGTGAGCTTTAACTATCATTGTTAGCGTCGGATACGTGTTTCTGACATCAATCTCCCTATTGCAAGATTTCTTTCGTATAGATCGGAGTTTAGATTCAGGGTCGAATCCTGTTAAGGGGGGTAGAATGTAATACCCCGGAAATTGAATCGGGTAATTAGAAAATTAGTCGGGGGGAGAAAAGAGAATAAGAGGAATAGTAATACCTGAAATGGAAGAGGGTTATATGTGTTTATTCGACAACCTGGGCCGCGGGCCGCGGCCCAGGGGAGGGCCTTTTGGTGGTTGGCCAAGGGGGGCTCCCACCCCCCCAATACCCTAAAATCCCCCTCCCCTTTCCCCCCTTTGAGCCGCCACCTCTCCCCCCATAGCCGGCGCCCTTGCTCCTCCTTGGTGCGGCTTCGCTACTGTGGTGCCGTCCCCGGTCATCCCCGGTGTTGCTCCCCAGGGTCTTCTCCGAAGTCGCCTCCTCCCGCCGTCGTCACCGGCCGTTCGTCGTCCTCTTTGCGACCGGCCATTTGAGAGGGAAGGGAGGAATATCTTCGGGAAGTGGATCAACGTCTTCCTACATGGGAGGGAATAGATTTATGCTTGGATGCACATTGGCACGAACCAATTCTCCATTGAATAAACAATTTGAATGATAGTTTAGAATCTGAGTAAACCGCTTAAGATTTCTTATATTTATACTTTATGCGTTTGGATAATTGTTTATTCCTATTGTTAGTCAGGCAAACCCCTGCATTTGTTAGTTATTCAAAGGAGAACCTGCCGAAAGTTAGCAAAATGTCTTAGTTTAATTTGTAATTTTGTTAGTGTGGTAGCATTCCAGGCTCAGGTGGGTCTGGGGTGTTACAATAAACTCTCGCCATGCCGTCTAGGTGTCGACAAACACCAAGAGTAATAGAGCTTGATCTTCGCTTGACGGCACTCAAGTGCTATGGATCAAACTAGAATGAATACACTTGATTTTGCTCAACAACCTCACAAATAATACAACAAGAGAAAATGAGGTGTGAAATAAATGTTCTAGGCTCAAGAGTGTTCAATGAATGCTCAACAACATGTCCTAGAACTAGTGAGGGTGTATTTATACCCGCATAAACAAATACGACTATTGGAGGAAGAAATCAGAAATATTCAAGATAATCGGTAGTACCGCCATGTATTGGCCGGTACTACCGCACCTCTACGGTCAGCATAGTAACAGCTATAACAGAGGTATTAAATGCGTCTGACATAGCCGTTGGAAGCTTGGTGCGGTACTACCGCCATTGAACATGCGGTAGTTCCGATGATCGATAGTTCCGCAAAACACTAGCGGTACTACTGTTTTTCGTTGAAGCACAAAAATACACCTTTCTGGAAAAAAATGTACCGCACTCTTTTTCGGAATCACCGATGTGCGGTAGTTCCGCAAAAACAACGGCGGTACTATCGTTCTTGCAAAAGGCGAAATAAAACCAGAAAAGGCGTCGCTCTGTAAAAAACGTACCGCACAAAAATCGGAACTGCCGTCTTGCGGTAGTTCCGATCATGTACCGCCGGTACTACCGCCGGTTTTTCGGTACAACCGACATACGGTAGTTCCGCTCTTATAACGCCGGAACTACCGATTTTGCACAGACTGTTGATTTGAGCTTTAAAATAGATTTTGAGTGCATGCATGATCCTAATTTGATCCAAAGGCATAAAGAAGTGCTTTCAAGCTACTAGTCATGATCTCTCTTAGTAGTACGACATCTAACCTAAAATCCGGTCTTCCACCATTTCTCCTAAGACCGGTAAAATTTAAAAGAGTTCTAGACTACTTATACCTTTGTCTTTGAACCAAGTCCATCATTTAGTATGCATCTCCATTTTGTTGACATCGTCTTTAGGACTAAGTCTATTAATCACTCAACAAACATGTTAGTCCCATATTCACATATTGTTATTAATTACCAAAATATATTTTTAGAGGCCTAGATGCTTTCAGGGTTCCCGAGGCGGTCGTGGCATGGGCGCCCTGGTCGAAGAGGACAGGGCAGGCGCGCGCAACGGGAAGGTGACGGGAGCGACTACTCGGGCGGGCGACACAGGTGGCGGGGTAGACACGAGCAGGCGCTGGCGACGGGATTGGTCGACGCAGGTGGAGGGGAGCAGGTGGCAGCAGAGGGCCAGAAGGCACAGGCGCGCGGCCATGGCGCTGACGCAGCGGCAGGACAGGCGACGGAGGCGGCGACTTCGGGGGCCAAGCAAGCAGGTGACAGAGGGGACAGAGCCGCAGAGGCTGGTCGATGGGACAGGGTAGCAGGGGGCCAGAGGGGGTCACTGGCCTGGCTGGGCCGAAAGGGGAAAGAGGAGGATGGGCCGGGGAGAAAGGGAGAGGAAGTGGTCGGTCGGCCTAAGAGGGAGAGAAGATGGACTAGGTCCAAAGAAATAGAGGTTTTGAAATTGAGGTAGAAGCTATAGATTTTGAAAATACAACATACGTTGAAATAAAATTTGGAAACCAACTACAAAAACAAATACTATTTACAATCCAAAAATAGACTATTATATAATATTACCATGGAGGCCTTCGGAGAGAAGTATCTGGGACTCCCAACAGCGATAGGAAGATCAACAACTGAAAGCGTTCGATAAAATTCATGAGAAAACCAGAGACCTGATTGGTGGCTGGAGCGAAAAGAAATTGAGTCAAGCCGACAGGGAAGTCTTGTTGAAATCAGTGGCACAAGCCATCCCAACTTAAGCGATGGGTTGTTTTCGATTAAGCGTTGTAACGTGTAAAAAGATCACATCTTCTATTTCGAATTATTGGTGGGGCAGTAGTTTTGACAGCAAGAAAATGCACTGGGTTAGCTGGCTGGTTTTGAAGCAATCGAAGCTAAAAGGCGGTATGGGCTTCCGTGACGTACGACGCTTTAATCTGGCCATGTTGGGGAAACAGGGATGGAGATTGCTGACAAATCCCAATTCACTTTGCGCGCGGATACTGAAAGGCAGATACTTCTCGAGTGGTGATTTTCTTTTGGCCAGTAAGAAAAAGCATGCTTCCTGCACATGGCGAGCTACTCTAGAGGGTAGGAAAGTATCATCTCGAGGCCTAATCAAGAGAGTGGGCAATGAATCCTCTATTAATATCTGGGAAGATAATTGGATTCCAACCAATCGAAACCTCAAACCAATCTGGAGGAAATCACTTGATGGTCCCCAATTGGTCAATGACCTGTTGATCCCAGGTAGAAGACAATGGAATGAACATATAATTAGATCAGCTTTCTTGCCGCTTGATGCTGAAGCAATATTTTGCATTCCTCTAGGCAATATGGAGGAAGATGTTATGACTTGGGCCTATGAAAAATCTGGTATTTACACTGTGCGATCTGCTTATCATGTTATTAGTGAAGATGTTGATCGTCAAAGCCAGTCAAGGAATACTAGTGGGATGGGCTCTAATGGAGAAAAACAACCAATGTGGAGAAAAGGTTTGGAAACTCCTTACACCTCCGAAGGTACGTGTTTTCTGGTGGCGGCTACTTCATGATTCTTTACCAGCCAGGGGCAATTTATTTGTGAAACATATAGGACATGATGGAACTTGTCAATTCTGTGGTAATGCTCTAGAATCTGCTTACCATGCGCTTACTGAATGTGATCATGCAAAGCTGTTACGGTCATTGCTCTGGGACCAGGTGGGCCTCAAATTGCCAAAGCTTCATCCACTAACTTGGGCTTCAAACCTTTTAAATGATAAATTCTGCTCTATTGAGAATGCTTCTTTGATTGCTTGTGCAATGTGGTCTCTCTGGATGAGTAGAAACAATATGTGTCATGGGAAGAATGCTATCAAACCGAATCAGGCTATAAGGTGGGCTACTGATGTGTTATTGCAGACCTGTGGGCTGATATATAATGAAGAAGTGAAGTACATTAAGCCAAAGTCGGTTTGGTCTCCACCGCCGTCTCTCTTTTACAAAGTGAATGTGGATGGAGCATTTGACGCCACCAATACGAACGGAAGTTCAGGGGTCGTAATTAGAGATGACAAAGGTAATTTCGTGACTTGCTCAACAACATGGTATGATTATGTCCCAAATGCATTAACAGCCGAGGCGTTCGCGTGTAAAGATGGTTTAGCACTGGCAGCAAATTGGGGTCTCCAGCAAGTTGTTGTCGAGATAGGTAATAAGAATCTGATCAGTTTCTGGAATTCCATTTCTATCCAAAGAACCGAGATATTGCGCGTTCTGAAGGAGATTCAACAACTTAGTTTGAAATTTTCTTCTTTTCTTCTTCAGTATGTTCCTAGGGAGGCCAATGTAGCTTCTGATGTCTGTGCTCGTCAGGCCTCTCCAAGTTGTAATCGGTGCATGTGGCTTAATGTAGCACCGGATTTCCTCTTTAGCTGTATTCATCAACAGTGTACTCGTTCTTGTGATGAATGAAGCTAATGCTCTTGTTTGAGTCTAGAAAAAATTGTAATTTCTCACTGATGGCATCCGCCTTATAGCCATAATCTGAGCCTAAATACCCTGAACCGCCTTTGATTCGGCCATAGCAATCATCAACAAGAATGAACCAAGTCGATTTGGTACAAGGATTTACGCTGACTCAAATCATTACCAACCTCTCCCCAAATTACTCCTGGAAATCCAGACCTCCTCCTGTACTCCGCCAATTAGATCTGGGGATTTCACCAACTTCTTGCAAACCCAAACCAAATGGGAGGAGACCTCGCTTCCTGGTGGTGGATCTGCTCAAGCTTTAGGGATTTTACGGCAGCAATTCGAAAATTGCTACCAACCTTTAACGAATTCAGAACCCCACACTTCAAGAATCATTTGTGCTCTGATAGACTGATACCTTTGTCCGGACCCGAAATGGATTTGACTCGAAATGGACTGGATTTCATAAATTTGGTAAGAGTTTGAAAGCAAGATATACTAGGGTTCTATAACTACTTTACTCTAAAGAATATGCTTCTTGTTTCTTCGTTACCATTCCAGAAACACACGGGTTATAAACATCCCGAGTTACAGTATAAAAAGGGCGGCATATCTCCTCCACATGAGCTAATTCATGGACATATACATATGGCCGATCTCAGCCCTTCCTTTTGAAATCCACAACCGAGTCACCTCCCACTTGTGGCTTCTTTGCGAAAACCCCCCGCGCGAATCCTTCTTTCCATCTTTCGCTCGAAGCACCAGCCCGAGCTTGCAACTTTCACTCCCCCATTCCCCCACTTGGTGCTAGGGTTCCTCCTCTGCGCCTCCCTCGCCGCCGCCGAGCCCTTGTCCGCCGCCGCATAGTCCGCCAGAGCCCCCTGCGCCGCACCTCCCCTCCACTGGTGCCTTGCGTCGCGCCTCCAGACACCTCACTTTCAAGTCGCCATCTTCTACTTCACGCGATGTCACGCCGCCTGTGTCACTCCGTCAGAGCCATACAGTGGTTAACCTTGCTCGCCTCTCGAAGCGGTGCTCGATGTTGTAGTTGTGAATTAGAGTAACCACAAGCCTTGATTAATTCTTATAATTGTAAATGAGTGTAGTTGGAATTATAGCAGTAGGTACTTGCATTTTTACTGAATGTATGTGCCTGTGCATGAAAGAACCTATTAGCATGTACAAAATCATCTAATACATGCTAACATGTTCTTTCACGCACATGCGCACACACATTAAGTAAAAAAAGCAAGTACCTGCTGCTATAATTCCAACTATACTCATTCACAATTACAAGAATTAATCAAGGCTTGTGGCTACCTAATTCACAACCACAAGCAACAGCGCCACTGAGACTGAGCTGTGTCGGCCTCGATAGCGGCGACGGAGCAACCTAGGGCAGCGACATCGCGTAGGGGATAGAAGATGGCGACTCGGGGCGGCGCATCCTGGAGGCGCGACGTAGGGCGCCGGTGGAGGGGAGGCGCGCAGCAGCTGGCCAAAGACAGGCCTCTGCTGGGCGGTGTAGGGGCTCGGTGGCGGCAGGCAGGCGACGCAAGTGCTAGGGCGGGTAGCGGCGTAGGGGGAGGCGCAGAGCAGGAACCCTAGCACCAAGTGGGGAATCGGGGGAGCGAAAGGAGCAAGCTCGGGCTGGTGCTTCGAGTGAAAGAAGGAAAGAAGGATTCACGTGGGGGGAGGTTCGCAAAGAAGCCACAAGTGGGAGGTGGCTCGGCCGTGGATTTTGGAAGGAAGGGCTGAGATCTGCCATGTGCGTATGTCCATGAATTAGCTCATGTGCAGGAGATATGCCGCCTATGAAAAGAATGGAACGACAAGGCAAATAACGTCCAGAGTGCATCCCAGTTGATACTGAATTTTAGTAAAGCCATTTGATATCATTTATGTCTTCTCCACATGACCTCAACCCTTCCTTAATATGGGTGCTCGATCTTCTCGACGTAGGATCAAAGTTAACTCGCGTGACTAAACGATCCATAGCTGCTCGCCCGCTGCTAGATACAATGTACTTGCAACTCTTTCAATTCGCCCAACCACACAATTGACGATAAATCCACGAGACCACCAAGTGCATGATATCGATGTAATATTCCGAAAGGAGTTAAAGGAGAAAAATGCTTTAGAGAGGGAATTAAAGGTTCAAAAAAGGGAGAAACCAAAAAATTAGGACAACCTGGGTTGTGAGCTCTCAGCCCACGACAACCTAGCCCAAAGGGGGCCAACCTAGGGGGTTTAAGAGGGGGAGGGGGCAGCCCCATAACCCTAGCTGCCCCATCCCCTCCAGCCGCCACCTCCCCTTGGGTGCCTCCCCTTGCTCCCTGCTACCTGCCGCACTACCATACCACCCTGATGCCGTTCCACCTAGCTACCATCGGTGGATGCTGCTGAAGGGAGGAGAAGGCCATCAAGAGGAGAGGAGAAGCGAGGAGGAAAGGAGAAGGAGGGAAGAAGAAAAGGAAGGAAAAAAAATGAGGTTCATCGCGGGTTCTTGTGATTCATCGAGATCGTCAAGGTTAAACCCTGTTAATCCCTAGGATTTTCCATGGATTAGTCGATGTTAAGTTTGTAGATCGTTTTGATTAGTGGAAAGTTAGTTTTCAGTCTGCCCTAGTTCGGTAAGGTTAGGTGTAGAACATTGCAGGGGAGGGGAGATTTGAGGATATTTAGGCTCGGATTCAGAGGTTCGTCCAATTAGATAAAAGTTAAATAATCTCGTTTTATTTCTAGGAAGGCCTGGATCATTATAATCGGAGTAGCGAGTGAAAAGATACAACCTTGGAAAGGCCGTTGTCCAGATGTGGACGAATGCGACGCTAGAAGATGGGTTGGTTTCATATAGTAGATGTCAAAATTAAAATGTGGTGACAACTTAAATAATGTATTAAATTTTGTGTAGTTTTCAGAACTGGTATCGTTCATATATTTTCAAGTTTTACAATTAAGGATATAGAATTGTGAAGCGGACTGCCCTCATAGATTCTAGGACGGTCTTCGGGGAAGAAACGAAGCAGAAAATGGTAGAATCAAATGTTCATCATAACTAAGACTAAGAAGGTGTACATTTTTTATGAGGATTCTATAAAGTCTTGTATGGTTGAATTTGGAGTTCGGATGAATAAGTTAGAGCCGTTTTACCATTGGGACCGTGGGTAGTGCGCCCGGTTGTTTTGGGTTAATTGGGTCGGTTTGGAGTAGACGTGCGATGACGATAATTGTGAAGTGTGAGTGCTGTAATCTTGTAATTTTGAGTTGTGTATTGCCATGTTTGTCCAGGGAGTGTGGTCTCCAGTGCTTTACCACCGCTTCGCTATCCAGCTTCACTGGGATAAAGAGGCAAGTGTGTGGTAGATAGTGTTCATTGGTTGATCGTTGTATTTTTTTACCACTCATTACCATTATATTGTTCATGCTTTTATTTTATTTAATTACAGGTAATGTGAATGGCTATGATATTATTCGTATTGATGGATGTGAGAATATTGGATGATGGTATTATTGATGAACCTATTAATAATTGTGCATTCATAAGCATTATTACATAAGAGAAGGTGATCATGGTGATCACACACCTCCACGGGAGTGGAGGAGGTCCCCGATCCTTGAGGAGGATGGACCTGAGAGTGAACATTGTCATGAGTGTTCACTCACGCTATACCAGTATACGAAAAAAGTGCATGTGGCATGTAGCGTAGAGATGCATTGAATGAATAGGGAATTGGATGATTGAGCATGAGAACGAAGAAAATAATTTTTTTTGATGTTGATGATGATATGGTTTACAGTTGCTTAATCATTATTCATTGTTTATTATTGTGTTTGCTAAGCCGTGGACTCACCCTTACTCTATTGTTGTTTTTAGGTGACCGTTGACGACGTTGCATGTGGGAAAGGCTAGCACACTTGGATTCACATCATACATTCAATTACATAAAATAGTGGCCATGAGACATTTTATTAGAGTGATGACTTATAATTACGATTTGATATTATTGCTTAGCCTTAGTTGATTGTTTGTAGTTGATTATTCATTTAATAGACTTGATTGGATTGGTTTTGCGTTGATCTTTGTTTATTATCTTGCCATGCTTCCTAAGAATTAATTATCCATGATTGTTGTATCGCCATGCTTATGCGTTATTGTAACCCATGGACGAGTTTTATCATTAATATGCTTATTGTAATTTAGTGTTAATTGTTGTTAAAATTGATAGTTAGTGTAGTTTAGTGGCATTCTGGGCCCGTGTTGGGTCGGGTGTTACAATTGAACTCTCAATTCCCAGCGAAAAAGTAAGAACGATCATTGGTAGAAGAACATCCTATTCTCCTCTATATTGCGGTTGTGCCAAGCAAATAGGGAGAACATGCGCAAGACTATGTGCAAATGCAAAAATAATATATTTTATGAATTAAATGTGGCCTTCGTATCCTTTTCATCCGAGCTTGAAATATAACAAATAATATATCTGCTTTGATCGATTCGATGAGATCTTTGCAATGGTAACATTTATTTGTATATACAACATTTCTTGCTTCAAGATCTTCTAAACACAACTTTATTTTACGCTTGTATAGATCAAATATGGGCCAACATTTAATTAAATAAAATAGTAGTGGCCATGTACCTCCGAGTATAGTAAAGAAATAAGACCCAACTAAATTAGAATTCACCTTACAATATTTAATGCAATTTAATAATTCTTTCCAGTCAGAGAATATATTTAACTGAAAAGTGCTAAGCATGATTATGTCTACACCATCCCCCCTTCTTCAAGAAAAGTTTTCCTTGACTTTTTATAACTTGAAAATGTGCTAAACAAAGAAAACAATGTATATGCATCATATATGTATTTATCATATGTTGTTTTAGTGTTCCCAATGTGCATCACAATGCATTTAGCACAACAGCCGTAAGGCGTATAGGGCGTATATGTAGAACCATCTTGTATATATATTCCAATTTATTCACATCATTCCCCCTCATGTCAAGAAAAGTCATCATCGATTTTATATAAGCTTGGATAGAAGTTAGTAATGCACATCATCCCCCCTAGAAATAGTGCGGGCCAGAAGGAGGAGAGGGAGGTGGGCCCAAGAGAGAAGAAGAGGAGAGCACAAGAGAATAATGTAAGCCATGAGAGTCATTCCATTTGGCCACAAGAGGATGCCAAGGCCCTCCATGCGGCCAGCAAGGAGGAAGTAAGCCCAAGGGATCCATGAGACAGCCAAGCCAAGGAGAGGGGAGGCCCATGCGACCAAGCCAAGAAGCGAGGGAGGTCCACGTGACCACCTAAGCCCACCTCCACCTCTCTCACGTCCAAGGGAAGCCCATAGCAAACCCATGTGACTGGAAAACAAACAATTCATATCCAACTCCTCCAATTGGGTCGGAAGAGCTTAAAAGGTTGAATTGAGCATTATGGAGTTAGCATGGATTTAATTGATTGAATTGCATGCCATGTGACTTGAGAGGTCTTAAATATGCCATGTATATATTTTAGAACTATATTTTTTTTATGTTTTAAAATAATTTAGTTTCAAATTGGGCTTAAAAGTCAGTTTGGCCACTTGGGCCAAATAAAGTTGGTTTGGGCTTAGCCCATGCATGAGGGGTGTGTCCCACATGTCCTTAATACCCTAGGGAGGGGCACCACACTATATCACCATGAAAAATCATGAGATTTCATATTGCTTTGAAGCATTGTTCTAGAGTTTATGCTAGCTGATTGCTGCCCACTTGGAATTGTGCTTTTCCCTATTGATTTTCTTGCTTGTTCTTGATTGAATTATAGGGAGATCATATCCAATTTGGCCGTGGTCAAGTGGATCTATCATAGTATGTGGTTCAGCGAGTCCATGCGTCTTAGGTTGTTGCATTGGCATCGATTGGCCTCACCGATTCGTTGGGTTTCATAATGTATCCCAGATTCTAAGTCGTGAAGATCGGGCACCCCGTATCAAAATATGTGGACTGTTGATTTAACTACTTCTATGAAATGTGGGATGTTTATTCTAACTTCTGAAATTGCATTGCTTGGTGCAGCCCAAATGACTTTCATTTCATAGTTTTGTGTTGGTGATGTACATACCTCTCATGGACGAGCTGCTAGACAGCGGCGTTCATAATAATTTTGCTGATAAGGTAGGTTCTGTCGTCATGATTTTCCATTTTTTATGTATGCGCCAAACCACAAGGTGTATTACTATTAGCTATCTACTAAGGGGCAAATCCTCATATCATAGATATGATTACCCGTGAGATTTGTGAAGTAGAGTTCACTAAAATTTGTGAAACAACATTAGCACTTTTTGGATTGATTTCGTAAGTTGAAATCCCTAAAATTTGTGAAGTGGTGTTATAACTTTTCATATTAAAAGGGCAGTTGTCATTCTATATCTGAGATTTTCATGTATGTTGGCACTTGAATTACTTCTGCACAATTTTTTGGATGTACCTGCACCATTACATTATGTCGTTCAAGTTGCCAAGTTGGTGCTCTGCAAACTGTGAAGTTACTGATTAAGTACAGGGTTGATGTCAATGTTGCTGGTAACATCAATTAAAAGGGCAACCTTTTCTCACCAGATCAACCATTTTTAAGGCCAGTTACTTTTCTATTATATTACTAGTTCAATTGTTGGACCGTAAAGGCGACTAGAGGGGGAGTGAATAGGAGCACGCTCACTTTTTCACAAATTATGAACTCAATACAATTTCACTCCAGTAGCTATTAGAAAGCTATGAAGATCAATATACCAAGACAAATGGAAGACTAGTATTGAATCCAATAAAACCCCTAAGCAATGCGACAATAATCAAGAAGAATCAAAGCAACACAAGTCCCGGCGGTCCGACCTCTCAGAGTGAACCGGTCGGACCGATTGTCGGCGGTCGGACATTGTTATATCGACGGTCGGACCGCTCCAAATCGGTCGGACCGGTGGTGACGGGCGGTCGGACCGGCAGCCTACGTAACCGATCCAAACAAAGAAAATCAGCCCGATGACGGTTGCAATTAGGTCTAACTTTTGATTCTCAACTCCAAACTTCACGAAACTTTGCACACACCTTCTCTATGCTATTGAGGACCTATTCCAATCGAATATTATGATAATTCTTGGAACGATCTTGAGCAATTACCAATTGATTAATGAAGGTCTAAAACCGGCAAGAACGAAAACTTGATCCTAAAGCTTGTTCGTGAGGGATTGATGATCAAGATGATGCTAGATAGATTCACACATATCACAGCAAGCTAATTCACGTGAAAGAATCAATCACAAATTCGCGGATCAAAGAAAGCCCTAAAACACGAAATTGAAAGCAAGAACGAAAAGAGACTTATCTCAAGCAAACCTTGCATAGATTGATTTCGTGATTGTTGCCGGATTACATCCACACCATCATGGATCGATGGACAATCAAAGATCACGAAATTCACCACAAACCATCAAGAGCCCTTGCCTCCACCTCAACTCCCTAAAGACAATTAGGTTTTGAAACATAAAAAGGCGAGAGGAAAGAGGTGCACCACCATCTCCTCCTATTTATAGTGGAGGCCTAAAACTCTTAGGGTTTGACTTAATTGGGCTCCGTTAAGGCCCACTAACAAACGGGTCACACACGCACGCTCGCAAAGCGCCGTCTTTAACCTTTTGACCTAAACCGCTTCACCATGCATCATGGATTCGCCAATAGGTCCCCTTGTCCATCTTGTGTCACGCTTGAGTCGTTGACCTCACCCGCATCGCCGATCGCTCGACCTCAACTCTTCACGCCTAGTCCCGATTCTCCTCGCCGCTGACCGTCGTTGACCACCAAGCTACCCGCACAACCACGCATAAGAAAACACGATTCGGGAACAAGTTCTTCACAACTTGACCCATGTTAGTCAAAACATGCATCATGAAAATCATATGCCATGAAACCAATGACTTTGATCTAACAAAACAACATCGCCACGGTTGGCCGACGCTCAGTAAAGCACGGCCCGACCGCTCAGTGAGCGGCCGATCGCTTCATGGCCGGCCGGATCGCCCCGTGAGCGGCCGACCGCCTTAGGACTTAGCCAAATTCAAGCTCCCAAAATCCAAACCTTCGAAACTTTAAACCAATAGAACTTTTCACCGAGACTCAAAAATCATGAGACCAAGTGCATTGGGATCCCTTACTTGTCTACAACACCTATTTTTGGCCCACTCGATTTGAACACTTTTGGTTATCGCCGTCCGATCGCTTCACTGGCCGGTCCGACCGATTTGGGACCGGCCGGATCATTGCAAGGACCGGCGGACCGCCTCGAGCAAGAAGCTCAGAACTTTGTCGAAAACGCGTGAAACGACAAACCGTAAACGCCATTGCCAATTGTCACATCATCCTAAGATCCGAGCATATCCCCATGAAATCCACAATCTCCCTTGATGAACACATTGGCAATTATCCGTAAAGTGTAAGTAAGAGGTTTGAAAACGAAGTTTACTCGCAGCAGACAAAGGCACAACTTGGTCCATAAGCAAGAAAAAGCAATGAAAATGACCAAGCTGGCATCAGAATAGTATAGGTATGTGAGACAAAGCAAAAGTAAGCATAAAAACTTTAATTTCCAGAAACGGGTCAAAATTATCACATAAGGTCCATATGAAAGAACAATTGTTCAATTAACCTATGATCATTGTGAGGATAAAAGAATGCAATTTAAGTTCGAATATTCAATAAGACAATAAGAATGCAACTCAAGAACTCCCCTCACTATGATCATCAAATTTCAAATTTTCGCCCCTTTGTATAAACTTCTCCCCCAATCTTCTTATTAACACATCTTCTCCAAATAAGAGTAGCAAAGAAATATTACACATCTTCTCCCAAAGAAATATCTTTTCATTTAACACATCTTCTCCCCCTTTGACAATGGATTCATCAAGGAATCACGCCTTCCTCTCATCCAGGATAACAAATAGAGAATAAAGAAAGAAGCGTAAACAAAAGAAGCATAAAGAGGAATATGCATGAAGTGCAATGGAGTGGCTTCAATTTTTGTATTTTTCAATTTTGATTACAAGAAGCTTTGGAGATTACCCAAAAGAACAAGCTAGTATCTCGAATAATGCACAAACAAAGATATCAAGCCCGACAAATATAGCAAGATCATGGTAAGACATATATATCAAAGCTAAGCACAAAGGCTCAAAAGTAAAGCAAGATTTGATCAATTTAAGCAACGCTCAAATTCAAAAAGTTCATCAACAGAGATCCTAAAGTGAAATTGGCCATGTCAAATCACAAAGTGAGATCAAAAATCTAACAAAGACCACAAGAAGAGTCAATCAAGTCCCGTATTGAATCATTTTGCTCAATATTTTGTAAACGCCCATTTGTCAATTTTTTTTATTTGCATTGAATATTGAAGTTGACTAATGATCTAACTTAGTGACAAGATCCTGGACTAGGAGCCATCCACAAACTCATCCTAAGCTTCGACCAAAAGTTGATTAAAGGTATATCTTAGTAAAGAAGATCCCGGACTAGGAGCCATCCACAAACTCTTTCTAAGCTTCTACCGGGCGACAAATCTTGAGGTTCATGTCATTTCGACAAGCAATCCCCATGAGATTGTCCGTTCATCAAACTATCTCCAAGTTCATGTCATTTGACAAGCGCCTCGTAAGAATAGTTTGGCACAATTTAAGCATAAGACAATCTTGATTTTCATTTTTCACACGAGCATTTTTAGAATCTCAAGAACACAAACGCTCAAGTAATGGTCAATTTTAGATCAAAGAGCTAACAAAGCAATTCTGACAGGGCCAATGTCACAAGAGGAGCACTAATTGCGCAACTCGCTAAAACATCCACAAATTGCAATTTCTTAGTTTGAGTTATTTAAAAGGTTCTAGCTCATATAGCAAAGACTTAGCTACACATGTAAAAGCATGATAATTCTAGCAAGTCAAAGAACTAGACATGACATTGAGCAAGAATTGAAATACAAAAGCTCCAAAGGGTAATAGGCAAAGCTTCATCATTTTTAAAAGATAAGCGTAAAATCTTATATTACAATGCATCTTTTGGATTTTTCATACCACTTGTTGTAACCACTTGTTGTATTTTTCATAAGAATGCAATATGATACAATGAGATGCAATAAAAAGCCTAAACACCTAACAAGTTCAGAAAGATCACTAAGTTCAGAAAAAGAACAATAAAAGATCAAAAGAACAAGGAAAGGTTAGAAAAGATCAAACTCCCCCTCAAACCAACCCATAAGGATAAATTACCCCTAACTCACTTCTCAAAGAGGAAAATCTGGTTTGATCTAAAGGCTTGGTAAGAATATCTGCCAGTTGAGCTTCGGACTCTACGAAGTGCATCACAATATCACCTTTTTCAACATGATCTTTAAGGAAGTGAAAGCGAATGTCTATGTGCTTAGTCCTAGAATGTTGTACTGGGTTTTTAGCAATATTAATAGCATAAGTGTTATCACATAAAAGAGGAACACTAGCAAAGTTTAACCCATAATCTTTCAAAGTGGACGTCATCCACAAAATCAAGCACAAAGAACTAGCAAAGCAGCCTACATACTCCGCTCAAAGAAGTGGATTGTGCAATGTAAGACCGCTTCCTAGAAGACCAAGATACAAGTGAAGTGCCTAGGAAGTGACAGGTGCCTGAGGTACTCTTCCTATCTAACCGACAGCCCGCAAAATCAGAATCTGAAAAACCTCTAATGGACAATGCTGAAGAGCAGGAATACCAAATGCCATATAAGAGGGTAGAGTGTAAATACCTGAATATGCGCTTAACGGCTTGGCGATGGGAAGTTCTCGGAGACGCCTGAAATCTTGCACAAAGACATACCGTGAAGTGAATGTCCGGTCTCGAGGCCACAAATACAGAAGAGAGCCGATCATGTCATGCAGTACTCGCGTTGATCCACGACTTCTCCTTCCTCATCCGGATCCAAAATAATGGTTGCCATGGGAGTGGAAATTGGCTTGCAATACCCATGTTGAAGCGCTTAAGTAGATCTTTAGTGTACTTCGTCGATGGATGAAAGTTCCTTCCTTGCATTGCTTGATTTGAAGTCCCAAAAGTAATTAAGCTCTCCCATCATACTCATCTCAAATTCCCGGACATAGTGTCGTAAAAGTCGAAACAAGAGCATTAGAGGAACCACCAAAGATAATATCATCCACATAAATTTGAGCAAGCAGAAGTCATTGTCACGCCTAAGAATAAATAGAGTTTTATCCACTTTACCCATCTCAAAATTATTTTTAAGCAAGAAGGTCTTAAGTCTATCATACTGTGCTCTAGGGGCTTGTTTAAGACCATATAATGCTTTAGATAGCTTGAAAACACGATTTGGATATTTAGGATCCTCAAAACCAGAGGGTTGCTTAACATACACTTCCTCATCTATGAAACCATTTAAAAGGCACTTTTAACATCCATCCGATATAATTTAAAACCTTTTGATGCAAAGAATGCAAGCGTAATGCGAATGGCTTCTAGTCTAGCAACAGAGCAAATGTCTCATCAAAATCTAACCCTCAACTTGGTCAAACCCCGAGCTACTAATCTGCCTTATTTCTAACCACGTAACCATCCTCACCTTGTTTATTCTTAAACACCCAACGGGTTCCTATAACATTATGACCACTAGGAGGTTCTACTAGGTTCCAAACTTTGTTTCTTTCAAATTCTCTAACTCCTCATGCATGGCATTTACCCACTAGAATCGATAAAGCATGTGATATATCGCGGGTTCAAAAGAAGCAACAAAAGCCGAATGAGAGTAGAGATTTGGATCATTATACCGAGCGAGTGACTCGCCATGTAGGTTACCTATTATCCGCTCCGAGGATGCCGTCTCAATGCGGCGTGGAGCGCCGGGTGAGATGTCGCTTTTCGACCTCCGCAGTATCGCTGATGATGATGATGCAACAGAGCCTCAATCAAGGTGAAGTAGACGTAGCGGTGTTCTTGTATCAATATGGGCGCCTCAGCAGCAGATGAGGGAATGACATTAGCTTCGTCCTCATCTTCCTCCACAAAAATACTCTCTGTCCAGAATCATCTCAGAGTAATTGATCTAGCTCGTGGCTAGTCTCATCAAAAGTGACATTACAAGTCTCCAATAATGTTAGTCTCAGATTAAAACTCAAAGCCCTCGAATGAGCAGGATAACCTGTAAATACCCCATCAAAAGTTCTTGATTCAAATTTATCTAAGTTGCCTGTCTTAAGGATAAAACATTTTGATCCAAAACTCGAAATGCGAAACAGAGGGTTTTCTACCAAAACGAAGCTCATAAGGAGTCTTGCCTAAAGAAGGTCTCAAAAGACACGATTGGCAATATGACAAGCAAGAGCAATAGCTTCGCCCAAAATCTCCTCGGTGTGTTATACTCGCCTAGCATCGTCCTAGCCATTTCGACCAAGGTCCTATTCTTCCTTTCCACCACGCCATTTTGTTGAGGGACGTGTGGAGAGGAGAACCGATGCTCAATACCACGCCAAGACAAAAAGAAGCAAAAGAAGCATTTTGAACTCCGTGCCATTATCATCGCGAATCGCTCTCAAAGCACCAGAAGCTCGAAGCCAAACGAAGAACAAGGTCATGAAAATAACCAAAAGCTTCATCTTTTGAAGTAAGAAAGAACACCTGGTATATCTTGAAAGATCATCGACTATGACTAGAATATACCATTTTCCACCAACCGACGGACTCTAGCAGACCAACAAGATCCATATGAAGCAAATTGTCCCGGTCCGTCTACCATAACCATAGTCACGTAAGGGTGTGAGGCAAGAACTTGTTTGCCATGCCTACAGAGCGCATATCTGCATCTTTGATACTTTGAGTTTGGGCAAACCTCTCATAAGATCAAGGTTGCTAACTCGCGTCGATGATCAAAACCAATGTGCCCCAAACGTCGATGCCAAAGCCGTAAATCAAGAAGATGTAAGCAAACATTTAAGAGATCCAAGAAGAGATTCTCAAAAATCACCCAAAAATTCTACCAACTCTAGAGATTCCAAACACAAGCTCACCAAGAGAATCAAGCACACGACAAGCATTTTTCTTAAAAATAGTCTCATAACCATCATCAAGAAGTCGAGAAACAGAAGAAGATTATACCTAAGCTTGTCCACAAGAGCGACATCCTTTAGAATGAATTTGTTGTTTACCCTAATTGATCCTGTTCCTTCAATTCGCCCTTGTGTATCATCTCCAAAAGTGATGAAGTCATCACCGTTGCCGCGTGAAAGAGGTGAACCATTTTGAGTTCCCGGTCATGTGGCGTGAACATCCGAATCAACGAACCACGTGTTCTTCCCTTTCCGCGATAATCCCAAAATCAAGGAACAAAGAACGATGTGTCTCAATCGGGATTAGATAAACATGATTTAGGAATCCATCTTCGAGACACACGCCTGCAAGGAGTATACAAACCGAAGTAGTATCCTTGATTTCATCTAACATTCGGTTATGAGCAATGTTTAAATTAAAATGAGACTTGAATCGTCCATGAGCTGGTCGACGATCATTGAGTCAAGGTCGATCCGCGACCAAAACGGTCGATCGTGACCACTCAGCCATCGACCGCCATCCGATAAACATTAGAATTAGGATATTTAGAAACATAATGATTTGCATGAGAGACAAATCCTAATCCGTGTTTATTCTTTTCAATGTTACCATGTCTCATAGAAGCTCTAGGTTGCATGAATGAGATTCTATCAAAACTTTTCCTATCATTTTTCAACCTACGCCAACATAATTCAATCAAATGTCCACTTTTTTGCAATAAGTGCAATGGTACTTGGTACCACTAGAAGAAGCACCATTTGAATTAATACAAGGTTGGGCAAAACCTGCAGATTTAAAAGATGTTTTTGCAGTTGGGTTTTGAATTCAATTAAACCTTTTTCCAAGACTTGAATGACTTTTGGGTTTGAATTGTCTTGAAAAGAATTGAATCCTAAACCTTGCTTCTTATAAGGAGTTTTAGACTTGTCAAGAATCATATTTAATTGTTTCTTACCTTTAGAAAATTTCTCTAATGTATCATGAAGGTAAGCATTTTCTTTCTCAAGTTAACACAAGCATCACAAGTTTTATCCATAGATTTCTCCTTATACAAAGCAATTTCAAGCTTAAGAGCGAACAAGAAGCACAAGTAGTATTTTCAATATTGTCCTTAAGCTTAGCATATTTGACTCTAGCGACTTCTAAGATATCTTTGATTTCACGCTCCTTTTCTAAACATGAAGTGCAAGGGCTAGAATCAAACACATCAAAAGCAATCAATTTACTAGATTCTAAACATTTTCACAAGGAGCACTTTTAATTTCATTTAGTTCAGATCTAGCATTCTCAAGTTGTTGTACGAAAATATTATGAGCGCTTGTAACTTAGTAATTTCGAGTGCATAGCATGACAAGATAAACATTCATCGAGTTCAAGAGTCTTAGCATTTTTAAGCTCTACTTTCAGTTTGTTAATCTTTGACTCTAATTTCTTATTTTTGTCATAACAAATTCTAGCGCTTCATCTTGACTAAGCAATTGCTCAACTATAGAATCATATTTAGCGAAAGCTCATCATAAGAAAAAGATACCTCATCATCATCAATGTCGCTTGTCACCATGAAGCACATGCCGTGAAGTCTTTGGCCTTCCTTTCTTTTGCCTTGAGGATCTCCTCCTCCTTGTCCTCCTCACTCCCGGATCCACATCGCTCAAGGATTGATCCTCAAAGGCGGCAAGGACCCGGTGAGCGACCTTCACAAGCTTATTAGCCTCATACCTTGATTTGTTGAAAGGAGGCTTCTTCCAAGTCGGCTTTCCTTCCTTATGATTGCTCTTACCTTTCACTTGGGGCAATTTGTCTTGATATGATTGAGCTCACCACATTCATAGCATGTCACCGACCACCTCTCTTTTGTTTCTCACATTATTGTAGGCCTGTGAATTTTTTAGCTAGAAGAGCTAACTCGCTTTCAGAATACTTTCAAGCTCCTCTTCATGAATAGCGATAAACAAGCAAATGAAAATCCGTAAGAAGATTCAAAAGAGTCATCAAAAGCCTTTTGAGAGGATCTGCTACCAAAGCTAAATTATCTTTCTTGGGATGATCAACTCTTTTAATTTCATGAGTCTTGAGTTTACTATAAAGCAATTCTAAAGTAAGACTTGAAAGATCAACATTTTCCTCTATAGCAAGAGCTTTCATCTCCCACTCCTTGGTGTTGATTGCACCCAAGAGATGGGTGGCATTTTCAGATTGAGAATATTCAATATCAACAACTTTCATTTGATTAATTACTTTATTAAAGCGATGAAAATGTCATCGATGCTCTCTCCAGACGCATCTCGAATTTATTGTATTCACGCTTGTAAACAGCTTGGCGACCTTTTTGATTTGGGACGAACCTCATGATATGTTTCGAGAGTGTTCCAAATTTCATGCGCAGCTTGAAAGATTACAAATTCGATCATATTCTTGTCTACCAAGTGCACCATATAAAAGATTCTTAGCCTTATTGTTGTTAGCCAAAAGAATTGCGTAAGGTGTAGCAATTTCAGAATAACCAATGGGCTCTAACAACATCCCAAATAGCTTGTCCTCGCTCTCAAGAAAGACGCGCATACGATTCTTCCAATAGGCATAGTCGTGCCCATCAAAGATATGCGGTTTAGTAGAAAACTTATCCATCGCCAAAGTTCAAAGGACCGGTTAAGATCAAGATTGAACTAACCGGCTCGATACCACTTGTTGGACCGTAAAGGCGACTAGAGGGGGTGAATAGGAGCACGCCACTTTTTCACAAATTATAAACTCAATACAATTTCACTCCAAGAGCTATTAGAAAGCTATGAAGATCAATATACCAAGACAAATGGAAGACTAGTATTGAATCCAATAAAACCCCTAAGCAATGCGACAATAATCGCAAGAATCAAAGCAACACAAGTCCCGCGGTCCGACCTCAGAGTGAACCGGTCGGACCGATTGTCGGCGGTCGGACCATTATTATATCGACGGTCGGACCGCTCCAAATCGGTCGGACCGGTGGTGACGGGCGGTCGGACCGGCCTACGTAACCGATCCAAACAAGAAAATCAGCCGATGACGGTTGCAATTAGGTCTAACTTTTGATTCTCAACTCCAAACTTCACGAAACTTTGCACACACCTTCTCTATGCTATTGAGGACCTATTCCAATCGAATATTATGATAATTCTTGGAACGATCTTGAGCAATTACCAATTGATTAACAGAAGGTCTAAAACCGGGCAAGAACGAAAACTTGATCCTAAAGCTTGTTCGTGAGGGATTGATGATCAAGATGATGCTAGATAGATTCACACATATCACAGCAAGCTAATTCACGTGAAAGAATCAATCACAAATTCGCGGATCAAAGAAAGCCCTAAAAACACGAAATTGAAAGCAAGAACGAAAAGAGACTTATCTCAAGCAAACCTTGCATAGATTGATTTCGTGATTGTTGCCGGATTACATCCACACCATCATGGATCGATGGACAATCAAAGATCACGAAATTCACCACAAACCATCAAGAGCCCTTGCCTCCACCTCAACTCCCCTAAAGACAATTAGG
The DNA here is from genome assembly GCA_036346395.1 of Hsuehochloa calcarea. Lineage (NCBI taxonomy): Eukaryota > Viridiplantae > Streptophyta > Magnoliopsida > Poales > Poaceae > Hsuehochloa > Hsuehochloa calcarea. The sequence continues at coordinate 73,548,009 of CM070594.1, read as the reverse complement.
GTTTTGAAACATAAAAAGGCGAGAGGAAAAGAGGTGCAGCCACCATCTCCTCCTATTTATAGTGGAGGCCTAAAACTCTTAGGGTTTGACTTAATTGGGCTCCCGTTAAGGCCCACTAACAAACGGGTCACACACGCACGCTTCGCAAAGCGCCGTCTTTAACCTTTGACCTAAACCGCTTCACCATGCATCATGGATTCGCCAATAGGTCACCCTTGTCCATCTTGTGTCACGCTTGAGTCGTTGACCTCACCCGCATCGCCGATCGCTCGATCTCAACTCTTCACGTCTAGTCCCGATTCTCCTCGCCGCTGACCGTCGTTGACCACCAAGCTACCCGCACAACCACGCATAAGAAAACACGATTCGGGAACAAGTTCTTCACAACTTGACCCATGTTAGTCAAAACATGCATCATGAAAATCATATGCCATGAAACCAATGACTTTGATCTAACAAAACAACATCGCCACGGTTGGCCGACGTTCAGTAGTTACGGCCCGACCGCCCAGTGAGCGGTCGCCAGATCGCTTCCATGGCGGGCGGACCGCTCCCCGTGAGCGGTCGAACCGCCTCCTTAGACTTAGCCAAATTCAAGCTCCCAAAATCCAAACCTTCGAAACTTTAAACCAATAGAACTTTTCACCGAGACTGCAAAAATCATGAGACCAAGTGCATTGGGATCCCTTACTTGTCTACAACACCTATTTTTGGCCCACTCGATTTGAACACTTTTAGTTATCGCCGGTCCGATCGCCCCACCGGCCGGTCCGACCGATTTGGGACCGGCCGGACCGCCGTGCAAGGACCGGTCGGACCGCCTCGAGCAAGAAGCTCAGAACTTTGTCGAAAACGCGTGAAACGACAAACCGTAAACGCCATTGCCAATTGTCACATCATCCTAAGATCTGGAGCATATCCCCATGAAATCCACATCAATGCCCTGTGCTTTGCTATGGATTAAAAAAATTATATTTCGTTAACTATCGTTGTGCTAAGCCTACAATGTAAGTGATCCGCTGGTAACCCATTCTTGGAAAGATCGATGGAATCTTTGGGCTTCTTGCGCACCAGCTTGAGCAGTTGGGGTGTGGGGGAGTGGAGAGGAGGCTATGGGTGGCCAACCGTACGCACCGGAGGAACTGAGAAAGAACGAGATCTAACGGCTCACATCTCACGAAGAAAAATAGATCTAACAGCTCGTATCGCATGAGGGGGACGGACCGCCACCAATTTCTTCTTTTAAGTAGTAGAGATATTTATTTATTTGCAGGATTAGTGGACGCCACTACATGCATCCATAGAAAGTACAAACATAGATATAACAAAGGTCTTGCCTGTAAGTGTTGCTGATAAGAGTGGAAGAGTCATAGAAGAGTCAGGGTGCCCTATTTTATGTTGGGGTATTAGTGTGATGGAGCCCCGGTATGTTCTCCCTTTGTTCTGAAAAAAATGCCCACGAGTTAGCATATCATTAGTCTGATTGTCCATGCATATGATTTCATCTAATTTATTCTTTTGCACATTAGTCACAACAAATGAGTCTCCATCTACATTTTTTCTAATTGTCCATGTTTAACATTCCATGGCAATGAGAGCAGCAGTTGTTGCTCTCAACTGCATGCTGATCCTACTGTCAGGTCTACCATGTCAAAATTCTACCCAGAGTCCCCGGCTGCAGGTAAAGCCACTCTCAATCGTTCTGCCAGATGAATTGCTTGGGGATACTGCATCATCAAAACCAAGCTGGCTGCCATAGCGTTCACTGGCGACTGTAGAAAGGTTTGTATCAATAGTACCATGAACATTGGACTGAATTTTGCATCTCTTATCATTGTGTTTGCATTTTGCTATAGGGTGATGTTGATGCTGCATCTTGTGTTGATCATTTTTACCATGAATTAATTTTTTGGGCTAAAAACGATTTCTAATGTGGAAGAGTAAGTCAAATCGGTTTTACACAATTAAGCCTTAAATCAATTAGTCTCACTAAGTGCACTAACAATATAAGACTATATCAAAGATAGCAAATATACAAAGACATGTAAGCAATTTAATTATAGGAATATAAATTGTACAAAGTAAATCACTAGAGAACAAATCATAATGACACAATGATATTTTATCGTGGTGTTCGGAGACTTGCCGGTCTCTCCTAATCCACGTTGAGATAAGCCCAAACTAATTGAACCGGCTCCACGAATTAAGCCAAACACCTCCGAGGTAAGTCCAACCACTTGAACCGGCTCCAACACGAACCAACACCTCGATCCACTCGGGGAATTGGTGGCGGTCCGTCCTCCCTCGTGCGATGTAAGCTGTTAGATCTATTTTTCTTCGTAAGATATAATACCGCGTAATACTTGCGGTCATACTAGATTTTCTGAATATTTTTTCAAAAGCAAGAACAAATACAATGCATGAACCCTAACACTTTGCAAAACGCATTCGCAAACTTAGATCATGCAACAAAGAGTAGGTACATGGACTTCAACCATTTGTAAAATATATTTGCAAACTATAGTCACATACTACAAGGATTAGACGCATGAGCCTCGACTATTTGTAAAACACATTCGTAAATAATAGCATCATGTCACGTTGAGCTAGAGAAAGCGAGATTGAGCTATCAACACATGATGAGACTCAAGCTATTAGGCAAGACTCCTCTTAATAGTATGACAACCTATACTAGCAATCTGGTCTCCAACCAAACACCAAGACCGGTAAAAGACAAAGAACACATTCTTAGCACTAGCTAGTCATACATTTGCCTTGCACACTCACTTGAAGCTTGATGACACATATCTTTACTTTAAGTCCGGGTTCTTGACTTGATATGCATAAACCCATGATGCATCCTTCACTTGACTTCCATCAACACATGATGGTTTTCTTTACTCCAAGTTCTTGACTTGAATATGCATCAACCCATGATGCATTCTTTATGAACCTTCCATCAACACATGATGGATTCCTTCACTTCGAAATCTTGTCTTGATGCTTATCAACACATGATGACATCATTCATGCCGAATCTTGACTTGAATATCATCAACATATAATGATCTTCTTCACTTGCCCTCCATCAACACATGATGGGTCTTCTCTTAACTTGCTGATCAACTCATGATCATCTCCTCTTCGAGATCTTGATATGCATCAACACATGATGCATCCTCTTCTTGAATTTTGACTTGATGACAATCAACTCATGATGTCATCATAAGTCATCATCATTATGGAACTCAACCTATTTCACCTACTCATAAAAAATATTAATTCCACAATATGATTGTCATTAATTACCATAACATATTATTAACTCATAATGATGGATCAAGATACTTTGATATTTCCCTCTTTGTTAATTGATGGCAACCATCACAATTGCAAATAATTGAATATAAAGCAATATGAGTAAATATGAACTACACAAGTTCTATATACTCAAGAGATATATCTCAAAGTAAAGATCCTTAATATATATGTGAATAAAAGAATATGGATCAATACTAATGAAACCACAAAACATAGAGTGACCCCCCCTAAATGTACGTATACACAAATATGTAACAAAAACATATGCACATATTTAAGTTATACTTTTAGTGGAGTTCAACCTATATTTTGGATCCGAAGAATGCAATAAGATATAAAAATATGATGTCAAATGCATACCTCTTTGATTTTTACATTTTCATCCAATTTAGACTAAACAATAGGTATAACAATCAAAGCGTTAGTCTCACAAATAGATTTATCATTAATCACCAAAATACTCCATTAACTCATAACGGTAGGTCTAGATTCTTCACACGCGCACCGATTGGGCCATGCGGCAGCGGTGATCAGCAGCGAGGCGAGTGGTGGGGGCGAAGGATGAAGTCGGTGCTGCGCGGAAGATGGGGACGGAGGCGAGGACGACGGCATGAGGTGATGTACACCAGAGAGGGCATCGGAGAGGAAGAAAAAGAACACTAGAGAGAAAGAAGATGACGTCGACAACGCACTGGAGAGGAAGAAATACACTAGAGAGGAAGAAGTACACACCAGAGATGACGACGAGGTCGCGAAGGGATGGATCCAGCATTGGCATGGTCATGGAAGGCGAACCAGGCACCGACGGTGATGGGGTCGGGGAGAACGGTGGTGACGCTGTCGGAGAAGACGAAACCGCACCGACGTGGTCAGAAACAGATAGATCCACGCTGGCGTGGTAAAAAAACAGATGGATAAAGTGTTGTCTCCACAGTGGATCCATCGACTGGGTGTTGATCAGCGACGTGGAGCCGTTGTCGAGCAAGGCGACCTCACCAACTCCGACGACGACAGTGGTGACTACATCCTCCTTACCGAATGATGCTATTAGGAGGAGCTCGTCCCCGACCGTCCATGCCCACAACGAGCTCGCCATCGCCTACCCTCCACCATGGTCGCGTGGCGCTCGCCGACTGGATCCGACAGTGGTGGGGTCGGGGATATCCGAATCGGGAGGCAGCGTTGGGGTGGGAGGGGAGGAGAAGGGTAGCTCGTGCGATCCATCGTCGAGAGGCGGTGCACGGCTGAGGGAGGGGTGGAGAAGGGTGGCTGAGGGAGAGGAAGAGGTTGTCGGTGGGGAATCCATGAGAGAGAATATAGAGGGGGAGAGGAGGAGGATGATGGAATAGAAAGAGAAAGAAGAAGGGCAATATAGTCTTTTGCGCATTACTTAACAGCCAACTCACTGAGAGCTGACGGGAGTGGCAAAAAAGGATGAAAGTTAAGATCCGATTACAATGAAGATGTAGGACCCCGGATTTCTCCATCCGGATTCCTCTGTGAAACCACTGTGATATTCTCTGGATCAGTAGATAGCACTTCACAGGCATATTGTTGAATCAACCATACATGGCGTGGAATCATTTCATTCATTAATTTACACATCAGAGTTTACATAGACCGCTTCGGATCAATTTTTACAATAAGGGCCGAACAGGTCAAATGAATACATTACAAAAGATAGCGGAAACAACAACGGAAGCAAAGAGGTGAGGGCACATCTCTCCACATGCAAGTGACTGGGGAACTCGTGTAAGCCCGATATTACCCGAAAATTTCAGACAATATAGGGGGCACACAAGAACCGACGGAGTCAGCTAGACTGGGGTGAGACTAGAATAGCTAAGGACTAAACTACGCTTCAACGATTCCTGGATCTTCAGACTTCTGGATCCTCGTTGCAGTCGAAAGCTCCAGGGTTCCTGTTTCAGAGGGTTTGGGGAAAAGAGCGAGGATGAGCACAACTACCGTGCTCGCGAGCCAGCACAACAGATGCAATAATATACATACACGGCTTAACAAGATGGCTCGAGTTCTTTTATTTGCGTAAAGCAACATTTATAAATACAGATATTAGAAAATCTTATCACTTAGCATTTTAACCAAATTGCATTTTTAAAGAGACTAGTTGTGCAATAATTAATAACAGCAGAGGCTACCTCCACCTTCATGCTTATTTTTGCTGGTGGTCATGCCCATCTATTACCAACATTGGGTAAGAATACCCAGGGAAAATCCAAATCAAGGGCTAGGTGAGCCCCACATATTTTTCAACCCATCCACAAAAGTTTTTGAAATAGAACTATATCTTGTAAGTTCCTACGCCCGCCCGTGACTGTGGGCACGGCTGTTCGAACAGTTTTATTTTCTGCAGAGATTGTACATCTTTACCCATAAGAGATAATCATCTTGATAAGAACACATGTTTCCTTAAACATGTGAATCAAGGGGAGATTATCACAAGGCCTTTACAAGGTATCCCTCGGTATTTGCCACACCCGCTAAGGTTTCACCTGAGTAGGGTTTCGCTCTCGTGGGACCCGACAACCACTTACCCAAACCCCCTCTTGCGCCATGCAACTTACGCCTAGGGTCCCGCAAGTCACATACCCCAACCCGTAGCCTCGTGGGCTCACGGCGAAGGGGAGTCCCCCAATGGTGCAGCGCGTACCAGTGGACACCAATTAGTTAGCCAGGTCGACACCATTATAGACTTGTGGTTGTACTATTTTGCAATAGGAGGTCGTCACAGGATTAAGTACTTAAGATTATCTAGGCGGTTCATATCACATACCAACCATTCTCGTGCTCGACAGCACCCACCATCCTTCCATCCGCCCAGATGGGGTATTACCAAGTTTTTAGGGTTTTGGAGAAGTATAAAATAAATTACCCAACTAGTCCAGTCATTATCCCTAATGACTGCCCAAAACAATTGTTATGATTTAAAGAATGATGATTTGGGGTAGTGATACTCCGGTACTTGAACAAGACTAGCATGCCATTTAAGTACGACCTATAACTAGTAGGTTACCATATAATTACTAGGGTGACAAGTATTTTGGGGAGTTCAATTTTCAAGGAAATGATATAATAGTTATTTAATCATCAAATAGGCATTTAACTACCTTAGGGTGTTTGACATACATTTGCATAGGAAATTAAAGCATGCAATTTGATAATTTAAAAGAACATAATTTGCTTAGAATGTAGGATCGACATGATCAAAGTGTTGACTTGCTTGGGCTATTTTACCGCGGCCTTGATCTTACTCAAAGCCTGCTTGAACAGGGGTTCGAAATCTTGGTCGGTGTCTTTGCTTGAATCTTGGTTCTGCTCGAGTCATTGATTCTTCTGGACTTCGATTTCTAATTACGCAACAACGATCGAAAAACTAAATAAATCCAAAGAACTCAAAAGACCAATAAAATACAAGATCCTCAGAAAGATTGCAGAGGACGAGCTTGAGAGAAGGGTTTGGGCGACACAGATATGTTTGACAGAGTCAAACGACTCGTTGAGCGAAAGGAGTGGCAGAGAAATTCTGCCGAGAGGGAGGATACAAATAAGGGTGAGGTCGAAGGGGCTTTTGCAGGGAGACTCTACTGCGGATTTTGGAAGACTGCAAGATTATACCTCTACATGTGAAAAACAAATTAACCACAAGCTCTACACCAAACCTAGATACAAGAGCAACACATCAACTCGAATGACAGATTAACACACATTCAAAAGCCAGATTACAAATCATTGCCAAACAATACGGATTGGTGAAGCAATTATTACAGACAAATTAATACTACCAGCTTACTCAATCACTGATATGCAGAACTTAGCTTATTCAAAATGTTCGCACTCAAAATACAATTACCTTCAACAATCATTGACCTACTGATGAAGCGCTAACCAACAGCTATCAATTGATTAATAAAACAATTAGATATTACTGCTATTGCTAACTGAAGATCATTGCTAAACAATTTATTGATCTGGAGAGCCATAAGCTATAGACACACATAACGATCAAGATATGACCAATAATATCCACTGCCACCAAAGCTTACTGCTACAACAAAATACAAACTTTCAATTGCCAGACCAAACAACTATTGTCCTAAAGCACCAATTCACAATAAACAGATTACTAAATAGGGTTTCAAAAGACATATCAAAATTCTCAATTGTCAGATCAATTAGTAACAGAGATTTCAAATGCCAGCTACTCTATCTACTGACAACCAATTGCTGATACAGATGAGCAAGAATCACAAACAATATTCAATAACTGGGAAGCAAATACAGACACAACAACAATCAATACTGCCATCAATACTGATATTCAAATTACTGTCAAACATTGCCATTGAGATTTCAAATTGCCAGATCAACTAAACTTCGCTGCTATTGCTGTAGAGGGTCTCACTATCAGGGAGACAGTGAGAGAGGGAGAGAGAGCACAGAGAGCAGAGGGAGCAAGGGGAAGGAGGCTCAACCGATGGCTACCGACGGCGAGCGGCGGCCGGGGAGGCACTGGGAGCAACCAAAATAGACAACTGGCCAGGAGAGGAGGCTGAGGGAGGTGGCATTGCGGCCAGAGCGGCGCTGGGTTGGAGACAACGGCGGTCGGGGCGATCGGGTGTGGCGGCCACACAAGGGCGACAGCGGCCGAAGAGAGGGGAGGATCAGGGGAAAGCGCAGGAGCACTAGGGTAAGGAGGGGAGGCTCACCATGGGATCTGTGGAGGCGGAGGGGCTCTAGAGATGGCCGGAGACGGAGCTGAGGGCGGCGCGGGGAGGAGAGCTTGGTGGCGGCGATCCACGGTGGCCGAGCTGCGGCCGGCTGCTGGAGTGGCACGGGGACGCCGAGGAGGCGCTCCAGCCCCGAGGGTTCAGCCCGTGGAGTGCCTAGGAGGGGATGGCGGTGGTGGGGCTCCAATCGGCTAGCAACGGTGGAGAAGAAATCGAATCGGGAGGAGTTCTTTGGGGGACTTACCCGGGGGAGGAGGGGAGGAGCGGGGCGGGGCGGGGTGCACGGGAGGAGGCTGGGCTATTTATAGCCAGGGAGGAGCTGACGGAGGCGATGACGTCGGTGGCGATATGGGCGACGGCGTGGGCGAACATGGCGGCGAGAACGACGGGACACAGGCGTTGATGGGGCCGGCGACGGACCGGGCGAAGGCACTAACCAGGGCTCCGTTGCACTGCTCGGACCGGTTGGAGGGACAGCGCCGATGTCACGGAGGTATGGGCGGCAACGTGCTGGTGGGGACGGGGAGTGGGGCGGTGCAGATGGCAGGGGAGCAGGCTAGAGGCGACGCGGGGTGGGGACGGCGCGGCAGGTGGAGGTGGGGGCGAGCGCAGGGGAGCAGGTGTAGGTGGGGGCGACGCTGCAGTGAGTCGGTGGGGGCGGCGTGGAGGGGAAGATGGAGCTAGGCCGAGCGAGGGAGGGCCGAGGGGATGGGGAGAGGCGAAGCCGGGCCGGGCGACAGAGAGGATGGAGGGGAGAAGAAGGGGCCGGCGGAGAGAAGATGCGGCTGAGGGGGAAGATCGGGAGAAGGAGGGGAGACGAAGGCGATGTGGCCGAGAGAGAGATGGGGGAGGAGGCGAACGGACGGCGCAGCTGAGGAAGGAGAGGGGTGCGAGCGAGTCGGGCCGAGCGAGAAAAAGGGAGGGGGGAGGGGGCGCTGCGGGCCGGGAGGAGGTGGGCCAGAGGGATGGGTAGGTCGGGGGAAGGGTAGGCCCGGGGAAATGAGCGGGCTGGGCCGGCGGGAGAAAAGAAGAAGGTGGGCCGGCCGGGAAATTTGGCCCATGAAGAAGGGGGAAAGAATAAAAATAGGAGAAAACTTAAGTGGATCGAAAAAAAATTGGGTTAGCCCAAAAGAATATGGCTAGGCCCAAGCAAAACAAGGAGAGGCAGATTTTGGGAGAAGGGTCCAGAATTTGAAAAGATTGAATTGAATTTGGAATTTGGATTAGGAATTTTGAATGGATGTTTTAAACACAAATCCGAGCTTAAAGGAAGCTTGGAGTTTCTGGAAATTTCAGCGGCAAATGAAAATTGAACGAAAATAAAAAACCGAGCGGAGACACTATTTGCCGTCCGAAAACGGGATGTCACAGAAGAGAGAAGCCGTTTCACGATGGCATATTAGGGATCCAGTCAACTTTCAGTGGCAAATAAAGGATTATATAAAACATCAGTCAGGTAGTTCCCTTGGGCAGAGCAGCAATTCACCGGTGCTCCTCCGGAACTGTTTTTTTTTTTTTTTTGGAACGATTCCTACAGAAATTGATATGTTTCCGAAATTCATGTGTTCCAAAAGTCCTGAAGGGTCCTGAAGGTCTTTTGTGCACCTGTTGTTTTTCTCAATTAAGTTGCAAATTGAGCTACACAAGAATTTCCTGCCCCTTTCACATTAGAACCCTAAGGAGACCAGATATAGATAAGAAGACCATTTCGTTTGACCTAAACCCAAGAGGCCTCATTTCCAAGGCCATGTTGCCAAGATCCTCCTTGCACTGCATGCCATCTCACAAGTCACATTCCTCACACACGCAGAAGGCAGAACACAATACACACACAAGCACACAGAAACGCAAACAGAGGCAATGTACAAGGCACATGAGCATATATGTTAACTTGGCTTCTTGCATGCCTCTAGCTCCGGGCAAGACTACTACTAATGGTAAGTCTGGTATACACAACAGCAGCAGTGCTACTGGTACTTTTCTTAGGCACTAAACAGCTGGGTCTTTTCAAGTCTTAAGTCATTAGGGGGTTGCTGCTTCTTTTCTTGATCTCTCCTCCGGAGTTAGCTCTCTCACGTCATGGCACCGGTGAGGGGGGCCAAGCGGAGGAAGCGGCAGCCCGAGAAGGCCTTGCCGGCGGGAGCGCCGGCGATGCCGCCGGTGGTCGCCGGCGATTGGTGGGACGCCTTCTCCCGCAGGCTTGCAGCAGGTATATATATCCATCCTCCTCCTCCTCTCTCTCTCTCTCTCTCTCTCTCTCTCTCTCTCCCTGTTTCGACCACTGTGCTCCTCGTCCTTAGCCATGCCCGTTTCTTGTTTCTTGGCTCGCTGTAACCTCGCGGCCGAGCCTGTAACCTTCGCTGGCTCCCGGTAATGCGCGCTAATCCCTCGCGTCTAGGATTGTTCGTGGACGGATTCCTCGGTGTTAGATCAGGGAGAGCCGCCGTTGAATTTGTACTGTTCGTGTGTGCGCGGCGTGCGATGCGTCGCTTAATCTGCTCCCGCACTGCTCCTTAATCCGGGTGGTTAGTGTAATGAATCTGCTCTTTCGGTGCGCTTATGGCAGGTCGTGGGCTTTAGGCTCGTACGGTGTACAGAGGCATGAGTCATCTCGGGCGGGGTGTTCTAGATTGAGACCATGGGTGTTGCTTTGAGGATGTTAGGGAGCACAATTAGTTTTGCCATTTGCGGTTTTGTTGTCTCGTCGTCTGCATTCCAGATCTATCAAGCCTGGGTGCAATGGTGTTTTGGGCGTGATAATTTTACAGGTGGTGCTGATTGTGCCCATTATGTCAACCTAATCCAGAATCGGTTGCTTGATTGTTGATGTCCCGATGTCGCGAGGACTATCTTCTTCTTTTCTGAAGCATATGAAGTAACTTCTTTTCATCAAGAGAAAAACTAAATTTCCTGAAGAATCATTTGCTCTACTTCGTTAGACCGGTGATCGGATTGCTTTTCATGTTTAGTCAGTAATTGTTAGATGTTAATTGCAGCATCTTTGTAAGCGGAAAATTGGTCTATCTGTTCACAGATAGTTCCCCCAATTCCGCAGTAGATTTTTATTTCGGCACGAATGTGATGAATTATTAGCTAATCAATATTAATGATTTTGATATTGTTGCTATATTTTGGGTAACAATTATTTGACTGCTAATTTGGTAGATGATTATTATGGTCATACAAATCATTACATGGGTTGAGTGATGTGGTACTAGTTCAACGAGCTTAAAGAATTTCCTGGAGGAATTCTTGAAGCTTCTTGCACTTGATACTTAAAAAAACTGTTTGAATCTGGAATTGCTTTACTCAAAAAAGGTAATGATACATTAATACTACATGATTGCGACTGGCCTCTGCAGACCCTTTCTCAGAGAAGTTAGCTGTATATTCAATGTGATAGTCTGATAGATCATGCCAGGAACATTTAGATTCATTAGGCTGTGTCCATATGGTGTGTGAGTATGAATCGCAGATGTCACTGGGTGCAGTTGCCTAAAAGTTATACTGAACAAATAGCATAGATGAATATTGTCGTAGCAAAAAGACTAGACAATGGGTACAGGATACCTTTTTTTATCTTGAGAGAGGACCGAAGGGAGAGGAGCCAAAACCAGAGTATGTATGAGTGTGTTGCTCATGTGCCCAAATGGGGATTTCCTCCTCCTTTGCACATGCCCTTGGGGCTCTATTTATAGGAGGGCAAGAAGGGACACTTACCTTCTTGCCCTCACAATGTGGAGAGAGAGAGAGGGTATTTAGGTACATTGCTGGGAAAACACTGTATAGACCTAGTCTACATATGTACAGTATCCCAGACGGCACACCGGTACTCCTAACGACCCTAGGGTGCGAGGCACCCCTTGGTGTCCTGCTACGACAATTATAGTCATTTAGTATGCTATCTTACTCTCTTTTGGTACCTTCTCTTACAAGTTCATAGATAATGGCTTTTAGAATTCCTCAAGGTCTGGGTGATGTTTTGTCTAAAATTGCCCTGATTGTTGAAAATAGGTTTAATTTCTGAGAACGGTATCGACAGTTATGCATATCAACTCCCTTTATGAACAGTGACATTCTTAGAATCTTCAAATATTTGCTAAAAAGATATGCTTAGTTGAGTTACCTGTTTGAACTCTGGTATAAACCTGAGCAAGTGAGCATCAACTGCGATTTAACCAGATAGATACATGAATGTTACAACATGGCATCATTTTAGCTATCAATTTAACTAATTATTTTATCGTAAACTTTGAACCAAGTATCTTCTACAGTTACTCGTGCAATTCATTTCTGTTGTCCTGCAAAAACAGCTTAACCTTTTCTCATAACGATTGCCCAGTACATTCTGAATTTTACTAGTTTGCACCATGAATGCTAATACACTAGACTTAAAACTGGTTTATCAGTTGGTGGAATTTTTTGCATTTTCGGGTATTGCCGATTTGCTGCTTTATACGGAAGACTTGCTGACCATCTTCTATAATATTTTATCCCCTCTCCCTTGTAGGTTTTAACTCACTGTAAGGCTTATGCGCCTTCTTCTTTTGCCCAAAAGCATGGGGAAAATGAATGGAATCCTTTGGGTTTTAACATGTCTACATTTCCCTTTCATGTACAAAATAATTTGTGATACATTCAAGTAATGACCCTGTATCTATGATCTAATCTGATGCTTCCACAGGGCAATTTTCCAAAGACTGCCAGAACTTTGAGTCTGTGTTCAAGATGTCAAGGGAGACCTTCAACTACCTTTGCTCTCTGATTAGAGAGGACTTCACAAGAAAGACACAAAGTTTCAGAAATTTCAGGTTTGGAGACAAGGTGATTCTAGGCGTGGAGGATCAAGTAGCTGTTGCTCTGTTAAGACTGACCACTGGTGAGTCACTTTTGAGCATAGGGAACCGCTTTGGGATGAACCACTCAGCCATCTCAAACATCACTTGGAAGTTTATAGAGGCCTTGGAGGAGCGCGGCGTCAATCATCTGAAGTGGCCTGGCCCTGAGGAGATGGCAACCATCAAAGCAAGGTTTGAAAAGATCCAGGGTCTCCCCAACTGCTGCGGTGCCATAGACACAATGCACATCCTCATGTGCTCTTCAGCTCAGCCTAACAGCAATGTCTGGCTTGACGGTGAGAACAGGAACAGCATGGTCCTGCAGGCCATTGTTGACCCCAACATGCGGTTCAGAGACGTTGTCAGTGGCTGGCCCGGGAGCTTGAATGACTCGTGTATCCTGCGCACCTCAGGCTTCTACAGGCTCTGCGAGAAAGGCGCAAGGCTGGACGGGCAAATGAAGCTTCCTGGAGAGTCAGCAGAGTCAGTAGTCAGAGAATACATTGTTGGGGATGCAAGCTACCCTCTCCTTCCCTGGCTGATGACTCCATACCAAGATCATGATCTATCTCCGGCAAAAGCGGAATTTAACAAGCGGCACACCACGACGAGAATAGTGGTGCAGGGTGCTCTGGCCAAGCTGAAGGAAAGGTGGCAGGTTCTCAAGGGGGAGCTGTGGAGGCCCGACAAGCACCGGTTGCCGAGGATCATCTACGTCTGCTGCCTGCTCACCAACATCATGATCGACCTCGAGGATGTGGCGAGGACGGGACGCCGGCGTCGCAGAATCATGACGACGGCTACATGCGGCAGTTAAACGATGTGGCCGACGAAGGTGCGGTCACGCAGAGAGACCTGCTGTGCCAGTATGTCAGCAGGCTGGACAGCAAACTTCCGGAGTGATACTTTCAGTTCTTCAGATGATTCCGGCCCTTCTGCTGCTTACCGTGTAACTTCTTGTCTTGTTGGACGAAGGAATCCAAAAACATAAGGAAAAAAAACATGTATTAGGGTGGCATGAATAATTGATTCCTTCGGAAGTCTAAAACTCGTGAATTGTTCAATTAAGATGTTTGGATGCTCCACAGGGGAAAAGCACAGGATTTTGGAGAAGTCGACAAGAAGGAAATTTCCATGACGTCTACCCGCATGTTAGATTTCTTTGAAATTTCCTATGGATTGAGCTATTTTCATAGGAATTATAGGAGCTCATTCATATAGGAAAATTTCCTATAGGATTCGATTCTTATAAAGTTCCTCCGAAAAAACTATTACAAAAAATTGTAGCAGCATGTGCTGTCACTCAATTGTTATACAACGAACAGAGGTGAAATAACAAGATCAACAACCGCACATATCAAAATCTTTTAAAAAAAAATTGATCACCAGTTGGGCTGCACATACATCCGTGCGACAAAATGTCGACGGCCACAGCAATAGATCAAACTTGTTTTTTTCCCTCGCAAACTAGAGTTCTGAGCTACTGAAGATACTAACTCATCGTTAACCTGAAGGATGCCAACCCACTATTTGAGTAGAGACCTCGCGAAGTGCTCTCTTGCTGTTGCTAGAGCGCCTATCGTCTGCAAGTCGAGAAAATAGGTCACCTCGAACTGGATAAGTTTCAGTTGAAATTAATATCCACAGCTGTGAGCCTGTGACATACCTGCTCAGCTAATGATCCAGCTCCCTCCAATCCATGACCTGACACCTTCTCCGCTATCACATTCGCATCTGTTTCCAGAACAATCCTGCAGTCATTTGCGAATAATCAAGTATATTCAACCAATTATTTACAAGACCATAATTCATCAAATAATTAAAAGCATTCATCAAATAATTAAAAGCCTGACCACAGACAATCTGTATTAGAGCTCTACATGTGCAAATATGAACTAGAGGCTGTTTTGTCCATGTCCTCAACAGCGCAAGACATACCTCAAGTTTACCTTGTGGTGTGAACTGTGGGCATACCCGACAATCAACTATTTTTTCTTAAGATACACGTAAGTTACCAAACAGCATTGAATGAGGCGCAAATCGAGTGAGGTAGTTTCTTGACAACTTTAAAATGATCCTGAACCCTCAAATTAAGCATCACAAAGACACAAACCCCAGCCCCTGGCCTATTTATTGCTTTTGATATCAACTCTACATGTGTGATAATTGTGAAAGTAATAGTGCTAGTTGAATTCCTTTGTCATGATGCTAAAAGCTAGAAAAGGGTCGTTGCATGTGCACGTTCCATTCCAGAACAAAAGGAGCCAAAATAGTAAAATAAAAATGAAAGCTTAGCACGTGCAAGTACTGTAATTACCCTCCATCAACAACTTCGTCAAGGCATAAAAAGATAAGATCCAGTTTTGCAAGTGCAATCCCTTTGTTTACATTGTCTCTGCAACGGGAGAAAAATACTCGCTTTGATTAGTAAAGCCAGAGAAAACAGCTTAGCAGCATGGAATGGAACAAACCACAATAAGAGACAGGGTGTACTAAAAAAAAGGAATTAGCAAAACCTGACAACAAGACCAACAGCATCGAAGAACCCCTGAAGAACTGACGCTAAAATGAGCTCATTCTCCTCATCTCCTCCGGTTACAAAAAAATGTAGATCTTGGATGGACTTGTACACAACGATGTAACCGTCAAACATTACTACCTCAGCTGCAAAATGGGAAACAGAAAAAAATAACCAATTTGATGAATATAGCTGGATGACTGGAACAAAACAAACTTGCATAGTAGCATGTAAATTACTTTGTTTTCGTGTGCAGAATAATAGGAGTTTCTGAAGTTACCAAAAATAAATGTTTAACCGAGAAAATAACACATTGAAAATGGCACCGACCACCGAGCATCACTTGAAAACTGTGTGTTCGTGGATAAATACAATCTTTCACCACAATTTCAAATCCTTTAGTGAATTTTAAGAAAAAATGACAGAATTCATGAGCTGTAAAAAATGGTTATCTTGCTGTTCAGATGCTATAATACTAATAGAGCCTAATATTCTGCTGTAAGATCAGAGGTAAACTCAAACATGAAGGGTTACATCCAAAGAAACTGGCAAGACAAGAATACGAGACAATTGCAAATACATGGACCACAGATAAACATACTGCTGAATGCTGATCAAAAGAACCGGTAAACAAAAAGATGACCGATTGGCATCCTTGTCCAAAGCAGCCAGGCAGCAAGGATTAATAGAGATGAGCCAAACAACGGCATGATGCTCCAACAATAAGATATGCCTCAAGAATACACAGCAGGAACTTGACAAACTGTAACCAATAACAGTGCAAAACAGCTAGGCCCATTCTGTTCGTTGTGAGCTGCTAATCAGCGTTCTCAGGAAGAATGTGGTCATCCCACGCACTACATAACTTAGGCAAACATTAATTTGCTTTGGTTCTTACAACGCACAAATCGAATAAAAGTATTCTTTGTTCATTGTTTGATGGCAAATCACCTTCTGTTCCAGCATCCGTTTTCTGGGTTTTCGCGAAGAGCGACTTCTCGAAAGCTAGCTTGGAGGACAGGGAGGGCCACTCATCGCTGTAGTACTTCACGGCCACACGCTTCCCCTCGGAGTCCAGGACTAGAATGTTCTTCACCGAAGGGCAGGACTCCTGCACGAGCAGCGAACAAAGCAAACACTTCAGAGCAATTACTTCTAGCAGGCAAAATTCAGGAAATAACAACTTACATAACGGGTAATTACGCTGATATATAGAGAAACATTGCACTAAAAAAACTGGATTTTTACCTGTTCTTGGTCATAAACCCTAACAAAACCGAAGAAACAGGGATGCGTACGGTCAAATTTTCCGAGAGAAGGGAGTGGAGGATGGGATTACCATCTCCGGAAGGCGGATTTCCGAGCGTGGGGAAAGAGATGGGTGTTGGCCTGATGAATTTGTGTCGCCGATTGCTGCGCGAGCGAGCAAGAGAAGGGAGGGCGACGGCGACGGAGACGGAGAAGGACGAGGACAGTAAACTGGTTTTGTTTTTCTTTCGGGTAAAGACCCGATAGTCGTAATATCTGGATCCGGCCCATATTTTGGCCCAGCGTTATTACGCTACCATGAGCTGCAGTTCAGTTTCCCATTAGTGTCGACCTTTCTCCCTAAAAATATCTTGTTGCTTGCAATCAATCAAAAACATGTGTTGCAACAGATAAAAATTTCGGATGCAACATAAAAAAATGTCAGATGAAACAAATTGGGAGCTCAAATTAAGAGAGGTGGGCTACATCAACTTGTCGGAGGGTAATGCTCACAGAAGATGGTCGCTGGATCATGTAGTAGCGGCACGCACGAGGGCACGAGGACGGTGTGGCTCAGCCGTGCAACGTCGGTCGAGTCGCGATTCACATCACACACACAGAGTAGCTATTGTTCCCCCACTTGAGCACACGGTCAGATCTGGCCACCCCGACTCCTCTAGCCAACGCCTGGCTCGCCATGATGACTCCCCCTCCTTGCCTGTCCAGCCAGAGAGAGGTGGTGGGGGAAGGAGGGAGGGAGAGAAGAGCGTGACTTTGGTGGTGAGCTCCAGCCCACCGGAAGGGAGGAGGCGAAGGGGATTGGGTAGACGAGAAAGGGATGGACGGTAGGAAAACATGTAGAGGTCCTAGAGGAGTAGCGGTGGTTGGCTCGAGAAAAGCATCTGACAGGAGAGGGAGTGAGTTTGGGAACAAACGTCTTATGCATCTCGATGCTAGCATTATCCTTTTTTGTTGCCAATATTGTTCAATACCATCGGAGATATTATCGAGTTAGAGAATATCATCTAATGTATCACTGACATGTAGACCTACAGGCCCAACGGTCAATTTATACCTCTTTGCGGATCCATGGAGCTAATTATCTATTTTTTTAGTTGTTAAGGGTCAACAAATGAGATGTCGACACTGTAGTCACATCTACACTCGGATAATTAGGCGTGTACCTAGTCGTAAGTTCGATTCCAAATCCCTTCTATATTCTAATGTGTGCCAAATGAGGGTTTTTTTATGTTTGTGTAAGGGACGTAGTCGTGGTTTCATAATTGTTGTGTTAAAAGGTTATGGTAGAAGAGAGCTATCCACGCTTGACTAACTTGAAGCTAATTTTTAAAAGACGCGGACCAAGACGAAATTCTCAAAAGCAAGATGCTGGTTTTCTTCTTTCTTTCACTTGGGAAGGTTTCTCAGCAACAACTTGAGAAAAGACTAGGAAGGTTAAACTCGACTGCTCAAGAAAGTAGACCGAAATAAATCCAAAGAAGCTTACAACTGAGTGCAGCACTGACTACTACAGGTCCTTCCCGTGTGTTGACTTCCTTCCCAGTGGGTAGCTAAGTCAGTACTACTACTAATCAGCAGTAATCACCTCAAAAGCGCCACAGGATCTTCTGATTTTGATGTCCTTATGAGACGCGTGATTACACACAGACACATCACAACTGGGTAAAACTCTTGACTTGTGCACATCCTAATCTGAAACAAAAAGGGATTCGAAGATATATATGCCTCTTCGTATTGCGCCTAGAAATGGATACCAGGGCGAAAAAGAGAAGAAAATGTCGACTTGGTTTTCCTCCTGTTATGTCCTGGCTAGAAAAGAAGCAACTTTTTGTCACCATGTGCTTTTAGCTTTTTTTTTTATCTATTTCGACATTTTTGGTTTGATTGCGTCTATAAAGAGGAGGGGAATTTCATGAGTTGTTCCTTTGCCTTTTGCTTTGGTTGGGTTCGCCCCCACATTTTGGTTCTAAATGTGCCATCTTTGTTAGCCCTTTGCCCATAAAATCAGGAACTGTGGCTTTTGAGATTAGCTCACACGCGAGTATGGCGTCCGGTGCGCAGTCCTTGTGCTGTAGGTTAACATCTTGATAATGAGCTCTACACCAGTGCATTTCTTGAATTTTAATTGAGCTACTTCCTCAGTTGAAAAAACTTGAAGGCAATACTTTAATAAGCATCTGAACGGAATTTGCAGTTGCTCAAACAGTATGCCTTTCGGGGCAGTAATTTCCTTAAACAGCAGTCGCCCATACAGATATTATCTTGTTGTTTCTTCGATCTTATTGTTCTCTAATCCTTAAGCAAGCAAGAAACCACAAAAGAAGAAAGAAAGTGACTCAAGACAAACACATTTTCTACACCTATGGTGATAGCGTCTGGAGTAATTGACAGGAAGCACCTGTCGCCATTTGCCCCACCGTCAGACTCGTCGTCTTCATTCTTCTCCGAGGATCTTGTCCCTACATAGGTTAGCAAAAAAAAAGCCTGGCTTTCATTTCTTTTGATAACGCAAAATGGTAGCACGACATGATTTCCCTCCTATGATGATTTCCTTTCCATGCTTTAATGCAGAGGCAGGTTGGATTTTGGAAATCAGAGTCGATGGTCGATCAGAAAGGTGTGGATCGATCATGCTTGCTTTGAAAATTTGTGATTATTATTTCTTGGTTGTTGCTTCTTGCATGATGGAAATTGTTCGGTTCGGTGTTACATTCTTAGTTCATGCTACATCCTCAATAAAATGTTTCGTTTTTTTCCCCTTTATACTCACTGTTGGTAGTTAGTGGAGTCATTCACGCTTCAATAAAATTTCCTAAAAAGATCCATAGAGCTGCCCAAAACGCAATGAGAGCACTCCATAGCAAGCCTCTGGGGTTGATGAACCTTGATGTACAATTTACCATTCCTAAGGTAAACATATTGTCAGTTATGTTTAAGTAGACATATTCTCTAATCTCATTTTTCTGCTTTTTCATGTTACATGTTGGTTTTGCAATGAAGTTCTCTCGATTTAACTTGCCACAAAATCTTGTTAGAACCGTCATATGTGTCCCTAATTTAATCTGTAAAATTAGTTTGTTAGTATGCACTAATATTTTCTATACTATGTACTGAAAGTTAGCATGAGCATTGCACACTTATCACGTGATAAAACTTCTGCCAAAAGTGACATATCTTATGCATATCCACCGCAAATCATACATCTCTGAGTAACCCCCCCTTCACAATGTACATGACATGACCTTATGTCTTCACCTCTAATTGCCTTAAGAACCATGTTCAGATGAGTAGCTATTTAAGGTCCCCAAACATTCATTAATGTTTCATTATACTCTCAGATCATCTTGCTTCTCACACTCCAAACCAATTTTATCAATGACCATTTAGTCCAACTGAATATATGTCTCTTCGTTTAGTTTGATAGCTACTCAGGTAATACTACTACAACTACAACATATCATTCGCTCAGAGTTGGATTACTCTCTTCAAACATTATCATACTATATTGTCTATTGCAAACTGCGATATGCTTTGTGTTTTACCTCACCATGTTTACACAACCAGCCGTATTTTGCCTGCCACATTTCCATCTTCGCAATTCGTTTACAATTTAAGATTGTTCTTGTCTGTGCGCACGCAACTGTTATGGCACTCTAAAGTTGCCAATTTCGATCCATAGCCAAAACAGAAAACTAAAACTAACAATATAATGAGATGTTTTACATCCACTATGCAGATCGGTAAAAGATAAAACATAACATAAAATACTTTTTTTACGTTTCGAACTCCATGATTGCAAGCTGGGAAACATGGATTACATAAATTTTTAAGATTACCATGATGTACTATGCCTTAACTGTTGCTACCACTGAATTCACAACCCTTTTTTTGCAGGCCACACTGATGATATCGATCTGACCAGTGGTACTGTTTTGTTGTATAGCTTTTGCTTACACGCCGTGACCTGCATGTTGTGGTTCACCTCGACGTCTTGCTGCCTGCTGCTACATCATTTTCGTGCATGCAGAACACGCAATCAACACTTTCTCGGACTGCCCTGACAGTCCTACCATAACACAACGTACTGATATATGTCTTACCGATACATAGAAAGGCACAAATGATGTCCATGTAATAGTTATATATACATAAGTTCACCTTGACATAAATTGCTTAATCGTAGAGACATAGACAGCTCTTATCTTCCAATTAGCTATGTACACAATGGATCATCTTACTAATGTTCTATGATACTACTATCCTTATTACTTCCTTCCATGCTGCTATCATATGAAATAGCGTTGATGGCTCCATGCACCAGATAAACATACTCACAAAAAAAATTGTTGGTGCCAGACAACTTCAATATGTGCAATTCAAAAACAAGTCTATAACGCAAACATGCTTAGATCAATAGCGGGCGTAGCGTGCGCTGCCATCCTAGTTCTACTGAAAATTATAATCATGGAACTAGTAGAGTTCTTACTTGTGCACATCTTAGTCGGAAACAAATGTATACTACTATTCAAGGGCATTTCCATATTCAAGGGCATTTCCATAGCGACAGTTAAGCAAGAAATGTACCTCTTGTCGACTTTTCTGAAATTACTGGACAGTTGGCTGACTGAAGGATGGTTTCTGTTATGAATAGCGTGTGTATTCAATATGAGGTTAATGAGTCAATATATATATAAATACATGTGTGATATATATATATACAAAGAACTCATTATACAATACACATCTAACACCCCCTCAAACTTATGGTGGAGCATCAACACCAATATCTTTGTAAGCTCGCTTCACGGATTTGTAGCAATGTTAATAGCCCATGTCTTGTCGGACGAAAGAAGAGTGTGTGTGGAAATAGAAACACCAAAATCCTCAAGTAACCACCGTAGCTAAGTAATCTCCGTAGTCAACAAATCCATAGCTCGCCACTCTGCCTAGCACTCGAACGGGAAACTGCTGTCTGCTTCTTGATCTTCCAAGCAATGAGAGAACCATCAAGAAAAACACAATAGGTAGAAAGAGACCGGTGATCAGAGTGGTCACTAGCCCAAGTAGCATCAGAATATGCCTGGAGGTATAAAGAGCTGGAATAAGGGAAAACAGACGACGAGTGATGGTTCCACGAAGATATCGTAGAACACGAAAAAGATGACTATAATAGAGCTGAGTGGGAGCAGAAACAAACTGACTCAAGATATGCATAGGGTACAAAATGTCAGGACGAGTGACACCCAGATAAACAAGACTCCCAACAAGGTGACGATAGCAAGTAGGATCAGTAAGAGACTGACCTTCAATGGGTCGAAGATGAACATGAAGCTCCATGGGGGTTCAGCGGTGTGCTGATCTGTAAGAGAAGCACGATTAAGAAGGTCCTGAATATACTTTTCTTGGGACAGATAGAAGCCCTCAGGCGTAGAAATAACCTCAATCCCAAAAAAATAGCGAAGAGGATCCAGATCAAACATAAGAAACTGTTCATTAAGACGCTCCTTGATAAAAGTGATGTACTGAGAATCATCGCTAGTAATGATCACATCATCAACATATAAAAGGAGAAGCGTCCGACCACGAGGTGAAGTATGAATAAAAAGATAAGGATCATGAATACTGGCAGATAAACCAGCTGCAGTAACAACAGAAGAGAAACGATCAAACTAAGCACGAGGAGCTTGCTTGAGGCTTTAAAGAGATCGGCGAAGGCGACAAACCATACCCTCAGGAACAGAATACCCTGGTGGTGGCCGTATATAAACCTCCTCATGCAGCTCACCATTGAGAAAGACATTATTGACATCAAGCTGAGAGATGGACCATACCCGAACAGACGCTACAGCAAGAAGAGTGCGAGCGGTGGTGGTGTGTGAGCGCGAGGAGCAAAAGTCTCATCATAATTACGACCATGCTCCTACTGAAAATCACGTGCCACGAGACAAGCCTTGTAGCGCCCAAGAGAACCATTAGAGCGGTTCTTAACCTTGTAGACCCACTTGCACGTGATATGAGTAACACGTGCAGAAGAGGGACAAGATCCCATGTGTCAGTATGTTCAAAGGCAGCAATCTCCTCTGCCATCGCATGCTGCCACTCTTGATGAACAACAGCATCACGATAAGAAGTCGGTTCGGCAATAGCCGCTAAACAAAAGTGTGCAGGAGGCCGAATAGACTGTCGATCACGAAGAGCATATCGAGTAGGAGATGCCGAAGAAGATGGTGCATCAGGAGAATCCTCAACTCGCGGACGACGAGTGTAGTAGAGAGGATAAGAAGGAACAAGGCCAGAAGTAGCCTCTGGAGAGGATGGCAGTAGCGAAGGAGACGGCAGAGGAGGCACCGGAGAAGTCAAAGGCTGTGATGGAGGTGTAGTGACTATGGGAGTAGCAGAAAAAGTCAGAAAATAAAGATGTCCGATAAGAGATGCTGGAGTGGTGGAAGGAGAAGGACGAGAGTAGAAAAGACAAGACTCGTCAAAAGTGGCGTCCCGAGAAACCCGCATCAGTCGGCCAATAGGATCCCAATGACGATATCCCTTATGCTCAGCGCTATAGCCCATATGAAAGCGTTTCTTTGACCCAGTTGCATTGCATGAATAATGAACTCTGCTTCTTTGACCCAGTTGTACCGCAGGGGTGGGGGCGGCGGAGGTGGAGACTTCAGCGACGGTGACGGCGGAGGCCGACTCTGCTCGGTGGACCGAGTGGTGAGGCGCAACGTCCGGGCGTCGGTGTTGGCTCGGTGGACCGGGTGGCGAGGCTACACGATGCAGTAGTTCCCGGTGGCGATGGGGCGGAGCGTCTCCGGCGACGGCGAGGAAGACGATGCCGGGCGACGCCGAGGAAGACGACACCGAGCACGTGATGGCAGCAGCTTCCCGAAGCAACAGCGGCGACTCCCGGAGTTGCGGCGGCTCCTCGAGTGAGGGCGAATAGGCACCAATCGGGGCGACGACAAGCGCAGAGGACACAGGGTGGGTGACGGCAGCGGCGGCGGCGACGTCCGGCGGTGGCGGCTGCAACAGGTGAAACCCTAACCCTAACCCTAACATTGCTCTGATACCATGTTATGAATAGCTCTTGTATTCAATTTGAGACCAATGAGTCAATATATATACAAGTACATGTGTGGTATATATACAAAGAACCCCTTGTACAATACACATCTAACAGTTTCAAGGAAAGGTCAACGGCTAAAAGTGTATTCTGCTTCAACAATGTAAACTCTGGGTTAATTAGAACCGAACGATAGCAGCAAATTGAAATTATGTCTCAACATCGAGGGGAATGAATGGTTCCCTCCTGAAAGAAAATGTCGGAAAGAATCTTCAGTTTCAGTCATAGAAAATTGGTTCAGGAAAGGATCGGAGAAGCATCGCTCTCCGATTAAAAAAAAACACTGCGGCCTTAACATAACCGAAACTGCAGCGGCAACGGGTTTCATGCCATCCACGATGCCAAAACCTGATCAACCTATTGTCTTTGCACAGATTGTTCTACTGCTTTATCTGTTGACTAGATACCACCACGCCTAGATTGGCATCAAGCGTTCGTTCTTGACCATTAACTTAACAGCAACGTGAAGCAAAGTGCAATGTATCGATATCGATCCAAGACATCAAACTAAACTCTCTGAGCTAAGATTGCCATGTCACGCCTGATGTAATCCCCACGCATAAATCTTCGTTTGACAACTAATTTCCAGGCTGTGATAGGGACACATTCCCTCATCCGATTTGACCCAGTGAGTAGCTAGCTAGCAAAGCAAGACAAGCAGTAGCAAAGGAACAAAGTATATCTACCAGGGATGGAGACCGGAGGGATTAGAACTCTTTATACAGTTCTTAATTTTATCATGTAGAATAGTAAAATATTTCTATTTAGCACCACTTGATACTTACTTAGCACCGCAAATGTAAAAGGCAAGGAGCCCAGAAATCTAGAACTACGTATTCCATTTTGCAGTCTAGTTGAGCTATTGACCCATATGAAAGCGCTTCTTTGACCCAGTTGCGCCGCATGAATAATGAACTCTGCTTCTTTGACCCAGTTGCACTGAATGAATAGTTAACTCCTTATCAATTCCGAACTCCAAATCATATGGCACGTACATTACATCTGCGCTCTTGACTTCCATGCATGTACGGATAAGTTCGTGTTCTAGTGGATCACCGTTTGGGACCGGTCACCATTTGTCTTTTTTTGCGATTACGAAGAAGATGTACATATGTACACCACAACGGATGTCAACTACACGTGCACACGTGCGAATGCGTCTTCTAAGCACGTGTCTAGAAATATGGAATTTGAGGTTAAATCTGTGACCTTACAAAGTTACTACTGACTATTGAGTCACACTCATGTATGCAGTGTGGAAAGGTGGGCATCATGATTTAAAATTTGATGAGTAGAGTCGTACACCTATAACTTTACTATTTCACTAAAAGGATGGTTGCCCCTTGAAATGCATTCTCGCTATTCTTGCTTCTGAGAGCGGGGAAGGCACGCTAAGTTCGCCAAACAATTTTTTTTCAACAACTATTAGCAGTACATCATGATGCTGGATTGCTGATGGTGAATTGGTATGCATGGAGTCGCATGTTTCAGAGCAAATTTGTACTTGGATGGCCTAATTTTCTTAGAAATTTTTTAGCTGACATTTTTCCATCAGCTACAAGCTAGCAATGCAATCAAGCAACTAGAAGAAGAAAAGGCACACCTGAGCCACTAAGCATTGCAGAAGTCGCCGATTAAATATACCCCGTTGACTTTTGCACTCAACTGATCGTGCAGGCCTAGTAGTTAGTGATACAACTTATGCAAGCATGACCTACTTTTAGAGTCGCACTAATTATAAACTTCAAAGAGCACGTTGGGTGAATCGTGCCGGATTGTTGCGTTGCTGAGTTAGTGCAGTCCAAGTTCGAGATATGGTTTTGATTAGAGTATACATGGTACTGACTAGTCACTACTCTCGATGTTTCAGTTGAAAAATGAAAGATTATGCAGGAACGGTTGGTGTAACTAAGACTCAAGCATGCATGAGTCATGCAAGGAGTCGTTCTCTATACGTACAAAATTTAGCTTTTGAGTTCCGACTCAAAACATGCTTGTGTTGACCGATCGCGCGAGTTGATTGTCGAATTCGGATTTTCTAGTTCCGAATCTTCTGTGAAAATACTATATTATTCGCTAGATCAGTAGATAGCACTCACAGGCATATTACTGAATCAATTTATACATGACGTAAAACTATACCACTCATTAATTTAACACATCAGAGTTTACATAGACCGCTTCAGGCCAAGTTTTACAATAAATGCCTAACAAGCCAAATAATTACATCACAAAAATAGTGGAAGCGACAACGGAAGCAAAAAGGGTGAGGGCACGTGTACATCCGATATTACCCGAAAACTCAGATAATATAAGATGCACATAAGTACCGACGGAGTCGGCTAGACTGAGGGGGGGACTAGAACGACTAAAGACTAAACTACGCTTCAAAAACTCCTGGATCTTCAGACGTCTGGTTCCTCGTAGTAGTCGAAAGCTTCAGGATTTCCTGCTTCTGAGGGTTTGGGAAAAGAGAGAGAATGAGTATAACTTCCGTGCTCGCGAGTCAACACACAAGATGCAATAGTATACATGCATAGCTTAACAAGGAATGGCTCGGGTTCTCTTTTTTTGGCTAAAGCAACATTTTTCAATTGTCATAATTCCAAATTCCTAAGACTTAGCATTTTAAATAAATTGTATTTTATTAAAGAGAGTAAGTGCAATATTAAATAACAGTAGATGTTCCCTCCATCGAAAACTCTACACATGCATTATTTTATTGGAGCTACCTCCATACATTAACAACACTGGATACGACGATCCAGGGAAAAACCAAACCTTAGGCTAGATGAGCCGACCTGGTTTTCATACTACTCACAAGGTTTTTGAAATAGAACTAACTCTAGTTAAGTTCCCATGTCCGCCTTTGACCGTAGGCACGGCTGTTTAAATAGTTTAAACTCTGCAGAGGTTGTACACTGTACCCACAAGAGATAATATACTTGTTACCCCACATGATTCCATAGTCATGTAGTTGAGCGATCGTCATGGTAACTTTTCAAACTACTTCGCCCCTTCCGTCATCTCACCCATATAGGGTTACGCCCATACGTCGTGCGGGATGTTCCCCTCAGTGACTGGAGTAGTTGAACGCGTAGTCGAACTACCCCTCAGCGACTGGCACCTTCACCTTTCATCGGTGTCCCTTTCAAGCCGGTCGTAACACGCGCTTGCACATTCCCCCTCTCCCACCATGCGAGATGACATTCAGAGTTTGATAATTTTACTAAGCTAAGTTGTACTTTACAGACTTGTCATTGTACTTGTTTTACATGGGAGGTCATGACAAGATTAAGTCATTAATCCATCCGGACGGTTCATACTACATACCAACCACTCTCGTGCACGACGGCACCCACCACTCTTTCTATCCACTCGGATGTGATACTAGCAAGTTGTTTAGGGTTTTGGAGAGGAAAAGTCAATTATCACAACACGCTAGTCATTTACCCACAATGACTGCCCAAAACCACTTTCATGATTAAAAAATGATGATCATGATATTTATTGTTCCGGTACTTAAGCAAGACTAGCATGTCGCTTAAGTACAAACTATACTAGTATTTACCACATAGCTACTGGGGTGACATGGAAATAATGGATTCAATTATTAAAGGATGGATAATAGTTAATTAATCATCAAATGAGTGTTTAACTACCTTAATCTTTAACATACATTTGATTATAGAATTAAAGAATGCAATTTTGATATTTTACAATAAATATAATTTGCATAAAATATAGGCTCAAAATGATCAAAGTATTGACTCGCCTTGGTCAGATTATTGTGGCTTTGATCTTACTCAGGGCCTTCTCTGCCAGGGGTATTGAATTTTTGGTCTGTTTCTTTATCCGAATCTTGATTCTACTCGAGTCGTTGCTTTTTCTTGACTCCGACTCCTAATTACGCGATAACAAGCAAGAAAATCAAATAAATCCATATAACTTCAAAAGACCAAATACATTCAAAGCGCTTTAAATAAATTTTACGATGAACGAGCTTAAGATAAAAGATTTAGCGACGCGGGGATGTTTGACAAAGTCAAACGACCAACCGAGCAAAAGAGGCAATGGCGAAGAAACTCTGCCGGGAGAAAACAAGGGAGGATCAAAGTCGAAGTAACTTTCGCAGAGATACTCCGCTTCGGATTTGGAAGATGACAAGATATTGCCGATCGGGTAACGTCACAGCTTGACCCCCTTTTTTAAAGAAACAAGAGCTTCTTTAATTAATGGGTATTATTTACTGAGGGTTAACCAAAAGAGATATCGAAGCGCATGATTTTAAATGTCGACCACAAAGGGAGTCCAAAAATTACCACAGTTCTCTCTTGCAGTTGCCTGGAAATAGTGGTAATATTAATTATTATTACATACCACCGGTGGTTTAAAAACCAAAGAGAGGGATAAAAGGGCAGATATTGATTGGGCAAGATTAGGATACTGGATATTTTTACTAGGCTTAAAAAGACAATAAAACATTTTATCTTTGATGGCTTTTGATCGGGGATAAAAAGGATGTGCTAAAATAATATTTGGACCAAGGAACAATTGATAGGATTACAAAATTAATATACAAGTTTTCAGAGCAATGTATTGAGATCAACAAGTTAATCTCGAATAGCTTCCAAAATTATTTTTATAAAATTGCAAATTAATACCACAAAACCTTTTAAACAATAGAGGAAAATTTAATTACATGAACTTTATCAAATACTTGACATGATTGCAGAGATGTCGAAGCGATTCCAAAAGTTATTTGCATAACTTCCATTTCCAGAGATTTGCAAAATAAGATCATAATCGATAGTTTTTTTAATTAGCGAAATGAATAATTCAACTAACTCTTGTCAATTGGCAAGTTAACAATTAACAGCGGGTTAACCAAACATCGCAAGCTCTAAACAAAAATCTTGAATTGCCAGTCACTCATTTTTATAACACTACTACTCTCTGACTCCACAGATGCAGACACGGCCACGAGGGCCCACAATCCGAGAGAGCAGCGTGCGACCACAACAGAGGATCGAGGGAGGCGCAGGCGTGGCAAGGCGGTGGTGGAGGGAGGTGGGGATGGGCAAAACGGGTCACCGGGGAGGGGAGGAAACCGAGGGCGGTGGCGGCGGCACCAGGGCGGCACTAGAGAAGAGGTGGCGGCGGCCGGGGCGGTCGGGCGTAGGGGCCAACGGCGGAGATGGTGGCCGGAGGGAGGGGAGAGGAAGGGGAGGCGCGCACGGGCGACGGGGCTGAAGGGATCGCGACAATGCTACGATAGCACAAATAAAAATTTACCGCGCAACCAAGGAACCACCGCTAGTAATAGATCACGAGATTACCGCTAGACACGCTGACTCGTAGAGGAAGTAGAGTCATTGTAGCGAGTTGATGCAGTCGTAGTCGTACTCTCGATGCGTCTCCTCCTTCGAGTGGTCGTACTCGTCGCGCGTCTGCTCCTCCGACTCCGGTGATCGTCACGAGTTGCGGATCGTTCTAGTGCTGATGCTTCGCAACAACACCTCTGAGGTATCCACACGTACGGGGCAGGATCACCAAGCGCTGGAGTGCTAGCACCGGTAGCGTGGTTGAGAAGGCGTGGCTATTAGGGTTTCGGGAGTTCTTCCAAAGATCATCCTCTTGATTCACCCCATGCCACCGCCCCTCTTTATATAGGCATCCATGATGGGTCTCGATCTTGAGGCCCATTAGGAAATCATGGCCTATATGAATTCGGATTACCATCCAAAATAGATCCTAGCCCTTTAAGTGTGAAACCCTACAGGTTCATGTGTAATCGGTTATGATTCGGAAACTTTTTTCCGACCACCAGTCGTTAGTGGTACCAAGCAGCACATAACGATTCCCGAACACACATAGAATATAAGACGAACCTTAATGTAATATGATCTATGACCAGGTCCTCATCACTTACGACCAGTTCGTATCTCTATACGACCAGGTTGTATTTGGTCACGACCAGTTCGTAACTCCTTACGACCAGGTTCTTACCATTATGTGATTACGTTCGACCAGTCTACGACCAGCTCGTATCTTCATACGACTAGTCCGTAACTGATCGAACTAAGCGACCTACTCATGCATTCTCCCTTTGCCTCACGATGTTTGGTTGAACTCCAGGTGAGATGTTGTGTCATCCATGGACTGGTTCAATACTTTCTCGATCGAGTGTCGGATAACTTCATGTGGTCGACACTTCGACCACTAGTGGCATGGCCATGCACTTTCTTTATCCGATCACCACGAGGGGCCCAGAGACATCTCTCTTGTTATGTTAGGAGGGGCTGAAAGATCTAGACCCGCCATTATGAGTTAATGGAGTGTTTTGGTGATTAATGATAAATCCAAATATGAGACTAACTCTTTTATCAAGTATTATCTTTATGTAGTCTCATTTGGATATAAAGGTGAAACATAACGAGGTATGCAAATCGACATCTCAATTTTATATAATGTTGCATTTCTCGGATCCAAAATATAGGATTGAACTCAACCATAAGTCAAACTTGAATATGTGCATATGATCCTATTACACATTTGTGTATGCACACATTTAGGGGGAGTTTTATCCTATACTTTGTGGTTTCATTAGTATTGATCCATATTCCATTTTCCACATATACTAAGGATCTTTACGTTGAAACAAAACCTTTGAGTATACAAAACTTGTGTAGTTTGTATACACTCATGTTATGAGTATATAGAACTTGTGTAGTTCTTGTATACTCATGTTAGAGTATATATAACTTGTGTAGTTTATATATGCTCATTTGTTCTCTCATTTATCATCATTAAATTTATGAGAATTTAAGTGGTTATCATCAATTACCAAAGAGGGAAAGATTGAGGTATCTTGTCCCACCATTATGAGTTAATGGTATGGTGTGGTAATTAATGATGATCACATTGTGGAACTAACATTTTCCATGAGTTGGATATACGAGGTTATGTTCGGGATGATGAAGACTTGGGATGATCATGAGTTGATCATCAAGTCAAGAGCTTAGTGTAAATGATGCATCATGAGTTGATGCTTATCAAGAAGAGATGATCATGAGTTGATCATCAAGACAAGAGAAGACCCATCATGTGTTGATGGAGGTCAAGTGAAGGATTGCATCATGTGTTGATGCATGTGAAGACTTCGGGATGGAGAAATCATCATGTGTTGATGATGTTCAAGACAAGATCCCAAGTGAAGAAATCATCATGAGTTGATGATTGTCAAAGTCAGGACCCGGACTTGAAGTGTTGATATCGTCATCAATCTTCAAGAAGATGCAAGGCAAAGGTATGACTAGCTAGGGCTAAGGATGTGTTCCTAGTCTTTTACCGTCTCGGTGTTTGGTTGATAGACCGGATTGCTAGTATAGGTTTGCCATACTATTAAGAGGGATCTTGACTAGTAGTTTGAGTTAGTCTTGTGTTGATAGCTCATTATATTTGCTCTAGCTCATCTATGCATGGAGCTATTATTTGCGAATGTGTTTTGCAAATAGCCGATGCTCATGCATTCAACCCTTGTAGCATGTGACTTAAGTTTGCAAATGCGTTTTGCAAATGGTGTAAGTCCATGTACCTTTTTCCTTGTGGTATGATTCCAAAAGTTGGCAAATGTGTTTTGCAACTTGTTGGGAATCTTGCTTGTGACTCTTGTTGGCATGGCTTGTCAATTAGCAAATGTGTTTTGCAATTGAAGTTGTTGAAAAAGCTATTTCGATTTACATCGGAAAATCGGAAGTTCCGCGACTTAACGGCGGAAGTTCCGCACCAGATTGTCCGATTTTCAGCGGCTTGATTTTTCCAGAGTGGCGGTTTAGGGACTTAGCCGATTTTCCAAGTGCGGAAGTTCCGGAGTGTAACTAGCGGAACTTCCGATTAATCGGTTGCTCCGAAAATCGGCGGTTGGTTTTTTTCCAGAGAAGCACCATTTTGGGGACTTAGCCAAAATTCAATGTGCGGTAGTTCCGCTGTGTGTTGAGCGGAACTTCCGAAGAATCGGAACTTCCGATATTTAGTTGGCGGTAGTTCCGCACTAAAAATCAAACGGCTAGTTTCTCGTCTGACATAGCCGTTGCGGTGCCTTTTCTCTCTCCTGCGGTAGTTCCGGCCTTTGCGGCGGAACTTCCGATTTCCACGATTTTTCGGGGTTTGTCTCCCAACGGCTAGTTTTTGTGTGTGGGCTATATATAGCCACCTTGGCCGGTTGGGAGAGGTTGCTAAAATTGCTGGTGCTATTGTTAAGTAATATACTCATTCTTTGAGCTAAGAGCAAGCCTCTCCTCTCTTATGTGCATGTGTTGCACTTGGTGAGCTTGGAGAGTAAACCCTAAGTGCATGTGTTGCCTTAGGTAGTGGATTGTGTATCCACGTGGCGTTGACACTTGATTAGTTCAAGTGAAAGTTCGGTTTGTTACTCTTGGTGTTTGCCGACACCTAGACGGCGTGGAGGCGTCGTGCTCGGTGACCTTCTCAAGAAGCTTGTGAGAAGGCCCGACGGTTGTGAGTGGTTTGGTGCTCGCCATCTCGGAGTGGAGGAAGAGCAACCATAGTTGAGCGAGTGTTGGTTCGGTTTGGAACCGGTCCAAGTGTTGGACTTACCTCGGAGGTGTGTGCTCATTTGAGGAGCCGGTCCAACGCGGGTTGGGCTTACCTCAACGTGGATTAGGGGAGACCGGCAAGTCTCCGAACACCACGGTAAAACATAATCGTGTCATCTTGTGTTTACTTGTGCTTTACTTTGAGCAATTTACATTCTTGCTTTAATTGCTTATATATCTTGTATGATTGCTCATATTGTATTGTGTTCATATTGTCGGTGCACTTAGTTGAGCCTAGTTGATTTAGGTTTTAATTGTGCAAAACAAATTCGCTATTAGCTTCCGCATTTATTTATTGGTTTAGCCCGATAAAGATTTTAAAACCGCCTATTCACCCCCCTCTTGTCGGCCACCTCGATCTTACAAGTGGTATCAGAGCTTGGTCTCTCATTTATTAGACTTAACCGTCTAGAGAGTAAAGGATGGCGACTAGAGAAACAGTGCACCTAGGTAAAGCACCTATCTTTGATGGCACAAATTATGCTTATTGGAAAATCCACATGATTTGTTATTTTAAGGCCATGGGCCTAAATATATGGCGGATTGTAGATGCGGGCTTTTCTCCTCCAAAGGATCCTCTTGCTCCAACAATTGAGGAAGAGAAATGCTCGCATCTCGATGCTCAAGCTACTAACGTTTTATTTAGTGCTTTGAGTATAGATATTTTTGATGCCATATGCAATCTCAAGAGCGCTCATGAGATGTGGACCAAAATTCAAGATAAATATGGATTGTCCACTTCCACAAGTGAAGATTGCACATATGAACGGTCGTCGGGAGAAGAATGCTCAATTTCAAACTCCGACGATTATGAGGACTCCTCCACTTCCTCCACATCAACTCGATGCTTCATGGCTCAAGGTAATAATGAGGTAAACGAAAACGATGAGCCTTCATATGATGAGTTGATGGATATGCTAGAAGAGCTCAATGAATATTTAGGAAAGGAGAAATTGAAGTTCAAAGCTTTGAAGAAAGAGTATGGCTCTCTTCAAAATGATTATGATGTTTTAAAAGATGAACATGAAATTCTCCTCCTAAATAATCTAAATAGCTCTAAGGTGGACATAGGCATTGAATGCAAATTATTAGATGATATGCCATACTTAGCTCCTACTTCATGCATTTCATCTAAGGTTAGCATATCCACCTCATGTGAGGATTTAATTGATATGCCTTGTTGCTCCAAAATAGATGCTCCTATTTCCTCCATATCTTGCAATACTAACATTGTAGAGGAAAACAATGAGCCCAAGGCCCAAGTCAAAAATTTGAAGAATGACTTGGAAAGAAGCCAAAAGGGAAAGACCACTCTCGACGATATATTAAGCAAGCAAAGACGCTTGCAAGATAAGAGTGGAATTGGCTTCACTCCTAAGAAAAAGGAGACAAGCAAGACAAGGCACAACGCAAGGCACACGAAGAATATCAAGTGTCATGGATGCAAAGGAAAGGGCCACTTCGCCTCGGTGTGTCCTAACAAGGTGAATGACAAGCAATTGTCATCAAAGAAGAGGCAAACCGGCAAGGAGCAAGTAAAGAAGGTAAAAGATGAATACAAACTTCGAACTTGCTATAATTGCCGGGAAAAGGGACATATGAGTAAGGATTGTCCCAAAGGTATCACTCCTAAGCCCATTATTTATAATGATCAATATTTGCTTAGGAAGGATATTAATGGCAATGTGTTTGCTAGAATAGTTAGTACATATAAAACTAATGCTAGGGCCATTTGGGTGCCCAAATCTATTGTGACTAACATTCGTGGACCCAACCTAGTTTTGGGTACCAAAATGCGCTTAAATGCTTAATAGGTACTTGGAGAGGCATTGGAGACTTGGCTTATTCATATAAAGATGGATGTCATCATATATCAAATTGGAGCCAAGGTTGAGGATAATCGTTTCACATCAAGAACCAATGCCATCTCGGTAACAAGTATTTACATTGAAGTATCTAGCCCCTTATGCCTTGTGTAGGTTGCATTTCATGAAAATCATTTTAAGAGGGGTACTCTTGCTCTATGTTCATAATGTTCATTATTTAATATCTTGAGCAAGATGGATGTGGCACATTAAGGGGGAGTGCTAAATCATAGTCATGTATTTCACATCCCTAAGTGTGCCCAAATAAATTAAGTGCTAGTATTGTTTTTCAAAAATAAGCCTTTTAGCCAAAAGTCAAAAATTTCATAATTATTAGTATTTCTTTGAAAAACTAGTTGCAAAAGGTATACAAATGCTTTTCAAAGATTTACCAAAGGTTTTGGCTTTAGAAAAACCTATTTTAAGTGAAAATGAGTTTCTAGCCAAAATCCTACATTATAGTATCTTGTGTTTGACCAAAACTAGATTTTTGTGTAAAATCTATTCTAAAAGGAATTTGAAAATCTTGACAAAAGAAAAATCCTAGAGTTGGTTATTCTAAACATTTTTGGTATTCAAAAGATTTCCAAAAGACCAACCTAGAAAAGGTTATTTGATTTTGAAATTCGTCCAAAATCCTACTTTGACCTAAGTGGTCACTTTCTAGCACTTAAGTGAGTTTTTCCATATGAACCAAAAATTTTCATATGAAAGGGTTCAAAATGGTATTTATGACTCATACAAAAAATTGGATACTTTAAAATCAACAAAATGTTTTCTTTGAGTTGTTTTGATTAATTTCATGAAAATGAGGCTTCATTTGCAAAATCAAAACTAAATTCATAAAAATTATTTTCTTGGATAGACTTTAGTCCTTTTAATGTACAATGATCCTGAATGATATTTATTTGAGTGCAAAACTAGGGATCATTCGCATAAAAATCAAATTCCAAGATCTTTCTTGAAGTGTCAGGATAATCGGAACTTCCGACCTTCTAGGCGCGGAACTTCCGTTTTCCGGAACTTCCGCCGTTGAATTGCGGAGCTTCCGTTTTCAGCTCTCTTCCGAAGCGTCAGGAAAATCGGAGCTTCCGGCACTCCGGGCGCGGAACTTCTGATGTCCGGAACTTCCGCTTTTGAAATGCGGAATTTCCGATTCCGTGGTGAGAGGTTTAATTGGTCGCGGTTCCTCCGTTTCTTTCTCTCTCTTGACCGCCACTTCTTCTTTTCTCCGAAGGCTCCTCCCTCTTCATACTCCACCGATAAATCTTGCTCTTCTTGGTTTTCTTCAAATCTCAACCGACCAATTGCTTCTCCGAGGTTCAATCACCCCATTCCTCAAGGTATTTCCAATTCTCCTTTGGATCTATGCCTCTCATGAACCCTAGGGTTGAGTTTTGGGAAAATGAAAATGTTGTTGAAATCATGGTAGATTCTTGGGCAAACTAGTTTATTCAGTATTGTATGATGTTTATGCATCGATTCCATGGACTCAATCCATCAAAATACTGAAAAATCAAAAATTTTCATTGCCCTAGAGTCGGCCAGGAAAATCGGAACTTCCGCCGTTAATAGCGCGGAACTTCCGCTAGCGGTAGTTCCGGCGGTCAACCTGCGGAGCTTCCGATTATCCTGACAGAACCTGAGATTTTCATTTTCTTTTGAATCATCCTTTGACACTTCATTCATTATTGTTTTTGAAGATGCCTAGGATGAAAGTTTCTGTCCCGGAGCACTATTCAGATGCCGGTGCATCTTCTTCAAGAAATGAGGAAGAATCTGAAAATTCTGAAACAGAAGGAAGTGCATCAGGTGAAGGGTCTGAATTTGAGTCTGATGAGGAGTTAGGAGAACCGGAAGAACCTGAACTTGATCTTAAGGCACTCACAGCGGACGACTACACTCTTCTTCGGATTAAAGATCAATACTCACTTCCTGGAAATTGTGATGACCCTCGATTTCATACAAAGTTTCAAAGGCAAGTTTATGATCTTTTCTATGGACCAAACAAACCCTTTGCTGATCACAAGTATGTTAATTGGTCCTACCTCAACGGGCTTGACAAATATGAGGGTACCTACAGGCTCTTTCAGCGAGCTGGGATTCATAACTTTGTGGCGATAAAATGCAATTACAGTGATGAGATCATCCGACAGTTCTATGCCACAGTGTGCATTCCTCCTGATTTTTCTCAGCTCACTTGGATGACAGGGACAGTGAGATATTCTTGCACAAAGCGTGCTTTTGAACATGCACTGAATATCCAGTCAAGCGAATATGAGCAAATCTATGATGGAACAGTTCTCCCTCTTTCAGCTTGGACTGAACTCTATGACACTACACAGAGATTTATCCCTGGTAAGATAACAGGGCGTCTTCCTATTCCCAGCTTGGTAAATAGGATCATTAATCATACTATGTTACCAAAGAGCGGGAATTATGATGCCATTAGAGGACATGTCTGGAATATTTTGGAATGCATCATGCATGGAAGAAAGTTTGATGTAGTGGATGTCATCATAAGGGAGATACTAGGAACAAAGAATGATCGAGTCAAACGGATAAACTTTGCACCTTATATTATGGCTTTGATCATTCGTCAGACTGGTTATAATGGAGCTTCACCTTCAGCGCATAAAGCCTATAAACCAAGAGAAGGTCCTCCAATTCCTGCCAATCTTAGGCGCGCTCCAGCAGAAGAACCTGAAGTTGCACCTCCTGCTGCTGCTGCTGTTCCTCCACAAGGTCAAGCCACTATGGATCAGATTTATGCCACCTTGTTGGAGATGAGGGCATCCCAGGATACCTTCCAGGCAGCGACCACTTCTAGACTGGATGCATTTGAGGCAGCCACTTTTTCCAGACTGGATGCTTTCCAGGAGGCGACCACTTCGTGCTCGACGCCCACCGCCCGCCTTGATGCGCTATCAGCCAGATTCGCAGAGCAGTTTCCTCCACCTGTTCGGTTTGGACGGCGTCGCCTTCGCTCACCTCCTGGTGGTCCTCCTGTTGCTCCTCCAGCTGATCCTCCTGCTGCTCCTCCAGTCGATCATCCTCAAGACCCTCCTGCTGAGCAGTAGCCATTTGTTCTATTTAGGTCATTAGACCTTGTATGCACAAAAATTGTAATATCTTTTATGACTACTTGGTTGTATGACTCTCATTTTGGCTATGCTATCTTTTGCTACTCTGTGTGAGAACATTTTTTTTATATGTCATGATTTATGTTTGCATGAGATATGGATGAGCTGTGATTTTGAATGAAAATATTTGTGGTAGATTATATCCTCTTGTCTCCTGTCGTGGATGTCCTTCTTTACAAGAGAAATTCTGTCAAATTTTTCATGAAAATCTCTCTCAACATAGTTTGTGAAAATTGTTAAAATGAGAGATTATCTAAATTTCTTTTCAAAAAAAGGGGGAGATTAGTTGAATATGTTTCAACTATCATTTCAAGTGGTTCTCAATGTTTTGATTTACATTGGGGAGAATGTTATGATCAATAGGTTTGTAACCTATCTTTGTTATGATCAATAGGTTTGTAACCTATCTTTGTTTCTCCTCTCATATCTTGAGAACAAAATTCCCTTCCTTGGTCATATAAGTTCAATTCATACTTTTTGTGACCAACCTTAATTTTTTGCAAGTGGTATCGATTTGCAAAGGCTCCCTTGGCTAAGATTTATTTTGTGTTTTTTGGGTGATTCATGCCAAAAGGGGGAGAATGTGTTTATCAATATTCTTCATTTGGATGTTTGATTTGTTTAGACATGCCAAAAGAGGGAAAATATATGCATTAGCTGTGTAAGGGGGAAAATGTTTTCACATGCATTTTGGTTAATGCTTTTTGTTTCACCTCATATGATGCATAGACATAGTTCATTAGTTTAAATTCTTATCTTATGTCTATGAATATCCAAATGTTGTTATTGATAATGGATTTGTCATCAATCACCAAAAAGGGGGAGATTGAAAGATCTAGACCCGCCATTATGAGTTAATGGAGTGTTTTGGTGATTAATGACAAATCCAAATATGAGACTAACTCTTTTATCAAGTATTATCTTTATGTAGTCTCATTTGGATATAAAGGTGAGACATAACGAGGTATGCAAATCGACATCTCAATTTTATATAATGTTGCATTTCTCGGATCCAAAATATAGGATTGAACTCAACCATAAGTCAAACTTGAATATGTGCATATGATCCTATTACACATTTGTGTATGCACACATTTAGGGGGAGTTTTATCCTATACTTTGTGGTTTCATTAGTATTGATCCATATTCCATTTTCCACATATACTAAGGATCTTTACGTTGAAACAAAACCTTTGAGTATACAAAACTTGTGTAGTTTGTATACACTCATGTTATGAGTATATAGAACTTGTGTAGTTCTTGTATACTCATGTTATAGTATATATAACTTGTGTAGTTTATATATGCTCATTTGTTCTCTCATTTATCATCATTAAATTTATGAGAATTTAAGTGGTTATCATCAATTACCAAAGAGGGAAAGATTGAGGTATCTTGTCCCACCATTATGAGTTAATGGTATGGTGTGGTAATTAATGATGATCACATTGTGGAACTAATATTTTCCATGAGTTGGATATACGGGTTATGTTCGGGATGATGAAGACTTGGGATGATCATGAGTTGATCATCAAGTCAAGAGCTTAGTGTAAATGATGCATCATGAGTTGATGCTTATCAAGAAGAGATGATCATGAGTTGATCATCAAGACAAGAGAAGACCCATCATGTGTTGATGGAGGTCAAGTGAAGGATTGCATCATGTGTTGATGCATGTGAAGACTCGGGATGGAGAAATCATCATGTGTTGATGATGTTCAAGACAAGATCCCGAAGTGAAGAAATCATCATGAGTTGATGATTGTCAAAGTCAAGGACCCGGACTTGAAGTGTTGATGTGCGTTATCAATCTTCAAGAAGATGCAAGGCAAAGGTATGACTAGCTAGGGCTAAGGATGTGTTCCTAGTCTTTTACCGGTCTCGGTGTTTGGTTGATAGACCGGATTGCTAGTATAGGTTTGCCGTACTATTAAGAGGATCTTGACTAGTAGTTTGAGTTAGTCATGTGTTGATAGCTCATTATATTTGCTCTAGCTCATCTATGCATGGAGCTATTATTTGCGAATGTGTTTTGCAAATAGCCGATGCTTATGCATTCAACCCTTGTAGCATGTGACTTAAGTTTGCAAATGCATTTTGCAAATGGTGTAAGTCCATGTACCTTTTTCCTTGTGGTATGATTCCAAAAGTTGGCAAATGTGTTTTGCAACTTGTTGGGAATCTTGCTTGTGACTCTTGTTGGCATGGCTTGTCAATTAGCAAATGTGTTTTGCAATTGAAGTTGTTGAAAAAGCCATTTCGATTTACGTCGGAAAATCGGAAGTTCCGTGGCTTAACGGCGGAAGTTCCGCACCGATCGTCCGATTTTCCGCGGCTTGATTTTTCCGAGAGCGCGGTTTAGGGACTTAGCCGATTTTCCAAGTGCGGAAGTTCCGGAGTGTAACTAGCGGAACTTCTGATTAATCGGTTGCTCCGAAAACCGGCGGTTGGTTTTTTCCAGAGAAGCACCATTTTGGGCACTTAGCCAAAATTCAATGTGCGGTAGTTCCGCTGTGTGTTGAGCGGAACTTCCGAAGAATCGGAACTTCCGATATTTAGTTGGCGGTAGTTCCGCACTAAAAATCAAACGGCTAGTTTCTCGTCTGACATAGCCGTTGCGGTGCCTTTTCTCTCTCCTGCGGTAGTTCCGACCTTTGCACGGCGGAACTTCCGATTTCCCTGATTTTTCAGGGGTTTGTCTCCCAACGGCTAGTTTTTGTGTATGGGCTATATATAGCCACCTTGGCCGGTTGGGAGAGGTTGCTAAAATTGCTGGTGCTATTGTTAAGTAATATACTCATTCTTTGAGCTAAGAGCAAGCCTCTCCTCTCTTATGTGCATGTGTTGCACTTGGTGAGCTTGGAGAGTAAACCCTAAGTGCATGTGTTGCCTTAGGTAGTGGATTGTGTATCCACGTGAGCGTTGACACTTGATTAGTTCAAGTGAAAGTTCGGATTTGTTACTCTTGGTGTTTGCCGACACCTAGACGGCGTGGAGACGTCGTGCTCGGTGACCTTCTCAAGAAGCTTGTGAGAAGGCCCGACGGTTGTGAGTGGTTTGGTGCTCGCCATCTCCGGAGTGGAGGAAGAGCAACCATAGTTGAGCGAGGTGTTGGTTCGGTTTGGAACCGGTCCAAGTGTTGGACTTACCTCGGAGGTGTGTGCTCATTTGAGGAGCCGGTCCAACGCGGGTTGGGCTTACCTCAACGTGGATTAGGGGAGACCGGCAAGTCTCCGAACACCACGGTAAAACATAATCGTGTCATCTTGTGTTTACTTGTGCTTTACTTTGAGCAATTTACATTCTTGCTTTAATTGCTTATATATCTTGTATGATTGCTCATATTGTATTGTGTTCATATTGTCGGTGCACTTAGTTGAGCCTAGTTGATTTAGGTTTTAATTGTGCAAAACAAATTCGCTATTAGCTTCCGTATTTATTTATTGGTTTAGCCCGATAAAGATTTTAAAACCGCCTATTCACCCCCCTCTAGTCGGCCACCTCGATCTTACAGGGGCAAATCCCATCTCGACCAATCACATCCCTCCGCATGTTTCATAGCATACCCGAAATCCACATTTATAACTACCCAGTTACGAGTAGCGTTTGGCAACCCCTAAGAGTGCCATTACACATGTAGGGAACCATGCTGATCTCAGGTCTAAGGATTATACATCATCATTACTTGAGACCAACTAATGACACATAGATTCATAACAATCTCAATAGTGTCTCAATGATGGGTCTATCCAACCCCATGTTCTCTAACATGCGCTCACATTATTGATTCGATATCCCCATATCCATGACCGGTGAAACATAGTCATCAATCAATACATGTGCTGATCGTAGAGTCACTGGTGTTTCGACCAGTGACATCCGACCAGAGATACATTTAGAATGACATCATATAAGTTAAAGAGTTTCACCAACAAGTCACATACTTATTGATCTATAACATATGATTCATTCAAGGAACACGATAACATATTATCAAAATCATGAACATTGAAGGACCGAAATGGCAACAGAGGGGGGGGTGAATGGTGCCTTAGTGTTAAGAGCTCCCCTTTTTAATGTATTTAAACAAGATCTACAAAACCCTCTCAAGATGAGTAACACAAAATCAGAGAACTAAAACATGTTTCATTCTGTTCTGTCAAAAATCGGAAGATCCGATTCTACCCGGCGGTAGTTCCGCACTCCGGTAGTTCCGGGGTAAGTGCGGAAGTT
Source organism: Hsuehochloa calcarea (assembly GCA_036346395.1). Classification (NCBI taxonomy): domain Eukaryota; kingdom Viridiplantae; phylum Streptophyta; class Magnoliopsida; order Poales; family Poaceae; genus Hsuehochloa; species Hsuehochloa calcarea. The sequence goes on along the minus strand of CM070594.1, from coordinate 73,506,333 downwards.
CCGCCTGCGGTAGTTCCGCCTTGGACAATCGGAAGTTCCGATTGTCCTGACCGAAGAACAGTGCGCTCGGGTTTTTCCCAAAAATTCAAAGTGCTAAATCTTGAATGCTCTTCTCTGGTCAAGTTTCACAGGACATCATCCTAAGCAACATCTTGACCTCATGGAGAAGAATCGCAAACAAAGATTCAACAAACAAGCCAAAATCGGATTTCTTGAAGAAGGGGCAAGAAAGACCAAAACCCACGATAGACAAGATTCTCTGATTCTTAGTTCATGAAACTTTGAGGATGCATTAGCAATATTAAAACGACTCTAGATATCAAGTTTCAAGCTATTTCATAGGACGAATCGAAAGATGCATCAAAACCTAAATATTCAACAAGAACAGGAAAGGAATAAGAGAGGCACAAACAAGTAATCAAAAACCTCAGAGTTTCATTGATAAAGATCAAAGAATTATATAGGAAACACAGAGGAATGATTACAAGGATTTTCAGTTCATTCTCTCCAAACCAACATCCTCTCAAAAAGCAAAACAAAAACCTTTAGCTAGAGCTAACCCTAATTTTCTCTCTCTCAAAGTCTAACCCTAACTCCAGGGTTCTCCCCTATTTATAGCCTTTGCTAATGGGCCTCCAACCCATTAAGCCCGCTACACCCGAACGGAACCGCCTCCACTTTTGCCGCTGCGAAAAGACCCTTCGCCCCTTGCGCACCTTCCGAAGCCTCCGTACACCTTGTTGTGCACGACTCGCAACCGCTTCAAGATTCACGCCGTCTTCGACACATCCCGACCGTTCTGACCTCAACGCCTCCTGCGCCTAGTCCGGTCAACGTGTCTCGCCACGAATCCATCTTGATGCCCTGCAGTCAACACAGACAAAAACACATCACATAGCATTGCACAATATCATAGCATCAATATTTGTATAAGACTCAAACTCATACTCAATCAAAATCACAATTTATCCTTCTTGCACGATTCGACACAATCGGAAGTTCCGATTTACCACAATGAAGTTCCGATTTCCGGAACATCCGCACTTGTCAGGAATATCGGAAGTTCTGCGCTCAACACTGCGGTACTTCCGATATCCGGAACAACCGACTTTCCAGATATTTAATTCCGATTTGATATCTTAGAGAACACACAATGTCAGAATTTTCGGACACTCCGCTACCCCTTGTGCGGAAGTTCCGATTTCCTTCAGCCGAGAGCAAAACCCAGATAAATCGGAAGTTCCTTTTTCCAACACCGGTAGTTCCGATTAATCAGAACTTCCGCTCCATACACAGCGGTAGTTCCGATTTCCCTGTCTCAGCCCAGAAACAGTCCAAACCGAAAACCTCAACTCTCAATCTAATCAACACACTTGTCAAATACTCATCACTCAGAGTGGAGGACCTCTCACATGGTCTCTCAATCTCCCCTTGATGAGTATATTGACAATTACCAAAAAGCATAAGATGAGTTTGAGATTACAACAACCAAGGTCTAAACAAGAGTAATTAAGCACAAGACCAAGTTGACACAATGAAAAAGACTTGAGATGAGATGAAAGAGCAATTTTCGCACAAAACTCAAGGCTTTTCTTCAGAAGGCTTTTTCTCACAATCATTCTCCCCCTTTGGCAATAAAATCATCAATATGTAGAAAAAGGAGGAAAAGACTATATGATGTTCATTTTAAGCATTAGGAGCCATGTAGATTATCCAAAATGACTATTAGAGTATTACACCAAGCCATAACACGTAAGAATGCTATCAAGATCATGACAATCGATGTATAGAAGAGCTAAGACAGAAAGTCCATAATCGATTAATGATCCAGCTTCTTTAGCAGTCAAATAAGTCAAGATTGAAGTCTAGCTAAAGATATCCAAGGATGATGCAAGCCATGTCAAATAATCTAAGTTGAACCAAGAAGACTCATACTGAACAGTTTAGAGTGCTACCAGTTGAAGAAGGACTCATTTTATCCAGAACTCGGTCTCTTTGAAGATAAGCAATTTTAGCACATTTTTCTTTTTCTGAAGACTTTTATGGTTTTATCTCAAGAAAGCAAGCTCGACTAGGTGCCATCCACAACCGCCTCCCGAGCTTCAACCATTTTTTTTTAGCCATGTGCTAGATCCCAAGCCTTATGCGACCACTCCAAGCAACAGACTTAAGGAGGTGATCTTAGGTCATCCAAGGCTCCCCCTGAGTTTATGCCTAGTGCAATGGCAAGCCGTCTCATGAGAAAGATTTGGTGAGATCAGTTTTTTCGCACAAAAGAGATCATTTTTGCTTTTGAAGTTTTTAGACCAGTAATTAGAGATAAGTCATGTTTCTTAACAAACTGACATAGCTTACTCAAAAGTTCAAAAGAGATTCAGGACTCAACTCAGCCTACTTGACATGGCAAAAATCATAAAAGGATAGTTTCAACCAGACTAGTCTCAAGAGCTATCATGACAAGATTTTAATTCAAGTTTAGCATTTTTAAATACCTTAGCAAGGCAAAGACTAAACTACACATAAAAAGTCATGATAGATCTAGCAGTTTAGCATAAATCATGGCAAGATGTAAAACAGTGAAAACATATCATAAGGGATAATAAAGAAGGCTCCATTTGATTATAATGCAATGCGGAATGAAATGCACAAAAATCCAGATTCCCTTCAGAATGAGATGCATCTTTTAATTCAGGTTGAGTTATGACAAAATTAAGAGTATGGAATAACCAAGAATAACTCCCCAACCAAAGGAACAAAAACGAGAATCGATAAGTAAAATGAAAAGGCGCATCCTTTAGAGCATAGACAAGATATAGAGAAAACTATCGCCGATGTGATTCTTATCTACCCCATATGATTCTAGGACTATTTGCTGATCTACACAAACACTAAGGAGCAAACACTGTCCCTGTCTACCCAAGGGTGGCCCGACCCCTGCTAGAACCTATAAGAGGTGAGTAAGCTCTACTTAGAGAAGGAAGAGACAGCTAATAAGCAGCATCCTAGAAGCACAAGACAAGAAGTAGCAACAAAGCAATGTGACAAGAGAACCACTCTAACCTATCTTTGGAAGGACTTGACCAAAAATGTAACGAGAAAGGAGTAAGAGTATAACATAATATAATATAATATAATACAAGAGTAGCACGTAGCTCCCCTCACAAAGAATCCGTAAGGACAAACCACCCCAAGCTCTCCCGCAGAGTGAAAACCGAGAGCAGTCCAGAGGCTTAGTGAAGATATCACCAACCGGTGCTCACTCTCCACAACCGGAGCACAATGTCACCCTTCTCTACATGGTCTCAAGAAAGTGATATCGATATCAATATGCTTGGTCCGAGAATGTTGCATCGGGTTCTTGGCAATGCAAATCGCAGACGTGTTATCACGAAGAGTGGAACGCAATGATAGATAACCCAAATCCCGCAGGTCGAGACCATCCAAAGCACTTGGCTACAAAGAATCGGCTGCGACAACGTGCTCGGCCTCTGCAGTGGATCGCGCAACACCGGATTGCTTCCTTGACGACCGGAGATTTAGAGAAGTGCCAATGAATTGGCAAGTGCGAAGTGCTCTTCCTATCTATCCTACACCAAATAAATCGCATCGGAGAAGGCTCTAAGAGATAGACAAGAAGAGGAAGAGTACCGATGCCATAGTCAATGGTAGCTCAAGGTACCGAAAATGCGTTTCACCGCTTTGTCGATGAGATACGCGAGGAGAAGCTCAAACCGAGCACAAAGACACACGTAAAAATGTATGTCCGGTCTCGAGGATGTGAGGTACAAGAGAGAGCCAATCATGCTCTGAACTCCTTTTGGTCAACGAGTTCGCCGTCTTCATCCGGATCCAGAGCACCAGAGATGCCATCGGAGTTGATATTGGCTTTCCATCATTCATGTCGAAACGCTCAGAGGTCTCGAGTGTATTTGCCTTGATGAAGAAAGGTACCCTCCCGAGTCTGCTTGATTTGGAAGCCAAGGAAGAAGCTCAACTCGCCCATCATGCTCATTTCAAACTCGAGCTCATGACATCGGAAAACTGGAAACGAGCACGCGAGGAGCCGCCAAAGATAATGTCATCCACATAGATCCGACGAGCGTAAGATCGCGCCAAGACGGCGGATGAACAAGGTCTTGTCAATTTTACCCATCTCAAAACCATGGCTCGTGAGATAGGACTTAAGCCTTTCATACCAAGCTCGGGAGCTGCTTGAGTCCATACAAAGCTTTGGAAAGCTCAGACATGGTTAGGGTATTTGGGGTTCTCAAACCGGAGGTCAGTCTCACATAGACTTCTTCCTCAATAAGGCCATTGAGGAAGGCACTCTTGACATCCATCTCGTAGAGCTTGAAACCCTTAGAAGCTGCAAAGGCAAGCGGATTCTAATGGCTTCAAGTCTAGCTACAGGGCAAAAGTCTCTTCAAATCTAGACCTCAACTTGAGAGTACCCACGAGCTACCAAATTTAGCCTTGTTTCAATGACTAACCCATCTTCACTTTGCTTGTTCTTGAACACCCATTTGGTCCCAATGATATTGTGACCTTGAGGGGCTCAACAAGGGACCGACCTTGTTCCTTTCAAAGTTTTCCAATTCCTCGTGCATGGCGTTAGTCCATGACTCATCGAAAGAGCATGACAAACGCCTTTAGGCTCAAATGAGGCGACGAATGCGAATGGAGACAAAGAGAGATAAGCCGCTTTGGAACGTGTGACACGCTCAAGATGTCTCCAATGATCCGCTCAAGGATGGTCCTTTGAATGTGTCTTGGAGGTCCAGGTGAGATGAAGACGTGGCCTCTACCTCATGATCGATGAGATAGGAACAGAGCCACTAGCTTCGTAAGAAGCGTAAGGTAGGGGCGATCTCCTCGAGGTGCGGTGGAAGAAGGCACCTCAAGAGGAGGAGAAGGAACTGGATCGTAAACAACCCTCATCTCCATCCTCCTCATCGCCCACAAAGATGGACTCGGATCGCTCTAAAGAACTCGAGATATTAGGCCTAGTCCTCGGATGGCCTCAACGAAGGTCACCTCACGTGTTTCTAACAATTTACTAGACTCGCAGCCTGCACTCTATAGGCACGAGAAGAAGTCGAGTAACCCGTAAAGATCCCATCACAAGATCGTGACTCGAACTTATCTAGGTTCCTGCACTTGAGAATAAAACACTTGCAACCAAACACACGAAAATGCGAGACGCCTGGTTTTCGCCCATATCTCAACTCATAAGAAGTGCGATGCAAGAGTGCCCAAGAAAACTCATTAGAAACATGACAAGCAAGAGCAATTGCCTCACCCAAAACTTCCTAGGTGTAGAGTACTCATCAAGCATCGCCCTCGCCATCTCGACCAAGGTACGGTTCTTCCTCTCCACAACGCTATTTTGTTGGGGGCGATGGAGACGAGAACCGGTGCTCTACACTGCCTCACCACAAAACTCTCAAAGTAGGAATTCTTGAACTCGGTGCCATTATCGGTGTGAATTGCTCGTAATGCACCGGAGCTCAACAGAAAGCCTACTAAAAGACCACGAAAAGAGTAAACGCCTCATCCTTCGAGGCTAAGAAAAATACCCAAGAATACCTCGAGAAGTCATCGACCACGACAAGTACGCACCACTTCCTCCTCTCGATCGCACTCTAGCCGGTCCCATCGTGTCCATATGGAGCGATTGACCGTGCATCCGTCATAGTCATCAGAATCGGAGGATGCGGCGGCAACCATTTTGCCGTGCTTTAAGGAGCACAAACAAGATCCTTGACCATTTTGAGTTTTGGCAAACCACGAATGAGATCGTGACCGCTAACTCGGGTCAGATGATCAAATCCTATATGACCAAGTCTCCTATGCCAGAAAGTCAAATCACGGGATTCAGAAGCAATTAAACATCGGAGAGGATCACCAGAAGATCCAGAAAAATCAGCACGAAAGATCCTCCCATATCGAGAAATCCATAAACTAGACTACCCAAGAATCAAGAATTTTGCAATTGTTTTTCTTAAAGCTCACCTCGAAACCGCCATCGTAAGTCGAGAGATCGAAAGCGATTATATCTGCAGCTTACTTACTAAGGCAACATCTTTTAAAATGAAAGAATCATTAATGCTCACAGTACCTTTAGCGATGACGCGCCCAAATGAAGCATCTCCGAAGGTGATCGTCTCATCACCTGGAGCACGGGCTAGGGAAGAAAACCAACGAGAATCTCTAGTCATATGACGTGAACAACCGGAGTCTACAATCCATACCTTTCCCTTCCCAGCCCGGCGACCCTGAGTCAAACAGAGAGTAAAGTCTCAGTACTAGGGTGAATCAACAGTGATTTTGGCACCCAATACTGAGTAACACGGCGAACAGATGAAGTAGTCAAGCAAGACTGACCTCTATCTACCCTACGCTCTCTGTCACTCAACAAGTCAAAAGATCTCAGCCTGTTGCTGGATCCGACTGCTATGGAAGAGCGAGTCGAAGTGCCAGTAGCATGCTGATCTCGCCGCGGGTAGCTATCTCGAAAGGAAAAACGAGATCTACCCTCAGGACGGCGGAAGTTACGACCAAAGGGAGCATGAGGACGAAAATCAGAAAACTCAGAAAAACCAAGTCCTCGATGCTGCCCAAAATCATCAGATGGAACAAACCTAGACCTCGTGTTGGTCTTAGGTGCACTCAAGATCTGGGGCTGACCCTGAATGTGCCTAAGAGACTCAACACGGTCTCTACGCGATCTTGGCGCGCTGAAGCAATGATCAACTAAATGTCCATCTTTCCGATGAAGGTGCAATGATACTTCGCCTTACGAGGGGCCAAGCCGCACGTGGAATCACCTTGTCGCCGAAATCCTTTGAACAAAACCCACGACTTAAAATTGACTTTCTGATCCCCGGCTTAGTTTTGATCACACCGTGCTATGGTTTTGAGCACGACGGTGGATGCTTCCTCATATCCTCCTCGGATATCATATCCTAGACCCCGATTAAATCTGCAAATTTTAGATTTGTCTAGAATGAGATTGAGCTTCTTCTTGCCTCCTAGAAACCTCTCGAGAGTGTTCATAAGATACCGACACTCCGAAAGAGAGAGGTGCAAGAAGAGCAGGGAAGAAGGGACAGCAGAAGGTAAGGGAGCAAAGAAGAACCAAAAAACAGAGGAAAGATTGGCTTGTGCACGCACACCGACTTTGGGGGGCAGTCCTCTACTGCTAGCAGATTGGTTCACGTTACTAGGCGTCTCTACCAAACCCTTAGGCTTCTTCCCAAAGACACACACAATACAAGCGGATGATTGTGTTCTAGAAGGTCCTTAGTTAGCTTCACACATTTTTCATCCAATGCAACCAAATCACATTTTAGTTTATTACAATGATTGCAAGGTGAGCTAACAAGGTCCTTAGAAGCATACTGAGCCAATTTGTTACTGTGATCAATCATTTCTTGAAACCGCTTGATACTGATTCTAATTCAAAGATTAACTTAGGACAGTTTAAACAAGAAACAATAGGCTCTAGTAGCGCAGCTTGAAATTCAGCAATTTTGTGATCTGCCCGTTTTAGGTTCATCTTGAGTTTATTACAATTTTCACAAGTTTCAGGCAGATCAAGCAACATGGTATAAAGACCTCTAAACGAATTGTCCTTAACTTCACATGAGGTGCAAGCGAGCCTCAACAAGAGTGGATGAAAGAGGTGCTACCCTTCTCATCTCTAATTCAGCAAGAAGGCTAATGTTCTCTACCTTAATCATGTCAAGTTCAGAGGACACACTATCATGTAAGGTCCTTAATTTTTCCATATCATCAATCAAAGCACAGCATGTGTCACATTCATCACGGGAGGGAGCAGATGTAAGTAAAGTAAGCTCCCGTGATAGTCTAGCTACTTCCTTCTCCAACCCAGCACACTTAGCCCTAGACTTAGCATGGAATCTACCTAGCTTAAGAAAAGCATCATTAAGCTGGTCATAAGTGGGACTAACCTCATCGGAGTCGGAGTACAGCTCGCTGTCGCTCAGTTCGCCCCCGAGGGCCATGAAGCACATGCCGGAGAAGTTGTCGTCGTCCTTGGGATCATGATCGTCCTTCCCATCATCGTCACTCCACCCCTCCACCTCGCTGGTGTCCAGTTCGTCGAGGGCGGTGAGGACGCGATGGAACAGCTTCTTTGCCTTCCCAAAGTTGCGGAACTTCTTCTTGCCTTGATCAGGTGCTGAGGGCTTCGTGTTGCGGTTCTTGTCGATGTAGTCGTTCTTGCTTGGACCGCCATAGTCACCTTTGCCCTTCCCAAGCTTGGGACAGTTTGCTCGGATGTGGTTGGGGCCACCACACTCAAACAAATCACATGACCTCCTCTTTACCATCCCTCCTCCTCTTGTAAGCATGGGAAAACTTCCGAGCTAGGAGGGCTAGTCTGTTCATCCTCAAGTCGCTCTAATCGATCATCGCTTATGTCACGAGAGCGACTAGGAGAACCCACGATCAACTCGTAAGAAGATCCGAAGTGGGATCAGTGACTAAAGCCATCGACTGTGACTTCGACCTTCGAGAGACAATGTCAATCTCGTGAGTCTTGAGACGCGAGTACAACGCATCAAGAGTCAGGGTCGAGAGGTCCGTGCTATCTTTGATGGTAGTCACTTTCATCTCCCAAACACGAAGATCAAGTGCGAAAGCATCTGTCGAGCGTTATCCGAGTCGGGTATGTAAGACCGACCGCCGGAGGTTGCTCAAAATCTTGTGAAAACGCAAAAGCACTCGTCAAGAGATTCACCACAAGCATCTCAAATTTCTCAGTATTCACGCTTGAACCGGTCTTGTCGAACCGTCTTAATCGAGTGGTGCCCTCATGGTATGCATCGAGGGTCACCCGGATGTCATAAGCGTAAATCAAATGAGAAATACGATCAAACTCATACGCTTAAACCACGAATGGTTATGTTCCTTGCCTTAGCATTTGCCTCAACATCGCCATGTTTCCGGCATTGATGTTCTCATCGGCAGAACAAAGAAATCTAACCTTCACCTTTCTCCGATGGCATACCCCGAGCACGGATGTAAGTTTCCATTCGGCTCTTCCGGAAGGGTAATCCGGACCATCAAAAGCTGGAGGCTTGGTGGAATACTTGTCCGCTGCCATGGCTCAACCGACCGGTTAAGATCTATCAAGAAGAGCTAACCGCCTCGATACCAATTGAAGGACCGAAATGGCAACAGAGGGGGTGAATGGTGCCTTAATGTTAAGAGCTCCCTTTAATGTATTTAAACAAGATCTACAAAACCCTCTCAAGATGAGTAACACAAAATCGAGAACTAAAACATGTTTCATTCGTTACACAAAAATCGGAAGATCCGATTCTACCCGTGATAGTTCCGCACTCCGTAGTTCCGGTAAGTGCGGAAGTTCCGCTCTGATAGTTCGCTTTGGACAATCGGAAGTTCGATTGTCCCGACCAAGAACAATCGCTCGGGTTTTCCCAAAATCCAAAGTGCTAAATCTTGAATGCTCTTCTCGGTCAAGTTTCACAGACATCATCCTAAGCAACATCTTGACCTCATGGAGAAGAATCGCAAACAAAGATTCAACAAACAAGCCAAAATCGATTTCTTGAAGAAGGGGCAAGAAAGACCAAAACCCACGATAGACAAGATTCTCTGATTCTTAGTTCATGAAACTTTGAGGATGCATTAGCAATATTAAAACGACTCTAGATATCAAGTTTCAAGCTATTTCATAGGACGAATCGAAAGATGCATCAAAACCTAAATATTCAACAAGAACAGGAAAGGAATAAGAGAGGCACAAACAAGTAATCAAAAACCTCAGAGTTTCATTGATAAAGATCAAAGAATTACATAGGAAACACAGAGGAATGATTACAAGGATTTTCAGTTCATTCTCTCCAAACCAACATCCTCTCAAAAAGCAAAACAAAAACCTTTAGCTAGAGCTAACCCTAATTTTCTCTCTCTCAAAGTCTAACCCTAACTCCAGGGTTCTCCCCTATTTATAGCCTTTGCTAATGGGCCTCCAACCCATTAAGCCCACTACACCCGAACGGAACCGCCTCCACTTTTGCCGCTTATGAAAAGACCCTTTCGCCCCTTGCGCACCTTTCCGAAGCCTCCGTACACCTTGTTGTGCACGACTCGCAACCGCTTCAAGATTCACGCCGTCTTGACACATCCCGACCGTTCGACCTCAACGCCTCGCGCTTAGTCCGGTCAACGTGTCTCGCCACGACTCCATCTTGATGCCCTGCAGTCAACACAGACAAAAACACATCACATAGCATTGCACAATATCATAGCATCAATATTTGTATAAGAATCAAACTCATACTCAATCAAAATCACAATTTATCCTTCTCTCGCGATTACGACACAATCGGAAGTTCCGCACTTACCACAATGAAATTCCGATTGAACATCCGCACTTGTCAGGAATATCGGAAGTTCCGCGTTCAACACTGCGGTACTTCCGATATCCTGAACAACCGACTTTCCAGATATTTAATTCCGATTTGATATCTTAGAGAACACACAATGTCGAATTTTGGACACTCGCTACCCTTGTGCGGAAGTTCCGATTTCCTTCACCGAGAGCAAAACCGGATAAATCGGAAGTTCCTTTTTCCAACACCGGTAGTTCCGATTAATCGAACTTCCGCTCCATACACAATGGTAGTTCCGATTTCCACTGTCTCGACCGTAAACACCCAAACCGAAAACCTCAACTCTCAATCTAATCAACACACTTGTCAAATACTCATCACTCAGAGTGGAGGACCTCTCACATGGTCTCTCAAACATAACGAAATATTATCGTCTCTATGATTACCTCTAGGGCATATTTCCAACAGGCAACGCGAGGAAGCTCACCAAGCCGACGGGCGGGGCGGGAGCAGGGGTGGTCAAGCGGCGGAGCCAGGCGCTGCTGGGAGATGCACGGCGGCGACGGCCTAGGGCGGAGGGGGAGCTCGTCCGTCGGGCGGGAGAAGTTGGGGTGACGGGGCGGAGTTTCCGGAGGCGATGAATCGAGCAGAGGGGCGCGGAGGGGGAGGAGATGGCGGCGACGGGGGGGCTTGGGCGGTGTGGAGCGGAGCGGCAGATGAGGGGGGAAGGAGCGCGGGCGAGGAGGGAAGGGGAAGACCGAGGGCACTCCACTTTTATAGCCAGGGGAGGAAGGAGGCGGCGCGGCGGGGGCGACTAAACGGCGGTCATGTGGGGAGACAGAGCGGCGGACGGCGCAGCACGCTGGGAGGCGCGGCAGCGGTGGCACAGGAGCTGTCGGCCGGAGGGGGAAGTGGGTGAGCAGGCGCCGGGTGCGGAAGAAGCAAGGGAGAAGGGGGGCCAGGGGGAGAAGCCGGGAGAGGAGGAGGCGGAAGAACCGGGTGAGCGGGCGGAACGACCGGGCGAGGCGAGAGAAGGAAAGAGGGGGGGGGGAAGACCAGGGGCGACTGGGCCGAAGGACGAGGGGGAAGAAACCGGGGAATGGGTCAGGGAAAGTGGGCCGTGGGAGCAGTAGGGAAAGGGACGAAGAAACGGGCCAAGCCGGGGGGGAAAGGTGGGCTGGCCCAAGAAGATGGGCCGGACCCAAGAGAGAGTGGGGAGGGGTCCAAAAATCTGAAAAAGTTGAATTCAAATTGAATTTGGAAATTGGAAATTGAAAAGAGGTTTGAAACACAAACCCGGGCTCCAAAGGAAGCTAGGAGAATTTGGGATTATAATCCAAATTGAAAATACGAATAAAAAACGTAAATAGAAAAATAGTTACTATTTACCGTCCGAAAACAGCATGTTACATTGATTTCGTTAATTAACTGAACCTTTAGGCGCATCGATCATGCTTAATGCTAATACCTGTTTATGCGTACCGCTCACACTTTGATTTTCTGTAGTATATTTTTGTATCGTCAAGAACTCAAGTTGGGTATGAGAAAATCATGGTTGCACACTGGAGGCCACACCATGCAAGTACTCCATAAAAGACGGCATTCTTTTTGGCTGAAGTTTTTATTTGATTTTGGACCTAGAAAACATTAATTGAATCATGTATGGTGCGCGCAAATTAGTTGAAATTGTGGCTAGGTGATGTGTGCAGCAGAAAGCTAGGCATTAGATTGGACCAGCCAGCCAAACAAAATGCATACATGCAGCCCTTCTTGGTAGACAATCGAGTCATTTTCTTCCCTTAATCGGTCAAATCGTTTTGCTGCCAAGACCGGGACTGCACTCTACCTGACGATGGTACGTGCTACTGCATCACCAAACTCCCAACTCAGCTTCATCTTTCTACATATTTTCTCTCTTTTTTCTACTTTATTAATTGGCTGGATTAGTAGGTTTTAATTACAATATAAGCCTAATACAGTTGCCTCTCAAGTTAGGTGTGTCCACTGTATTAATCTTCGCAAGTTCTAAAGGTTTAATTAAGATTGTTTGAATGCCCGGTAAAGCTAAGAACGCGAGCTGACACAGATTGACATTTGACTCAGGTACCGCAAAGGTGGTTGTTCGTAGAAGCTGGTCATTACAGGGCTACAAGCTTTGATTGCTCATTCGCAAAAAAAAACATATATATATATGACCAAGCTAACTATTCAAATAAATCCAAGGGTGATTTCAAGCATGAACATTGCCAGCCAAACGTATCAGTTAGCGGTCAACTGAGGATGAACGGGTAGCTTGCGTTGTGAGCTTGTGAACAGTCTCGATCGACTTTCTGTCAGATGTCACCAGCAGCCATTCCAGGTGAAAAATGGAACAACAGTAACTCAGCCTGCTGAAAGGAACACAAACGACGGTAACTCAGATTGCTGATCTGAATTTCTAAGCCCCCATGGTCTACTCACATCTTGCAACAAGCAAGACTGACTGCACGGAGGCATACATACCGGGACTGTAAATCTTTTTTTATCTAGATGCTAAACGTCAGATCTTCCTGCACCATACGATCAGATTAGCACAGGCACGCCGCTCGTTCTAGAGGACTGATCGTACGTAGCACGCCCGCAAAGAAAGAAGAAGAACGCAGTCGCCAACCGAAGTGTGAAACCCGTGCAGGCTGAAACGACCTGCAGTGCAGGCCCCGGCCTCTCCCGCTCGGTTGAGAACGTCGCCGCGCGCACAAATAAAACATGGTGTGAACCAAGCCAGAAAACGCACACGCACACGCCACCCACGCACGCACACGCCACTCGCGACTACTCGTTGGCGGTGCTGCTCTTTAGCTTAGCCAGGCGCGCGCGCGTGCGTGCAGCCTAGCTCTCTGGAAGACTTGGCTTGCTAACTGCTAGGCCAGCAGCCCAGAACACACACGTTGACTTGATTATATGTTTTAACTAATAAATGCGCGGGACGATCGTTCCAACCCAAAAAAAACTCGCGCCGACTCGTAGGTCTATGCTACGATCGGAAACTACCTCGCACTCTCTCATATTTCATGGTCGTACCAACCGTTGCGTCCTGCTCCCTCGATTAACTCCGTTCGTGATTTCCTCCGAATCCCGACTCTTACCACTCTTCTCTCCTCACCAATTTTTTTATTTAATCTTTTTTATTAATATTTTATAGTTAACTTATCGTGAATTTTATTTTCAATTTTGACCTATTTGGTCACGCCATCCCCCGTGACGTGAACAAAACGTTCTGTCACTTCACAGATCTCGGTGTGACAAAACATATCACGCAAGCCCTCATCCACGCGTCATGCCAGCGTGGAGGCTTGCGTGGCAAGTGTCATGCCATATCCCATGGCGTGACAAGGCGTGACAGTAGCTGCATCTGTAAGGGCAGTTGTCTCTATTTGAACCATTTTGCGATTGAAATTTACGTTTGTGGTATAAGATATGTAGACCATTCTGCACGATAGATGTAAATGTAATACACAAGTTCATTCTCATTTACATTGTTCTTAGCATGTGATTTTCCACGGACGTATGTTCCAAACCATGTAAACCCTAGTTGAGATAGCAAGAATCATACGGTACGAAGTGAATGCACCATTTGTTTTGGTCTTTATATTTATGTTGTTCCATGGCTTGCTACGCAAAGAATTGAAAGTGAATGGACAACAGGATTTGCAGTCGCGGTAGCGAATTGAAATAGACTCGGGAATGTAAAGTTACAAATTACATGGCACACATACTTTGGTTACGTGCATAAGTAACGACATCATTCACGATGCAACAAACCGAAATACATCTACGATACACATGCACCTTTTGGGATTGAAAATACAGTCGATTGGAACAAAAATCATTAGCTTTGGTGTGGGACTACTATGGAATGGGCGGATCTACTGCGTGGATTGGGATCATTTTCCCTTTCTTGCGAGCTCGGCGTTGTACTCCTTGCCGGCCGCCTTGGCCTCGGCCATCATTTTCCTCTTTTTCTTGCGCTTTCTGCGTTTGCGCGCCTCGAGATGAACTTGTGTAACGGTCTGTTTTCGGGTTGTAAATAGTATTTACTTTTGTCATTGGTTTCAAAATTTTATTTCAACTTATGTGGTATTTTCAAAATCTATAGCTTCTACCTCAATTTCAAAACCTCTCTCTTTGGACCCAACCCATTTTCCTTCCCCTTGGGCTGGCCGTTTCTACCCCCCTAGTTGTAGCCCCCTCTTGGCCTTTCTCCCGGCCCATCCCCCTTTCCCCTTCCAGCCCAGTGTCTCCCCCTGGTCTTCTGCTACCCCGTTCCATCAACCAGTCCTGTCGACTAGTCTCGTCGCCTGTCCCGCTGCCGCGTCAGTGCCACGACTGCGTACCTGCACCTTTTGGCCCTCTGCCACCACCTACTTCCCTCCATCTGCCTTTGACTCTGGCGCCTCTGTCGCCTCGTCTCATCGCTAGCATCTACTCGTGTCAGCTCCGCCACCTGCGTCGTCCGCCTAAGTCGTCGTCCCCGCTGCGTGCGCCTGCCCCGTCCTCCCTCTGACCAGGGCACCCATGCCACGACCACCTCGGGAACTCGCGCGCCTCCGAGTCTAAGGCGACTCTGCCTTTCCTCCCATCAGCTATAAAAGGAGCTCAGAGCCTTCCCTTGCCTCCCATTGTCTCTCCTTCGCTTCTGATAAGTGCCACCGAAGAAGAGCCCGAGCAGCCCCTCCTTCGCCGAGCTCCCCCACTCCCGCTCGTGCTACAGTTGTTGCCTAAAGCCCCTAGTTCCGAGTTTGAGCAGTCGTCGCGCCTCCTTCCGGTTCTCGCCGCACCAGTGTAGCCCTCTTCTACCCACATTGATTTGTGCTCAGAGCTTCTTGGAGCGATCCCCTCATTCGGTTTCAGTTTTGTGGCACAGGAACCACCGCGTCTCCCCTTCTCCTTCAGTTCCGACTGACCACTTCACCGCTGTCTCCTTCGTCGCCGACTGCGAACTCCCCCATCACCGTTCGAGCTCCTCCGACCTCTCTATCGTTCTTGGAAAGCTCCCTTTCTCCGCGCCCGGTTCTCCCTCTTATCTTTCCGACCTCACCAAACAATCGAAACTCCTTTTCGACCATGTCTCCGACTACGTCTACAACCATGTCTACGACCACGGCTACGACCACGACCAGGTAGTCGCGTTGTCGAACCTCCTTCAGACCACACTGCGTTGTCGAACTCCCTCCGACCACGCCGTGTTGTCGAACCTCCTTCAGACCACACTGCGTTGTCGAACTCCCTTCGACCACACCGCGTCATCAAACCTTTTTCAGACCACACTGCATTGTCGAACTCCCTTCGACCACGTCGCGTCATCGAACCTCCTTCAGACCACACTGCGTTGTTGAACTCCCTTCGACCACGCCGCGTTGTCGAACCTCCTTTACAACCACATGTGGCTGATATCCTTTTACGACCACCGGTAGTTGAACCCCTTTCGACTACGTCTTGTAGTCATAGCTCCTTCCGACTATTTCCTATAGCCGAACATCCCTTCGACTAAGTCAACCCGAAGCCAACAGTACACGACATGAACAGTACTCGGAGCCACACTACTCGAAACAAACAGTATTCGATACGAACAGAACCCGAAGCCAGCGGTACTCGAAATGATTAGTATTCAAAACAAACAGTACTCGAAGCAAATGGTACTCAAAATGAACAGTATTAAAATCGGCAGTACTCGAAGATAGAACTTCAGAAGCTCCGTTATTCTCTGTTATAACTCCAATTCTAGTGATTTTTATTTCTCAATTTGCCTAAATTCAAGGCCTTACTAAGGGTACTGGTCTTATTTAAATTGGAGTTTATTTGTTATTTCTTGGGTATTTATTTATTTTCTTTGCCTGTTTATTCTTTCTGGTACGTTCGTCTAAATAGAATTTGAAGACACGGGAGATCTCCAATTTGATCAAGCGCAAGACTTTCAAGACTCTCTCACCTTCACTCCAGGCGAGTCAATGCTTTGATCATTTTGAACCTATATTTTACGCAAATTATATTTCCTTAAATTACCAAAATTGCATGCTTTAATTCTTTAAGCAAATATATGTTAAAGCTTAAGGTGGTTAAATACTCATTTGATGATTAATTAACTATTATATCATACTTTGGCAATTGAATCCATTATTCCATGTTACCCTAGTAACTATGTGGTAATTACTAGTTATAGGTTGTACTTAAACGAGATGCTAGCCTTGCTTAAGTACCTGGATATTAAATGCACCAATCATCATCTTTTAATCATGAAAGTGGTTCTTGGCAGTCATTGTGGGTAAATGGCTGGAATGTTGTGGTGATGTATTTTTTGCTTCCCAAAAACCCTAATAATTGCTATTAACTCATCTGGACGGATGGTATGGTGGTGGGTGCGGACGCATCACGAGAATGTGTGGTTTGTGGTATGAACCGCCCGGATTGATTAAGGACTCAATCTTGTCATGACCTCCCGTGTAAAAACAAATACAATTACAAGACTGTATGGGGAGGATAGTCACCAAAGCCGGGCAATGAGCGGCAGTTTGGATTATTATTTTTATTATTTTTCACGTTCAGAGAAAGGATGATTGGTGTACTAAAATGGGAGGACCAGTTATTACATTACACTTTTTTTTGCATGTAAGCTTATCTGAGTAAACCATCCAGAATTACATTTTATTAGTTTTGATGCAAATGTTATTAAAATCTTCCAACTAACAATTTTTGTGTTACATATTGTTTCACTAGAGCTATTTATATGTTCTTTCAAGCGTAGAATTCTTTTTTGGTACTCTTTAAACTAACTTTGCTACTATTGAACACACAAAATAGATAAAGCGGCGTGATAACTAAGCCATAAACCTTGGATGACATGTATCACTGATTTTCACCGAAATTGCTAGGTTGTCCATGTAGTATTGCAAAGCTATAGGCCTTTAAAGATACAAAATGACAATAGAAGTATTGAAGCTCCAGACTGGGTCCAAGGGTCATGTCTTTCCTTAATTCCTCACTCAACATCTCAAGGATATTATTCTTGGAACAAAATAGTTAGTTGTAAGTTAGCAATACTTCTATTTGTACTGTTTAAAATCTCAACGATATTGTGATTTATGGAAGGACACTATAGTGTTATTCTTACTTGAACTTCTGTTATTTATATTTGTCCTTTTCCATGGCAAAGCTTCTGTAAAATCTCAGTGATACCTTTTTCAATGAATGAGAGAATGGGTAGCACAAAATATGTTGGGAGCACTATATATGTTCTCAGGTACTACAGCTCATTCAATTTCTATATGTGTATTTAGACGTGGGTTTAAACGTTTAGTACAGAAAAGTGACTACGGTTTTGTGAAAGTGAAATACTAAGTAGGTGCTTCGTGCAAGGTGAAGGAGATAAATTATAGTTACTTTTTTTACAGATGACAAATTTAAGGTACTGATTCGTATGTGCTTTGCTATTATGAGACAAGCTGCAATAGACAGAATATAAATAACATTTTGTGTAAACTTTGAATTTCCATTGCAACGCACGGCATACATACACACACATAGAGGGAGAGAGATATGAGTATAGTACGTAGTACGGTAGTAGTAGTAGTAGTAACTAATTATAATCACATGCCCGGCGGTCAAACGCTTGGAAAAGTACACACACATCCACGTCTACAAACCAACCGCGCGTTAATTTGAACCATTCGAACAAACGCCTGCTACTAGTAGTCGTGTTCCATTTCCTACGTGCAGTCGTGCACACCAAACCGGGCCCGAGCTGCGTTTTGCACTATATATATATACGGCCATACGCGCCACACATGTATTTTACACAGTGCAGGAGCCAGGAGATATAGGAAAATAGCCATGAGCAAGAGGGGCAGGGGGGTGTGGGACGTGGAGGTGGGCGGCGTGGACACGGCCCGCGTGCTCACGCTCCTCGCGCAGCAGTACCAGCACGGCGGGGTGGACGTCGGCGCGCAGCCGCTGATGGTGCGCGGCGTGCACGACCGGGTGTTCGAGTGCAAGACATGCAACCGGCAGTTCCCGACGTTCCAGGCGCTCGGGGGCCACCGCGCCAGCCACAAGCGGGCGAGGCAGCAGCACGCCCTCGGTGGCGCGGACGCGGCGCTCTGCCTCGGGCAGCGCCAGCCGCAGCAGCAGCCGGCCAAGACGAGGGTGCACGAGTGCCCCGTCTGCGGGCTCGAGTTCGCCATCGGCCAGGCGCTCGGCGGGCACATGCGGAGGCACCGCGCCGAGGTCGGCGCGCCCAACAGTCAGGCGGCGCCCGAGAAGGCCTGCGACGTTAGCGGGATCTGCCTGGACTTGAACCTGACGCCGTCGGAGAACCGCGCCATGTGCCGGAACGTCGTGGGGCTCGGCGCCGCCGGGCAGGGTGTGCATAAGGCGCTCGCCATGTTGGATTGCTCGCTTTGAGCCTTTGGTCACTGGGCTGCAAATATTCTTTGCATGCTTCTTGTTGGCAATTCCTTTGTTTCTTGCTAAACTGTTCTATTAGTTTTTTTTTCTTTACCCTCTTTATATTCTGTTTCATAGTTTTCCTGTAATTGTGGGATTTTATCTCCTGTTGCTAGATACAGGTGTTCATAGGCCGGTGTAGTTGTGAAGGAAATTAGAGATGAACTCTTGCATTTCCTTACTGTAAATAGTAATAAATTTCATGAAATTTAGTCTCTTTCGATTAATTTTGTCCGTCCACCACTCTGAATTTGTGAAGTCGGCTGAAGCATGCAACCCCCTTGGCTCAACTCTCCATTTTGAGTCATCCAATCAACATGAGATTTCTTGTCATGATTTTTCCTTTTGATAATCATTACATGTTTAAAACATGTGAATATTGCCTTCTTCCTATTGTGTTTATTTTGAAAGGTAGGTCAATTTCAATTAAGTTTTTGTTTCTAATAATGAAGGTTATCTTTTCTTCAGAAACAAAGTCAGAGGACAGACATTTCAAAGTGGATTATCACAAACAAATAAAACACAAGAAAACAGGGCGGTCAAGCCATTCCGCTTGTAGCAACATGTAACTTCTGTATTCTCATTCTGCTCTGCTACTCCCACGCAAATGAAACATAGCATACAGTTTACCGGAATGAAGATTAAACTCTCTCAAGGAAAGATTAATCTCCCAGTATGACAGTATCTTCACTCTTCAGCAGTTCAAAGATGCCTTCTGAAAAATTACACATTATTAACACACCAAGCCCAAACCAAAACAGAGGGAAACAGTAGAGCAAAGCGAGTTCCACGGTGATCCATGGAATCATTCAAGTGGACATAATATTCATTCAGGTGGCCAGGTGGCCAGGTGGGGTACAGGTTTCATTGACAACCTATAAGACAAAACCTTCTGCCCGCCATTTACAAGCCTGGACGAAGTTGGCACAGGTTCATGAACGGTGACCGACATGTTTTTGTGTCACGCATTCTGCGTGCTTGGTGCACAAATTAACTCTGTTCCTCACAAACAAATACCTAATTATAACCATAAGTCTACATATCAACATCCACAATACTCATTCATTACTCCTTGAATGATGGCACTCAGCTGCAAGAAATTCAACCAGGACAATGAACATAGGAGATCGTGAGGGAAAGCATTCTAATGTTATAAAAGCACCCTAGCACATAGTTGCTCCTGGCTGCAACGTCATTCAACTACACTGATTGCATGATTGCTCATGCACTCCTACATTTTATGATCTACTCTCTCGTGAAGTTAATAAAATTTTGTGATGTAGCAGAGAATTTTAATATTACTTCAATAGATTGATAAACTGAAAATGCAATGACATGAATTCGAATACACAGCAGAGAGGTAGATGTGTCTAATAATTGCAATACAACATGCAATAACCCCCATAAATTGCAATAACTGCATTAAAAGTATGAGTGGTTGCTGCGAAAAACGAAAGGAAACACAAGTAAAAGAACAACCACATAATAGTTATCTTCTTAACATTCTTCCTATAATAACAAGCAAGCAGTAAACACATAAAGTAAAATAGTTCATGACAGTGAAGACCATATATCCCTCAGGAGCCACAGCAAGCAGATTTCTGAGAAGCCGGTGTCTCAGATCCTGGGTCTGCCTTGTTGTTAATCTTGATTGTCCGGTCCTATAAGCAAGAATGTTCTTTTCAAACTCTGAACAAAGTAAGTTCAAGTACTCATACAGACAATCGTCTGTATAACCATACCTCAGGCTTGGAATCAGTCTCAGCAAGTCTCTGCTTAATATCTCGGCCAATGGAGAAGAAAACTTGCTCCACATTCAGGTTTGTCTTGGCACTCTGACAGATACAGGACAAAGTACAATCAAAATAAGTTCATCGGTTAGAAGACCAAACAATTTGACACAGATACTTACAGTTTCAAAAAACTTAATGCCATATTCGTCTGCTAGAGCTTGTCCCTTTGCAGTAGGAACAGCCTGGAATAACAATCGAATAGAGATTAACCAGTGAGCTAATAATATCAAATGGACAACAGCAAATAGGCTCTATTAAATATTAGACAATAAGAAAAGCAGATAACATGGAGGCCTGGATCCGTACCCTTTTACTCTCATCCATATCAGCCTTGTTGCCCACCAATATTTTGTTCACATTATCGGAGGCATGTTGCTCAATGTTGCGAATCCAGTTCCGTATGTCTATAGTTAAAATGAACCAAGATGTCAATAAACAAAAGAAAATTTTGACAAAGTTGTACAAAATGAAGCTTTAAACATATACAGAAGGGCAGTACTGTTGAAAGATGACTCATCAGTGACGTCATAAACAAGCAAGATACCCATGGCTCCTCGGTAGTATGCTGAGATAAAATGAACATTACTTGAGAAAATGGTTATCATATAGCTTCATAGAACTAGTCTATAGCACAGAGTGAAACAAGCATTGCACCTGTGGTGATAGTCCTGAATCGCTCTTGACCAGCTGTGTCCCAAATTTGCAACTTAATGCGTTTGCCATCCAGTTCAATTGTTCTTATCTTGAAGTCAATACTACACATAGGCAGGATTTGAGTTCAACAGGGCAAACAGTGCGAAATGTTTAAGAGGGAGACTAGTGAGCAATAAAACAAGAACGCCAAATGCCTTATGAGGAAAACTAGGAAGCAGTAAAACATCTTTTTCAACACAAAACCTACCCAATTGTAGTAATAAAACTAGTAGTGAAGGAGCCATCAGAGAACCGCAGGAGGAGGCAACTTTTGCCAACACCTAGATGCAAAAACAAAAAAAAGGAGGAAATATTTGCTATCAGGGAATTAACATAGTAAAGTGAACAAAACATGCTGCAAGCTATGAATACAAGATTAACAAAGCAACAGCGGGAAACATGAATTCGATGAGAACTAGCCTATCTGTCATTATACTTCACACTAAATGATTAAATGTAAAGACCAAAGAGTGCCAAACTCATATAGTATCAAGAGATACAAAAGCATACACTACACTAGCGATTCAAATAGAGCACAAAAATAAATGGCGCCAAAATTAAAGGTCCTTTTTTATGTCCATAGCACCTTATACTTAAGTATCCAGTTCCTTTCCCAGTCGGATCTTTTCGGCCTATTGCAATCTACAGGGGTGGTTACAAGGTCGTTATATCTCATATTTGATGCTTTTTCACATCAGGTGGTCTCAAACCCACCAGAGAAACCCCAAAAGGAGCAAAACCTCTAGGCAGCTTTTCCTGCTCAATGCATCCACACTACATTGCATTGAGTGAAGGCTCTTAAGGGACCTTATGTTTTCTCTGTAAATATTTAAATCTACACATGCACTTCAGTAGTGCAGATGGCTATATGAGCTATCGCCCTTGTCTACATGTATGAACAGCAGTGGCAAAGCTAGAAAAAATTCGATAGGGATGCACGCTTTACACGTCTAAAGTCTTGTACAATAATCCTTACCAAGTTCCAATAGAATAAACAATTTGGTCCTAATACCTATGTACTTTCTACATGTTTTTAAATTTTTTGGGTGTGCCGGTGCATACCGGGAACCACTCCTAGCTCCGCCCCTGATGAACAGTGCAACATCAGCTAGCCATGTAGATCATAGTGGAGGTTCCAAACAACCAGCTACTGCCTTCATTAAAGCATGAGGGAATTGAACTTCCAGAAGGCACCCCTTCTCCAAGGTTCCTTCAATCATGCAAGTGCATCAATGGACAATAGATATACCGTATGTCTCATGCCTTTTCGTGTAATTTCACATAAAAGGATCATCATAACACAAGGTAAGAATTATCCCTCTCCAGTTCACCTAAAAACTAAGGAAGAGCACACTGGTGAGTGGTGACCTCCTCACACCAGTGAACGCCGAATCAGTCAACAGTTATGTTTTTTTTTTCACCGAAAGTCAGAGGCAAATCGATCACAGCTACCGGTACGACCAGTTCATCTACCTCCAACCCACCAGCAATCAAAACACACGCTTCCACCCCGAATCGAACAAACGCGGCAAGCAACTCTATTCGCAACTAGCATTCCCTTAACAACCATTGCCGCACCCGCGAACGCGCACGCGCACGCGCACACAAACACAACCGCAAAACACAACAGTGAATCGAAGCAGATAGGGAGAGAGATCTAGCAGGAGCAGGGGGCAACACCGCAGCACTCACCGCTGTCTCCGATGAGGAGGAGCTTGATGAGGTAGTCGTAGTCGGCGCGAGCCCTAGCCGGCGGCGCAGCCATCGTGCTCCCGCTCCCGCCCGACCCTACCCTACCCTACCCGGCGACGAGCTGGCGAGAAACGAAACAGAGACAAGGGCGAGGAGGTCAATCACAGATCACAAACGGGACTCCCACCAATCGAAGAAACACTGGGGTGGGAAGCGTCGGATTGGTACCGGTCGTCGGTCGATGCGAGGAATCGAATCGACTCAACGAGGAGGACGGCGAGGGGTGGCGTATCTGAGGGGATCGTATCGTAGGAACGGGAGTACTTTCTCCGGCCCCGGGAGGTATTTCGGCCAAATTCCGGGTCGATCTCGTCGTGCTGTGGTGCTTTGCTTGCTTGCCTTTTGGGGGAACACTTGCAACTTGCCACTTTGGGCTTACAACCACTTTTGTGCTTACTAGTTACCACTACTTTGATCGGGATTTTGGGCCTTCTATCTAGGCCCATGGGCCTTTTCTTGTGGGCCCCGAATAATAGCCTGGTGATAAGGAAACTGGAAGCAGCGTATGTAGAGTGTGAGCTGAAGAATGTTTACAGGAGGACTGCATGTGTCCTCCGGTTGTGCAGACACTACTTGAAAAACACATCGGATAGTTTCAGTTTCCGATTAATTCGGACAAAAACGAATTCAGATTGATTTTTTGATCGAAAACAAATACGAATTTTTTATATCGGAAAAGAATACGAACATATCAACCCCAATATTCGTTATATTCGTATTCAGATTATCCATCCGAAATATAAGAAGGTCGGATATCCCGCTTTTCAGTCCAACACCCCAACCCAGGCGGCCCATCATCGTCATTCACCAACACATCCAATGAGTATGACTCAACCCATCATCATTAGGGTTTCCTTATTCTTGCCACCAATGAACTGCCTCATCGCCGGCCATGGATTGCCTCCGAGAGGACGGGGATGGGGCGCTCTCCGGTCGCCGCCACCAGATCTGGTTACTGGAAGGTTGGGGAAGCTGTCCTCGCCGGTCGCCGCCTCCGAATCCGGCCGCCGGGAGGGGCGGTGGAGCGGCCATGGACTGCCTCCGGGAGGTCGGGAATAGGGTGCTCTCCGGCCGCCACCACTAGATCCGGCCACCAGGAGGTAGGGGAAGCGGTCCTCGCCGTTCGCTGCCTCCGAATCCGGCCGCCGAGAGGGGCTAGAGAGAGGGGTGGTGGAGCGGCCATGGACTGCCACCTCGAGGTCGGGGATGGGGTGCTCTCCGGTCACCGCCACCGGATCCGGCCATCGGGAGGTTAGGGAAGCGGCCCTCGCCGGTTGCCGCCTCCAAATCCGGCCTTTAGGGTCTAGACAGAGGGGCAGCGGAGCGGCGGGGGCAGGACGAAGGCAAGCAGCGGTGTCGAAGGGGGCAGGACGAAGGCAAGCGACGGCGTCGGTAGGGACTGGGCAGAGGGATGGATCAAAAGGGGGAAAGGGAACGGTGAGCGAGGTTTTATTTCTTTTCTAATTTTTTTAATACAGCGTGACACGGCAGCAATCTCTAAGGTTATGTTTCCTGAATTTTTTGCCGATACGGTCGATTTACACAGCGTATTAGCAGTTTTAACCACCGCCATGGTGTATTTGCAAAACTACTCGAGTTGGCGCAGTGGCCGTCTTCCATGGCCTTGTGAGCGACACGTCATGCCATGTGGGCGTGGCCGCCACGCCATGTAGCCGTGCGCAGGCGGGCGCGCTTGCCCTTTGCCCACTGGATTTTTATAATTTTATTTTTTTATAATTCTCATTTTATATTTTTTCCAGAATTTTAGATTATAAAAAAATAAAATTTTTTTGTAGATTCGATAAAGTGTATTTGATTATGTAATTTTGTATTATTTTATTTGTTAAGAATCTTTTGATATAACTTTGATTTCGTCTGATCAATTAATGTACTTCATATGCACGCGTCCGCGCCACGTCCGCCTCCCTCGCATTTGTCAAAACTTTCCACCGAAAGAATAAGCGACCTCTCTCTCACCCGCTACACTCCGCCACGCATCCGAATCATTATGCGGAGAATTAAAAATGTTGGGGTGGCCATATTTCCCACCGTCCATCCTCCTCCTCCGTACATCTGTCGCCCCATCCAGAATTCCGGCCAATGCTGCTACGAATTCCGGCGCCAAGGCCGCGACTCTCCTCCACTCATTATAAATCTGGGACTCGCACTCGCTTTCTTGGTCATATCAATTGCGTTCGATTCTCGTTCTTGCGCTCGGGGCTGGCGCCCGCCAGCAAGGGGGTTGGCGGCCTTGCATTGCCGTGTAGCGCCGCGCTTGCGCCTTTCTTGTGACCACGGCCGGCCTTGGCGCGGCGCAGCAGGCGTGGCGGCCCGCCAGCGCCCCGCTGCGCTGCGCCCGCGGTGGCGTGGCGGCCGGCGCCCGTGGCGACGATGTAGCCCGGCGCCCATGCCTGCGCCCGACTGCGCCAAATTTCGGTTAGTTTTGTAAATACACACGGACGGTGGTTAAAACTGCTAATACGTTGTGCAAATCGACCGTATCGGCAAAAAATTCATGTTTCCTTCATAACATCGTACAAGCAAGTAGGTATAACGTTGTGCATCAAGTACAGGTACAATGCAAGACCAACCATGCTGTCAGCTGTTAAGGAGGTCCAGGCAAAGATTTGCTCTAGATGATCACACACCTACACTATTAATAACTCTCCAGCCCATGCTTCGTCAAGCAACTCTAATACATCCAGAGAGTATTCCTTGTCATCTAAATTATTATTCCATAATCCTGGAGGCCCCAAAAGGCACACAAAAGCATGGAATATGCTTTTGAATACTCCAAAGTAAGTCCAATGCAAAATCAAAGCATGGGCCACGAAAAAGGAGAAGCTTCCATATGCTCAAGAATATGCTAAGGAAGATACCTCATTTAGGTCTGGGAAAAAAGGCACTCCACCACCTAAGCTTCCACTCGCTGAAAGAAAGAAACCCCATGCTCTCTATAAATGAAACCTAAACCTAATCCAGCATCTCCCATGGAAGACCCCTTCACCATGAATTCCTCTCTACGCCCCTACCCCCAAAAAAAAACCAATGGCCTGATACTGCTGCCAGCATGTAGGCTGTATAGCCCGTGCAGTGTCCTCACTTCTCAGCTTCACCGGCGGCGATGATGCTGATGGTGATGGCGACGGCCTAGATAACTAGGCAGGTGTTAGGTCGTGTAGGGCAACTACACATCTTTGGCAGATCTTCCTCCGCCATGGGAAGATGGTACTGGAGTGAGCGAGCGTGTATGGCTCTCTTAGCAGAAATGCACCACCATGTATCGGCTATGCCGTTGCAACAGTAATAAAGGAAAATTCAACTTTATCCTGTTGAATAACTCGGAGTTCCCCCTCTGTGCCATCGATTAACTCTTTATTCGCTTTGTGCCATCGGATTTCAGATTTTCAAACCACCGTGCCATCGCCGTCACCTGTCGTCTCTACGTCTAACACCTACCGTTAAGTCTTAGAAAAGACTATATTGCCCTTGTGAAAACGTGATTCCCTCCACCATACCACTGTGAAAACTTGATTCCGTCCATGCCCCTGTCAAAACCTGATTCCCTCCGCACAGCGTCAAGAACCAATGGCCATCCTAACTACACGAGGTGAAGGAAGAAGAAGAAGAAGAATCCAATTTGTGAAGCATACGTACCCATGTGGCAACCATCAGGGGACGCAAGATCGGCAAGAAGGGGCATACGACATGAAAATAAAGGTCTACCGTGTGATCACCAAATATCTATTTCCGGGAACTGCATTTCATCGATATGAAGGACACCAAGGCCACATTATTGATAATTTTGATTTTTGATGAATAAATGAAACAAACTGGTTCCAAGCCTTCCCCTGTGCTACAGACACACATAGAAATTATTGATACACGTACTTTGGCAGCACCAAATCAAAGCCAGCTTGATTTCTGCAGCCACTGGATCACAGTTATGGAGCAATAATGACCTAGCCAAGTAAAATCCGATATGGAGCTAACATCACATTTCATTAAGCCAGAAGGGATCAACAATGTGCTTTATTCTTCAGAAGTCGAGGTCAGGATGAAGCTATCAAACCCAAATACTGGTACGGAGTGTATGTCCGAACAAGCTAGTTCAGAGCGCTCAATAACTACGGCCCCAAAAATCATATACTTGCATTGTAATTACTGAAGATTTCTAGTAGTAAGCCAATGGCACCAGCGAGGCTATGAACGAGATGAAACAAAGCGGACCAGCTTTCGATGCTAAGGACCAGGACAAGGGGATGATATCACACGACAGGAGAACAGAAATAACAGCACTAGTTCTGCAATGTCAGCAAACTGTCGTGAGCTGAAACAAACAATTGATGTTTCACCACCAACTTGATATACTTATGCCTCTCAGCCTCCGCCTCAATGGAACAACATTAAGACTGCATATAGACTTCAAAAGTAACAACAGGCACAGCTCATAACATCAAACAAAGCCTCCGATTAAAAAGTGCATAACATATTCCAGAATAACATAACAAGCCACGGCAGCTATGAAATTTCCATTTTAGTAGAAAAATCCTAGCACTTTTCCACCAACGTTCTTGCGCCTTGCCTCCTCATGGTCCATAATACCAGCGGAAGTGGTCAGCACAATGTAACCAAACTGCACATCAGGTTGGAGAAATTAGATCCAGTTACCAATCAAAGTTCCAGATTATACACAACACTATTCAGTTCATAACAACAGTAAGTTCTATCTACAATGCAACCAGTAGTATGGTCAAGCAACTGACCTGCCGAGACGGAAGCAACCTGGCAGTCCATCCTTCAATCTCCTTTACACCAACATCAAAGCGAGGACTGATGACGCCACACTTGTTCAGCCTGCCATTCAACTCAACCACAATTTTGCCGGACCTGTGATCATCGACATACTCAAACTCACCAATGTATCCTACATAATAGAACACCAGTCAGGAACATATCCTCCAAGAGAAGCAAATATAACAGAATGTGCAAATGAGAACTAACCGTGCTTCTGCATGACTAGAAGGAACTTGATGATCACCTTGGAAGATGGCCTGATCATGACCTGCCTCTTCCCACGCTTCTCAGCATTGTACATGCTTTTAAGAGCATCATTCAACACACTGACCCTCACCATCCTTGCCTTACCTGTAGAGTAACACATCACAAAGGTTATAAAGGCAGCCTTTTAGAGTGACCACAACAAAAGTGAGAAAAAAATAGACAGCTTGTATTCAAGTTAAAATGGCAATTACAACTGAATCCTATAGTAATGTACAACTGATACTGATAGTACGATACTTCAATCTGGCAAGGCCAACTTGGCACAAGACTGTCAAAATGTCCAACTATGTCATCCACGTTAAGCAAAAGAAGTAACAGATGAGCTACAGTACACCACTAGTCTACCAGTACATGAATAGAACATAGTCATATATATGAAGTGCTAGCACTTCAGGTACATGAAAAGAACTTGAGTCGTATATATGCAAGTGATAGCAATTATCAGCCTCTTGCTAAAATATAGGTGGTGCCTCTTCAGCTGTTTTAATTGACATGGGATGCAACAAACATCTTCAAGGTGAATGGAAGCAAGTGCCATGGCAAGCAAAGCAGGCATGATGATTGGTAACTACTAACTAATTGAGGTAAAAACAAATAATTAATAAGTTCCAACAAGAATCTCCCACGAACCTGTGATAGTGTGATGCATCTACCGCAACTAGGTAGATGGAGATATAAATATGTTAAATGACAAAGAACACAAGATTGTGATTCTTTGAACATAGACACAGAACATGGCAGGCTAGTGACAGCATCTTAGCAGCAATATGATCACCCATGGATAGGTGCAATAACAAATACATTCAATTGCAGGGAAGATACAAGTAACAGGCTGAAGTACATTTCACTAGCTTTTGAAAGCAGCACTTTCCCTTTGTTACTATCAACTTTACTATGAAGCAAAAACTTGTAAACCTTTATTTTATTTCTCGTATTTCAATATTTCATTAAAGACATTCATAAGTAGGTAGAAAAGAAAAGGCACTGAACATGACCGCTTTGGCAAAATATTCTTGCTAGCGCACCAAACTGTAATAATATCCCATGATGCCATCGCGGGCACAGAATACACAAAGCATCTAAACCCCTAAACACCATCAATAATCAACACGAGATCTCCAGCCAAAAAGTTTAGCATCACTGTTAAACCCCAGTCACAAGCACAGCCCCATTCGAACCTGGCCCTACAGAGATTTGCTAAAACATACACTGACTAGTGATCTACATCGCTTTCCGATCAGACCAACATCACATACTCACGTGATACTTACAACACGGGGACAAAAACTAAAAGCTTGCGCTTTGCCACGAACAGCGAAGAGATCACAGATAGTAGATACAACATCCTAAAACCAGATTAGCTATGCGCGGATCTACGCAACAACAAGAAGAGAGCGATCGGGGTGTAGGGTCTCGGCGGAGTGGTACCTCTCGGGAGCGAGTCGAGCTCTGGCCGTGGCGGCGGCGGGGAAGCGAGAGAGGCGAGGAGGAAGAGACGGCGCAGGAGGGGTTCCTCGAGAGGGTTTGGGCACTTAAAAGGGGCAGAAGGATAGCGTGCCAGCGGTTGGATCTGCATCTGACAGTGACCGTTTGCTCCTGGGTGGTTTGCCCTAGAATGGTGCGCGTCCCTGGTGCTGACATATGGGCCCTATAATAAGAGCGTTTTATGAGAAACCAACTCGGACGGCCCAGATTGACTGATGCCTGTAATAGGCCGGCCCATCGTCATTAAACCACGTTGGCCTCTCGGTAGTGGTCGATCGATTTTTTTTTGAAATAATATTAATTTAAAAGATAATTACAAAAATAAATGTTTAATTTTTTTTTAGAAAACTACGTGTCTGTCACCAATTGGAATTGCGACATACTCCTATTATCATTCTAATTGCCGACGGGGATCTATGCACAGGCAACAAGGGGCTCAACAGTACAGATGTCCATGTCACCAGTTAAATAAGCGACAGGTTCCTATCGCCAATTCAAATAATGACAGGGGTCCTCTACACTGCTTTTGTACTAATTATTTTTGAGCATATATTTTGTCGACAAATCATACTGATATTACATAACATTCAACACAACATTATAAAATCTTTTGTCAATAAATCATAATTTCTACTAACTATTTTCGAGCACATATTTTGTCGACAACTCACAAATACATTACATAACATTCAGCATAACATCGTAACATCTTTTGTCGATAAATCAAAATTTCTAGCCGTTGGCGCATGGGACGGTCCGACCAGCCATTGGTTAGTGGTCAGACCGATCCTATGCTGATTTGGTAGAATCTTCTCCCAACGGTTAGTTTTTGTGTGTGTGCTATATATATGAGCCTTGGCCGGTTGGGAGAGGGTGCTGATGTTGCTGGCTGTGTGCTAGAATCATTGTTGAGTTTCTTGAGCTAAGAGCAAGCCTCTCATTCTATTTTGTGCATGTGTTGCACTTAGTGAGTATTGAGAGTAAACTCTAAGTACATGTGTTGCCTTAGGTAGTGGATTGTGTATCCACGTGAGCGTTGACACTTGATTAGTTCAAGTGAAAGTTTGGATTTGTTACTCTTGGTGTTTACCGACACCTAAACGGTGTGGAGGCGTCGTGCGCGATGATCTTCTCAAGAAACTTGTGAGAAGACCCGGCGTGTTGTGAGTGGTTTGGTGCTCGCCATCTCCGGAGTGGAGGAAGAGCAACCATAGTGGAGCGAGGTGTTGGTTCGGTTTGGAACCGGTCCAAGTGTTGGACTTACCTCGGAGGTGTTGGCTTAATTAGTGGAGCCGGTCCAACATAGTTGGGCTTACCTCAACGTGGATTAGGGGAGACCGGCAAATCTCCGAACACCACGGTAAAACATAATTGTGTCCATCGTGTTTTTACTTGTGCGTTACTTTGAGCAATTTACTTTACATGCTTTAATTGCTTTTATATCATTGTATGATTGCTCTCTTGTATTGTTGGTGCACTTAGTTGAGCCTAGTTGATTTATGTTTTAATTGTGCAAAACCAATTCAATATTAGCTTCCGTATTTATTAATTGGTTTTAGCCCGAAAGATTTTTTAAAACCGCCTATTCACCCCCCTCTAGTCGGCCACCTCGATCTTACAACAGTACATGCATCTCTTGGCGATCATTTAAGCAGACTTTGGTAGCTACATCCACCAACCACTCAGAAATAATCGCATTATACAAAGCCTCACGAGAATGTGTTTGGCTTAGGCAAATGATTAGCCATATCAAGAAGTCATGTGGCATAAACACCGTCGATGACCTCACTATTATCTATGAAGATAACGCCGCTTGTATTGCACAAATGCAAATGAGCTATGTTAAGAGTAATATCACGAAACATATTGTTCCTAAATTCTTTTATCCTCATGAACTTCAGAAGAACAGAGAGATAAAGGTGTTAAATGCTAAGTCTTGTGATAACGTAGCAGATTTATTCACAAAATCTCTCACAGCCTCTAGTTTCCACAAATGTGTTCGAGGCATAGGGATGAGACGGTTTAGTGAGTTATAAAGTTCAGGGGGGGGGGGGTGAATCCCTGAACCATAGCCCATATGTAAAACCAGAAGACTTACATGATCCCGAAGATCCAAACGTTGTACTTTTTCCCCCTTTGTGAATTTTTTCTGAAATTTTCCCACGTAAATGTTTTTAATGAGGCAACAAGTGCGATCCAAGAAATGAATGCGATGCACTCTTTTCTCCATCTCTTTTTTTCCCCATTGGGTTTTTGGGATGAGTTTTTAATGGTGCGTATGCATGCCGTGGTATTCGTCCAAGGGGGAGTGTTACGAAACCTGGAAGGTTCCAGTGTGAGCAAATACTAAAACTGCCCCTGGTGGGCTTAGACTAGAAATAGAGATGCAATTCTACCATGTAATCATCCCGGCTCATTAATAAAGATTTACTGGTGTTCTCTCTCATTGGTGTCTCCTGTATTTTATATACTTTGTCTTGGTGATTGATTGATTGCGTGATCGTGTTGTCATTCATCGATTCTTCTACTATTTTATAACAATTTCAACAAAAGAAATCGGAGGTGAATCATCCGTTAAAAAAAATTATGCAGTGACTGTTTCTCCACGGCAATGCTACATCCTACGAGTGCTAGATTTTCCTTTTCAGTTCATTAGCCTAGATTATCTCTCGAAAGTAGGATCCACAAACTAAATTTAATATCGTATCTTTTTTCCCACCCTACTCTCCTACCGTCCTCATTTCACTTACAAATTAGTTCATACCTTCTTTACTTTGCATTTTAGTCATGGTATGGCTACCTGCAGTGGCTAACACCGACGTCTAGTCATATTTTTACCGAAACTGAATTGTCTAACCGAAATTTGAGGCCCAGCCGAAGCCCAGTGCCCAACTCGGCGCTCAACCAGTCAACCAAACCACACCGAAAAACGGGCGAGTTGGACGAGCACGTGAATGCCTAACCCTGTGAATTGTGAAAGCTACGGCGGCGACCTCGACGCAGGAGATGATTCCAACCACTGAACCACACCCCCGCGTTCTCTATTAAGAAGTTTGGTTCAACTAATCACTAGCCTTCTTGCTCTCGGTTTAAAAAAAAAAACGAAATTGAATGGTATCTTATGAAACTCTCACGAATTCATGTGAAATTCCCGACCCTTAAATTGGGATTTTTTGAATGGCATCTGCGTTACATGACACCATGCCTGGATGCACTTGAAGCCTATAACTAAACTCACATATGCTACATAGCACTAGCTATATGTAGGGATGATAATTGTGTTCGATTACTCGTATGTCCACGAGTACATACCCTAATGGAGCTGGACATGGGGGCTTTCTTTGCCCACCAGCATGGAAATAGAGGTAATCTTTTGCCTATCGGGCAAACGAGCGTGGGCATGGGTATGGGTGAGCTCCACCCGTGCCCACTTCGCCCATTTACCCGGCATCTTCCTCTGACAGGTGGGCCAACCGGAGAAAACCCTAGTCCAAGCACAAGACCACCCCTTCTGATAAACCACGGAGGTACTGATCTGGTCCGATCTTTCGATATGAAGGTAAATACGGTAGAAATCGCTCAACTCTCATGATCCTGACTATGAACTCGTAAGGCTCAAAACTACGAAATCGTTGAACTGCTCGACAAGTCGTTATCAACTGTGCACAAATACCCGGATGACTTGATCACGAAGATCAATTCCTGCATACATCAAAGAAGCACGCAAGAACAAGATAAATAAGCAATCTGAAATTGTGAATATGAATTGAAATTGTATTGATAAGTGGCATTCCAAAGACAATATCGTTGTTGATCTCGCCGAACAAGAGGACTGTATAGGAATTGAAATTGTATTTATAAGTGGCATTCCAAAGATAATATCGTTGTTGATCTCGCCGAACAAGAGGACAAAGCATAAAGTAGAAAAATCTAAACTTCAATCAACAAAATCCAAATTATGCTAAAAGGGCGGCGGCTCGTATACGAGGAGTGCAGCCAGGAGGTGGGAACCCTAAGGCGGATGATATTATTTATTGGTATTGTTCACGTAAACAGTACAACCTTCCTGGAGTGGCCGGCCAGCATACGGGACTCATGGGCCAAGTCGATTCATACATTACATAGCTTGTGGGCCAACAATTAGTGACACAACACCATGACATATAGACGTAGCTCGGCTAGTAGGAGTAGAAGTAGCTCGGTTAAATTGGGGAATATGACATTGTTGTGGTCGAAAGTACAATTGAAAAAGATATAATTAAAGTAAAAAATGTCATTCAGCAAGTTAAAATAGTGATTACATCCTTAGAGTTGATATCCTCATCCCTCGACGGCGACCACTCCAAACGCGTCGTCTCCCCTCTCGTCTCTCACTCTCGCACTAGCATATGCATCTCCCGTTCTCCCTCTCCAATCCAGCATCCACCTCCAGCCCTCCACTTCACAAGCCGCCGTCAGCCCATCCGCTCACGTCGACGCCAATAGTTGTCCCGACTCCCTCGGTCCCTCCTCCCCTGTCGCAGCTCCGTCAGCCTCTCCTCCCTCACGATCACCGACTCGGGCGACTCCCTTAGTCCCTTCTCCTCCCTCGCGGTCACCGGCTCACCACCCCCGCCCCAGCTCCTTCCGTCCTCATCTGGCCATGCTGCCCGCGGCCAGATTCATTTTTCTTTCATTCCCTCCCAAATCCGATTTGTTCCTTTTGATTTGTATTGAGCACTCAGGTTTGTGAGCTATTACATGATTCTCATATAACGACTATTGGAAGTGGTGGCCAACCCGACGAACTGTTCAATTTCGACCATCAACTCTGATCAGCAAACCGGCAGGCGGCTGCTATACCTGTTCAACGTCCTTGATGCTTGTGTTCGTGTCTTCATTCATTTGTTGAATTTGAACTATTTTCTTGTGTTCCACTCTTGTTAAAATTTTAATCTGTTTTATTGTGACGAAACATGTTTCTATGTCGTAATTGTTGAACTTGAATTATCATTTGTATTTGTTGAATTATTGAATTTGAAAAAGTTTCCTTGTCTGTAATGTTTATTAGTTTTGTGATAAGATGACATGCTGATTGAGTGGTGGTGGGCATACAAGCATGCGAACGGGCATAGGTACTCATGCGATGATTATGGGCAAGGTTACTTATCTGTCAGCCTTTGCGAGTATGCCTAAAGAGAAGTTTAAGCTCACAGGTGTTATGAATTCAAATCCAATACCATATAGTAATGGTGTCATAAAATTTGTTTCCCTTAAATGGAGGCAACAATCACGTCTCAAAGAGAGACGAGTCCTACAGACATGATGTATTTTGTTCATTTTTGTTGGTTGGTATATTCCAATTTCGTGCGCCTCAACTTTTTCCAAATGGGGGAAGCATGCGTTTTAAACAAGGGCACATTTCCCATCTCTCTTGTCGCTCCTGGTCTTATTTGTGACTTCTGGAGTGCACGCAACGCAACCGCGAGATGAATCGTCTCAATTCACGTCCCTCCACCTGTCCCCGCCTCCTATCCCCTGGGTAGCTGACCCACTGACCCAGACTGGAAATGGACAATATATTCGGTAAACCGAAATACCATATAAACCAAACTGAAATATTTTGGCTTATTAGGTTTGGCATTTATTCCCAGTTTGGTTAATTCGGTTGGAAACTTAAAAAACAAAACAAATTTATAACAATTAAACCGAATGCCCATACTTACCGGTGAATTTTTAAAATAATGTATTTTTTATTGCGAATTACAGAAATAATACTCTTTTTTTTTATTTTTTACCGTAGTAATCTATTTTCACCCCACGGTTAAGCGACTTGGTGGTTGGGTGCCAAGTGGCCGAGTCGCTCAATCTACTTGGCGCCCAACTGTGAGGATAGAGGTCAGCTTCGTCCTACAGCATGCCTCGCATATGCCACGGTACGTCACGACAAGTACGGCTGATCCCTAACTGATCTAGCTCCTCCCCGTCGGCGATAGCCCTCACATACCCCACGAGGCGAGCGTCGACAGAGTCACCATGGCTACTGGTAAAGAGTACCCAGGCGAAGAGGCCACAATAAGTACGCCTCGAGGTGCCGTGACACCTGGTAGTCGGTGGGCTCCGAGACCATCCGCTCGACATATGCACAAATGAATAATTACTAAGCCCGTCATATGGCAAGAATGGTGCATCGCTTAACATGGAAAATGGGTAGCATACGTACCCGAAACTACGAAAGCCACTGCAGGGGGTGAGCCATGCCGCTGTCGCTCCTCGAAGTCGTGGTACGCTGGCGTGACGTCGGCCAGAAGAACCCCCTAAAACCTGCCCAGCAGGTCCTAGCGTCGGTCGGCAGGGGCGTCCAGCGAGGAGGTAGTGGCTCCCGCGATAGGCAGGCTGAGCAGCAACACGACATCCTGCAGAGTGGGGGCCATCTCCCCGAATGGGAGGTGGAAGGTATGCCTCTTCGGCCACCACCGATCCGCGAGTATCGTCGCGATGATCGGTCGAACGAAAACCGTTGTGACCACTCCGGGCTAGCCTGGACCTCCCTGTCGTCCTCTTCGGTGGCCTCCACCATCCGCGCGAGAGGTAGAAGACCGACATGGCTCAACCGGCAAAGCACAAAAGAAGTAAGTACATATCGGACATATGACACAAAGAAGCGGCACAGTTTGCAACAAACCTATCTACCCAGCGCGGGTCTAGTCTCCAAGCCCGTCGGGGTGTCTGCGTACGGACCACCCCCCAAGTCAGTCGCATCGTCCCCCGCGAATCGGATGCGGGACATGACGGCTCGCTTCGATCTTTGCGTCGACCAAATTTGGTCCATGGTCGAAATGCTAGTTCGAACCACCAAGGTCGCGAGCCATACCTGCAAATCAATTTCAAGTTAGCAATTACGACACAATTAGCGGGTTCAATTATTTATAGCGTAGCTCCAAAAATTCTAAAATTTAAGTTGCATTCTTGTATAAACCTAATGATTTTTTGTTCCTAACATACCATGATTTTAGTTGCAAACTTACAACTATTAACAATATACATGGACGGAGCTAGCTGGGGTGCCCGGTATGCACATGCACCACCAATTTTTAACAAAATATTATGGAATGACTGCACAATTTTTAATAATACGTTCACACATGTTTACAACTTATTTACCAATGTTAGAAATTGTTATCATCAACACTCCATAAAAATAAGTTGTTTTCACAACTACATGTGTGAAGCAGTCAGCTAATTGGGAAAAGAGCGCAACTAATTATATATAAACCTTAAGTATCATGTGAATAAAATATTTAGAATGACTTGTTTACCCAACCCTAACATTCGTTCAACCGATAATTGCTCAATAGCCTAATATTTTACCATCACTGCTACACCCCCAACTCAAATTTTCTAGCTCCGCCACAGATAATATGACACTACACATTATGCATCTAAAGATTTTAGAAGCTAACCTATCATTATTTTATTTGTTAACAATATGTAACTACACACGATGTTGGTTGCTAACCTACTATGATTTCAAAAGTACACGCATACAAAATAATACTAGAGACTCACCGTCGCCGTCGTCAATGCGAAGACCCTTTCTTTCCCCTATCCCTCTCTCCTCTCTTTCTCTCCCGCTCTCCTTCCTTCCTCTCTTCTCCTCTTTCCTTTGTCTCTTCTCCTCATGCCTGACTCTGGAAAGAAATGACGACTGTCGAGGGCTGGGTGCACGCACGGCATAAGTGCCCCTAGTCACTCAACGTTTGGACGACTAGGGTCCATCGGTGAGGTGTTTAAGTCACTCTACCGTTCAACAATATGAAGGGTCTAGTCGTCTAACGGTTGAGCGACTCAGACACTTGTCGCTCAACAGTTGGACGACTAGCCCAAGTCGCTCAACCGTAGAGCTATAAATGATTATTAATGTAAAAAAGTTAGTATTATTTTTGTAATTTGAAATAAAAAATAGAATATTTATAAAAAAAAATTCCGGATGGTGCGCCTTTTATTATCGATTCATTGACCCGTACTTTTGACTCCCACAAACCCGATCCTCCTCGGTGACAGTAACCAACGACCAATGAAAATCCGACCCTTCTCTTCCCTTCTTTTCTACGAGCCTTTGAAATTGCTCTCGTTTGCTTCCAGCATTTGGATATCTCCCTCCCCATCCATGATCCATCTACGGAACGGAATATCGCCGTGATCCACATTATTCGCCTCGTCAAGTGGTCCTGAACGCTCAGCATCGAACCGTCCATCAGAGACGCAGCAGTCGCTGCCTGTCTCCATGTCACGCTAACGATGGAAACGAGCAGGGTCATTCTGCTGGCAACATCACCGAGTTATCCGTGGCTGCTGCTTTACCTACGGGCCCCACCGGCCGGAGCCCGGGGGGATAGACTTACTTCCGGCGGCGATAAGAGCGTCGCGCTTGCCGCTGTGGCACTCGTGTCGCGCGGAGCACCACGACGGCAGCACGGGCAGGAGTGCTCCGGCCACTTGTTCCCAATCAGTGGCGTCAGCGTTGCGGCGGACGGGTGGGAAAACGCGCGAGACGGCGGTCCACTCGTCTGGACGAGCGCGGGAATTGTGAAAGCTACGTCGGCAACCTGGACGCGGGAGGCGATTCCAACCGCACCCCCCACGTTTTCCATAAAGAAGTTTGGTCCAACTAATCATTAGCCTTCTTGCTCCCGGTCCGAAAGAAGGAAATTGAATGGTATCTTACGAAACTCTCACAAATTCATGCGAAATTCCTCGTTTCATGCCGGCCTTAAATTGAGGCAACAGTCTCGTCTCAAAGAAAGAGAGACGAGTCCTGCAGACACTTCGTGTATTTTGTTCGTCTTTGTTGGTTGCTATATTCCAATTTCGTCTGCCTCAGGCCACAGCCTTTTCCAAACGTCCGCATGCGTTTTAAACGAGGGCCCGTTTCCTATTTTTCCCTTGTCGCTCTCGCTCCCGGTTATTCTTATCCTCTAGCGCGCACGCAACGCAACCGCGAGATCCGAATCCTCTCAAATCTCGTCCCTCCACCTGTCCCCTGGGTAGCTGGCCCACCGGCCCCAGACCCTACTCCCTAGACCAGGAGCACTAGACACGTGACCATGAATCGGCGTTCCCGTCCTGGACTCCCTCGCCCTCCTCGACCCGCGACCGCGAGGAGACGGACTCTTTTAAGTCCAACGCCGATCGCCTCTCCCGGTCTATAGGCTCGGCGTATCCACCAGGACAAACCTCCCACTTCCCTCGTCTCTTTTAATCGCAACGGGACGCTTTGCATTTGCTCGTCTTGCCTCGCAATTACCAACTCCCCGTCCCGTCCCGTCTCCTGCTGCCCTGCTCCTTGTCCTGTCTCGCTGCGCCGTGTGGGAGGGAGAGTGCTACAGTGCAAACGCGCCGCTCCTCCGGCTCCTAGGGTTGGGGAATGGAAGCGGCGGCGGCTCCGAGCGGCGGCAGCCGCGCTGGGGAGGGGGAGGATCTCCGGCTGCTCTCCGCCGTTGAGGCTGGCGGGGGCGCAGCCGACGCCGCCGCGGAGAAGTCGTGGCGCCTCAACTTCGACGGCTTCCGCCCGCCGGAGGCGCACCAGGAGAGGCCGACTCACGTGCTCCACCATTGCCTCGGCGTCCTAGGTCTCTCTCATATCCACTAGGTTGCTTCTAAATGTCATCATGCGTGCTTATGCTTGGTTGTTTGATCGATCTGGGTTTAGGTGTCTCCTGTTTTGGCAGCTTGGTTCGCTGGTTGCTTTATGCAAACTTGTGATGATTAGTAAAGTTTACCCTTTTTCTCGTTTCTAAGTAAGAGGCACTAGGTAGTGCACTAGTGCGGACTAATCCTTTTCGGAGAGGGGGATTGGATTAGGATATTGACGGTAGTGGTGGGCTAGATGCGGCTTCGTATGCCAACTTTGCAAACTGAACAGATGATGAAATATGTAGGTTTCCGTTATTTTTTTAGCTTTCTGCTATTGCCTATTGGGTTTACAGAGTTCATATGGGGCAGGGCTGTCTGCACATGAGCTGCAGTTCTTGGACTGCACGTCCAGGAAGTCCTGGAAAAAATATATTTTTTGTGAGATTAGTAGAGATTTTTTAAACAAAGGTTAGCAGAGTTATCATAGTGAGAGAAAGGTAAAAAGGACAGTATGAATGGCACGTGAGCTGCCGGACCGTGTGCAATTCCAAGAATTGCATTTTTTCTGCAATTCTTTATGTATTCATTTTCACAAATTTGTATTCTCTGCAATAGTGCAATTCCCAAGAATGCTTTAAATTAGCCAAGTTGCAATGCACATGAAAAATTGAATTGCTATCTCAGTTACCTATTGTAGATGTCATTTGACTATATTGTAGTTTCTGGTGTTTAGCTGTGTTGGTTACCTATTGTTTATCATTGCTTTCTTTAAGGGCTAGAGATTTATTTTACTCTCAATGGTTCATCTCCAGTGCTATATAGAGGAAAGAGTGAAAGACAGTTCAACAGGATTATGGGGTGCACTGTGAAGTGCCAGTATAACAAGTCAACAATGGCAGCTATGTGTGCATGTTCCATTAATGTCCTTGGCATTCCTCATAGTTTTGCCCACCATAATGTTCTTTAATTGACTAGACCCTGTTATAGTGCTGAACCTCTTCGCGAATCTTTCTTTCTTTTTTGAACAGAAATGATTTTTTGATATAGCATGTGTGCTTATATCTACAGCTCAAGGACCTGAGGATGTTGTTGCTGAATACTACCAACAGCAAGTGGAAATGCTAGAGGGTTTTAATGAAATGGATACACTGACAGATCGTGGTTTTCTTCCTGGAATGTCCAAGGTCTGTTCTACAAACCTTCTGTAGTAGCATTAGGGAAGTCAACTTACATAAAAGCTAAACAGATGCAATTTGTTTGACAGCAGGTGTGCCTACTCTGACTGCCAATTTATTTACCTGCAGGAAGAACGTGAAAAAGTTGCTAGGAGTGAGACATTAGCCATCCGTCTATCTAACATTGCAAACATGGTTCTTTTTGCTGCAAAAGTGTATGCTTCAGTAAGGAGTGGCTCGCTTGCTATTATAGCTTCGACTTTGGATTCTCTTCTTGACTTGTTGTCAGGGTTTATCTTGTGGTTTACTGCATTTTCTATGCAAACACCAAATCCCTACAGATACCCAATTGGTAAAAAGCGTATGCAGCCACTGGTGAGTTTTGCCACAAAATGAAAATGTACTTGCACTATTTCTTTGGCTTATTTGTGATTTTGTTCTTCACTATAATTGATGGAATTGGCTTGAAAATCTCATGAAATTAAACTGGATGATTGAGACATTCAAAAAATAAAATGTCATGATATATTTAAGCATCTTGGGTGCGTTTTCCTGTAGTAATAAACAATTGAACATTTTTAGTTCCTTTTCAGTATGTTGACACCTTCATTACTATCTGTTCTTCAGGGAATACTTGTCTTTGCTTCTGTTATGGCAACACTTGGCCTTCAGATCATCCTAGAATCAATACGCTCGCTGGTGTCTGAGGTAAGTCTCTATTGATGTTTGTTGGTTTAAATTCTTATTTTTCATTTACCTTTTCCTTTTGAGCACAAACTTCTCCAATGATTTTTTTTTGTTTCCTTTTGAAAATCATGAGTTGCACTTACCTCTCTAGGGCATTAGAACACTGTTACACTTTTGATTTTTCCTGTATCATAATTCAATATTAGTTGTGCTGAAGCCTTGCTCTTTCAATATCACTAACAAAGCAACAAGTAACAACCAACTAGGTGATGAACAAGTTAAAATGTGTGCAATTAATTTGGCCTGTTTTGATCTTTCACTGTTTAAACTTACTTGCAGCAAACAAATAATTAATGCTTGTCGACAGTGTAATGATTGAGATGTAGAGTTTTATTTTGAGTCTTTTCTCTTGCATATTGCATTATTGGTCCCACATATTGAAAAGTGTACCATCGATGAAGTAAACTCTACTTTACGTGCCTCAGCTTCAGTAGACAACACAGTTTTTGTTTGATAGTTTTTGGTTGATGACCAAATCATATCATTCCGCCAACTCTACTAGTGTTTCTCATGTTAGATGTTTTGATGTCTGTTATGTATTGAATTTAGGTGAGCTAAATCACTGTGATCATTTTTGTCATCAAATTGTTTGTTGACTGATTAATTGCTGAGCTATAATCTAACACCTTACAAACGGGATATCTGTAGCCTTTTGTTGTGAACCAGAAGATTTGCCCTTGCTATCAGCATTATGCTTTCCTACTGAATTTTTCGTTGTTAGACTATGCTCAGACTTATCACATCCTCTATTTTACCTGTCTGAGAAATAACTAGCTGGATTCTGGCCATGGCTCGTGATGCTTCCTGAAATATTTTATTTCATCAATATTTTGTGACCTGTGCCCACCCTGTAGATCACTTTTGAAGCACATCTCTGTATCCACTGTGGTTAATATGGAACTTGGACTCTTAGTTGCACATTGTAGTTCTTCCATAGACAACTACTGTTTACTCATATTGATTCTCTCATTCCCCAGGGAGATGAATTCAGCTTGACAAAAGAGCAGGAAAAATGGGTTGTGGATATCATGCTCTCGGTGACGCTGGTGAAACTTGCCCTGGTTATATATTGCCGCTCATTCACCAATGAAATCGTCAAGGCTTATGCACAGGATCACTTTTTTGATGTTATCACAAATGTAATTGGCCTTGTTGCTGCACTACTGGCCACTTACATCGAAGGATGGATCGACCCAGTTGGTGCAATTATTGTAAGTACTCCCTCCGTTCAAGTTTATAAGATGTATTTTTTGAATGGTCTTATAAGGCGTATTTTTTGAATGGTCTTGTCCACAAATATAGGACATATTTTATATTCCAATGCAAAATTAATGTGATGTTCCCTCTATACTCCTAATAAATATCTAGCTTTACTTTATATTTTCTACATGTATAATTGAATATAGTGCTTAGAGATAATAATTAGGGGTAGTCTAGTCATTTTCAATATCTTCCAGGTATATGTGCCAAGAGGAAATACACCCTATAAACTTGGACGTAGGGAGTACAAAAGAAGTTCCCTGTCTTATTCCATGTGTAGTAGAAGTAGCATCTGAGTATATTCCCCATTTTATATAATTCGTAGTTTGGTCTTGGAAGTTAACTGTGCTGTGAAGTTGGTTATGACATGAATCGACTATCGTTGGTATCTAGGTCCAGTTCTTGACCAGTATTTCAGCTGGGTTAGATTTCTCCTTAGCATCTAAACTCATATTGATTACTAATTGACTGGGAAAAGGTAGTTTCTGGGGAAAAAGAAGGGAAAACGTAACTTAATGTAACTCAGTTTTGAATGTGCAAGGCTTTTTTTTTCCGGACGAAACCTCAACAGGAATTCTGGAAATTGGGAACCACAAGTTACTGGCTTGTTTTGTTATCCTGCATTGGGGAAATTAGAATAAATATTTTACCATGTTGCACTTTTCGAAATGAATAGTTTTTTTTTAATCCAAAGAGGAATTAATAGTTGTTTTCCCCTTCGTAGCTAGCAATTTACACAATCAGAACATGGTCGATGACAGTGCTGGAAAATGTCCACTCGCTAGTCGGGCAGTCAGCTTCGCCAGAATACCTCCAGAAGCTAACCTACCTATGCTGGAACCACCACAAAGCCGTGAGGCACATCGACACGGTGCGGGCGTACACGTTCGGTTTCCACTACTTCGTCGAGGTGGACATCGTGCTGCCATCGGACATGCCGTTGCGAGAGGCGCATGACATCGGCGAGGCCCTGCAGGAGAAGCTGGAGCGCCTGCCTGAGATCGAGCGAGCCTTCGTCCACCTCGACTACGAGTTCACTCACCGGCCCGAGCACGCGCTGTCCCATGAGAAATAGCCAGGTGCAGCCCAGTGCAACTCGACAGATTCCTCCTAGCTGAAACTATCTAAGTTTAGCCGCAATAGTTCCAGAAGTCTGGTGCTCGTCAGCCATCGCAGGAAACCTGCTGGTGCATGCATGCGATTGAATTGTGCATGCTGGAGTGCCGGATGTGGCTATGCCAAGGTAGATTGCCACATGTAATTCGCTGTGGTAGTGTACTGATCTTTGGCATATGTGTCATCATATATTAAAGATTCCTATGCTCTAGTGATCACGGCCTCTTTTTTTATGTTGGTCTTTTGCTCTTTTGGCTCTGGATTAGAGTTCTTTTATGATACTTCTAATTTAATACAGGTTGTTCATCCTTTTATCCAATGGTTTAGATTATATATAATTTAGTTAGACTACACCTGGTACTTATAATGTGTAGTAGAATCATAATAGGGTATAATTGTAAGAGTAATATTTCCAATATTAGTTGAAAAAGTTCATAATAATTTTACGAAATTATGTTTTTAATAAATTAATGATCAGATTTGATTTATATTATTATTATATATTATATTTAATTTATACTATTATTATATACTATCGATGTAATGTACCATAAAATTTATCATAGATTAAGTATAAGTACAAAAACAAACTCGCATGCGGTTGGTGAGCAGCAGCAAACAACACTAGCGCTTCAGAGCTGAGACCTGCTTGTCGGCTCTGTACGAAGGAACATTCCACATTTGCTTTAATTAAGGGAGATGCTTGGACTCATACGTCCTTGGGACGCTTCAACCCAGCCACCCAACCAAACACATGCCCCACGTGCCCCAC
Source organism: Hsuehochloa calcarea (assembly GCA_036346395.1). Classification (NCBI taxonomy): domain Eukaryota; kingdom Viridiplantae; phylum Streptophyta; class Magnoliopsida; order Poales; family Poaceae; genus Hsuehochloa; species Hsuehochloa calcarea. The sequence goes on along the minus strand of CM070594.1, from coordinate 73,461,998 downwards.
GTGTTTGACGCGAGCAGGGATGGAAATCCCGGTTGGTTACCGCGTCTATCCCTGTCGGTAACCGGCCTTACTGGTGGGGGTGGTGGGGGTTGGGATTTGAAATTTCGACAGGTTTTTTCGGAGTTTGCAAATTTAAATTTTAAATTTTAAATTTCGATTGATTTTTAAGTAAAATTTAACGAAATTCGACCGAGAAAAACCGGTAACCGGCCGGTTACCGGTACCGACCGCCGACCGGGAATTACGCCTGGACCGGTTTTTGAATCCCTGGACGCGAGCAACCCTTCAACGGCCCACCCTCGGTACATCGTTATCCAAGTATCATGTGATTCCCCGACATAATATTCTAGACTTTCTTTTGATCACATCAGCTCACACTGTCACACTCACCCCTCCTATCCTGATCTTCTTCCTAGTCCCTACTTCTCCAGCGATTCGTTGGCGGCCAGAGCTCACCGCTGGGAGTCCTTTTCCTGCAACGCATTTATCAGGCCTCTCCTCCCTCCCTTTCTCTTCTCTCTATATCAGAAAAATCACTTTTTACCATGTCGCCGTCGATTGATGCCGGCGCGATGATGGTTCTGTCGTTACCAATCACCGGCCACCTCCTCTTGGCATGGAGGTTCCATTTTCCCCATCAATTTTTACTTTCACCATATCCAGTTTGTTGCCATACACGTTTTCTATTGTTGCAGAAAGATGTCATTTTTGTTTCATAGATTTGTTGATTTGTTGCACCATAGTTCTTTTTTATAGGGATATAGGTAGACTACACTAGTTGTCAATTCAAAATTCTACCACGTAAACCAGAAAGCCATACAGCAAGAGATCATACATCGTTACCACTAAACGCGTAGTGCAGAGGAAGAAAACTTGGAGCAGCCTGATCCAATGTTAAGTGCGTCGATAACGTGGTCCTAGTCGATCGTCCAACGCTCTCGGCACCGATCATCTCCTCCAACAACTTATGACGTTCCTTGCGTAGGTTATGGATCACCTTGATCAGCGCAGCAGCAACCGTGGCAACACCTCTACGGTATCCACATGTCCAGGAGTGAAACGCCGCACATTGGTGTGCTAGCACTAACGTGCACGGTAGGACATTCGAGAAGATGGTGACTATGATTTTAGTGGAGCAATTCACGTATGTCCCAACAGCCCTATGCATCCCCTTATAATGAGCCTATAATGGATCACATCCAAACTCGTTAAGTGTGCAACCTTGTAGGTTTATGCGTAATCGGATGTGACTCAGAAACTCCTTTTCGACCACGAGTCGTTAGCAGTTCCCAGCAGGACATAACGATTCCCGAATACACATAAATATTATATCGGACGAACCTTATGCAATATGATCTGCGACCAGATCCTTATCACTTACGACCAGCTCGTATCTCCGTACGATCAATTTATATTTAGTTACGACCAGTTCGTAACTCTTTACAACCAGTTAGTAATTATGTCCGACCAGTTTATGACCAGTTTATATCTGGTTGGACTGAACGACCTGCTTGCGTATTCTCCCTTTGCCTCACGATATCTGATTGAACTCTATGTGAGATATTTTGTTATCTATGTACTGTTCAATACTTTCTCGATCAAGTGACGAATAACTTCATGTGGTTGACTCTTCAACCACTAGTGGCACGACCATGCACTTTCTTTATCCGACACATCGAGCGGCCCAGAGTTATCTCTCCTGTTATGTTAAGAGGGGCAAATCTCATATTTGACCAATCATATCCCTCTGCATATTTCATAGCATACCCAAAAGCTACCTTTATAACTACCCAATTACGGAGTAGCGTTTGACAACCCTTAAGTATACTATTACACATGTAGAAAATTATACTGATCTCAAGTCTAAGGATCATACATCATCATTGCTTGAGACCAACCGATGACACATAAAATCATAATAATCTCAATAGTGTCTCAAGGTGGGTTAATCCAACACCATGTTCTCTAACATGTGTTCATATTATTGATTCGATATCCTCATATCCATGATCGGTAAAACATAGTCATCAATTAATACATGTGTTGGTCGATAAGTCACTAGTGTTCCGACCAGTGACATTAGACCAGTGATACATTTAGAATAACATGATATAAGTTAAACAGCTTCACCAGCAAATCACATACTTGTTAATCTTTATAAATTATAATTCATCCAATGAACATAATAACATTTATTCTATAACTCATAAACATAGACGTGACACAATCATCTCTATGATTACCTCTAGTGCATATCACCAATATTTTTTTTTGTTAGATTAGGCATTTCAAATGTTCCAACAGTTTTTTTTTTTGTTTTTGTTACACTTTGTTTTGGTGGGGATTTTTTTGTTGCACTATGCCTTTTTGTTTTGTTGCATCAACAGAAGTTGTTACACAGGAGAAGGTGAGCTTTGTGTTTGTTGCATCGTGGAGGTGAGAAACTAGGTTGAAGTTGACACACCCATAGTTGTGCACCCGAGGAAGAAACGACGGGAAGGGGCATTTTGTTGCGAGGTTTCCTTCTTTTACTGCGCACATGAAAGTTTTGTTGCACCACACTAGATAGGAATCAGTCGAATAAGACTAGGTCATATTATGATGATCCAAAGGTTATAGGGGCCCAGTGGCGACTGCAGTGTCTATGCTCGTATATGCATGAGCATGGGCTCCCCCGCTGAACACTTGGGATCCCCTTTACGACTTTACCATCGGCTAGGCGCATGGGCCTTCTTGGGCAGGAATCTTAGAGGTCCATTAGGGATTCATGTCTAGCGGAAGGCCGGAAGTGGAATGGAAGCCCAAGCTGGCCATACCCCAATCGCCACTACGAGAACCCCAGAGGAGGTCGGGGGCACGAGCGTGGTGGTGGCTTGGAGAACGGAGGAGGCCGAGAGGGTGCGTGAGCACGATGGCGGCGGCTTAGAGAGCAGAGGGCGCACGGGCGCGACGGCTTAGAGAGCAGAGGAGGCTAGGAGAGCACCGTTCTTGCTCCTGCTACATTATATATATATTTGTCTTACGTTAGCTTTAACACATAAACACCACCTCCGTTTTCATCCTTGCTTCGCCACTGTAGGGGGTGTGTGTTCGTACTAGCCGCGTCCTTTAATTCAGACTTCCAGCTCCATCCCAAAGTTGTCGTGACTTCCGAAAGCTAGCCCCACAAACGCGCGCACGATGGATTTCACGAAATAAACTCGCGTGCGCGGCAGGCTGATCGACAAGCGCGAGAAATCTCGTGAGCTTGGTTGGATTGTAGAAAAAGTTGAGAGTTTTGGTCGTTCATGTGTTGCGCTTTCATTTTGCTGGTGCGCGCATTTGGTTCTAGAGTTTGATCTGTAACCTCTTAGTTATAGAGTTTTAGAATAGTTATATGTTAGTAAGTAATTGCACATATGCCCCCTTCCTTAAAAAATCATACATTAGAATTCACAAACTGATCCAATTTGGATCACAATTTTCTTGATCGATTCAACAACCAAGTCTCTTAACTTTTGAGTGGGCTGGGCAAGGCTCACTAATCTTGTCTCTGATGGGTCAAGCTGTTATCGATCCGACCAAGCTATCGGCTAGTCAGGCTTACTAGTAAAAAAGTATTGGGCTGGGCAATATGTCATGGGCCATAGCGCCAAGTGCGGACACTCTACATCAATTCAGTACCACGATCGATAATACTCAAGCTGTGGATTGGATTAAGGGAATCCTGCATCAATTTAGTACCACGATCGATAATACTCAGGCTGTGGATTGGATCAAGGGAATTGATACGGCTCAGACGTCCGATGCATGGACGCCCACTCCAGCTGAAAGCATCTAGGCCTCTAAAAATGTATTTTTGGTAATTAATGACAATATGTGAATATGAGACTAATATGTTTGTTGAGTGATTACAAGGTTTAGTCCTAAATGACAGTCAAAATAAGGAGTTGCATGTCAAAGGATATCAAGAAGATGGAGTTTGTTTCAAGGGCAAGGTATAAAATAGTCTAGGACCCTTTTTGAATTTTACTGGTCTTAGGAGTATGTTGGAAGACCGGATTTTAGGATAGATATCGTACTATTAAGGGAGATTTTGACTAGTAGCTTGAAAGCACATCATTATGCCTTTGGATCAAATTAGGATCATGCTTGCACTCTTGTTCTGGTTTTAAACTCAAATTAATCTTTTAGTGCACAATCGGTAGTTCCAGCATTGTAAATGCGGAACTACTGTTAGGCGGAACTTCCAAAAAATTGCGGAATATTTTTTTTCCAGAGAGCAGCTTTTTCTGGACATCTTCGATTTTCTGGAAGAGCGGTAGTACCGCCATGAGATGAGCGGAACTACCGCACCGCAGAAGTTCTGATATTTTGTGTGGAACATTTTTTTCCAGAGAGCACCCTTTTCTGGACATCTTCGATCTTCTGAAAGACCGGTAGTACCGCCATGAGATGAGTGGAACTACCGCACCGTGGAAGTTCTGATATGTTGCGCGGAACATTTTTTTTTCCAGAAAGGGTATTTTTTGTGCTTCAATGAAGAGCGGTAGTACCGCAAGATATTTGTGGAACATCCAATGATCGAAAGTACCGCGAATAAGTTGGCGGTAGTTCCGCACAAAAAATCCAACAGCTATGTCAGAGCATTTAATACCCCTGTAATAGCCGTTACTGTGCACTCGATGGAGGTGCAGTAGTTTCGGCCGATACATGACGGAATTACCGATTGCCCTGACAACTGCTGAATTTTTTCTCCAACGGCTACTTTTGGTTGTGTGTGTGTGGGGGGGGGGGTGTATAAATACACCCCCACCAGCTCAAGGACGGTGTGCTAAGCATTCATTCAATATACTTGAGCTTAGAACACTCTCTTCACTCCTCATTTACTCTATTTACATTAAATTATGAGGTTGTGAGCAAAACCTAGAGCATTTCATTCTAGTTGATCCATTGACTTTTGGTTGCCATTAAGCAAAGGTCAAGGTCTATTCTCTTGGTGTTTGTGGACACCTAGAAGGCTTGGCGGAGGTTTATGCGGTGATCTCTTCAAGAAGATTGTGAAGAGGCCCGACGCCATTTGTGATTGATCGGTGTTCACCAACTCCGGAGAGGGGGAAGAACAACCAAGTGATTTTGAGGAAAGTATTAATTTGTGGAGCCGGCTTGATTGAGTCAAGCTTCCTTAACGTGGACTAGTGAAGATCGATAAATCTTCGATACCACGGGAAAAACCTCATTGTCTCCATTGCGGTGATTTCTTGTCTTTACTTATTGCAATTAATTTTGTAGCATATATCTTGTGATAGATAGTATTGCTTAGTTTATCTTGCTTAATTGTATAAGTTGGTCTATAATTTTAAGAAACCTCCTATTCACCCCCTCTACTCGGTTATTCTTGATCCTACACCAGCCACTCAAAACATTCTAGTCCATCAAAGCATGGGATCCCATCTATGCTCACGTGATGGCCTCCCCACCTTTTTGACTCCTACTGCTTCTAGTCTCTTTTCCGACTAGCGAAGCATAACACAAGTCAGACTAAAGCTTCTCTCTTCCCTGCCTCTCTCTCGCTCCTTCCATCTCTCTCGCCATGGCCGTGGATGGCAGGAGCTCGTGTGCTCCTCCTTGTTCCTCTTCCCCCTCCCTCCCTGTCTCTCTCTCACCACGGCTGGATCATAAGTGCAGGTCAGAGATCAGAGCCCTCGCGAGCTCGTCACCGTCCCTCGTGCGAGGCCACCATCCCCATATCCCTGACTGAGGCCGCTCTACTGGTCTGACGAGCTATGGTCGAGCTCCTCCGGCGAGCTGCGATGAAGCCACCCACAACCACCCTTCCACACCTCACCATGATGTGACCACCATCACACATGCTTCTGTCACTGAGCTCATATCAGCAAACTCACATCGTCAAGCTCGTGTGCATCTGGGCTCGTCGGTGAAGAAGACGATGGCGTGGATTGGCCACCTCCTCCTCGAGATTACAATAAAAAATGTTGTAATCGGTAAGTTGTATTGTTGCGATTACTATTTCTGGATGTTGCAATACTCCACACTCAAAAGTTGAAGATGTTTAGATGGTTTCTTTGTTGTTGTAACAAGGTTTGATTTTTGTTGCAATAGGTTCTTGTATTTGTTGTCTAAATAGTTCAAATTTGTTGCATATTTTTGTTTATCGATTTCGTGTTTGTTGCACTGGGACCAAAGTTTTGTTGCAAGCTTAGGAACTAATTGTTGCGCTTCTGAATTTTTTTGTTACACTGGATTGAATTAGTTGTTTCGGCCTCATTCATTCACCCATGGTTTTAGATGATGTGCAGACAATTCTGATTCATCCCCAAATTTCCTCCATGATCTATGCCGTTTTGATACACCTTGGTTTGTTGTAGTGCCTTTAAAAAATGTTGCAAAAACTATTTTATATTGTCACCATTATTTTCAAATATTTTAATGTTGTAACATCGAATTTTGTTTGATCGGGGTATTTGAATTAGTTTTAAAGCACGACTAGGTTCTATACTGATGGTTTCATGTATTTTTGGTGAGAATATAATTTTTTCAGTCTTTGTTCTTGGTATTGTATTGTTATTTACACATTTTGTAGCACACAGATTAAAATTATTGCAAATATTACATACGAATGTTGCACCGGAGCATACGATAGGAAGCCTCTCATCGTACGTCCGAGCACTAGTTGCTCCCTTGGATTAATTGAATTTGAACAATATATGTTGCGAGTGGAGAAGAGAAATTGTGAGAACCCTAAAACTTATTTTAATCTAAGCAACGATAAGCGATAACTAGCAGTAATTTGAATTCAGCTAAACTAGAACAAAACATAAGCTCCGATTTATATCGATCGCATCGCCAAATAATTTCATACAAGATTTATAAATCCTCAAGAGTTCATCAACATAAATTACAATGTGAATTAGTACAGCAAAAATACAACATCGATATAACGCAGAGTCATTTACAAGAACTCATTACAATCGAAAGTAAAACATTAATATGAACTCGGAATTTATTACAAGAATTCTTTACACCAGATCAAAATAAAAATATCAGCTTTAAGTACATTACAACAGAAAATAATAAAATCTTGCATGCTCTGTCGCCTCGAACCCTTCCTTGCATCCTTAGTCCGTGTACCGCTAGTGGATAGCACATTCCTCGGCCAATCCGAAACCCTGTCCTTATTTCCAATTGTCCACAACAAAACAAAAGACCGGTAATAAACTAAAAGCTATAAATTGAAGTTAGAAGTAAGAGGAACTGCTGTCAGATTTCTGGAAGCTCATCGAGATTCCCTGACTGACCTAGGTCAGTTGGCACCATCTCACTTCAGTGGGTTTCATCACCTAGCAGTTATAGAAAATCTGACACTCACGTATACCGATTTACCTCAAATCGCAGAAAACCTGAATTATAGTATCAGAGACATCCTTTGGACCAAAGGTCCATAAGACAACATTGCAATGTGAGAATAGAATGGGTAAGGGATGGGTAGAACCGACATGCACAGGGTAAGCACCAGCGAGCACCTTTGTTTTAAGCCTCCTCGCTCACAAACAAACCTCACAAGCCTCTCATTCAGTCACAGCCGAAGGCAACACCAGAGAGCAAGCAAAATCCAACACACCCACCCTATTTCCTTCCTTCAAACTGAAAGACAACCAACATCAAAACATCAAGCACCAGAGAGCAAGCAAAGCTAAGCATCACCCACCATTGCCAACAAACAAACCACCCATAGAAAGGTAGTGAAGCAGGAGAGGAGCAGCCAAGGAGACGGGGAAGACCGACGGAGCGTGGACGGCAGTAGCGACGACTAGAACCGACAACTACCAACAGGAACCACGCCAAGCTAGCAAGGTCAAGGAGGACCAGAAGCAACCAAAGGGAGCACTGGAGAGCACCCTCCCCATCACGACCTTCACCAACCCGGCCAAGCCTGCTATCCCCGAACCGACAAGCCAAACAAGGTAAACCACCATTCATGCCCCGACTATCATCCTTGACCAATAGGAACCCCAACAGGTGAGCCAAACCTTGCACAGAGGGCACATGCCACATTAGCAATCTCATCACCGAGCCCATCAGAATACCCACATTAGCCACCATCTCACCTCTACTCGAACTACCATAAAAATAAGCCATAGACCATCGCCACCAAAAGATCCAAAACCTACCCATAATGCCACATAAGAACCCCCAAATTAATTGGGTATAATCGGCATGAACCAAAGATAAACCAACATAAATTGCATGGAGCAAGAATAAAAAGAAAGTGGCACGGATGAGGAGGGTGGGGAGTCAAATCACGGGTCTAGCAACCGAGGAGGCCGAGCCGAGGCACGGAGGCGAGTGCGGCGAGCCAGCGGGTGGCGAGCCCGCATGCCGCCGGCGGGCGAGTCACAGCGAAGGGCATGGGCGAGCGGACGGCAGCCGTGAGCTGGAGAGTGCCAAGAGCAAGGACAATCACCATGGAAAAGAAGACGAGAAATGATGAATGGGGAGAAGAAATGAGGAAGAAGAATGAGAGCCAAGAGCTGTCGGCCGAAAGAGATAAGGAAGAGAGAGAAAAGAACAGAATATAAAATAAAATAAAGAGAGAGAGATTAAGAAAAGGGGAAGAAATAGGAGCACTAATGTATTTAGAAAACTGTACTAGATCAGACATTGTAGTTTGTCGTGAACCTACTAGTAAGGTATATGCAGAACCTACCAAATAGCATTGACAGGGAATAAATGACATCTTCCGATACCTCCAAGGAAGCAAAGATCTTGGTCTGTTATTGTTGGACCGAAAAGGCGACTAGAGGGGGAGTGAATAGAAGCACGCTCATTTTTTCACAAATAATTGATTCAATAAGATTTTACACCAGTAGCTATGGAAGCTATGAAGATCAATATACCAGTACAACAGAAGACTAGTATTGAATCCAATTTAACCCCCTAAGCAATACGACAAAAACAACACAAGCTAAAGACAAGTCTCAGTGCTGGCGGTCGGACCGTTGGGTCAATGGCGGTCTGACCGCTGGCCTTGGGCGGTCTGACCGCTGGCCTGAAGAACAGATCAAAACAGCCCGATGACGAAGTTGCAAATAGATGAAACTTTTGATCTACAACTCCAAACTCGATGAAACTTGGAACACACCTTCTCTATGATGTCAGGAACCTATTCCAATCGAAGATTGTGACAATTCTTGGAAGAATAATGATCCTTTTCCGTTTGATTGAAGAAGGGTTCAAAACCGAGTCAAAATAAAAACTAGATCCAAAATCTTGCTCGTGGGTGATTGATGATCAAGATGATTCTAGATATGTTCCCACATGTCACAGCAAGCTAGATCACGTAGAGAAATCAAGCAAAAACTCGCGGATCAAAGAAAGACTCAAAATCATCAAATATAGAGAAAGAAAGCAATAAGACAAAATATTGATCAATCTTTCCTTTAATTGATTTGATATGATTTGAGATTACAGCCTCTCCATCAATGGAGGACAAAGCTCAATCTATGAGCACGAAATCACATCAAACTCTCTAGAACCCTAACCTCCACAAAAGCTCTCCCTAAGCAAATTAGTGTTTCAAATAGCAAAAGAGACCAAGCAAAACTGCACAGTGGGTGCAGCCACCACCCTCCTCTATTTATAGTGAAGGCTTAGACCTTCTAGAAGTTTGACTCAATTGGGCTCCCGTTAAGGCCCAAAACAAACGGCTCACACACGCACGTATTTTAATGCACCGTCTTTAACTCCTCTTGACCTAATTAGCTACACCATGCGCCATCTTGCGCCGCGGATTAGCCAATAGGTCACCTTTGTCCATCTTGCACCACGCTTGAGTTCATTGACCTCACCCCGGCATCGTCGATCGTTCTGGACCTCAGCTCTCCGAGCCTAGTCCCGATCATCCTCGCCGTTGACAATCGTTGACCACCAAGCAACCTGCACAACAATAGACATGTAAAGCGAATCCGGGAATAAGTTTTTCACAACTTGACCCATGTTAGTCAAAACATGCATCATGCAACATTTATACCCTGAAACTCATGACTTTGACCTAACAACCGAATATCGTCGCCACGAAGGTCGACAATCCAAGTGAAAATCGGTCAGACCGCCCCCAGGGCTGGTCTGACCGCCCACCTTGGCCGGTCTGACTGCCACCTATTGGCCGGTCAGACCGCCAGTTGGGACTTAGCTGAAAACAAGACCACTCTTGGAATTTCGCAGAGCTGAAAACAGTAGAAGAATCGAGCAAGTTTCAAGGCATATCGCTCTGAAAGATCCAGAAACCGTCTTTAGATTGTCAGCATGACATGGAAGAAAAAGGCGCTCGCCATACAGGAGACACTGTAACGTACATCGACATAGACATGAGGCTGCAAATTAAGGGTGTATTTGGTTCGTTGAATTGAGTGGTTCTGAACCATCTGGTACGGGAAATGAGCTCGTTCAGGTGTTTGGTTGGTTGAATAGAACCAAACCATTCAGGATGAGATGATTCAAGAAAAAAAATAATATTCCATGTTTAAACGTTGTGTTCCGTTGTGTTTCTTATCATTTAATCAATAAAATAAGACCACTCTTGGCATATTTTAGTGCAAAAAATATCGCAGAGCTGAAAACAGTAGAAGAATCGAGCAAGTTTCAAGGCATATCGCTCTGAAAGATCCAGAAACCGTCTTTAGATTGTCAGCATGACATGGAAGAAAAAGGCGCTCGTCATACAATAGACACTGTAACGTACATCGACATAGACAGGAGGCTACAAATTAAGGGTGTATTTGGTTCGTTGAATGGAGTGGTTCTGAACCATCTGGTACGGGAAATGAGCTCATTCAGGTGTTTGGTTGGTTGAATAGAACCAAACCATTCGGGATGAGATGGTTCAAGAAAAAATAATATTCCATGTTTATGCTGTATCATCCCGTTCGGAAAAAATACCGAACCACACCGTTCACTCGAATTCCAAAGCGTTTGCTGACGTGACGGCTTGATTTACGAGCTTCAAATGATCATATTTCCTAAATCGAGTATCCGATTTGCGATCCGATTGAACCGTTGTGTTCCTTGTCATTTAATCAATAAAACAAGACCACTCTTGGCATATGTTAGTCAAAATATGCATCATGCAACATATATGCCCTGAAACTCATGACTTTGACCTAACAACCGAACATCGCCGCCACGAAGGCCGACGATCCAAGTGAAAACCGATCAGACCGCCCCCAGGGCCGGTCTGACCGCCCACCCTAGCCGGTCAGACCGCCAGTTGGGACTTAGCCGATTTCAACCTCTGAAATTCCGAAACCTACTGGAATTTTCAAACTAATAGAACTTTTGACTGGAGACTCCAAAAATTATGGGATCAAGTGCAATAGAATCCCCTCTCTTGCCTACACCCTCTATTTTTGGCCCAGCTCAAAACACCACATTCTGAAGTTGGCCGGTCCGACCGCCGCTATGGCCGGTCGGACGGTCGGACCGCCGCATGGACTGGTCTGACCGCCGCCCTGGCCGGTTAGACCGGTTATGGCCTGACAGCACTGTTTCTTTGCCGAAAACATGCAAAACGATAAACCTTTAACGCCATTGCCAATTGCCACATCATCCTAAGATCTGGAGTATATCCCTATGATATCCATAGTTGTACATAAAGAACCAAGACCTAACTATGACTGGCTATGTAGATGCTGGGTACTTGTCAGACCCGCATACAGCTAAGTCGCAGACAAGCTATGTATTTCTATGTGGTGGAACTGTAATTTTATGAAAATTGTCTAAGCAAAGTCTTGTATCTACTTCGACGAACCAGTCGAAAATCATAGCATTGTACGAGGCCTCATGGGAATGTTCTTGGCTTCGGCGGATGATTCACCACATCCAGTAGTCATGTGGATTGAATACCGCACAAATCCCCACTATTATCTATGAAGATAATACAGCTTGTTTTGCACAAATGTAGATGGGTTATGTGAAGAGTCCTCTCACTAATCATATCAATCACAAAGTTCTTCTATACTCATGAATGGTAAAAGATTGACAAAATTAAAGTACTGCATACTAAGTCATGTGAAAATCTTGCATATTTATTCACTAAGTTACTTCCAGCGTCTAGTTTTGAAAGATGCATATGTGGAATTGGAATGATGAGACTCAGAGAAGTGCAGAATTCAGAGAGGGAATCTTCACAAACTCTTTATTAAAGTTTGATCGCGAAGATCGAGTACCCAAAGAATAAATCTTGGAGATTAAATGAAATTGGGCTGATTGTACTTTTTTTTCCCTTGACGAGTTTTCCTGAAGTTTCTTAGCTAAGATTTTTAATGAGTTAATTCATGCAGTACAGCAGAACGTGTATTATGTACTCTTTCTCTAAAAAAAATTCTACTGGGTTTTTATATAGTTTTGATAAGATGTGAACATGATGGATAAGTGCAAGTGGGAGTGTTAAGAAACCGGGTCCAAGCCGGGAGTCCTGGCCCAAGATGGACTCCTCATCGATCCAGTAGCTTATATAAAGGAGGGGTGACCCTATCCATTGTACTACAGTTTTCCGAAGAACAACAAAGAGAAGCAAAAACCCCCCTACATCTCTGTGTTCGATCTACTATTATGTTATTGTATTGTTGCATCATTCGAACGATTTTGAGTTTATCTACAAGGTAATCGCTCGAACTAGACTCATCAACGACGGTTCCTGAACACAGCCAACGATACGGGAACGCAAGGCCGGCCCGGCCCGCGTGTTTGTCTGTACGTACGTACGTACGTACGCTCTGCACGAAAGCGCATTCGCCGCACGCACGCACGCACGTAGTACTCGCAGTTCCATATCACCCTAGTGCTCCTGTCCCGGCCGGGTAGAGATCGACGGCGACTTTCCAAAGCTAGGCTTTTTGCGTGTGTGGCCGATGCAGCGCGCAGCAAGTGCATCGCATCTAGCGCCGAGCGGCCGGCACCGCACGCGCGTTTGATTACCGATTCCATGGAGCGCGGTGCCGCGCACGCCGCGCCAAATGACCAGGAGAAACCTCGGGCGCGCGAGTTTGATTTGATCGCCGACGGCTCGTGGCTCGATCGTAGTATTGGTAGAGTACAATGATCGTAGTCTTCGTAGGGTACAAGAACTGAATAACCAGGAAGACAGGACAAGGGTCGCTCACACAGCCACACAGGCATGCAGCACCTAGCTGCTACAGACGATAGATAGACCGATCGAGACGCTCCGATTCTGAATCATTTCGACAATTCAATGCTCGATCGATCGTCCAGGCCAGTTTGAGCTCGCGCACTAACTAGCAAGGCTCCTACTACGTACAGAGTTTAATTACACCGCACTACTCCATATATATACTATATAGTTCTATGTACCATACGTAAGGAGTCCTAGCTAGTCGTCGTCGTCGTCGTCGTCGTCTTCTGAGCTCTTGGAAGCAGACGCCTGTTCTGAAGGGCTACTCTTCTGCGTCGACTCCTCTTCTCGATCCTTCTTGTACGTCTCGAAGAACTCCCTGTTCTCCTTCTCCAGCTCCTTCCACACTGTCACGGACATTAAAACGAAACTTGGGACATCTGAATCCATACATATTGCCATCACTAAAACAACTTAGCATGCACAATGCATTGATCAAAGCTAGTCCCTTGCACGCATGCAATATATGCAAGCAAGCAAGGTGCTAATTAAACATGCATGCGTAAACTTGGCGTGTGCGTCGGAAACTTCCAAGTAGAGATCGAAGCAAAGCATATATGGATGCAGATATTACCGGTGGAGGTAACGACAGGCTTGATCTTGGCGTGCTTCTCCAGCGCCTCCATGCATTCCTCCTTGTTCATGCTGTAGCAGATGCACTTCTCAATCAGATGCTGCACCTGCATGCATGTACATGGCGATCACCACTGAAGCATATGAAAATGGTTCATCTTAGCCGGGAGCTAGAGCAGATCATACTGAACGAACGTACCAATCGGATGTACGAAGCTGGGCACGAGGAGTCGTCGTCCATGGCCACCACCTGGCGCAGATCAGATCGAAACTTCCTTGTCGAGAGAGATCGATGGAGATCGAAGCTTCTGAAGCATCCCAGTTGATTAATTAGAAGTTGGAGACGATGGTTGGATGGCGAGGAGTAGATTAACGTACGAGAGCGTGACGAGTAGCACCTGTGGGGAGGTAGAAATAAGGGAGGGGGAGGGGAGGGGGATGTCAGCATGTGGGGGCTGCTCACGTGGGTGCCCCCCAACCACTCACTGAGAGGTGATGGAGGGGATTTTTCCGGGTCCACCACCCCTCACCTTACCCTGTCTCTCTGGTTTTTGTGTGGTTTGATTTCGATTCGCATCCTCCAATCAGAAACAAATTAATGGCATGCACCCTTGGGGCCGTCCGATGGATGGTGACTAGGCTGGATTCGCGACAAGTGTTCTTCCTGAAAGCGTTAATCTTGCACGCACACATTGTATCTCAAGTGTAGAAATAGTTAAAGCGATACCATAATCTGGATTTTTTTTTTTGGAAACACCTAATATAACACTTAGATCAGATGCCCCCCCACACACACACACGTACATCACCACACGCGCGCGCACACACACACGACGCCGACGGAAGATCGGACGAGCGGGACTTGACGAACAGACGACGAAGTCACCACTGACACCTCGCTTGCGACGGGCACGTCACCTCCCACTGAAAGAAAATCCTTCTAAATGAGATACGCAGAGTCAAACCTATGGTTTGAACCTTGGTGGTTTGTGGGTACAACCACCACCACTAGCCACCCAAGCAAGGCTTAGATTATCCACTAATCTAGGTTGTAGCAAGGCATGCTGAATTTTCCTAACAATTAAAACGATTAAAACGATGGAAATCGGCAGTGTGTTAGAGGCATGCATATTTTTTCAAAAAATATCGTTTTAATATATAAATTACAAATGAACATATTGTTTTTCTAAAAAAAAAACTTATAAATTACGAATGAACACCATACGTGTAGATCAATGAATTTGAGGTAAAGATACACACCCCTGTAGCGTGATCAGTAAGTAATTCATTATTGGTCAGTACTCCGGATATGTGGCAGGGAATTAAACCTGGCTGCTCCTGGAATATGGGAAAGCTCCGGGCCACGCTGCTTCATCATTTTTATCACATCAGATCATCTCTTCTTCTTTAGAGCGTACGCCACGCGGCGATCTCCCATTGGGCGTCCAAATTGCAGCCGTACAAATGATTGACCAGCCCATACAGGTACAGTGTACCAGCACAGTGCAACCAAATCGGTATCCAAATATGTCAGGTTCCTTTCACAGTGCAGTAACGATCACTTCGTAGCTCCTCTTCCCCTTGATCAAAACCAAACAGGACAAACAAAACTACTATTGTCTTTCTCACTAGCTAGGTACATGCAATCATATAGGATCCGTGACACAAAAAACTGCAAATGGCCAAAGCACACCGTCTATGCTCTGTACAAGCCACATAAAATGTGTAAGCAGAACAAAAAAAACAGAGACTAATGAGCAAAAGGACTTGTCACCTACTGGGTGAGATATTTCCGGTTCCCTATCTATCTATCCACAGCAAAAGACCACGCGATACAATTCACAAAACTGATCCAATATGGATCACAAGTTCTTGATCGACGACACTTCAATTTCAATAGTGTGATCTAAGAGCTGCAAGGTGCGCTCCGTGACGGAACTTGAGTAAAATCTTAAAAGGGTCAGAGATCAAATCAAATTAAGAAGAACACTGCTCACTACTGGTTGCACGGGCCTCCACGGTGCACAGATTTGGCTTTTCGGCCGTTAGTTGCACATCTGTCGTCACCGTCGGGTCCGGCCGCGGCAAGCCTACAACGCACCAGCGGCTAACGCCTCGTCTGCTGCTTCCGTGATTTGCCGTCGCACGATTAAAGTTGTTGTCTCGCTAAGTAGTATCGTAACTAGTAGTAGACAGCAACAACGAGCCTTCTAGATGATCCTAACCAA
The DNA here is from genome assembly GCA_036346395.1 of Hsuehochloa calcarea. NCBI lineage: Eukaryota > Viridiplantae > Streptophyta > Magnoliopsida > Poales > Poaceae > Hsuehochloa > Hsuehochloa calcarea. The sequence continues at coordinate 73,446,008 of CM070594.1, read as the reverse complement.
ACCAAATTGAGCTAACTATGGACTGCATACATGCTGTTAATTGCTCCGTCTCTGCGTGCAATGTACCCAGCACACACGTCTTACCGAAAATCTGGCACTGATCAGCATCTTACAACCAATTTGACCTGATGGGAAGGCAGCTAAAAATGCAGAATGAGTGCATTTGAGTACATGGATTTGATTTGTTATTTGGCAGCCGATGTGCGCCATATGTGCGGGCTGATAGATATGATGCCGACCGGGCTGGGCGTCGCCTTGCAGGCGAATTGGTGTCATCGCGTGCGTCATTTGTCGCGCCGTCACGTTGTTGTCGCCGAGATCTAATCGAAGCCACGAACGGAGAAGAGCAGCGCGTATGTATGTGAGGTGAACGGCGATGCCGTGTCAGGGCTCGAGCGAGTGCTACATATTTTTTTTTTTTTTTTTTTGCACAGGCTGGTGCTTAGTTTTCGTACTGTGTGCAGTGCTGAAGCTGGCTAGCTTATCGTTCAATTTGCAAAGGAAAAAAGAAAATGGAAGCTGCAATGCACATGCATGCATGCGTATTTGGTATTGTTTTGTTTCACCAATGCATGTATGATGAGTCTTCTATCTGGAGAGTGAGATTTACAATACGACATTGCTTCACATTTTTGTCTCTTCTCATGGGCATGGAATTTCGCAGAGCTGAAAACAGTAGAAGAATCGAGCAAGTTTCAAGGCATATCGCTCTGAAAGATCAAGAAACCGTCTTTAGATTGTCAGCATGGTATGGGAAAAAAAAAGGCACTCGCCCTACAGGAGACACTGTAACGGACATCGACATAGACAGGAGGCTGCAAATTAAGATGCCTTCGCGTTGCCGCAGGAAATGATGGACTAATCAAATCAAAGATGTAGAATATTGTCAACCGTTTTTTTTAAAGAGAAATGTAGGCACCGTACGTACGTAACATAGGAACTACTAGTTAATATTATTATCCTCTAGACTTTTTGGATTGGAGGATTTTCATAGAAATTTTAGAAAATTATAATCCTTCGGATTTTTCTTTTCCTAGGATGGTTGTTTGGGACACACGGATAGAGTTTGCCAAATTACTATGAAATGCATTTCCATACATCTAATTCCATAGGAAAATGAACATGAGTTCAAACCTCATGTTAATTTTCCGTCGAGAAATCCAATGCATTCTCTCTCTCTCTCTCTCTCTCCACTCTCTCTAATCAAGTAATATCTAAACTCAAAATTCCTACATTTATCCTGTGAAGCATCCAAACATATCTTTTGAGCAATTCATGTGATTTTGCTTCCCGTAGGATCCAGTAAGTTAATCCTGCGTTTTTTCTATTCTTATATTTTTACATTCTCGTGTTCCAAAGAGACACCGAGCAGTGAGAAGTAAGCTTACCCTGCACTTGGACATAGCATTTTGTGAAGTTTGGCATATTTCATATCTTTTCTAGAAGGATTAGCATCGAGGGGGAAAAACATGTGAAATTTTACATCATGATATGACTCCTACCATCAAAACTGCCGGATTGCCTAAATGAGCACCAGTGAGAGCAACGTAAAATGAGTGCCATCGAGTTTGAACTTACACCTAGTATACGCTTCGACAAATCCTCTTTGGAACGCACAAATCTAAAAACACAAGAATAGGAAAAATGCATAATTGGACAAAATTGGAATGTCATGGCTCATTAAATCCTACGGGAAACAAAATCACAAGAATTGCTCAAAAGAGGGTGATTGAATGCTTCATAAGAAAAACACAGTAAATTTGATATTAGATGTTACTTGATTAGAGAGAGCGGAGAGAAAAAGAGAGATTGCATTGAACCTCTTAAAGGGAAAATAACATGAGGTTTGAGCTCATGTTTATTTTCCCGTGGAATCGAGGTTATAGAAATGCGTTCTATAGGAATATGACAACTCTAGTCCTATGTTCCAACATCCAAACAACCTTCATAGGAAAAAATCCTAAGGATTAGAATCTACCAAAATTCCTATGAAATTCCTTTGCATCTTAGGTCATAAATAGTCAAGGATAAACAGAATCTGTGCATTAATTAGCATGGGCAACGAAGATACACGACAATTCTTACACAATCTAATCAGCAAACAGTAATGTGGCAAGCAATATGCCGGAATCGAGTTTTTCTCTACAGACTAATAGAAGTCCAGACTCCAGAGTGCGGGTACCACAAAAATCATTCCCCCCAGTTTGCTCCGGAAGAAATCTTCGTACATGCGTACCAAGTTGAGCCAGAGGGGGGCAGTGGAATGACTAGAGCCGACAGCTGAATCTTCTTGGAGGCATTGTTGAACAGCAGGAGAAATTTAGGTGATGTATCTTTCTTGCTGCTCCTGAAGCAGACGAGCCGAGGATTTGGCGTCCAAATAGAGAGCACTGACTTCCTCAAGATCAGCCTGATAGAGTTCATGGGTTCATAATATAAGCTTGTAAGAATAAAATGAAGCTAGGATGAGACAATATCCTAATGAAATCCGGTTCATACCTTACAGATCTTCTCTCTCCCATTAGTCTTCGCAACTACGCTAGCAGGTGATAGCAGCTGAATAGCATGTCTGCAGAGAGATTCACAATCGACTACGACCATCACTAACTACACCAATAACTTGTTGAAAACGAACCGTACAGTGTGATCGATGCTTAGACTAGAGAGATAAAATAATAAAATTATCATAGTAGAACACCAAAAGTGGGAAAACAACCAGAAGACAGAGGGGGGGAGCTGGTCTAATTTCCAAAAACTCAACATAATCCTTTCAACACAAGTTCCAGCTAAATTCTCTCTTTGAATGCCGCATTTGAAATATTTGCATAGGACACTAAGGTGTGGACATAACCAGGAACAATAACAATAAGATTCATACCTCAAAGATGTCTGCTGTCCAATCTCTCCTAAAAATGCAAGACTTTCTTCATCAATCTCAATCTCTTCCACTTGTGCTCTAATAGCCAGTATCTGCAAAGCGCAATGAACAAACATCACACACATTTCTAGACAGAAAATCCTAACAGATATAAGACCCAAAATAGGAACCTGGATCATCTCGGTAGGACCATATGTTTCTGTCCGTATAATCACCAACCTATCTAGAAGGTCTACTGGTATACCATGCGGGCTTGTCATATCGGTTCCTCTGGATACAAGCATAACAAGAGATGTAAAATGTATAAGGAGCATACTAGTAGACAAAAGGCAGTATTTATTCCGGTATTGCAGTTAAGTGCAGAGTGCTTCAACTGGTAATTCAAATTGCTTACCTTACATTACATATTCCTCTGTTCGTAGCAAGTATTACAATTGGTGATAATGAGCTCTCCAGTGCACGATTAAGATAAGAGAAGCATTCAATGTCCAGCATGTGGACCTGTGAATAAAGTTCTTGTCATTAATTAAAACGAATCACAGTAAGGCATAATTCTACCATTTAGTACAACAGTCAACAAGTTAAACCGAGCAGCACTACTCCACAAGGTGAGCAACCCACTGTATGTTTGACAATAGGAAAGCTGCCAATAAACAAAACCAAGCTCGTTCATATTTGATTTTTTTTTCCAATCCGAAATGAGCCTACTCAGAACAGTATATTTTTCAATCATGAAGCTAAAATAAGATTATACCTCATCAATGAACAGCACACCAGGTACAAGCTCTGCAATTCCTTCATCAATATATCTGTTAACCACCTATCACCATACAACAAACAAAAAAAACAAATGTCAATTCCAATATGCTTATCAAAATCTGAAGCAATTTTTAAAAAGTGTAAATGTAGCATGATGAGAAATTTGAAAACCTTATTAATTTCTTGGCGTAGCTTCTCGGTGATTTCAGTCTTCCGAGGTTTCATCATCTGGCCCATAAGGGACAAAATATCTTGGCCTCCTTGTGGCTGAGCATTTGCGGCATCAAGGTCATGAAGTGTAACATCCTGTACAAAATGATAAGATTATTTCCTCTCTTCAATTGACACTGAAAAAGAATATCACCCCTTTGGGAGAGAATAGATAACAGATACCTACCAGCTGAATTTAACTGTCCTTTGTCAGACGTAACAATAATTGATCCAACTTAATTAATCAACTCAAGGAGATTATTGTTAATAGGGCTTGGACTGATGGTCATGAATTTGGCATAATCTTGATTAATGGTTTGTGAACTTTATGTGTCTATTTTATTTTAACAAGGGACGCATGGTTATAAATGTGGATCAAGTCTTTGATTTAATATTGATCCAGGGTTATGACTTTTTTGTGTCTATTGTTCTGACATACCGATCACATATGATTAGCAATACCAATCCTCCTCCCAACTGGCTAATTTATTGACTGCAAATGGAGTCGCACTAGACACACACAAAAAGGATAATAGGAAGGTGAACAGGCATTTGGCAGAGGCAAACAACTAAGCACTACTTGATGGGGAAGCCACATATTTAGGCATGCTTGAGCAATGCACTGGTATAATAAGATTCTTCACGCTAACAGCTACTACATCCCTCATGTTTCCACCTTCAATCTTCTAAATAGCAATTTTGACATCATACTTAAGCATATTATATGATTTCTGCTTCAATTATCAATCAATACCTTTCATTTATGGACAATACAATGAAAAGAAGAACTGGCTGCAGAAGTACATGCAAAAATCATATGGCTGAAATAGCATAAAATTTGTACCTGTACTATTTCCTTTTCTTATGGACTTCCCTTTGGGAATTGGGACATATTCCTCAGCTTCAAGATCGTATTCTGTAGCAAAAGCATCACATCTACCAACTCTTTTCACTGCACCACTGTTAGCTTCAATGTATATAACATCACCCACTGCCACCTGCATGCCATATATAGATGATCTTTACTACTATAAAAGGACTTGGTGGTGATGATGAATCCTCCCACCTCTTGAGTTGTTGAGATCTTTTGTGGATAAACATGTTCATACATGCATATGTTACTTGAAGGATCTATCTTATGTGGGCAATTATCGGTGCATGTGGCTTGTGATAAGATTGTACGTGGCTTGTTGATTGGATGCAAATTATGTATGAATTTTTCATATGTATGGATAATTACCTTATGCATATTGGTTTTATAAGTTTTTAACTTATATCATGTTTATTTAAAATCCGTTGCATCGCACGGCCCTCGCTAGTTAACATGTAAAAGCCAGTGCAGAAGATAGAAGTAGCAGAACAGAGGCAAGTGTTCCAGAAAAGTAAATATAAGGCAGCATATCTCAATGTCAAGGGAGCTAGTCAGCTACACAATGGCTTATTATTAGTTATGACACAATAGAACATCTGACAATGAATCATTGAAATTTGATCATGTATGTGAGTTTCCATGAGTAAATATTCTCTAAAAGTTGGTACTAGGTTAGATATCCGCATAAAGACATTGTTTTTGTTGGAGATATTAGAGATTAGGAAAGAGTCCAGAGTTTAGGTAAGAGTCCAAGTCGTGTTATAGTCAGACTATAATATTTGATACTATAAATAAAGGGTGTGGGGATCACAAGAGGGACACATAATATTCCCAAAATTCTTCATGGTATCAGAGCCAACCCTAAGCCGAGAAAAAACCCCCTACCTTGGAACCGCCGCCACCATAATCGTCGTCGATCCGCCGGTCGCTGCTATCCCGCCGTTCGTGGTCCTTCGCAATCGTGTCGCACGAGGCGGACCGCGCCCGCGGATTTCGTGCGGGCCAAGGGTGACGGTGGTGGTGCGAGAGGAGGCATGGTGTGGGTCGCGGCGACGAAGAGGAAGCGAGCCAGCGGCTAGGGCTTTGGGCAGCACAGCAGTCTGAGGCGGCGGTGGGGCGTTGCGCCTCGAGCGAATGAGACGTGGAGGCGGGACGCAGAGCGGAAGCAACTACGTGGGGCGCAACCAAAGCGTCGCGGTGGTCGCGCGCGGCACGGCGGAAGGTGCGAACAGCGCGCCGCTGGGGGTGGCGGCGGCGGCGCACACGGATTTGGGCCGCATATCGGGTGTTGCAACGGCTAACCCAGGCAAACGGGTGGATCGCCTGGGCAGCAAGCGGCGGCGCAACGGAGAGGCCGAGGAGCCTCACCATCGCGTTGTCGAGGTGGAAGAGGAGAGAAGGCAGGAGCGTCGAGGCAAGACGGGAAGGATGGGAGCTTGGCGTAGTGGGTGGAGTGGTGCGGGGAAAGACGTGGAGCGGTGACAGGGTGGCCATGGATGGCGGAGCAGAGGGAGGAGGGGGTGAGAAAAGGAGAGTGGGATGACGCGAGGAAGCTTTGTTGGTTTGGTTGTGCTTGCGTGCTTGCACTTCTTGGCTGTGCTTGCGCTCGGGGGAGAGAAAGCGCTTGGAGGAAGGCTACTCAAAAGAAGAAGGGGCTCGGGGGGATGAAGAATCATCAAGGCTCAGGGGAGAGAAGAGGTGTCGGTGGGAAGAAGGTTTGCGCTCGGGGCTGTGGGGGATTTGCTGTTCGGGATTTGTTGTGGGCCTATGGCCAACGAATCGAGTAGGAGAGGTGTGGCCTTCGGGATTTGTTGTGACCAACGAATCGGGAAGGAAGAGGCGGAGGTGTGGTGATTCGCTGTGGAGATCCGATCCTGTGTGGAAGCTCAGGAGATCCGGTGTGGTGATTTGGTGCGGCGCTAGGATCCAGTGTGTCAGATCTGATCCGGTGTGGGTGCTTCAAGGGTGAAGGATCCAGTGGTGGTGTGGATCCAGATTGGAGGGGAATCTGGTGTGGCGGTGTGTGTTGTGTTGGGGAAAGGAGAGAGAGGATGGTGTATTTACTGAGAGTTCTAGCTGTTGTGTTGCTTGGTCATGACAGTATCGAAGGTTACAACGAAAGGTATGGAGGACATGGGGAGAAGACTGCTTAGTGGTGTTGATGTTGGAGTTAGTAGCTACGGTGCATGTTGGAGTTGTTGGTACTGGTAGGGGATATGTTTGTGGTGGAATGTGTTGGATGGTGGTGAGAACGAAGTAGGAGCTAGTGGTAGCTCCAGTGGAGGCTATGCCGTGCGGTGGTGTTGGTATGGCTGTCGGGGATAGTGTTGCTGGAAATGTCTGAAAGAGAATTGGGACGGGAGTCAGGCATAATGGTCAGTGACAGAAGTAGAGGTGGTGGAGGCCGAGACTAGGGGCGTGTGGGCAGAGCGCTAGAGGCCAGGGGCACGAGGGTAGAGGAAGATGAGGTTGAGGTCGGGGAGCTGGTAGATGGTGGAGATGGATTTGGTGACGTCCCTGGTAGTATTAGTGGTTAGCAACTTTTTTGATGGTATTGGTTATGGAGTCAATGGATGGTAGGTTTTACTAGATTCTAGTAATGATATTGCATTATGTAACAAGATGACCATGCTTGTTATCTCAATGCCCATCTTGAGGGGGAGTGTTGGAGATATTAGAAATTAGAAAAGAGTCCAGAGTTTAGGTAAGAATCTAAGTCGTGTTATAATCGGACTGTAATATTTGATACTATAAATAAAGGGTGTGAGGATCCCAAGAGGGACACACAATATTCCCAAAATCTTTCAGTTTTGAACAAGAAAGAAGAATGATCCACCAATGTTATTCAAAACGTGAAAGGAAATGTAACCTAAATGTATAACACTAGAGGGAGGGAGGGGCGCAAGCAATAACCTTTTCCTTAATTAAAGCATCATAAATTGTAGGATCTAACTTCAGTTGCTTAGACCCTTTTACAGTCTTCAGGCCTATGATTACATGGCTAATGCTTTTCCCATATCCACCTGTCGTACTCTCTGCCTCTTCCGGGGAAAGTTCAGTAACCTACAAAAAAGTCAAGCACAATTACTCAATATTTTAGCAACAAGCAGTGGGAATATTAGTTAGAAAAGAGAACTATAACAGGTAAGGTGTAAATATCAAATAAAAAACACCAATTCAAGAACAACATCTTAGTTCAATGTTCAAAATTCAAAATGAGCATATATGACAATCTTACCTCTCCTTCATAAACTTCTTTGTTTTCCTTTATACGCAAGCCTATAGCTCTACGGAAATTTTCCATCAGCACCTCAGTTTTCTTGACCTCTGAGGAGTACACTTCTGATCCTACCATAGGACAGAAAGGGACCTACGTTACAGGATAGCAAGACAAGGAGAAAAATCATTAGATGAAGACAACACGGATGCTAGTAAACATTGGAGCTTTTACCGAAACAGAAGTAGATGTAGGGCACTCAATGAAAAGCAATATATAGTTCACTACTGAACAAAATGTTCGCATATAAATCGTTAGACACAGAGCAAAACAAACTGTACACAACATAGCATCCACATGTCCATAAATTGTAATGAAGACAAGTGCCCAGTAAATTACAAACAAATGCCAGTAATCCACATAATTCACTCCAACATCTTATCATAAGTATTTTTAAGGAATAGCAACCGTTCCATCGACAGGGGAAAAAACATATTCAAATATACTTAACATGCAAGCAGCAGAAACCAAAACTCAAAGAAAATCTTAACGATTTTAAAACATAGACAGTAAAACATTACTAGGGAAATTGAGCCTTTAGAACACCAATTTAGTAAGGTGAATGTGAATTGTGAAATCTAATGCAACGAACTACAACAAAATGACGAAGTATGGATGCTCAAATACCTGAAGCTCTCTGTGAACTAAACTATCTGAATGTCTTTCTGGAACTAGATGAGCCCTTGTAAATTCATAGCTGTTTGATCACCAGACAAGCTAATTCACAAGCAGCGAACTGAATTTTTTTAAAGATAGCCTACAATTACCAAGCACTATCCTCCAGTAACCACCCTCGGATTAAACTTTTTTTTATACTGAAAACAGTAAGGAAGGCCCCTACTGCGTATAATAGTATATATATATAAAGTTTATGTACAGGGAAAAAAAAGAGGAAAAGAAGAAGGGAAAAACTATGCAAGCACTCACCAAGGGCTGAATAACCCTCGGATTAAACTTAAAAACGATTCATGTGAATTGAGCAGCTCAAGAATGCAACTCCGTTAGTTACTACAGAGAACTCGGAAGCAGCATCGAACCTCTTCGCTACAAAAGTGCAGAATTCCCAGAAGGCCAACTTCACATCAATGCCTCGTAATCAGTTTCTAGTGAGCATGCATTACATCCCATAGGGCGCCCCCGTTCGCTCTATAGCACCAAAAAAACCTACCTCCAAATTTACAGCAACGAGTCGAGATCTAGTACAAAGCTAGGCCAGTTCCCCAAAGGGTATGAGATACTACCGCACCCAACAAAATAACAAAAACTAGTTTTACCACTGAAAATATCCGACAGCAATTGCTAAGTTGTGAGACGAAAATGAGCAATTGGAGGCACGGACCTTGCTGCCGAGCTCCTGGGAGATGCCGAGCGCGACCGCCGTCTTGCCGGTGGCAGGCGGGCCGGCGAGGAGCAGCGCGCGGCCAGCCATATTCTTCTGGCGGATCATGTCGACCACCAGCCCGGCCGCCTCCCGCGCCGCCACCTGCCCCACGAATCCTGCTGACATCCCTATCGCCGCCCCATTGGCCTGCCCAGGAAAACCAAACCAAACCAAACCGTGAGAAAAGCTCGGAAATCTACGCAAAACACCCCCAGGCTAAAACCCTAGGAAAAACCCCTCGCAAGAGGAGCGGAGGAGCCAGGGAGATGAGTAGGTACGTCGAGACCAAGGCCCTTTATGTGGGTGTGGGTGGCGATGCGCTGCTGCTTCGACGTCGACTGCACCTCCTCGATCCTCATCGTCGTCGCCACCGCCGCCGCCGCCGCCGCCGCCTTCTGCGCCCTTTGTCTCTGTCTCTCTCTCTCTCCCGCCGCAACAAATTTGGGAGCGGAGGGGAAGCTGGGGCAGAGCACGACTTGAAGAGCGAATGAATGTTCGCTGCCTGGTGGGGCCGAAATTAAAGTGCGCGGTCGCCTGGACTCGAGAGTTTTCGTTTCTTTTTCCCATGAATACGTACACTAGACATGAAGGCGTATCACCTAGCTCTAAGTGAACTATATATGGAGGCGGCACTAGATCTGGCCAGATGGCCGCCGATTCATACTGTTTAAGGATCGTATTAGCACTACACGATAGTCCGGATCAGACTTTGACCGCCACCCGCCTCGATAGCTGATACGACACTCTTGGCTCAATCTAGATACAGCACGACCCATACTGTTCATGTGGCCGGACCAGCACGACGCGACCTAGTAAACCCATTCATTTATATATATATATATATATATATATATATATATATATACTTTTTCATTTCGTAATATTTATATGATTTTTTTATTTTTAAAACACTTATATGTATTTATTTTTGTAGTTTTTTAAATTTTATATAGTTCATTTTATAAGTATATATATATATATATATATATATATATATATATATATTTGGTTTTAAAAAATTATATATATTCTAGGATTTTTTTTACAATTTTGTTTTAATTTTTTATGTCTTATGGGCTAAATAGCAAAAGTTTTAACAAGACAACCATTTGAATATTAATAAAATTATTTCTTACATTTTCAATGTGCTTGTCTTATTTTATATATATATTTTTCATATGTATATCTGAATTATACATATTTTTTTAAAAAATTTTTTTGAACTTTTGGGCCTAACAATCTAAGTAGGTTAAAATTGGGTTATCAGACTAAACTGACTCAGACCAACACAACATAACCAGAAAAGCTGTCGGGCCGTATCGGCATGCCCGTGCCGCCCGTTTAGCCCACTAATTCACTTGGCACCTCACGTAATTGATCCTCAAATGTGCATGCACCACGCATGACGCATGATCCAGCCTTGGAGTTTCAAAGCATGTCGGGTATCTGTTCACGACTCGTGGGTCTCGACCCAAACCCAGACACAAATGTACATCGGCAGTGCTATACACACGACGATTTTATCGTCGTATGCGCGTACGACACACGTAGCGGCCGGGCAGACACTACGCGCAGGGCCGCGGTCGGGCGGAGGCGCAGGCTCTCGGCTGAGGACGGCGCGGGCGGGCAGTCGGGGTCGGCGCGTAGGCCGGTGGGAGTTGGAGGAGGGAGAAATGGAAGTGTGGACCCAAGCAAAGAAGTCATAGACAAAGGTACCATATGTGCTACATGCTTGTAAGAACTATTAGTCCTTGGGAGCACTTGGAAAATGGAGCTTCTGCAGCCAAATATGTTACCAGAGCAGAAGCAGGAACTGCAGAATACCTTATTGCGCTCGAAGAGCGGCGTTCAATTAAGGTAACTCATTATTCTGTCATTTGATCATCTTTATCATCCTGGTCGAAGTCGAAACAATACAGAAATACAGATAGCATTTAGTCTATGTTCTGAACATTTTGCTCAAATGATAAATATGCGTATTGCAATGGGCTGGATTGCTCTGACAAACCCTCTTTTTTTTTTGCATAGGTATTTGGATCATGCACCTTCATAGGGCTTGGAATAGCGTTCTTCTCAGGCGTCTTGCTTCTCGCTCTTCTCCCGAGCAAAAGATGATTCTTCTCGAGATGCTGAGCTTTCACATGTCCAAGCAAAAGATCGATAATTGTTGCACAAAAATAGTTATTACTTGCCTATGATCTATCTGCGATGTTGTGCCCTGTTAATCACATTTACATCGTCTTATCTCTAATCCATTTTGTGGCGACTCATTTCTCTCCCTTGATAACAAGTAGCAGCTACCATGAAGTGAAGTCTCCAAAAATACGTTCATGTTAGAGTTACAAGGCCACAATCCACAAGATGTTTGGCTGCAAAGCCATCTGGAACCAATATCATAATTGAACATGTGTAACTCCAGATACATCTTGCACATAATTTGACATTCCCCAAGGATTAAAGATGACTTCGCTGGGTATATTCAAGAGGAGTATGATCGAGCTCCGATTCATCAGCAACGACCGATACATTCATCTTAAAAAAATTGGGAAAATATTTCTATAATTTGTGAGATAGAAAGGAATAAGACATAAATACAATTAAAGTATTACAATAAGGGGTAGTATGGTCTATTTGTTTCTAATCCTCTCTCATGTGGTTTTTGGAGTCAACCTACCGGTCAAATGCTTTCCTGAGACAGCTCTAGATTCTCAGAGAATCAGGAGTAGGATCTGGCAAATGAGAATCTGGAGCTTTACCAAACAGTGCCTCAACAATCTTCACCTTGACTCCTATTCGTTGAGATCACTGTGCTCCTCTAAGAACTTGCTCCAAGTCGGCTCCACCTTTTTTTTCCCTCCCACCTTTGGGAGTGCCCCCACCGCAGGGGCTCGTGCACATCACTGCAATATACATGTCAATGTTCAGGATAGCCTACTTGGACCATCCACCCGAGGGCTCCTTTGTTGTGCAGTTTGGTCAACCACACCTCCTATTCCTACAACACTCTGTCATAGGCTTGTACCGCCTTCGAGCTCCACCTGCTCATCTGTACTGTGTGGTTGGTCCCACCACGTCTTCCATATTCCAACAGCTCACACCTTAGCCTCTACGCTTGCTAGATTTTCCAACCATCTTTGCAATTCCGCACATAACTGCAGATGAGATCCGAGTACCTACCGTTGATGACACGATTTCCTTTTCCTGATCAGGATTTTTTATCAGACCAAGGACTAATAGTCCTTGGGAGCACTTGGAAAATGGAGCTTCTGCTGATCCAAGTACCTACCGTTGATGACACGATCTCCCTTATGAGTACCTATCAATTGATATCCTCCATTGCTCTAGATGTTTTGCAGGTAACTCGCATGATTCCACCTTGAAGTGTTACCTCACGACCTTCGAGTTCAAGCGGCCTCGCAGATATTAAATTCTTCTTTAAGCCGGGAACACACTGAACTCCCGTCAGTGTGTGATGTGCTCCATTATACATCTCCAATGTAACCGTTCCTACGCCAATAATTGCATACTCCTTGCAATCCGCTAAGTGAATAGTTCCATGTGCCGGGCATAGAGATCCTTCGTCAAACATCTCCCTCATCGAACATATATGGAAACAACAATCTGAATCTAATATCCATCCATGAGAAGTACCTGATTGATTGACGATTAGTACGTTTGAATAATCTTTCCCTACCGTCACTGAGCATGCTCCCCTCATTTGCTTCAAACTTGAACAATTGTTTATCATATGATCTTTCTCGTCACATAGATGTCATACATGTGTGCCTTTGCTCCTGCCTTTCTTCTTTCTGTGACTTTTGCTTTTTCTTTAAACACCTATGACAACCAATGCTTGATCACCAGATGATAAAAGAATTCGATGGCTTCTTCAAGGACTTCGCCTCCAATAGATATGACATTGCCTTATTAAAGTTTTTTTTTGAAGGAAGTGCAAAAGCTTTGCACATTATTTCATTTAGACGAAAGAAATACATGAAGTATCATTGGTTTAAGAAAGAAGACACAACAAACCACAACCAAGGGGTGTTAGACCCTCCAAAAGCAACAACACAAAAGAAAATTTCTACTACTACTCAGCGGGTGACTCCAGATTCAACCTCATACACCAATTGCGGTGCTCGCTCAGAATGCACAGAAGTAGTTGGTCGATATTAGTCGTTATATTATTAAAGATCCTTTGGTTGCGCTCCTTCCAGATCATCCAACAGACGAGGATGATGCACGAATCCAAGCCTTTCCTGCATTGTTTAGGATCGTAGTTTCTGGCAACAATTCAATGATCTTGAAGAGAGTGCTGGCCCATAGGAATTGCCGAAGGCATTCCAACTTGAATTAAGAAAAACGCCCAAACCTGTGTCGTCCCTGCACAACCAACTAGAAGGTGATCAATGGTCTCCTACCCATGGCTGCAGAAGACACAAACACTTGGTTAGGTAATCCTCGATGTTGAAGACGATCAACTGTCCAATAGCGTCCACAGATCGCTAGCCAAATGAAGATTTTGCATCTTAAGGGGGCCCTGGCTCTCTTGATGGCCTCTGTGCAAGGAAACCCAATGGAGCCCCTGAAGAAAGCCCGGTATGCTAACTTAGAGGATTAACAACCCGAGCTATCCCAACGCCAGAGAACCGAGTCGACCTCATCCTGTACTAGCTACACCGGTTGTAAGATATCTGTGGATATCATGGGGATATGCTCCAGATCTTATGATGATGTGACAATTGGCAATGAAGTTTATGGTTTGTCGTTTCACGTGTTTTCGACAAAATATCAGAAATGTCAGGTGACAGGCGGTCTGACCATGCCATAGCATGACGGTCCAACCGGTCCCAAATCGGTCGGACCGGCCATGAGCGGCGGTCGGACCGGCCGTGACCAAGAAGTGTCAAAATGAGCTGGGCCAAAAATAGAGGGTGTAGGCAAGAGAGGGGATTCTATTGCTCATGGTCCCATAATTTTTGGAGTCTCCAGTCAAAAGTTCTATTGGTTTAAAGTTTCTAGTAGGTTTCGGATTTTCAGGGGTTGAAAATCGGCTAAGCCCTTACGGGCGGTCGGACCGGCAAGGCTGGCGGTTCGACCGGCCCTGAGCGGCGGTCGGACCGGTTGTCACTTGAACGCCGGCCTTCGTGGCTGCGTTGTTCTTTGGTTAGGTCAAAGTCATGAGTTTCAGGGCATATGTATTGCATGATGTATATTTTGACTAACATAGGTTAAGTTGTGAAGAACTTATTCCCAAAATTGGTTTACTTGTCTATGGTTGTGCAGGTTGCTTGGTGGTCAACGACGGTCAACGGCGAGGAAGATCGGGACTAGGCTTGGAGAGCTGAGGTCCAGAACGATCAACGAAGCCGGGTGAGGTCAATGACTCAAGCGTGACGTAAGATGGACAAGGGTGACCTATTAGCAAATCCGAGGCGCAAGATGGTGCTAGGTGAAGCTGTTTAGGTCAAAAGGTTAAAGACAGCGCTTTGCGAATCGTGCTTTTGTGACCCGTTTGTTGTGGGCCTTAACGGGAGCCCATTTAAGTCAAAACTTCTAGAAGGTCTAGGTCTCCATTATAAATAGAGGAGGGAGGTGGCTGCACCCCCTCAACCCTTTTGTAATTTACAAACCCTAATTCGCTTAGGGAGAGGTTTTGGAGAGACTAGGGTTCTCGAGAGTTTTGACGTTATTTCGTGATCAAAGATTGATCTTTGTTCTCCATTGAGGGAGATGCTGTAAGCCAAGATCATATCAAATCAATCAAAGGAAAGTTTGATCAAAGGTTTCATCTGTTTGCCTTCCTTATCTCTATTTGATGATTTTGGATCTTTCTTTGATCCATGAGTTTTTGCTTGATATCGTCACGTGGATTAGCTTGTTGTGTTGTGTGGAAACTCATCTAGGATCATCGTGATCATCAATCACCCATGAGCAAGCGATTGGATCTAGTTTTCACTTTTGCTCGGTTTTAGACCCTTGTCCAATCAGATCGTAAAGGATCTTTGTTTGTCCAAGAATTATCATAATTGTTGATTGGAATAGGTCTTTAATATCATAGAGAAGGTGTATACCAAGTTTCGTGAAGTTTGGAGTTGAGAATCAAAAGTTAGATCTATTTGCAACTTCGTCATCGGGGCTGTTCTTGCTGTTCTGGAGCCTGGCGGTCAGACCGCCCGAGGGCACCGATCCGACCGATTTGGTCAGAGGTCCGACCGCCCGAAGGCACCGGTCCGACCTATTTTTTCAGAGGTCCGACCGCCAGTATAACAGAGGTCAGACCGCCAGTACATTAAATTGTTTCAATCTTTGGTGATTTTGTCATATTGCTTAGGGGGTAAATTGGATTCAATACTAGTCTTCCGCTGTACTGGTATATTGATATTCATAGCTTCCTCATAGCTATTGGAGTGAAATTGTGTTGAATTCATAATTTGTGAAAAAGTGAGCGTGCTCCTATTCACCCCCCTCTAGTCGCCTTTTCGGTCCAACAATATCCCATAGCCACAGGAATTTAGAAATGATACCAGTCTATAGTTGTCCCGAAATGTCCATAATACAGGCATCATTTGTAAGAGCCTAAGGTATCGTTCGGTATCTCCTCATTGGAAGCTTCACCAACTTGGCAATGGAGGGTGCAAGGCAGTGGATGGATCGATCGTCCAACCATCTGTCGTCCCAAAACAAGCAGTTCTCTCTGTTTCCTACTGTGACCGAAAGTGAAGCATGGAACATAGTTTCCTCTAGTCGACTGTATTGGGAATGAAGTCTCCCCCAAGGCTTTGCTGACCAACATCGCTGCAGCCATTGCCACCGCAAGCGCAGCGCACGACCAAGGATGATCAAATTGGGCAGGCCTAGCCCCCCAAGATACCAGAGGCGGCAAACTGAAGACCTTGTCGATTTATTTAATGACCGAGAGCGGAGGGTCGAGAGCCATGAAAGTGTACACCGGCATGACAGACAACACTTCCTGAACCATCACAAGCCTCCCCCCTTGAGAAAGTAAACGAGCTTGCCAAGCTTGGTGACGGCTAGTAACCTTGTCAATAAGCAACTGGAAGTCTGCGCGGGACGATTTGCTCAAGGTGAGGGACAAACCAATGTATTTGCAAGGGAAAGCAGCGGTGCTACATTGAAGAATGTCATTGATAAGCTGAAGTTCTTGGTGGGAGCACCGAATTGGCAAGATGGAGCTCTTTGCCAAATTTGTTCGTAGTCCTGACGCCTCACCAAAGAGCTAAAGGATTTCATTGATGGCAAGCAGATATGAACTGGCTAGAGTTAGGAACAAGACCGCATCATCTGCATATAGAGATAAGCGGTGTGGAAGTCCTCGACGGCTGCCGTTCGATTGCAGTAGGGCGGCACTATCCGCTGCAAGAATGAGACTATTAAGGACATCAATTGAAATGATGAATAACAAAGGGGATAACAGATCTCCTTGATGAAGTTTGCGACCGTGCCATGCCAATTGACCTGGTTGCCCGTTGACTAGAATTATGGTGGATGACGATCAAAGCATTATGCTTAACCAGGTACACCACCTTGGACCAAAGCCTCTATGTCGTAGAATCTCTATTAGAAAGGGCCATGATACTGAGTCGAATGCTTGGGCAATGTATAGATTCAAAAGAAGAGCCAATTATTTTTGTTGATGAAGTAATCGGGCAGATTGCCTAACCAGAAGGAAATTGTCCTGAATGGAGCGAGCTTTATTGAATGCGGATTGATTTGGAGCTACAAGCTTTGTTAGCTCCAGTGCAAGCCTTCTGGCCAGAACTTTTGAGCAAATCTTGACGAAGCTGTGAATCAAACTGATAGGTCTGTAATAGCTCGGCTCCTACGTCACTTTCTTCTTCGGCAGTAGTGTTAGCAGAGCCCGGTTGAGTAGATGGAAATTTGCTCCTGCTAGACGACCAAGGTCATGGAAGGCTATCATGATATCTGGTTTTATGATTTCCCAACAAAGTTGATAGAAAAAGCCAGTGAAGTCATCTAGTCCCAGCGCCTTTTCAGGAGGCAAGCTCTTGAAGGCCTCCTGGACT
The DNA here is from genome assembly GCA_036346395.1 of Hsuehochloa calcarea. Taxonomy (NCBI): domain Eukaryota; kingdom Viridiplantae; phylum Streptophyta; class Magnoliopsida; order Poales; family Poaceae; genus Hsuehochloa; species Hsuehochloa calcarea. The sequence goes on along the minus strand of CM070594.1, from coordinate 73,428,584 downwards.
TCTTGTTATGTGAAGTCAGTTTCTAGTGTTTGCAGATCATGGGCTTGCAAGTTGCAGAAGTCCAGATCGAGAGAGTGTGCATGGTGTACCGGCTTTCCAAAAGCATTTACAAAGTACTCATAGAAAGCCTCCTCCGAACCTTCCTGGGTGATGACCAACGAGTCAGCGACCTTTAAGCATGAAATGTAGTTCTTGCGCCTTTTGTGATTTGCATGCAGATCAAAGAAGCGTGTGTTTGCGTCCCCATCCCTCAACCACCTGATGCGTGACCTTTGATGTGTGATTGTTCATTCGAAGGAGCATAGACCGAGAAGATTCCTTTTAAGTTCCATCCTAAACGATCGCTCCTAGGGGGATAGCATTATTTTTTCCTTAGCCAGGTCCAAGCGATCTATTAATTCTTTTGCTAGTCCTATTTGCTGGCGAATGCTCCCACAACGACTTTGGCTCCATATTTGGAGCGAGCGACTTGTGGCTGTGAGTAGGGTGTTGAGCCTTAAAATAGGGTCGGCACTCATACCATCACATTTCCAGGTCGCATCAACCGCCTCTTGGAAACCATCTACCTTTGTCCAAAAGGACTCAAAGAAAAAATGTTTCATTGGTCCCCTGAGGAAAGCCGAAGCAAGCAGCAGGGGGCAATGATCGGAGGCCGTAGAGGGTAGCACTCAGAAGAAGGAATTCGGAAAGAGCACCTCCCAATCCGTAGAGACGAACACCCTATCAATTCGCTCCAGGGTTGGCCTCTCCCTGGCGTTTGTACAAGTGAAAGATATACCATTTAGGTGGATTTCTTTGAGTTTTAGGTCATCAATCACCTGACAAAATCTTCCCATTAGTCTTCTGTTTAATCTGGGATTATTCTTGTCGCTGGCTTGCAGGATGAGATTGAAATCTCCCAGATCATCCAAGGTCCAGAAATGGAGTGCTGGATATCACGGATCTCTAGGAGAAACGCTAGTTTGTCATTGTCTTTCGAAGGGCCATAAATGACCAAAAGCCAGGTATACAAACCACAAGGCAGGTCGACCTTTGCTGTTATGGAGTGGCTTCTCGTGCTCGCGGCAGAACAAGTAGCTCTACTTGAATTCCAAGCTAACAGAATACCTCCTCTAGACTGAGATGAAGGGAGATAATAAAACCCATAAAAGCAATGCCAGAGGGTTTCTATTACAATGAGAGCATCAATTACACTTAATTTAGTTTCTTGAATACATGCGACCGATGCTTGCGAAACGACTACAAAATCTATGATTACATTCCTCTTCGCTCTCGTATTTAATCCCCTTACGTTCCAGCTGATGAAGTTTATATTGTAGCCGTTCATGGAACTGTGGAGGCGACCGGAGCCCTGCACAGCGAGGCTCAGGAGGCTATGAGGGTAGCGGGAGCCAAGATGGCGTCGGCAAGGGATTTGCATCCTGGAGGCAAAGAATCCAGGATAGGGATCATGAACAGAGCTACCAACGCTACGATGTGCTCTTGCGTGAGGTTGTTGTCAAACAGTTTGAGAAAGTTATACAACACCGAGCAATGCTCTGAACCCCTTCCCTTATCAAGGCCCAACCTTGCGGCTAGGAGCAGCTAGGTGTGCTTAGTTGCCGGTACATTCTTTTGGCACGAGGTTGCCAATCACTTGTTGTGTCTAGGGGTGAAGACAGCTGGTTGTTTGATGCAAGACCACTGGACGTTCAGCAACTGCAGGAGGGGCTTCGCCAGTTTACTTTTGACTTGGTGTTAATAGTTTATTAGCTTGCAAGAGCTTGGCGTCAACTGCCCATCAGGAGGGAGCGATCCGCCTTGTTCTTGCTGGCATGCTGCCAAGGGGAATGCTGAGATGCTACTAGTCTCGTCGAATGATTGTATAATGTGCAAACAGCCTTGGACTTTGCTAGCCTGCTGCTGAGGCAGACTTGGAGATGGCACGAGTCACGTTGGATGGTTGCATGGTACGTGTGGGCTCTGGGGAAATGCGATTTGTCCCCACTAGTTCGACCTTATCGCTATGAGAATTTGGGATGAGTGGGCCTTGAAAGTCTTCATGGTCCTGCATGGCGCATGCATCTTGCTTTGGAGGCTGCCTGTTTTTTATGAACAAGAGACGGGGTGGTGAAATCAATAGCAGCTAGTTAGGGCTAGCAGGAGTAGCGTACGACCTTGCTGCCTCCCCATCAGAACTGAGATGGGTGACGCAAGCGCTTGGGCAGATACCTCGAGCGGCGTGTCTGAAAGCGGTAGCTCCATACCGAGGCCACGCTCATTTCTGACTGGGCTGAAGGGAGTAGCGGCCGCATTTAAGGCTTGCTTTTGCTTTGTTCCCCTCACGACATCATGTTGAGTTGCCGAAAATGGCAAGCGGCTGGAAAGTCTTGCATCTTTTGAAGCCCTTGCTTGATGAGACTAGGCCAGGCCCACCACGCGACACCTTTATCACACATAACATGTGTTGAGGTAGCAGTAGTCCTGTATGCCTTGGGACCCACTGCTGACAGTGGGGGAGTTTCTAGGAAGGATCCAAAGAACTCCCGAGACGTCTTCTTCCGTGTGGGTCTTCTTCCGTACCTCCTGTGAGCCTTTCTTCGCCGTCCATGACGCCAACCTCTGTGCATAAAACATGATGACGCGGGCCAGAGCCATTGGAGTCTTCACTAGGGAGGCCGTTGTGGCCTGAGTCATCACTGGACGGAGCAAAGGAACGCTGCTCGGCCAAAGACGCGAAATCCTTGACGTTGTGGATGTGAATTATGACGTTGTAACGCAGAGCCTCCCACAACTCCTTGGAGCCACACGACTTCTCGAAGACTTGTTTTCCGTGCTCTAGGATAGAACCATTTGGCAGAAGGTCTGGCTCGGTGAGAATCACAACCTTTTCTTTTGGGATCAAACTGGGGTTTAGTGACCAAGCTACTAGCCGAAAGGCTGAAAGATCTACATGGGTCATCAACGATTCGTCAAAAGCTTCTATCCAGCATGAGGGAGAGAGAATTGCCGACACAGTAGCCAAGCTCCAAGCGTGCAATGGCAATCCTTCTAGGCTTAATTTCACTCGGAAGCGAAGAGGAAGACTGACTGCTTGGGCTAGCCGCAACCATTGACAAACCAAGAGGGAGAAACTTGTTGTCTTGATGGTGTCAGCATGAAGCACTCGGTTTTTGGTCGATTAGCTGTCAAAGACTACCAGAAAATTTTCTGAAAAATAAGGATGCACCGAGAAGCTATCAAGCGGCAAGCCTCTCTCGACTTGGAATGCCGAAGCGACCTCCTGAGCTGAGACAACCAATCTCATCCCCCCACACATACGATTAACGCGCGCTCCAAGCACCTCTCCATGTCGCGCATTGCTGGAGATAGAGGAACGACACAAGTTTCTTTGCTGGGATGGTGGAAGGGGTTCCCTGGGAGGGAACTCGTCATCTAGATCTCCAAAAAGTGGTGGGAGGAGACCTTTTCCATCTCGGTGACTGGTCTGAGCTTCGGCGACCGGATACGAAGGAACCGCCTGTGTGAGGCTTGGGGCATGAGGTGCAATTCGACAGCGTTGCGGCGAAGGCGAGCATCCCGAACTGCCTGAGGCGGCTGATGGCGAATGGTGGATTGCCAAATTTGTGATGACCCTTGGACGTGACAGAAAAAAATCCTGTAAGTCGGTGATGACCGGTGAGGTGGGTCTTGTCGCTTTTATGGAAAGAGCCAACGTGTGCCCCACTCCTTGTAGTGGCCTATAAGGCCACACAGAACCAGGTACGACACGACTGCATGCGAGCGACGAGGTTGGGACCTAGGAGCACCGCTGTCGAACCTCTGGCTAGGCGCCACAGACCTTTTGCCGAATGCCCGCCTCTTCCGACCGAGCGACATCAGTTGCCGTCTCATGGGGAGGCAGCATGCCATCAAGGAAGAGGAATGACTTGCCTCTAGCTTGAGATGCAACTGGAGCAGGAGCTCTCAGAGGGCTCGGCGACCGAAGCTCCCTAGCGACGGGGTTTGGGAATGACGACCTTACCGGCGACCTGCGTCGTCGGGATGCCACAGAGTCCGGGCTGGAGAGGGTGGACTCAACCCACTGTCGTTCCTTCTCAGATTTCTTAGCAACGACTGTCGCTCTGAAATCTAGGTTGGGGGAGGCGGATGAGCCCATTAAGAGTGGCGTTGTTGCACCGTCGCCGGAGTGACAGGCGGTGCCAGGTTGGAGAGAGGCTATGTGGAGGGAGGTTGATGTTGGAGGCCGCCACCACCGGAGTGGTGAGCGACATAAGAGGGTTGGAGAGTCCTTGATCTGAAAGTTTAAACTGACGAACACCTTATTAAAGTTGAGAGTGCTTTTCTTGACGAGAATATCCACCACCAATTGCTCCCATGATGGTGGTAGGGATGACGCCAATACGATGACCTGGTCGTTCGTATCAATTTTCTCATCCACACTAGTCGGCTGTATAATAAGCTTATTGAAGATGTTGAGATAGTCAACGAACCGTGTGCCTTCCTCCATACGCAACCTGTATTGTTGCTGCTTCAACACTCATCGGTTTGTCAGCGACTTTGCCATATATAATTCTTCTAAGTCAGTCCATAATTTCTTCGATGAATTTTCCTTAATCACCGAGTACTTTACCTCATCAAAGATATAGACATATTGTACTGATAGCATTCTGCTCCATCATCTTTCATTCTTGAACATATGTCTTTTTCTTGTTTGTCCTCTTCAAGGGAATCGATTAACCCTTGTTGGACAAGGATATCCTTCACCACATATTGCCACACGCTGAAATTTGCCAAGTCGTCAAATTTCTCCACTTGATTCTACATCGTCAACAACGATCTTGATTTTATACCACTTGACGCTTTGTGACCTTCTCACAAATCAAATTAATCTGGCATTGGCTCTGATACCACTTGTTATATTTTGATATCCCTTCTTATGTGCAGCAGCCTCAAATCAAATCAGAGTTTGTGATAAACGGTACGAGCATGCACGGTATCAAAAACGAAGTAGATGAATCTCATAGAGAGAACCAAATAATGATGACAAAATATTCATGACGAGAGATAAAGATTTGACGAAACCGACCGTAAATTTCTTAAGCACAACTTCAAAAGAGTATAAGGGATTGTCGCTCTTTACAACCCTCGTGCATTTTATGACCGTCGGATCCTTGCTCTACAAAAATCTAGTGCTAAAGAATAATATAGCCTCTAATTCTCTCGTGCATCTCTTGCTTTGGATGATTTGGTCTGTAGCTTATGTTTTTCGTGACCACTCCTCATGACTTTATATTGTACGCCTAGTTCTCTTTCAAAAGAAAGTGGGAATTCTAATCGTAATAGGATCATGATAGGAATATTTGTAGAACACATCTTAAATTCTAGTAGGTTAGGATACAAGTATTTGTAGAACACATCTTAAATTCTAGTAGGTTAGGATACAAGTAACTCATACTCAACAGCTTCTCTGAAGAAGTTCAAGTATGTGACAACCAAACTTTGATTTGATCATAGAGATGCATCCGAGTATAGCTCAGATTTAGTTCATTCGGTATACTCTGCTAACCATTTTGTGCAGTACCAGAAGTGAAATATGTAGATTGGCAGTTGAACTTATAACGAGACTGAACTGAATGCATAACAAGGAAATAGGCAAGCTCATTCCATTACATTTCACTCAAATAAGCATTCGTGTTACAATTAGGAGCTAACTGGAACTCTGAATTGAACCCAATAACTCCTGAAATACAACCCTTTCGCCTCTCTCACTGCACTTCTAAAATTCCACACGTGGACAAAAATAATTGACTACTGTTCTGCCTCACCAAGATACAAATAAATTCAAATGATTCTACAACATTTATCGTGTATACAGTACAAAGATTGTACTGCATGGATCCAGTTGGTGAAGCACTTTAACCTATATTCCGCAGTATCGTTCATAATCAAATGGCTAACCAACACCTCACTACATTGCTTTGTTTACTCATTCAAGATCCTTTGACGGAAGTCTGTGACCATTAAGGGAAGGCCTTCCCTGAGAGAGACCTTCGGCTCCCAATGTAGCAGATTCTTGGCCTTGGTAATGTCTGGCTTTCTCATATGGGGATCATCAGCTGTGTTGGTTTTGAATTCAATTGTCGCCATTGGGTCAATTGTTTCCTTCACAACCTAGAAAAGGCAAAATGGCCATTTATGCACCATTTCATGATAAAAAGATCTGTAAAACAAATCGTGCACAAACCTGTGCAAGTTCCAACATGGTGAACTCCCCTGGGTTTCCCAGGTTGAAAGGACCAATATGGTCACTCTCCATCAGAGCCATCAATCCAGCAACCTAAAAACATGGGACAGATCATGAAACACTCAAGATTTATTAAGAGGAACACATAAGTATGTGCAGTTATTGGTCAGCTTTCATCTACTAGAGACAAGCAAAGCAGAAGATATGATTAAAAGCGTAGCAGATTTTCTCACAGATTAAGGGGAATAGAACTGGAAATAATGCGAGTAGCTAATTTCCTGGGGCCTCTAGAAAGTGTGCTACTCACTCTGTTTACAAATAGATGTCGTTTAGAACAGCAACAATCTCCAATATGCACCTTTGACCATTACATTTTTATTATATGTTATTAAAAGTATTTAAAATATAGTCGCATCGTATGTAAGTAATATGATGACAAATCTACGGATATCATTCTTCATGAAAAATCTAAATACTTTTGTGTGTATTAGTGGTCAAAGTTTTAAAAGTTTGACTGCATTTTCTAAAATGGAGTCTAGTGGGAAGCAGAGGGACTAGTTATTTAGAAGTGTTTCATGTGAAGCTCAGACAGTCAGACTGAATGACCTTTGGTTAAAAAAGAAGCATAACAAAGTTCTCTGGATAAATACTTCATTTCATCTAGGTGCTTAGAGTATACAAGTAAATTGCAAAAGAGAGTGTTGCTTAGAAAACTTACAGTAGGGAAGAACAGTGGAGAAGAGTTACAATTAATGAGTATACATGCACATCAACACACAGGAAGAATACTGCATAGTGCTTACCAGATCAGATACATACTGAAAACTTCGAGTTTGTTTTCCATCACCATAAACTGTCATTGGTTGTCTGCGCAGTGCCTATAAGAATAATCATGAAATTATAATCTCGAGTTTTTACATCGACTGTGTAAATGTGTAATCACAGCTAAGAAAATGGTAATCCACAATATGTAGCAAACAAACCTGTGCAACAAAATTGCTGACCACGCGCCCATCATCTAGGCACATACGAGGGCCATATGTATTGAAAATGCGAGCAATCCGCACCTGTATATATGTCAGTTAGCCAAAGATTGTAGATAAGAGACGACAATTAAGATGTTGTGGTCAAATAATGCTACATTAAGAACTACAATATTGCAGCATTTTACTTTATTTCATCTTAAGAGCCAGTGAACAAGATTATATATATTCAAGATGTTACTGTAAATACTCCCTCCATTTCGCAGGAGTATCCGTTTCAACATAAGGAATCTAGAGTATAGTTATTGCAATTTTTCCACTCTCTACCCCTACTTAAATGCTTTGGAAGAGGTTAAGTGGTTGTGTTATGTCATTTAATAGAGATATGCACAGTCATTTCTCATTAACCATTTCTTATATTTAGTATTTACTTGATCTGTGCATATGGTGACCCGTGGACAGATATATCGAAACGGAGGGGGTAATATTTTAACAATTTCTCATCTCATAAATAATAATAGTATGATTTGAATAAATTTTAATGGACTAAGTAACAATGATAAATAGAAAAAGTTTCAATCTCCCCGCTTTCTGTAATAGTCTGTCCACAGTGATAGAACTGGATCTTTTCAGTACTTGTGTCATGTACGGGAAAACGTACACGCGGCGTCGCCGTGCCCGCGACGTGCGCAGGGCCGCGGAGCGCGCTGCACAGGCGCGGCAGGAGATCGACGAACCAGTCAAGATCGACACCAGTGGCTAGAAATCGGCAGGATTAGCTTTGTTTCCAGATTTATAGTTTCCTATTTTTGGTTGCTTGTTTTCAGGAGGCAGGATTAGCTTTGTTTCCAGATTTATAGTTTCCTATTTTTGGTTGCTTGTTTTCAGGAGCCATTGGCTCAGCAGTTGTGGCCGCAGGCCTTATAATTGTTTAACCCAAACGTTGAAGGGTTAAGAAAGACCAATTACCCAAACTCTCTTCCTCTCTCTTGTGTTCTCAAGCCCAGAAGCCGAGAGGGGCATAACCTCCGTTCTGGAAGACACGGCACGAGACTACGAGCTACGTAGTCGAGGGCCAGCTACCCTAGATCACCAGGCCCTTGACAACCTGGTATCACGATCCAATCGATCCTCAGCCTCTTCAGCCACCGCGCCATCATCTCCGACACCAGCCGCCACCGCCGCAAACCCTAGCCCACCGCCATCTTCCACTGCCCCCACAACCATCCCAGCCGCCATGGCTGAACCCACCCTCGCCGAAGTCATGGATATGCTCAAGTCCATGAGAACGGAGATGTCCACCCTGAAGTCCGACATGGCGGCCATGAAGGACAGGGCCTCATCGTCTCACCGGCGGCGGCGACGATCGTCGTTCCGAAGGCCCGCGCGATCAGGACTTCCACCCCAAGCACAAGAAGTGGGACTTCCCCCGCTACGACGGCACGACCGATCCGATGCTCTTCCTCAACAAATGTGAGGCCTACTTCCGCCAACATCGAACCATGGCGGAGGAGCGGGTGTGGATCGCGTCGTACCACCTCGACGACGTCGCGCAGTTGTGGTTCACACAGCTGCAGGATGACGACGGCACACCGACGTGGCCTCGCTTCAAGGACTTCCTGAACCTCCGGTTCGGACCACCCCTTCGTTCCGCGCCGATGTTCGAACTCGCCGAGTGCCGGCGCACCGGGACCGTGGAGGAGTACGCCAACCGGTTCCAGGCCCTCCTGCCCCGCGCCGGCCGCCTGGCGGAGGAACAGCGCGTCCAGCTGTTTACGGGAGGCCTTCTCCCGCCGTTGAGCAACGCTGTCCGCATCCATCACCCGGACACACTCGCCGCCGCCATGAGCCTGGCTCGTCAGGTGGAACTGATGGAGGCCGAGCGCCCAGTGCAGCATCATCCTCGGGCGCCACCGCGCGGGCCACCTCCAGCACCCGCTCCTAGGCCGATCCTTCCGGCGCCTCAGCCGCTACTCGCGCTACCCGCCCCGGCCTCCTCAAAGAAGGACGCGGCGGCGGACACCAACGACGTCTCACCCGGAGAGATGGCGGGCGGCGTCGTCGAACACGTGCTTCAACCGCAACGAAGGTACTCCGGGCCACAGCAGTTACGCAGCGAATCTTCTTCCTCGGCGGTGTGGAAATCGGCGACGTCGCGGGCGATGACGCTGATCGCGGCGCGGATGCGGGCGACGGGCGCCTCTCTTCTCCTCCACGCGGTCGCGGCGTGGCGTCGGCGGCGCGACCATGCGGTCAGCGTGGCGGTGGCGCTACGTCCTCCTCGCCCTCCCGGATACGGGATCCACCCACAGCTTCATCGCGGAGGACGCAGCACGTCGGACCGGGTTGCCCATCCAGCCTCGTCCGCGCATGACGGCCACTGTCGCCAACGGCGAACAAGTTACATGCCCGGGCGTCCTCCGTCGCGCCCCGATCACCATCGACAACCTCGGCTTCCACGTCGACTTGTTTGTCATGCCCCTTGCAGGTTACGACATCGTGCTGGGGACCAACTGGATGGCGACGTTGGGGCAACTCGTGTGGGACCTGGTGGAGGGCACCGTCGCGTTCGGCATGAGGCGCGACCGCGGCTGAAGGCGTTCGGCGCCAAGCACGTTGGGTCCTTGTGCCACCTCGGCCAGTGACTCCCTGCTCGACGAGCTCTTGGCCGGGTTCGAAGATGTCTTCACCGAGCCCTCCGGACTGCCTCCACACCGCGGCCGCGAACACGGCATCACCCTCAAGCCGGGCGCGCAGCCGGTGACTGTCCGACCGTATCGGTACCCGGCGGCCCACAAAGATGAACTGGAACGACAGTGCGCCGCCATGATGGCGCAAGGCATTGTCCGCCGCAGCGACTCGGCGTTCTCCTCGCCGGTACTCCTCGTCAAGAAGCCCGACGGTACGTGGCGGTTCTGCGTCGACTACAGGGCGCTGAACGCGCTCACCGTCAAGGATGCCTTCCCCATCCCGGTCGTGGACGAGCTTCTCGACGAGCTCCACGGCGCGCGTTTCTTCACCAAGCTCGACTTGCGCTCCGGGTACCACCAGGTCCGCATGCGGCCGGCTGATATCCACAAGACGGCGTTCGCGACGCGACGACGGCTCTGTCGAGTTCCTCGTCATGCCCTTTGGGCTCTGCAACGCGCCGGCGACGTTCCAGTCCTTGATGAACGACGTCCTCCGGCCGTACCTGCGTCGCTTTGTTCTTGTCTTCTTTGATGACATTTTAATCTACAGTGAGACCTGGGCAGATCACCTTCGCCACATTCGCGTCGTCCTCTCCGAATTGGCACGCCACCAACTCTTCGTCAAGCGCTCTAAATGTTCCTTCGGCGCGATGTCCGTGGCGTACTTGGGGCACGTCATCTCCGCGGCGGGTGTCGCCATGGACCCAGTGAAGGTTCAGGCCATCCACGACTGGCCGGTGCCACGCTCGGCGCGGGCGGTGCGCGGGTTCCTCGGCTTGGCGGGCTACTACCGCAAGTTTGTCCACGCCTACGGCACCGTCGCCACGCCGCTCACAGCTCTCCTCAAGAAGGATGGGTTCTCTTGGTCCGAGGAGGCCGCGGCGGCTTTCGACGCCCTCAAGGCCGCGGTCACCTCGGCCCCGATCCTCGCCATGCCGGACTTCAACAAGCAGTTCACCGTCGAATGCGACGCATCGTCACATGGGTTTGGGGCCGTGCTGGTTCAGGAGGGCCACCCGATCGCTTTTTTCAGCCGAGCGGTCGCTCCACGCCATCGCGCCCTCGCCGCTTATGAGCGGGAGCTCATCGGCCTCGTCATGGCCATCAGGCATTGGCGTCCCTATCTTTGGGGCCGTCGGTTCCTCGTCAAGACCGATCACTTCAGTCTCAAGTATTTACTGGATCAGCGGCTCGCCACCATCCCCCAACATCACTGGGTGGGGAAACTCCTCGGCTTCGATTTCACCGTCGAGTACAAGCCCGGCAAGGCGAACACCGTGGCTGACGCCCTGTCGCGCCGTGACACGGAGGCGACGCGGCGAAGCGCCCTTCCGCCTGTCGCCGACTTCCGTTGACCGTCTTCGTCAAGCACAACTCGCCGACCAGGCCCTCGCAACACTACAAAGTGAGGTGCGGCGGGGAGGCGGGCGCTACTGGACTATCGTCGATGGCATGCTGCAGTTTGCCGGGCGCCTCTACATCCCCCCGACGTCGGCTCTCGTGCAGGAGATCGTGGCTGCGGTGCATGAGGAAGGCCACGAAGGCGTCTGGCGAACCACCGCAGTGTTGCTTGCGAGATTTTCACTTCCCTAACATGAAGCGGGTCGTGCAGGACTGGGTGCGCGCGTGTCTCACCTGCCAACGCTACAAGTCAGAGCATTTGCACCCCGCGGGGCTGCTCTTGCCGCTTCCTGTGCCCCAGGGCGTGTGGACTGATGTCGCCCTCGACTTCGTCGAGGCACTACCTCGTGTTCGCGGGAAGTCGGTCATCTTGACCGTGGTTGATCGCCAAGAATATCGCCACTTCATCCTACCGGGCGCACCGTACTCGCCGAGTCCGTCGCCTGCCGTTCTTCGCGACATCGTTCGCACGCACGGCGTCCGCGATCTCGGTGTCGGACCGCGACCCGGTCTTCACCTCCACTTTCTGGCGCGAGCTGATGCGATTGCTGGGCACGAAGCTGCACATGACTACCGCATTCCATCCCCAGTCAGACGGGCAATCCGAGGCGGCCAACAGAGTCATCATCATGTACTGCTGCCGCATGGCCGGGATCGTCCCAGCGATGGCTCAAGTGGCTCCCATGGCGGAGTTTGTTTTCAACATCGCTATCGGTCTTGACCGCAGACACCTTTTCGCATCGTCTACGGGCGTGACCCCCCCACCATCCGCTCCTATGAGCCGGGGGACACCAGAGTGGCTGCGGTCGCCAAGAGCATGGAAGAGCGTGCGGAGTTCCTTGCTGATATCCGCTATCGCCTTGAACAAGCGCAGGCGACTCAGAAGAAGATGTACGACCGGAAGCACCGCGCGGTGTCTTACAAGGTGGATGAATGGGTCTTACTTCGCCTTCGCCAGCGCGCGGCCGCGTCCATGCTCCTGGAGAACACCGGCAAGCTCAAGCCACGTTACTACGGGCCCTACAAGGTCACTGAAGTCATCAATGAGGTCGCCGTCCGCCTGGCCTTACCTCCTCGAGCGCGTCTGCATGACGTCTTCCATGTCAACTTGCTGAAGAAGTTCCATGGCAATCCACCAACTGCGCCTCCACCACTGCCAACCCTACACCACGGCGCGGTGACTCCTGAGCCCGAGCGCGTCCTCAAGTCCCGTTTGGCTCGCGGTGTGGAGCAAGTCTTCCAGCGGGAAGGAGAGTCACCGCCTCGGCAACATGGGAAGACAGGACCCGTTAAATGCGCTAAGTACCGGACATACTCGAGGACGAGCCGCCTCAACGGGGAGAGATGTCATGTACGGAAAACGTACACGCCGGCGTCGCCGTGCCGCGACGTCTTGCGCAGGTCGCGGAGCCTTGCCCTGACAGCGCGCAGAGATCGACGAACCACCAAGATCGACACCAGTGGCTAGAAATCGGCAGGATTAGCTTTGTTTCCAGATTTATAGTTTCCTATTTTTGGTTGCTTGTTTTCAGGAGGCAGGATTAGCTTTGTTTCCAGATTTATAGTTTCCTATTTTTGGTTGCTTGTTTTCGAGAGCCATTGGCTCAGCGATTGTGGCGCAGAGCCTTATAATTGTTTAACCCAAACGTTGAAGGGTTAAGAAAGACCAATTACCCAAACTCTCTTCCTCTCTCTTGTGTTCTCAAGCCCAGAAGCCGAGAGGGGCATAACCTCCGTTCTGGAAGACACGGCACGAGACTACGAGCTACGTAGTCGAGGGCCAGCTACCCTAGATCACCAGGCCCTTGACAACTTGATGGTAGAAATGGAACTGATCAGTTATGATAATTAAAGAAGTTTAGATTTTGCTGCATTACATTTTCAGATTTTCACCAGGAAGTGGATGTAAAGGAAAATCTGGAAGGCTCTAAAGGTCTACATAACAATCTTCTTCTCAAGATAACGTAAACCCGGCTACAGAAACTAAGTGGATCTAACTAGATTATTACCTCAACACCACCACCACGGTGATAGTCCATAGTTAAAGTCTCTGCTGTTCTTTTGCCCTCGTCATAGCAACTCCTAACACCTGAAAAGGGCCAGTGATGAATTATCAGGAGGTGAAATGTCAAGTACTGAACAAAATCAACAGGTAATAATGCAGTACCTATAGGATTAACATGCCCCCAGTAAGTCTCCTTCTGTGGATGCTCAAGTGGATCACCATAAACTTCACTTGTGCTAGTCAACAAGAACCTTGCACCAATTCGCTTTGCCAGACCCAACATATTCAAGGTTCCCATGACATTTGTCTTGTACTAGTTGTTAAGAAGCCCAAAATTTTAAAATCTTCTCTGTACCCTAATCAAATTCAGGTGAGTTTAACACAAACCACAGTGACATTGCATCCTAGATGATCGCAATTCTATGTTAAAACCATCCCGCCAGTAGACAAATCTAAATAAAATAGAACTACTTGAACAGTGTCTTCCCACATCTAACACAGTGCCAAATTTGAGCAAGCACTTATATGCATCACAACCAACAAATCTTAGCCATGCCTTCCAGATCCCCCTAATGGAAATATCTCTACTTTTGTAAAAAAAAAAGGTGGCAAATATATGATCCAGAACGCTCCAGAGTCCAACAAAACAAAAGCCAAACGATCTCCCATATGCGTTTGATCCAGATCACACCCATCACTCTTGTGCTCGATTTGCTTCAAGCATATCTCACACCCACCCTTTCAAGTTCCACCCACCAACCGCTCAAAAAGAAGAAGAAGTCGCTATCAATGTAAGCAAATCAAAAGTATGTACAGATCCGGACCGCGAGAAGGATATGATCGTCTTGATGGGGTTGAACTTGTAGTGCACGGGCGATGCGGGGCACGCGAGGTGGTAGACCCGGTCGACCTCGAGCAGGATGGGCTCGACGACATCGTGGCGGAGCAGCTCGAACCTGGGGTTCCGTAGGTGATGAGCGACGTTCTCCTTCCTCCCAGTGAAGAAGTTATCCACGACGATCACGCTGTCCCCCTGATCCAGAAGCCGGTCCACGAGGTGGCTGCCCACGAAGCCCGCCCCGCCGGTGACGACGACGCGGCGCGCCGGCGGGCGGAAGCCCGCGGGGACGCGGGAGGCAGAGGAGTGGGCGGCGAAGGAGAATAGCGGGCGGCGGTCGGGGAGGTGGGAGGAGGGGGAGAGGGAGAAGAGGTAAGGGCGGAGGAGGAAGAAGGAGGAGGCGATGAGCGCGCCGAGGAGGACGAAGAGGAGGCGCTGCTCGCGGAGGAGGTAGCCGACCCAGGAGCGCGGGCCGGGGCGCGCGGGCTTGGAGGCCTTGGACGCCGGCGCGTGCGCCGGCGCCGGCGCGTGGGTGGGGGACTTGTGGAGCTGCTTCATGGCGGGAGAGCGACAAGGCGGAGGACTGAGGATGCGGTGGTTGGTGGGGTGCGTGGCTGGCCGCCTGGTGTGCAGGAAAAGACGAAACGAGCCGAGGTGTGCGAGCAGTCTACGGCCTACGGGGTTTTCTTTTTCTCCGTTTGTTGCGAATTGGTCCTCCAATACTTTGCTTATTTGATTTAAAAAAAACATCACATTGCGTTCGAAAATCAGAAGGCCTTATTTCAGTGCGAGATCATTTTTTCCGATTCCTGTGGTATTGTAGGGGCAGTCCACCCCCCAACTGCTCGGGGGAGAGCCAATAATTTGGCATACGCAAAAAAGACGTCATCTTAGCATCTTGACGGACCAGCTCACCACCTCGGCCTTTCTCTGAAAGGGTCCCACATCCCTAATGAGTCTTCGGAAGAAGGGAGGTCTAGGTCCCACTATGGATCAATGAGGATGACATGGTAGACACCGCTCGCAGGAGTCCACCGTAAGTTAAAGCTACCAGTAAAGAAGAAAAGACCATGATGCCTCTATAACTGTAGGACCTCTACAGGGGTACTGCTGTAATATTCCCCCTCCTAGCTTATAGGGCCATAAATAGGTCCTCTTGTGTATCAAACAGGATGCGACTTCCCTTCTTAAAACAATTGAACATAAATAAATATTAGCATTTGTTCTTCAGAATTGTTTCCTGCACTCCGAGGTCCTCGAGATCCCTAGCCCCTTGCAGCGGGTAGTGGCAACAAGTTTTTATTGTTAGGGCCCCCTCTACACAAGTTCTCGTTCTCTCGTCTATAGGAGATTTATTGTCAGAGTATGTACCAACAATTATCTATCTACCATCAAACTTCAGCTACCGCAACCAGCAGGAAGCTTTGGGCAAATATTTGGAAGTCACAGGTGCCACAAAAAAGTTCGCATCTTTGCTTGGCATCTTGTTCGTGATGGTCTAGCCACTAGAAAAAAAAAATAAGAAAAGGAGAAAGCAGGGAGATGATACTAGCAGAATTTGTGGGTTTGAGGAAGAAGATGGGTGTCATGTCGAGGTCATATGCACAAAGGCTAGGGCGTTACGTGAAGCTATGAGAGGCGTCTCGGAATTACCTTCTGAGAAGGACTTCGCCTATACAGGCCCTGATTGTCTCAGAATTCTGGGCTCATTCTAACGAAAACAAAGCTCGTATTCTGCTAGTGTTATGGCGTGCTTGGCATCTGCACAATGATGTCATCCATGTGAAAGGTAGCTTCCATGTGAAAGGTGAAGCTGCCATTGAAGGTTCGGTTCAGTTCAGTTCGCTTCTTGCAAAGCTACATGGAGTCCCTGTTGCAAGTTCGACAAAAAACTTGCTGTGGATATTAAAGACTAGAGGTCGACAGGAATCTGTGCAATGTGTGAAGAAAGGGATGTTCGGAGTACAGAGAAGATGGGCCAAACTGAACGTCGGTGCATTTTCTAAAGCTACTGGCGAAGCAGGTATCGGTGTTATCGCGCATGACTCAAGCAGCAATATCCTACTGTTAGCATGGCGTATACTTCAGAATTGTGCAGAAGCGGAGGAGGTAGAAGCACTTGCTTGCAGAGAAGGTCTGGCACTAGCTTCTGAATGGATCAAACTTCCTACTGTGCTTGAGACTGACTGTGATGTGGTCGCCTCATATCTGAAGTCGTCGATTGAGGAAAGATCGCAGTGGATTTCCATCTTTAGGGAATCGAATGTGCTGATGCAACTCCTTCTGGATGTAAAATTTCATAAGATAAAGAGATATTGTAATAGAGTAGCCCATGAGTTAGCTCAGTTTGCGAAAAGAAATTGTGCATTGTGCGGTTTGGAGGGCACAAGCAATGTCTCATAGCAGACAGCCACTCCTTCATAATTGTAACATCAATATTCATTAATTAATGAAGACCTCTCTTTTCCCGCAAAAAAAAAAAATTGAAGCAAAAAAAACCCTACTTATGTTAAAGTGTCGCCGTCGACAGACTCGAACCGGCCCCCTTCGGAAAATGGGATGATACAGGGTGTGAAATGCAAAATCAAAACCTCTCGCTGCAATAGCAAGGATTCGTTAGACGCTTGACTTGGAAGGGATCAGAATCTTCGTATCTGACCCACGCACGGCCCGAGCAGTTGCACTATTCAATGCGGCCCCCAGTCTATGCCTGTGTGTGTCTTTGAGATTCGGATCTACAAATCTACAGGTCAAATTGAGGCTTCGGCATTCTATGATCCGAGACGACATGTCTGGCAAACGACTTTTCGTCAGACTGAAGCAATCATGCAAGCTGCCACTCTTTTTTCCTCCCTTTCTAAGACAGAACACCAACTCTGTAGGTTTGTTGGTTAGCGAATGCACGTCGTCCTCAACATCTCCGGTTTAATTAGAACTAGTAATTCCAATCATCCACTTGAGTGTGAACATCCTACATACACATGCACCTACACCCACTATCCCCTCACCATTTTATTTCGAGATTTGCGCACTCCTTCTCCCTCTTCCCTCTCTCTCCTGTCTTGCCCTCTCTCTGGGCTCACCGCCGCCAATCCGGAGCCATGCCGCCTCCCGCCGGTGCCAGAAACCTCAAGGGTTTTGAGAGGTTTCCGGTGAGAAGGGAGACGACGCAGCTCCAAATCGGCGGCAGCTAGTCGGGGAGAGAGAGAGGGAATGAAGAGGAAGAAGGATGACGCTAGTCTCGGAGCAAAAATGGAGGGTGGGATCGATAGTGGGTGTAGGTGCATGTGCATGTAGAGATGCATTTCCCCATCCACTTTAAAGTTTCATCATCCGATTTTATTTCTAGTATCGTGATCTTACAGTCTGTTTGATTGGCTACCATGCATTGATATCATTTTATTTCTAGTATCGTGATCTTACAGTCTGTTTGGTTGGCTACCATGCATTGATATCATTTTATGCCAAAAGTGTGGCAAGCCACATATTTTGTGGCTCCAAAATCGAGGCGTCACACTTGTGGCAAATATGGCTAGGAAGTGAATCTATGACAAGGTGAGGCTAAGGCCTAAGAAAGTGTGGCACAACACAATTACGGTAGTAAACCAAACACTAGCTATGAATAGTAAAAGTGCCTAACTTGTAGTGTGACAACCTGTGGTAGTAAACCAAACAAGCTTCCATCAGTGCATGCAATTTATCCACAGC
Source organism: Hsuehochloa calcarea (assembly GCA_036346395.1). NCBI lineage: Eukaryota > Viridiplantae > Streptophyta > Magnoliopsida > Poales > Poaceae > Hsuehochloa > Hsuehochloa calcarea. Next base: position 73,410,733 of record CM070594.1, on the reverse strand, counting down.
CTCTCTGCATTGCAATGCAATTCTCGTCCATCTTTCGTGAGTCCTGTACAATGCCATCATTTGCAGGCGTTGTTGAGATACAAGTAATGTCGTAGGGGTGGCCCACCGGCCCCAGCGACCAGGCAAAAGCCACAGGAAGACCCCAGGTTGGGAGACACAAGTCAACAAGGCTGCACAAGGGGAAATACGCAGCCAAACATGCGGTGAGAGAAAAGGGAATCTTACAGATCACATCGCACCCCAGGTTGGGAGGAAGAACCTGAGAGTCCTCAGAGCCCTACCGCTAAACACGCGATGGGGTGCTACCAGCCGAAGACTCATCGAAGGACAAGCCCGTGATGCCAAACGAACTAGCCACCCCTTCGATTGGTCCACCTCCAACGCGCCCAGGGACCCCTGTCGTAGCACCCCCACCAGAATAGGCGACGCTCTGACCCGAAGGGGTCCCCAAGTGATGACCCGTGCGACGCCCGCTTCGCTGGCCTCTCCACCACGTCCACCCGGGCGCACGATGGGGCGCCTTCACCTCTAGAGCACGCAGAGTCCTAAGGTACTGCGAAGATGGGACTCGCAGCGTCGCACTCATCGGGGCCGTGAGCGCATTTTTTTCCTTCCCTCGTCTGGGTCCCAGAGCTCCGACAGACGCGCCCCATCCTTGTTGGCCTAGTTAGGCTGGGGCTCCTACACCACCACCAGCTGCTTCGCGTGCTCCTTCCTAGTATAGGGACCCAAAAGCACCTTTGTGCTCCAGGCCGCCTTGTCAATCGAGGTGACTATAGTGGAAGTTAGATTCTAGTAAAAAAGGGAACAAATGCCCAAACCTTCGCGCCCACTGACTTCGATGGTGGGAAGCCCATCCTTCGGCTCCCCAGGAGTGACACTCTAGCCCTGCACGAGGGTCCACTCCCGGAATGTGAAAACTCCTCCACCAGGTCTCGCATAAGGAGCCTAGCCCTCGCATTCAGCAAAATCACAAGGTGGAGGGGGTGAGGTGGATGAGCACGCCAGTGGACCAAAGACAATCACACACGAGGGATGCATGGTATTACCACCTCTGGGTCCAATCGGTCTCCCACCAATTTTGCGACGCTGGAGCCAACACATACATTTGGTGGTGAGCCTTCGACTGGAAGTTCACACTGCCGAAATTTAGCATCTCGCTGGTGTTCTTCTTCTTCTTTAGCTGGCACCGGCCGTTGTGGAGGTACATGAACAGTTGAGCCTCACAGCTCGCCACCCCAGCAGCTCGCATGATCCACTCGAAGACCCCTAGTTTCACGAGGGAGTTGGGCATCAATTGCACTAGCTCCACCCTATAAAACTGGAGCACTTAGGAAAACCAGTGGTACGCAGGGCATCTAAAGGCCTGCGTCGAAGTACGCCACGAAGACAACCGTCGCGTCTGCTCGAGGCACATACACCATCTACGCCCCAGGAACACGCGCCGCGTCAAGGGACTCCAGCTTCCCCTCTTTGACGAGGGTCCAGAGCACGCGCTCCATCACCGTCGACCACCTGAGGTAGCTGGTGTAAAACACCAGGTGGTCGACGGTGTAAAACACCTCTCCACCCCTATCCTTGCTTTGCTTCATCATAACAAACTCCCGGAGTCCACGACGAGTGAAGCAGAGCGCACAATGCAGAGCCTACGAGGCAAAGTGCGCAAAACAAAAATAGTAGAGCACATAAGAAGAATAGGGGGTCCCATCCCCTCTTATTGGCACCAACGGCGCAAGTGAAAGCATCTAGACCCCTAAAAATGTGTTTTGATAATTAATGACATTATGTGAATATGAGACTAATGTGTTTGTTGAAGTGATTACAAGGCATATTCCTAGATGACAAAGTCAAATCAAGGAGCTGCATGTCAAAGAATGTCAAGAAGATGGAGTTTGTCTCAAGGGTAAGGTACAACTAGACTAGGGCCACTTTTGAATTTTACCGGTCTTTGGAGTATGGTGGAAGACCGGATTTTAGGATAAATACCGTACTATTAAGGGGGAGCTTGCCTAGTAGCTTGAAAGCACTTCATTATGCCTTTGGATCAACTTAGGATCATGCATGCTCTATTGGTCTGGTTTTAAAATTGAAATCATCTTTTCAGTACGTAATCGGAAGTTCCGGCGTTATAACTGCGGAACTTCCGCTGGGCGGATCTTCCGAAAAATTTGCGGAACGTATTTTCCAGAGAGTACCCGGTTTCTGGACTTAGCCGATTTTTCAAAGTGCGGAAGTTCCGCCATGATACGAGCGGAAGTTCCGATTATCGGTTGCTCTGAAATTCTCGCGGAACGTTTTTTTCTAGAGAGTACCCTTTTTGGGGGCTTAGCCATTTTTCGCAAGAGCGGTAGTTCCGCCATGATACGAGCGGAAGTTCCTATTATCGGTTGCTCCGAAATTCTTGCTGAATGTTTTTTTCCGAGAGTACCCTTTTTGGGGACTTAGCCATTTTTCGCAAGTGCGGTAGTTCCGCCGTGATATGAGCGGATCTTCCGATCATCGGACGAACCGAACTTTAGTTGGCGGAAGTTCCGCACATAAATCCAACGGCTATAATCAGAGCATTTAATGCCACTGAAATGACCGTTGCAGTACACTCGATGCAAGGGCGGAAGTTCCGCACATTACATGGCGGAAGTTCCGATTTCCCTGAATATTTCTGGATTCTTCGTGTAACGGTCATATTTGGTTGTGGGGGGGTATAAATGCACCCCACCAGCTCAAGGTTAAGTTACCGAGCATTCATTCAATACATTTGAGCTTTGAGCACCCCCCACTCCTCATTTACTCTATTTGCACAAATTTGTGAGGTTGTGAGAAAAACCGAGAGCATTGCATTCTAGTTGATCCTTTGGCTCTTGGTTGCCGTCAAGCGAAGGTCAAGGTCTATTCTCTTGTTGCTTGTCGGCACCTAGACGGCTTGGCAGAGGTTGCGCGGTGATCTCTTCAAGAAGTTTGTGAAGAGGCCCGACGTCGGTTGTGATTGGTCGGTGTTCACCAACTCCGGAGAGGAGGAAGAACAACCGAGTGATTACGAGGAAAGGCTTAATTTGTGGAGCCGGCTTGATCGAGTCAAGCTTCCTCAACGTGGACTAGTGAAGATCGACAAATCTTCGATACCACGGGAAAACCTCTTTGTCCCATTGCGGTTATTTCTTGTCTTTACTTATTGCAATTAATTTTGTAGCATATATCTTGTGATAGATAGCTTTGCTTAGTTCATCTTGCTAAATTGTTTAATTTGTTCTAGATTTTTTAGAAATCTCCTATTCACCCCCTCTAGTCGGTTATCCTTGATCCTACAAGTGGTATCAGAGCTTGGTCTCTCTAATTTTAGACTTAACCGTCTAGGAGAGAAAAGATGGCTAGTGAGGGTATGTCAATAGGCAAGGCTCTTCTATTTGATGGATCAAATTATGCATATTGGAAAATTAGAATGTCAATTTATTTAAAGGCCATGAGCCCAAGCATATTAAGAATTGTGAGTGAAGGTTTCGTTATGGCACTTGATCCCACACACCCCACGGATCAAGACGAACGAAACTCTCACCTCAATGCTCAAGCGATGAACGCTCTTTTTGGAGCTTTAAACGCGAATGAGTTCAATCGAGTGAGCAACCTTGAAACCGCTCATGAGATATGTACTACGCTCTCCGAAATCCATGAGGGAACATCCACGGTTAAAGAAGTCAAATTGCATAGGCTTAGGATCGAATATGAGACATTTACAATGTTGCCTCAAGAAAACATCACCGAGATGTATTCTAGACTTAAAAACATTGTAAATGAGCTCAAGGGTCTTGGTACTAATTTGCTTGACATTGATGTTGTGCGCAAGATGCTTAGGGCTCTTTCCGACAAGTACGAAATGTTGGTGACATTGTTTCTCAACTCTCCCGAGTTGCCGAGAATGACACCAACTGGGCTTTTGGGAAATCTCATCACAAATGAGCTTTATAAGAAAGACAAAGAAGAGCTCATGGAGTCAACTTCTTCAAGGAAGAAAGTTACCGCTTTTAAGGCAAAAACGAAATCAAGTGATGAAGAAGATGAAGATTCCGAAGAGGAATTTGCTCTCCTTGTGAGGAGAATGAAGAAGTTCATGAGGAGATGTCCTCATCGAAGCTTCAACTTCGATAAGATTGCAAAGGGGCAATCATCAATTGAGAAGAAGCGCTATAGCAACATTCATTGCTATGAGTGTGATGAGAAGGGTCACATTGCCTCTCATTGCCCAAATAAGAAGGACGACAAAGACAAGTCGTCAAAGAAGAAAGAATTCAATGGCAAGAAGAAGCTTTTCAAGAAGCTTCACAAGGATGGCAAGAATGAAGCCCATATCGGAGAATGGGACTCCGATAAGGAGTATTCAGATTTCGACTCCGACTCCGATGTTGAGGGGTCCTCCAAGAAGAGCGGACTTGTCGGTATCGCCATCAAGGTGGCTCCATCGCTATTTTTCACTCCTACTTGCCTTATGGCAAAAGGAGAAAAGGTGAAATCTCTTGATGATGAAGAACCCTCCTATGATGAGCTTATGGATATGCTTGAAGAATTAAATGAATATCTTGGAAAGGAAAAAGCTAAATTTAGAGTCTTAAAGAAAGAACATATGTCTTTAAAGAACTCTTATGATGAACTAAAAGAAGCTTATGATTTGCTTATCCAAGATAAGTCTTGCACTAGCATTGGTATTACTTGTGATATCCAAGAAAGAATGCCTAGTGTAAATGTTGCTAGAACTAGCATATCTACTTCTTGCGAAGATTTGCTTGCTATGCCATGTAGCTCAAATGTTGATTCCAAAATTGAAAATGCTAAATCTTGTGATAATCTATGTGTAGAGAATAATGAGTTAAAAGAGCAAGTTACCAAGCTAAGTAAGTGCTTGGAAAGATGTTTCAAGGGCAAAGCTACCCTTGATAAGCTTTTGAGTGAGTAAAGATGCTCATTCAACAAGGAAGGACTCGGGTATGTGCCCAAGAAAGGTAAGTAACCGGTAAACAAGCCCGTGAGGTTTGTTAAGCAAAATGGTAAGTATTGCCATAAATGCCGGGAAATAGGACATGTGCAACAAAATTATCCTATTGGTAAGGTTTCATCTATTGGTTTTTTTGACTCATGCTATATGCTTAAAAAGGCCAAAGATGAAAAAGTAATTGCTAGATTTGTTGGCACTTCAATTTTAGGTGTTAAGAAGAATGCTATTTGGGTGCACAAATCATTGATAACTAACCTCCAAGGACCCAAAAAAATATGGATACATAAAATAACTTGATTCCTTTTGTAGGTGAACTACAAGACCAGTGGAAGGCATTGGGTGCTCGATAGTGGTTGCACTCAACACATGACCGGAGACCGAAAAATGTTCACCTCATTTGAGAATGGGAGCGGAAATGAAAAGATCACATTTGGTGATAATAGCAAAGGAAAGGTAATTGGCTTAGGTAAAATTGCTATCTGAAATGACCTTTCCATTTCAAATGTGTCTTTAGTAGAAACATTAAATTTCAATTTGCTATCCATTGCTCAATTATGTGATCTTGGATTAACTTGCTCATTCTCTAAAAAAGGAAGTTACCATTTTTAAGGAAAAAGAAAAAGAAATGATTTTTAAAGGTTTTAGATTTGGCAATCTTTATTTGGTTGATTTCTCCTCAAATGAATCTTGTTTGATTGCAAAAACTTCAATGGGTTGGTTATGGCATAGAAGACTAGGGCATCTAAAGGCTCAGGTCGGCACGCCACGAAGACAACCGTCGCGTCTGCCGAGGCACATACACCATCTACCCGAGAACACGTGCGCGTCAAGGACTCCAGCTTCCTCTTTGACGAGGGTCCAGAGCACGCGCCCATCACCGTCGACCACAGAGGTAGCTGGTGTAAAACACAAGGTGGTCGACGGTGTAAAACACCTCTCCACCCCTATCCTTGCTTTGCTTCATCATAACAAACTCCCGGAGTCCACGACGAGTGAAGCAGAGCGCACAATGCAGAGCCTACGAGGCAAAGTGCGCAAAACAAAAATAGTAGAGCACAGAAGAAGAATAGGGGGTCCCATCCCCTCTTATTGGCGCCAACGGCGCAAGTGAAAGCATCTAGACCCCTAAAAATGTGTTTTGGTAATTAATGACATTATGTGAATATGGGACTAATGTGTTTATTGAAGTGAGTATAAGGCATAGTCCTAGATGACAAAGTCAAATCAAGGAGCTGCATGTCAAAGAATGTCAACAAGATGGAGTTTGTCTCAAGGGCAAGGTACAAATAGACTAGGACCCCTTTTGAATTTTACCGGTCTTTGGAGTATGGTGGAAGACCGGATTTTAGGATAAATACCGTACTATTAAGGGGGAGCTTGCCTAGTAGCTTGAAAGCACTTCATTATGCCTTTGGATCAACTTAGGATCATGCATGCTCTCATGGTTTGGTTTTAAAATTGAAATCATCTTTTCAGTATGTAATCGGAAGTTCCGGCGTTATAATCATGAACTTCCATTGAAGCGAATCTTCAAAAATTTGCGGAACGTATTTTCCAGAGAGTACCCGGTTTCTGGAATTAGCCGATTTTTCGAAGTGCGGAAGTTCCGCCATGATACGAGCGGAAGTTCCGATTATCGGTTGCTCTGAAATTCTTGCAGAACGTTTTTTCCAGAGAGTACCCTTTTTGGGGGCTTGGCCATTTTTCGCAAGAGCGGTAGTTCCGCCATGATACGAGCGGAAGTTCCTATTATCGGTTGCTCCGAAATTCTTGCTGAATGTTTTTTCCAGAGAGTACCCTTTTTGTGGACTTAGCCATTTTTCGCAAGTGTAGTAGTTCCGCCATGATATGAGCGAATCTTTCGATTATCGGACGAACCGAACTTTAGTTGGCGGAAGTTCCGCACATAAATCCAACGGCTATAATCATAGCATTTAATGCCACTGGAATGACCGTTGCAGTACACTCGATGCAAGGGCGGAAGTTCCGCACATTACATGGCGGAAGTTCCGATTTCCCTGAATTTTTCTAGATTCTTCGTGTAACGGTCATATTTGGTTGTGGGGGGTATAAATGCACCCCCACCAGCTCAAGGTTAAGTTACCGAGCATTCATTCAATACATTTGAGCTTTGAGCACTCCCCTCACTCCTCATTTACTCTATTTGCACAAATTTGTGAGGTTGTGAGCAAAACCGAGAGCATTGCATTCTAGTTGATCCTTTGGCTCTTGGTTGCCGTCAAGTGAAGGTCAATGTCTGTTCTCTTGGTGCTTGTCGGCACCTAGACGGCTTGGCGGAGGTTGCGCGGTGATCTCTTCAAGAAGTTTGTGAAGAGGCCCGACGCCGGTTGTGATTGATCGGTGTTCACCAACTCTAGAGAGGAGGAAGAACAATCAAGTGATTACGAGGGAAGTCTTAATTTGTGGAGCCGGCTTGATCGAGTCAAGCTTCCTTAACGTGGACTAGTGAAGATCGACAAATCTTCGATACCACGGGATTGTCCCATTGCGGTTATTTCTTGTCTTTACTTATTGCAATTAATTTTGTAGCATATATCTTGTGATAGATATCTTTTCTTAGTTCATCTTGCTAAATTGTTTAATTTGATCTAGATTTTTTAGAAACCTCCTATTAACCCCCCTCTAGTCGGTTATCCTTGATCCTACAGCAAGGGGACAAGGGACGGAAGCTAAAGAGACATGGGCTAATTACAAAATGATAAATGCCCCGAGGATGCGCCATTACTGCCACCCACCAGCATAATGGTGCACACCACCTGATGCGACACATTAATAGTGATGGCGGCCCCGCGGGATACCCGAGGGCGTGCCATTTCTAACACCCCTGGCATCTTGGCGCAAACCACCCAACTCGCCATCATTACCACAACAACGACCCAGAGGCTGCTCGGGGGCCCCGTACCAAATACGCTTCACCGGGATGAAGGTGCGGTTTCAGCCATGATGAAGCAAGACCTCGACCGTGAGGGGCTTATCATAGGGGCGGCCCACCGGCCCCAGCGACTTGGCAAAGATTACAGGAGGCCCCCGAGGACCAAGGACGAAGGAGCGACCTGCAGCCCCTAGAGGGCACAGGCATGCCTCCGGGGGAGCCTCGAGGGACACCCGAAGGCCCACAGAGGCCAAGGCCGAAGGCACGGCCAACGGCCCCTGGAGGGCACATGCATACCTTTGGGGGAGTCCCGAGGGGCACCTGAAATCCACTAGAAGTCCCATGGGGGCTAAGGCTGAAGGCGCTGCCAGCGGCCCCCAAAGGGCACATGCGTCCCCTCAAGAGGGTGCCAAAGGGTACAGGAAGTCCCCGGGATCCCTGCTTAGGGCACCGAAGGTGTCCGAGGCCCCTCGGCATAGGGGTACCTCGCACAGTGCGAAGGGGAGGAGATACCGGTGGACCACGCATATCGCCCAGATGGACCAAGACTAGGAGGGTCCACCGTGAACTGAAGGCTACGCAAGGAGGAAGGAAAAACCCCTGTGGTCCCTGCATGCGTAGGGTCTTTTTAGGGGTAGGATTCTAATCTCGCATGTTCGGGTCGGAATCCTATTAATAGCCACATTCCCCATGTAATCAAGGAGGGCCTTTTTTAAAAAATAATTTAATACTCATTTACTTATCTTGGCATCAATCCCCATTTTTTAGTATCCCCTGGCTCCCCTTGTAGTAGCTGGGTGTCCCTTTTCTATACTGTCTAGTCCTTTCGCTACGACAGGTAGGCTACACTAGCACGCAATTAAAAATTTACCTCATAAATCAGGAAACCATGCGAGTAAGAGATCATAGATCGTTACCACTAGACACGCAATGTAGCGGAAAAAGAGTTGGAGCAGTCTAGTCCAACGCCGTGCATGTCGATGTAGTGGAAGTAATCGATCATCCAACGTCCCTGGCCGCAAATCGTCTCCTCCAGCAGCCTCTCGTGTTCCCTACGTACGTCGTAGATAGTCCTCTATCAGTACAGTGCAGCAACGATCGCAGCAGCGCCTCTACGGTATCCACACTTCCAGGGGTGGACCGTCGTGCGACAGTATGATAGCACCAGCACGCACGACAGGACCTTCGGGGAGGCGGCGGCTAGGGTTTCAGTGGGTGGTCCAACATCCTCCCAAAGGCATAGATGTCTCCCCTTATAAAGAGCCCATAACAGATCCCTACATGAGAGACCCATTAGGACTCTTAACCATGTATAGATTATAATCCGATTTTAGCCTCTAACAAATTCAATCCGAATTAGTTTTTTCCTACTCATTAAGTTTGCGACCCTGTAGGTTCATGTGTAATCGGCCGTGACCAAAAAAACTCCTTTCTGATCCACTAGTTGGTAGCGATCGGTTCCTAGTAGGGCATAGCGACTCCCAAATACACATAAAGATCATATCGAATGAACATTTATAAAGCTCATGTGTTGATCCTTTTGCCTCACGATACCATATCGAACTCAAGACGAGATGCGTGACATTCTATGATAGCTCGATCATTCACTCGATCTTGTAGTTGATTACTTAGTTGTAGTTGACTCCTCAACCATATTCGACATGACCATTCACTTCTTTTAATCTAACCACATCGATGGTCCTAGAGACATCTCTCTTGTTAAATAGGATGAGCAAATTCCATCTTGATGGCTCACATTTCTCTGCATGTTTCATAGTAAACTCGAAAACCACCTTTAGGACTACCCATTTACGGAGTAGCATTTGATAATCCTTAAGTAAACTATTACATATGTAGAAAACCATGATGACCTTAGGTCTAAGGATCACATATACACAATGTATGAGACCAACTGATGATACTTAAGAATATAACAATTCTCGTAGTGTCTCAAGGGCCAAGATGGGGTCAATTCAACACTATGTTCTCCAACATATGTTCATATTATTGATTTGATATCTCATATTCATGATTCGTGAAACATGATCATCAATCAATACATGTGCTGATCCATAAATTATAAGTGTCTCACATAATGACATAAGATCGGAAATATTTAGAATATCATCATAAACATAAATAGAGAGTTTCACAAACAAGTTATATACTTGCCAATCAATATAAATGATATTTCATTTAAGAGACAAAATAACATATTATTCAAAAGTTCGTAAGTATATAAACAATACAATCATCTCTATAATTACTTCTAGAGTATATCAGCTGTGTCGCTTCTTCCTGCGCCCCTCACCCTCTCCAGCCACGAGATCACGTCAGCGAAGACCCGCTCGACGTCGTCGGGCGGCTCGGCCATGAGCACGTGCCACATCCCGGGGTACAGCTTGAAGGTCTTGTCCCTGCTCGACGCCCTCTCGTACAGCAGCTTGCTCCCTGAAGGGTCAGCGACAATGTCGTCGTCTCCGTGCAGGACCAAGAACGGCAACGTGACCTGCCAATCAATGCTGAAACGGTTACTTAAATTGGATTTGGATAGTTAACCAGTGGTGCACAAAATCACATGAACAGAAGAGTGAGATTCAAGTTTTTTAGGGCAGCGCATGATGATCTGTTAATGGCGAAGGAATTACCTCGTGCAGGTTCTTCTCGATGTCTAGGCTAACCGTAAGGAGTTCATGACCTGTCTGCAGGGCGAGCTTTCCCTTGTACATGTACGGATTGGAACGGATCTGTATATGAATTCAGACAAAGAAAAGTACTAAGTATGCGCACAACAAGTTTCTGATGGTGATAAAAGAACATTCTTCTCTTTTGTGTTTGTCCGGCCCTTAGTTGGTACGTTTCCTTTGTTCTTCATAGCGTGTAACAGAGAGTTTTTGCATTACCTCTTTCTTGAACTGGGGATCTTTACAAACTTTGTCCAGCATGTCCGGGGCAGGGATGACTCTCCAGCTAGGCACAACGGTGCAAATCATCTTCAAAGCGCTGACCACGATCGGATGAGGCCGAATGTCATCATAAATCTGATATCATGCGAGAATCAAGTGAAAATTAAAACAAGAATCTTCGTAAACACATCTGAGGCATTAGGCGAGAGATCATTTGACAAGAACAAACGAAGTACTCTTGAAATAGTAGTAGCATACTAGCATGAACAATTAACACAGGAACTTTTTTTTTTTTTGCTAAATTAAGTTGAGGACCTTGCACATAGGAGCAAGCAAGACGGCACCGTCCCAGTAGGTTGGATCCTTCCTATGGACTTGAAGCGCAACTGTCCCCCCCATGGAGAAGCCGTAGAGGAACCTCTTCTTTAGCCTGTTCTCTGGCTTCTCTGAAATTGTGAAAGGCTCTGTAAGTTCAGACGTAGAGAGATATTGCGCGGCGATCTGCACATCTAGTGGAGTTGCCAAGCTCCATCCTTACCGCAGACACTCTTGAAATAGCCAGCGCAGTCCTTAACGACGTCGCTGAATTTTGATATGTAACCTTTTGAGCCAGAAGATTTACCATGGCCCTCTAGGTCTGTCCCGTAAACAGCGTAACCAGCGTGCACTAATCGAGCGGCGGTATCTGAATTTGTGTGGAGTTTGTTAGTAACTAGCAGGGAAGTTCCATCCATTTTGACTGCTAAATCGTTCTAATCCAATGAACAAATCTTGAAAACTGAAGATTAGTACCTCCCATCGATATGCTGCACTCCGATCCATATCCTAGAAATTTGGACAATGAAAGAGAAGTTATTTTCTTCCGTTTTCATCAAGCATAACGAACTGCACAGTTGGAAAGGAGAATGCGTTGGTACCATGACAGATAAAGATCAAAGCTTTGGGCTCTGATTTCTTCGGCGTCCACCTGCAGGTGAATAGCCTGTTGCCTCGTGAATTCACAATGAAGTCCTGCCCAAAGTGTGCATCCATTCCATGTGTTAGCACTTACCAACGAAAAAAAAAAAAGATGGCCCTGGTTACAAAATTTCATGACCACCAGTGTCATAGAACCAACCTCTTCATACTTGATATCGTCTCTGTACTGAGCCTGAACAAATCACGAAACTCAGAGCTGAGAGCCATAGACAAAGTATCGGAAAGAAAGAAGAGCAGGTTGCTTCTGAATTTACCATGGGAAGGTGTTTGAAATGCCGTCTGGCTATGTCAAAGTCTCCAAGCAACTCGTGAACAAAAAAACACTAGAGGTGCTGGATATATATAATGTCCCTGACTGAAGACAATTCGTCACCAACGGATTGAGGAGAGGAATTGTCTTCGGGCCTCAGCGGGGAAAAAAGATCAAGCTTCAACACTAAGAAAAGTTCTTTTCTCATCTTGCTGTCTTCGCAGAAAATATCGCATCGAGAAAGTAGTGCGCCTGGTCCAAATGAGCGTCTTCTAGGAATCAATCAAACTCAAATGAGTGAAAGCGAGAGGGAGCTTCCCATACAGGAGAAGAGGAAAGATGACATGCGCAGCAGAGATAAGAGAGCGACTGAAGGCTTAGTCAAAGTAAAAGATAAACAAAGGCTTGTATTCGTCAACTGTACAATATGGTAAAAATAGAGAGAACAAGAATAGACGGTTGCGGAAGCACACAGCCATCAAAGGGCTTGGCATCGTTTATATATTCATTGTGCCGGATTGGCTACAGTGAGAATCCTCAACAGCAGAAAGAGATCGCATGGATCCCGAGATTACAGGGATTACAGAGTTAACTTGATATACAAGTCTATCTAAACAAGGTTATCCAAACAACCTCGATATATCAGTTAGGATTCTACAGGAGACGTGGTATATTTCAACCGACTGACAAGAGATTGAGATTGTCTCGCATGTTGAATAATCCTTAATACACTATTTATTTTTGTGTTTATTGCATTTCGATTTTTGCATGGCTGTGCTTTTAGTGTTTTGCATTAGTGTTGTTTCAGTTTCTAGCTTTAGTATGCAGCATTAGTGAATCACTAATTCGTGCATTAGTGCAAGGCAGATGTGAGACGGCATCAATACTTGTAACGTTTTGCATGTGGTGGTTCACTCGGGCAAGCATAAAAGGGAGTAAAATCAAGAAAATGTTGTAGCATTTGTGCAAAGAACAAAAAACTATGTCTCTCGCGTTTCAAATCTAGTTTTCTCTACGTTTGACAGTGTGCGTGTGTGTCCTGCAACTCTCAAGGCCAACATCACATGATGGAAAATTGTCGATGCGCCAATGGTTTTGTAAAGATATCTGCCACTTGATCTTGACAAGAAATAAACTTGATCTGCAGGAGCTTATGTGCCACTCTTTCACGTACAAAATGAAAGTTGACATCTATGTGTTTTCTTCTTGGATGTGACTAGTGCTCGGACGTCTATCAAGCGCTAGCGCCAGTCGTAGCGCCGCCATGGGATTTCGTAACATGCTTTTCACCGTCCATCTAGCGTAAAGCGAATATGCCCCGAACGCCTCACGCAATACAGCATAACATTAATAATCCCGCATAATCGCGCTTCTAAACTCGCTCATCGCAATCCCAATTTCCCCGAACATCTCCCGAACCCGAACATCTAGCTCTTAATGCGCAGACAACATCAATGATCTCCGCACATGAATCCCCCATAAATTCCTTCCAGCCGATCTACCTGCAATCTCGAACATCTCCTGCAGCGCAAACTCGATCAATAAAATCAGAACAAAAGCATCTGGAAAAAAACATGTTGAAAAAATCTTGCAACATCACCGTGAACAGTATGCAATATTTTTTTTCTCTACAGATGTAACATTTTTTTTCTACAAATGCAATATTTTTTTATACGGGGTGTAACATCTCAAAGAACAGCATGCAACATTTTTTACAACGAGTTGCAATAATTTTTTCAACGGGACGAAATCTTACAACATCACCATGAATAGCATGCAATATTTTTTTTTCTACAGATGTAATATTTTTTTTTCTACAAATGCAATATTTTTTTATACAGGGCACAACATCTCAAAGAACAGTACACAACATTCTTTACAACGGGTTGCAATAATTTTTTCAACGGGCCGCAACATCACAACAATTCATCATTTTTGCAACATCAGACTCAGAACAATGGCCTGAGAAAAATTCGTTACAGAGTAATCAATCAAGAATTAATGATTGATACCTACTGCCTACAAGAAACTTGTTCCATATCAACTCAACTAATCAACCTCAAATCAGGTGTAAACCCCAAGAACCGCCGGGAAGAAAAGAGAAGGAATACCTTACAAGCTGTAAGAACTGAGCATTCATGAGGCCATGGATGCATGCCGCCATGATATTGCTGCTAGCTAGCCAGCCTAGTCTCTGCACTCGATGATGGTGGAGCACCCCCCGGGAGTAGGGGTTGGTCGGGCCGCCCGACCTGCAGTTGTAGAGGCGACGGCCACGGGAGGCAGCATGGCGGCGCAGTGGCAGCCCAATGGTGGAGAGGCGGCAGCTTGGCCGGAGGAAAGAGAGAAGAGAGCAGTCGGTCGGAGAGTGCTCTGGAGAGGATGAAGGAAGGAAGAAAGAGAGGAGAGAAGAGGGAGAGACCTGGTGGAGAAGTTGGGAGAAGAAATGAGGAAGCAGCTAGAAACTGGAAGCGTCTGGTGGACTATTGAATGGTGAATTAGCGCGTCCAATTTGGTATGGTCGCTCGGTCCGACGCTTGGTCCAAATGGTCATCAAGGGATTTGGATGCGTTACACATGGACGATGGATTGTGGCGTCCGACACTAACGGATCGCTCCGGACGTCCTCATCCTATCATTTTCCTTTCTTCTTGCATGAAACATAGGGTTCCCTGATAAGTATGTTGCTCCTAAGTTGTCTCACCATAGACATGGTGGTCGATCCTGGAAGATTCCAAGTTCTTGAAGTAGCAATTGTACCCATACTAGCTCGGCACTAGCGTTCGCGAGAGACTTGTATTCTGACTATGTGCTTGATCTTGCCACTGTAGTCTGCTTTCTTGAACTCCAGGAGTTTAGATTTGAACCAAAATAAACAGCATAGCCTCTTATAGACCTCCTATCATCAAGACTTCCTGCCCAATCTGCATTCAAAAATACACTAAAAAGCATTGAGCTAGACTTCTGTATGTGTGGTCCATGAGATGACATGAGCATGAGATACCTTATTATTCTCTTAACCCTTGCCCAATGCACACTTGTTGGAGATTGAAGAAATTGACATACTTTGCTAACCATGAAGGATATATCAGGCCTTGTAATTGTGAGGTATTGTAATCCCCCCTACCACACTTTTGTACCTTGAAATTTCTTCCGTCTTCAAAAGTTCTCCAATTTCCTTTGATAACTTGTGGCTATTGTGTAGCGATACGCTTGCACTTTTGTCATGTTTGTTCGCTGGAGAAGAACAATGACATATTTGCGCTGTGACAACACTAACCTTCCTTGATTAGGTTTAACCTCAATGCCCGAGAAGTAGTGTAGCTAACCAAGATCTTTTACCGCAATTTCTTCTTGTAACTGACTCACCAAATGTGCAGTGGCTTGAGATGACGAGCTGGAGACAATTACATCGTCAACATACACAAGAACATAGATCACAGTACCGTTGTTCCTGTACATAAAATTGAGGTATTGGCTTTTCGCGCCTTAAAACCAATCTCTTGCAGCTTCATGCTCGGCCTAGAATACCATGCACGTGGGGCTTGCTTCGGTCCATATAGTGCCTCAGCTTGCATAAATGCAGAGGTCGTTGTGAATCTTCATGTCCTAGAGGTTGTTTCATGAACATCTCTTCTTCCAAGTGACCATGTAAGAAGGCATTTTGCACGTCAAGTTGCTTGAGATGCCATCCTTGTGAAACAGCAAATGAGAGAATAAGTCTTATCGTGGTAGGTTTAACAACAGGATTAAATGTGCCCTCATAGTCATAACCATACCGTTGCTTAAACCCTTTCGCCACCAGCCTAGCTTTATATCTTTCAACAGTGCCGTTTGCCTTCTTCTTTACTTTAAACACACACTTATACAGTCAATTACATTGACATATCTTTTTTTTGGAAACAGGATAACCCATCTTTTATAGAAAGCTAATAACCGGTTTTACAGACAAAACCCATACAAATTCTGGCTGGGATTATCAGCTAACAAGAAAGCAAAAAAGCTACTAACGCTACTAGAAAGGAAAAAGCAAGCATAGTAGCAACTGACAACAGAAGCCCATAACAACCAAATCCAGAATTTAGACATGCTAAAACAGCTTTAAACTTCATGATCCGAGCAAAAAGTCTACATCCAGCCTTCAGCCAAGTTAATCACACAGTCTAACCCCACACGCTCCTCTTTTTTTAATCAGGACTCTCCACCTCTGCAAACAAGACACAGATTTGATAATAACTTCAATCAGTTGTTTAGGAAAAGGTCTTCTCAATTATCATTTTATTTCCGACTTTCCATAGCGTTTATGTCGTAGCTGCAAAACCGAGTAAACCAATTTGGTAATTGTTAGCACCCCTATCATCTAACCAAGTACTGGTAAATCTAAAGATTCCAATAAACATTGACATTGACATATCTTCGTGGGGGAACAAGTGCCAAGTCTTATTCTTCGTGAGTGCATTATACCCGGTATCCATGGCTTCCTTCCAGTGTGGAGTGCAAAGAGCATCTTGATAGCCAGTCGATTCATCAACTTCAACACGATTTGCCATGTAGTTGATTGTACCATCAGCTCTAACCTTCGGTTGGAGTACAGCATCCTTCAACCGAGTTTGCATGTGATGCATAGGAGCAAATGGGTACACGAGGGTGCCATTGCCTTCAGCACCACCATCACTTGCAGCAGTACTCGAATTAGCATCTGCATTACTAGATGAGTTAGCACTAGGTGCCACCCCATTGTCTTCTTCTGCAGATTGATACGGATTGGAACGAACCTATACATTGTCGTAGGGCGCCACGTAGGGGTCCCACCGCCCCAACAACCCGCGAAACTCGTAAGATAGACCCTACAACCCATGAGCACGAAGGCCCCATTCCGGGGTGTCGGCGCTCACTACTACAAAACATGCTATACTAGACACCCATGGAACTGTCATGATAAAATTATCGCGCATTTGTTCTTCGTTAATCGCTCAGGATAAATAAGTATCACAGACGGTTCATGATATTACAGACGGTTCGTATAAAGAACCGCTCGTGATAAATAAGTATCACATACGGTTCTTTATACGAACTGCTCGTTAGTTATCACTGCACGGTTCTTATGTACGTAACCGCCTCGTGATATACAAGCACTATAAGTAGATGCTCCCGATGTGCCCCTTGCTATTCCATTTGAGGCATCGCCACCCTGCTATTGCTGATGCCTCCTCCCCATTGGACACCCCGCTGCTGTCTTGCCTCCTCCCCGCTTTGGAGTCATATCATCTGTGATATGCATTAATTATATATATGTGTTTGTCAAGATATCGTTGATATGCATTATATATATATATATATATATATATATATATATATATATATATATGTGTGTGTGTGTGTGTGTGTGTGTGCATATCGGTGATATGCATTACATATATGTGTAAATTGTTCACATCACGCATTTTTCTAGTAATGAACCGTCATGATATCAACATATCACGATTTGTTCGATTACATAACCGTCGTGATATTAAAATTAGATTTCTGTTAAGTCATCACGCACGGTTTCATAACAAAACCGTCATAGATAGTTAACATCACGCACGGTTTGTTTATGGAACCGCTCAGATGTATTATCACGCACGGTTCTATCATAGAACCGCTCGTGATATCCACTATATAAATGTCCGACTCGACGGTTGTGCACTCTTCCGCTTAGTCTTTTTCCACCACTCGACGCTGCCTCGGTCTCTCCATCGACGCCACCTCCGACCGCCGCCTCCCTTCGCCCTCGTGATCCGCCCGCCGCCGTCCGCTCCCTCGCCTCCGTCCGCCCGCCCGCCGCCGCCGACCACCCGGTGAGTTTCCCGCACCGCCCCAATGCTGTCGCGCGCTTCCCCTTCTGCGCTGTGAGAGCCGAGGGTTTCCTCGGCCTCCCCGCCGACCACCCGGTGAGTTTCCTGCGCGCCCAATGCTCGTGGCGCGCTTCCCTTCTCTCTCGTGAGAGCCGAGGGTTTCTCGGTGCGCTCCCGCCTCGCCACCACCCTGATGTTACTTTTACTTTTGAAAAATTCCTTGGTGAATTCTTCAGGGGTTGCTGCCATCTGTTCGAATTGTGGTAGAAAAGCATGCTATTTTAGTGGTTTATGTGGTATTTTTACCCCTTTATGTGTTTTACTCTGCTGTGCTTTTGTTTGAAATGGGAGGTATGGTTAAATTTCACTACTAGATGTACATGTAAGTTATATTTACACAAATAGATTTGTACAGAGATCTATATTTAGTTTGTTTACACAATAAGATGCCTGTGTATTTGCACAATTAGACATGCATGTATATTTGCATTAATGTATTCTGATGGCGTTCTTTGTGTTGGCAAATCTATCTTTTTCCTACTTGAAAAATACTAGAAAGACATCTCATTGACTGTTTTAGCTTTGGAATTGGAATTGACTGTTTAGGTAGCAGTAGTAGGCTCTACTTTTTCAGCTTTGTATAGACTCTACATGGTAAAAATAATGTCAGACATTGCGTGCTAATGAAACAATATTTTTTTATTGACGTTCCATTCCATTCTCCACTTAGCAAATCTGGTATGACCAATTCTAATTCTAGTTTGGTGCCAAACAATTCCTTGAAAACAAGCAAGTATCCAAATACGGTTAGCCGCCCTCCTCTGGCATCTCCGTTCCACACCAGTTATGGATGAGGGATGGAAGTGTTCCCATGTTGTGGCATAGCAGGCATTGTTGATCTTAAGGACAAAAGGGCTGGAAAGCTTTGTCAAAGGAGAATCAATTGAGCCGGTCGACAAGATGGGTCCAGAGTGGCGAACTTGGAGCAAAACCAACTCACTGGTGGTGGCGTGGATGTTGAGTTCAGTGTCTCCTACTATTGCTGCAACTGTCGAGACCATCTTAAATTCGGCTAAGGTATGGAAAACTCTATCAAAATTGTACTCGAGAGGAGGGAATGTGATGTTGATGGTTGAAACACAGGAGAGAGTTGGTGATCTGAGATAGGGGAAGAGCTCTGTGATGGAGTATGTTGTTGAGTTGCAGCGATTGTGGGGTGATCTAGATCACTACGATCCTCTTGAGTTGCCTCATGCAGACTGCATATCCACTGTTAAGAAGTGGATTGAACGTAGGCGGGTGATTGAATTTCTTAAATGGTTGAATCCAAGATTTGATGGAAGGCGGGCTATTATGTTTCACCAGCCTACTCTTCCTACACTGGAGGAAGCAATTGATGCTATTGCACAAGAAGATACTAGATTAAAGGTGATGACAAGCACTACATTGCCAGTTGCTCATCCAGTCTTTGCAGTAACTGAAACAAGAGATTGTTTCAATTGTGTTCAGACGGGTTACTTAAGTCGTAACTGTCCCCATCCCCGCAAGCCTAATCAGGGTAAAGATCGGATCTATGCTAAGAGTGGACAAAAAGAAGGTGGAAGCAAGGGAGGCAAGAGTAGCTACAAGGCGAACTTTGCAATGACTGGAGAAGAGTCACCTGAATGTGTGGAGGTCTTAGTTGCAGAGCTAGAGGAGCTGAGGCGGCTAAAGAAGAGAGTTGAAAATTTAGGAAACAAAGACAAAAGGATCATGATTGTATCCAGTAGCTTTAAGCTAACTGCTCACTCAAATCCAGTAAATGGATTATAGATTCGTGCATCAACACATGTTACTGTATGTTGGATGAATTTAAATCATATACTCCATTCTCACCCACATACATGGAAACTATCCAAACGGTTGATGGAACATCTCAACCCGTTAAAGGTGTTGGTGTTGTCGAATGCAGTCCCTCCATTACACTACCATCAGTTTTATATGTTCCATAATTTCTAGTCAATTTGCTCTCAATAAGTTCATTGGTTGATCATTTGGATTGTCGTGTTATATTTGATCGAGAAACTTGTCCTGCTCAGAGAGACGAATGGAAGAAAGCTTAGGATTGGCGTCGGGAGTAATGGGTTGTGGTACTTGGATCCAAGGGAGGGATATGTTCACTATGTAACGCTTTGGTGGTGAGTCAAGTGAAGAAGAGACTAGGGTGATGCTTATGCATTGTCGGCTGGGCCATATATCTTTTGAAACTATGAGTAAGGTATATTCTGATGTAATGAACATAGTGGACAAGAGTAAACTAATGAGTTATGCATGTGAATTTGGAAAGCACATTAGATCCTCATATGTGAGCAAGGGACTTCGCGGTGTGACTCCCTTTGTACTTGCGCACTCTGGTGTATGGACATCTCCTGTTGTCTCTGCTAGTGGCATGAAATATTTTTTGTACCTTTATTGATTGCCACACTCGTATAACTTGGATTTATATTATGAGACACAAAACAGAGGTGTTAAAATGCTTCCAAGACTTTTATGCGTATGTCAAGAATCAATTCAATACCCATGTTCAAATTATAAGAATAGATAATAGAACATAGTATATGAATAAGGAGTTTGATACCTTCTTATCAGCTGAAGGAATCTTACATGAAACCTCCTGTCTAGGTACACCCCCTCATAATGGAGTGGCTGAAAGGAAAAATCGTCATCTCTTGGAGGTAGCTCGGTCACTCATGTACACTATGAATGTGCCTAAATTTATGTGGAGTGAAGCAGTTATGACTGCAATATATCTCATCAATTGTATGCCATCAAGAATACTTGGAATGAAGACTCCATGTGAGATATTGAAAGGAAAAAATGAGTTCATATTTCCCACCAAAAGTATTTGGATGCACATGCTTCGCTCGAGAACACACCCTCGGGGAAAGCTGGATCCTGAAGTCATTAAGTGTATCTTCATGGGATACTCTTCCGAATGTAGGGATATAAGTGTTGGAGCCCTTCCGAACGACGCATGTTTGTGAGTATGGATGTGACTTTTAGAGAGTCAAAGCCCTTCTATGGAGAACTGATTTGATTTCTCTGTTTGACCTCGACTCTTCTAGCATGGGTGATGCTAGTCGAGAGGGGGAGCTTGAAGCCTCAAGGGTTGAGAAAGGTGAGCAACCGAGGGTTGTGGTTGGTTCAATTTCATGTCCTATGGGTGGATATAGGTGGAGAAGGGTCAATGAGGAGGAAAATCTAAGAGTGTATTCAAGGAGGCTGCAGCAGCAGTTCCAGCGGCTGTTGAAGGTGCTGACTTATCTGATGATGAGTCATGTGCTATAGATGATTCGATGGATCTGCCTATTGCCTTGAGGAAGGAACCACGAGCTTGGGCATGGAAACCTCCTCTAAGGTATGGCTTCGAGCATGATATAGCGAACTATGTGTCATATGAATCTCTGTCACCAGAGTATGAAGCCTTTATTGCTTTACTACAGTCTGTAGTAGTTCCAACTAATTGGAGAGCCGCGAAGCAAGACTCCAAGTGGCACAAGGCTATGTTGGAGGAACTGGCAACCTTAGAGAAGAACAAGACTTGGGAGCTTGTACCTCTCCCAATGGGGAAGAAGGTGGTTAATTGCAAGTGGGTCTTCACTGTAAAGCTGTGGATTTCATGGGGATATGCTCCAGATCTTAGGATGATGTGACAATTGGCAATGGCGTTTACGGTTTGTCGTTTCACGCGTTTTCGACAAAGTTACAGAGCTTATCGTCTGGGGCGGTCCGACCGGTCCTTGACGCAGTGTCCGACCGGTCCCATATCGGTCGGACCGCCATCCAAGCGGTCGGACCGCGATGACCAAAAGTGTTCAAATCGAGTGGGCCAAAAATAGGTGTTGTAGACAAGTAAGGGGATCCCAATGCACTTGGTCTCATGATTTTGGAGCCTCCAAAGAAAAGTTCTATTGGTTTAAAGTTTCCGAAGGTTTGGATTTTGGGAGCTTGAATTTCGGCTAAGTCTTATATGGTCCGACCGCTCATTGTGGAGCGGTCCGACCGCCATGGCGGTCTCGACCGCTCACCGGAGCGGTCGACCAGAACTACTTGAACGCCGACCAACTTCGTGGCGATGTTGTTTTGTTAGCTCAAAGTCATTGGTTTCATGTCATATGATTTGCATGATGCATGTTTTGACTAACATGGGTCAAGTTGTGAAGAACTTGTTCCCGAATACGTGTTTTCTTGTCTGTGGTTGTGCAGTTGCTTGGTGGTCAACGACGGTCAACGGCGAGGAAAATCGGGACTAGACTTGAAGAGTTGAGGTCCAGAACGATCGACGATGCCGGGTGAGGTCAACGACTCAAGCGTGACACAAGATGGACAAGGGTGACCTATTGGCGAATCCATGACGCATGGTGAAGCGCTTTAGGTCAAAAGTTAAAGACGGCGCCATGGCGCGTGCGTGTGTGACCCGCTTGTTGGTGGGCTTTAACGGAGCCCAATTAAGTCAAACCCTAAGAGTTTTAGGCCTCCACTATAAATAGGAGGAGATGGTGGTCGCACCTCTCTCTCGCTTTTATGTTTCAAAACCCTAATTGTCTTTAGGGAGTTGAGGTGGAGGCTAGGGCTCTTGATGGTTTGTGGTGAATTTCGTGATCCTTGATTGTCCATCGATCCATGATGGTGTGGATGTAATCCAAAGAACAATCACGAAATCAATCTATGCAAGGTTTGCTTGAGATAAGTCTCTTTTCGCTCTTGCTTTCAATTTCGTGTTTTAGGGCTTTCTTTGATCCGCGAGTTTGTGATTGATTCTTTCACGTGAATTAGCTTGCTGTGATATGTGTGAATCTATCTAGCATCATCTTGATCATCAATCTCTCACGAACAAGCTTTAGGATCAAGTTTTCGCTCTTGCCCTGCTTTAGACCTTCTCGTTAATCAATTGGCAATTGCTCAAGATCGCTCCAAGAATTATCATAATATTCGATTGAATAGGTCCTCAATAGCATAGAGAAGGTGTGTGCAAAGTTTCGTGAAGTTTGGAGTTGAGAATCAAAAGTTAGACCTAATTGCAACTTCACATCGGCCGATTTTCTCGTTTGAGATCGATTCGAGATCGCCGGTCCGATCGCCCGTCACCACCGGTCCGACCGATTTTGAGCGGTCCGACCGCCAAAGATAACAATGCGTCCGACCGCCGCAATCGGTCCGACCGGTTCACTACAAATGGTCGACCGCCAAGATTTGTATTGCTTTGATTCTTGTTGATTATTGTCGCATTGCTTAGGGTTTTTATTGATTCAATACTAGTCTTCCACAGATCGGTATATTGATCTTCATAGCTTTCTAATAGCTACTGGAGTGAAATTGTATTGAGTTCATAATGTGTGAAAAGTGAGCGTGCTCTATTCACCCCTCTAGTCGCCTTTACGGTCCAACAAGTGGTATCGAGCCCTGCTAGTTCAATCTTGATCTTAACCGTCACCGAACTTTGGCGATGGATAAGTTTTCTACTAAACCGCATATCTTCGATGGGCACGACTATGCCTATTGGAAGAATCGTATGCGCTTTTCTTGAGAGCGAGGACAAGCTATTTGGGATGTTGTTAGAGCCTCACTGTTATTCCCAAATTGCTACACCGCTTCGCAATTCTTTTGGCTAACAACAATAAGGCTAAGAATCTTTTATATGGTGCACTTGGTAGACAAGAATATGATAGAATTTGCAATCTTTCAATCACATGAAATTTGGAACACTCTCGAAACATATCATGAGGGTTCGTCCCAAATCAAAAGGTGCGCCAAACTGCTTACAAGCGTGAGTACAATAAATTCGAGATGCGCCTGGAGAGAGCATCGATGACATTTTCACGCTTTAATAAAGTAATTAATCAAATGAAAGTCGTTGATATTGAATATTCTCAATCTGAAAATGCCACCCATCTCTTGGCGCAATCAACACCAAGGAGTGGGAGATGAAAGCTACCGCTATAGAAGAAAATGTTGATCTTTCAAGTCTTACTTTAGAATTGCTTTATAGTAAACTCAAGACTCATGAAATTAAAAGAGTTGATCATCCTAAGAAAGATAATTTAGCTTTGGTAGCGATCCTCTCAAGAAGGCTTTTGATGACTCTTGTGAATCTTCTTCTCGATTTTCATTTGCTTGTTTATCTGCTATTCATGAAGAGGAGCTTGAAAGTATTCCTCAAATGAGTTAGCTCTTCTAGCTAAGAAATTCACACGGGCCTACAATAATGTGAGAAACAAAAGAGAGGTGGTCCAGTAACATGCTATGAATGTGGTGAGCTCAATCATATCCGCAAATTGCCCCAAGTCGAAAGGTAAGAGCAATCATAAGGAAGGAAAGCCGACTTGGAAGAAGCCTCCTTTCAACAAATCAAGGTATGAGGCAAATAAGCTTGTGAAGGTCGCCACCGGTCCTTGCCGCTTTGAGGATCAATCCTTGAGCGATGTGGATACCGGGAGTGAGGAGGACAAGGAGGAGGAGATCCTCAAGGTAAAAAGAAAGGAAGGCCAAAGATTTCACCGGCATGTGCTTCATGGTCGACACTGACGACATTGATGATAATGAGGTATCTTTTTCTTATGATGAGCTTTCGCTAAATATGATTCTATAGTTGAGCAATTGCTTAGTCAAGATGAAGCGCTTGAATTTGTTATGACAAAAATAAGAAATTAGAGTAAAAATTAGCAAACCGAAAGTAGAGCTTAAAACTGCTAAGACTCTTGAACTCGATGAATGTTTATCTTGTCATGCTATGCATTCTAAATTACCAAGTTACAATCTGCTCATAATATTTGTGTACAACAACTTGAGAATGCTAAATCTGAACTAAATGAAATTAAAAGTGCTCCTTGTGAAAAATGTTTAGAATCTAGTAAATTGATTGCTTTTGATGTTTTTGATTCTAGCCCTTGCACTTCATGCTTAGAAAAAGAACGTGAAATCAAAGATATCTTAGAAGTCGCTAGAGTCAAATATGCTAAGCTTAAGGACAATATTGAAAATACTACTTGTGCTTCATGTTCCACTCTTAAGCTTGAAATTGCTTTGTATAAGGAAAAATCTATGGATAAAACTTGTGATTCTTGTGTCAACTTGAGAAAAGAAAATGCTTACCTTCATGATACATTAGAGAAATTTTCTAAAGGTAAGAAACAATTAAACATGATTCTTGACAAGTCTAAAACTCCTTATAAGAAGCAAGGTTTAGGATTCAATTCTTTTCAAGACAATTCAACCCAAAAGTCATTCAAGTCTTGGAAAAGGTTTAATTGAATTCAAAACCCAACCTCGCAAAAACATCTTTTAAATCTGCAGGTTTTGCCCATCCTTGTATTAATTCAAATGGTGCTTCTTCTAGTGGTACCAAGTACCATTGCACTTATTGCAAAAAGGTGGACATTTGATTGAATATCTGTTGGCGTGAGGTTGAAAATGATAGGAAAAATTTTGATAGAATTTCATTCATGCAACCTAGAGCTTCTATGAGACATGGTAACACCGAAAAGAATAAACCCGATTAGGATTTTTATCTCATGCAAATCATTATGTTTCTAGACATCCTAATTCTAATGTGTATCAGATCAAGGTCCGATCACGGTGCTCACCGGCTCGACTGCTTTGGTCACCGGCCTCGACCACAAAGACAAAGCCTGTCCGATCGCCATGGACAGCTCAAGTCTCATTTTAATTTGAACATTGCTCATAACCAAATGTTAAATGAAATCAAGGATAGTACTTCGGTTTGTATATTCCTTGCGGACGTGTGTCTCAAGATCGATTCCTAAATCTTGTTTATCTAATCCCAATGTTGAGACACATCGCTCTTTTGCTCCTTGATTTTTAGGATTACCGCGAAAGGGAAAGAACACGTGGTTCGTTGACTCGGATGTTCACGCCACATGACCGAACTCAAAATGGTTCACCTCTTTCACGCGAGCAACAGTGATGACTTCATCACCTTTGGAGATGATACACAAGGGCTAATTGAAGGAACAGGATCAATTAGGTAAACAACAAATTCATTCTAAAGGATGTCGCTCTTGTGGACAAGCTTAGGTATAATCTCCTTTCGCTTCTCACTTCTTGATGATGGGTATGAGACTGCTTTTAAGAAAATGCTTGTCGTGGTGCTTGATTCTACCGTGAGCTTGTGTTTGGAATCTCTAGAGTTGGTAGAATTTTGGAGCCGACTTTTCGTAATCTCTTGTCGGATCTCTTAAATGTTTGCTTACATCTTCTTCTCGATTTTTGGCTTTGGCATCGACGCTTGGGGCACATTGGTTTTGATCATTTGACGCGAGTTAGCAACCTTGATCTCATGAGAGGTTTGCCTAAGCTCAAAGTCACAAAGATGTCAGATAAGCGCTTTGTAGGCATGGCAAACAAGTTGTCGCCTCACACCTTCTCGGACTATGGTTATGACCGACTGACTGTGACGCTTGCTTCATATGGATACCGTTGGTCCCGCTAGAGTCCGGCCATTGGTGGAAAATGGTATATTCTAGTCATAGTCGATGATCTTTCAAGATATACTTGGGTGTTCTTTCTTACTTCAAAGGATGAAGCTTTTGGTTATTTTCATGATCTTGTTCTTCGCTTGGCTTCGAGCTTCCCGGTGCTTTGAGAGCGATTCGCAGTGATAATGGCACGGAGTTCAAAAATGCTTCTTTTGCTTCTTTTGTGCCGAGCGTGGTATTGAGCATCGCTTCTCCTCTCCACACGCCCTCAACAAAATGGCGTGGTGGAAAGGAAGAATAGGACCTTGGTCGAAATGGCTAGGACGATGCTAGATGAGTATATCACACCTAGGAGATTTTGGGCCAAGCTATTGCTATCGCTTGCCATATTGCCAATCGTGTCTTTTGAGACCTTCTTTAGGCAAGACTCCTTATGAGCTTCGCTTTGGTAGAAAACCTCTGCTTTCGCATTTTCAGTTTTTGGATCAAAATGTTTTATTCTTAAGACAGCAATTTAGATAAATTTGAATCAAGAACTTTTGATGGGGTATTTTTGGGTTATCCTCGCCATTCGAGGGGTTTTTGAGTTTTTAATATCGAGACTAACATTATTCAGAGACTTGTAATGTCACTTTTGATGAGACTAGCCTCGAGCTAGATCAATTGCTACGATGATTTACAGTGACAGAGAGTATTTTTGTGGAGGAAGATGAGGACGGTTAATGTCATTCCTCATCCACGGCGGCCTATATTGATACAAGAACTCGCTACGCCTACTTCACCTTCAGCTGAGGCTCTCACGATCATCATCATCGCAGATCTGCGGAGGTCAAAGAAACGACATCTCACCCGGCGCCCACTTCGATTCAGAGACAAAGATCCTCCTAATGTATAATAGGTAATCTACATGAGCGAGTCACTCGCCTGTGTATAATGATCCAAATCTCTACTCTCATTCGGCTTTTGTTGCTTCTTTTGAACCCCGCGATATATCACATGCTTTATCCGATTCTAGCCGGGTAAATGCCATGCATGAGGAGTTAGAGAATTTTGAAAGAAACAAAGTTTGGAACCTAGTAGAACCTCCTAGTGGTCATAATGTTATAGGAACCCGCTGGGTGTTTAAGAATAAACAAGGTGAGGATGGTTCTGTGGTTAGAAATAAGGCCGATTGGTAGCTCGTGGTTTCACCAAGTTGAGGGGTTAGATTTTGATGAGACATTTGCTCCTGTTGCTAGACTAGAAGCCATTCGTGATTCGCTTGCATTTGTCGCATCAAAAGGTTTTAAATTATATCGATGGATGTTAAAAGTGCCTTTTAAATGGTTTCATAGATGAGGAAGTGTATGTTAAGCAACCCCGGTTTTGAGGATCCTAAATATCCAAATCGTGTTTTCAAGCTATCTAAAGCATTGTATGGTCTTAAACAAGCCCCTAGAGCCTCGGTATGATAGACTTAAGACCTTCTTGCTTAAAAATAATTTTGAGATGGGTAAAGTGGATAAAACCCTATTCATTCTTAGACGTGACAATGACTTCCGCTTGCTCAAATTTATGTGGATGATATTATCTTTGGTGGTTCCTCTAATGCTCTTGTTTCCACTTTTCCGACACTATGTCCAGGAATTTGAGATGAGTATGATGGGAGAGCTTAATTACTTTTTGGGACTTCAAATCAAGCAATGCAAGGAAGGAACTTTCATCCATCGACGGTACACTAAAGATCTTCTCAAACGCTTCAACATGGGTGATCTGCAAGCCAATTTCCACTCCCATGGCAACTTCAACTGCTTTGGATCCAGATGAGGAAGGAGAAGTCGTGGATCAACGCGAGTACCGCAGATGATCGGCTCCTTCAGATTTGACTACCGAGACCGACATTCACTTCACTGTATGCCTTTGTGCAAGATTTCAGCGCTCCGAGAACTTCCCATCGCCAAGCCGTTAAGTTTATATTCGTATTTACACTCTACCCTCTTATATGGCATTTGGTATTCCCGCTTTCACTTTGTCCATTAGAGGCTTTTCGATTCTCGATTTTAAGGGTCGTTTGCTAGATAGGAAGAGTACCTCGTGCACTGTCACTTCCTAGGCACTTCTCTTGTATCTTGGTCTTCTAGGAAGCAATCTGCTGCACAATCCATCCGAGGCGAGTATGTAGTCACCGCTAGTTGTTGTAGCTGATTTTGTGGATGACGCCCACTTTGAAAGATTATGGGTTAAACTTTGCTAGTGTTCCTCTTTTCGTGATAACACTTCGCTATTAATATTGCTAAAACCCAAAGCAACATTCTAGGACTAAGCACATAGACATTCGCCACTTCCTTAAAGATCATGTTGAAAAAGGTGATATTGTGATGCACTTCAGAGAGTCCGATGCTCAATTGGCGGATATTCTTACCAAGCCATTAGATCAAACCAGTTTGCAACCTTAAGAAGTGAGTTGGGGTAATTTATCCCTATGGGTTGGTTTGAGGGGGAGTTTGTCCTTTTTC
Source organism: Hsuehochloa calcarea (assembly GCA_036346395.1). NCBI lineage: Eukaryota > Viridiplantae > Streptophyta > Magnoliopsida > Poales > Poaceae > Hsuehochloa > Hsuehochloa calcarea. The sequence goes on along the minus strand of CM070594.1, from coordinate 73,381,919 downwards.
TTATCTTTCCTTGTTCTTTTGATCTTTTATTGTTCTTTTCCTGAACTTAGTGATCTTTTCTGAACTTTTTAGGTTTTTAGGTTTTTTAATTGCATCTCATTATGTCATATTGCATTCATATGAAAAATACAACAAGTGGTATGAAAAATTAAAAAAAAATTTTGCATTGTAATATAAGTTTTTCTGCTTATCTTATAAAATTGATGAAGCTTTGCCTATTACCCTTTGGAGCTGTTGTATTTCAATTCTTGCTCATTGTCATGTCTAGTTCTTTGACTTGCTAGAATTATCATGCTTTTACATGTGTAGCTAAGTCTTTGCTATATGAGCTAGAACCTTTAAACAACTCAAACTAAGAAATTGCAATTTGTGGATGTTTTAGCGAGTTGCGTAATTAGTGCTCCTCTTGTGACATTGGCCCCGCTGTAATTGCTTTGTTAAGCTCTTTGATCTAAAATTGACCATTACTTGAGCTTTTGTGTTCTTGAGATTCTAAAACCGCTCTTGTGAAAATGAAAATCAAGATTGTCTTATGCTTAAATTGTGCCAAACTATTCTTACGAGACCGCTTGTCAAATGACATGAACTTGGAGATAGTTTGATGAACCTGCACGATCTCATGGGGACCGCTTGTCGAAATGACATGAACCTCAAGATTTGTCGCCTTGTAGAAGCTTAGAAAGAGTTTGTGGATGGCTCCTAGTCCAGATCTTCTTTACTAAGATATACCTTTAATCAACTTTTGGTCAAGCTTAGGATGAGTTTGTGGATGGCTCCTAGTCCAGATCTTGTCACTAAGTTAGATCATTAGTCAACTTCAATATTCAATGCAAATGAGAAAAATGTTGACAAATGGGCGCTATAAAATATTGAGCAAAATGATTCAATACGGACTTGATTGACTCTTCTGTGGTCTTTGTTAGATTTTTGATCTCACTTTGACATTTGACATGGCCAATTTCACTTTAGGATCCTCGTTGATGAACTTGTTTGAATTTGAAGCGTTGCTTAAATTGATAAAATCTAATGCTTTACTTTTGAGCCTTTGTGCTTAGCTTTGATATATATGTCTTACCATGATCTTGCTAGCGTTGTCGCTTGATATGTCGTTTGTGCAATATTAGAGAAACTACATTGTTCTTTTGGGTAATCTCCAAAGCTTCTTATCAAAAATTGAAAATACAAAAATTGAAGCCACCCATTGCACTTCATGCATATTCCTCTTTATGCTTCTTTTGTTTTTGCTTCTTTCTTTATTCTCTATTTGTTATTCCTGGATGAGAGGAAGGCGTGATTCCTTGATGAATCCATTGTCAAAGGGGGAGAAGATGTGTTAAATGAAAAGATATTTCTTTGGGAGAAGATGTGTAATATTTCTTTGCTACTCTTATTTGGAGAAGATGTGTTAATGAGAAGATTGGGGGAGAAGTTTATACAAAGGGGAGAAACTGAAAATTTGAAATTTGATGATCATAGTGAGGGGGAGTTCTTGAGTTGCATTCTTATTGTCTTATTGAATATTCTGAACTTGAATTGCATTCTTTTATACTCACAATGATCATAGGTCAATTGAACAATTGTTCTTTCATATGGACCTCATGTGAGAATTTTGACCCTTTTCCGAAATCAAAGTTTTTATGCTTTCTTTTGCCTTGTCTCACATGCCTATACTATTCTGATGCCAGCTTGGTCATGTTCATTGCTTTTTCTTGCTTATGGACCAAGTTGTGCCTTTGTGCTAAAACCGCGAGTAAACTGCTTTCAAACCTCTTACTTACATTTTTCGGATAATTGCCAATGTGTTCATCAAGGGGAGATTGTGGATTTCATGGGGATATGCTCCGATCTTAGGATGATGTGACAATTGGCAATGGCGCTTACGGCTTGTCGCTTCACGCTGCTTTCGACAAAGTTACGTGCTTATCGTCAGGGCGGTCCGACCGGTCCTTACACGCGGTCCGACCGTCCCATATCGGTCGGACCGCCATCCGGGCGGTCGGACCGCGATGACCAAAAGTGTTCAAATCGAGTGGGGCCAAAAATAGGTGTTGTAGACAAGTAAGGGATCCCAATGCACTTGGTCTCATGATTTTGGAGCCTCCAAAGAAAAGTTCTATTGGTTTAAAGTTTCGTAAGGTTTCGATTTTGGGAGCTTGAATTTCGCTAAGTCTATATGGTCCGACCGCTCATTGTGGAGCGGTCCGACCGCCATGGGCGGTCCGACCGCCACCGGAGCGGCCGACCAGAACTACTTGAACGCCACCAACTTCGTGGCGATGTTGTTTTGTTAGCTCAAAGTCATTGGTTTCATGTCATATGATTTGCATGATGCATGTTTTGACTAACATGGGTCAAGTTGTGAAGAACTTGTTCCCGAATACGTGTTTTCTTGTCCGTGGTTGTGCAGTTTGCTTGGTGGTCAACGACGGTCAACGGCGAGGAAAATCGGACTAGACTTGAAGAGTTGAGGTCCGTAACGATCGACGATGCGCAGCGAGGTCAACGACTCAAGCGTGACACAAGATGGACAAGGGTGACCTATTGGCGAATCCATGACGCATGGTGAAGCGCTTTAGGTCAAAAGTTAAAGACGGCGCCGCGAAGCGGCGCAGTGACCCGCTTGTTGGTGGGCTTTAACGGAGCCCAATTAAGTCAAACCCTAAGAGTTTTAGGCCTCCACTATAAATAGGAGGAGATGGTGGTGCACCTCTCTCTCTCGCCTTTTATGTTTCAAAACCCTAATTGTCTTTAGGGAGTTGAGGTGGAGGCTAGGGCTCTTGATGGTTTGTGGTGAATTTCGTGATCCTTGATTGTCCACTCGATCCATGATGGTGTGGATGTAATCCAAAGAACAATCACGAAATCAATCTATGCAAGGTTTGCTTGAGATAAGTCTCTTTTCGCTCTTGCTTTCAATTTCGTGTTTTTAGGGCTTTCTTTGATCCGCGAGTTTGTGATTGATTCTTTCACGTGAATTAGCTTGCTGTGATATGTGTGAATCTATCTAGCATCATCTTGATCATCAATCTCTCACGAACAAGCTTTAGGATCAAGTTTTCGCTTCTTGCCCTGCTTTTAGACCTTCATTAATCAATTGGCAATTGCTCAAGATCGCTCCAAGAATTATCATAATATTCGATTGGAATAGGTCCTCAATAGCATAGAGAAGGTGTGTGCAAAGTTTCGTGAAGTTTGGAGTTGAGAATCAAAAGTTAGACCTAATTGCAACTTCGCATCTGGCCGATTTTATCTGCTTGCATCGATTCAGATCGCCGGTCCGACCGCCATTACCACCGGTCCGACCGATTTTGAGCGGTCCGACCGCCAAGATAATAATGTCCGACCGCCTCGCAATCGGTCCGACCGGTTCACTACAGCCGGCCGACCGCCAAGATTTGTATTGCTTTGATTCTTGTTGATTATTGTCGCATTGCTTAGGGTTTTATTGATTCAATACTAGTCTTCCAACAGATCGGTATATTGATCTTCATAGCTTTCTAATAGCTACTGGAGTGAAATTGTATTGAGTTCATAATGTGTGAAAAAGTGAGCGTGCTCCTATTCACCCCCCCTCTAGTCGCCTTTACGGTCCAACAAAAGCAAGACCCGAATAGGAAGATTGAAAGATACAAGGCTAGGTTTGTTGCAAAGGGTTATAGTTAGACATATGGGATTGACTATGATGAGACCTTTGCACCGGTGGCAAAAATGAGTACAGTGAGAACGTTGATATCATATGCGGGAAATCGTAATTGGCCTTTGTATCAACTTGATGTGAAGAATGCATTCTTACATGGCGATCTTCAGGGGGAGGTTAACATAGAGATTCCACCTGGTTGTGGTACACCTCATACTAAGGGGAAGGTTTGTAGGTTGAGGAAGTCATTGTATGGGCTTAAACAATCTCCAAGAGCATGGTTTGATCGATTTTGTTGTGCTATGTGTGGTATAGGCTACAGGCAGTCTAATGGAGATCACACTTTGGTCTATCGTCACTCAAAGGGTCACGCCACAATCCTTGCGGTATATGTGGATGACATCGTCATTATAAGAGATGACACTGCTGAGATATCGCAACTAAAGAAGAGACTGAGCAAGGCATTTGAGGTTAAGAATCTAGGCCAGCTGAGGTATTTGAAATTGCAAGGTTCCCCAAAGAGATAGTTCTCTCACAGCGGAAGTATGTCTTCTTCTTAGTGATAGAGGAATGCTTGGATGCTGAGCTACAATGACCCTAGTTGATCAAGACCATAAACGTGTACTCAGTCAGGAGATCCAATTGATAAGGAGAGCTACCAGAGGCTTGTTGGTCGTCTCATTTACTTGTGTCACACAAAGCCTGACATCTCTTATGCAGTAAGCGTTGTGGGCCGCTATATGCATGACCCTAGGAGTGGACATCTGGAAATAGCTCATCAAATTCTCTGATATTTAAAGGGAAGTGCTGGAAAAGGCCTATAGTTCAAAAGGAATGATCACCTGGATGTTGATGGCTATTTGTGATGTTGATTGGGCTAACTGCCTTGATGATAGGAGATTAACAACGAGGTATTGTGTCTTTGTGGGGGGGATTTAGTATCTTGGAGAAGCAAGAAGCAATCGGTGGTGTCCAGATCAACAACCGAGACAGAATACAGATCCATGACAATATGCTTGTGTGAAATGCTATGGATGAGAGGTCTCCTATCGGAGTTGAGGTTACTAACAGGTGAACCATTAAATCTTTGGTGTGACAACCACCAAGAATCAACATTGCAATAATCCAGCCAAGACAACCGAACGAAACATGTGGAGATGGATCAGTTCTTCATCAAAGAGAGACTTGATGAGGGTACCTTGAAGTTGAGTTATGTAACCTTCAAAGAACAAATAGTCGATTGTTTAACAAAAGGGTTGGGAACTAAGGAGTGTTTGTCGGCATGTGACAAGATGGGGATGATAGATATCTATCGTCCATCTTGAGAGGGAGTGTTGATTATATGGGCTATATGCCGAGTGTATGTATATACCAAGTGAGCAATAGTGAAAATATGGGACAAAATACATTCACAAATCTACAAGACGTGAGCCTTTAGAACTAAGGAACCGTGGAATCCTCAACTCTCAATCCTTTTAACTGCTATTTAATCAGAAGCATAGCATGGAACGATTTCATGTGCCTGCGTGCAGATGATAGCACTGATCCCTACAGACGAGAGGATTAAAACTGCAACTTGCCAAACGAAACTCTGGCAACCATGGAAATCAACGCGCATGCAAATGCAATCGGTCGAAATCAGGTAGCACTATCAGTCGATCCTCGTTTTCCCTCATTTTAATCTTCTTCCAATTGGATAATCATAAGATCCACAGATTTGGTAAAAAAAAAGGAAATAAAATAATGCAATTACTTCAGAGTTCAGATATCGTTCACATTATTGGTCATATTTGTCATATATAATATTACCGTGACACTGTAGATACCGTGGGTTTGGTATTATTGGATTTAATTAATCGGTAGTGTATACTTACAAAGTGGTTCAAATTTCAAGCTGCAGTAGCAGCAGGGTCAAGAGGTTTTTCTGTGAAAGACACATCTGCCGGCATCGGAACTGGCTGCCAGCCGGTGCCACACTGCAGGAGCTCCTTGAGCGCCATCGACGCGGGCTGAACCGAACAAGTTTGGTAGCAATCCTGGACCTTGAAGTCCCACAGTTCATCTGCTGCAACAGCTTCTGGTGCATGAGCATTGCAGTCCTGCGCATCATTCAGGAACAGGTCGCCTTCGGACCGGATGCGCCCGCTTGAGCTCTGATCTTTGTCTGCCGCCTGTATAAATCACCAATTCGAAGCTTTTTCAGTAACAAACAGACTACAGCTTCTACTGGAAAAAAAGACCGATCTTAACTGCTACATAGGAACATCATTCACGGGGTACTGGACAAGTAAGGGGCCTGGGGAATGACCTGCTCTTTCAGGTACATGAAGACTTTCTTCTTCTCCCCTGCCTCGTAAATGTTGCACTGGGAGATAATCTGCAGCCAAAGCGTGTGGAATGAAGTTGATTAAGAAATACACTTAAGGCAAGTGGCCTATGAGCTTCGTCTTTACCTGTGATTCCACGCTAGCGCAGACAGCGTATATGCCCCAGTCCCTAGTGTAGTTGTTGTAGAGGTGCACCCTGCCGAACCTGACCCGAGGGTGCCTTTGCCGCGTGCCGTCGAAGAAGCAGTGGTGGATCGTCATCCGGATGCGCCTGTCCTCGACGTGGCTGCTGCTGCTCCCGATCAGCACGGCCTTGTCGTGCGACGAGAAGCGGCACCGCGAGACGGTGACGTCCGTGCTGCCGCGGGTGACGTCGAGGAGGCCGTCGGCGAAGTCACTCAGGGTGCAGCGGTCGACCCAGACGTGCCTGGACCCGGGCTTGATCTGGACGGCGTCGGCGTCGTGCCCGCGGCCGCCCTCCACCTCGAGGTTGCACACGATGACGTGCGCGCACCCCGCAGCTGCAAACCCTGGCCGAAAAGTTTCACCGCTGGCCGCGGCCGTCGATGGTCTTGTAGGACGACACCCGCAGGCCCGTCGAGAGGCGGATGGTCCCGGACACGTCGAAGACGATCCACAGCGGCTCGCGCCTCCGGCACCCTCCCGAAGAGAGCCAGGCCCGTCGTCTGAAGATATTGTCCATTACTGTGTCAGATCGACACGATGATTGAGGCAGGGAGATCGGAGGGCGGAGAGAGGTACGTACCCTCGAGGGTGGTGACATGGTAGACGTCGCCGTGGAGGCCGCCGATGGCGTGCCGGCCGAAGCCCTCGGCCTGAGCGGCCAGGGCGCGCAGCGTGGAATCGGCATTTGCGTAGGGCATAAGCGTGGTGTCCGCCATGGCAGGCTCTTTCCCTAGTTGTCCGTCGGATTGAGGTTGAGGAGGCGCCATGCCATAGGACCGCGGACGAAACAGTGCGAAAGGGTTGGTTTTGTACTTGTTGAAGCCGTTTATTGTTCGAGTTAATTGTTTACTGTGACGGGTGCTGTCTATTGTTCGAGTTAATTGTTTGGTTCGTTTCCGCTTGTGCGGCGTGGGCGTTTCAGGAGAAACGTATCGAAATTTCTTTTCGTTTTCCATTATCCTAGTAATTTATAAGGCATTTAAGCTAATCCAATCTCTACCGTGATGTGCTTACTGCCCGTAAATGCTCGAAACATTTGTCAGGACGGTTACCAAGCACAGATAAGAAGAAGTGCTTCGTAACATCGATCAGTTTCGCACATTTAAAGTGTTTTTTTTTGCACTGTTAAAGTGTTAATAACATCATGCGAAACAAAGCAAGTCAGGTGCGTCGCTGTCACGACCCGCCCCAGTTTCTTCTATTCCTGCTGCTGGTTGCGTGTCGTTTTTTCCATCCATCTTCCGTACTTGCTCCATGTCAGCAGCGTACAAGAGAAAATGAGGTACCCTCGTTGTTGGAAGAGAAAATGAGAAAATGAGGTACACTATTTTACAAGGTGAAAGGTGAAATGTGATAATTCTTTTGTGAAATTAGAGAGAGTCAACACACATACGAGCTCGCTTGCTCGCTCATCGAGCCGTGCGGTGCGGTGCGTGTGTGTGTGCGCGCGCTGCAGACGCAGTAAAGCGATTCGGGGGTGGCTGCGCTTTTTTATCTATTCGAAAATCGAAACGCACCGACTCGAAGTAATAGCATTAACGAACGGCTGGTAGTAATGGTTCAGCTACTAGTGAGTAATAGATGCGGTTAGTACTGATTGATGGCAAATCAATGGTGACCGTTTCCTCTGGCCTCTGTCTCTTTGTTTTTGGCTATTAAAAGAACAGTGAACTGATCGTGAATGGCTGCTTCTCCGATTCACTCCATGAGAGACTAAAAAAGAATCCTCGAGTTTGTTGCTGCTGTATCTGACGATCTCCATCCCGCAAGGCGCGGTACGGCCGAACCGGAGAGCAGCCTTCTAACCTCGCCCTGAAGGCTTGCACGAGCGAGGACGAATAAGATTTTGGGAAGCATTCGCGCATCGTCACGCTTATTCTTCTTTCGATTATCCGCTACGCCTACATCAACTGCACGACTACTACCACGACGTCCAATACGCCATGACGAACGACGACCTCACCAACACTTCTGCTGCTGCTGTTCCATCTACTGGTTCTGGGTATATCTATCTCACACTTGTTGTTAGTTTAGCTTTATTATCTGTTGTTGTCTTGAAGACTGAGATAGGAATGCTAGTTTCTGTTCTTCTAGAAATTCGTATGCCTATGGTGTTCATGATTACTTGCTTTATGAAAAAAGCTAGAGTATTGTCCATAATTCATCTAGCATATTTCTCGATTAAAATAATTCAAAATTGCTCATATTTTCAACACTCCAAAACCTTATTTTAGACATTTTTGTCAATCGCTTTCTCGCCAAGCCAAACCTCTAAGCTCGATGGTGCGAATTACAAGAGGTGGCACACCAAGATAGTGCTTTGGCTAATCGCCATGAACGCTTTCCATGTGGCAAATGGCAACTCAAGGAACACTTACTCTCAACAGAGCAAGCGTCGAGGTCACGATAACCTTTTAAAGGTGTCGTGGTTAGTATTCTTGGTGAGAAGTTAATTATGCATACATGGTGATTAAAACTGGAAAAGAGATGTGGGATGCACTCGAGGCCAAGTTTTGGGTTTTGATGTGCAAGGAATTGTATCTCATGGAGCAATACCATAACTATAGAATGGTTGATAGCCGTTCTGTAATTGAACAGGCTCATGAGATACAATCCATGGCCACTGAACTTGAGCACTTCAAGTGTGTGTTACCGGACAGGTTTGTCACGGGAGGTATTATTGCCAAGCTTCCTCCTTTTTGGAGGAATTTTGCTACTTCTCTGAAACACAAGAGACAAGAGTTTTCTGTTGAAAATCGCATTGGGTCTCTTGATGTTGACGAGAAGGCGAGAGTAAAAGATACACACTAGAGGTAATGAGAGACATTCTAGTGCTAATGTGGTGCAGAAGAACAATGGCCAAGCTCAAAAGTTCAAAGGCAAGAACAAGACTGCACAAACAACTAGCTTCAAGAAGAAGAAGAAGAACAAAAAGGATGGCCTTTGCTTTGTGTGTGGCGAACCTGGTTATTGGGCCAAGGATTGCAGCCAACGCAAAGGTGGGAAGAATCAGTAAGGGCAGAATTCCAAGTCTGCTAATATTGTTGTTGGTACCACTGAGACGAGAACATCAGGGTATGGTAATTTACCTATTGTTATTTTCGTATGTCAATCTACCGATTGGTGGATAGACACTGGTGCTAATATACATGTGTGTGCTGATATTTCATTATTTTCTTCTTACCGTCACTCGGATTCAAATTGCTCTAATGGGGAACATGTCACATACCACTGTTCATGGTGTTGGCACGATCGATCTAAAGTTTACCTTAGGGAAGATTGTGCAACTGAAAAACGTGCATCATATGCCATCTATCAATAAGAATTTCATCAGCAGATCTCTTCTGTGTAGAGATGGCTTTAGACTGGTATTTGAGTCCAATAAATTTGTAGTGTCCAAGTGTGGACAATTTGTTGATAAAAGCTATGTGCGCGAGGCTTGTTCCGCTTATCTTTTTCAGATTTGTGTAATAATGTTGTGAACCACGTTTGCAGTGGTAATGAGACTACTATTTGGCATTCACAACTTTATCACATAAATTTTGGTTGCATGACGCGGTTAGCCAGTTTAGAGTTAATCCCAAAATTTACCCTTGCCAAAGGTTTTAAGTGTCAAGTTTGTGTGCAATCAAAGTAGCCTCGTAAGCCTCATAAGGCCGCGGAGGTAAGAAACTTAGCACCATTAGAACTCATACATTCAGATCTGTGTGAGATGAATGGTGTGTTGACAAAAGGTGGTAAGAGATATTTTATGACTTTGATTGATGACTCCACTAGGTTCTGCTATGTGTATCTTTTGAAAACTAAAGATAAAGATCTTCACTACTTTAAAATCTATAAGGCAGAAGCTGAGAACCAACATGAAAGAAAAATCAAAAGGGTTAGGTCTGATCGTGGCGGCGAGTACTTTTCTAATGAGTTCAATTTATTCTGTGAGGAACATGGTATAATCCATGAGAGGACGCCTCCCTATTCACCCCAGTCAAACGGGGTTGCTAAAAGAAAAAACCACACTCTAACTGATTTGGTTAACGCCATGTTAGACACAGCGGGTCTTTCCAAAGCATGGTGGGGGGAGGCTATATTGACTTCATGTCATGTCCTAAACAGGATTCCAGAGAAGAAAAGACTATCACTTTTATACTTGCAAGACTTGGGGTTGTTTGGCGAAAGTCAATGTGCCAATTCCCAAAAGCGTAAGCTTAGACAAAAACCGTGGATTGCGCTCTTTCTAGGCTATGCTCATCATAGCGTTGGATATAGATTTCTAGTGGTGAAATCTGGAGTACCTGACGTGCATATCACTACAATTATGGAGTTCAGAGATGCTACATTCTTTGAGGATATTTTTTCGATGAAAGATATGTCTAGTTCATCGAGTCAGGAGCCTGATACAACTCCTGAACATGCCATTCTAATGGAATATTTTGAGCAAATCCCTGAGCAAATTTCTGAGGAGGAAGACAATGAAACTCTGAGGAAGAGTAAAAGACAAAGGACTGCAAAGTTTTTTGGCCCTAATTTCATTGTGTACCTTATGGATGATACTCCAAGTACCATTTCTGAAGCATATGCTTCTCGAGATGCAAAATACTGGAAGGAAGCAGTACGTAGTGAAATGGATTCTATTATCTCTAATGAAACTTGGGAGATCACTGAGCGTCCTTATGGTTGTAAACTTGTAGGATGTAAGTGGGTGTTCAAAAAGAAACTTAGGTCTGATGGTACTATCGAAAAGTACAAGGCACGGCTTGTGGCCAAGAGTTATACCCAAAAGGAAGGCGAAGATTTCTGTGATACTTATTCACCTATGGCTAGATTGACCACTATTTGAGTACTACTATCTCTGGCTGCCTCACACGGTTTTCTCGTCCATCAGATGAACATTAAGACAGCTTTCCTAAATGAAGAGTTGGACTAGGAAATTTACATAGAACAACCAGATGGATTTGTAGTAAATGGTCAAGAAGGAAAGATGTGTAAGTTGTTGAAATCTTTGTATGGTCTTAAACAAGCACCTAAGCAGTGGCATGAAAAGTTCGACGGAATTTTAATATCTGGAGGCTTTATTGTGAATGAAGCTGACAGATGTGTGTATTATCGCCATGGTGGGGGCGAGGAAGTCATTCTATGTCTGTATGTTGATGACATACTGATCTTTGTGACTAACCTTAATGTGATTAAGAAGGTCAAGGATTTGTTGTCTCAGAATTTTAAGATGAAAGATCTGGGAGTAGCTGATGTTATCTTGAACATCAAGCTGTTGTGAGGTGATGATGGTGGGATTACATTGTTGCAAACTCATTATGTGGAAAAGGTTCTAGTCGCTTTGGTTATAGCGATCGTAAATCCTCTCCAACACCTTATGATCCTAGCATATTGCTTAGGAAGAATCGGAGAATAGACAGAGACCAATTGAGATATTCTCAGATAATTGGTTCACTCATGTATTTAGCTAGCGGTACCAGGCCTGACATCTCGTTTGCTGTGAGCAAACTAAGCCGTTTTGTTTCGAATCCGGGAGATAATCATTGGCATACTCTTAATAGGGTAATACGCTATCTAAAGGGTACTATGAGTTATGGCATTCACTATACCGTATCCCAGTAATCGGAGGGTTATAGCGATTCAAACCGGATATCCGATGTCGATGAGATTAAGACCACAAGTGGATATATCTTCATACATGGAGGTGGCGCTGCTTCATGAAAGTCTTGCAAGGCACTATCTTAACGAGGTCAACAATGGAACCATAACTCGCAAAGATTAGATATCGCCATCGTTGAAGTCGAATGGCTTCGTGAGCTCTTGATGGATTTGACGGTGGTTGAAAACCAGATGTGCTATTCGATAAATCGTGATAATCGATCGTGATTGTCAAGGTGAACAGTTCTAAGGATAATATGAAGGCATCAAGACATGTGAAGAGAAGATTGAAGTCTGTCAGGAAAATGAGAAACTCCGGAGTAATAGCTTTGGATTATATCCAAACAGCTAAGAATCTTGCAAATCCCTGCACAAAGGGTTTATCACGGAATATGATAGACAATGCATCAAGGGAGATGGGTTTGAGACTCACGTGAGATATACCATAGTGGTAACCCATCCTATGTGATCGGAGATCCCGTGAAGTAGGATTGGCGAAATAAGCTATTGGTTAACTAGGAGGAGAGTACTTTTACAGACCCACTCCATTAGAGATGCAATTCTATCCTAAATTTGTATGGCAAGTTGATTTTTATCTTAATGTGTTCTGTGACTTGTTTAAGCAAAGATGTTGTCCTACAGAGCAGTCTTGAAAGAACACACCTATATGAGCCCGACTGCTAGTGACAGTCTCTGAGATAGAGTAATCTCTAGGAAGCTCATGAATAGGACAGGAGTATGACTTATATGCTCCAACCCGCGGGGATGCCTGGCAGTCTAGTATCAGTTAAGGACTTAAGTGAAACTTATTCACACAAAACTGTCAATTCAAGGCTTAGTCCATTGTGCAGTTATGGATAAGTGTAGCTTCTGTTCTAGGTGGATGTTCAACCTTAATCGGTCTCCATCGAAACACTGATATATTAAAACAATACTGTGCATCAAGGCATTTGACATGTGCCTTTGGGATCTGGTGGGGGATTATTGGAATTAATACAGGTTATGCCCAATTTTTAATTCTAATTAATTCCTAAAAAATCTCAAAGGCCTATGTGCACGTGCTAAAACTGTTTAGTCCCACACGGAGAAGGGAGTTACACCATTTTATAAGGTGAAACGTATAGCCCCTTGTGAAATTAGAGAGAGCTAACCCACGCACGCGACTCGCCGTCACCGCTCATCGAGCCGAGCCGCATCAGCGTCGCGTCACAAGCAGTGCGCGCATACGCAGCATGCTCAAAGCGCGCGATTTTTCTTTATATATTCAAAAATTGAAACGCACCGACTCGAAGTAATGGCATTAACGAACGGCTGGCAGTAGCGGTTCAGTTACTAGTGAGTAATGGCTGCGGTTAGCACTGATTGATGGCAAATCAATGGCGACCGTTTCCTCTGGCCAAATCCTCGAGTTTGTTGCTACTGTATCTGGCGATCTCCATCCCGCAAGGTGCGTGTACGGTCGAACCCGGAGAGCAGGCCTCCGGAACCCTCATCCTTGAAGGCTTGCACGAGCGAGGACGAATAAGGTTTTTGGGAAGCGCTCATACGATCGTCACGCTTCTTCTTCTTTCGATTCTCTGCTACGTCTACATCAACTGCACGACTACTACCACGACGTCCACTACGCCATGGCGAACGACGACCTCACCAACACTTCTGCTGCATGAACAGTAGCGGTAAGACTGGTGAACAGTACAATCATAGTAGGAACTGAATTCCAGCACGATTGCAAAATCATAATATGATCCAACTTTTGATCAACAACTTCAAACTTCATGAAACTTGAAACACACCTTCTCTAGGATGTCAGAAGCTTATTCCAATAAAATATCTTGAAAATCATTGCCAAGATGGCTAAGGATGGTTTCCCACACATCATAACACCCTCAATCACAACAAGAATTATTAAACCAAAAGCTTTTAAGAGCAAAAACCCCACAATCACCCTTTCTTCTATCAAAACAGGACAAGCTCAGGAAGTTGCAATAGAACATCCAGATGGATGAGTTCTAGTCTTCAAAAGATATATCAATTACTTACACGTCCTAGGTACAAAGCAAGATCAAGACGAGAGGATGGAACACCAAAAACCAAGCCAAATCAAAAATCAATACTTGAGCATATGAGAGGAAGAACCAGACGAATTTGGAGATTTGATTTCTTCTTACAGATGAATGTTTATATCCATTCCCTTGGAAGGACAAAATTACTAGGGAAACACACACACAAGTGCTCTCATCTTTCTCAATACATCTCCCAAACCCTAGCCTCCTTCTCTCTCCATTTTCCCTAAATTTTATATTAGGGTCCTTTAGCTTAGATGGGTATACAAATCCTACACCACCCCCTTATATAGTGGAGGCTAGGTCTATAAAGAAAACTCTAATGAGTACTCGTTACACAAAAGGGTCTCATTTACGCACGCTTATCAAAGTTTCGCTTTCATCTTTAGCTCCATTAGGCTAAATCCAACTGTTGACACGATCTATGCGTGTACATGATAACCGCAAGCTCACGGGCCGATTCTAGCCTTTTCAACTGAGTATTCTAGGGTTATCAAATCCACAGGGAACCTCCTGCTATATAACTTAGAGTTTTCTAATGACACATTTAATCCTACATAAAATCATAGCATCAAATGATGACCCTTTCCTAAACCCTAAGGCAACAAGTTAACGATAAATGTTCTAGATCCGAATGACAGTTGTTCATCTACAAAGAAGCTAATTTAATCTGGTTAGTACTATCCTTTAGTCATTGCGATAGATCTCTCATCGGGATCAGAGTGCCATTTGTCGGCCATGCGAACCTTGATCGCTGTCCACAACCAACTACATGGTACATAATCACACCCGTCATTCCTATCTTACCGCATGAACAAGCTATGAGAGAGACGCTAAACATAAGTTAGATGTCGGCGGTAGGTCATTCTCTATGCCCCAGTGATGTCACCACTATTCACGACTCCAACCCTCGAATGTACAGATCTTTCTAACTTATGCGCTAACTACAAACAAGCTCGTAAACCAATATGCAAGGATTCACTAGATCGGTCTAATCACCACAATTATAACGACTAGCTAAAATGATCTATCGATGAAAATAGATCGGAAGCAAAACATTGCATAATCGAACAACCGTAAAATAGAAGCAAAAGAAGCAACTAAGATAGATTGAAACAACTAGAACATGGAAAGATTATAACAGCTACTTCAGATTACACCATTGCCTCTTACAAAAGCTGAAGCAAAGCTCCAGAACATGCGACAGGGCTTCATCGCAAAAGAATTAATCTAATCTAGCCTATTCAACTAGAGGAACAGATTTTAAGGGTTGAAATCCGTCGAATTTTCTGTGGGGGCATCTGAAGAGGGATGTCTCAAACCGAAGGAGGGGTCCCCTTTTAAAGGCTACTAGGGGGTTGTGCGCCGCTCGGCTCAAGAGTAGATTCGGCCAAATCCTTCTGTTTTCTAGTCGAGTCTGTGTCATTTTAAAAAATCAAAGAGTCTGGTGTCTTGGTGTCCAAGTTGGCAATCCTCCGTGCAAAAACAGGATAGAAGGCTTCTAGAGAGTCCTCCAGAGGAGAGTCGGTGTCCTGGTGGAACCCTGCGCTGGCCGGCTCATGGCTAGCCCGCGGTCCAGTGGCTCTGGTGCATGGCCCATAATGGCTTATTTATCTTGTTTGCATATTTTCCAATGATTTTCAATGATTGCTACAAAGAATATTCCAAAAATACAATCTTCGATTTCGGTTTTGGGTTAGTGATAATAATATACAATTATGGTAATTTCTTACTAATTTACCGGGAATTTAAGATATGAAAACACAAATAAAATGAGTGTCGACACCATCATGCTTTGCCCTCCATGGATTATCCTTGACCGAATCCACTTAGGCCACCGCCATGATTTCGCACACCACCACTTTTTCATTATTATGCAATTTACCAAAATGCGCCTCTACCGACCTTCTCCAATTCCTTCACATCGAAGCATGACCCATGCTTCACCATCATCCATGTGGTTCCAATGAATTCCGCCAAGCCACTCAAGCATTAAGATCCCACCGAATCGTCCTCATTTGCAATCGTGCTCAAGTCACTTGGCGCACTACATACCTTACCATGAACCATGACCGCACTCAACTTCCCTAACTATTTTGGACCTCAATTCCTCCCGAGCTTAGTCCCTGCACCTTGTCGTTGTTTGTCATGTCCATCATCGGTAGCTCCCGCTCCAGCCTTGTCTTCTAGACTTGTAACAACCCAAAGAGCATTGGTTATCTTCGGTGGCACCTTGATTGTTCTAGACCTCAATTCTCCTGACCTAGTACCGATCCCGTCCGCCTGAAGTGGATCGGATGCCCAAGAGGGGGTGAATTGGGATTCTTTTTGATAATGGGGAATTTAAAAATCTAATCTTTTCTAACCCAACCTATGTATCTATGGTTTCTAGTGTGGCCAAACAACTCCTACATAAGTTTGGTGAAGTTTTGAACCTAGGTTCCAATCCTATACAAGTCTAGTATCTAAGAATTTGAAAGGACAAGAAAGTAAATGCGGAAACGTAAAATAGAAAAGAGGCACAACCAATTTTTTCCGATGTCTCAGAGATTTAGCGATCTCCCATACTCCTTGTTGGAGCACTCTCACTAGAGTATTGCTCTGACTTGAAACCACACAATGAATCAAGCCTTTCACTCGTGGCGCCCTTCTCTCCTGGATAAGTGGACTCCGAACCTTCACAACATTCCCGGTGCCTTCTACAAACTCCTCCCAAGAACCACACCTCCAAGTTGTCTAGGAGATGTTAGTCTCCAACGATAATAATCCTAAACCATCACTTGAACCTAGAAAGGTCAAGCAACTAGAGTGATACAAACTAATGCCCTATCTACCTCTCAAATCTCTCAAATATGCTCTTGAATTCTCTTGATCTTCCCTTGGTATGAGGTGAACCTGTAGAGTGGCCAAGAGATCTCACAGAAACGTCCATGCCAAGTATTTATAGCCCCCTTGAAGAGGCTAGCTGTTACACCAAATTTCCCGAGAAATCAGCACCTTACGAATCATCCAAAACCCTTCTGGATCATCCTAAAGCTTGAGGTCCAACGATAAAAAAAAGTAGCCATTAAAAGCCTAAAGTATCATCTGACAGCTTTCGGGTAAAACTTACATCCAGATGATCCTTTCCATCTGGATCATCCTGAATGTACAAAAGTTTCAACCCATGTGGAAAACCAATTCTTTGTCTCAATGATCCGCTTGCTTGTCTATTAGCTTCCAGATCAAACTTACATCCGGATGATCCTTTTCATTGGGATCATCCTGAAAGTACAAAAGTTTTAGTCCATGCCAAAACCATCTCTATCTTCATGATCCGCTTGCTTGTCCAAGAGCTATAGGATAATCTAGAATGTCTAATTTTCCAACACCTTGAAATCACCACCTTTGGGTCCAATGATCCTCTTACTTGTCCGATAGCTATAATATCATCCTAATGCATTGACATTTCTCAAACTTAGCCAAGTTCTCCAACTTTGATTCCATTGTAACTTCAAATTTTCCATGGGCTTCCTTTGACTAGAGATGAGCTAAACAAACCTAGTGTGCGTCACAACGAGTTACTCAACTTAACCAAGCTCAAGCTACTAGCCTAGACCCCTTTAATAGTAATGCACCAAAGCGAAAACAAATGATCTATTACTACAATGATCCATCTTTGTCTCCTTGGATTATTTCTAAAACACAAGGTCCTTAATCTTCAACCAATTCCATACTTTGCCTTCAATGTCCGCTTAGGGTCAACACTTAGCACACATATCCAAACCATCATCGACCTAACCTAAACTTATGCTTCATAAAGAGTTAGTCATGGTGATTAAGTAGTCATTAATCACCATAAACAAGAATTAGGGACCTAGATGCTTATAATTTCCCCTTTTTGGTTATTGATGACAACCAACCCAACTAATGAGGGCATCTCATTGATTCACACTCACACAACAACACCTAAACATCAATTGAGCAATGATAAGGTGATTCCTTTACTTGAGAGTTATTTATTGCATGTAAGAACAATGATGTTGCCTAATTGCTTAATTTATGATTGTAGGAATGCTACATGTATCCATGGTGTCCAAATGGGAGGTGAGGGAGGATGACACCACAAGGGGTGAAGGCACGATGCATTTCCTATGCATTCGCCAAGAGGAGCTTAAGGCCACCAATTCGCCAAAGTAGGAAGAAGGAGAGCCAAAGGGGCGGATGGGCACAAGGAGGGAGGCACATGGCCCAAAGTGGGCTTTGGCCATGCCTAGGTGTGGATGAGGGTTATCTGAGTCCAATAAAAGCCAAACTGAATTGGAGACTTCTCTCAATTTCAGCCCAAAGTCAATTCCAAATTTGAGGTGGATTTCAATCCGAATTGAGCCCAATAAGTTAGGAAATAGTGTGGCTTGCATACCACATATTTAGGCTTAACTATACTAATAATTTTGCTCATATATCATTTTTTCATTCAAAACACTAGAGTTTGAATCGTTTGTGTTTAGGAGTTGAATTCGGCCTCTAGAGCCCGAATTGGTGTCATCAAAACACTAGAGTAAAGATCATGTCTTTGCTTTAGGTACCAAAATCTTTTTGGGTCCTTGTAGATTAGTGCATAGAGACTTAGGCACTCAAATGACATTCTTTTTTCATTAAGCATTGGAACACCTATGAACTTAGCAACAAGTGTACTATCCTTGCCTTTTCGGAGCAAGTAGCGAGGGTCATAGGTGATACTCTTAGTCGAAGCATTCTTGGATGAAGTGGCCAATGGACATGCAATGGGCTTATGGACTTCACCATTGTACTTGTATCAACGTTGCCCTCCATCACGAACTTCGTCTTGGGTCTTATCGAACCACCTCCATTGGGTACAACATTTGGGACATATCCCAATCCTTCCTTACCCAAGGTGAACCTTTGCTCCCCAAGAATTTGATCTAGAATGGCACTTCCTTGGTAGCACTTTGTTAGGCCCTTGTTAAGCATATCCACCTTTACTTTAAGCTCCAAGTTCTCCTTCATAAGGTTAGTGGCACACGAAGCAACACCACAAGAAGGAATATTGCAAGTAGGACTAGCATCTGCTCTAGAAGAGCATGCCATAGGAATTAAATCATTACAAGAACAAGAGCCATTGACCTTGACGGGAGCCTTGCTTGCTTGAGTGACAATTTTGTTGAGGATTGAAATCACAAGCAATACCCCTATCAACCCAAGCCACGACAAAGTCCTTGTTAAGGAGAGAATCATATTCAAGCTCTAGCTCTTCATACTTGGCACTAAGTTCCTCAAACTTGGTGCTAAGTGAAGTGTGCATTTTCTTGAGCACTTTGAACTTTTGCCTCTCCTTACCAAGAGTCGTATTGAGCTTCTCAATCATTTCAACAAGCTCATCATATGAGGGAAGATAGTCATGTACCTTCTCATCATGCTTTGCCATGAGGAAAAATGGTGAGGTAGGAGGCGATGGAGTGGACTCGATGACAGCAAGTTCAGCCAGGCCTTTTGGTGGTGTTGAACCTTCATCTTCATCACTTTAGTCGGCATCAAAGCTCTCCTCATCGGTGATCCACTCTCCAATGTAAGTTCCTCCTTTCCATTTCGATTGAGCTTCTTGAATCTTACCTTCTTGCCATCTTGCTTCTTGCCCTTAAATGTGTCCTTGTTATCACATCTTGAATCAATGTGACCCTTCTCATTACACATAGCATATGATGTTGGCAAAAGGGTTCTTCTTGCTTGACGAAGATCTTCTCTTGTCAAAATCCACCCCGTCATTCATCTTTTGAGAAGGCGCCTGCCTTCTTCATGAGCAAGGCTATATCATCAAGTCCTTGAACTCATCATCTCCAACATGATCACTATCATCTTCCTTGTGATCTCCTTTGACCTTGTGAGCAATGTTCTTCTTGCTTGTAGGAGACTCTTCATACTCTTTCAAGAAAAGCTCACGTGCGGTGAGCCTTCCCAAAAGAGCAGTTGACGTTAATGTAACATCCTAATTTACTGAGTTTTACAAACTCTTTTGAATAGTTAGTAGTTGAAAAATTCACCATGGAGATTTTGTTTGAATTTTAACAAAGCTTAACAGGAACTTGCAGTATCAAAATAATTTAATATGATTAATACCAACATCAACAATTGTCAAACTATTTTATTTGGGTTCTATGTGCTTGGATATATATTTAAATTTTTTTGAGTTTATTTGCTATTTTTAATTAATAATTGCATTTTTCTGTATTTTCTTAAAAGAAAAATCTATTCATAATCTCATAACAGTGTCTGGGCCGAATCTCTAGCGCTGGCCCATTTCCTATTCCTTCTCTGCCTTTCCTCCCACTCGCCATGTCGTGCCTTCATCCCTCTACCAGGTGGGCCCCGCCCGTCAGGTGGTCGTCCCCCTTCTGTCGCCTTCCTCGTGTCGCGTCTCGCCCACGTCCGCCATGGCTGCGCTTGGAAGCTCCGTCCGACAATAGAATCTCCAACAAGAAAATCTTACACCGATCTTACCTTTTAAATCCTCGTATCTGCTTGCATCTGAATCAAATCAAAACGAACCAAATCCTATCCGTAACGCCCTTAATCTCGGAATCTATGTTGTGACCGAAACGAACTCGATTTTGGGATTTCCAAATCCAGCACGCCTGAGGCCTATAAATATGATCCTTGGGTTTTCCTTCTCGCCCTGATCCTGGAACCCCAAGCCACCGCACCCCTCAAACTCTAGCACCGTCGCATTGAAAGTTTTAGGGTTCTACCATCGCCGCTCGTTTTCTTGATTGCGTAGTCGTCTTTGTTGCCTCGTCATCTTTGCCGTCACCGAGCTACCTCTAGTACCCCTTCAGACCATGATACGTCACTAGTGTTCGCTGGCGACAACACCGCACCTACTACACCGCTTCGCCGCCAATTCTCGCCAACTCCGACGACCTCCGTGCCAATACAATACCAATATGTGTGCAATAACCGTTTTACCTCAATGCGTGCATCCGCCGCCGATGAAGCGCCGTCGTTCGTCGTTGCTGGACGAATCCGAGCTTCGCCGTCGCCTTGTCCACGTGTCGTGCCACGTCAACTCGTGAGCGCACGTGTTGGGCCACATCAACTCGTGAGTGCATGTGTCTGCCACCTCACCTGCCACATCAACTCGTGCGCGCACGTGTCTGCCACCTCACCTGCCACATCAACTCGTAGCGCATACATGTCTACCACCTCATTTGCCACATCAACTTGTGAGCGCGTGTCTACCCGATCCGCGATCGCGTTAAGCGCACTGCGCACCTCGCAATCCTAACCTGATCTAGATCTTATGAACCCAATCCACCATACACCGTGTCTCATGCCATGTGGGTCCCATTGTCGATCCATCTGCTCAGACCCGTGAGCCCGTAGACCATGAGCCAATTCCGTGGACTCGGTCCATAAACCGTGGGTCCCACCGCTGCCATCGTAGTTTTTTCCCGGATTTATTTTAATTTGAAAAATCCTTGCGATGTCATGCTAAAGTCATAATCCGATTTTTCAAGAGAAAACTAATTCGAAATTCTAGAAAATTTAATTTATGTTTTTCTTTAGATTTAGAACTTCCAGGAGCCATATCTTCTTCATCCGAACTCCGATTGAGCTCATTCAAATTCCTAAATTTATCTAAGTTCAAGCTCTATTTTTCTGAGATTTTTATATAATTTTTGGAGTTTGTTTTCTTCTTTGATTTTATTTATTTTATTTTGTTTGTTAGTAGACGTTGATACTTTAGGGAATTTCGAGGAAGAAGGAGTTCACCAAGACCAATGAGTATCAAGATCTATTCCAAGACAAGTTATATCTTTGATCATATTGAACCCGCTTTTAAAAACTACTTTGATTCAAAGTATTGCTTTTTTTACTTTAAGTATTTATTTCAATGCTTTTGGGTGTAGTTATTAATCCTAATTATTTATATCCACCTTGCTTATTGTAATGCTATAGTGTTTTGTCACCCTAGTTTGGTTAATTATTAGTTGGTATAATCATAGCACCTATAATCATAGCACCTATAATCATAGCACCAACGTGGGTTTGTTAGACGAATAGTATTGCTTAGCCATGCTACGAGTCACACATATCATTTGAGTTGCAATTATAAATTTGATTAAGTAACTATGGAACTTTGTCTAAAATTGTGTGCTATGTGTTATTACTTTGTGATAGCATGTGTTGCACTTAACCAACAGGGTGAGAAATGATTTGAATTGAGCCAAGTGGTGGATACTAAGTGAAATGGTGGAACTTTATGAATGAGAATAATAATCTTTGTGGTATAGTTAGAAATTGGATGTCTTGCCTTGGTCAATTAAGGACTTAACTTTGTGTACTATTGAATTGAGCCTTCTGCATTTACGACATGCCTAGTATGGGACGAGCCTAACTTAGTAAGTCATGGATTCTCGACATTGACTACTCAGGTTGTAGGTTAGGAGCTCAGTGATGGGCAGAGGTGTGAACTACCAGGTAGATCATATTTATAAGCGGTTCGACGTCTTCAGGTCCAAAGGTGTGTGTCGTACCAAAGCACTAGGTGTGGGTTGAATGACGGTAAAGCACATCGGGAGTGTCAATTGTTGAGATGAAGTTTCTGAAAGGTTTTGTTATGATTAGTGCTTGCAACATTGATTGTATCGTGTGGGTAAAGTGTACAACATCTGTAAAGTGTTAAACAATCTATTCGAATAGCCGCGTCCGCGGTCATGGACATGCTCGGAGATTTCACACGAGGGTTAGATTTTTTTAAAACCTTTGGGATGGGAGCAATGTGATCTAAGTCATATGGCTATGTGAAATAATTTGATTAGGGTTTGTGTCTTTGTGAAAATAACTATTAAATTACTACTGTTTATTTGTTTTACATATGCTTTCAATCTATTATTTGTATTCAATTGCAAATATTGCTTTATGCAAAATAACCACATAAGCTATTTCTTTGGAATAAGCCATCATTTATAAATTACATTATATGGTATGACTTGCGAGTACGGTTGTATACTCATGCTTACTATAATCAATCAACAGAAGTGGAAGAGTCTTCGCCTGCTTTCGAGAAGGAGATTCTACGAATGTGCTTATCATTATGTCTTGATCCCAGTCAGTTGTCTGTGATGAATCGATAGGTTTATGCTAAAGTTTATTTTGTTCCACTGCTTATTTAATTATTGCCAGCTCTGCGAGGCTTAATAAATGTAAACTCGACCATAAGATCAAAGCCTTTATTTGTTATTCAAATTAATCGTTTATGCTATTATCCGTCTTGTGTGGATCGATATTCATCTATATTGATGCTGTGTGCACTAGCGTGATCCTAGACTAATGCAGAATACACAAAGGGTCTATAATTGTATTTTTTTGGGTCCCGACAGAGGTGGTATCAAAGCCATACTGACTGTAGGTCTTGACCTTAGTTAGATCAGCCGTCCTTGGAGTGTACAAA
This sequence comes from Hsuehochloa calcarea, assembly GCA_036346395.1. Lineage (NCBI taxonomy): Eukaryota > Viridiplantae > Streptophyta > Magnoliopsida > Poales > Poaceae > Hsuehochloa > Hsuehochloa calcarea. The sequence goes on along the minus strand of CM070594.1, from coordinate 73,358,609 downwards.
TTATTTTCTAAAGCAAAATTAACTTGCAAGACTAATGAATTGCTTAACTTCTCTTGAGGCGAAGAGCCAACAGAGCCCGAAGTACCGGAGAAGCATGTTGTGCTTGCACCAGGGACGCCTGTCCTTGCTGCACTAGTCCCGGAGCACCAAGACCAGTTTACGAGGATGCCAGCGCAGTTCTAAGTCTACAGCAGGCGGGAGTACCGTCGTGGTTGTGGAGGCCGCCTCATAGAGTAGTTCGCTTAAGTTTAGGTTAAATCAGTTGAGGCTCAGTGTGTTCGAGCCACGTCAGTTTAAGGTTAGAAGTGTCGCCCTTTAGGCGGTAGTTTGTACGTTAGGTTCGCGTTTATTTTCTTGTGTGCGAGTATGAGCTGCAAAGACCCTTATGCATTTGTTGTAGCCATGCTAAGACCCCTACTAATATAAGTATTTCAGTTGATTTCTTGAGCTATGTTTGTTGGGTTTAATCTACCCCCTCGATTAGTTCTTAACTTATCTTGTGCTTGTTTATCTAACCCATGGAGCTTTCGTCAGATGGTTCAGACTCGTCATGCTGCTGCCAGTGGTTCAAGAACCAACGATCAGAGGAGAATGAACAGATACCCGCAGGAGCTATTCCGCCGCAAGCAACCCCAATTGATCAGCAGAACTTTGGAGTTTTCATGATAGTTCAGACGCATATGATGTACACGAAGATGAATCAGATACAAAATATGAGCAACAATCAGAACAACAATAACAATGAGACGCCAACTACTAACAATTATCATGGACTATCCAAGTTAGCAGAGTTTATTAGGACAAATGTTTCACTAGTTGAAGCTGATTCCTGGTTTCGCGTCATCGAAAGAAAGCTGTTGATCACCTAGTGCAGCGATTATGAGAAAGTTATATACATCACTTATCAGATGAAAGGCATTGCTACCGAATGGTGGGAGAACTTTTTTTTGCCGCATATGAGACGCCACGTAGTGTTAATTGGAAAAAAAATTTCAACAGTTTTTCGCTTGTATCATACGCTAGAGAGAATCATTGCTTTGAAAAAGGATAAATTTGGTGCCTTCTAGTAAGAAAACAAGTCAGTTGGAATACACTTCCATTTCTTGGACTCGTCCTTTCCAGCTTCGCGACGTTGACGTTCCATGGAGAAGGACAGCCTCGAAGCCCCGTGTCGCTGCCTGGTGGGCCCACCGCCCTTGCTTTTCCCCCTCTGCTCCCGCCCGCCCGCCCGCCCGCCCGCACCCCAACAATATCTCCTCCACAAAAGCTCCCAAGGGGGTCGTTACCGTCTCGCCATTCTCCTCCCCCACCTCTCCTTCCTCCCGCCTTCCTACGCGCCGCCGCCACCTCCCTTGCTCCTCTTAAAGCTCTCCCCGCCCAAAACCCTACCTCGGAAACCCTACCACGCAACCCTACCCCGACTCCACACTCCTCCCGATGTCGCTCGAGATCCAGGAAGGTGAGCGGGCGCTGGACTGGTGGTGTTCATGTGTTCGGAATTGGGATGCATGCTTAGCGTCGCGCGGCTCTGGGAGCTGATTGGTTTGGTTGTTTGTTTGTTTGGGCGCAGAGGATGGAAGGTCCGGCACCGTCGCGGCGAAGGTGATGTCGGTGTCGGGGAGCGGGAAACGGGGGCGGTACGTGCGGCAGGTGACGGGGCGGCACAACGACACCGACCTGCACGTGGCGGCGCGGGGAGGGGACGCGTCGGCGCTGCGCTGCGCGCTGGACGAGGCCGCGGTGGCCGTGGCCACGGGGGAGGGAGGGGAGGAGCTGGAGGCGGCGCGGCGCGCAGTGGCGGCGGAGGCCAACGAGGCAGGGGAGACGCCGCTCATCGCCGCCGCGGAGAGGGGACACCTGGACGTGGTGGTGGAGCTGCTCCGGCACCTTGACGCCGACGGCGTCGCCGCGAAGAACAGGTCGGGATACGACGCGCTGCACGTCGCGGCCAGAGAAGGGCATCATGGTGAGATGTCATCCTTTAGGGTTCTCTGTTGCAATTTGTGTGTCTCTCCGGTAAAATTTGGAGCTCTTAGGCGCTTTTTGGTTGCTGAGAAAAAAATTTGGGTATGTACCACGCTGTTTGGTCCCAGGATCTGGAAATATATGCAAAAGTTTATAGACCAGTGATGTTGGGAATTGCGAGATCTCTTATCACTTATCAGTAGTTTCTGCTGCAATTAGTGAACCGGTTGAGAAAAAAAAATCTCTTTCCAGTTTGAACAAAATAGTTGACAGTGTGTGTTTCTTATTTGTTTTAAGTTATTATTGGGATTATTCACGTAGCATAGCACTAACTTCTAGTGGGAATCTGAGATTTTGCACTCCTTTTCCCCCCAGCACAGTATGATTAACTAGGCAGCAAATTAGGATACAAAATACATAACATATGCGATCACTATTTTTTTACTCTACGTGGATTTTTACTGATTGCTTTTTTTTAATAATGTATACTGATTGCCTTTTTATTTGTCCATGAAGATTAGCTGTCAGAAACTATCCTGCTCGCTCGCCTCTGAGCTCAGTAATTCAGATAGCAACTGGTGTGCAAAATAGGAAGCACTTTTCAAGACATGACCACTTAAAGTTTGGTGTGTTTAGTTATGGGTGCGTGTGATCAGGATATTCGTAATTTTGGGATGTTGGCGAATACCTGTAATTGCATATTCACATCAAAGCTGTGGTCCTTTGATGTGTTCTGAATATTCTGGATAGCTTGTGATAAACCCACCACTTTCTAATTTTATACATGGTAATGGTGAAACTAATATAATCAAGAGTTCATATATATCCAGGAAAAGTTAGGATAATATATTAATTTATTTTGACTTTTGCACTGTTCAGTGTATTTTTATATACCCATTAGTTATATAGGAAGCAATTTTTCCTAATCAGTACTTTTTTGCAGCTGTTGTGGAGGAAATGTTACTTCACAATAGGATGCTTGCCAAAACATTTGGCCCTGCAAATACTACTACGCTTATATCAGCAGCTACGAGGGGGCATACCGAAGTTGTCAAACTGCTACTAGAACAAGATGATTTTGGATTGGTGGAAATGGCCAAAGATAATGGAAAAAATGCCTTACATTTTGCTGCTCGACAGGGGCATATTGAAATTGTTAAAGCATTACTTGAGAAAGATCCTCAGCTAGCAAGAAGAAACGACAAGAAAGGTCAAACAGTCTTGCATATGGCTGTAAAAGGAACAAACTGTGATGTGCTTAGAGCACTTGTTGATGCTGATCCAGCAATTGTAATGCTACCAGACAAAAATGGAAACACCGCCTTGCATGTAGCAACAAGGAAAAAGCAAGCAGAGGTATTTACATTGTTCCATATATTTCTTTTAGACAATTTTATGTCTCATCCACTTGCATTGGCATTTCATTTTAAAGAAATGGCATGCAGAAAATATTGACTAGTACTAGGGATGTTTATAGTTAGTAGCTCATATGGTTAGAGTACACCTAGAAAACAAAATATGCTAATATGAAAAAAACTTGTAACTCTACCATCTGATTAAACCTTGTTACTAGAATGATCAAATATCCATTAGGATCTACTTTTCTTTTGGAAACATCAGCATTCGGTTTGACTTAAATCAAATCGGTGGTGCACTGGTGCCTTTTCACCTTCCATCTCATCTTCTAAAAATATCCTGATAAGCTATATCGTTTTACCTTTTGGTGGGAGACATCATCCTAGCAAAATACATTAGAACTAAGTTATTCTCCGTCTCATCAAATTGTCTTGTATGAAATTTAAATACTTTCTTAGGCTGCACTAAGTAAAAAACTGTGCCTGTTTGTGCGCCAGAGTAGAGGGTCACTCGAGTTTTTAATTATACAGTGAAAATATTTCAAAATAATCACACCATAATTTTTAAATTTACACAAGACAGTTTGGCATCATAAACTGTCACTTGCTTCTTCTATATCTAACTTAACTATTATCTTTAATGACTTACTGTCCTTTTTTCTTATTTTCTGCAGATAGTCATTGTTCTTTTGCGGCTACCAGATACCCATGTCAATGCGCTAACCAGAGACCACAAGACTGCCTATGATATAGCTGAAGGGTTGCCACTATGTGAGGAGTCTTCTGAAATTAAGGATATTTTATCTCAACACGGCGCACTCAGATCTAGGGAGTTGAATCAGCCTCGAGATGAGTTCCGGAAGACGGTGACAGAGATAAAGAAAGATGTCCACACACAGCTGGAACAAGCGAGAAAACAAACAAAAATGTGCATGGCATTGCTAAGGAACTCAGAAAGTTGCACAGAGAAGGCATCAATAATGCAACGAATTCTGTAACTGTTGTTGCCGTGCTTTTTGCTACGGTTGCTTTTGCAGCTATATTCACTGTACCTGGTGGAAATAATAACAATGGAGTTGCGGTTGTTGTTCAGGCTGCCTCCTTTAGGATATTCTTCATCTTCAACGCCGTAGCTCTGTTTACATCATTGGCGGTGGTCGTAGTTCAGATAACAGTTGTCAGGGGAGAAACCAAGTCTGAGCGGCGGGTTGTTGAGGTGATCAACAAGCTTATGTGGCTGGCATCAGTTTGCACTACCATTTCTTTCATCGCTTCCTGCTATATTGTGCTAGGCCGCCACTTCCAATGGGCAGCAATACTGGTTACTTTGATAGGTGGTGTCACAATGGCTGGCGTTCTTGGTACAATGACTTACTATGTGGTGAAATCAAAGCACGTAAGGAAGATTAGAGAAAAAGAGAAGATGTCAAGAAGAAGTGGCTCAAGCTCCTGGTATGACAATACTGAGCTCTCAGAGACTGAGCTTAATCAAGTGTATGCCTTGTAAAGAGAAAGCGTGTCTAAACTCAGTCTCTATCTCTGGAGTCGAATATGTACATGAAAATTCCAGAAACTCATTAACAGTAACCAATACGTTAGCTCACATTATTTCTTGATTGTACAACTCCTTTCTGTAACAACCAAACCACACAGAACTAAAGGGATGCCCATTGTGCAAGGCTCCTGCAGTTGAAGAATTCTATGGCACCAACTGTGCTCAACCTATTGTACAAGTGAGTTGCACATTTTTTTTTCATTCCGTTTTCCAGCTTTCGTGAGAAGTATTGTTTGTTTGTTCACTATGTATGCACCTACTTGTAATCTGTGATGCAGCTGCAAAGCCTACATTTCTTAGCTTAAGTAAGCTGCTGGTGCTCATTCCTAAATCTGGACTTGTTCCTCTATTAAGTTCTTCAACTTTCATGTAGCAGTGCGACTGCAGAATCTAACAGATTTTAGCTCATTTTACGCAGTTTGGCATCGTGTTTTTAAAATGCTGTTTTTTATGTTCTTAAAATGCCTCTTTGTTGTTACACATAAAATTTTGTTTATATATAAAGCAACTTATCAAGCAAATATTAAACCTTTGTCTCTATTTAGGGATGATTTGTTGGTCTTGACCGGAAACCAGTAGATCATAACAATTAATATTTCACTCTGGATCTAACTTTAGTGACTGTAACTTTGCCTTTTTGTATTCCCTGATCTTTTCAGTCTTCTGTTGAACATGTAAGATTTATAGCAAAACTAGCTGGTTATTGTAATGGGCGTGCTTGGATAAGGGCCCTAGGGCCTGATCAAGGTGTCCCTGGACCCAAGGGGCGCAACGGCGCCATGGTTGGTAGCCGCACTACAAGGGCAGGGAGAAGGTAGATTAAGAATTTATGTTTATTCTTGCTTAATTAAAGAAGATATAATGTCATCTCTTTCATAGGGATAACTTGACTTGACCTACGATGTGTCTTTCATAGGGATAACTTGACTTGACCTGCGATGCGTCGGTACTACACCTGGGTTTCTCACCAGCACCCGGTGTGGCATCGGGTACTGGTATGGCTTAGGTGCGGCACTGGTACAGTACCCAGAGGTACCAAAATTTTTACCAATTAAAACAAATAATTAAAAAATGGGTATTGCTGGGTACCTTTGGGTGCTAGTACGGCCCAATAACAAACCCTTGGGCTGAAAGCCCAGCCTATGATGAGACTAACCCTAGCACATATGAAACCCTTGGTGCTTATTAGATGAGACTAACCCTAGCACATATGAAACCTTAGTGCTTATTAACTAATCTGTATTTTGAATCTTGATCAGCTTTCTCATCCATCATGTCCAATTAAACCTTGAAAAAGTTATCATTTAAGTGTAGTCCCAAGTGGTTCCTAGTTTGTCAATTTCAGTTCTTGGATAGCTTCGGTAATCGGTACAATTACTCTTTAGTTTCTTCAGCATCATGCATGTTCAAATTTGGTGCCCCTCAGTGGAAATTGTGCTAAAAAAGGTTGCTAATATATATCTTGTGCTTTTGTAAACAAATACATCTTGTCCATGAGATGGACTATTGTTTGTTTCATCTATTTAATTGTGCTAAAAAAGGCTGCCAACTTATGTAATTTTACCTCCTTTGAAGTATCGTTTGTTTCATCTATTTGCATCTTATGAACTTATCGGTTATCTTTTATATTATTATTATTATTACTTCTATTATGTAATACTACCATACCGACGTATTGGAGTTTTCTTAGAAAATGTTGTATCGCCGTACCGGCGTACCAGTATGTTGTACTCGTGCATCATAGGACTTGACTCTTAAGAAACAGGCTCAAAATTATATATACAAACTAACTGTAGATAAGTTTCCAAACTAACCAAATCATTCAAATCCTTAACAAAGGAAACTAATAGTGGGTGAACAGCACGTGTGTAAACAGTGCATATGTGCTACAGTGCCTCACCAATTTGCCCTGGCTCCCCGTGGGCCCACACCCATGACAGTTATTCCCTGATCTTTTCAGTCTTCTGTTGAAAACTAGCTCGTGGTAATTGTGAAGTATACTCACCTGCCAGCAAAAAAAATCTACGGTGATGTTTATTGAATCCAGAATGATATTGTTTATGATATTTATGTGAGGCAACGAATGATATCTTCTATAATCATTAGGAAACAAACAGTTAGACAATATATTCTACATTGACTATAACTTTGTAAAGAATGATCCAAATATATGTACCCAAAGGTACCATTATTGTGGGGGTGAAATGGTCACTAAGATGCCCATGCCCTGGTTACACTTTGCTACAGGTGTCAGTCACTGGATCAAATTCGAGTTTCATTACAAATTACCTACCATTACTTTGCTCACTGATTGGAAAATTGGTAGCACAAGTTAGGGCAGCAATCCAATAACACTTCAAGTTCCTGTGGGACAGAAAAGCATAAATACACAGTTATGTCGTGCAAACTAAATACACCATTTGTGCTGTGCTGATAAACAATGCAAACATTTGGCTAACTTCGAGTTCTAGAGAAGCAGGGAGGTATAAAGTAGGCCCTGTTACGTGCCTATTAATCCTAACACTGCTCAACATCATCAATGCTGTGGGTAACACTGCTTACCTTTGGATTCAATCTTGCCCTGCCTTTTATCGACATGCCCTCTTTGTTTAAGGTTTAATTGTCTTCACTTGCTCATTTCTTTAATAGATGTTCTGTTTTGAAGCTAAGGGGCACAATTTTCCCTTAGTAGGATTCTTTTGCTTATATTTAGGATAGACTCTGATAAGCAATGTCCTATTTTGACAATCATTAGGTCCATATGCTGTTGTAGTTTTTGTTAGAGATATGTTAGAGATAGAAATCCTTTTGTATTTCCTTATCGCCTTTTGTATTGCCTTATCTCGTATATAGTATACACCCTTGTACACCCTATATTGCTCATCGGGCCTCTTCAATACACACATAATATTCATAACATGGTATCGAGCAAATGTTCTAAACCCTAGCCTAACCTAGCCCCCAATCGCTACATTGTCGCCGCCCCGAGGAGCAATCTCGCTCCGGGTCGGCCACGATAGTCGTAGGTTTCATCGTAGAAGCGGAGCACCTCGATTTGGATTTGGATCATCCGTCGCCATAACATCGATTTGGATCTGGATCATCATCGCCGCCTCAAGCTTGGCGATGTCCCTCTGTATTTAGGCGTGGCCGGAGCTCCTGCCGATTCTGCAGCAGCTTTATCCGTGGGATCGACAACCGGCACGTCTTGCACTTGGCGCCGCAGGCCGCCGCCCTTCTTGAAGAAGGCACTAGAACTCGCCATGGTGTCCTAGCCGCGGTAAGCGGACCTCTTGGTGAGCCCATCGAGCGCACCACCTCAGTTCAAGCGGAGGTCTTCCTCCGCGCCGACTTCAACCGGACCTCGTTTGGCCCGTCGCCGCATGGAAGGAATCCTCATCGAGGCCTACCTCGACCGCTCGCGCCTCACCGTGGACGCCTGGCCGGCTCTGCCGCATGCCCCTCTGCCGCCAGTCGCCCTCGGCCCGAGCCCCCTGCTCCGCCCGAGCTCTCCCCCGGCTCGTGCTCCTCTGCGTAGCTTGTCACCGCTAGCTCATCTCTCTTCTAGCTCCACCCAGGTGGAGAGGAGGAAGGTGGAAAGGGAGGAGAGGGAGGCGATACGGGATGAGGCAGACGATGAGGGGGAGTAGGTGGTCAAGTCGATCTAGTTTTTAACCAGAGCTACTTTGGCTTCACCAACTCTAGCTCCTCCCATCTCTGGCTCCGGTTTTGGTTTTTTGCTTCTGCTTCTCCAGCTCCAGCTTTTTTCAATGTTAAAGAGTCTTCTACTAGTATGTTGCTCCTAGTATTTGTTGGTAGCTATCCTTTGGGTCTTTTCTTTCTTTATGTCGTTACTTTCGTTACGTCCATCCAAGTCCGTAACTCTATCTTTGAGTTCGTCTAAACCACGTGAGTCTATAAATTTATTGTCAATCATAAAAGTATAGGAATTTTCTTTTGCATGGTCATCGCCACTCCTCTCTGAGCCGCCGCAGATTGTAGAAGTCGTTATGATACCGCCGCTTCACTCTTAGCCGCTGCCCTGAGTTTCTAAGGCCGTCGTGCTTCTTCCATACCGCGCCTTTATTGTGCTTCTTGTGCACTGCGTCGCTGCCATCTTGGGCTTCGATCTGCACCGACATGCTTCTATCTATTACTTTTTGGTTTGATTTGGCAGCTTTCTCTATTTTTATCGGTTTCATCATCTTCTTCGTTGCGTTGCCGCGGTCGACTTTGCTTCCGATTGCCTCTACTTTCTCAACCCCTGCACCTTTTGCTTTATGGGTTGTCACACGACCCTGGATGGGAGATCTTTTGATACTCGATATATTTTCCAAGAGCTGCACGCTACGACGACATTATCAAGACTCGGACTTTGGATTTTTCATATTTTTGTGTTAACCATTTCCAAATGTAATGCTATTTCATACGCCTTGCATTTGAGGGGGGTGTTTGAGATATGTTAGAGATAAGAATCCTTTTGTATTTCCTTATCTGTCTTTTGTATTATCTTATTTGTATATGGTACACACCCTTTGTACACCATATATATATTACTCATTGAGCCACTTCAATACGCACACAATATTCATAACAGTTTCACCATCATGTTATGCTTAAATGGAGAACAACCCAATCACAAACTTGGTTTTATGGAAATGAAGCTGATATCTTCCGTCGCGTTGCAGCTTTCCTAATGCCAAATGTCAGTAACCATATCAGTCAATTCTCCTTTTTGTGTGCTCTAGATTGGTACCCTCGAACTATTTTTTTATTTTACCCCCTGCTAGATAACCAATGTTTTCCCACAAAATATAGACAGTCGGGGCATTAAATTTATCTGACAAATTTATCTTTTGTTATATTGTGTCCTTGGTCTACCTTGTTGATCCAACCTTTTACATCGCCTGTTCTTATCTCAATCACATGATCAATTGCAACTTCAAGATAGAAAGTACAATTAGAGAAAAAGAGGAAGCTTTAAAACTGCTTGAGCACATAGAAAGGTGCTAATCAAATATGTGGAACCATAACAATCAAATTTTTGTTTATATATTTGTCACATCTTGTCACGAGCTTGGTCTCGAGTATGCAAATAGTAACCGTGTGTGATCGGAGGTCGCCCCTTGTGGGAATCGAGATCGCCGGATTGGTCCGTCGTGAAGACTCAGGAAGGAAGAAGCGCAGGAGCAAGACAGAATCGAGACAGAGAGCAGAAATTGAAGAGATAGTTCTATTGTTATCCCTTGAGTTTAAAATGTATCATACTTATATAGCAATGCTAACTAATCTATCTTCGGAAACGAAAGAAATTAAGGAAACTAAGCAATGTGTTCGAATCTAATTACAATTCTTGTTTGGACTTCATCAGTACCATCCCAACGCACCAAGACCTGCCACAAACCTCTAGCTTTGCGAGCACGCACCACTTCAGTTGGTGTTGGCGTAACCTTCCCTTGATACAACGGTGTCAACGTTGGAGGACTGGTCGGGGGTGTCCTGATGAAAGGTTTCAAAAGACTTACGTGAAAGACATCATGAATCTTGGCCTTGGATGGTAAACATAATCAATATGAGACATCACCAATCTTCTGAGAAATCTGATACGGGCCGTAGAACTGATGAGCCAATTTCCCTGAAGTGTGAACTGCTAAAGACGCTACCTTCCTGTGTTGAATACGAAGCCATACCCACTGATCCACTTCCAACGACACATCCCTGTGATGAATATCATAAAAATGTTTATAACGTTGCTGAGCTTGAGTCAAACGTTGGCGAATATATATCAATCAGCAGGACATCACGATCCTTTAATAGATCATCCACTGCTACCACTTTAACACTGCCTGGTTCATAGCTGTGAAGCGACGACGAATATCTCCCATAGACCACCTTAAAGGGATATCTTGTAAGGAAGTATGAAATGATGTATTATAACAATACTCAGCCCATGCAAGCCATTGTATCCATCTGACTGGGGATGAAAATCAGAACTCCTGTTTATTGGATGCCTGAGAATCGGAATAATTCTTCCCAAAACTTGCTTGTAAAACTTGGATCTCGATCGCTTACTATAGACAAAGGTATACCATGTAAACGAACAACGCCATCAAAGAAAGCTCAGGCCACTAAGCTTGCCGTATAGGGGTGTGACCAAGGAAAAAACCCTAGCCGGTAACAGGTCTTACTGGTGGGAACCTGGAGAACAAATCCCGGCCGGTTTCTTTTCGGTTTAGCAAATTCAAATATCATTTTTTGAAATTCGGCTGGTTTTTAAGGAAATTCATGTGAATTTCATCAGGAATTTTTTTCGGGAATTCCAGTAACCGACCGGTATCGCCGGCCGGCCAGGATTACCTCCGAAAATGGTTTTCTGATCCTTGGGTGTGACAATGCAATAAAATGGGCATATTTGAAAAAACCGATCAACTACTGATAAGAGAACATATTTCCTGTTAATCTTAGGAAACCCTTCAATGAAATCCATTGAAATATCTTCCAAAATTTGGAATGGTATTGCTAATGGTTGCAAGAGGCCGGCTGGATGTAAATGGCTACTTTTATTCTGTTGACATATGGAGCAAGCTTGCACGAATTGTTGAACCAAACTCAGGGAACAAAGAAATCAACACAGAGTCGATGTAGTGTTTTCCGCACTCCTTGTCCCATTGTATGTGTAGCAGCAAGAATGGACTGAAAAGTCAGCGAGGACTACACACAACCTTTACAAGTTATTAAGCCGTCTACATAATTCCAATCTGTGCCAGCCGTTCCAGCTTCAATTTTGTCTCGTAAAGCAATTAACTCAGCCGATTCCAGTAACTCAGCGCGCAATTGCTGAAAAAGATCAAAGCCTGTTGTTGTAATAGCACAAACTGTCACCACTTCTGACTTGCGGCGTGATAATGCTCCAGCCACTACGTTTTGCTGGCCCGGTCGATACTCCACGCGAAAGGTATAGCCCGACAGTTTACTAACCTACCGATGTTGAGGTATCGTGGCAAGTCGTTGATCCAATAAGAATTTCAAACTGTAATGATCTGTTTTGACTATGAAAGTTTGAGCCCATAAGTACGACGCAAAGGCCGAATTACTTGGAAAAGTCCAATAAGTTGTTGCTCGTAAGCAGCCAACTAACGATGGTGGATAGCCATTGACCTATTGAAAAACGACGATAATACCCCGCCAAGCTGAGGAAGCCACGCAAAGTTTGTACTAGACGTGGAGTCAGCCAATCTTGTACTGCTATAATATTCTGGTGATCCATAGCAACCCCAGAACAAGTAATTGTTATGAACATCGCTTATGTATTATCAGGGGGCCAAAGGGCCGGTCAAAAAAGACAGGGACTCCACAGAGGAAACCGAAGGAGAGGTAGGACGTGGGTAGAAGGGACGGTATTCGTCAAAAGTCACATCCCGAGAAATTCGCATCCGTCGACCAACAGGATCCCAGCACCGATAGCCCTTGTGCTCGGCACTGTATCCCATAAAAACACACTCAACAGACTGACCAGTCAGTTTGGTGCATTCTCAAGGTGCAAGGAGAACGTAGCAAACGCAGCCAAACAGACGAAGGCGAGTAATGCTGGGTAAGATCACGAGAGGCGCTCAGCGGGATCTCACCACGAAGAAGCGAAGAGGTTTGAATGTTGACGAGATAGGTGGTAGTGGAAACGGCCTCAGCCCAAAAGTGAGGTGGGATAGAGGTGACAATCATCAAGGTACGAGCCGTCTCAAGGAGGTGACGATGCTTACGCTCAGCGACACCATTCTAAGCATGAGCACCAGGACAAGAGAACTGAGCGAGGATGCCTTACTCAGCAAGAAAGCTGGGCAGGTAACGAGAGAGGTACTCGCCAGCAGAGTCAGCACGAAAGACACGAATAGGAGTGGAAAACTATGTGTAAACTATAGTAGCAAATTGTTTATAGATAGACAGGACTCACTACGAGAAGACATAAAATATATCCAAGTGTGGCGAGAGAAATCATCTATAAAAATGATATAATATCGATGGCCCTCTTTCGAAAAGAAGGGAGCCGGACCCCAAACATCTGAATGAATAAGATCAAATGGTCACTGAGACACGGACTCACTATGAGAATAGGAAAGCTGAATCTGTTTCCCTAACTTACAGCCCTGACAATCTAAAGACACGTCTCCTGAGATAGACCCCAGAAGACCACGATGGACTAAAGATGACAAACGAGATCCACACAGATGACCAAGACGGTGATGCCACTACTAGAAAGAGCTGGTAGACGAAGTGGCGGAAGCGGAAAGACTGGTGGCGACGGAGGCAGCGGAAGGAAGGTGAAGCCAGTCAAGCTCCCAGAGACGCTGTGAGTCAAGGCGTCGAGGGCCAGAACCAACCAGAGCCCCCACGTGGCGGTCCTGAACACAACAAGAGTCAGAGTCAAGAATGACCCGACAACCAAGGTCGATGTCATCCAGTGAAAGAAGTCGCATGGTTAGGCGAGGAACATGAGCAACAGAAGGAACATGAAAAGATGAGTTGCTAAGAGGCCCTCGACCAGAGACAGAAAGAGAGGTACCATCAGCAGTAAGAACACTGACAGGGGAATCAAGAGGTGTAATGAAAGACAAAATAGAAGAATCAGAAGTCATGTGGAATGATGCTCCTAAATCAAGAATCCATGGGAAGGTACCTGACTGTGTAGGAGGTGGTTTCTCATTGCAGAAGAGTCGATGCGTAACTTGCGAGAACTCATCGAGGAGAACACAGGCGGCAAGAAGGCGTCGAAGTCCGGCTATCTCGTGCTTAGTAAGAGAAACTGCTGAAGGAGTCGATGCAGATGACGATGTAGAAGTACTGGTGCCAATGCTAGGAGAAGAACGGCGTGAAAGATGCCGCTGCTTCTTATAGCACTGGGACTCAATGTGGCCGACCTTGTCGCAGTAGGAGCAGCGAGGACGGCCACCGCCAGATGGAGGGCGGCCACCACCACCTGTGGCAGCACTTGTGAAAGATGGAGGAGGCAGTGTACTGAATCGTGGAGCAGTCGATGTAGCAGGTGTACGAGCGGGGAGCACGGAGGGGAGTGGCATCAGACCAACACCACTCAGACGAGTCTCCTCTACGCGTATCTCAGTGAGAGCCTCCAAGAGAGTGACACGAGGGTTTCGTGCAAGAAGCCGGGCACGCCTCGCTCGAACTTCGGGGCGAATGCGAGTAAGGAACTCGTGATCTGGCTGAAACTCAGTGTCGCCGCGCATGACCAGCGGCATGAATAGGAGCTACAACCAAGGTCGAAGAGAGTCTAGGCGGCGCGGATAGCGAAACTCGGCGTAGAAGGCGTCAACAGTAGCATCACCCTGCTGAAGAGAGTGCTCCCGGCGAACCAGCGGCGGTGAGAGAGCATCTCCGGAGGGTTCGTGGCGTTGACGAAGGTGAGTCCACATCCGACGGTACCAAGGAGTCCCACAACCTTAGAAGAAAAATTGGTCGACACCGGCGATGAATACAAAGAAGGCTCGGCGTCGTCGTCACACCACCGAGTGTAGACGGTCAATCGATCCATGTAGGAATCGAGCCTCTTGGTAGGCGGCGACCTTCTCATCGGCAAGGTTAGCGACCTCAACGGCAACCTTGTCACCGTCGGAGGCGGCCGCAATGAGCGTAAACTCTGTCGGAGGAGTAGGGCAAGGCGGGCAGGTGACATCGCCAGATAGAACGCCCCAGGGACGAAGACCACGCATGTGGATGCGTATGTGAGACACGAAGTCAGTGTAATTAACACCATCGAAGATTACCGGACAGCGAGGAAGAAAATGGTGCCCATTGGTAGGCGGCTGGGCGGCGCGCGACCCAGGCAACGAAGTCTAACATGCGGCTCGGGCGGCGCGCGGTTAGAACCACGTTTTTTTCACGTGCTTTAACCGTGACACGCTTCTTCTTTATAAAACGCAGCCCGATGGCGGCCCGACAATCGAGCCGAGCGAGAGGGGGCTGGGTTCCCCTCCCCTGCAGCGGCGGCCCTCCCGGCGGCGGCAACCCTTGCAGCGGCGGCCTTCACGGACCCTCCGTTGGCGGGCCGGAGTCGGAGAGGCACCGAGGAGGTGGTCGGCGGCGATGCTTTGGCGGCGACGAAAAAAACGGCGCCGACCGGCAGCGAACCAGCGGCGTCGGGTGGGGCGGCGTCGGTAGCGACGCGATGAGTCGACAACAGACCCAAGCGGCGACGACGATGACGAGGCGCGGCGGCGGTGCTCGGCGTTAATGGCGGCAATGAGCTCGCGAGGCCGAGCTCGGCGTTAAGAAGGAGGCGAGTGCAGTCGTCCGGCGCCGGCGAGCGATCGGCGATGGCGCGCGCGGCTTGACGAGGCCAGCGTGTGGAGACCGGAGGCGCGACGACCCAAGATCCGATCGGGAGTCGTCGACGATGACGACAGAGGCGATCTGCCGTCTGGCGGCGGCGGCCAGAGGCGACAAGCGGCGAAACCCTAGATGCGCTCGATACCATGTTATGAACAACACTTATGTATTATCAGGGGGCCAAAGGACCAGTATATATAGACAAGTACATGTTGCAGATAAGGAAACCAAATAATATCTAGAATCCTACTCTAACACATATATATCTCTAACAGTAATGACATGCCCCAAATATGCTATTGATGATGTACCAAACAAACACTTGGATCGTTTTAGAAACAATTGATGTGCTTGAAGTTCCTGAAAAACTATGCGAAGATGTAGCTAGTGCTCTAACCATGAAGCACTAAATATGAGAATGTTGTCAAAGAACACTAGAACAAAACATCGTAGATACGCACGAAGCACATCGTTCATCAATGCTTGAAATGTGGCCGGAGCATTTGTGAGCCCAAACAGCATGACTAAAAATTCAAATAGCCCGATGAGTTACGAAAGTTGCTTTTCAATATTAGAAGGATGCATCCGAACCTGACGATAAACCAAGCGTAAGTCCAATTTGGTGAAGAATTTGGCATGTTTGAGCTCATCCAGCAGTTCTTCAAACATGGGAATTGGAAACTTATCCTTGAATGTTTTATCATTCAACGCCCGATAATCCACACAGAATCGCCACAAACCATTTTGTTTCTTGACCAACAGAACGGCTGCGGAGAAAGCTAAGGAACATGGACGAATAGTCCCTTTCAGGAGCATGTCAATGCACTATTTTTCCAGTTCATCTATCTTAGGAAACGAAAGAAATTAAGGAAACCATTTGATAATTCTTGTTTAGGCTTCATCGGTTCACTTGGAACCTATTGCCATGTTCCCAATGGAGACTGAAATCGAGTCTGAACCCAAGTCGTCCATAGCGCCAGAAGCAACCGAGTCGTATGCAGTAACTTCATCTGATCCGGTCATACCAACTCCAGTTCTAGAATGGTGACGTCTTCGTACGTACGCGCCCACATGACACATCTCAATGTGTCTTCCAATACTCATCTGGAAACCTCAAGTGAATTAAGGCAGTCATTGGTGGGAACAGAAAGTAGTTGTTTCCATTGTTTTCACACTTTGTATGTGCATTTGTATTTTTTTCCTTTTTCATTTGTTTTTGTTGCCTGTGTTAGAGATATGTTAGAGATAAGGTGTTAGAGATATGTTAGAGATAGAATCTATCTCTATCATATCCTTATCTATACATGTACTCCTATATATATCGCCCTTTGGGCCTCTCTTCAATACACACAATTCCTACCATGGTATCAGAGCAAAGGTCAGGGTTAGGGTTTGCTACCTCCTAGCCGCCGTCGTTCTCCGCTGCCACCGTCCCTAGGAGGAGCAATCTCCGCTCCCGGGGGCGGACATATTAGTTGTAGTCTTTTGGAAGCAGCAGCAGCATCCGATCCTCGCCATCCCCCCGAGCTTGGGCTTCGTCGCAGTGGAGCTTTCCAGTATCGTCGCCAGGACACTGACCGACAAGACAGCCAACCCTCGTTGGTACAAGTCGTTCCACATCTACCGCGCCCACCTGGCCTCCAACGTGGTCTTCACCATCAAGGCCAAGAACCCGATTGGCGCCTCGGTCGTCGGGGCAACCCATTTGCCTGTCCGGGAGATCTTCGACGGCGACGAGGTCGAGAAATTGATCCGCCCCTGCTGCAGGTGCTCTTCCCTGGCAACGGCGCCAGCTGTCGAGCCCCCTGCTCCGCCCGCGTTCGCCCTAGGCCCGAGCTCCTCCGCTCGAGCTCGGCTCCCAAATCTGTGCAGCCATTGCTGAGCGGGGAGGAAGAGGGGAGCGAGAGGAGGGAGAAGGTGGTCCGGCCTTGGAGCTCCTCGCCGTTCATGCGGCGCCGCGCTTCCCTCGCCGGACTGCCTCGGATCCGGCTGCCCCACCGATGCCTCGGTGAGATCTCACCCCGCCTCGGCTCGCCGCAACGCTGCCTCGGCGATCTTTGCCCTCGACTTCGGCGAGATCTCTGGTGCCGGAGTCCCCGCGGTGGCCTTCACCAAGAAAGGCTTAGTGTCCTTCGACGGGCTCCGCGTCTCGCCGCTCCTGTTGGTCGCCCCCCCTGCCGATCCGATCTGGATCGAGCCGCTGGCGCCTGTCTCTCGGGCCGCCGCCGCCTCTCCCCGGTTGGATTCGGAGACTCACCTAGAGTAGAACCTGGATCGGCTCGGCCGCCTCGTGGATCGATCGATCCGCCTCTTGCCCTCGATCCCGACCCGGATTCGCACGCGGACGCCGCCCTCCGGGACCCGCAAGGCCACACGCGCCAGCAGCGACTCACTGGGATGCCGCTCGCGTTGTCACCTCCTCGCCGCCGCCGGGATGCCTTCGCCGTCGTCACCTCCTCGCTTCCATCAACGTCCTCCTCGGGTGGATGGGAGATTTTTGAGCGGTGGAGTGGTGGTCATGAGTGGGCTTGAGGTATTGAAGGGCGGTGGGGATCTTTGAGCCTCTCGGTGGTGTCCTCTGCCTTCATCTTTTTATTGGTGGCGGTTTTTGTTTTCGTCTTTGCGACGGATTTGGAGGCTCGCTCTTTTGGTGCGCAGGAGATGGCGGAGGAGACCCAGTTGAGGCACCTACCTCGGTTCTAGTTTTTGGAGAGCCGTGGACTTGATGGCGCTCTGCGGCTCGTGGTGAAAATGTCGGTGCTCATGATTGGCTGCGAAGGGGCTCCGTGAGGTTTGTCATGGCCATTGAGAAGCATGCCACTCGGTTTGTGTCTTTGAAGTGTCGGTGGAGATTGAGATTGGATTTTATTCTTTGCTAGCTCCGGTTACACTTCTTTGCTACTGCCGTTATTCGCTTGAGTCCTTTGAGTCATTCCTTTTTTTCTTCCACTGCGTCCATCCAAGTCCGTAGTACTCAATTTTGAGTTCGTCTTAGCCATGCGAGTCCACAAATTTATTGTCGATCATAGAAGCATAGGAATTGCCTTATGCATGGCGGCCAGCCACGCTCCGCCGCTATTTTCTTCGAGCCGCAGATCCGCCGCTCAAGCGTTCAAGGCATTGCGCTTCTTCCACACTGCGTCTTCGTTGTACTTCTTGTGCATTGCGCCGCTCTTCTTCGCAGCGCCGCCTCATTGCGCTTCTTGTACATTGCGTTGCGCTTCTTTTGCACTTTGTGCATTCGTTGCGCTTCTTGTGCATTTGCGTCGCCGCCGTCTTGAGCTACGATCTCGCGCCATGCTTCCACCTATTCCTATTCGACTTGATTTGATAGCTCTCTTTATTCATGTCGGTTTCATCATCTTCGACTGTTGCGCTTGATCGACTTGGCTCCTCGCACCTTGTGCTTTATGAGCCGTCGCATGACACCGGATGAGAGGAGGTCTTTTGATACTCGACATATTTTCCAAAGAGCCGCATGCTCTGACGACATTATCAAGACTCGGACTTTGTATTTTCCATATTCTAGTATCAACCCTTTCCAAATGCAATGCTATTGCATACGCCTTGCATTTGAGGGGGGGTGTTAGAGATATGTTAGAGATAAGGTGTTAGAGATAGATTACGACGACATTATCAAAGCTCGGACTTTGTATTTTCTATATTTTAGTATCAACCCTTTCCAAATACAATGCTATTGCATACGCCTTGCATTTGAGGGGGGTGTTAGAGATATGTTAGAGATAAGGTGTTAGAGATATGTTAGAGATAGAATCTATCTCTAACATATCCTTATCTGTACCTGTACTCCTATATATATCGCCTTTTTGGCCTCTCTTCAATACACACAATTCCTAACTGCCTGCACCAATTCATTCTTGTTTTCTGATGATTCATAGCTTTAAAGATGAGCAATCTGGATACCTTTTTTTGTTTGTCAGAGCACGAAAGGGATTTTACCTTTTAGGCCTTCATGTTTTAAGTGTCGGCCACCAGTGCCGTGTATTTCCTAAACAAGGTCCCTGCTATTGTATATGTTTGTTCCTTCGTTAACATAGAGCCATGAGATTGGCATTCAGAACCCCTCAAAAAATAAAGATTAGCATTCAGAAGAGCAAAGCTCAAGATGCAAATTAATTAATAATATCGAGGTGCCTGAAAAGCTTTCTTTATACGTAAGCTGGACTCTTTTGAGTTAATGTAATGGTGCACTGCGTGTCTGCGCCGACTGTTACTTTCATAAGCGAGGTCTTGTCATAATGTGATGTTCAAGCTGTGGTCAGGCTGCATAATAATAGCCTCATTGTCTTGCTTTTTTCTGATAATCTCTTCAATTACTTTGTAAAGAGCAAGATCTTGCTTAGTTATTTACCTATGATGCACCATAGGCATCCATTTGGAACACAACCTTTTGAGAGCATGTTTCTTGTGTTGTGTTTAAGAAATAGAAAGCAGGTAGGATTTAGTTAGGAACTGTTTTATGCATGTGGAGATAGCTGTACAACCAGGCATGGGACAAAATGCCAGCTTCACCCAATAAATAATTGGCTGTCTTCGGTTAATTATGTTTCATTGTCTCGACTTTTGATGTTTGTTTCTATTACCTGTTTTTTTTTTTGCTTACTCATAGTTACGAGAAATGCGGTTCGTCCGAGTCGTAGTACAGGATTCGGGTTCGGAGTTCGCCATTTTTTCCCCCAATTTTTACTAGGAACACGAACCCCGTACCCTAAACCAGTTCGGATTCGACGAATCCGGTTCCCGATTCACAACGTTTTATAGCGAATCCGGTAACTATGAACTTACTACATGTGCATCTGTAATAAGGATACTGATCATAGAAAAGATTACCTCTATTTAATTTGTCGGGGATTCTATGTGCACTCTTGTACTCTACAACCATGTCAAATGCTAAAATACTATTTGCTATTACATATCGAAACCATTTGCTCTTAGACAGAAGTTACTTACATATCTGAAACTTTTTGAAGGGCATAACATTTTATCAAATATCATGTCTGCAGGAAGATCAAGATCAAAAGTGTACAGAATTATCAGGGGTATTGAAGTTTTGTACATTTATACTGTCATCGTCGGCAAATCTCTATAACATCTTCTGCATCTTCAGATTCTGCAGCTATCTTTGACGCTGATGATGACATGAATCGGAAACCTGCATCGCTTGCACTCTTCCTCACTGAGGCCAGTTGCTGCGACTTCTTGCAATATGCTATTGCGCCCTGAATTGGATTGTCCATCTCTGAGCTCACGCTGCTGCTCCTCCTCAGCACTGGCCCCACACCAGAGTCATTTGAGCTTGGGATGGAGAAGGAGGATGAATTAGACGAAGAGCATGACGATGATGAGGCAGAGGATGTCTTGTTTGACGATGAGTATCGGATAATGACGCTGGAGAAGGACCTCCTATGGCCACACTCATCTTCTTTAAGCTTCCCTCCAGGTGTGGTACTGTTGCTGACAGGTGAGGCCATGTACCTGTTACTTCTGATCTGGCCAAATGGGTTCTTCCTCCAAGTCTTGAACTGGGCACCGGAGAACTCATTAGCAGTAGGTGTACAACTCTTGCCATCTGGACTCCCTGCTTTAGTGGCAAATATTGTCTTGAGGTAAGCTTTTGATGCCTTGAGCTTGGGGCCAAGGTTGAGATGCCTGATGAACTTGAGCTTCTTGGACCATGGCTTCTTCTGACAGGCTGCCTCTGCATCAGCAGCAGTGATACTGGTGGATGTGCATTCGTGGAAATAATGCTCCACATAGAGCTCACCACTGACATAACATGAATTTGCTGGTGATGCATTGCACGACTGGTATGGTGTTGCTGGGGCAGTGCTCGCGGAGAGGAGGCCCCTGTCAGCCGCACTCCCGAGAAGCTTTTCAACCATCTGGATGCGTGGTGGAAGGTGGAGAGGTAGCAGCTTGCCCTTGTAGAAGAGCTCATCTGCTGGTGATGCCATGGGCTCCCACTGGTCAAACGGAGCCGACATGTGGAACTCAAACTCCCTTGAGTGTTGTGGGGAGGCTGCCATGGCTGTGGTGTAGCATAGCAAGCTTGCTGTGGTGGTGACTGCCTCTGCTGCTGCAGGTGAGCTCAAGTCCATGTCTATGTAGTCCTGTTCTTGGAGTGGTTGGTCATGGCTTTGAGAGCCATGTCCTGCCATTGTTGTTGCCTTGTTTTGTGTGTTTGGTGAGTTGTGTTTTTGGTTTGGTTTGGTTTGGTTTGGTTTTGGCAGTGACGGTGGTCGTGTTTTAGGAAGGAAGTGGAAGGAGTTTGGGCATGCTTTAAAGCAGAATGCCTGTAGCTAAAGAGGTTTATAAATTTGCATATACTCCTTAATTATGAGGGGCCTATCTTTGCCCCTATGACCTGCCCTTTGTTTGCATCCGAATCCTTTTTCTGTCGCGGCTATATGTAATGCGTTACTGTGGTGCATAGTTACTGTCATTCTCTATTATTGCTCTATTTGTGGCTGCAGTGCATTAGGTGATTAGGTTATTTTACTTGTTCCTTCCTTTGCATGCTTCTCCTCTTTCCATGTCTTAAGCTACTTGTTTTGATTGAATGTGTAGGGTTACAAGGTAGCCAGCCATAAAGAGCTAGGCCAACGAGGTGCGCACTTTTACCAATAAATGATTTACCAACTGCCTGGCGCCTGCTGATATGCAGGGCCCAAAACTGCTTGGTTCGCATGCTAACTGGACGGTTGCGATGGGAAGCTTCATATTCTGTCAACCAAGAAAGTGTAGAAAGTTGTTTCCAGATAGTTGGATTGTTTGATGGTAGCTCAGATTCAAAGGCCGGTTTTATGTTGAGGGTGGGACTAAGCATGAGGGTTAATGTAAAGGAAGCAACTAGCCCACGCCATATCATTAGAAGCCCTTCCTAATGGTACATCATCCTGCCATCCATTGTGTAGGATCGGATACGACAATCAGAGGGCTGGAAGCAGCAACGGCTCAAATAGCGGCGGCCTCGTCCCTAGTCTCACTCGAAACCCCAGCCCCAGTCACTCGCCTAAGTCCCTTGGCCTGGGTGAAGATCCATACGTTTGCCTTCGACCGACGGGACAACTTGGCGTCGACTAGGCGACGCCGTGATAACCTTGGTTTCCGGTGAGGAGGACGACGTATCCAGCGGCCGTGTCGGTGGCGGCCGGAGTGGTGGGCGTCGTCGCTTCGTCGGGCGTCGCTCGTGGAGAGAGGGAGCTGTTAGAATGTGGTGGAGATAGTACCCGTTTGGTTAAGGATAGGAAAAGGAGGCCCATCGGACAGCTTGCACGAGATGCATCGGACGGTCATTTCTTGTCCTGTCAGTTGGGGAAAGAACTCTATAGCGTTCTCAAACAACCAGACTTCATCCTTTCGAAAAAAAAAAATTTAAAAAAAAACCCACGACTTCGGGAAGACCTTGGAAGTATATGAAGTTTTCTTTGGAGTGAATTTTGCGTCCAAGGTAAATTAATCGTTGATGCTTGACCTATTCATGTTCAAGGTTGTGATTTTAAATTTGAAAGGAAGGGCGCATGCCCTCAAAACATGGAGCAATATGCTATTTGTTTATTTCATCTTCATGTCAACCTATGGAAGTGTGAGGGTGACATCAGTGGCAAGAGCTGAGGCCCCTTGTTTACGATGCCTGTCCAAGCTGGGCGTGCGCAGTTAGATGTTGTTTTTGAGTCGTTTTCTTCATCTCTCCTACGCTTCTGCTCCTCTAGCAACAGCCGTTCCCTTCCTGGGATCCAATGTCAACTTTACATCTTCGGTGTAATTATTGATTACAGAGCGTGCATTAGCTCTCATCAAGGCCTTCGTGCATTAATAATATTTTTCTTAACTAGTTCTACTTGTCCTACCTAAGGTGGACATGTTTTAGGTGTCTGACTTGATCAGTGATCTATATGTTTATCTCACTCTGATCTAGGCTAAAATACTCTCTTTTGTTTGGAAAGTACCAGCTCCTTGTTTTTTTACGTGCAGATCTTTCTTCAGCATCAAGGGTGAATTGCCTCTGAAGAAACCCTGAGGTAAAAGAACCTGGGCAGCCCGCGAATTTCGGCAAACAAGAGGTATTTGTTCCCTGGTATAAAAATTATACCCCTCTATATACAAATTCGTCGAGTTGTCATTTGCTACACGTTAAAGTCCTTAACTTTATGATATGCTTCTGAACCCTTCTTTGTATCTGCTAGTACCCCTAGCACCAGCTAGAGCACTAAGCAACGTTCCACAAATTGCTTAAAGATGTCATAAGAATAACATCAGCCCCTAGTCCTAACCCATGGTATTATTATATCAAACCTAACACCCATTGACAAACTGAGGGCTGATTAGAAAGGTACTTATGTCAACTAGGTTAGGTGTTGATCAAGTGCCTAACACCCTACTAAATACCATGTATTGATATATATCAAAATATCGCCGTACGAAGTTTACAACTCCGAACAGTTATTAATTGCAGGTCTAAAGGTTTATGAATAATTTTGCAATACTGTTACGTGGTTGGTGGTGATTGGAACTTGAAAAAGATTCGTGCTTGTCCACTACACATTCTTGGCACCTAGAATATTATAGAAACAAGTGCATCACCCCAGCAAAAAATCATAGCCACCTCTAACTGATATGGCTTATGGTAGAGTAGTAGTTTTCTTTTCCTGTGACATGATTGTACCTAAAAATCCATGAGGCGTGAGAGGCGACAGTATAAACCCTAAACGATTAGCTTATGGTAGAGTAGTAGTTTTCTTTTCCTGTACCTGTAATCTAACAAGCTGCAGTGTGCTTTAACTGTATGTATTGATTTTGTTTTGCCCATGCCAGGCCAGAGCTTGCGGACATTTCTTGGTGGGAGTCGATTTTTTTTTTTGGGGGTCTACACAAAGAAAGGAGGGCCCTCTGAAAGCTCTCAAAGCTCGAGGTGTTC